>JAYEPQ010000013.1:30579732-31849732 GCA_036321105.1 Dracaena cambodiana
GAAGGACCAAATCAAAACTAAAGCCCAAGAATTCCAAGAAATTGGGTATGAGTGAACTTTAGGGGATCGAGATTGTACGCCCGAAAATTGCATCTTTGATTCCATTGCAAAATTATTTGAATTACAACGAAATTGAGATTATAAAAAATATCGAGGAATTACAAGAACGGGAATATTAGTTTATTCCCTTTTTTATGTGGGTTCGGGTGGCGGTGGAGTCTCGTTGCTGCCTCCGTTGACCGTCCGACCAGGAGAAGATGGCTCTGCTCTTTTCTTTGATTTCACGAGCTCGCCCGAAATCTTCCCAAAGTCCAAGAATCCCCCCAAAATCAAAAGTCCAAAAGTCCAAAGTCCCTTCTCCTGTTAAATTCCTGTATTTTATAGACCGAAGAAGCTCCAAATCCGGCTCAATTCTCTCCTGAAAAAGCGGATCACGGATTATCAGGAAAATAAAATAGGAAATAAAACAACGGGAAAACAACGAAAAACAACCCGCGGGTGGCAACCCGCGGGATCGCCCCCGCGGGTTGCCACCCGCGGGAATCCTCCCGCGGGTGGCAACCCGCGGGGGCTCCCGCGGGTTGCAACCCGCGGGAGACTTCCCGCGGGTGGCAACCCGCGGGGGCTCCCGCGGGTTGCTTCCCGCGGGGGCTCCCGCGGGTTGCAATCCGCGGGTGCTCCCGCGGGTTGCTTCCCGCGGGGGCTCCCGCGGGTTGCAACCCGCGGGTGCTCCCGCGGGTTGCTTCCCGCGGGTGCCCCCGCGGGTTGCAACCCGCGGGTGCACCCGCGGGTTGCATCCCGCGGGTGCTCCCGCGGGATGCTTCCCGCGGGTGCCCCCGCGGGTTGCAACCCGCGGGTGTTCCCGCGGGTTGCATCCCGCGGGTGCACCCGCGGGTGTGCCCACTTAGAATTTTTTTTTTTTTTTTATTTAATTATTTTTAGTGTCTACATAACCCCCTCCAAAGTTTTTGAAGTTCTGTATTGAACCGTACTGAATTTCGAAATACTTTGGATTTTTTTAATTTTGGTTATGGACCTTTTAAAAGATTTGGTCGATAGAGATAACTGTTAATATATTTATTTATTCCATAACAAGCAGAGGTATGATTTTAACGTACTCATTAGAGGACAAGCAGAGGTATAATGTTAACGTGCTTATTTTAGGTCAAGCAGAGGTATAATATTAACGTGCTTATTTTAATCCTAACCGTTCAGTGACATCTAGTATGACGAATCAGGAAAAGACAGAGGTGACATTAAACGTGTCTTGGAGCTTAACCTATTCAGAGGATCTGGTCATGATAGGGACAAGCTGACTAAACAGAGGTGACGGTTAACGTATTTAGTTTTGGAATCGGACTATCAGAGGTAACTGTTAACTTGATAGGGAGATAATTTTCGTCAGAGGTGATTTTCAACTTAACGATATCTAAAGCACGTTCATCAAAGGTTGTAATGTTGGACTTGATGAAGTGTGAATTTTCTTTTCTGTCAGAGGTGAAATCTTAACGTGACAGGGGACCGATTTAATTAGGATTTTATCTCTTTTGATTTTGAATTACGATGTCAGAGGTATGATTTTAACTTGACTAATATTTTGGAGTGTTGCTTGCTCTGTTAGAGCAAAATGACAAGAAAAGTTTTACTGTCAGAGGTGAAATCTTAACGTGACAGGAGATTTATCTGATTAGGATTTTTAGCAAACCCCCAGCTATCAACGGGTTTGATTTGCCTTTACCAACTACCGTTTGAGTTGGGCTAGCCATACTATTCCCCTCAGCATGGTGAGTTGTCAAGAATTTCGTTTGGGCTTAAATGCCAAACTTTTCCTCTTCCCTTTGCCTTAGCAGCTTAGGGCAGTGATGTATTCTTATATTCGGATAAGAATACTGTTGTGACAGATTTGTCGTGGGATTTTTAGCAAACCCCCAGCTATCAACGGGTTTGATTTTGCCTTTACCAACTACCGTTTGAGTTGGGCTAGCCATGCTATTATCCTCAGCATAGTGAGTTGTCGAGGGTTTCGTTTGGGTTTAAATACCAAACTTTTCCTCTTCCCTTTGCCTTAGCGGCGTTGGGCAATTCATACTTTTTACCCCCAGTATAGTGGGGTTGGCGAGAAATTTATTCTCTTCCCGTAGCCTTAGCGGCGTTGGGCAATTCATACTTTTTACCCCCAGTATAGTGGGGTTGGCGAGAAATTTATTCTCTTCCCGTAGCCTTAGCGGCGTTGGGCAATTCATACTTTTTACCCCCAGCATGGTGGGGTTGGCGAGAAATTTATTCCCTTCCTGTAGCCTTGTCGGCGTTGGGTAATTCATACTTATTACCCCCAGTATGGTGGGGTTGGCGAGAAATTTATTCTCTCCCCGTAGCCTTATCGGCGTTGGGTAATTCATACTTTTTACCCCCAGTATGGTGGGGTTGACGAGAAATTTATTCTCTCCCCGTAGCCTTGTCGGCGTTGGGTATTTCATACTTTTTACCCCCAGTATGGTGGGGTTGGCGAGAAATTTATTCCCTTCCTGTAGCCTTAGCGGCGTTGGGCGATTCATGCTTTTTACCCCCAGCATGGTGGGGTTGGCGAGAAATTTATTCTCTTCCCGTAGCCTTGTCGGCGTTGGGTGTTTTCCTTTTTTTTTTTTTTTTTTTTTTTTTTTTTTTAATTTTTGGGGGTTTAAATTAACCGCCCTGAGCCCATTTTTTGGGAATTGTTGTGAGCCCAAGTGGTACCTTTAGACCTCACGCATTAAATGTGTCGGAGTTAGCTCTAACTCCTTTTTTTGTTCAGCTTTGAGCTGAACTGCTCCAGCGTCAATCAACGCTTGAATTTTATCTTTTAAGATAAAACAATTTTTTGTGGGGTGACCTACAATCCGATGGTACAGGCAGTAATTCGGATCGTTAGTTTTTCCTACTTCTTCAGGTCTCTTGCTCTCCGGCAATTTAAGCATCTTGCGTTTGGTGAGCAAATTGAACATAGTAGCAGTATGTTCATCCTTGAACGAATACTGCTTTTGAAGTCTGGGCGACTTTGCTGTGTTGCTTGTAGTTGGCCATAGTTTCTGCTTCAGTGTACTTTCTACCGCCATTGCCGTTATGTCTTTCCCTTTTGAACGGGAAAAATGGAATGAAGATTCGTCTGCACCGTCTCCGGTTGCAGCCTGTTGCATTTCGAGACGTCGAAGTATTTCTTCGGCCTGTTCGCCCTGCTTAAGCAGATCCTTCCATGACTTGGATTCGACCGAACCCATCTTGTCTAAAATATCGGTCAACAAGTTATGTCTGCAGGTTTCCACAAGCGTATCCTGCGTCATGCCATGTGGGCATCGAACGGAAAGTTCTCGGAACCGCTCGACATAAGTTTTGACCGTTTCGCCTTCTTCTTGCTTCGCTGCTAGCAAAGATAATATGGAGACTTCTGTATCATCCTCAAAGAATCGGGCTAGGAACTCACGTTCTACATCAGCCCAAGATTTAATTGTTCCCTGGGGAAGTTGCATAAACCAGGTAAATGCGGGCCCCCGTAAAGTGCTCGCAAATATCCTAGTCATAGTTGGATCATTCCCCATGAGATGTCCTGTCTGTGAGAGGAAATAGAAGATGTGTTGCTGCGGCGAACTTTTACCATCGAATGATTGAAGATTCAACGGTTTATATTTTGCAGGATAAGGTACGGTCTCCCATTCTATGGGATATGGACGGACTACCCCCACCTCTTGTAGCTTTTTGCGATGAAGAAGAGCTTGTAATTGGTTCTCCATCTTCTCTATTTTCTCTGCGTGAGGATTGAGGATAACTTTCACTTCCTCTTCCTCTCTTGAATGAGGAGGCACTTCTTCATCTTCGTCTTCGCTGTCTTCATTTATTTGGACAGGCCGTTTTCCTTTCTGCCGACTAGAAATGGACGGCGATGATTGGTTCTTTCTAGTTTGAGCCAGCAACTCAATCAAAAGTTGTTTCATTTCTTCTATGGTCTCCTCGTGCTGTTCGAGACGTTTTTCTTGTCTCTCAAGCCTTTCAGAGACTTCTTCTAGAAGCGCGCCCTCTGGTTCGATAAAAACTCCTTTTGATCCTGGAGTAATTTCCTTATCCGAAAGGTTATTTCCGACCACCTTTTTGTCTTTATTAACCATATTTGATGAGGTGGCAGGTAGATCGGTTCCAGAGCACACCCTCTTTATTGTCCGTATTCCTTTGGATTCGGTGATCCGCTCAAAAACGGACCGTCTCGGATGGCACTCGCAGTTTGATAGAACAGTTGAGATTAACTGTTCGCATTGGCATTGAGGAGTATTCTGTGCAGAGTTCTTCTTCCAATTGAGGTATTCTCTCAAGTCTTGAGATATCTTCTCCTCTCTATTTGCAACCTGACGCCGCTTGCGTCGCAAACTTGGTTCATAATACTTGAGAGTCTGCAATATCTCAGGGCTGAGCTCTTTTCCAGCATCAGATTGTTCCCCAACTCTCCTGCGGATTTTTCTGGAGTGCACGTTGTCCTGAGTAGTTGTATGGGCCCCAGATGCCTCTGATAGAGAGATTAAAATTTTTGGTGCATGTTGCGTGTTCGCCATAGACGTGCTCGAGGAGACATGAGAGTTGTGTTCATTGAACGTAACCCGTCGGTGGCATCTGCGGGATTCAACCCGCGATTGGAATTGCAGATTTGTACCCAGATTTGTACCCGTGGTTGCAACTTGGAGGTTGACACCCGCGGTTGGAAGCGGCGGGTTGGCACCCGCGGTTGGCAACCGCGGGATGCCACCCGCGGTTGGCAACCGCGGGTTGCCACCCGCGGTTGGGAACCGCGGGTTCCCACCCGCGGTTGGCAACCGCGGGTTCCCACCCGCGGTTGGCAACCGCGGGTTGCCACCCACCCGCGGTTGAGAACCGTGGGTTCCCACCCGCGGTTGGCAACCGCGGGTTCCCACCCGCGGTTGGCAAGAGCGGGATGCCACCCGCGGTTGGGAACAGCGGGTTCCCACCCGCGGTTGCAACCCGCGGGTTGCCACCCGCGGTTGCAACCCGCGGGTTTGCGCTCATGGAATTACTTCCGGATTTTTTTACTGTCTTGGAGTTTCCTGCAATTTTTTCTGTATGATTTAGGCGTGCTCGTTGAGTTTTACGCCTTAAATTTCTCTTTTGGGAGCGGGTCAGGGACTGGTTTGACTTTTGGCTTGACTTTGGAACGGGCGATAACGCCTCATAAGTTTCAACGGGCGATGACGCCTCGTAAATTTTCATAGGCGATGACGCCTTTTGATTTCCAGTGGGCGATGACGCCTCACCTTTTTTCATCGTCACCCGGCGATGACGCCTAGGCTCCGAATCAGAGGAGGAAAGAAATTCCTCATATTTTTGCTGGTCAACTTCTATGACCAGCATCTCAACCATTGAGCCAATCGGCACCCGGTCGGACTGCGCCACCAAATTCTCTGTGGTAAACAGAGGAGCTCCCACTGTGGTCGCCAGTTCTTGTACGCCCGAAAATTGCATCTTTGATTCCATTGCAAAATTATTTGAATTACAACGAAATTGAGATTATAAAAAATATCGAGGAATTACAAGAACGGGAATATTAGTTTATTCCCTTTTTAATGTGGGTTCGGGTGGCGGTGGAGTCTCGTTGCTGCCTCCGTTGACCGTCCGACCAGGAGAAGATGGCTCTGCTCTTTTCTTTGATTTCACGAGCTCGCCCGAAATCTTCCCAAAGTCCAAGAATCCCCCCAAAATCAAAAGTCCAAAAGTCCAAAGTCCCTTCTCCTGTTAAATTCCTGTATTTTATAGACCGAAGAAGCTCCAAATCCGGCTCAATTCTCTCCTGAAAAAGCGGATCACGGATTATCAGGAAAATAAAATAGGAAATAAAACAACGGGAAAACAACGAAAAACAACCCGCGGGTGGCAACCCGCGGGATCGCCCCCGCGGGTTGCCACCCGCGGGAATCCTCCCGCGGGTGGCAACCCGCGGGGGCTCCCGCGGGTTGCAACCCGCGGGAGACTTCCCGCGGGTGGCAACCCGCGGGGGCTCCCGCGGGTTGCAACCCGCGGGAGAACTCCCGCGGGTTGCAACCCGCGGGAGAACTCCCGCGGGTTGCTTCCCGCGGGGGCTCCCGCAGGTTGCAATCCGCGGGTGCTCCCGCAGGTTGCTTCCCGCGGGGGCTCCCGCGGGTTGCAACCCGCGGGTGCTCCCGCGGGTTGCTTCCCGCGGGTGCCCCCGCGGGTTGCAACCCGCGGGTGCACCCGCGGGTTGCATCCCGCGGGTGCTCCCGCGGGATGCTTCCCGCGGGTGCCCCCGCGGGTTGCAACCCGCGGGTGCCCCCGCGGGTTGCAACCCGCGGGTGTTCCCGCGGGTTGCATCCCGCGGGTGCACCCGCGGGTGTGCCCACTTAGAATTTTTTTTTTTTTTTTTATTTAATTATTTTTAGTGTCTACAGAGATCATAATACAAAAGAATTTAAAAAAATATATATTATTGGAGATAGTGGAAATGAACTGCAGCTCATGTAACTTGCGTGAGCTGTTAGCTCTTTTCCATTTTTCTTATATATATTCTGTTTCTTTTCTAAAGTAACAAACTAATTTTATTTTATTTAAATCAATTCGGATTTCATATTTTTGTTCTGTAACTATACAGATAATATATCAATATTTTTGGTTTGGTTTGATTTACTGTAACCTTACTAATTAATATAACAGTATTTAATTTGTCACTTATTACCAACAATCCAAACAAAAGTAAATGTAACTAATTAGTTAAGGCATTGATGTATACTAAAAGACATTATCTAAACATCTAGATCGAGCATTTCCCACATCATGACGTACGTGGCTTCAATTTTTGGATGATGTTGAACATATTTTTGGTTTCGAATAAAGCACCTTTTATAGGTTTAACAATAATGAAGTACTTTAAATCTTATCTAAGAACACAAAAGGAAATGCGATGCAAGTCTCGGTCCATGCCAGGTGGACACCACAAGCAGCTAGCGTGTGCATGCAACTGATCCCTTACCAATAGCATTCTAATCTATCGACAGGTGCGCAAACTTCCTCCTCCATGAGTCAAGCATGCCTTTGAATCTGATCTGTCGACTAGTCATAAAGTGCTCAATAAGCACGGCAACTTATAATTAAGGAGAATCTACGTACGGATTCAATCCCTTACAAAATAGACAAAATAAGAAAATAAGATAACTTAAATAAAATAAAACAGAAAAGTCGGCAAATTTCTCTTTCATGGCTTTTGACTCATTGAAGTAGCCATCTTTCTCATTCACTACAGGCTGTATGATGACGAGAAAGGAAAAATACAGACATATTATATGTACAATGTATCCATATGATAACGATGTTAGCATAATATAATATCATTAAGTCATTGTTCACTTCCATGAACCTAATTATTTTATCTTCTTTGAGATCTGCGACGTTGGTTGACAAAGATGGCCATTCTCTCGAAAATTTTGAAGTAAAATCTAGACTGTATGTTTGTTTCGGAAAATGACTGGCACAAATTAAGTATATGGCCTATTCATTAGATAATTTGAAAAAATAATCAAGCCTATGAACATCCATCTGGAGACAGACAGTTGAGTCCAAGATCCTCTCAAGAGAAGGAAGCTAAATGTTCAAAGGACAAGGAAACCGCATGGGTTTAAATTCAACAACAGCTCCATCTACCAATAACTATAAATACACCATTGCTCTGTGGGAAGAGGAACGTCTTCTTTACATACTCAATATTTGAAAGTTTATAATCTCAAGAGAGAAAAGAGAAAGTCATTGAGAGATTGTATTTCTTATTTTCTTTTTAATAAAGCTCATACCAAACAGTCATCTTTCCATCGAGGACTGTTGAGAGAGAAAAACAGCAATAGAAGAGGAAGATTTTCTTTAGAAGAGAGCTTGCGTTTTCTCTTGATTATTTCATCTATATATATAGGGAGTACAAAACACCAATCCAATCGGATTACTAATAACAATAACAAACTGAACTAATCTTGACTAATTCAAATAACAAACTGAACTAATCTTGACTAATTCAAAAACTAACTAATCTTCTTATCGTGACTAATTCAAAACCTAACTGAGCTAGTCTTCGTACCGCCACGCATCTTCACTGCACCTTGCCGCCTAGCACACAGGCTGTGATAAATCAAGGTTAAGTATATATAAGCGGTTCTTGGTCCTTTTTACCTTGGCAAGTAGCTGTCGTTGCCGATCGCGGATCCACAGCATACCGTCCTCGATGAGCGTCTGGTAGCCGTGTTCGTCGAGCTGCCCAAGACTCACTATGTTGCTGCGGAGCCTTGGGATGTAGTAGACGTCCGTCAGCGCACGGTGCTCGCCATTGTGACAAGTGAAAAGCACCGTTCCCCGTCCACAAATGTCGATGACGGAGCCATCTCCAAACTTCACCGAGCCCTTTATATTGGAGTCTAGCTCAGCAAAGCTCGCTTTGCACCCAGACATGTGGTTGCTAGCCCCGGTGTCCAAGTACCAGATGTCGTCGTGGTACTCTTTCTCCCGGCCAAGGTGCACTTGCGCGTGAACCTCATTGAGCATGATGTCAACGGTCGGGGCTTCCGTGAACGCGTAGACCTGCGTCATTAGCAGCGTGGGCTCATCGTCCTGAGCCTGTGTAAGATTCACCTGCTCCTTGCACTCTTGCCGCGGCTTGCGGCACTCTCTTGCGTAGTGCCCGAGAATGCCGCAGTTGAAGCACTTGACCATCTTCCGGTCGAACTTCTTCTTCTCCTCACCTTGCTCTTCATTACGGTTCTCCTCTCCAGGCCCAGTGCTGCGGCCGCGTCCAGAACCGCGCCCCTGGCTGCGCCCCTGGCTGCGCCCGGCTCCTTTGTCGCGCCCCTTTGACGCGTTCGATGATGAACCCTCACCGGACTGCTTCCAGCGAGCCTTCCACTCTGCTTTCGTGAGTAGAAGATGTTCATCGTCCTTGCCATCGGCACCACGAATCCTTTCCTCGAAAGTCTTGACGCAACCAATCGCCTCCTCCAATGTCATCGTCGTCAAATCGGCAAACTGCTCGATCGATGTGACAATGGGTAGGAATTTGTTGGGGACGACGACCAAGAACTTCCTAACGGCGGTGCTTTCTTCGATCTTGCCGCCGAGGCCGGCGGTCTTGCTGACTATGGCTGTCAGCCTTCCGGCGAAGTCATCTATCGTCTCTGCTTCTTTCATGCGGAGGGTTTCAAACTCACTCCTTAGAGTTTGGAGCTTCGCCTGCTTTACTCGATCAGCACCCACGTACTTTGTCTTGAGTGTCTCCCAAGCCTCCTTAGCCGTCTCCTTCTCCGCTATGAGAAGAGGTTTTCCTCGGGGATAGCTTCATAGATGGCGGCGAGTGCCATCTTGTCCTTCCTTGTCTCCACGTCGGTCCCAGGCTGGATGGCGTCCCACACACCTTGTGCTTGTAGGTATACGCGCATCTTGATAGCCCAAGTTGCGTAGTTCGAATTCGTCAGCATCGGGTAGTGGAGGGAGACGCCGGTGCTTTCCTTCGCCAGCGCACCCGAGGCAGCCCCGTCAACTCCGCTAGTGATGATGCTTCGCGGCATGATCTTTGGCATACAACACGAGCTCTGATACCAAATGTTGAGAGAGAAAAACAGCAATAGAAGAGGAAGATTTTCTTTAGAAGAGGGCTTGCGTTTTCTCTTGTTTATTTCATCTATATATATAGGGAGTACAAAACACCAATCCAATCGGATTACTAATAACAATAACAAACTGAACTAATCTTGACTAATTCAAATAACAAACTGAACTAATCTTGACTAATTCAAAAACTCACTAATCTTCTTATCTTGACTAATTCAAAACCTAACTGAACTAGTCTTCTTATCTAACAACGCTGAGACAATGCAACAAGATTATCCAACAAGGACTAGCTCGAGATGTGTCTCGACCAAACCTAGGTATATCGTTGTATACGTATCTATGTATTTTCCTTTATTATCTACAATCTCTTTGCATGTTATGCATTCATTTTCCATAAAATGAGAGACTATATCTTGAATCTGACTCAGGTTGGGATTGGTTCTGGACTTAATTATCTATTTGGTGCTTGAGTTTTCGTAACAAACTTAGTCAGACAATTTTGGAACGAACAATTGGCACCTCTATGGGAAAGGCGACATCAAACCATGCCTAATGCGAGATCTAAAGGCCAATCATGATAACAAGCTCCTCCCAGAGAGGAGGAGCTTGCTAATTGAATCCATTACTCACGCATAGAGAAGAATCAATTCTTTGGTGATTTACCAAGCCCTGCATCAGGTTGAAGTGTCTTAAGAGACTGAAGAAGAGCTGGTACAGACACTACATTGCAGGTATTTTTATCTTCTTCAGCATGGGTGTAATGACCCAAGTTTTTTATATTTTCTGTATCAATTTATTTAGTATTGGGTGTATTGGCTCAAGATGCCGAATACTGATATCGATTTCATATTGAGTAAATTTAATATATCTTATATTCTAGTCATTATATAAGTTGAACAAATTTAATATACACATTCGTCTCATTTTTCTAGATTTATTGTAATTTTTATTTTTTTTAGAATAATCAAATTTTTTCCTAGTAAATTAATATTATTTAAATTATAAGCCCCATTTTTACCATGACTTTAACTTTGACTTTGGTTTTTTACTATATTTTTAGATGGAACACATATTTTATCATTTTCCATTTATGAATACTTTGATCATACTTAAATCAAAGTTAAAATCTTGCCTTACCTTTTCACCAAGTTTGTTCTTGGGCTAGAAATATGGCTAACGTGGGAGGGCATGGGTTGACCCTTTACTCTCATTTTCATTCAATACACTTTTCCTTCTCTTATATTTCATATGAGTTTTCTTTATTTCCAATCTTCCTCTCTCACCTCAAAAACAAGAAGAAAGGAAGTGTAGGAGAAAAAAAATGAGAAGATAATACTTAACCAAATTAAGATAAGATTATCTTTCCTAATTTATCAAGACAAGTAGAGTCACATCTACTCTTATGATTTTTTATAATTAAAATATTTTATTGTTAATTTAGAATCTTGATTTGTTTAAATTTAGAAAGATGATTTCTTTATATAAAATTCTCTATGATTATTCTAAATATAAAAATATTATTTTTACACTTACTTTATATTTATGTATCAAATTTATGATTTTATCTATAACCTCTCATACTTAAATTATAAGTTGCAAACTTAAACTATATGCTCTATTTCTAAATTATAAAGAAGCTACTTTTATGAATATTCTTCATATTTTAATATAAATTTCAAAATTTTCAGATAGTTCTTTGTGTTTAATGCAATAATTTTAAATCATTTTTCACTTGCCATTATAAAATTTCTAGATAATATATGTATATATTTATTGATAATCATATTTTAAAGAGAGGGTTTCTTATAAGTTTTTACAATTAATTTGCTAAAATATCTCTTTTTCATAGAAGCTATTACATTATATCATAATTCTCTTTATGCCAATCCATATATATATATATATATATATATATATATATATATATATATATATATATATATATATATATATATATATATATACACACACACTTATAAAGTTGAATAAATTTATTACCCTTTATACTATGAAATCATACTAGAATTTAAAAAATTCACATATTGTTAAAGTAATGGTTATAATAGTGTTGAGCCTATTTAATTATTATCCTTCCACCTTAGTATCCACTTACCTAATATGTATTTGTATGTATAATTGTATATTGTGGTTTATATATATGATCATTATAGGTATTCTTATACCATAATACTCACTTATATATGTGTTTATATACATAATTATATATATGTATAGTTTACATATATGGTCATTATTTCCATAACACTCATTCTAGTATTTTATGACTTCATATGCTTATCTTGACATATATATACTAGTTACTTGCATAAGATATATAAAAATATGGCAGATTATCTTGGCTTATATTTAAACATATCTTGATATTTCCATGGATCCTAACTTGCTCGTCAACTTGATTATGACATGAACCATGTCTTGCTTGTTACTCATATATTAATTTGATAAAAGACATGTATATGTATTAATCTTGACCATGTAATATAACCTTAAACCTTAGGTTATGGAGGAATGAAAGGGTAAATAAATATAGTATCAAGAAAGGTTTAGGATAGTTTGTGCAACCGAAATAGAGGCCCATCCGCAGGGTGCCCGGATGGTACTAGGTCATCATCTCTTATTTAGTCCATACTGATGATACGACCGATTACTAAGTATCGGTATCTATTTGAGTCCTTAGCGACAGGGCTAGTTCAGTGTCAACATCTTAACTGGGTCCCGAATATGCACGTGTACTTTCACGATACGAGTCTATTTTTTCACCATTTAGTTAAAAAATAAAATAAAATAAGATGTTAACTTAAACTTGATATACATGTGTGTCCGTGTTTGATATTATTACTTGATTATTTACTGTTTTCTATACATGCGCATACTTTATATATCAATTATTATTTTACTTATCGAGTTTGATCATGAGTTTCCCCACACACTCAGGTACTGAAGCCGTTAATGAGGATCCGTCATTTTATGATCCATACTTTTTGAAGCAGACTGAACAGTAGTAGATTCATAGGCCTCCACTTTTATATTTCTGAATTTGGTATGTATCACCCTTTTAGGGTTTAGTTCCCAACTTTTGTATCAGTATTATACTTGTTATTTTCTATTTTAGATATATTGTATATCTTCTGTTATATGGAAATAGACTAAGTTTCAAGATCTTGCTAGATGAATTATATTTTAATTTTATTCATTCCTACTTTTACATACTTATTGGTCTCGTGTACGTCAATTTACACGTATCCACCGGTGACGCACTCCGTTCCATGCTTAGTGAGGAGCGGGGCATTACAATGGGCCTAAATATGGGTATAGTCTCTCTCTTTAGTATGTCTCTCACCTTGTATTGGGAGAATCAAATTGGATATTGAGATAATCACTCATCTTGGTCGTAGTTTGCAAGACTCATGACCTTCCATCTTTTTAGTCAACTATTGAGTAGATTCCTATAGCTCGACCAGCTCCTTAATTGGTTTTGTAAGGATCTCAGTCTTGGTCAAGAAGTTGTTTTGATATATCTACAACAGTATTAACGACTGTCCTGTTGGCAGTGAAAACTTCTAAGTTAAAAGGATTTTCCACAACAGAACGCGGAGCTAATTCAATAGCCCCGCGTTTGGTTATATTAACCCTGTGTTTGAATAAAACGCGGAGATGTTTAATAGCTCCGCGTTGATTCCGCAGTTTGGCTTGTATTAGCCTCGCGTTTGAGTAAAACGCGGAGATGATCAATAGCTCCACGTTAGCTCCGCATTTTGGTTATTTAGCGCCGCGTTTTGATGCGATTAAAGCTCCGCGTAAGCAGATAAACAGAATCTCAAATTGATTGAGATTATGATTCTGGGCTTATCCAAATACCCGAATCAAGTCTAATCAGAATTCCATCAAAACTAAGATATTTGATTGGAATCCTTGATGAATGCGAGTTCTATTTAGATAGAAACTCTTGCATTAACCTGGGGCTATAAATACCTTCCTGGTGAAACCCTAGAGGTCGTCTTCTTTTTGGCATCGGAAGTTTCCTATCAATCCTTTGGCAATTCAAGTACGCGAGAGAGCCTTGAAGCCTTTGCTGATCATCTTCTGAAATCTTGGAGAATTCAAGTTACGCACAGAGCCTTGAGTTCGTGAAGATCAGAGAAAATCACCATCTTCTTTCTGGAGTTCTTGAGAAGTTCGAGTTACGCGAGAGAGCCTTGAACAAATCAAAACCAGAGAAGATCGTCTATAGTCAGCCGATATCATATCTTTAAAAGAGAAGATTTCAACGTACCGATCGTCAAAAGGAGCTGCTTGACAGATCCCATCGCCACAGATCCCATAATATTGTAAAAGAGAGAGATTGAACTATAAAATCCTCTCGTTTGTTCTTTTTATATCTTGTTCACTTCTATTGTAATTCAAGTTAATTCAATGGGAGGAAGCGAAGGAACTTTTGCGATGAACAAACTGGCAACCACAGTGGGAGCCATCTCTTTCACTGATGAAGAGATTGTGGCGCAATCGGACGTTGACTTGATCGGATCCGAAGTAGACACGCTGGTCGTTGAAATCGACCAGCAGAAGTACGAGGAGTTCCTCTCCTCCGGATCAGGTGACTTGGATGAGACACGGCACTATCGCCGTATGTACTCCAATGCTCGAGTGACGGGTAGAAAGGTATCCACCGAGAGACGGGGATCCTTGGAGACTACGGTATAGCGCCGGAGTCCACACAAGAAATCCTAGCCGAGGAAGAGCTTCCGATTGCCGAAGAAGACGTGGGAACTGGACTAACCAGGACCCAACTCCGGAACAGGAACCGGAGAGCGAGGCGTAGAGCCCTCAAAGCCCGCCTTGGACGCGGAGCTAACTCTAGAGGACGCGAGGCTATGGTCCCTCGCAAATTGGCTCGCGCTACCCGCGAGACCAATCTCTACCACGTTAAACGCGAAGATACAACTTGCCTTAAAAGCAAGGAAAAGCCAGCGTGTGGTTTTCCACGCGAGGCTGGTAATACTGGCGAGTTACGCAAAATTCCTGACACTCGCGAGTTACGCGAGTATAAAGATTATTCAAAGCTAGCGTGTGATTCTCCACGCGAGGCTATTACTGTGCCTAGCGAGAGACGCGAAGCTAGTAAGGGTTGCGCTAGTCGCAGAATACCCAACACTCGCGAGTTACGCGAGTATAAAAATTATTCAAATCCAGCATGTGATTCTCCACACGAGGCTATTACTGTGCCTAGCGAGAGACGCGAAGCCAGTAAGGGTTGCACTAGTCGCAGAATACCCAACACTCGCGAGTTACGCGAGTATAAAAATTATTCAAAGCCAGCGTGTGATTCTCCACGCGAGGCTATTACTGTGCCTAGCGAGAGACGCGAAGCCAGTAAGGGTTGTGCTAGTCGCAGAATACCCAACACTCGCGAGTTACGCGAGTATAAAAATTATTCAAAGCCAGTGTGTGATTCTCCACGCGAGGCTATTACTGTGCCTAGCGAGAGACGCGAAGCCAGTAAGGGTTGCGCTAGTCGCAGAATACCCAACACTCGCGAGTTACGCGAGTATAAAAATTATTCAAAGCCAGCGTGTGATTCTCCACGCGAGGCTATTACTATGCCTAGCGAGAGACGCGAAGCCAGTCATACTTGCAATAAACGCAAGACTTCTGACACCCACAAGGAACGTGAGGATGATTGGCAGATAGTTGTCAGTCGTAAAAACCGCGCTAAGCGCGAAGCTATGATCTGCGTTAATCGCAAAGATAAGCCAGCGTGCAAGAACTTCCCTTCACGTGGGGCTATTATTCCAGAAGCTAAACTTCCAAGGACACACCAAGCCAGCGAGAAATGCGAGGCTAGTGTGGATAAGCGCGGAGCTATTCTTCAGGCCCGCAATGTGAAACGCGAGGCTATTCCTAAGCCACGCGAGGATCGGTCCGACCCCAAAGTCAGGGTTGATCAATCAAAGAAGCTTCAGTGGATTCCTAAACACTCTCAAGAGTTGAATGGACCTCTTGATTCCATGGCTAGAGGCACTGATCTCAGGGAGCATCTCTCTTAGAAGAGAGGCATAAACCAACTTCAAGTTGAACATAGTTGCCATTGCCAGCAACTTGTGACAGCAGTATCAGCCGTGATGGATAACTGTGGCTGCAGTAAGAACAGGATATCTGTGTTCGACCGATTAAACGAGTCAAACCAGAATCCTGCTAAGAAGACAAGAACCACTCCCCTGAAACAAGGGAGAGCTGTAACTTCCAACATGGTAGGAAAAGGGAAGAAAATTGCAGAGACGGATGATGATTCAGAATCGAGTGATGATGAACCTCATCGTATTACTCGACTAAGATCAGGAGCCGTCCCGCCCCGAAATTATAAGAAGCTCGCAGGGGGTTCTTACGATGAGGACAGCGATAATTCCGCTATAGCCTCGCCTCTATCCTCTACATTGTCTCGACTACAGAAGTCAGCATCGCATATGGCGGATAAGACTGACGATATCAATCAGAGATTTGAAGCTCAAGAAAAGATGATTCGAGAGCAGCAAAAGATGATTGAAGGTCTTAAGAGCATGCTATCGAGATTCGTGGAAGATAATACCAAAAAGGGCAAAGAAACTCTGAATGAAGAAGAACAGGAAGAGAAAGCCCACTCGATGCATGAGGAAGAGGATAGATTTTCTTTCCATGATCCGCATGGGGAGAAGATAGAAAAGCTCCAGAATCAACTCGAAGCTTTAATGCGTAAAAAGGAGTTAAAAGAAGCAGGGGTCTCAAGACCGTATCCTCCTGAATGGGACATGATACCTTACCCATCGAAGTATAAGCCGCTCAAATTAGAGCCATACGACGGAAAAGGATCGCCCAGCCAGCATATATATTACTTTTTATCCCAAGCAGGACACTTAATGGGTAATGATCCCATCATGACCAAAGTATTTGTAAGTACTTTGCGAGGGCCTGCCTTCACCTGGTTCATGCAGTTGCCCCCAGGTACTATTAATACCTGGTTAGATGTTGAGAAATTATTTCTCTCACGTTTCTTCGAGGATGACACCGAGATTACGGTTCATTCCCTTCTTGCAACTAGGCAAGGAGAACAAGAAACGGTTAAAGATTTCATAGAAAGGTTCCGGGAGAAGTCCGTACATTGTAAACACGGAATGATCCAGGAAACTCTAGTCGAGACCTGTCGGCACAACCTTAAGACCAATGTGCTCCTCAAAATGGGGGCCGTAGAGTCTAAGACGTGGAGGGACCTGTTCAAACAAGGAGAGCAAGCTGAAAACTTGATTCGCCGAGTCGAGGAATCCCGTGGACCAAAAAACGCTGGGGGTAGTAAGCCATATACCCAAAACAATAGCAATAAGAATAAAGGGAAAGCAGTCATGTCGTCAGAAGCTGCTCCTCAGAAAACCGGTCCTCCGCCAGAGCCAAAGCCTCAAAGTCAGCGAGGATCAAGGCAAATCAGACCGCAACAAGAAAGGAATTACACTTTCAAGACGGAACAGACGCATATCCTATTTCACCTGCTCCAGAAGAAGGGAATGCTAAAACTTCCGGAGAATAAGAAGCCAGAAGATGCGGGTAAGACTAAAGATCCCAATTACTGTCTTTATCACCGGAATGTTGGGCACCCTACCAGGGATTATTTTTCCCTTAAGAACAGAATCCAAGCATTAATAGAGGCTGGAGTTCTGACGCTTAAGGAAGAACAGAAGAAAGTTACTGCCAATATGGCAACCATAATGGAACCCACGAGTTTCCCGCAGGAGTGACCCCAATCCCTAAGGGTAAGATGGTCACGAAGAATCTTGATCTACACAACAAAGCCCAAGAGGGACTTGTCCCCGTAACAACCCAAAAGGGGGAAGTTATGTGTTCACCCCGACTTGTTGGAAGATGAACAATGGACTACTTCAAGAAGTCAAGGGAAGAAACCGGCTGTTAATGCCATTTCTGCAGATATAAAGGAAGAATATATAGTTTCGGAAGCCTTCACAGATTCTGAAGAAGAACCCGAAACTATGGCCACCCATCAAGATGGGGCAGGCCCTTCCGGTACTCGATCTGGAAAGACATATCTTAAGGACTACACTAGAGTGGATCCCAAAGATATCTATGCAGAACTCGCAAAACTTGCGAAGCAGAAAGGACTTCGTTTCCAGAAGAATCCTACCAGAGATGAAGGAGCCAAAGAAACCCCCTTCGAGTTTGACATAATTGCGCAGTTGGCTAATATCCCAGCGCGAGTGACGCTTTACGAATTGTTGAGATTATCAAAATCAACACGTGAAGCTCTAAGAGAGGCCTTGGCAGACTCTGAGTCATTCCTAGCTCAGATTATCGAGCCGGCCATCGAAGAGCGGGACTCTTGCCCCCACTGTCATCAAGTGAGGAGGCAAGTCCCACAAATCATCTTCTCTCCAGAAGACATGCAGGTGAGGAATATAAAGCATAATAGGCCTTTATATTTCACTGGATATGTCGGGTCCACAAAAGTGGACCGAATTCAGATTGATCCAGGTTCTGCACTCAGCGTCGTGCCCAGTAGATTGATGCAGCTGTTGGGGATTTCCCTTCATCGCTTGACACCTGCACACACTACCATCTATGGATTCAACGCTAATAATAGCCATCCTCTTGGTAAGATCCGATTGCGGTGTCAAATTGGAGACTTGAAAACGGAGGTTACATGCTACGTAATTGATACTGATACCTCCTACAATATTTTATTGGGGCGACCTTGGATCCACTCTCATATGATAGTTCCGTCGACTCTTCACCAGTGCATGAAATATTGCGATGAGGAAGGAGAGGTCCGGACACTAATTGCTGACAAGCAGCCATTCAAAGGGTTAGAAAATTACTTCACAGATGCTGCACTCTACAAGCCAGCACATGAAGCCTCCAATGACAGTCTTAGCAAGTCTCCAAAGCCCGACGACAGTGGCAATGAAGCCGACACTGAGTACGAGCTCCTTGGAGAAGATGATGGGGGTGATTACGAAATCAACCCTCACCTAGATCTTAGCTTAGGTCTTGATAATATAGTGGATGTAATAGAAAGTGAATGGGTTATTAATGAAAATGTAAAGTTAGTCTACGAGCATGCTGTAGTTACTGAGTCTGAGCCCTCTTGTACCTCCACCGAAGCGGATGGCCTGACCAAACTTGAAGTTCTGGCGGCATACCATTTGCCCCTCAGGTCTTCCCTCCTCTCTCAATTAAAAATAACCGAGGATCAAGGGCACTTCTTTGAAGTGCCTCCCCGACAGAAGTCCCAAAGGTCGATCATGTTCGGCAAAGTGGCCACGTCGCATCGACAGAGACAAAGTAGTGAAAGTGATGAACAAACATCATCTCAATTTCACTTATATGAGCAAAGGTCCCGACAGATGATGGAGAAAATGGGATATAATTTTACCCAGAAGCCGGGATTAAACTTTGGAAAAGGGCGGCGGAATCCCATACCCTCGTTTAGACCGAGAGGAAAGAGCCCTGATTATTATCAGAAGACCCGTAGGGGGTTGGGTTATGTATCTACTCCACCCTCGTCACCATTAAATGATGAAGAGAGTTCTTCGGCTAAAGAAGAAACATCTTCACCAGATCATGATTCAGGTATAAGCACCGGTGCTTGGTTTCAATCTTTGACAATCAATATGGTTTCAGCCGCGCCAGAAAGCGACGAGGAACCAATTGACGTTCAAGACGATGCCTGGACCAGGCATATGGACACTCTCTGGGATGTCCGCTTCGAACAGCGTGATCCGCCCACAGAAGACAAATTAATACAGGTTAACATGGGAACGGAAGAAAATCCGAAACCCATTTTCATAAGCGACACACTAACTCCTTTAGAAAAAGAGGAATTTATATCCCTTATCAAAGAGTATATAGATGTGTTCGCATGGAGTTATGAAGATATGCCTGGGCTTGACCCTCAAATTGCCACACACCGGTTAAATATAAAAGAAGATGTCAAACCTGTTAAACAGCAACAGAGGCGTTTTCGACCGGAATTGATGGAGGCAATAGTTGCTGAGGTCAACAAGCTTATACAATCCGGGTTCATCCGTGAAGAACAACACCCAGACTGGGTGGCAAACATAGTGCCAGTTCGCAAAAAGAATGGCAAAATCCGGATATGCATTGACTTTCGAGATCTGAACGCTGCATGTCCCAAGGATGAATTTTCACTCCCCATCACCGACGTGATGATCGATAATACTTGCGGTTATGAGAGGATGTCCTTTATGGATGGCTTCTCAGGTTATAACCAATCAAGATGCACCCGGATGATGAAAAGCATACAGCTTTCAGAACGCCACAGGGGGTATACTGTTATACGGTGATGCCATTCGGATTAAAGAATGCAGGTGCCACCTACCAACGCGCAATGAGTGTCATATTCAAGGAACACCTGCGCAGAACAGTGGAGTGCTATGTGGATGACTTAGCAGTCAAAAGCAAAAACAGAGAAGATCATCTTCATGATTTAAGAGTGGTCTTCGATCTTATGCGGAAACATCATCTGAAGATGAATCCTACCAAGTCGTTCATGGGGGTATCCAGCGGGAAGTTTCTGGGGTTCATAATAACTTCAAAAGGAATTTTCCTCGACCCTGAAAAGGTAAAAGCGATTAGCGAAATGCCGCCTCCCCGCAATCTTAAGGAATTAAGGGGATTACAAGGAAAGCTCGCTTATATTCGATGCTTCATATCCAACTTATCTGGACGATGCCAACCATTCTCCAAACTTATGAAGAAGGGAGTGTCTTTCATATGGGATGAGGCATGTCAGCAGGCATTTGATGACCTCAAGAAGTACCTTACTAAGCCTCCTATACTTATGGCACCAGCCCATGGGCAGCCCTTCCTCATATATGTGAGGGCCATGGATAATGCCTTAGGCGCATTACTGGCTCAATATAATGAGCACGGCCATGAACATGCCCTCTACTATTTAAGTAGAACAATGATTGGGGCTGAACAGCGATATACCCCAATTGAAAAGGAATGTTTAGCCCTAGTGTTTGCTGTTCAGAAAATGCGACACTACCTTTCAGGGCAAACAATTCATGTTATATCACGGGTTAACCCCTTGAAGATTCTAATGACCAAACCGGGATCCTTAAATAGCCGATTGGCAAAATGGGCGCTCTTACTATCGCCCTATGACATACATTTTGTCCCTCAAAAGGCCATGAAGGGACAGGCAATCGCTGATTTCCTTGCAGACCATCCAATTTGGTCCAAATTAAAGCAGACATCAGAAGTCAACACAGTTACCGGAGAACAGCCTTGGCAAATGTTCTTTGATGGTGCCGCGAGACGATCTGCTGCTGGAGTGGGGGTTGTGCTAATATCTCCACATAAACATATATTGCCTAACGGTTACTCATTAACAGAACCGTGCACTAATAATATAGCGGAGTACAATGTGCTTATTATCGGCTTAAAAATAGCTCTGCAACTGGGGGTGAACCATCTAGAGGCATATGGAGATTCTAAGCTCATTGTCAATCAGATGACAGGTGAGTATGAAGTCAGACATGAAGCCCTCATCCCCTATCATCAGCTAGCTATTGAGCTAGCAGGATATTTTGAACAATTCTACATATATCACGTATCTCGAAACGAGAACATTTATGCCGATGCTCTTGCCGCATTAGCCGCAACGCTGGCAATCCCGCCAGGTGAAGCTAAAAGCATCACCATTGGTAGTAGAGAACTCCTCCACCCAGATGTTGTATCTCAAGCCGAAGAGGTATGCCAGATTGGCTTAAAGTTAGAACCCCGTGATTGGCGATTTCCATTTGTGGATTATGCCTTGCATGGGATATTACCAGAAGATCCTAAGGAAGCCACCTCAATAAAGAGGAAGGCCCAAAGATTTTATTATGACCATAAACTTCAGACTTTGTATAGAAAGTCAAGATGTGGTCTATTGCTACGCTGCATATAGAAAGCAGAAGCAGAACAAGTGCTGAAAGAAACACATAATGGAATATGTGGAGCTCATCAGCCCTGTCCCAAACTTGGAGACCGTATAAGAAGGCTGGGGTACTACTGGCCGAGCATGGTTACAGAAGCAATGGCATACGCTAAACGATGTCATGCATGCCAAATACATGCCAATTTTATTCATCAACCCCAAGAATACTTGCACAATACCGTCGCAAGCTGGCCATTTGAAGCCTGGGGAATGGACATTGTAGGGCCAATAACTCCCCCATCATTCAGAGGACATCGGTTTATTCTTGCAATAACCGATTATTTTTCAAAATGGGCCGAAGCCGTGCCCATGAAAGAGATGAAAACGGCAGATGTGATCAAGTTTATCAAGCATCATGTCATTTACCGATTTGGCATCCCTCGAGGGATCATTCATGATAATGGTCCGCAATTCATTAGTCAGGGATTCTCCAGATTCTGCAACAAGTTCAGAATCAAGGATATCGCTTCCACACCATATAACCCTGCGGCTAATGGGTTAGCTGAAGCTTTCAACAAGACGATCATCAAACTCCTTCGGAAGTTCGTCTCTTCTAATAAACGAGATTGGGATGAAAAGCTAGGAGAATGCCTGTGGGCTTATCGCACCACCGTTCGCACCCCAACTAAAGCTACCCCGTTCTCTTTGGTTTACGGAAGCGAGGCCGTCTTGCCTCTTGAAATCCAGATACCATCATTAAGAGTGGTTTTAGCCACGAAGATGAAGACAGAAGAGCGCCATCAGTAAAGATTGCAAGAACTAGAGGCGTTAGATGAAAAACGTCTCAGAGCTCAACAACAAATTGAGTTGTATCAAGCCCGAATATCTCAAACGTTCAATAAGAACGTCAAACCAAGGACCTTTAAGCAAGGAGACTTGGTTCTGGCTGTCAAAAGGCCAATGGTGCTAACCCACAAGACTAAGGGTAAGTTTGAACCCAAGTGGGAAGGACCGTTTATTGTGGAGACAGTATATTCCAGTGGAGCCTATCGCTTAATGAATCAAGACGGCGACAGGATGATGATGCCAATCAATGGCAAATTTCTGAAGAAATACTATTCTTAGTACCCCTGGAGATACGCGTCTTCTTTTCTTAGGCATGCGCATTGTGCGCCTCTGACCTAAACCCTGGTGTGTTTGGTTCTCAAGTTTGAACCACCTCCAGTCTTTTCTTAGGCATGCGCATTGTGCGCCTCTGACCTAAACCCTGGTATGTTTGGTTCTCAAGTTTGAACCACCTCCAGTCTTTTCTTAGGCATGCGCATTGTACACCTCTGACCTAAACCCTGGTGTGTTTGGAGTACCCAGTTCAAGTTACGCGAGAGAGCCTTGAACCGCCTCCAGTTTGGTTCTCAAGTTTGAACCACCATCAGTCTTTTCTTGGGCATGCACAGTTTGGCGCCTCTGACCCAAACCTGGTGTGCTTAGTTCTCAAGTTTGAACAGCCCCCAATCTTTCTTTTAGGCATGTGTAATTAAGCGCCTCTGACCTAAAAAGTATGAATTGCCCAACGCCAACTAGGCAATGGGAAGAGAACGAGTTTCTCGCCAACCCATCATACTGGGGTAAAAGTATGAATTGCCCAACGCCGACTAGGCAATGGGAAGAGAACAAGTTTCTCGCCAACCCATCATACTGGGGTAAAAATATGAATTGCCCAACGCCAACTAGGCAATGGGAAGAGAACAAGTTTCTCGCCAACCCATCATACTGGGGTAAAAGTATGAATTGCCCAACGCCAACTAGGCAATGGGAAGAGAACAAGTTTCTCGCCAACCCATCATACTGGGGTAAAAGTATGAATTGCCCAATGCCGACTAGGCAATGGGAAGAGAACAAGTTTCTCGCCAACCCATCATACTGGGGTAAAAGTATGAATTGCCCAACGCCGACTAGGCAATGGGAAGAGAACAAGTTTCTCGCCAACCCATCATACTGGGGTAAAAGTATGAATTGCCCAACGCCAACTAGGCAATGGAAAGAGAACGAGTTTCTCGCCAACCCATCATACTGGGGTAAAAGTATGAATTGCCCAACGCCAACTAGGCAATGGGAAGAGAACAAGTTTCTCGCCAACCCATCATGCTGGGGTAAAAGTATGAATTGCCCAACGCCAACTAGGCAATGGGAAGAGAATAAGTTTCTCGCCAACCCATCATGCTGGGGTAAAAGTATGAATTGCCCAACGTCAGCTAGGCAATGGGAAGAGAACGAGTGTCTCGCCAACCCATCATGCTGGGGTAAAAGTTTGAATTGCCCAACGCCAACTAGGCAATGGGAAGAGAACGAGTTTCTTGCCAACCCATCATGCTGGGGTAAAAGTATGAATTGCCCAACGCCGACTAGGCAATGGGAAGAGAACAAGTTTCTCGCCAACCCATCATGCTAGGGTAAAAGTATGAATTGCCCAATACCGATAAAGTAAAGGGAAGAGGAAAAGTTTGGCATTTAAGCCCAAATGTACTCCTCGACAACTCACCATGTTGAGGGGAATAACATGGCTAGCCCAACTCAAACGGTAGTTGGTAAAGGCTAATCAAATCCGTTAATAGCTGGGGGTTTGCTAAAAATCCCATATTAAACTTTAATTTTTACTTCGGCTCGAGAAATTGAGCATAAACGGTACCGAGATAAATCGTTTTGACGACAGGTTATTTGTTGGGCAAGCAAATCTGTTTTGAAGCCCGCAAATAAAAGAGTCAAAAGAATCATCTTTATTAAAAAGGTGAAGATACAAAAAGAATTTCAAAGAAACATCGTAAGGTTATCTCTCTCCTGTTTACGTAGTTCTTATTACAAGGAAGATAAAAGCGTAAAGAGAGATGAAACTATTGGCCTCCCAGGAGTCTCAATTGGTTTATTGTCTCGTCCAAATTTCTATGATGAGAAGCCTCCACGGTTTGCTGAGCTTGCCTACGCAACTCATCATCACTTATTGTAAGTTGTTGCTGACGAGATTCTTCTATGGCACGATTCCTGGCCATCTCTTCCTGCTGAATCTGCTCCTGCTGGACAAGCAACATCTCCCGCTTCTTGACAGATTCTCCTAATCGAAGTTCATTTTCTATCAAGGTGGCCCGAGCTCTGGCAATCGTCTCCTGGGCTTTAGAGATGGTCGCCTGACCTTCCTCAATTCCAAAGTTTACCCTCTGCAGGTCGCCAAGAATGGATTTCCAACTGGCCTGGAGCTCTGTCAGCTCCTGAGACCATCTCTCCTCCTGCTGCCTTAAAATATTTCTTTGAGATAAGGATTCTGCTCGAAACCGCGCCAGCTCTATCTCAGTGATCGCCTCCACATCCGCCTGACGGAGTGTGTGTAGTGTGGTCACCTGCTCTTCTAAGGCTGCAAGGCGGGCCCGGTATGGAGCTGCTCGATCTTGTCCACCGAATTCTTCGATATTTCCTAAATAGCGGAGTAACAGTGGACGTGCGAAGTTGAAGAAATCGTGGCCAGCAAGAACCATCTCGACACATCTTCTTAACAAATGCATAAAATCCTCGACAGTGAAGCCGAAAAGTCTTTCAAGAGGATTTGCACTGTCAGTAGGCAAAGCAGGTAATGCCAAGAAAGGTGTCGTAGGCAAGAGAGCCGTAGTTGCTGGAATTGGAGAAGAAGAAGCCCATCCCTGCATTAAATTCATAATATGGGGGACCAGTACAGCCAGTGCAGATCTGGAAGAGCTGGAGACCCCAGACGAAGTACCGTCAGTACAGATCACTTGGGTAACCCCACCAACAGGAAGAGAAGATGGGATCACTTCGCCTGAAGCTCCTCCGGTGGGAGAAGCATCTTCGAACGAGAATTTCAAATTATTCTCCTCCCGTGCTGGAAGGCTTGAAGTCGGAAGAGTTGCAGGTATCTCAGCAGCCACGACAACAGACGACGTTAAAATCGCTGACTGAGAAGGCACGCCAACGACTGTGGGAAATGTCTCAGTGGAACAGACTGGCATTGGAGATGGCATGCTAGGAGAAGGTGTAGCCTCATTAGCAGCAGCTGCGATAATAACCTCAGTTCTATCGTCACTTCCCAATTCGTCAATTGGGGGAATTGAAGAGAAAATAGAGGCAGGAGCCGGTGTGGAATAATCAGCCGTAAACTCACCAGCAGAGCTACCCACACCGCCAACGGAGCCGGAATGGTCCATTCTATCGTCAGACTCTACTTGGGTAGTCGAGTGCATTGGCGAAAGAAGTTGATCACCTACATTTCAGAAGACCAGAAAAGCAGTGTTACGTTAAAATAATAACGGGCAAAAGATAAAATGCTAAGGGCCATACCAGGCGATACAAGTCCAGTTGTCGGACTTGAAGGAGGAGCCATTGTCGTTTCCAGCAGTGTACCCGTCTCGCTACCCGTTAGTTGCGCCCCAAGTTCTGCCACAGGCTCTACGGCTGAAGGAGCTGAAATCTCAGTAACACTTGGAGCTTTGGCAGGTTCATCCTCCCTTGCCAACGCTGGGGGTACAGCTGAAGCCAACAAGTCGGAAGCAAGTTTGATAGCCACTTCTTGGGGGGCTATCAAAGTTTCCTGTGCCAGTTTTTGCTTCTTACTGTTCGTCGCAAAAGTTCCTTCGCTTCCTTCCATTGAACACATCTTAGATTACAACAGAAGTGAACAAGATATAAAAAGAGAACAAACGAGAGGATTTTATAGCTCAATCTCTCTCTTTTACAATATTGTTGTGGGATCTGTGGCGATGGGATCTATAGTAGTTCCTTTGGACGATCGGTACGTTGAAATCTTCTCTTTTAAAGATATCGGCCGACTATAGACGATCTTCTCTGGTTTTGATTTGTTCAAGGCTCTCTCGCGTAACTCGAACTTCTCAAAAACTCTAGAAAGAAGATGGTGATTTTCTCTGATCTTCACGAACTCAAGGCTCTGTGCGTAACTTGAATTCTCCAAGATTTCAGAAGATGATCAGCAAAGGCTTCAAGGCTCTCTCGCGTACTTGAATTGCCAAAGGATCGATAGGAAACTTCCGATGCCCTCAAAAAAAGAAGACCCTTAGGGTTTCACCAGGAAGGTATTTATAGCTCCAGGTTAATGCAAGAGTTTTTATCTAAATAGAACTCGCATTCATCAAGGATTCCAATCAAATATCTTAGTTTTGATGGAATTCTGATTAGACTTGATTCGGGTATTTGGATAAGCCCAGAATCATAATCTCAATCAATTTGAGATTCTGGTTATCTACTTATGCGGAGCTTTAATCGCATCAAAACGCGACGCTAAATAACCAAAACGCGGAGCTATTGATCATCTCCGCGTTTTACTCAAACGCGAGGCTAATACAAACCAGACTGCGGAATCAACGCGGAGCTATTAAACATCTCCGCGTTTTATTCAAACGCAGGGTTAATGTAACCAAACGCGGGGCTATTGAATTAGCTCCGCGTTCTGTTGTGGAAAATCCTTTTAACTTAGAAATTTTCACTGCCAACAGAACCCCCTCCAAAGTTTTCAAAATGGCTTAGACTTCAGCAGATTTTGAAATACTTTGGATATCTAAACTGAAACGTAGAGTTAGAATACCAAGTCTATCTCGCGTTATGCTCACTTACGCGGAGCTAATCAGTTTCACTTCGTCTTCAGTGAAATGAGTAATATGTCATTAATTACCCTAAGTTTCCACGCCAAATACCAAGCGACGGAAATTCTGTTTAAATAGAGCTCCCGGCTCATCTTCTTCTTCATCTCATCCGAAGAATTTCTGAGAACTCGAGTGACTCACGAATGATCTTCAACTGATCTTCGTTCAACTCTTCCATAGATTTTCATCATAAGGATGTCTCTCCAGAGGAGTTTGGCTTTTCGCAAGTTGGCCGGCGTTAATAGCAGCAGCCGTGAAGGTAGACGCGACGGCGAACCAGTCTATGCAACGTCTTCCGAAGGTAAAAACCTCATTTCTTGGTTTTCTAAGAACCATTCTGAGATATTTTGGCTTGGTTTATTCTGGACGATTGCTTATCTTGTCGGCGAGATCGCCTTTTTATTGTGTCGTCTCTGCGCTTGAAACGCGGGGCTTTACTAGTAGTCTTAATGAATCCGCGAGGCTATCTTTGATTAGCAATCGCGATGAATTGCGAGGCTATCTTTGATTAGCAGTCGCTATGAATTGCGAGGCTATCTTTGATTAGCAGTCGCGATGAATTGCGAGGCTATCTTTGATTAGCAGTCGCGATGAATTGCGAGGCTATCTTTGATTAGCAGTCGCTATGAATTGGAAAGAAAAGGAAAGAGCAGAAAGAAATCTTGTCCCCCTTTACGCGAAGTTATCGCATCATCCTCTGCGTTTAAAGCGCGATGCTATTTCTTCAATTGTGCGCGGAGTTAGCTTAGCTCCGCGTTTTCATTCTTTTGGAAACTCTGTTCCTTTTGCAGTAAGTCCAATCCTTTCTGAAGAGGAATGTATGTGGGTCCATCGATCTTCATCAGCAAAAGTAACTCTAAGGAAGTCAGAAGCATATGCTTTACAACATAGTTGCAGGTTTCAAGCTCTGGCTCCGAGAGATAAACTCCTGAAGGGGCTGTAAATAAGGAGCTGCAGCACTTGCAATGCAGAATTGCAGCACTTGGAGTTCAGAATTGCGCTTTAGTGCAGCACTTTCCTTTCCTCTCGTGCTTCATTTCGGATGACAGATCCTAATTGACATTTGCAGAGGAGATCTTTTGCATGTGAACCAGGGAACTGAGCTTCAACACCCCGTAGAGAAATCTTGAATTCTTTTGCATGTGAACCAGGGAACTGAGCTTCAACACCCCGTAGAGAAATCTTACTGTTTGGTTATTGATGAGTTTGATCATGTAAAAAGCTTTTGGGAGAGCTATAACTCCCTCTTTATAATCTTTCCTTCTTTTATAAATAAAGGCAAATTATTTTCCTCTCTATCTGTCAGCTTCAATAAACTTGCTTGCTCAACAAATAAGATGGTCAATAATTTTGGTAAAATAGTCTAAGGCACTTCTGCGTAACTTAGACTGATAATACCCAAACGATCGGATAATGATCATTTTAATTTGGCCGAAAATCCAAGTTCTTTATGAGAACGCGAGGTTAAAATACCAAGTTATCCTGGCGTTTCGCGGAGTTAAATAACTTCGCGCTCTGAGTGGTTGCACGGAATTGCGCGAAGCTAAGTGACTTCGCTTTTTCAATATCACCACGTGGGATTATCTGCTCCGCGTTTTAGGGAGTAACTGATCAGTCATTTTCTCCGAAATCCGCGCCGAACTCCAAGAGGCAGTTTCCCTCTTTTAAATAAAATCTCTATTCCTTTTCTTCTCATTTTTCTTGAGAATTTTCCAGAAACCCTAGAGATTCAGGCGATCAGAGCTCAGGCGACCCGATCTTCTTCCGATTTTCAGTCTACTTTTCTCAACAATGGCACCCAAGACTCGTGCTACTTCTCGAGCGGCTCCATCATCGGCGACTGGCGCAAGCAGTGGTGGCGGCCAAGGCAGCGACGCGCCAGCCCACATTTCGCCTATCGTGGGTAAGAATCTCTCCATCGAGACTCTTTAGAACATTTCTAGAGTGATTTGGCTTAAATTTAACTGATCGATCAACTCTTTTACCGGCGAGATCGCCGTACTCCCGCCGTAAGGCTTGGAGAAGAAGAAAAGTCTCTGACTGCCTTCTTACACGAAGTTATCGCGTCATCCTCGCGTTTAAAGCGCGAGCCTATTTTAAGTAGCAGTCGCGCTGAAAACGCGAGGCTATTTTAAGTAGCAGTCGCGCTAAAAACGCGAGGCTCTTTTAAGTAGCAGTCGTGCTGAAAACATGAGGCTATTTTAAGTAGCAGTCGCGCTGAAAACGCGAGGCTCTTTTAAGTAGCAGTCGCGCTAAAAACGCGAAGCTATTTTAAGTAGCAGTCGCGCTAAAAACGCGAGGCTCTTTTAAGTAGCAGTCGCGCTGAAAACGCGAGGCTCTTTTAAGTAGCAGTCGCGCTGAAAACGCGAGGCTATTTTAAGTAGTAGTCGCGCTGAAAACGCGAGGCTATTTTAAGTAGCAGTCGCGCTAAAAACGCGAGGCTATTTTAAGTTCTGCGCGGTCTAATTTTTACCTTCGCGCGGCGCTATTCTTATCTTCGCGCGTTCTAATTTTTAGCTTCACGTGTCCATACTTAGAGAATTTTTCTGTCTTATAGAAACTTCTCTCACTCTGGTGTTTCTTTGTGCAGTAGGGTATTCGATGGAATCTCTTCCCCACAAGAATTACTTCGGCTTTGCTAGAGGCTCTGATCCTTCAGGCCAATTCCGTTTCACTACCATCCTGCCCTCGTACAAGCCAGACCCGAAGGATCGCAGGGAGAAGTTGATCAAGTATCATCCCACCACTGCGCGAGAAATCATAACTGACGCAGCCTTCGAAACTGTGAATAGAGAGGCGATGGAAAAACCCGCCTTCCTCTTTGGAGACCAGATGGATCAATCAGATGAGATCCTTTCTGAAGGGGAATGCGTTTGGCTATATAACTCAGGCGAAATGTTGATGTTTTTGCCTAGAATGGATCGTAGCTATCCTCTGGTCTATCTTCAGAAGCTGGCAATGCCTCGGGAATTAAAGTGGGGACTGACTCAAGAGCAAGATGGCGTCCCAATGGGCAAATTTGGTGCAAAAGAGGTTTATCAAGATGGTTCCCCCAGATGCATTACTGGCTTGCTTCCAGGCCGATTTGGCAAGGAGCTTCCAGTGGGAGAAGTCCCATCTCGTGCCCGAACTTTCTTAAGTGAGTTCTTGGCGAAGGATGGTCAGTACCCGGCTAGCGACTTCAGGATGCCTGGCTGGGTTCATTCTTCTAACAATATGTGGTGGGCACGCCTTGTTCAATACATGCTGGATTCCCACGAGCCCATTTTAAAGGATATTGGCTTGTATAAAGTCATCAGGAATGTCCAATTCTGGTTTTCCCAGAGTGCTTATCACTTTTACTGCCTCTTGGAGATGTATAACCCTGAGACCTGTACTTTCTTTACACCAGTGGGTGAGTTAGGGTTCGCTCTCTACGAGATGTTTGAGGTTTCTGGGCTCTCGATGGGCGAAGTCCCTTATGAGGAGTACATCCCTACCACCGATGAATTGAACATGCTATTGGCGAGGGATGAGCGCATCCATGCCACATACTGGGAGATGATGTGCCATTATCATATTTGCGCTGACTTGACGGGTGCGCGTAACCATGGTATTGGTCACAAGAAGTGGGCCGAATATCTCTTTGCTAACTTAAATTCTAAGGATAGCTCGGCCATTATCCATGGTCATCCACCCATCTATGGCTCAGAGATTGATCACTGTATTGCTAAGGGCCGCCATCTATTATATTATACTACTGAATCCAATGAGAATGGATACGGTCTCGGTACTTCATTTAAGAGCTATCACTATCAAGCCTAGTTTCCGATCTCCAACAGAGGTCTCATTGCCGGGTTTCTGATGCTGTGGCTGAAGAGATGCGTCGTGCCGTCATTGCCCAAGGAAGCGATTGCAGTGACCGTGGTATATCCAGCGGTTCTTCTTGCATACGGCCGACCCCTTGGACTCCTTCCCGCCATGGTATGCAATTTGCAATATGGACTGAGGGTGCTCTGTCGTGATTTCCTCCCTACTATTAAAGTCAAGGGGAAAGGAAAGGGCAAGTCGAAGGAGACTGCCCAGCCGAAAACTCCAAACCCTAGGGTGGAGATGCCCTACACCTATTTGATGGCGTGGCTCGTCTTGCACTATCCCTCCTTAATGAGTGCACCAGAGCATCGTTCGGGCGAAAAGTGCTTCCTTGTAGAACTGTGCAGAATTATATGTCCCAGATTCGGAAGACTCTTCGTAGCTTTCAGAATTACGAGATCTTCCGGTGTTTTCCTGACTTTCCCGGCGGAGGATATGGGACAAGGCTGAAAGATGCCGTGGGAGCAGATAAGTTCACTACTTTATCTGCAGGAGCGTTCTGGTGGCTTCTCAACATCCGTCCTGGACACTTGGTGTATCGTCAAGATCTAAGGTGTCAGATCGAGCCATATACTCCGAGTCGCTTTGCTCGCCAGTTTGGATATTCTCAACTTTATGTGGGCAATTCAAATAAAGATCTCGCTTATGAGGGGAATTTATACGAAGGCGCTCATGGCTGGTTCCATTTTGCAGCTGGCGGGACCGAGGATGAATTCTCCTTGCCCCAGAAGGTGCCAGAATTGGCCATGACCCTCAGCTCCTGCAATTGGTTCAACATTGCAAATGCTGACGTGCCCGGCTTCTCTCTCAATCGCAGTTGTTGCAAAGAGATTGAAGCCCTCTATATTAGCCGCCAGGGTGCTTCTAGGGTAAGGATAAAAGGAATGGAAGAATTCCTTGGTGCTGCGGCTGAGCCTTCGGATGTCAGCGAATCAGATGATGATGCCGGTGATGATGACGACAATACTGGTGCTGGTGGAGTTTCTCAGCCTGTTGTCAGTCGTTCCCTGAGTCCAACTCTCAAACGCCGCGGCGCTTTAAAGAAAAGGCCGGGTAAGAAGCAAAAACTGGCACAGGAAACTTTGATAGCCCCCCAAGAAGTGGCTATCAAACTTGCTTCCGACTTGTTGGCTTCAGCTGTACCCCCAGCGTTGGCAAGGGAGGATGAACCTGCTAAAACTCCAAGTGTTGCTGAGGTTTCGGCTCCTTCGGTCGTAGAGCCTATGGCAGAACCTGGGGCGCAACTAACGGGTAGCGAGACGGGTACATTGCTGGAAACGACAATGGCCCCCCCTTCAAGTCCGACAACTGGACTTGTATCGCCTGGTATGGCCTTTAGCATTTTATCTTTTGCCCGTTATTATTTTAAAGTAACACTGCTTTTCTGGTCTTCTGAAATGCAGGTGATCAACTTCTTTCGCCAATGCACTCGACTACCCAAGTAGAGTCTGACGATAGAATGGACCATTCCGGCTCCGTTGGTGGTGTGGATAGCTCTGCTAGTGAGTTTGTGGCTGATTATTCCACACCGGCTCCTGCCTCTGTTTCCTCTTCAATTCCCCCAATTGACGAATTGGGGAGCGATGAGAGAACAGAAGTCATTATCGCAGCTGTTGCTAATGAGGCTACACCTTCTCCTAGCATGCCGTCTCCAACACCCGTTTGCTCTACTGAGACATTTCCCACGGTCGTTGGCGTGCCTTCTCAGTCAGCAATTTTAACGTCGTCCGTTGTCGTGGCTGCTGAGATACCTGCAACTCTTCCTACTCCAAGCCTTCCAGCAGGGAGGAGAATAATTTAAAATTCTCATTCGAAGATGCTTCTCCCACCGGAGGAGCTTCAGGTGAAGTGGTCCCATCTTCTCTTCCTGTTGGTGAGGGTACCCAAGTGATTTGTACTGTCGGTACTTCGTCTGCGGTCTCCAGTTCTTCCAGATCTGCACTGGCTCTATTGGTCCCTCAGATCATGAATTTAATGCAGGGACGGGCTTCTTCTTCTCCAATCCTAGCCACTACTGCTCCCTTGCTCACGACACCTCTTTTGGCATTACCTACTTTGCCTACCGACACTGCAAATCCTCTTGAAAGACTTTTCGGCTTCACTGTCGAGGATTTTATGCATTTGTTAAGAAGATGTGTCGAGATGGTTCTTGCTGGCCACGATTTCTTCAACTTCGCACGTCCACTGTTACTCCGCTATTTAGGAAATATCGAAGAATTCGGTGGACAAGATCGAGCAGCTCCATACCGGGCCCGCCTTGCAGCCTTAGAAGAGCAAGTGACCACGCTACACACACTCCGTCAGGCGGATGTGGAGGCGATCACTGAGATAGAGCTGGCGCGGCTTCGAGCAGAATTCTTATCTCAAAGAAATATTTTAAGGCAGCAGGAGGAGAGATGGTCTCAGGAGCTGACAGAGCTCCAGGCCAGTCGGGAATCCATTCTTGGCGACCTGCAGAGGGTAAACTTTGGAATTGAGGAAGGTCAGGCGGCCATCTCTAAAGCCCAGGAGACGATTGCGAGGGCTCGGGCCACCTTGATAGAAAATGAACTCCGATTAGGAGAATCTGTCAAGAAACGGGAGATGTTGCTTGTCCAGCAAGAGCAGATTCAACAGGAAGAGATGGCCAGGAATCGTGCCATAGAAGAATCTCGTCAGCAACAACTTACAATAAGTGATGATGAGTTGCGTAGGCAAGCTCAGCAAACCGTGGAGGCTTCTCATCGTAGAAATTTGGACGAGACAATAAACCAATTGAGACTTCTGGGAGGCCAATAGTTTCATCTCTCTTTACGCTTTTATCTTCCTTGTAATAAGAACTTCGTAAACAGGAGAGAGATAACCTTACGATGTTTCTTTGAAATTCTTTTTGTATCTTCACCTTTTTAATAAAGATGATTCTTTTAACTCTTTTATTTGCCGGCTTCAAAACAGATTTGCTTGCCCAACAAATAACCTGTCGTCAAAACGATTTATCTCGGTACCGTTTATGCTCAATTTCTTGAACGAAATAACAATTAAAGTTTAATATGGAATTTTTAGCAAACCCCCACTATTAACGGATTTGATTAGCCTTTACCAACTACCGTTTGAGTTGGGCTAGCCATGTTATTTTCCTCAACATGGTGAGTTGTCGAGGACTACGTTTGGGCTTAAATGCCAAACTTTTCCTCTTCCCTTTACTTTATCGGTATTGGGCGATTCATACTTTCACCCCAGCATGATTGGTTGGCGAGAAACTTGTTCTCTTCCCATTGCCTAGTTGGCGTTGGGCAATTCATACTTTTTACCCCCGCATGATGGGTTGGCGAGAAACTTGTTCTCTTTCCATTGCCTAGTTGGCGTTGGGCAATTCATACTTTTACCCAAGTATGATGGGTTGGCGAGAAACTAGTTCTCTTCCCATTGCCTAGTTGGCATTGGGCAATTCATACTTTTACCCCAGCATGATGGGTTGGCGAGAAACTAGTTCTCTTCTCATTGCCTAGTTGGCGTTGGGCAATTCATACTTTTACCCCAGCATGATGGGTTGGCGAGAAACTAGTTCTCTTCCCATTGCCTAGTCGGCGTTGGGCAATTCATACTTTTACCCCAGTATGATGGGTTGGCGAGAAACTAGTTCTCTTCCCATTGCCTAGTTGGCGTTGGGCAATTCATACTTTTACCCCAGCATGATGGGTTGGCGAGAAACTAGTTCTCTTCCCATTGCCTAGTTGGCGTCGGGCAATTCATACTTTTAGGTCATAGGCGCTTAATTACACATGTCTAAAAGAAGATTGGGGGCTGTTCAAACTTGAGAACTAAGCACACCAGGTTTTGGGTCAGAGGCGCCAAATTGCGCATGCCCAAGAAAAAAACTGATGGTGGTTCAAACTTGAGAACCAAACAGGAGGTGGTTCAAAGCTCTCTCGCGTAACTTGAACTGGGCACTCCAAACACACCAGGTTTAGGTCAGAGGCGCCAAACTGCGCATGCCTAATAAAAAGACTGGAGGTGGCTCAAACTTGAGAACCAAACTCACCAGGTTTAGGTCAGAGGTGCACAATGCGCATGCCTAATAAAAAGACTGGAGGTGGTTCAAACTTGAGAACCAAACTCACCAGGTTTAGGTCAGAGGCACACAATGCGCATGCCTAATAAAAAGACTAGAGGTGGTTCAAATTTGAGAACCAAACGCACCAGATTTAGGTCAGAGGCGCCCAATGCGCATGTCTAAGAAAAAGAGAAGACGCGTATCTCCAGGGGTACTAAGAATAGTATTTCTTTAGAAATTTGCCATTGATCGGCATCATCATCCTGTCGCCGTCTTGATTCATTAAGCGATAGGCTCCACTGGAGTATACTGTCTCCACAACAAACTGTCCTTCCTACTTGGATTCAAATTTACCCTTAGTCTTGTGGGTTAGCACCATTGGCCTCTTAACAGCCAGAACCAAGTCTCCTTACTTAAAGGTCCTTGGTTTGACGTTCTTATTGAATGTTTGAGATATTCGGGCTTGATACAACTCAATTTGTTGTTGAGCCCTGAGACGTTTTTCGTCTAACGCCTCTAGTTCTTACAATCTTTGCTGATGGCGCTCTTCTATCGTCATCTTTGTAGCTAAAGCCACTCTTAATGATGGTATTTGGATTTCAAGAGGCAAGACAGCCTCACTTCCGTAAACCAAAGAGAACGGGGTAGATTTAGTCGGGGTGCGAACGGTGGTGCGATAAGCCCACAGGCATTCTCCTAACTTTTCATCCCAATCTTGTTTATTGGAAAAGACGTACTTCCGAAGGAGTTTGATGATTGTCCTGTTAAAGGCTTCAGCTAACCCATTAGCCGCAGGGTTATATGGTGTAGAAGCGATATCTTTGATTCTGAACTTGTTGCAGAATCTGGAGAATCCCTGACTGATGAATTGCGGACCATTATCATGAATGATCCGTCGAGGGACGCCAAATCGGTAAATGACATGATGCTTGATAAACTTGATCACATCTGCCGTTTTCACCTCTTTCATGGGCACGGCTTCGGCCCATTTTGAAAAATAATCGGTTATTGCAAGAATAAATCGATGTCCTCTGGATGACGGGGGAGTTATTGGCCCCACAATGTCCATTCCCCAGGCTTCAAATGGCCAGCTTGCGACGGTATTGTGCAAGTATTCTTGGGGTTGATGAATAAAATTGGCATTTATTTGGCATGCATGACATCGTTTTGCGTATGCCATTGCTTCCGTAATCATGCTCGGCCAATAGTACCCTAGCCTTCTTATACGGTCTCCAAGTTTAGGACTGGGCTGATGAGCTCCACATACTCCATCATGTGTTTCTTTTAGCACTTGTTCTACTTCTGCTTTCGATATGCAGCGTAGCAATAGACCACCTCTTGACTTTCTATACAAAGTCTGAAGTTTCTGATCGTAATGAAATCTTTGAGCCTTCCTCTTTATTGAGGTGGCTTCCTTAGGATCTTCTGGTAATATCCCATGCAAGGCATAATCCACAAACGGAAATCGCCAATCACGGGGTTCTAACTTTAAGCCAATCTGGCATACCTCTTCGGCTTGAGATACCACATCTGGGTGGAGGAGTTCTCGACTACCAATGGTGATGCTTTTAGCTTCACCTGGCGGGATTGCCAGCGTTGCGGCTAATGCGGCAAGAGCATCGGCATAAATGTTCTCGTTTCGAGATACGTGATATATGTAGAATTGTTCAAAATATCCTGCTAGCTCAATAGCTAGCTGGTGATAGGAGATGAGGGCTTCATGTCTGACTTCATACTCACCTGTCATCTGATTGATAATGAGCTTAGAATCTCCATATGCCTCTAAATGGTTCACCCCCAGTTGCAGAGCTATTTTTAAGCCGATAATAAGCGCATTGTACTCCGCTACATTGTTAGTGCACGGTTCTGTTAATGAGTAACCGTTAGGCAATATATGTTTATGTGGGGATATTAGCACAACCCCCACTCCAGCAGCAAATCGTCTTGCTGCACCATCAAAGAATATTTGCCAAGGTTGCTCTTTGGTAACTGTGTTGACTTCCGATATCTGCTTTAATTGGGACCAAATTGAATTGTCTGCAAGGAAATCAGCGATTGCCTGTCCCTTCATGGCCTTTTGAGGGACAAAATGTATGTCATAGGGCGATAGTAAGAGCGCCCATTTTGCCAATCGGCCATTTACGGATCCCGGCTTGGTCATTAGAATCTTCAAGGGGTTAACCCGTGATATTACATGAATTGTTTACCCTGAAAGGTAGTGTCGCATTTTCTGAACAGCAAACACTAGGGCTAAACATTCCTTTTCAATTGGGGTATATCGCTGTTCGGCCCCAATCATTGTTCTACTTAAATAGTAGAGGGCATGTTCATGGTCGTGCTCATTATATTGAGCAAGTAATGCTCCTAAAGTATTATCCATGGCCCTTACATATATAAGGAAGGGCTGTCCAGGGGCTGGTGCCATTAGTACAGGAGGCTTAGTAAGGTACTCCTTGAGGTCATCAAATGCCTGCTGACATGCCTCATCCCATATGAAAGACACTCCCTTCTTCATAAGTTTGGAGAATGGTTGGCATCGTCCAGATAAGTTGGATATGAAGCGCCGAATATAAGCGAGTTTTCCTTGTAATTCCCTTAATTCCTTAAGATTGCGGGAGGCGGCATTTCGCTAATCGCTTTTACCTTTTCTGGGTCGAGGAAAATTCCTTTTGAAGTTATTACGAACCCTAGAAACTTCCCGCTGGATACCCCCATGAACGACTTGGTAGGATTCATCTTCAAGTGATGTTTCCGCATAAGATCGAAGACCACTCTTAAATCGTAAAGATGATCTTCTTTGTCTTTGCTTTTAACTGCTAAGTCATCCACATAGCACTCCACTATTCTGCGTAGGTGTTCTTTGAATATGGCGCTCATTGCGCGTTGGTAAGTGGCACCTGCATTCTTTAATCCGAATGGCATCACCGTATAACAGTATACCCCCTGTGGCGTTCTGAAAGCTGTATGCTTTTCATCATCCGGGTGCATCTTGATTTGGTTATAACCTGAGAAGCCATCCATAAAGGACATCCTCTCATAACCGCAAGTATTATCGATCATCACGTCGGTGATGGGGAGTGGAAATTCATCCTTGGGACATGCGGCGTTCAGATCTCGAAAGTCAATGCATATCCGGATTTTGCCATTCTTTTTGCGAACTGGCACTATGTTTGCCGCCCAGTCTGGGTGTTGTTCTTCACGGATGAACCCGGATTGTATAAGCTTGTTGACCTCAGCAACTATTGCCTCCATCAATTCCGGTCGAAAACGCCTCTGTTGTTGTTTAACAGGTTTGACATCTTCTTTTATATTTAACCGGTGTGTGGCAATTTGAGGGTCAAGCCCAGGCATATCTTCATAACTCCATGTGAACACATCTATATACTCTTTGATAAGGGATATAAGTTCCTCTTTTTCTAAGGAGTTAGTGTGTCGCTTATGAAAATGGGTTTCGGATTTTCTTCCATTCCAATGTTAACCTGTATTAATTTGTCTTCTGTAGGCGGGTCACGCTGTTCAAAGTGGACATCCCAGAGAGTATCCATGTGCTTAGCCCAAGCGTCATCTTGAATGTCAATTGGTTCCTCGTCGCTTTCTGGCACGGCTAAAACCATATTGATCGTCAAAGATTGAAACCAAGCACCGGTGCTTATATCTGAATCATGATCTGGTGAAGATGTTTCTTCTTTGGCCGAAGAACTCTCTTCATCATTTAATGGTGACGAAGGTGGGGTAGATACATAGCCCAACCCCCTGCGGGTCTTTTGATAATAATCAGGGCTCTTTCCTCTCTGTCTAAACGAGGGTATGAGATTCCGCCGCCCTTTTCCAAAGTTTAATCCCGGCTTCTGGGTAAAATTATATCCCATTTTCTCCATCATCTGTCGGGACCTTTGCTCATATAAGTGAAATTGAGGTGATGTTTGTTCATCACTTTCACTACTTTGTCTCTGTCGAGGCGACATGGCCACTTTGCCGAACATGATCGGCCTTTGGGACTTCTGTCGGGGAGGCACTTCAAAGAAGTGCCCTTGATCCTCGGTTATTTTTAATTGATAGAGGAGGGAAGGCCTGAGGGGCAAATGGTATGCCGCCAGAACTTCAAGTTCGGTCAGGCCATCCGCTTCGGTGGAGGTACAAGAGGGCTCAGACTCAGTAGCTACAGCATGCTCGTAGATTAACTTTACATTTTCATTAATAACCCATTCACTTTCTATTACATCCACTATATTATCAAGACCTAAGCTAAGATCTAGGTGAGGGTTGATTTCGTAATCACCCCCCATCATCTTCTCTAAGGAGCTCGTACTCAGTATCGGCTTCATTGCCACTGTCGTCGGGCCTTGGAGACTTGCTAAGATTGTCATTGGAGGCTTCATGTGCTGGCTTGTAGAGTGCAGCATCTGTGAAGTAATTTTCCAACCCTTTGAATGGCTGCTTGTCAGCAATTAGTGTCCAGACCTCTCCTTCCTCATCGCAATATTTCATGCACTGGTGAAGAGTCGACGGAACTATCATATGAGAGTGGATCTAAGGTCGCCCCAATAACATATTGTAGGAGGTATCAGCATCAATTACGTAGCATGTAACCTCCGTTTTCAAGTCTCCAATCTGACACCGCAATCGGATCTTACCAAGAGGATGGCTATTATTAGCGTTGAATCCATAGATGGTAGTGTGTGTAGGTGTCAAGCGATGAAGGGAAATCTCCAACAGCTGCATCAATCTACTAGGCACGACGCTGAGTGCAGAACCTGGATCAATCTGAATTCGGTCCACTTTTGTGGACCCAACATATCCAGTGAAATATAAAGGCCTATTATGCTTTATATTCCTCACCTGCATGTCTTCTGGAGAGAAGATGATTTGTGGACTTGCCTCCTCACTTGATGACAGTGGGGGCAAGAGTCCCGCTCTTCGATGGCCGGCTCGACAATCTGAGCTAGGAACGACTCAGAGTCTGCCAAGGCTTCTCTTAGAGCTTCACGTGTTGATTTTGATAATCTCAACAATTCGTAAAGCGTTACTCGCGCTGGGATATTAGCCAACTGCGCAATTATGTCAAATTCGAAGGGAGTTTTTTTGGCTCCTTCATCTCTAGTAGGATTCTTCTGGAAACGAAATCCTTTCTGCTTCGCAGGCTTTGCGAGTTCTGCATAGATATCTTTTGGATCCACTCTAGTGTAGTCCTTAAGATATGTCTTTCTAGATCGAGTACTGGAAGGGCCTGCCCCATCTTGATGGGTGGCCATAGTTTCGGGTTCTTCTTCAGTATCTGTGAAGGCCCCCGAAGCTATATATTCTCCCTTTATATCCGCAGAAATGGCATAGACAGCCCGCTTCTTCTCCAGACCTTTTGAAGCAGTCCATTGTTCATCTTCCAACAAGTCGGGGTGAACCCACATAACTTCCCCCTTTTGGGTTGTTACGGGGACAAGTCCCTCTTGGGCTTTGTTGTGCGGATCAAGATTCTTTGTAACTGCCTCACCCTTTGGGATTGGGGTCACTCCTGCGGGGAACTTGTGGGTTCCAACCACTATGGTTGCCATATTGACAGTGACCTTCTTCTGCTCTTCCTTAAGCGTCAGAACCCCAGCTTCTATTAGTGCTTGGATCCTGTTCTTAAGGGAAAAACAATCCCGGGTGGGGTGTCTAACATTCCGGTGATAGAGACAGTAGTTGGGATCTTTTGTCTTACCAACGTCTTCTGGCTTCTTATTCTCCGGAAGTTTTAGCATTCCCTTCTTTTGGAGCAGGTGAAAGAGAACTGGTGTCTGTTCAGCTTTGAAAGTGTAATTCCTTTCTTGTTGCGGTCTAATTTGCCTTGACCCTCACTGACCTTGAGATTTCGGCTCTGGCGGAGGACTGGTTTTCTGAGGAGCAGTTTCTGATGACATTACTGCTTTCCCTTTATTCTTGTTGCTGTTGTTTTGGGTATATGATTTACTACCCCCAGCACTTCTTAGCCCGCGGGACTCTTCAACTCGGCGAATCAAGTCTTCAGCTTGCTCTCCTTGTTAGAGCAGGTCCCTCCACGTCTTAGACTCTACGGCCCCCATTTTGAGGAGCACATTGGTCTTAAGGTTGTGTCGACAGGTTTCGACTAGAGTTTCCTGGATCATTCCGTGTTTACAATGTACGGACTTCTCCCGGAACCTTTCTATGAAATCTTTAACCGCTTCTTGTTCTCCTTGCCTAGTTGCAAGGAGGGAATGAACCGTAATCTCGGTGTCATCCTCGAAGAAACGTGAGAGAAATAATTTCTCAACATCTAACCAGGTATTAATAGTACCTGGGGGCAGCTGCATGAACCAAGTAAAGGCAGGCCCTCGCAAAGTACTTGCAAATACTTTGGTCATGATGGGATCATTATCCATTAAGTGTCCTGCTTGGGACAAGAAATAATAGATGTGCTGACTGGGCGATCCCTTCCCGTCATAGGGCTCCAACTTGAGCGGCTTATACTTTGGAGGATAGGGTACCACATCCCATTCTGCTGGATATGGTCTAGAGACTCCTGACTCCTTCAACTCTCTTTTACGCATCAAGGCTTCGAGTTGATTCTGTAACTTTTCAAGCTTTTCTTCATGCGGATCATGGAAAGAAAATCTATCTTCTTCCTCATGCATCGAGTGGGCTTTCTCCTCCTGTTCTTCTTCATTTGGAGTCTTCTTGCCCTGTTTAGCATTATCTTCAACAACTTTTAAAAGTAGCATCTTAAGGTCTTCAATCGTTTTCTGTTGCTCTCGAATCATTCTTTCTTGAGCCTCAAATCTCTGGTTGATATCACCAGATTAATCTGCCATGTGCGATGCTGACTTCTGTAGCCGAGACGATATAGAGGATGGGGGCGAGGCTATAGCGGAATTATCGCTGTTCTCGTCGTAAGAACCCCCTGCGAGCTTCTTATAATTTCGGGGCGGGACGGCTCCTGATCTTAGTCGAGTAATACGATGAAGTTCATCATCGCTCAATTCTGAATCATTATCCGTCTCTGCAATTTTCTTCACTTTTCCTACCATGTTGGAAGTTATAGCTCTCCCTTGTTTCAGGGGAGTGGTTCTTGTCTTCTTAGCAGGATTCTGGTTTGACTCATTTAATCAGTCGAACACAGATATCCTGTTCTTGCTGCAGCCACAGTTATTCATCACGGCTGATACTGCTGTCATAAGTTGCTGGCAATGGCAACTATGTTCAACTTGAAGTTGGTCTATGCCTCTCTTTTTAGAGAGATGCTCCCTGAGGTCAGTGCTTCTAGCCATGGAATCAAGAGGTCTATTCAACTCTTGAGAGTGTTTAGGAATCCACTGAAGCTTCTTTGATTGATCAACCCTGACTCTGGGGTCGGACCGATCCTCGCGTGGTTTAGGAATAACCTCGCGTTTCACCATGCGGGCCTGAAGAATAGCTCCGCGTTTATCCATACTAGGCTCACGTTTCTCGCTGGCTTGGTGTGTCCTTGGAAGTTTAGCTTCTGGAATAATAGCCCCGCGTGAAGGGAAGTTCTTGCACGCTGGCTTATCTTTGCGATTAACGCAGATCATAGCTTCGCGCTTAGCGCGGTTTTTACGACTGACAACTATCTGCCAATCATCCTCACGTTCCTTGTGGGTGTCAGAAGTCTTGTGTTTATTGCAAGTATCACTGTCTTCGCGTCTCTCGCTAGGCACAGTAATAGCCTCGCGTGGAGAATCACACGCTGGCTTTGAATAATTTTTATACTCGCGTAACTCGCGAGTGTTGGGTATTCTGCGACTAGCGCAACCCTTACCGGCTTCGCGTCTCTCGCTAGGCACAGTAATAGCCTCGCGTGGAGAATCACACGCTGGCTTTGAATAATTTTTATACTCGCGTAACTCGTGAGTGTTGGGTATTCTGCGACTAGCACAACCCTTACCGGCTTCGCGTATCTCGCTAGGCACAGTAATAGCCTCGCGTGGAGAATCACATGCTGGCTTTGAATAATTTTTATACTCGCGTAACTCGCGAGTGTCAGGAATTTTGCGTAACTCGTCAGTATTACTAGCCTCGCGTGGAAAATCACATGCTGGCTTTTCCTTGCTTTTAAGGCAAGTTGTATCTTCGCGTTTAACGCGGTAGAGATTGGTCTCGCGGGTAGAGCGAGCCAATTTACGAGGGACCATAGCCTCGCGTCCTCTAGGGTTAGCTCCGCGTCCAAGACGGGCTTTGAGGGCTCTACGCCTCGCCCTCCGGTTCCTGTTCCGGAGTTGGGTCCTGGTCAGTCCAGTTCCCATGTCTTCTTCGGCAATCGGAAGCTCTTCCTCGGTTAGGATTTCTTGTGTGAACTCCGGCGCTATAACCGTAGTCTCCAAGGATCCCCGTCTTTCGGTGGATACCTTTCTACCCGTCACTCGGGCATTGGAGTACATACGGCGATAGTGCCGTGTCTCATCCAAGTCACCTGATCCAGAGGAGAGGAACTCCTCGTACTTCTGCTGGTCGATTTCAACGACCAGCGTGTCTACTTCGGATCCGATCAAGTCAACGTCCGATTGCGCCACAATCTCTTCATCAGTGAAAGAGATGGCTCCCACTGTGGTCGCCAGTTTGTTCGTCGCAAAAGTTCCTTCGCTTCCTTCCATTGAACACATCTTAGATTACAACGGAAGTGAACAAGATATAAAAAGAGAACAAACGAGAGGATTTTATAGTTCAATCTCTCTCTTTTACAATATTGTTGTGGGATCTGTGGCGATGGGATCTATAGTAGTTCCTTTGGATGATCGGTACGTTGAAATCTTCTCTTTTAAAGATATCGGCCGACTATAGACGATCTTCTCTGGTTTTGATTTGTTCAAGGCTCTCTCGCGTAACTCGAACTTCTCAAGAACTCCAGAAAGAAGATGGTGATTTTCTCTGATTTTTACGAACTCAAGGCTCTGTGCGTAACTTGAATTCTCCAAGATTTCAGAAGATGATCAGCAAAGGCTTCAAGGCTCTCTCGCGTACTTGAATTGCCAAAGGATCGATAGGAAACTTCCGATGCCCTCAAAAAAAGAAGACCCTTAGGGTTTCACCAGGAAGGTATTTATAGCCCCAGGTTAATGCGAGAGTTTCTATCTAAATAGAACTCGCATTCATAAAGGATTCCAATCAAATATCTTAATTTTGATGGAATTCTGATTAGACTTGATTCGGGTATTTGGATAAGTCCAGAATCATAATCTCAATCAATTTGAGATTCTGGTTATCTACTTACGCGGAGCTTTAATCGCATCAAAACGCGACGCTAAATAACCAAAACGCGGAGCTAATGCGAAGCTATTGATCATCTCCGCGTTTTACTCAAACGCGAGGCTAATATAAACCAGACTGCGGAATCAACGCGGAGCTATTAAACATCTCCGCGTTTTATTCAAACGCAGGGTTAATGTAACCAAACGCAGGGCTATTGAATTAGCTCCGCATTCTGTTGTGGAAAATCCTTTTAACTTAGAAATTTTCACTGCCAACACTTACCCGGCCTTTTCTTTAAAGTCCCGCGGCGTTTGAGAGTTGGACTCAGGGAACGACTGACAACAGGCTGAGGAACTCCACCAGCACCAGTATTATCGTTATCATCACCGGCATCATCGTCTGATTCGCTGACATCCGAAGGCTCAGCCGCAGCGCCAAGAAATTCTTCCATTCCTTTTATCCTTACCCTATAAGCACCCTGGCGGCTAATATAGAGGGCTTCAATCTCTTTGCAACAACTGCGATTGAGAGAGAAGCCGGGCACGTCAGCATTCGCAATATTGAACCAATTGCAGGAGCTGAGGGTCATGGCCAATTCTGGCACCTTCTGGGGCAAGGAGAATTCAACCTCGGTCCCGCCCGCTGCAAAATGGAACCAGCCACGAGCACCTTCGTATAAATTCCCCTCGTGAGCGAGATCTTTATTTGGATTGCCCACATAGAGTTGAGAATATCCAAATTGACGAGCAAAGCGACTCGGAGTATATGGTTCGATCTGACACCTGAGATCTTGACGATACACCAAGTGTCCGGGACGGATGTTGAGAAGCCACCAGAACGCTCCTGCAGATAAAGTAGTGAACTTATCTGCTCCCACGGTATCCTTCAGCCTCGTCCCATATCCTCCGCCGGGAAAGTCAGGAAAACACCGAAAGATCTCGTAATTCTGAAAGCTACGAAGAGTCTTCCGAATCTGGGACATATAATTCTGCCTCCATGAAGAACGTTCATACAGTTCTACAAGGAAGCACTTTTCGCCCGAACGACGCTCTGGTGCACTCATTAAGGAGGGACAGTGCAAGACAAGCCACGCCATCAAATAGGTGTAGGGCATCTCCACCCTAGGGTTTGGAGTTTTCGGCTGGGCAGTCTCCTTCGACTTGCCCTTTCCTTTCCCCTTAACTTTAATAGTAGGGAGGAAATCATGACAGAGCACCCTCAGTCCATATTGCAAATTGCATACCATGGCGGGAAGGAGTCCAAGGGGTCGGCCGTATGCAAGAAGAACCGCTGGATATACCAGGGTCACTGCAATCGCTTCCCAGGGCAATGACGGCACGACGCATCTTTTGAGCCACAGCATCAAAAACCTGGCAATGAGACCTTTGTTGGAGATCGAAAATTGGGCTTGATAGTGATAACTCTTAAATGAAGTACCAGGACCGTATCCATTCTCATCGGATTCAGTGGTATAATATAATAGATGGCGGCCCTTAGCAATACGGTGATCAATCTCTGAGCCATAGATGGGTGGATGACCATGGATAATGGCCGAGCTATCCTTAGAATTTAAGTTGGCAAAGAGATATTCGGCCCACTTCTTGTGGCCAATACCGTGATTACGCGCACCCGTCAAGTCAGCGCAGATATGATAATGGCACATCATCTCCTAGTACGTGACGTATATGCGCTCGTCCCTCGCCAGTAGCATGTTCAATTCATCGGTGGTAGGGATATACTCCTCGTAAGGGACTTCGCCCATCGAGAGCCCAGAAACCTCAAACATCTCGTGGAGAGCGAACCCTAACTCACCCACTGGTGTAAAGAAAGTACAGGTCTCAGGGTTATACATCTCCAAGAGGCAGTAAAAGTGATAAGCACTCTGGGGAAATCCGAATTGGACATTCCTGATGGCTTTATACAAGCCAATATCCTTTAAAATGGGCTCGTGAGAATCCAGCATGTACTGAACAAGGCGTGCCCACCACATATTGTTAGAAGAATGAACCCAGCCAGGTATCCTGAAGTCGCTAGCCGGGTACTGACCATCCTTCGCCAAGAACTCACTTAAGAAAGTTCGGGCACGAGATGGGACTTCTCCCACTGGAAGCTCCTTGCCAAATCGGCCTGGAAGCAAGCCAGTAATGCATCTGGGGGAACCGTCTTGATAAACCCCTTTTGCACCAAATTTGCCCGTTGGGACGCCATCTTGCTCTTGAGTCAGTCCCCACTTTAATTCCCGAGGCATTGCCAGCCTCTGAAGATAGACCAGAGGATAGCTACGATCCATTCTAGGCAAAAACATCAATATTTCGCCTGAGTTATATAGCCAAACACGTTCCCCTTCAGAAAGGATCTCATCTGATTGATCCATCTGGTCTCCAAAGAGGAAGGCGGGTTTTTCCATCGCCTCTCTATTCACAGTTTCGAAGGCTGCGTCAGTTATGATTTCTCGCGCAGTGGTGGGATGATATTTAATCAACTTCTCCTTGCGATCCTTCGGGTCTGGTTTGTACGAGGGCAGGATAGTAGTGAAACGGAATTGGCCTGAGGGATCAGAACCCCCAGCAAAGCCGAAGTAGTTCTTGTGGGGAAGAGATTCCATCGAATACCCTACTGCACAAAGAAACACCAGAGTGAGAGAAGTTTCTATAAAACAGAAAAATTCTCTAAGTATGGACGCGTGAAGCTAAAAATTAGAACGCGTGAAGCTAAGAATAGCGTCGCGCGAAGCTAAAAATTAGACCGTGCAGAACTCAAAAGAGCCTCGCATTTTTAGCGCGACTGCTACTTAAAATAGCCTCGCGTTTTCAGCGCGACTGCTACTTAAAATAGCCTCGCGCTTTAAACGCGAGGATGACGCGATAACTTCGCGTAAGAAGGCAGTCAGAGACTTTTCTTCTTCTCCAAGCCTTACGGCAGGAGTACGGCGATCTCGCCAGTAAAAGAGTTGATTGATCAGTTAAATTTAAGCCAAATCACTCTAGAAATATTCTAAAGAGTCTCGATGGAGAGATTCTTACCCCCGATAGGCGAAATGTGGGCTGGCGCGTCGCTGCCTTGGCCGCCGCCACCACTGCTTGCGCCAGTCGCCGATGATGGAGCCGCTCGAGAAGTAGCACGAGTCTTGGGTGCCATTGTTGAGAAAAATCGACTGAAAATCGGAAGAAGATCGGGTCGCCTGAGCTCTGATCGCCTGAATCTCTAGGGTTTCTGAAAAATTCTAAAGTAAAATGAGAAGAAAAGGAATAGGGATTTTATTTAAAAGAGGGAAACCGCCTCTTGGAGTTCGGCACGGATTACGGAAAAAATGACTGATCAGTTACTCCCTAAAACGCGGAGCAGATAATCCCACGTGGTGATATTGAAAAAGCGAAGTCACTTAGCTTCGCGCAATTCCGTGCAACCACTCAGAGTGCGAAGTTATTTAACTCCGCGAAACGCCAGGATAACTTGGTATTTTAACCTCGCGTTCTCATAAAGAACTTGGATTTTCGGCCAAGTTAAGAGGATCAGTATCCGATCAAATGGGTATTATCAGTCTAAGTACGCAGAAGTGCCTTAGACTATTTTACCAAAATTATTGACCATCTATTTATTGAGCAAGCAAGTTTATTGAAGCTGACAGATAGAGAGGAAAATAATTTGCCTTTATCTATAAAAGAAGGAAAGATTACAAAGAGGGAGTTATAGCTCTCCCAAAAGCTTTTACATGATCAAACTCATCAATAACCAAACAGTAAGATTTCTCTACGGGGTGTTGAAGCTCAGTTCCCTGGTTCACATGCAAAAGAATTCAAGATTTCTCTACGGGGTGTTGAAGCTCAGTTCCCTGGTTCACATACAAAAGATCTCCTCTGCAAATGTCAACTAGGATCTGTCATCCGAAATGAAGCACGAGAGGAAAGGAAAGTGCTGCACTGAAGCGCAATTCTGAACTGCAAGTGCTGCAATTCTGCACTGCAAGTGCTGCAGCTCCTTATTTACAGCCCATTTAGGAGTTTATCTCTCGGAGCCAGAGCTTGAAACCTGCAACTATGTTGTAAAGCATATGCTTCTGACTTCCTTAGAGTCACTTCTGCTGATGAAGATCGATGGACCCACATACATTCCTCTTCAGGAAGGACTGGACTTACTGCAAAAGGAACAGAGTTTCCAAAAGAGTGAAAACGCGGAGCTAAGCTAACTCCGCGCACAGTTGAAGAAATAGCCTCGCGCTTTAAACGCAGAGGATGATGCGATAACTTCGCGTAAAGGGGGACAAGATTTCTTTCTGCTCTTTCCTTCTCTTTCAAATTCATAGCGACTGCTAATCAAGGATAGCCTCGCAATTCATAGCGACTGCTAATCAAACATAGCCTCGCAATTCATCGCGACTGCTAATCAAAGATAGCCTCGCAATTCATAGCGACTGCTAATCAAAGATAGCCTCGCAATTCATCGCGACTGCTAATCAAGGATAGCCTCGCAATTCATAGCGACTGCTAATCAAAGATAGCCTCGCAATTCATCGCGACTGCTAATCAAAGATAGCCTTGCAATTCATCGCGACTGCTAATCAAAGATAGCCTCGCAATTCATCATGACTGCTAATCAAAGATAGCCTCGCAATTCATCGCGACTGCTAATCAAAGATAGCCTCGCAATTCATAGCGACTACTAATCAAAGATAGCCTTGCAATTCATCGCGACTGCTAATCAAGGATAGCCTCGCAATTCATAGCGACTGCTAATCAAAGATAGCCTCGCAATTCATCGCGACTGCTAATCAAAGATAGCCTCGCGGATTCATTGAGACTACTAGTAAAGCCCCGCGTTTTAAGCGCAGGGATGACACAATAAAGCGGCGGTCTCGCCGACAAGATAAGCAATCGTCCAGAATAAACCAAGCCAAAATATCTCAGAATGGTTCTTAGAAAACCAAGAGATGAGGTTTTTACCTTCGGAAGACGCTGCATAGACTGGTTCGCTATTGCGTTTACCTTCATGGCCGCTGACATTAACGCCGGCCAACTTGCGAAAAGCCAAACTCCTCTGGAGAGACATCCTATTGATGAAAATCTATGGAGAATTGAACGAAGATCAGTTGAAGATCATTCGTGAGTCACTCGAGTTCTCAGAAATTCTTCGGATGAGATGAAGAAGAAGATGAGCCGGGAGCTCTATTTAAACAAAAATTCCGTCGCTTGGTATTCGGCGTGGAAACTCGGGGTAACTAATGACGTAATTACTCATTTCACTGAAGACGAAGTGAAGCTGATTAGCTCCGCATAAGTGAGTATAATGCGAGATAGACTTGGTATTCTAACTCCGTGTTTCAGTTTAGATATCCAAAGTATTTCAAAATCTGCTGAAGTCTAAGCCATTTTGAAAACTTTGGAGGGGGTTCTGTTGGCAGTGAAAACTTCTAAGTTAAAAGAATTTTCCACAACAGAACGCGGAGCTAATTCAATAGCCCCGCGTTTGGTTATATTAACCCTGCGTTTGAATAAAACGCGGAGATGTTTAATAGCTCCGCGTTGATTCCGCAGTTTGGCTTGTATTAGCCTCGCGTTTGAGTAAAACGCGGAGATGATCAATAGCTCCGCGTTAGCTCCGCGTATTGGTTATTTAGCGCCGCGTTTTGATGCGATTAAAGCTCCGCGTAAGCAGATAACCAGAATCTCAAATTGATTGAGATTATGATTCTGGGCTTATCCAAATACCCGAATCAAGTCTAATCAGAATTTCATCAAAACTAAGATATTTGATTGGAATCCTTGATGAATGCGAGTTCTATTTAGATAGAAACTCTTGCATTAACCTGGGGCTATAAATACCTTCCTGGTGAAACCCTAGAGGTCGTCTTCTTTTTGACATCGGAAGTTTCCTATCGATCCTTTGGCAATTCAAGTACGCGAGAGAGCCTTGAAGCCTTTGCTGATCATCTTCTGAAATCTTGGAGAATTCAAGTTACGCACAGAGCCTTGAGTTCGTGAAGATCAGAGAAAATCACCATCTTCTTTCTAGAGTTCTTGAGAAGTTCGAGTTACGCGAGAGAGCCTTGAACAAATCAAAACCAGAGAAGATCGTCTATAGTCGGCCGATATCATATCTTTAAAAGAGAAGATTTCAACGTACCGATCGTCAAAAGGAGCTGCTTGACAGATCCCATCGCCACAGATCCCACAATATTGTAAAAGAGAGAGATTGAACTATAAAATCCTCTCGTTTGTTCTTTTTATATCTTGTTCACTTCTATTGTAATTCAAGTTAATTCAATGGGAGGAAGCGAAGGAACTTTTGCGACGAACATGTCCTAATACCAAAAAGTCTTCAATAGCTTGTCTTCTCTTCTGCATTTTTTGGGAGGAGTCCATTTAAAGAAATTTTAGTATCATTTGCATTGAAGTAAAAGAGATGTTGAGCCTCCATGTAGAATTTGAACTTGATTAAGTCCGCAAGCAGTCCATGTGCCATCTTTATGCATTATCTTTTTGATTGGGTCCAAAAATGATCGATATGCCAATTTGGAGAATCATTGTCATCATTCATATGTTGTTGATGTATCAAATTAGAGGGGCAGGGGAGCAAATCTTTCTCTAATATGTAAAGCTTGTCCATTTGGATGACAATGTCAAGTTAGTTTTGGTGTGTCTCAAAATCTCAGTTTGGAGATCATAACTTTGTCTGTCTCTAGTAGTGGGTCTTAAAAAGATCTGATTGACCATTACCCTAGGAAAAGTAGAGATTTGGGTTATTTGATCCATTGTTATCTGTTAGTACTTCATTGCTTGTTTTTGGCCAGTAAGTTACTAAATCATGTCTTCTTGATTCCTGATTGTACTACCTGTTGCTCCCTTGTCCAATAGGGAACTCAAATCCAGTAGGGAACTCAAAAAGTAAGAGCTGATTATAGCAGGATGTAAACTGATGGTCAGAAGATGGATCTCATCTGGATATTGGAGAAAACTGTAGCTGAGTGGTATAGCCGCTCCAGTCGAATTTAAGTACCTTTGAATTTGATAAGGATACTCTCATTTTTAAGAGTATAATATTGATCTGATGAAGGACATGAGCTATGTTCGTGTACTTGTCCTTATCCAGAATTGTTGTCGTAATCTGCCATCTTATCTACTGCTTGTATCATAGATATGGCATCATTATGGTAATAACTACCCTCAATGTGGTGGGTTATGTTGTTTCTATGCACACCTGAATCAGTGCAATCACATATCGGGACTGCATCTGGCACTGTTTTGGATGATTTTTCTCAGCCATCATAGATGGAAGAGCTTCTTTAGGATTATGAACTAGAGCTTTTTTCTCGAGTTGGAAAGTATGTTGTTTGGATGGGCTATGGTCAATCTTGCTATAGCGAGCCTTATAGAAAAAAATAAGTTGTTTAAATCCTACTATGCGCCAGATGTCACTTTTGGTTATTCTCTGTGGTTATGACTGAAAAATGAGCTTCATTATGATTGCATGCTGAAGTTAAGTTTACCTAAAACTATAATTTTAGCAAGCATGTTAGATTTATAATAAGTAAGAGCCCTCCTGAAACACAGGTCATGCCCTTGTGGGTGGGTCATGCAAGGTTTTTTGGACTACAACACTCTAGGATCACATACTGAGTGATTTTTGTAGAGCTAAGCCCTGCATCAGACCTAGTTCATATGGGGGTTCATACAAGGCTAAGCCTTGTGCATAATATGATTCACGCTGATTGCATGAGCCTCGCGATATTGCAGGCTTCACAAATTGTGTGTCTTCTTTGATGATCTTGAGTCCGTTGTTGGATTCAACTTAGGTCTGAACTTGGCTTAATTTAGGTACGAATGTTTCTGTTTAGACAACCGAAGGGTTGTAGTATCATAAATATCTCCAAATGTTATCACAAACATTAGATCATCTCCCTTAATTGCACTAGAGAGAATTTGGATGGATTTATCTTCAGGTGATGTGCTAACATTATTTTGGACATCCTTTTATGATCCCGAAGAAAACTGACCTCATTGCATCTCATAATAGTTCTCCTGTTAGTGGTTGCTTGATATTCCCCATATTCTTTAAATTGAAGGGTAACATTCATGATAATACACCCCCAATAGTATTTCAAATGACGCATGCTCCTCTTCTTTCAAGACACATTTGTATTTGCTTGTATTTGTTATCCAACACGAGAGCAAGAACAATTGAGCATTTAAGTCTTTTGTTACCCTCCTAACAAAAAAAAAAAAAAGAAATCATTTCTTCGACAAGTTGCACTCAACTTTATGAAGTTGATGTTCACTATGATCTTTTCCGTTATGCTTGAGTGTCGGAAAAATATTAACTATCCATGATAGTTAAATTTGCCTCCTCAAACCTGTTGCAGAGTCTCCGATCAAAAAACACTTCATGAGCGTTGGCTGTTGATTTCATTATGAGTTTCCAAATAGGAATGAGAATCGACCCTCTTGAGAAACGATAGTTTATGAACTTGTAAAGTACGATTATGAAAGTGTGCGTCCAAGAGTTTGCTTAAAACACAAGGATTAACCCCCATAATAGTTGCTAGTGTAAACCAATTCAAATGAAGCGGTGCGAGGTTGAGTCTCAACCTCACACAAATTTGATATGCGGGCTTGAGCTCAAGCCTGCGTGAGCCTAGCGTGATTTAGTAGTTGAGTTTGAGAACGCACGTGAGGTTGTACGTGCGCACAGGTCGTGCGTGTACGAGGCTAGGCGTGCGTGCATCTTGCACAAGGATGCACCGGCGTGCATCTAGCGCGGGTGCAGGGCTGCGCCGATGCGCGGCTCTCGCGCGTGTGTGGGCTGCACGCCCGTGCTGCTCTCATGCGCGCAGCCTTACCGCTAGCAGGGTTGCATGGGCATGTAGTCCTCACGCGCGAGGCCGTGAGTGTGCATAGTCCTAGCAAGTGTGGGCTTGCGCTTATGCTCTAGCCCTTGCAATTGCTGTCACTTTTGCTGCATTGAGGCATGCACGTTGGGCCTTTTGTCTTCTTCTACGATCGAGTTAAGCTTGAGCTGTTGGTTATTATTTTTTTTTTTACTTTAGATGAATGGTCGTTGAGTGATGACCGCTTGGTATAACATAAGAAGACTTGCAATTAACAATTGTCATGTCCGCCTTTGATATTGGTGTAGAGAGGCGGCCATCACCTAGCGATAATGTCTTGTGAGTTTCAAGCTGGAGGAACCAGAAGAGAGATACTTTTCTTATCTTTATTGATCAAAATCGACGACCAAAATCTCCACCATTGAATTGTGCCACCGCTTTCTCTTCAGTGAAAAGAGAGTCTCCCTTTGTGGTCACCTTCTTCTATATGTCTGGAAATAATATATTTATTTTCATTGCCATTGAACAATTAATTATAGCAAAAGAAGAGAAAATACAAATTTGATATTAGGATTACATGGACGAAAGAGATAACTCTTTGCTTTTATCGTCGTGGACTCCGATAGGTAGCAAGGAAGGTAGCTTCTGTCTTTTATGAATGATCCGTTGATTCATGAACCAAGCTCAAAAACTTCAATAGAGATAATTGTTTTTTTCTAAGGGAGACGAAGCCTAAGAACTTCTCTTCTCCATAGGATCCTCTCATCTGTTGGATTCTCTGTTCATCTTGAGAAAAGGCTATTTATAGCCATTGGGGAGCATAATTGCTCCTTTATTTACTTCCTTATTTTCTCCGTAACGGTGTCTCAAATCTCACATTACGAGGAAGTGAGGAGTTATAACCGATTCCTTCTAAAATTATAGGAAAGTTTGGGGCGTGGAGCAACATAGCCTCGCATCACAACTTTTGCTTTAGGCGTGAGCGGGGTCAGCTCCACATGCCCGCCTGTGCTCATGCAGGGCCTGTCAGGGCTAGCATGGGGCGGGCCCCCATGTGCCCCTTAGGGTGTGCGCGCAGAACTAGCCCCCTTTGTGCCCATCAAGACGAACGTGGGATTAGCCCCTAGGCATGCTACCGAAGGCCTAGTTCCGTGCGCGCCCCTCAGAGCGCGTGCGCGAGGATTGGCCCGCGCGCCTCCTAGGCACGCCCAATGAGGGGCTCAAATCTGTCCCACGTGCTTACTTGGGTGCTAGCTCGGTTGTGTGCTCACTGATTTGTGGTGCATGCACACTTGGGCACGTATAGGGCTAGTTTTGTCTCACGTCGCTTCTTCTTCGACTGAGTTGTTTTAGTTTTCATTGTCTATAAGATCAACTATGCAACTCATCCCAAAACCTACATCAAGCTGAGTTAATTTAGAAGAATTTTTTTCGTTTATCAGTATGGTAGCGCACCATCAAGGGTTAGTTCGGTTGGAATAGCTCCTAATTTTTAAGCTAATCTCAATAAGTCATAGAGGGATCATAGAGAACTCCAATTATGCCTCTCGCAAGTGAGACGCTAAAATGGATTGTATCAGGCCAATCAAACATCTTGTGATCATGCGTGGATCAATCCTAAAGTTGGTCGATTTGGATTTACACCATGCTTGCTCTTGCTAGCAATAACTATGATTTTTAACTTAATCCAAAACTGATATGATATATATTTATTGATATATTTTTTTCTCATATGTTTATGTTAAAATAAAATTTTAAAATAAATTATCTTAAATATAATTTTGAGGCCATAAAATATTTTTATAAACTATTGTTTTTAGAAAATAATAAATGAATTATCTCATTAAGGCCCAAGCCCATTCTCTTGGACCGAATCAAAAAAATGATGATGATAATAATAATAGTAATAGTAGTCGTGATAATAATAATAATGTATAAAATTGGACTTGAACCCTTAATTCAATAACATTTATTAGTCTCATATTTTTACTACTTGATCAAATTTTATTTTGTAATAATGAAATAATAACCTTTCGTTTTAAATATTCAAATTTATCTCTATCATTCAATTCCGAAAAAAAAAATCTTTAGTCAATTCTATTAATGAGCCTTTTGACCAATTTAAAACTTGTCATAAAACCTGAAGTCGACTACAATATTAATTATATTAATGAGTCCTTTTAACCCATTTAAATCAAGTTTAAAAATTATCATTAAAATCCCTAGTCAACTACGATTATGAGTCTTTTGACCAATTATAAATAAATGTTTAAAATTCTTTTAAATTTATCCAAATTATGAGTCATTTGACTCATTTAAAATTTACTTCAATAGCCCTCCAGAATTTCATTATCCCTCCCATAAATCTTTCATTCTAAATTTTATTTAAACTTCTCTAACCTCCAAAAACTTCTCTGGAACATGCCTCCTAAAACCCTCCAACACCAACTCAATTTCACACCTCTTTGTCCTCTCTCCACCTTCCCCAATCATTGAGGGACCATCGACCGTCGAATTGCCGCCGACCATCGAAAGAGCCACCTCATGAACCTTATCTACAACCCAGACTACCATCACAACCACCAGCAACTGCCACTGATAAGAACCGTTGCCGCTAGTAATAGTCCGTCAATCGCCGCAGTGCTGCCAGCCAATAAAGAAACCCTCTCTACTACTCAGACATGCATCATGCCATCTGAACTATCCCACCACCGACGTCTCTGTTGGAGCACCCCTCACCAGAGCATTACTCGCCGAAGCAACTCCTTTTTCTTCTTTTTCTATAGAATTTATCAAGAGGTAAGATCATCTCACTTCTTTATGAATTTATATATTATCATATCAAAATAGTGTAACGCCCCGCATCCCAAAATACGGGTAGCGTTCGGTGACGTATCATAAATAAATATGCCAAGCCTAAAACACATGAATACATGTGTACAACTGCCACAAATACATACGCATATACAATCAGATAATAAAAAGGAAATAAAACAATAAATTATTTTAAAAAAATAATGATCAAGACAATTCTGTAGGAAGATCAAAATGGATTCTTTTTACATAATCGAAAATTTAAGTTTGAATAACAATGAATAATAATTTCTAAGGACAACAAATACTTGAAAGAGTCTCCCTCATGGCGCTCTTACAGCAAACATACTTATTAAAATTCGGTTAACTCCTTGAGATATGTTTGTAGCATTGTTGAAAATAACGCGTTATGAAACCCGTTATTTGCGTTACGTAACCTAACGGAATCCCAACGCTACGTAACAACTGGAAATAACTCAGTGCACCGTAACAGTACGTTTTTTACGTTATTTTACGTTATATTACATAACGTTACGTTAAATTACGTTATGCTACGTTATTTACAATTATATTTTTTTAGTAATTCATATATTATTGTTAATTATTATTTCGATTATTAGCGAATTGCTATAATTTTCTTAATTAATTGTTGGCTTGTTTGATTGCTTTTGGAATTTCTAACTTGATAATTTAAGTTTGTTTCTTTATTCACTTGTTGTATTTCTCGTCCGGTTGCTAAAATATTTTACTTGTTGATTTTATTGAATTTTTAATTAAACTGAAATCAACAATCATAAATAAGATAAATTGAATATTACAAAATATAAATCACAACAATGATAATAATTGGAATCGAAATAAAAAATTAAAATCTTGCTTTTTTTATTTAAATGATTATTGGAATTACGGTTGCAAACTTAATATAATTTATGAAGATATATGAAAATTATTGTAAAACTTAATATAACATTTGAATACATTATGTATTACAAAATAATTATATATATTTTTTAGATATTTTAAATTTATTTTTCAATTTATTAAAATTATTTTATATGGTTTTATATTTATTTTAATTAAATAAATAGAAAATTGCATAACCTACGTTATGCGTTACGCTATTTGCGACATAACCTAACAAAGGCAAAACGTTACGTTACCGTTATCGCTATTTTAAACATTGGTTTGTAGCTGTATTGAATCTTTCTCCTCGTTAATCTGCAAATCAATATCTGGACGTGTCAAACCAGGGTCGTTAGAATGACCTAGCAAGTACTACAAGAGGAGAAATAATAATACACAGCACGCTATGTGTATATTTAAATAAAATATAAAACTGAATAAAATTATATAATGATAATAGTATTAAAATTTTAAACATTGTAAAGAATATGGAGCATGTATTAAATTATACTTTTCTTAAAGAGAATATTAACTCAATCACTAGTAGTGAAATATATCTTAAATATTGTTGAAATTTAATATAATGGTAAAGAGTTATATGAACTATAAAATCATGAATGTATTACAAATCATTACGATGGAGTAGAACGTGAGAAATTGCAGTTGTATTGAGAATAATAACAGTCAATATGTATGTTCATGTACACATGTCATGGATGACATTGCAACTAATACAAAAAAATTTAAGCATGCAAGTGTAATATGATATCATAATATGTTTTTTGTATTTATTTGGAACTGTTAGAAGTAGTGTGCCACATGTTTTACGAGTATCCCGTGCATACCCGGGACCACGACCATAATTCCTGGTACTGCCCCAGGACATACCGCTAGGTACTAATGAACATGAACTTTGATGAGTATAAGCTCCTGGCGCGCAGCCCTATATACTGATGGTGATCCAGTAATCACCCAGAACCACCATGGTTGGGTCCCTAAATTCGGTTGTACAACTTCAAGGATGTAAAACTCCTAAAACATGTGTACAGTTCCTTCTTTGAGTTCCTCCATAACCCCATGAATTTATTTTATAATTTTTATTTTTTTAGGATATATGATAAAAGATAAAATTTAGTATATTACAGTCATTGACTAATTAACTAATCAATTAATATGTAAGGAATGCTTATTGTGGTACGGTAAAATCTTATTTTAAAGAAATATTACAACAAAGCGGACATAATAAATCAAAAGAACTTGTCGTTTTGCATAAATAATTGTATCACCCACTACTTTACATACTAAGAATTTATTCGGGAAAGAAATCGGTTTATTTGCATTAACATGAATCTATTTTGAATGCAGTATTTTGAAGATAATAACATTAACAGTAAGACCGAGGATAACTTTTGAAAAATAAAAATAATGTTTCAGGATTCATAACAAAGTACACTCTCTAATAAGATTTATGTGAGCTTATTATTAGTTATCCATAGTAGAAATCCAATCTTATTGGAGATTACATGTTCAATAAAAAAAAACTAAAAATAAAGTATCTTACAAAACTTTATTATTGACGATCCATTTCTATAGTGCAATGGACGTATATTATTATTTTAGTAGAAGTTGTAGATAAATCATGTATCATGCCTGAAGTTTAACAATATAATTTTAATTTAGTGACCTAATAAATAATTAATATTAATAAATGAAAGATAAAATTATTAGAGAACTCTAAAGGTTTACCCATAATTCTATTGAGAGATGTTAAGAAAGGTGACGTGCATCTAAGATGTAAATTTTTAGTATAATGGTAAATAAAATAAAGTAGAATTAGTTTGTACATAATCTATCGTTGTTGGACAGCAGAAAACTTTGATATTAGTTCTTCTAATGGTGTAATTAAATTACTTTTGTTAGATTACTCACTGTAAAAATATAAATATGTCTAGAGAAAATTTAGTAAGCAGCTCCTCATACAAATATTCATATATATTTTAAAGAAGAACTTATACATGCTTAACATTCCAAATTGTTTTATTTTCTTTTTCTTTATGGTGCTTTATTTAAATTATTATTTTATTAATTTTATTTCATTCACCCTTTTTCTGTGATGGTACAGTACACAGAGGAAAGTCTTGGTTTTTATTTATTTTTATTTTTTTTTAGTGTTGTTTAGTTTTTTTTTATTTTTTTTTATACAATTTGGATTAAGGTAAAGTTAGATATGATAAAATTAAAAACTAATTGAATCTAAACTATTTAAATTTGTTATTATTAACTTTCTGGTATTTAGGTTGAACACAAATTTTAAGATATATAAAAATAAGATTTGTTGAATAACAATGTTTTCAATTCTACCTCATTAACTATTTGGATAATATACTTAAAAATAAAAATAAATACACAAAGAATTTATAGATAAACACAAGGATATTATAGGGAGTAAAATAGAGTATTACAATTTCTAACTCTTTTTCTTACACGTAAGAACCGTACTTCTTAATGACATAAAAAAAAATTGTTTGGATTGGGTTCAAGTTTCATATAGGAATTTCTTCAAAATTTCTCACTGTGAACATAAAAAAAAAATGCACCAGAGAACTAAAAATAATAGCATTTGATGCTAACAAATATAATTGGCATAAATCTAAATATTTATAATCTTTAAATTAAGAGTATATATTTCCAACAATTTATTTAAGTGAGAAATTTCCATTCTATAGTTGTTTCGCTATGTTAAGAGTTCATTCATTAATTTCTTTGTTTCCAAATATTCACATATATGGTTACAGTAAAATTAAAAGAAAAATAAAATAAAATTCTAGAATGTAGTTCAATAGGAATTTCTTGTTCTAAGTAAGATGCACTTTATAAGAATATACTATAATATAACAAACTTCGCATTTCATCTTAGTTATCTTAACCTAGTAAACTAATAATCCACATTCTAATGAAATCTTTATGTAGCAGTAAGATGGATATGAAAACAATAGTTGATTAGACATAAACACATCATTTGATTTATAAAAACATAGCTAACATCCACAAAATAAGCTGGAAATAATTAACATGCCTATAAATTTAATCTCATATGGTATCCATATCTAGAATCATGGATTTATGATATAATCTACCTCACTATGCTCTTCTCATATTTTTTTTTTTTTTATTTTTTTTTCCTCTCTGTTCGAGTTGCTAAATATAGAAGATGAATCAATAGTGTTATGCTCTATTATTATTTAAAATTCAAAATCTTAAAACATTCTTAATTAACAAATGGTGTGCTAAAAAAAAGAAATTTACAGACCAGTCACTAAAATCAGTTTTTCTTAGAGACTATTTGATAAATGAAATTAAAGAGAAAATTTTGAAATATTTTAATTAATTTCTCCTTCAAATTAAATTGTATTAAGAATAAGATAAATCATAAGAAAAGAGCAATTTCATTATTACAACATAAATATTTTTGAAAACAATGTTGAGTTCCTATAAAGAAGAAATAATATAGAAACAAGAATAAAGTATTTGTCTTTTGTAAAAAAACTCCAAAATTTGAATAATCACTATTGCCAACAAATTTGGACCCCATTCTTCTTTCACTTTCTACATCTCTTTTCTATTTTTTTCTTTCATTCTTTCTTTCTTCTTCTTCTTTTCTTTTCCTTTTTTTTTCTCTCTTTTTATTTTCTTTTATTTTCTTCTCTTCTTTTCTTTTCTCACTGTTTTTCTTTTGTCCTCTTCTATCAGGTGACGGAAGAGGAAAAAAAATGTGTTTTAGTTTCCGTTTCTTGAATTTATTTTTTTATTATTTACAAAATTTAGGTTAGATTAGGATAAGTTTAGATATTTGATAGATTTTCCTAATCTAATCTAGATTCAGGTAGATTTGTTATAATCAAACTAACTAGTATTTTAGATAAACTCAAATCATAAAATTGATAGTAAATAACATAAAAATATATAAATTATTACTTTAATATTTATGAAAGGGATTTTAAAAATAAATAAATACAAAAAATATTGTATAGGAAAATGGGGTGTTACAGATAGATCAAGATAGATAACTCATTAACAGGAACCAAAATAAAATCTACTTTTCGATTGCAGCGTGATAATTGGCATCATGGTCAAATAGATCCGACGTTCCATCATGCCTTATCCAAATTTGAAAGTTTAGGTTTAAACTCCTGTTGTAGGATAGCTCCGGAAAGTGGGTCATGATTCTCAAAATCTGAGCTGATCCTTCAAGGGCCTTTCTTTGTTGCATCAAAATTGATTCGGTTGCACTGTCATCTCGGTGGTGTCGATCTGAGTTGTCATTCAAATCCTTCTCATGGTGGCAAATCGTCTGGATCATCGTGGGTCTCGGGAGGCTTAGTTGGCAATCCCCTGTACATCGAAGGTGATGCCTTTTCCATATTTATCCAAGTCGTTGGAGCATTCGTCATGACATGCATATGACCAGTGATTTATGTTGAATTCATTCACTAATTTGAACCTTAAATTGAGCCAATTCACTAGTTCAAATTAAATGAATTAAGTGAATTGAAATTGGCTTCAAAAGTTGACTACATAACAAAGGAACAAAAAAGGAAGATGAAAAAATAGTCCCACATTGGATAGAGGATTGTATGGATGTGGGTTTAAATATGATAGCTTGCTCATTTACTTTGCTTATGTAAGAAGAGGAAAACCATGAGCACCACGGGTGGTGCTACGCACCGCCCGCACGCGCACGTGCGTGTGCGAGAGCGAATGGGCGTTTAGGGCGCATTGGGCGCTTTAGAGGCGCACTTTGAAACGGCCAACTGTTGCGACTGTTGAAATCTCAACCGTTGCGACTGTTGAAAACCTATAAATAGGGTCTGGGTCAGTATTTCAAACTACACGTTTTTCTTTTCTCTTCTCTTTCTTCTTCTGCAGACAGAAGTTCCAGAATTTCTGTCTACAGAAGAACTCTGTTCATCATTTTCAATAAAGTCCAGTCCTGCATAACATAAACCAGAGAGAACCTTTATCAGATTCGCCAGTGTAGAGGGATTGCGGCTTCCTTCCTTCTGCAGATCGATCGTTGTATCCTGGGAGATCGACGTCCAAGAAATCCAGAAGCGAACAGTGGAGGACGAATCGATTTTAAGGAGATAGTGTCCAACACTAGCCTCGATCTTCATCCAATCTACTTCCTGTCAGTAAAGTCTTCTTCTAGTCTTCCTGCAACCAGGTTTTTCTTAATCCAGTTTCTTATTTTTCTGATTAGGATAGTATACTAGATAAAGAAAAACAATTTGATGGTTTTTCTTTAACCAGTCTTCTTCTACTTAAAAAACTGGAAATATATAGACATAAACCTAATTACATAATTCATTTCCTGCAAGATAACAGTATCAATTCTGCGTATCTGCCCTCTTGTGTTAATTGTGTAATCTAAAACAATTCTGTATGCTTCAATCTGCAACCACAGAATTAGTAACCTCCACTTTTACATATACTACGGTAAAAATATACCAACAATCTTAAAATCGATTATTGCATGTTTTAGATTAACTTTTTTAAAAATACAGTTTAAACATTTTTTGTTTGAACCTACATTCTTAAAATCGAATTTCGTACTTGTTTTAGATTAATTTTTAAGAATACAGTTTAAACATTTTTGTTTAGAACCTACATTCTTAAAACTGAATTTTTGAATTCTGTCAAAATACCATAAATCAGAGTACTGTTATCAATTAGAACTCTGTTATAATAGTATTTAATCTTTAAACTGATATTTCGTTTTAGATTAAGAATACTGTCATCAATCACTAGTAATCTAGATTGCTTCTGGAAAATTTCTATTTGGTGATTTGGAGACAAGTAATCTTAATTACTTTTAGAGAAGACTAATTAATTCTGTTTTGTGTTTGGAGTTAGAATTATTTTTCAGTTTAGTTAAAATTTATTACAAGACATTAAGATAGATAAATTTTAATATTTGTAGATGGCTACTACATCTGATATGTCCACTGTGATAACTCCTGTCATGGTTACTCCAACTGTGCCTTCAAGCCAGTACGAGAAACCAGAGAAGTTCAGTGGCTCAGATTTTAAGAGATGACAACAGAAAATATTGTTCTATCTCACTACAATGAATCTGGCCAAGTACTTGAAGGAGACTGTGCCTACTCTTGTTGAAGATGATCAACAATCAGTGAAGGCGGTTGAAGCATGGAAACATGCGGACTTCTTGAGTAAGAACTATATCCTCAATGGTTTGGACAATATACTGTATAATGTATATAGTTCAGTTGCTACTGCTAAGGAACTTTGGGAGTCCTTAGACAAGAAATATAATACAGAAGATGCCGGCTCTAAAAAATATGTAGTCGGTAAGTTTCTGGATTATAAAATGGTTGATTCTAAAAATGTAATCAACCAAGTACAAGATCTTCAAGTGATCATTCATGAAATTCATGCTGAAGGTATGACTATTAGTGAATCTTTTCAAGTGGCTGCAATAATTGAAAAATTGCCACCATCTTGGAAAGAATTTAGATATTACCTAAAGTATAAACGAAAAGAAATAACACTTGAAGATCTAATTGTACGATTGAGGATTGAAAAAGATAACCGTCTTTCTGAAAAGAAAATTAGAAATCCATACAATGTTTCTAAAGCTAATGTTATGGAAAATTCCAATAAGTCTAATGACAGGAAGAGAAAGCACAATGGTGAAGACTCTAAGAGTGGTAACTCGAAGAGATTCACTGGCAAGTGCTACAACTGTGACAAGCCTGGACATCGTGCAAAGGACTGCCGAGTGCGAAAGGCACCAGATTCTTCGAAGAAGAAGAAGAAGCATCCTAATGCACATTTGGCCGAAGAAGAAAATCTTTGTGCAAATGTAGATGTAAATTGTACATCTGTTGTCTCAGAGGTTAACCTAGTTGGTGGCAACTCTAAGGAACGGTGGGTGGATACTGGGACCACTCGCCACATCTGCGCCAACAAGTGGATGTTCTCCACATATGAATCTGTGGAAGGAGAACTACTCTACATGGGTAACTCTGCAACCTCCAAGGTTGAAGGACGAGGCAATATTGTACTGAAGATGACTTCGGGGAAAGAACTTACTCTTACTGATGTACTTCATATACCAGATGTCCGCAAGAATCTGGTCTCTGGTTCAGTCTTGAGTAAGAAAGGCTTTAGGCTTGTGTTTGAGTCTGATAAGTTTATACTCACAAAGAATGGTGTATATGTAGGTAAGGGGTATATGACCAATGATCTGTTCAAAATAAATGTAATGACCATTGTCCCTAAGGTTATCAATAAAATTGATTCTTCTGTTTATATGACTGAGTCACCTTTTATTTGGCATGGTAGATTAGGACATGTTAATTATTATACTTTACAAAGATTAATAAATTTGAATATGTTGCCTAATTTCAATATAAACTTTGAAAATAAATGTGAAATATGTGTTGAATCAAAAATGACTAAGCTTCCATTTCACTCTATAGAACGTAGTACTGAACCTTTAGAATTAATTCATACAGATGTATGTGATTTAAAATCTATTCAAACTAGAGGTGGAAAGAAGTACTTTATTACGTTTATAGATGATTGTACTAGATATTGTTATGTATATCTACTTAAGACAAAAGATGAGGCAATTGAAATGTTTATACAATACAAAAATGAAGTTGAGAATCAACTTAGCAAAAAAATAAAAATGTTAAGAAGTGATAGAGGTGGTGAATATGAGTCACCATTTGCACAAATTTGTGCAGAATATGGTATTATATATCAAACAACTGCTCCTTACACTCCACAGCAAAATGGAATTGCTGAGCGTAAGAACAGAACTTTAAAAGAAATGATGAATGTCATGTTAATAAGTTCTGGTTTACCCCAGAACATGTGGGGGGAAGCTCTGCTTTCTGCCAATTATATTCTCAACAAAATACCCCAAAAGAAACTTGAGAAAACACCTTATGAATTATGGACAGGTCAAGCACCTAGTTATAAATTCTTAAGAGTGTGGGGGTGTCTAGCTAAGGTTGCAATTCCTACTCCGAAAAGGACTAAAATTGGACCTAAAACTATTGATTGTATATTCATTGGATATGCGCATAATAGCAGTGCTTATCGTTTCTTTGTTTTTAACTCTGATCATCCAGAAATACATAAGTACTCTATTATTGAATCTAGGAATGCAGTATTTTTTGAAAATATGTTTCCTAGTAAAGAATATAATCCAAGTTCCTCTAAAAGGACTTGTGATGATATAATAAGAGAAACAGAGTCTGATTCTGGAAATAAAACTAATGAGGATGAATGTAGACGGAGCAAAAGGGCCAGGATTAATAAATCGTTTGGTCTGGATTTTCTAACATATATATTAGAAAAAGAACCTCAAACTTATAAAGAGGCTATGTCTACTCCTGAAGCTCCTTTTTGGAAAGAAGCTGTAAATAGTGAAATTGAATCAATTATTCAAAATCACACCTGGGAACTTGTGGATCTTCCTCCAGGAAGTAAACCATTAGGATATAAATGGATCTTTAAAAGAAAGATAAAACCTGATGGGTCTATAGATAAATACAAAGCTAGACTTGTAATAAAAGGCTATAGACAAAAGGAAGGTATTGACTATTTTGATACATATTCACCTGTAACAAGAATAACATCCATAAGATTAATAATTGCTTTTGCTGCATTATATAATCTTGAGTTTCATCAAATGGATGTAAAAACAACATTTTTAAATGGTGAATTAGATGAAGAAATCTACATGGAACAACCTGAAGGATTTGTAGTTCCAGGTAAAGAAAAGAAGGTGTGTAGACTTGTTAAGTCTCTTTATGGACTTAAACAAGCACCTAAACAATGGCCTGAGAAGTTTGACCAAGTTATGTTGTCAAATGGATTTCGCTATAATAAATGCGATAAATGTGTACATGTAAAAGGAGATATGCACAACTATGTCATTGTATGTTTATATGTGGATGACATGATTATCACCGGTAGCACGGTGGCTCTAATTAAGCAAGTAAAAATTATGTTAACACGGAAATTTGATATGAAAGACTTAGGTATTGCAGATATTATTCTTGGTGTTAAAATCTCCAAGACATCTGATGGATATACCTTATCCCAGTCACATTATATCGAGAAGATACTCGGAAAATTTGACAAGGAAAATACTGATATAGCTAAGATACCTGTAGATATGAGTCTACATCTTACAAAGAATATAGGTGCTAGTATATCACAGTTAGAATATTCTCAGATCATTGGCAGTCTTATGTATTTAATGAACTGTACAAGACCTGATATTGCATACTCAGTAAGCAAACTAAGTAGGTTTACAAGTAATCCAGGGGAGAACCACTGGAAAGCAATAGTTAGAGTACTCAAATATTTGAGGTACACTACTAACTATGGGTTGCACTATACTAGATATCCAGCAGTGATTGAAGGATACACTGATGCTAACTGGATTACCGATTCAAAAGATATCAAATCCACAAGTGGATATATCTTTACTATTGGAGGTGCAGCCATCTCTTGGAAATCTTCTAAACAAACATGTATAGCCAGATCCACTATGGAATCTGAATTTATAGCTTTAGATAAAGCTGGAGAAGAAGCAGAATGGTTTCGAAACTTTTTTGAAGATATTCCAATGTGGCCTAAACCTGTGTCAGCAATATGCATCCATTGCGATAATCAATCAGCAATTGGAAGGGCACAAAATGTATTATATAATGGAAAGTCACGACATATACGTCGTAGGCATGAAACTGTAAGACAGCTGCTTACAAACGGAATAATATCTCTTGATTATATAAAATCAAAAGATAATATTGCAGATCCATTAACAAAAGGCTTGATTAGAGATCAAGTATATAAGTTGTCGAGGGGAATGGGATTACAGCCTACTAAAGAGTAACTCCATAATGGCAACCCAACCTAGCTGACTGGAGATCTCAAGATCTAGGTTCAAAGGGACAACCGAATTGTGGGAGAACTCGAAAGAATCACTGAGAAAAATATTTCCTATCTCATTTCTATGGTAAAATAGTGATTACCTGCAATGTGTTAGGATAAGCTAAGTTTTTAATGATCCTTATATCGTAGAAATCTAAGTGGAGTATGGCAGGGTACTCTTGATAAGAGATTACCTATGTGAGTGAGAAGGGGTCGCTTCTATGAGAATGAGAAAGGCTAAGTTCTCTAAGAGCACTCACAGAATTACCAGGTTGTCTAAGGCCAAAATGGACACAACATAGAATCTGATAAAGTTGAAAGAAATCGCGTGAATATTATTGTCTTAGTTTACATCAAAAGCTGAACAGTTCAAAAACATCGTGTTCACTGGTTAGCAAGTAAACTCGATAATATTTCACTAGGGAAGGTTCAAAACCAAAAGTCACCTCTCCCGATGCGGTAACTTTCTATTACACTCTCTGGTTATTTGCATTAGAGTCTAAGCCATTTCATTCATGTGGGGGATTGTTGAATTCATTCACTAATTTGAACCTTAAATTGAGCCAATTCACTAGTTCAAATTAAATGAATTAAGTGAATTGAAATTGGCTTCAAAAGTTGACTACATAACAAAGGAACAAAAAAGGAAGATGAAAAAATAGTTCCACATTGGATAGAGGATTGTATGGATGTGGGTTTAAATATGATAGCTTGCTCCTTTACTTTGCTTATGTAAGAAGAAGAAAACCATGAGCACCACGGGTGGTGCTACGCACCGCCCGCACGCGCACGCGCATGTGCGAGGGCGAATGGGCGTTTAGGGCGCATTGGGCGCTTTAGAGGCGCACTTTGCACTTCGTACGTACGCAACGTCGCGAGGAGTTGCTTCTATTGGGTTCAGAACTGAATGAATTCGACCTGCACCTGCCCCGTCAGTCAAGAGTCGTTGAAGTCCAATGGTCGGCGGTTCAACAGTCACCGGCCGCCGTCAACGGTTGCCGTTAAACGGTCACAACTGTTGAAACGGCCAACTGTTGTGACTGTTGAAATCTCAACCGTTGCGACTGTTGAAAACCTATAAATAGGGTCTGGGTTAGTATTTCAAACTACATGTTTTTCTTTTCTCTTCTCTTTCTTCTTCTGCAGACAGAAGTTCCAGAATTTCTGTCTACAGAAGAACTCTGTTCATCATTTTCAATAAAGTCCAGTCCTGCATAACATAAACCAGAGAGAACCTTTATCAGATTCGTCAGAGCAGAGGGATTGCGGCTTCCTTCCCTCTGCAGATCGATCGTTGTATCCTGAGATATCGACGTCAAAGAAATCCATAAGCGAACAGTGGAGGACGAATCGATTTTAAGGAGATAGTGTCCAACACTAGCCTCGATCTTCATCCAATTTACTTCCTGTCAGTAAAGTCTTCTTCCAGTCTTCCTGCAATCATGTTTTTCTTAATCCAGTTTCTCATTTTTCTGATTAGGATAGTATACTAGATAAAGAAGAACAGTTTGATAGTTTTTCTTTAACCAGTCTTCTTCTACTTAAAAAACTGGAAATATATAGATATAAACCTAATTACAGAATTCATTTCCTGCAAGATAACAGTATCAATTCTGCGTATCTGCCCTCTTGTGTTAATTGTGTAATATAAAACAATTCTGTATGCTTCAATCTGCAACCACAGAATTAGTAACCTCCACTTTTACATATACTACGGTAAAAATATACCAACAATTTATTTGTTGAGTTCTCAGACCTCGATGGAGCTGACCAGAGCACTTGGGTCCTCAAATTGGTGCAACGTGCTTGAAGCCGCCTGTTCTCCTCTCCTCTCGGAGAGAAACTTACTAGCTTAATTGGCTTTAACTGTGTATTAAGCATGGTTTGATATTGCCTTTCCGATAGAAGCACTAATTGTTTATTCCAAAATTGTCTAACTAAGTTTGTCAAGACAACTAAAGCACCAAATATATATTAGGGCTCAGGACCTGACAACTCAAGCACCAAACAGATAATTAGGCTCGGAATAGGTCCTGAGCTAAACTAATTCAAGAGATAGCCTTCGATATCATGGAATTTGGACGAGCAACATGCAAAGAGATTATTAGATATTAAAAGAAAATATAAATAAGTATACACTGAGGTTCGACTGAGAAGAATCTAGAGGCTATGTTGAAAGGTTGGTTATTTGGTGTGAGTTTTATTAAATAATAAGAAATATAATCTCTCAATAGTTCTCTCTTTTCACTCTTGAGATTACAAACTTTCAAATATTGAATATGCAAAGAAAATCTCTCTCTCCATATATTTATAGTTATTTATAGGCAAAGTTATAATTGAATTTGAACCCATACAATTTCCTTATCTTTTGTCTGCTTTAGTTATTCTAACACATTATGAGTGTGACTTTACTATGTTTATATCCCGTCATCTATTACTTTTCCATAGCTTATACTTGTATAAGATAAAGGGTAGGGTTTTTCGAAACTAGGCTTTCAGTTAAATTCTGATTATACTGTTAAGATTATATTGTTAAGATAAGATTTTTCTCCAATAACCCAAGAGCGAGCAATCATGTTCATCGCTTCGGAAGCCGCCAACTAATCGACATTCCCAAGTGGTTATCACATTTGTTTTCTTTCTCTCAACAGGATTTTGGACTGGATTGTCTCCAGAACAGTCTTCATGGGTTTGATTATCTTTAAAGCATCTATTTAATGGGACTCATACTTTTGAACTTGGAACCGTCACTTTCCCAAACAAACATGAAGTCTATATTTTATTGCGAAATTTTCAAGAGAATGGCCGTCTTTGTCAACCAACGTCCCAGATCTCAAAGAAGATTAAATAATTAGGTAGGTTCATGGAAGAAAACAATGACTTATTGATATAAAATTATACTAACATCGTTATCATATGGATCCAGTGTATATATAACATGTTTGTATTTATTTTTCTTTCTTTTTCTTTTTCTTTTTTTTTTTTTCTCCCTTTCTCTTCATCATACAGCCTGTAACGAAAGAGAAAGATGGCTACTTCAATGGAGTGAGTCAAAAGCCATGATCTTTGCCCACTTTTCTGTATTATATAATTTTTTAGTCATATTATTTTGTCTATTTCGTAGGGGATCGAATCCGTAGATTCTCCTTGATTATAAGTTGCCGTGCTTATATTGAGTACTTTATGAATAGATGACAGATCAGATTCATAGGCATGCTTGAATCGTGGGACAGAGGAAGTTGGTGCACTGCACATGTTGGTTAGAATGCTATTTGCAAGGGATCAGTTGCATGCACAAGCTAAGCTGCTTGTGGTGGCCAACTGACATGGATTGAGACTTGAAACGCATTTCCTTTTGTGTTCTTAGTAGTTAAGATTTAAAGTACTTCATTATTACTAACCCTATAGAAGGTTATTAGAAACAAAAAAAATATGTTCAAAATTATCCAATATTGAAGCCTTGCCATTATGTGGGAAATGTTGATTCTGGTTAGAATACAAAACAAATTTACTTAACCCTCGCCATAATTTTAGAGTTTTCGTAAGTGGCGGAAATTTTAATATGATATCAGAGCAATTCGGATTTAAATTCTAATCAACAAATATTTAATTGCGAATTTAAAAAAAAATGGATGCCACTCCGTAAAGAACAGGTTGGGGTGAGCAATTTTAAAAAAAAAAACGATTCGAACTGCTAAACCGAATTGAACCAAACCGATCAGTTCCGTTAGTTCAGTTTTCAGTTAGGGTTGGGTGCAAAACCGAAATTTAATTCGGATATCGGGTCGGGTTTTGGTGGCGTTAGAGTCAACCGAAAACCGACCGAAAGAATCGAATATTTATAAATATCTGATCCGTTAACCCATTAACAATACCCAACCCATAACCCTAATTCAAAAGCTAATTCTCTCTCTCGGGTCACCTAAGACTCCGACTCTCAACTCTCCCTCCCCCGACTCGATTCATCGGAAATTCCCAATTCTTCTATTCCAAACCTAGCGGCAATGCCTCGTCTCCTCTCCTCCCGTAAACCACTCCTCCGCGTCATGCTCTGAATCTCTGACTCTCGACTAACCGAGTCGACTCTCTCTCTCTCTCCCTGATTAATCCAAGTCCCCACTTCCAAACCCCAATCCTAGCCGGCGCCGCAACTCTCTTGACTTTACGACGCTCCACCTTTGTGATTGTAAGCCTCCAACCTCCGCCGATTTGCTCCAGCAACCATGACGCCCGTGGCAGGCTCCCCCACACCCAAAGGCAACGCCCCCTTCCTTCCTAACAAATCTGGTAAAAAAAAAAAAAATTTGTGAAGAAAAGTAGAAAAATTATGAACTTCAAATTCTATAGAAGTAAGAACTTGATATCAATGTATTAAAAGCTGAGATACAAAATCAGACTTACATAATTAATGGGGAATAAAATTTGAGCAATGTATTTTTGCATGCACTCAACTCTTTTGGCTCAGTTATTCCTTTGTTTTGGTACATTGTTATCTATCTAGTTTCATATTGCTTCTATGAAATGCTTACTGCTAGTGTTGTATCTTGTTCTAATCTTCTTATGTTTATGTTTTTATTCATTGCTCTTTGTAATACATCTGGTTATCGATGTAAATTCATATAATTATTTGTAGTTTTCTTTATATTTGTGAGAGAAAGTACATCTTTATCGAAATGTTGCGATCCATTTATAAATTTGTTCACGTCATGCACTATTCACTAAGTTATGACCTATACTGTTAAACAATAGTTTCTTAATTATTTGTTGCCCCTAATTGATTTAGGGGCAAGATATTTAGGCTATGCTCTAGGTCATCAGGATATTGTAATGAATTTGTCAAGTGGTTGTAACACACACATAATACATGAAAGTGAGAAGTATATGAAAGAAGAAGAATATACATTCAGTAAATAAGGGTTGCATTCATCTAATTAATGATCTTGATGTCACAGGGGTGCGCTAACATACCATTTTTATTTTCAATATAGAAAAACTAATATTCTATTTTGTTGAAAATGTCCTATTTGATTATAAATACTGATGTGCATGTTTTTTTTTTTTTTAGATGGTTGAAAGTCGTATCAGTGACACAAGCCCTAATGATAGGAACCCCAACTACTTAGAAATATGATAAGAAGGCTATCAGAGTAGCGTTGTCTAAGATGATAATTTTAGACGAATTACTCTTTAATTTTGTGGAAGGTGTTGGTTTTAGGCGGCAATCGTGTGTCCCAAATTTATGATCTCATCTAGGTGGACGATAGGAAGAGATATCTATCTAGTCTACCTAGACGAGAAGATTACATTAAAAGAATATCTTACAGAGACATCCCACTATATTTGCCTCACCAACGATACATGGACAATAGTTCAAAAAATTAATTACATGTATCTTACTGTGCAATGGGTTGGAAATGATTGGAACTTCCATAGAAGAATTCTAAATTTTTATCTATAAGAAGCTATAGAGGTGAAGTTCTTGGAACCACGCTATAAGTGTGTCTACATGATTAGAGAATTGAGAAAGTCTTGACAATAACTGTTGATAATACTAATTATAATGACAAAATGATATAATATTTGAAGAGAAAAATTATAAATTGAAATGATAAGTATGGTACATTTTTGGGGGTGAATATCGTCACATACGTTATGTTGCACACATTATGAATGTTGCTGCGTAGGATGGTCTAAATGCAAATATTGAGCTCATTTCAAGGGTTCGAAGCGCTATCAAGTATGTGAAGTAATCATCTTCACGGTGGGTAAAATGGAAGGGTTGTGTTGAAAATGAAAAAATAGCAATTGAGATATGAATGTGTTTGGATATACAAACGCATTGGAACTCAACATACTTAATATTACAGGCGGCTAAGAAATTCTAGTCCGTCTTTTATCAGTTTGAGCTGGAAGATCCTTTATTTAGACAAGAAGTTGGGATGATGATGGAAACGACATGCATGATGAAAATGATTGGGATTGTATTGGGAGATTATGCCGGTTCTTGCAAGCTTTTTATAACTTGACTTTGAATGTATTGGCACTTTATATGTAACATTTAATATCTTTAAAGAACGAAGGGAAGACCGAAAAAAATATGGATGGAGGTGATATGCTAAGATATGAAGTCTAGAGATTTAAATAAGGAAATATTACTTGATAGAAATGAATGGAGAAGGAATATCAAAGTGATCGATCCAGCGTGATTCTTTTTTTGGCTCATGTAGCCTACCCCAAATACTTGGGATAAAAGGTTTAGTTGTTGTTGTTGTTGTTGTTGTATATGTAAAATTTAATATCTTTTTTCATCAGATCAATAATATTGAAGGTGAGCTACATGGGACTATGATAGATGATGATACTCTCGTTTGTGAGATGGCTCATAGGATGAAAAAGAAGTATGATAAGTACTATGGGAATTGTGAAAATGTGAACTTGTTGATATTTATACCATTGGTTCTCGACCCTCGATTCAAGTTAGATTTTGCCCAGTATGTGATAAGAGAGATGTTCAAATCTCAAGGTGAGAGAGTTCTTGCAATGCCATCAAAATTGGAGAGAGCTCTTAAAGTTCTGTTCAATGAGTACAAGGTTATACATGATAAGAAGAATAGCAATAGAGATGATATGCAAGTGAAACCATCACAACCTTCAATGATTTAGGAGAGTGGTGCAGTAAAGAACTATCACATGTTGGATAAGTTCTATGCGCAAAGCTCATCTTCGGTGTATGTCACATCTACTCAAAGTGAATTGGAGAAGTATTTTAATAAGGCCAAGGAGGTGCCAAATAAGGCCAAGGAGGATATGTCATTTTTTCCTATTCTTGACTTCTGGAAGATTAATAATGTAATATTTTCAATATTATCAAGAATGACTCGGGATGTGTTGGTGATTCCAATATCTACATTTGCTTCAGAATCGGCGTTTAGCACAAGTGGGAGAGTTCTTGATCCATTTTGAATTTCACTCTCTGTCAGATTGGTCCAGAGTCTCATTTATACTCAAGATTGGTTTCGCGGGCAATTGAGAGTTCCAATGATCAGTATTTATGAAGATTTGTGTGACGTTGAGAAGTTTGATAAATGTAATAGTCTAATAGCTCATTTGTGTCAAATCGGTCTAGAGTGTCATTTGTACTCAAGATTGGTTTCGAGAGCAATTGAGAGTTCTAATAGTCAGTATTGAAGAAGATTTATGTGACGTTGAGAAGTTTGATGAAGGTCATAGTCTAATAGCTCTTTAGTTTGTTTTTATATTTATAAAATTTATTGACCTCATATATTCTAATTAACTTAATTTTCTTCTAGATTTGAATTCAATATCTACGGAGTCAAGTATCACCGAGCTATGATGCACCGTGCACGTGTCAAAGAGGATAAATAAAGAATGTGCGTATCTTAGTTTTGTTGTTTACATTTGTCTATGAATTTATTCCTTTGAGTTTGTTCATTTCAAAATAAGCAAAAAAGGTGTTCCTTTCACTTTGTTCATTTGAGGTGTGTATCTAATTAAATTAATTAATCATTACATTAATTTATGCGGTTATGCTGTTGTGCATGTTAGTGAATTCTTTATTTCATGAACACATGTTGTGCATATTTCAATTCATAAACAAACTCACTATTAGCAGAGAGCTCCTGTGCAGATCTTTGTAGAGAGCTCAGGATCTCTTTGCTGAGAGTTCTAGAGCTCATATGAGTCATATCTAATACTGATAGCTTTCAATTATGCATAATTATTTAAAAACTATTTTTTTTTATGTTAAGCAGATTAGTGTAACTTCTAGTTTTTGGTGTATGACGGAACTCTTTTAGGACCTTTCTCATTGTAAACATCTATGTTAACATTGCGGGCACCTATTGGGTCATGGGTATACTATTTATAATTAATTTGGAAAATAAAATGTTAATTTCAGTTTGTGATCATGTTATGTAATTTAACTTATTATATTATTTTTGTTTGTAATCATGACCATGTTATGTAATTTAACTTGATAACTTCCACTACGTTATGTAATTGTTGTTTGTAGCTTGCTATATTATCTTAGTTTTGTTATAGTTGTTGTTTATTATGTAATTTTATTATTTTGTTTGTTGTTAGGAAATTATTTCCTATCAAGTAACTTATTTAGTTATTTTACAGCCACTGGAGTTTAAAAAAATTTGCAAGTAATGGGCTAAGCTGAAGAATTTTTCTCTTGGCTGAATTTTTTCCCCCTAATTTAGCAAGCCCAGTAACTCTTAGAAATAAAAAGGGCCAAAACTGAAAGCCCACATTGCTATTTTATTTAAAAGTAATAGGCTTGTGGGCCGCATGACAAGAAAACCGAATTTCCGACCGAATTGACTCGAACCGAATTTTCGGTGTCGGTTCTTAATCAATTTTGGATGGTTTTAGTTCTGGGTTTTGAAATTCTGTTCGATTTTCGGTCTGTCCAAACAAAAACCAAACCGACCGATACTCAGCCTTAAGAGCATGTTTCGGTCTAAAATGGACTCTCAACTTGCAGGGACGTGTGAGGATAAGAGTTTTCATATAGTCGACTTTAATAAATCTAAGACAATGTCCTTTATTATAATGCTTTAATTAATTGCATTTACTTTTGTTTGGATTGTTCGCCTCTGGATGAGCATCTACGGAGGCTTTTCAGCCAAAGAGGCCTGGTATTATAGGATTAGAGTCGCAGTAGGACAGCGATTGCTGGAGTTTTTTATGGAATTGGATCACATTCCAAGTCAGTTAGACATGGTTTGATAATATAGTTTTCGAAACTAAGATTTCATTTAAAACATCATTTATATATACATAAAGCTTAAAAGAAGGAGAGACAAACATTTAATCTCAAAATTATGGTTTCATTGGCTTTTGAAGTTTCCAAACTATGACTTGGGAAATCCTATGTAATTAAGCATATGTAAAACGCTATGAAAGTACTATCGTAAACGTGTATTGGAGAGAAAATGCGTAACATGTTAGACCAACAGAGGAAAATGAAGGTGAGACATTTTAAGCGATGCCATGACCAAGAAGTCAATCGATTTGACTCTCATGCTTTCAAATTCTATATCTTTCTTAGAAAATGTAATAACCGCTTTTTTTTTTAAATTTTTTTTGGATCACGATTTCTACATCCTTAACTTTTTTTAAGATCAAATTCAGAATTATTTATTCATTAATCAAGTGGATACAAAATGTTATATTCATATAAAACTGTTAATTTTGTATCTTATTGATTGAAGACCAAATCAAAACTAAAACCAAAGAAATTGGGTATGAGTGCCCTATGGGTCGAGATCATATTCCAGCAGAACTATTTTTAAAAAAAAATTAGGTATAATAAAAATGAACTGCTGCAGATAACTTCCGGAAGACAGTGGCTTATTCCCCCCCCCCCAACCCACACACACACACACACACATATATATGGGATTACTGTAGGTGAGCCACCACCTCAGGAAAAGTTACGTGAGCTAGCGGCTAAACTATAACGATCCTATAATTTTTCTTCAATATTTTTTTACAATTGTTATCTCTACCTCTCTAACTTCTTTCGGATAATATTTCATAAATTTTAAAGTTCATTTACCCTTTCATCAAGTGCATAAAAAATATTGTATTCACTGAAAACCGTTAATTTTGTGTTAACTTGATGGAAGACCAAATTAAAACTAAAACCCAAGAAATTGGGTATGAGTGAACCCTACGGGGTCGAGATCATAATACAAAAGATTTTTTTAAAAAATATTATTGAAGATAGAAGAAATGAACTGCAACTCAAGTAACTTGCGTGAGCTGTCAGCTCATTTTCATTTTTCTCATATATATATATATATATATATATATATATATATATATATATATATATATATATATATATATATATATATATATATATATATATATATATATATATATATATGAGAAAACGAAAAATTAACCAACTGTGGAGAGAGTTCCTTCACCGCTGCTTAGGTAGCCCAATAAAATTATTACACGTGGTGCCACTTAAGATAAGAAATAAAATAACTCTCTTAACTGCCCTTTGAGTGGCGCCACGTGTAATAATTTTATTGGGTCATCTAAGCTGCAGTGAAAGAACTCCCTTCACCGTCACCCATTTGCTCTATAATATATATATATATATATATATATATATATATATATATATATATATATATATATATATATATATATATATATATATATATATATATATATATATATATATATATATATATATATATATATATATATATAAAAGAAGATTTGTGTGACATTGAGAAGTTTGATAAAGGTAATAGTCTAATAGCTCATTTGTGTCAGATCGGTCCAGAGTGTCATTTGTACTCAAGATTGGTTTCGAGGGCAATTGAGAGTTCCAATGGTCAGTATTGAAGAAGATTTGTGTGACATTGAGAAGTTTGATAAAGGTCATAGTCTAATAGCTCATTAGTTTGTTTTTATATTTACAAAATTTATTGACCTCATATATTCTAATTAACTTAATTTTCTTCTAGATTTGGATTCAATATCTACGGAGTCAAGTATCACCGAGCTATGATGCACCGTGCACGTGTCAAAGAGGATAAATAAATAATGTGCGTATCTTAGTTTTGTTGTTTACATTTGTCATTGAATTTATTCCTTTGAGTTTGTTCATTTCAGAATAAGCAAAAATGGTGTTCTTTTCACTTTGTTCATTTGAGGTGTGTATCTAATTAAGTTTATTAATTATTACATTAATTTATGCAGTTATGCTGTTGTGCATGTTAATGAATTCTTTATTTCATGAACACATGTTGTGCATATTTCAATTCATAAACAAACTCACTATTTGTAGAGAGCCCCTGAGCTCCCTGTGCAGATCTCTGTAGAGAGCTCAGGATCTCTTTGCTGAGAGTTTTGGAGCTCATATGGGTCATATCTAATATTGATAGCTTTCAATTTTGCATAATTATTTAAAAACTACTTTTTTTTTTTTTTCATGTTAAGCAGATTAGTGCAACTTCAAGTCTTCGGTGCATAACGAAACTCTTTCAAGACCTTTCTCATTGTAAACATCTATGTTAACATTGCGGGCACCTATTGGGTCATGGGTGTACTGTTTGTAATTAATTTGGAAAATAAAATGTTAAATTCAGTTTGTGATTATATTATGTAATTTAACTTGCTATATTATTTTTATTTGTAATCATGACCAAGTTATGTAATTTAGCTTGATAACTTCCACTATGTTATGTAATTGTTGCTTGTAACTTGCTATTTTATTTTAGTTTGGTTATAGTTGTTGTTTATTATGTAATTTTATTATTTTGTTCGTTGTTGTGAAATTATTTTCTATTAGGTAACTTATTTAGTTATTTTACAGCCACTGGAGTTTAAAAAAATTTGCAAATAATGGGCTAAGCTGAAGAATTTTTCTCTTGGCTGAATTTCCCCCCCCCCCCCCCCCCCCCCCCCCCAATTTAGCAAACCCAGTAACTCTTAAAAAAAAAAGGGCCAAAGCTGAAAGCCCACATTGCTATTTCATTTAAAAGTAATAGGCTTGTGGGCCTGCAGGACCAGAAAAATCGAATTTCCAACCGAACCGATTCGAATCGAATTTTCGGTTTCGGTTCTTAATGGATTTTGGACGGTTTCAGTTTCGGGTTTAGAAATTCTGGTCGATTTTCGGTGGGAATTTTTCTGTCCAAAGCATAACCGAACCGACCGATGTTCATCCTTAAGAACAAGTTTCAGTCTAAAATGGACTCTCAACTTGCAGGTACATGTGAGGATAGGAGTTTTCATATAGTGGCAAGTACTTTAATAAAGCTAAATGTTTAGACAATGTCTTTTATTATAATGCTTTAATTAATTGCATTTACTTTTGTTTGGATTGTGTCTCGCCTCTGGATGAGCATCTACGGAGGCTTTTCAGCCAAAGAGGCCTGGTATTATAGGATTAGAGTCGTAGTTGGATAGAGATTGCTGGAGTTTTTTATGGAATTGGATCACATTCCAAGTCACTTAGACAAGGTTTGATAATATAGTTTTCGAAACTGAGATTTCATTTAAAACATCATTTATATATACATAAAGCTTAATAGAAGGAGAGACAAACATTTAATCTCAAAATTATGGTTTCATTGGGTTTTGAAGTTTCCAAACTATGACTTGGGAAATCCTATGTAATTACGCATATGTAAAACGCTATGAAAGTAGTATCGTAAACGTGTATTGGAGAGAATGCGTAACATGTTCAAACCAACAGAGGAAAATGAAGGTGAGACATTTTAAGCGAAGCCATGACCAAGAAGTCAATCGATCTGACTCTCATGCTTTCAAATTCTGTATCTTTCTTAGAAAATGTAATAACCGTTTTTTTTTTAATTTTTTTTTTGGATCACGATTTCTACATTCTTAACTTTTTTTAAGATCAAATTCAGGATTATTTATTCATTAATCAAGTGGATACAAAATGTTATATTCACATAAAACTGTTAATTTTGTATCTTATTGATGGAAGACCAAATCAAAACTAAAACCAAAGAAATTGGGTATGAGTGAACCCTATGGGTCGAGATCATATTCCAGCAGAACTTTTTAAAAAAAAAAATATTAGGCATAATAAAAATGAACTACAACTCAGATAACTTCTGGAAGAAAGTGGCCTATCCCCCCCCCCCCCCCCCCCCACGCATATATGAGAAAACGGAAAATTCACATACGGTGAAGAGAGTTTCTTCACCACTGCTTAAGTGGCCCAATAAAATTATTATACGTGGTGCCACTTAAGGTAACAAATAAAATAACTCTCTTAACAACCATTTGAGTGATGTCATGTGTAATAATTTTATTGGGTCATCTAAGCTACAGTGAAGGAACTCCGTTCACCGTCACCCATTTACTATATATATATATATATATATATATATATATATATATATATATATATATATATATATATATATATATATATATATATATATATATATATATATATATATATATATATAAAGAGAGAGAGAGAGAGAGAGTGTGTGTAAACGGAAAAAACTATGACTCCCTCCTATGACGCTTAAGTGGACCAATACGATATTTGCATGTGGAAGGGTTTTTTGAAAAAATAACATTAGATGGAATGGTTTCTTTAAAAACAGCCCATGTGATCAATCCACGTGCAAATATGCTATTGGTTATATATATATATATATATATATATATATATATATATATATATATATATATATATATATATATATATATATATATATATATATATATATATATATATATATATATATATGGCGTGCCTAAAGTGCCTCCAAAAGTGAGTAAAATATCGAGGCACGCTTAAATCTCAATATAAAGAATATATATAGACAATTAGGAACCGTTAATTATGATCTTAATATTCAAAATAAATAGTATATAAAAACACTTTTCATCATCAATCAAGAAATCTTAGTTGTTCTATTATTTAAAAACTGTTCATTTAGTACCAAATCCAATATATAGTTAAACTTTCGAAAATACATGATTTTTTTACATTATCATATTTGGACGTGAAAATTATAATTAACGGTTCGGATCATCCAAATAGACCATCTATATTGTAATTTAGTGGTGCCTCCAAAAGCAACTACTTCCTATGAAGATATTTTAGGTATACCTTTTCAAGCTGAATATGTTGCTGGCAAAGCTGCTATCTAAATTTCGGATAAGGGACATTATATCGGAGGTATTTTAGTCGGTGTAGACGCAATCCCTATTCTTATTCTTTGCTGCAAGCTACTCCTGGAGTATTCACGCCAGAGGAAGGATAAGCGGAAAGTCGTCCGCTCTCCTCATCTACATTAATCTGGCCGCTTCAGATTCCTAGTTTCCAAGCGAAACATCTACTTTGTCTTCCTTGTCAAACCTTCGTAGTTCTATTTAAATTTTTACACTAAAAAGGATTGGTTCTCGAATCATGAAATCATTCGAAAACATGCAGCACGCATCTAGTTTTTTAAGGTATGTGACGGTGGGTAGTTCTTCACGTACAAGCCCATCCCATTCTAATATAATATAATTTATTAAGCCCTTTAAGCTCTCTTTAAACTCTATTTCTATTCAACTTATGCATCACGTTAAGTTTTTCCTTGTCATTCAAAATAAAAAGGAAAAAAAAAAAGGAAAAAAAAAAATGCATAAAACATGTCGATGGTCAACAGTAGTATGTACTATCGGTTCATGCTAAAAAGTCAATACCTTCCCACTTGATATGCCACAAGAATATACCCCACATGCCTTCTAGTTCCTAAGAAATTCCTTTATATGTAGGCAATACCCTAAGTTTCACTTTGTCAAGCTTGCTCCGAGCATGTGGATCTCGCTTGATCCCATGGTACCACTTGCTGATTATCTCCTCAACATTCTTCGACAATTAATTCCCTGTCTCCAACCAAAAGTCCAACTATATGTGCATTAATTCGTTCAGTTCAAATCCCATTAGCACACATTTAATTGCATATTTAAATAAGAAGAATACTACTATGTAAATCCAATTTCAGCCATAATAGATTCTCAATCTATAGGAGCTTGTTAGTACAAAATAATTTTTCTAAACTCTTATTATAATTTTGAAGTTTTAATGTAGTGGTAAATACTTCAAAATATATCCACAGAAATAACTAGAAAAATTATTTTAAAAACCATAAAAATTTCTAACACATTTAGAAATAATTCTCCAAAAATAGTCATTATTTTATTTTCTCTAATTTAATAAAACTAGATTGCTGGCCAATTTCATGATCAGTGATCAAAATCAGACCCAAAATATTTTGCTGAAAAACTTAAATAAATAATCCAAAATGAACAAAAAACAAAATTTAAAAAAAAAAAAAAGGCTGTAAATCAGACTACGCTCTTTCTAAAAGTTATACATAGACATATTAAACAAATAATAACTAAACAATAGAAAATTAATAATATAGAAAATGGAGTGGTCTTTATAATTCCCATCTAGTCAGCAGCAGCCACTCATCTACTCAATACCCACCCAGCCTAGGCCCACGCCCACTTTCTATGTAAACCCCCTCACTCCCGTAACTTCCTTAAACGGAAACCAACGAACCATGGCCCAGTTACTAAGATCGTCTCAAGCCCAAGTCCAAACCCAACTCTCAACAACTCCTCCCCAAACCCCCGCTGTAACTCCGGCCAGTAAGTCCCCCAAACGGCCAAACTCCACCACCACCACCTTCCTGGCCAGATTCCACGCCGGCTACTTCCGCATCAGCCTCTCCCTCTGCGGCCAGGCCCTGCTCTGGAAGATCCTCTCCGACCCCTCCACCGCCGACGACTACCCCCACCCCCTCGGCCCCCTCCTCCGCTCCCTCCCCTCCGCCGCCTTCACCTTCCTCTGGTCCCTCGCCCTCCTCTCCCTCCTCGTCCTCTCCTCCCTCTACTCCCTCCGCTGCCTCTTCCACTTCCCCTCCGTCCGCGCCGAGTTCTCCCACCACGTCGGCGTCAACTACCTCTTCGCCCCCTGGATCTCCTGCCTCCTCCTCCTCCAGTCCAACCCCTTCCTCACCCCCAAGGCCACGGCCTACGCCGTGCTCTGGTGGGCCTTCTCCGCTCCCATCCTGGCCCTCGACGTGAAGATCTACGGGCAGTGGTTCACCAAGGGGAAGAGGTTCTTGTCGATGGTGGCCAACCCGACGAGCCAGATTACGGTGCTGGGGAATCTGGTGGGGGCGAGGGCAGCGGCGCAGATGGGGTTCAAGGAAGGGGCTACGTGCATGTTCTCGGTGGGGATCGCTCACTACTTGGTGCTGTTTGTGACGCTGTATCAGAGGTTCCTGGTGGGGGACTCGCTCCCGGCCATGTTCAGGCCAGTGTTCTTCCTCTTCTTCGCCGTGCCCAGCATGGCCAGCGTCGCTTGGTACTCGATCACCTCGCGGTTTGATACCGCTTGCAAGATGTTCTTCTTTCTGTCGCTGTTCCTGTTTGCTTCCCTGGTAGGTAAATTGTTTTTGTTTCTGTTTTTTCTTTTGCTTTGTTTTTTTTTTCCCCCCCCAAGAAGTTGGTGTCCCTAACGGGAGAAATGGTCGGTCTCGTGGAAAGATTGTCTGAGAGTCCAAATGGGAAAAGGAAAAGAAAAATGAAGAAAATGAAGTCAAGGAAAAGAAAAAAAAAATGATGATAAAAATCAAAGTACCTATATTTTTTCTTTTTCTTTTTTGTTATTAGTTACCTACCCTTCCCCAATCTTTTATGCGGTTAATTCACATTCACAAAAGTACTGTATAATTTTTCTTTTATTTGCAGTATACTTTCTAGCTGCTTTCAACAAAAATATTTTTCTTTTATTAACGTGATGCATCATTACTCACTTTACATGCAACCACCCAAGTTACGTAATGTCTGACAGGAAGCCCAAGAAAGCAACTTCAGTTCCTTTTACTTTGTTTTCCATATCCTTTTCCTTCCACTTGCAACCAAAGTAGCTGACAGCACTAATTATTTTTGGTACATTCTATTTTTTTTTTTTTTTTGGAAATAATTTTTGTTTAAAAAAAATTGTTAGGTCTCAAGGCCGGCATTGTTCAAGAGATCAATGAGGAGGTTCAACGTAGCATGGTGGGCTTATTCGTTCCCCCTAACTATTCTGGCCCATGCAGCAACGAGATATGCACAGGAAGTCAAGGCAAAGGTGGCGAACTTACTCATGCTCGTATTCTCCGTGCTCTCCGTCATCGTCACGCTCGCCCTCATAGCGTTTACGGCGATCAAAACTAATGATATCCTGCCTCGGGATGATCCGTTCGTCTCATCGTCAGTGTTGCCAACGAGAACCAGTACAATACATACAGAAATGTCTTGTGACTCAAATCTCACTACTCCACAAACTCAACCAAGTCTAGTTGTACCTCAACTGAATATGCAGTTTAATCCTAGTGTAACTAGTCAATTTTGAGTTAATTAATTAATAATTTTTTGCACAATGTACATGAGAAATCATCTATAAACTATTTCAGTCATACTTTATTATTTACCCTATGGAAATAATATGTATATTTTATTTTAAATGAAAAGTAGAATATTAAAATGATGCGTGTCGTTGTGAAAAGGCTTCCGTTGAATTAAGTCAGCCAACAGTAAAAAGATAGAAATAAAACATCTAGTCAATTTTCTTGGGGAATATATATATTATACACTCCATCCGTCAGTGGGGAAATAAAATAACTCAAATGGGATATAAATTCGAGTTTTTAAGTATTAGGAATCTTTGAGTGTCTGTTGTCTGTTACTTGATATTGGATACATATTTTTCTAAATATATATTTAATTTATAACTACTTGCTAGTTAGGTGCATAGGTAATTTTTGAAGTATGGTTCAAAATAAGAGAATAGTTGTTGTATTACTTATTACTGTAAGAATATTAATAACAAAAATGCTTGGACTAATTTGTCCGAGATGAATCCTACCCAAAATAATGACTGGTTAATTTCGTGGTCAGCAATTACATAGGAAGATTAAAGCATTGACCAGTACTAAAGGTAGGTCTTGTTTCCTAAACAATGACCAAGAGACTACTAATTTCTACTTAGGTATCGTAATAGAGTTCGCTACGAAGCGCTTGCCTCTAAAAGAAAATAAGAAAAAATGGAAGAAAAAAAGAAAGAAAGAAAGAAAAAATTGTCTTTGGTCGACGCCAGAGAAATGTTTGGCATATTGGAGGGGACCACCCCTGATCTTTCTAACACTTTCTTGTAAGGGAGTCAAAAATAAATGTCAAAAAAAAAAAAAAAACATGCGTTTTTTTTATCCGGCTCTTAAATCTTCAATCTTATGACCCATCAAACGGTCTCTATTTACAATAAGGTCATGCTTGACCCTTAGAAGTGGGAAAAGTAAAAAAGAAAAATAGAAGTAGCTTTCAAAATGAAAATATAGGAAGGGAGTTGTTCAATAGAGTTCAAGTGTTTGTAAACTCACTTTTAGAAATAAGAAATGGAATATGAAAAATATTATTTTATTATCAAATTAAATAAAAAAATAATACTAATATATTTGTTAACTGAGTAGAATTGAAAAGTAATAATGAGAAATTAATAAAAATATATATATATTATCTTGTTTCTTGAGTTTCAAAAGAACTTCTAATAAAAAATAAACGGAAGAGAAAAGAGGAAGTTGAGATGACACATAGAATCAATATTATCCTAATGGAAATAATTTTCAATTCTCTTTTTGACCAAACAAACAAGTGAAGTAGTGGAAGTAGGTTTACTTCCACTACTTCCATACAAACAAACACAGCCTAAGATGATACCTAGGACTCACAAGGATCGAACCTAGCTAAGAGGGACACGTCAAATGAGATCTTCTTAAGAGATTCACATGAGATATTTTTAAGAGATTTATCAAAAATAATAAAATTAGAATAGAGTTTCCAAATTTTGAAGATGAAAATTTGCCCCTATTGGCTCACTCCTGACTCCAACCCTAATGTTACATCTGTTTTCGTACCATCTAATCATAGTAACAAGTTTTAATTTTTGGTTGCACACAATATATTTATTAATTAAGAAAAAAAAAACCTCTCTTAAATACTATACTCTGGCGAGTATTGAATTCATCTATAATGGAGTTATTTTTTTCCAAATGTATAAATCATACTTAAGGCAAAATAAAGCAAGGACCCTTTGGTTAAAAGAGGATAAACTACAAATACATGACTACTAGGTCAAGTACGATCTTGAGTTTTCTTTTTATGGATATGGTTGAGATTGTGGATAGAACCCTGCCCCAAGTTAATACTTATTGTACATCATGTCATTATCTCTTGTGCCGGCAATTAGGTAGCTTAAATAAAAAGTTTGTGTCATTTCAAGAAAGTTAGGAGATTTGGATTCCCCACCGAGTTGCAAGAGAATTTGTAACGGCCCGCCATTCGAAACACTGGACAGCCGACTGGTTTAGCAACGTATTCATAAAAATACGCTAAGGCTTAGTATAATATCAGTTATTTCCACAATTAGATACACAATAAAATCTTAATAGAAAATAGAAATTTTATTCAATAGATAAATTTGGATTACATTGGATAATAACGGAAATAAGGATAAAGAAATAACTAAAAACGAAGATAATATTTTAATAGCGAAAGCACTCTAAGATAATAAATACAAAGTTGAAAAGAAAACAGGATCCGTCTATTAGCTCTAGTACTCCTTCTAATGCTTCATATTTTCAATCTGCTCCATTATAATTATTTCAAGATCTGGGCATACACACCCACGTCATCAGTTAGCGACTAAATAAAGAAAATAATACTAATGTTAAACAATATAAAGTAAGAGTAAGTAAAATAAATATGAATAATGCTTATGGATATGAAAATATAGAATATGAATTAATCTGTTAACTAAGTTCTTCATAATTATATTTGTTCTAATTATAATTATCTTCTAGTTTATGTGTTAAGTGTTTTAATTTAAGATGCCATATATTATTAGAGAGTCTAACTTATACTCTATATCCCTGTTTCGATTGTCTCTTGTACAGACCCGAAAGAATGGTCATATGATTGTCCAGAGCTGATCAGGACCTGCACAACAGCAACAGTAATATTATGATATAATCTAGCTAATCACGACGTACCCATGGTGTGTACAAAAATCAATAGTACAACTTAATGGTATAATCGAAATACAGTATGCACATCAATTAGTATCTCTCCTAATTCAATATTGTTTACAGTTATCAAGATCGTGTCAAGTCTAATATAGTACATTTCTAGTCAATAACTAATCTTGATTCAGTTCGAATTCGTTATAGTTCAAATTCATCATAGTCAAGTAATATTTAGAAAGTAGTTTTTTTATTTTAACATGCTACCCGAATTCCAATCACTAATTTTATGGATGTTTAACTGTTTATAGCACACGGTCAGGTAAGAGAAAAGAAGTGGGAGATTTTTCGTGTAAATTCGTTTCTTAATTAAATAACTACTTTCCTTTAGAACTTTTTTTCTAAACACAATTGTCATAGAATATTACAATCATTATCACTATAAATTAGCATTTCGATTCCCCATTTTTAATCATTAATTAGTCAGTTTATAACATATATTTTATTTGAATAAAATTTGTAAGATTATCAAATTTCATGTAATTAAATAACTTCTAATTTTATGAATATGTACAAATGAGGAATGTAAAATGAGTATGACATTTTTTTTTGGGAAATAAAATCATACTTTTAAACAGTTATTATTAAAGGAAACAATTATTTATATCAAAATATATAAAAATAATTATATTTAATAAATTTAAATATAATTCATTCATATCAAATAGGAATGGTACATGAAAAAGTGAGTTCGAGAAGAAACTCACTTTGGTCTAAAAATGCATTCGTTAAATAACTTGATACTCAATTTTCTAATCAATATCAATATCTGCATAACAAATCATTACATAAATATTAAAATAGATAAATATGGACTTTGGTGATTTTAGATATTTTTCTTGAATATACGAAAGTCCGCTTTTTAGATGTAAAAGGCAAGTTAGTTTGAAACAAACAAATAGGATATGGGTTTTTTAGTTATTCTAAAGTTAGTGTAGGACATCGAATCCACTAGTTCACAATCAAACACTCTTTTTATTATTTTTCTTTTATCTTTCTAATATAAACAATTACGATTATATCAAAAAGATGATCTTTTTAATTTAACTTTTATTCAAATCATCCTAATCATGAATTATCAAGGGTCGTACAAGGATAACTCATCAAAGTTCGTGACTTTCATAAAAGCAAATTATATTAATAATATTTCTACAAGTAAAATCCAAAGAAATAATTCCAAACTCTAAATAAGTATAAACTAAAGCAAGCTTAAGCATAACCTATTAAAGTATTAGATTTACGAATTATTATCTTTTAGTCTTCATCATAGAAAAATCATGTCTTTTTAAATCTTTTAGGAAGAAGATAAATAAAAATTATACTACGGTTGATCTCTAACTTTATCTACATCCTATAATTAAATAAAATTAGTTACTCATATTTTTATTAATCAAGATGATCTTCTTATGCATGAGAACTATTAAAAATCTAATTTTAATTATTAAACATATCAAACTCTAAGAGAAAGCAAATAAATATTAATTAAGAAAAATTACTTTAACTACGAAGAATAGCGATAAACAATATGAAATTACCTTTAGAGTTTTGGTATGGCGGTCGTCGCTCATAAAGTTCAATTACTAATTTTATTTATCTCCTAAAAAAACATAGGAATCCCTAATTTACAATGACACGGCCAATATATAGACCTTAAAACTCAAATTTAGTTATGAAAATAAAACTGCAAAATTACAACAAAGCCCTCATAGAATTTTCAGATACAGACTCATTATTTTTGCTGCTAAATAGTGGCGTTGACCGCTAATCAACAGTAGTTAACTTTTCTCAAAAGAGTCCTACTCCACATCTGAGTCAGTACAAGAAATTAGGAGCCAAACAGATCCCACTTTGCCGCTAAATATCGCTAAATAGCAGCAAAATTATTAAAGTTGGTCCTAAGCTTTGTAGCACTAGGTCATCTAGCTCTTATGTTCTCTTTTGCATGAATGGGTTCCATTTTGATGGCTTTTAGCTCTATACTTCTGTAGTTTTCTTCTCTTATGCTCTTTATGGACTCAGTATTTTGGTCTTCTATTGATTTCATGTCAAATCCTTGTAGTAATATGCTTTTCCTGAAAAACACACTAAATATATATGAGTAGCATTATATATAAAAATAGATAACATGAGAGATATAAATATGCAATATATAATACTCATCATTCATCACTGTAGATCTTGAGGTTATTGAAGATTTTGATGGCTCCTTTGGAGACGATTATGGCGCCAAAAAACCTAAAGTTGAATCTCTGGAATAAATTTCAATATAAGGTTTTGTTGTTGAGGATCGAATCCCCCATCGAGATCGTAGAGATGAAGAAAACAATACAACACAAAAATTAACGTGGTTCGGCCGACCAAGTTCGATCTACATCCATGGGAGTAACGAGAGAAATATCCACTATGAGAAAAATAGGTTATAAGAAGAGATCTAAGTATCTCTCTACCTTTCTCATCTCTCATAATAATAAAAATATCTCTCTCATCAATTGCTCATATTCTATCGTATCACATATAAGAGATATATATAGTGTTCATATTCTAATCCTATTAAAATAACACTATCACTATCTAATTGGTGTTCCAATCCAATTAGAACTCTGATCTTCTAACCTAAGTCCAACTGGGACTCCTTATAATTTTTTATCACATCTGAATACTCAATGGATGCGAGACACAAACCCAACAGGTTTTACCTTTATAAATCTCCAAAAATCCTAATCTCCACAAAATTCTAGGAATCAAACCTTGATGCTCGGATCCCACTTGTTGCAAATCAAAAGTGCTTAGTCTGATGTCACTTATTGCAATTGCGGAAGTATCCAAACAAAGATTTAGGAATTATTATGTTTTGAAGATAAATAGATAAAATCAAAAACATTAATAGAGAAAACAAACTAGAAAATCAAATTAGGGAATACCAAGATGTTTATGTGGTGCGGAACAAGTACTCCGACCACGGGCCAAAATCAAACTTTAATATAAATAATATTTGTAATTATAAAATTTGGTCTCTTATAACCCTCAAAGTTACAAAGAAATTACTCTCACATTGACACGACGACTGAAAATGCTCAAATATTACAAAAGATTTCTCAAGAGTCTCTAAATATTTATAATTTCTCTATTTAACTCCCTTATATAGGTTAGGCTTGTTTGACACCAATCCTAAGTGAAACAGAGCTAGATTTAATAACTCAAGAGTCTCAAAAACACCGAAAACATATGTATCAATGTGTCCGGCATAGATAAGGTTATCCTGTCCAATGTTGAAAATAACACGTTATGAAATCCGTTATATTGCGTTACGTAACCTAACGGGACCCCAACGCTACGTAACAACTGAAAATACTTAGTGCATCGTAACAGTACGTTTTTTTATATTATTTTACGTTATATTACGTAACGTTACGTTAACTTACGTTATGTTACGTTATTTATAATTATTTTTTAAGTAATTTCTATATTATTGCTGATTATTATTTTATTTATTAGCAAATTGCTGTAATTTTCTTGATTAGTTTTTGGCTTATTTGATTGCTTGTGGAATTGCTAATGTTTTAATTTGTGATTATTTTCTTGTTCGCTTATTATAATTTCTCTCCGATTGCTGAAATATCTTACTTTTTGATTTTATTGAATTATTAACTGAACTGAAATCAACAATTATAAATAAGATAAATTGAATATTACAAAAATATAAATTATAACAATAATAATAACTGGAATTGAAATAAAAAATTAAAATCTTGTTATCTTGTTTAAATGATGACTGAAATTGCGGTTGGAGACTTAATATAATTTATGAAGATAAATGTGAAAATTATTGTAAAACTTAATATAAAATTAGAATAGATTATGTGAAAATTCTTTTTTAGATATTTTAAATTTATTTCTGAATTTATAAAAAGTATTTTATATAGTTTTATATTTATTTTTAATTAAATAAATAGAAAATTGCATAACTTACGTTATGCGTTACGCTTTATGCGACATAACCTAACAAAAATAAAACGTTACGTTATCGTTATCGCTATTTTAAACATTGATCCCGCCAATGACGGTGGTTTACCTGCACATAGGGATAGTAATGGACGCGTCCATTACCATCCCTATCTACACTCCCGGGTGATGTAGGCGGTTGCTACCATTGTCTTTGGCTCTTTGCCTGCCACAGGCAATTGCTACAGACGACTTCTATGGCCGAAGATGGCCCCGGTAAAAAATTGAGCTATAACTCAATAAAAAAGATTAAGAGTGATGATTAGGATTTTTTGTTTTAAATTCAAATCTGTGAAATAGTGATGGGTGCTCTCAGAAAATTATTTTTGACAAGAATAGCAAATTCTGGATTCCCGTTGTCGGCGGTGGCAGCACCGTAAATTATCTGGAAGTGCTGTGTAGTTCTGTAAGGGAATTCTAAATGCGCACCCCATTTGACTTACTGAGCACAATTATCCCCTATGCTGTAACTCACTTTACCTCACTAAGTAAAATGTGCTGCGCATTTAGAATTTCCCCTTTCCTCACCACGGGGTAAGTTGAAAAAATTACAACTTTGTCAATTTTTTTTTTTTTGCAAAAAGAGGCTTAACTCATTTCTTAGTGAGCACCGTTCTCTTCTCTTCTGTCTCCAACTCATTCAGAGGGGAAGATGGCGAGCAACGATCGCACAGTCGAAGGAGTCTAGCGGATGACCGATGGTGGTTCGCGGCAAGCGGCCGAGTGGCGACGGTTCATGGAGAGAGAGGATGGGGGAGATTAGGGTTGGTGTTCACTAGGAGGAAATTTTTAGATTTGACATTTAGGAGTGAATATTGGGATAATATGGAAAATTGGGTTGGTGATACTCACGGAGAAGAAAAAAGCATATACTCTAAAAGTTATATGGTGCTCACTAAGAAACAGGCACTCATTAGGAGGAAACTGGTGCACATTCAAAATTTTCCGTTCTGTAACTAGTCGTATGCTATCGTTAAATATTTTGATTAATAAAGTATAATCAAGGATTAGGAGTTGGGTTAACTGGTGATATCCGGTGGTGAATGCACATAAGTGTTGGGAACCAGCTGTTACCGGTTAAGGTGAGAGTATAACGAACAGAGAAACAAATATTTTAAAATCTAAAAAAAAAAGAGAGAGAGGATAAAAAGTATAACGCTTTGTCATAACAAATTTCTCTGTCACATTACATTTTAGAAATAATTTTATTCCCCAGATAATCTTTCCTATTATATTTAATCATAGGATAAAAGGTAATTTGATTTTGTCAATACAGAAGATTATCTGCAATATCTGATAGAACAAGAAAATATATATGCGAACATAATACAATAAACAATTCATAATTCTATGTTTTGTAAGTTTCTCAAACAATTATCTTATTTCCCTGTAAAAATGCTAACTAGAACATTTATCCATATAAATATTTTTCCTCTTTAGTTAGCAAGCAGTTGGTAATTAATGCTAAAATTCAAAAAAAAATATTTGCTTTGTATAGTGATGTAAAAGTAATCTTCGAAGCTGCAATTATATTGACTTTATAAAAATACTTCTATTTGCAAACTTTGATAGAGATTGAAAATCTCTAGTACCTAACAACTTAGAATGCTTCTTGTGATATTTAGTAGTAAACTGGGTGTTTTCATAACAATATATCAAAAGTAATTTCATTTATTTTGAAAAAAGGATTTATTAATTCACTTCTATAAAAAGTGAAATAATGATATTCTGAGTAGTTGGTAAATAATAATTGAGGTGAGATTGATAATGCTTCAATCTAAAAGTAATTCCATTATATGTCTCTTGATACTCTAAAAAGTATGATGTTTCAATATGAGAGTCATAATAAGATGATACATTTGAATTAATTAGGGATTATGGATGATATGTATTGTTTTTAGGTGCGTCAAGAGTTAAACAAAAATGAGAAGTGACACAATTATTTCACTTCTATAAACAGTTGTGTAGCCTCTTGGTTTAACTTATAAAAAAGGATAAGGGAAGTGATAATTATAGAATTAAAGAATGTGTAAAAATAAAAAGAACTCCACATTACAAACTTGACTTTCCCTCCAAGTTGATGATAGTACATGAACTTTATAAATTATTTGAAAATATATAATTTATAACAATGCTTTCCTAAGCTTGAGGGATGAAACCAGCAAAGCAAACCACAACATAAAACAAAAATAAAGTCCCCAAACAAACAAGTAACGAAACTCGATTGTTGAATTATTTAAACAACATCACTCTTAACTTGCTAAATAGGGGAATTTCTAGATGGGCACAACTTTTTTCCTAGTGAGCCCACTTTTCCTAGTGAGCACATCCTCTCTTTTCAAAAGAGATGTTTTTCCTAGTGAGCACACCAATATTCCCTAACTACCCATCTCCTCTTCTTTCTCTCCGATCCCACCCTCTCCCTCGCCTCCTCTCCCTCCCCTCTACTTCTGCTCCTAGCTCCACCTCTCCCCCTCTTAAGCCATAATCCTCTCCATCCGCCCCCCTCCCCCCCCCCCCCTCCCCCTCCCCCTCCCTCTGGTTCCTCCTCCACCCCTCCTCCCTCTGATTCCTCCTCCACCCCTACTACTTCTCCTATGACCTTCTCGTCGGCACTAGCCGCCAAGGCCGCCGCCTCCGACCTCGACGACGACGATCTCGATGAGGAGCCCGGTGACGTCATCGAGTCGGCCCCACCCCTCCGCATCGGCGAGGAGAGAGTCATCGACTCCGCCTCCGACCTCAAGAAGAAGCTCCTCAAGAGCGGCCCCGGCTGGGTCACCCCTGTCTCCGGCGATGAAGTCAGCAGTAGGGTTTCTTTTTCCTTTTTTCTTTTTTTATTTTAAAAATATATCAAGAAATGGAATGGGTTTCGATTTGTTTACAATAATGTTCGTTTTTTTTTTTTGTTTGCAGTTCATTATGTGGGGATGTTGGGAGATGGGACCAAATTTGATTCTACAAGAGAGCGAGGGGAGCCTCTCACCATTAAGCTTGGCCATGGTAAATAATTTTTGTTTTATTTTGGGGGTAAATCAATGGAAATTATAATTTTTATCCTTCTTGTGTTGTTGTTGTTGACATATACATCAGCTTGGATTAGATGGTTAATTTTTTATTTTCGAATCGGGAAAAAATTGAAATATAAATCTTGTATGTTTATGTTATGATATTTAATGGATTTAGATAGACAAATATAATCAGCATATTGTGATATGTGATGTTTGATAAATTAAAATTTTATTGTGTAAATAAAATCTTTGGTGATTTACAGATGGATCTAGCGCAACCATCTCGGATTCGACCAACAGCATCGAATAGGAGGAAGAAAACGGGGATCCGTCCAGCCGTCGATCTTCGCTCGAGCCCATGCGGCACAGTTCTCTGGGTATTTAACATTGTTGCAGGCGTGGATTTTCGCTCACTTCCCATCTTTAATGCCGATTTTGCTCTATAATATCCTCGTCAAGATAAAATCAGTTCTGACCGGGTGCACACAAACTGATATTGACACAGTATTACAACCCGTTGCGCAGTCCCCCACCAAAGGTCCCAGCTCTGCAAAACGTCGTCAACCCATAAGAAAGTAAACTGCTCGGAAGTCTCGAAGAATCTAGAATTTGTTGGTTTTTTTTAATTGAGTCTCAAACTCAAACGAGGATTGTTCATGTCAACATAATTAATGAAGTTGTTAGCATGGAACATAGATTGTGTGTAATTTGTCATTTCATTTAAATGAAGTTGTAGTCGAGAAATATATTATATATATCAAGTTGTAGTCTTGAATATCACTCTTTAATTAAATCTTTGAAACTATGAATGATTTGTTGATACACAGAATTTTTGTTGCCGTTGTTCTTTGTGTTTGAAACTATGAATGATTTGTTAATATTGTGTGTTTTGATACCAAATTGGGAGTATGAAATATGGACAAGTATTGATATTGATAACTTTTTAATTATCTACCGGGTTGTACACACCGTATTTGTTATGAAACATGAACAAGTACCGTTTATCAATTTTTTTATAAACCCTAATTGTGTCTTAGATAAATTGCAAACTTTTATTTTGCAGTTATGAATAATTTGTTGATATGTTGGATCAATGATGTCGTTGTTCTTTGTCATGCACTCTATTTAATCTGTTTCAACCAACATCAGTTTTGGATATTACTATTGTTTATTTTGATAACAAATTTATTATCTACCGGGTTGTATACACCGTATCAGGGCATCTCTGACACTGTATCCATGATCCAGGTTTACAGAACCGGATCATTTTTAGGTGATCCGGGACTGTAAACCCGGATCATGGAGTCAGGACTCTCTGGCACATTGTTCGGACTAGCCAGCCCGGACCAGTGCAACTGAACCGGGCTAGCAGACCCGGACAGTGTGCACTGGTCCAGGGCTGCTAGCCCGACCAGAGACAATTCATCCGGGCTGGCTAACCCGGATGTTGAAGGATTAGTGATTACAGGTTATTTTGTCCCAAGGATTACAATTCAAGATTACAGGTTATTTTGTGCAAAGATAGTGAATCAAATATGCAATACCATTAAGCTTTCTTGAATGTATGCACTTTAAACGTCACATTTCAGGTGTCAAGTTGGAATGGAGCCCTTTCAAAGTGCTTTTCTAGAAACCAAATTCCATCCTTCTTACCATATTCTGTTCCTGAACAAAGGCCACTCTATGCTAATTAAATAATTTTTTTAAAATGAAAAAAATATTGAAATTAAAAGAGAATGATGGATTTATATATCCAAAAACCTTTGATCGTCGAATAGAACCATTGTTAAGTTGTGCATCTTCATTTTCTTCCCGTTGACCCACAAAATAGAAAAATTTGCTCTTTTTAAGGGCTTGATGATGAAAGAATCAATTTAAGCCAAATCTTGACTTTGATTTTCGTGATTATTTACTAAAAGGAGTAGGTTTTAAAGAGGAATGGAGTTTGGGTTCTAAAAAATCTGATTTTTCCCTGCCTTCTCTCACTGTCATTCGCGCAAAAAGGAAGAAGGAGATGAGAGGGTGAAGGAGGGATAGTTTTGACCAAAAATTTTATTGGCAAAGTGGTAAATAAAGTGAAAGTTTTAAGTTGGCTCACTAGGAAAAATGTTGTGCCCATCTAGAAATTCCCCTAAATAGTCACACCTGATTATTTTAATTTCAGAAGGCCTGCACTGGTATCTTTTACCCTGCAAAATTCCACTAGAAAAATGGCAATTCATGGTAAACATAACAGAATTTTATTGTCAAGAGATGCATCAACAAATGTTTCATGAATTTGTTTCATTCCCTAATAAAAGTTCAAGGTAGTGATGTGGAGGCACAAACACCAAAAAAAAAAAAAAAAAAAAAAAAAAACCTATCAAACTGAACCACATCAAGCTTACAGCAAAAACAAATGCACAGCTGTGATCAGTGCATAATAAATGGTTACATGACAGACATTCAACAACAAGAATAAAGTTTTAGGATTGGCTATATAAATATCGTTCTTCCATTATTTTTGTTAAGGATCGTCTCCAATCAATTACAGACCATCCCTGCAGCTGATACTAGCATACATGTTAACAGAAAAACCTTCTCCGCTCAGTTCTCCCCTACCTGGTCAACAAATATAACCCACGATGGACATTACACACCATAACCAGCAAACTATCAGCAAAATAAAGCAACTAACAAGGAGACACTCGTAGACACAGTACTTGTTGCCTCCCTAATTACATAGGTCCTGGCTCCATCATAATACTTGGAGGCACAATATATAATGATTTAAGTTGTACAGAAAATTCAACTTCAAAGGCTGGGTAAATTCTCTACAGTCTATCGAGCTTCTTGCTCATCATCATTAGTCGTTCTCGCTTTTAAACTTGCTCATGTCACAGATTCTAAAACTGTCTGATCCTTCTCTGAGTTTGTCCAACCAGTACGTCATGTTGCTCCTTTGCTTTTAAACAAGCCAACAGCGTAGTCGGCCCTCATTGTAGCTGTGAACAACCGTAGTCATCTGCATCAAAAGCAACAACACATAACTATCTCAAGTTGCAAAGCACAGCAGATCAATAAAGAAAAATTACTTAACCCAAATAACCTCCGAATAGAAGTTGCAAAAATTACTTAACCAAAATCAACCATGAATAGAAAAGAGGCAAGATGATCAAGTTACCACAATACGACTGTGTGGATTTTTCCATTGTGGTTCATATTCCTGAAGGCTTGGAACAACACAGTGCCATGTCTCGAGTTATATCTTGTAATAAATAGAATTATATCATTATGTGGTTTATGGTGCGAGATCAAAACTTATACTTTACACTAATTATATATATATATATATATATATATATATATATATATATATATATATATATATATATATGATTTTCGGTGCCATGTCATGAGTCGAATTAACATTAACTAGATTTATATGGTTTATAGTGATTTAACAAAATTATTTTTTTTTCATTTCATATTTAGGATAATGATCTCATTTCAAGAAGATGAGAAAGAAGAAACTGTAGACACAAAAAGAAAAAAGAAAAAAAAAAGAAAGAGAAGAAAAAGGAAAGAAAGAGAATAGAAAAAAAAAAAAAGGAGTGTGGAGCCCCACGCGCGGGCCTGCGCACAGGGTGGCAAAGGACATCCTACGTGCAGGAACTCCTGTAGTTCTTGCGCACAGGAGACCTACACGCAGGAACTCAAGACCTGTGCGCAGAATCTTGCATGCAGGCCCTTGCGCGGGCAGAGTGGCCTGCGCATGTCCCCGCGCCCTTCAGTTTTGAGAACATATTTCCGTTTCACGTAGATTTCGCCCACGATCTTAATAAATAAGGAGGATTTTCGAAGTGGTGAATTGGGAGAGATAGAGTTTCCAGAGGGAAATTTCCAGAGAGTTCCGAACAAAGAAGAACAGGGAGACGGGAAAATCTAAGAGAAGGCTCAGATAAATCACTGCGATGCTCGGTGCCAGATAAATCAATCAATGCAACGCTCGGATCGTCAACGGAGTGCAGAAATAAGGCTCCATCGCTGCCAGAACACACAGAAATCAAAAGGGGAATCGAAATCAATCGTTCATTATTCTTGTAATCTCGAATGTTATTCTGTAATTTCTTCTTATTATTATAATTTCAAAGTAAATTTCTAATAGAGGAAAATTTTCAATTTTCGGGTGTACAAGAATTGACGACCACAATGGGAGCTTCTCTTCACTGAAGAGAAAACGGCGGCACAATCCGACATATCATCGATTCCTCTGACTCGAAGCCTAGGCATCATCGCCAGGTGATGGCAGGAAAAAAGTGAGGTGTCATCACCCACTAAGACTGCCAAGGCGTCATCGCCGGTCAAAAAAAATATGAGGCGTCATCGCCCATAACAAAAAACAAGACGTCATCGTCTATAAAAAAAAAAGGGGCGTTATCACCTTTAAATAAGGACACGGTGTCATCATCTATCGCTGAGAAGACACAAGGTCAATGGACACGCCTCAACATTACAAAAGAGGAATTAATTGAAAATTTACAGTGGGAAACGCTCTAAATAGAGAGTCCACAGCCTCTCTGCCAATGTTCTAAAATGTGTTTTCAGTATGCGTGCGGTCGAGGACAGCATAACGCATAATCGGATTACGCGCCGATTATGCGGATTACGCGGAATTATGCGGAATATTAATATTTTAATATATATTAATATAATAATTATAAAACTAGATATATTAAGTGCTATAAAACTCTAAAAAATTATAAATAATAACTGTAAGCATGTAAAATGAAGATAATTGGCTATAATGCAATTACAAATTACAAAATTACAAGATGCATGTACAGAATTACAAATTACAATGAACATATGACAATAATTCACATATTGCTAATACAAGATATGTGTGATAAGTTTCAGTTCGGGAACTTGTGAAATTCCAAAAATTCAAGATGCATGTACGGTTTGGATATAGAAATAATCAAGTATTAAAAAAATTAAAATTGATCATAAAAGCTTGTGTTCACATAAGTTTGAAAAAATTTTCTAAATTGTTCAGCAATTACTGTACATACATACTAATAATCAAGTACAAATAGAAATTAAATTGCTAATCAAATCACTAAACTGTACATTACTCATTAATAACTAAATCCAACAAATTTTAAGCAAGATTCAACTTCTTTATCAAAAGAAACTCCCCTAAAAGTTTGTGTTGCAGAATTATTTCAAAAGAATTCAGCTATTATTTCAAATTATTGATGTTTGTGCTGCAGAAGTGGTCATCGTTGAAGGTGAAGAACAAAAAACAAAAAAGTAGCTAATGGAGGTGAAGAATCAAAATAATGCAGTAGCTGAATCTCCCCTTTTTTCAAAATAACTAACCCTAAATTCTACTCAATTACCAGTTAACACAAAAAAAACCCTAACTCTAATTTTTCACAAATAAAACCCTAACCCTAATTTTTCCGAATATTTTCGTTCACCAAAAAATTTAAACCCTAAAATCAACTCAGTTCACTCAAAATAATCATCAAAAATATTCAAGAAGAATAATACCAACAAAAAAAAAACCATCGAAACCCTAAAGAAATCCAAAATCTTAACTGAAAAAAAAAAATTACCTGCATTGCGCCGCCGCCGCCGCCGGATAGCTCGCCTTGAGGACTGCAGCCGCCGGAGGAGATGTCGTCGGATCGCCGGTGAGATCGGAGGGGGGAAGGGGCGATCGGAGAATTAGGGTTTTTTTTTTCCCCGCTGAGCTCGGGAACTCGATTCGGGAGAAAGTCATCGAATCAAAGAGAAGGGAAATAAGTAATGGGTTGCGGGTACGAGTCGGGTTTTGGGTGCGGGTCGAGCAAATTTTTAACGTTCGAAACCCAATAACCCGTTTGTCCGCATAATTGAGCGCATTCTGCTTTTTCTATGCGTTTTGGTGGCGAAAACGCCTATGCGGGCGCATATGCGCCCGCATAAGGCGTTTTTTAGAACTGCGCACGCAAGGGGCCCACCCACACTCTTGCACGCAGGGAGGCATCTCTGCGCGCAGAACGAAAAAAAAAGAGTGCACCAGCGCACCCGTGCGCACAGGCGCGGGGGGCCCACCCGCGCCTACGTGCAAGGACGCACCCGCGCATGCAGAATGAAAAAACTAGAGAAAGCGCAGCGGTGCACCCGCCCACCTACGTGTGCAGGGAGCCCACCCGCGCTCATAGTGAGGCACCCGCGTTCAGAATCGCAAGAAAAAAAGGCGCAACGGCACACCCGCACGTCTGCACGCACAGAGGGCCCATCCAAGCGCACAGAATCGTAAGACAAAAAAAGGCATAGCCGCACACCAGTGTGCACAGGCAGTAGTTGGTAAAGACAAACCAAATCCAATGATAGCTGAGAGTTTGCTAAAAATCTCATGACAAATCTGTTACAATCGTATACTTATTTGATTATAAGGATACATCATCCGCCCAAAACTGCAAAAGCAAAGAGGAGAGAAAATTTGGAATGTAAGCCCAAACGGAATCCTCGTCAACCTCATCATGCTAAGGGGAATAGCATGGCTAGCCCAACTCAAACGGTAGTTGGTAAAAGCAAACTAAATCTGTTGATAGCTAAGGGTTTGGTAAAAATCCCATGACAAATCTGTTACAACTATATCTTTATTCGATTATAAGGATACATCATCGCCCAAGCTGCAAAAGCAAAGAGAAAATGAAAAGTTTGGCTTGTAAGCCCAAACGGGATCCTCGTCAACCTCATCATGCTGAGAGAAATAATATGGCTAATCCAACGCAAACGTCGATTGGTAAAATCTAACCAAATGCGTTAATAGCTGGGAGTTTGCTAAAAATCCTAATGAGATAAATTCTCCTGACACGTTAAGACTTCACCTCTGACAGCAAGATTTTTCTCGTCACTTTTCTCTAGCAAAACCAATAACTCTCCAAAATATTTGTCACGTTAAAATCATACCTCTAATACTAGAGTACAAAATCGAATCAATTTTCTCTATGAGATCAAATCCAATCAAATCTCCTGTCACGTTAACATTTTACCTCTGACAGCAAGACCTTTTTTGTCACTTTTCTCTAGCAGAACCAGTGACTCCAAAATATTTGTCACGTTAAAATCATACATATGACATCAGAATACAGAATCACTCTATGAGATCAAGTCCAATGAAATCTCTTATCACGTTAAGATTTCAACTATGACAATAAGACTTTTCTCGTCATTTTTTTCCAGCAGAGCAAGTGACACTCCAGAATATTTGTCAAGTTAAAATCATACCTCTGACATCAGAATACAAAATCAAATCAATTTTTTTCATAAGATCAAATATGATCAAATCTCGTCACGTTAAACTTTCACCTCTGACAAAAAGGAAAAACTCACACTTTATCAAGTCCATATTACGACCTCTGATGAACTTATTTTTGACATCGTTAAGTTAAAAAAATCACCTATAACGAATGTCATCTCCTTATCAAGTTAACAATTAACTCTGATAGTCAAATTCCAAGACTAAATACGTTAACAGTCACCTCATTCCTATCATGACCAGATCCTCTGAATAGGTCGAGTTTTGAGACATGTTTAATGATACCTCTGTCCTTACTCAAATCCCATTATACTATATGCCACTGAACGGATAGATTAAACAAGTTAAACCCTATCTCTATTTCAACGGTTCATTACTATCAAGTCCCGAACCTCTGCATAGAATGAACCATAGACATGTTTAATGATACCTCTGTATTTTCCTAATCTGTCATACTAGATGTCACTGAACGATTAGAACCTTATGAGCACGTTAACATCATACATCTGCTTCATATCCTATAAGCATGTTAACATCATATCTCTACTTGTCATCTGTAGAGCACGTTAATATTATACCTCTGCTCATCATCCATAAAACATGTTAACAGTTACCTCTGTCTATTAATTCATCACTTTGTCTGTTATGTTTTTAGCCTCTGAACAGATATCAAAAATGTTTCAGAGTACAAAACCAAAATCAAAAGAGTCTAAAGTATTTCGAAATTCGTTACAAATCAATGACGAAATTTCAAAAACTTTGGAGGGAGTTACGTAGACACAAAAAAAAGGAGAGAAGAAAAAGAAAAGAAAGAGAAAAGATTAAAAAAAGGAGTGTAGGCCCCAGGAGAGTCCCTGCGCGCAGAATCCAGGAGAGTCCCTGTGCGCAGGAACTCCTGTAGTTCCTGCGTGCAGGATCTTACGGTAGGCCCCTGAGCGCATAGAGTGGCCTGCGCACGTCCCCGCGCCCTTCAGTTTTGAAAACGTGTTTCCGTTTCACGTGGATTTCGCCCACAATCTTAATAAATAAGGAGGATTTTCGGAGCAGAGAATTGGGAGAGTTTCCAGAGAGGAATTTCTAGAGAGTTCCGAACGAAGAACAGGGAGACGGAAAAATCTTTGAGCGGAGTTCCCTCCTCTTTTCTTCCAGCCAGAGTTTGGTGCTAGATAAATCAATCGACGCGATGCTCGGATCGTCAACGGAGTATAGAAATAAGGATCCACCGCTGCCAGAACCCACAGAAATCAAAAGGGAAATCGAAATCAATCGTTCCCCATCCTTGTAATTTCAAATTTTGTTCTGTAATTTCTTCTTATTATTGTAATTTCAAAGTAACTTTGTAACAGAAGAATATTTTCAATTTTATGGCGTACAGAAACATGGAAGGTAACAATGCGGCCTCAGGTCGCTTCCAAGTGCTCTTGTAAACAAACTTACATAGTTACATGCATCACAATTTAATCCCAGAAAGGAAAGAATACGTTGATCAAAATAGTCAAGTAAGTTCTTATCTCTACCACTGAAGCAACAGTGGAGATAACATTCATGGTGCTAGTCATAGGGCTTGAACCTGGGACTTCCCAACCCCACCCCGTTTATCAAAGTCAGGCTCCAGTGACAACTCACATACATAGAAGACGAACACAACAGTTGGCACTAATTAATCACTGCAATAGACATATCATCAGAGTCTCCCCCACTTCAGCTATAAACAGCAAGATGTTATTCTAAGTTATGTCAAACTAGCTATTATTTCTGGCCTCTTGAACTCCATTAAGGAACTTGATGATGCAAAATTCAACAACTGACATTTGAACAAGGCTCCATCTGTAGATGGATTATCTGCAGAATTCATTAAACTGGCCATTCATAAAGACCAATATATTGTCAAGAAAATTCCATTGCCTTCCCTCTCAATGGAGCTGCAATGGTAATTCTGATATATAAGGAAGATCATCGAAGATTCGTCCTCACAGCCTTCTTCAAAAGCATACAAAATCTTATTCCTAATTCTCGCAAAAAGATGACCAGCTATCTCTTCAGCCACTATTGGAGAAAACTGCCTGTCCATAGAACTTTATTAATATTGCCTTCATAAAGAAATGAACGACAACTTGTGTAGTGGCTTGTATCAATTCCTCTCGTATTCAATCTCCATCAAGTGGTCAGTCCAATCCCCTTCAAGCTTGCTAGTGGATAATGATAAGACAACCCTCTCTCCAATCCCGTGAAAATATACACTTCAGGGAAAGTCGTGTCCATGATCAGATATGAATCAGCTTCGGGGATATATTATTATGGTAATTGGTGAATATGTGTTGGATACACCTTTTGTGTCATAAAATTGTTTTTGTTTTAAGACATCGGATGTGTAGCCAAGATGCATAAACAAATTAATAGATTCAATTTGATGTAAGGACATATTTATTATCTGATTAATTTAAATGATAACTAAAGACTGTTTGAATGGCTAGTAATTTATATAACACGAATAATATTTCATAGTGACTTGATTATGCCCATTTTATTTTAACTTTTCGGTGGTGAGTATTGATGTTTCAGACAGAGGACAAATAACATGAACAATTAGTAGAGGCAGCTTGACGATAATTTGAGATAATTAGAACATGTCCTTGAAGATAATTTGGAGAATGCTTGAGCTTCATATATAAAGGGAAAAGGTCTGAAGGACTCTGTTTGGATCAATGCCGGGATTGCAACCACTGGGCAGTTTAAACATTCATGCTTGCCACAAGCACTCAAAGCAATATAGCTTCAAGGATGCAGTGCTTAGGCTAACCTAATATTACAGATATGGGGAGGAAAAAAATTCATTCTTCAACCTGATTCACAAGAAATTCCCCACAGGGAAACCAAACAAGTAGAACTAGAAATTTCGCACCCTCACCTCATTTATGGACTAGTGAAATGGTCTCTTATAAGCATTCTAAATATGTCACCTTGCAATAAAAAAAAAAATTTCTTAATATCTCCTGCAAATTCATATAACTCCTTGGTCTGACCAGACGAAGATAAATGCTGCATTGCTACTACTATGAAACAAAGTCATTATCCCAAATCTTTGGGGTCTGTGCATGAATTAATTTTTCCATTCATCAATGGCTATGGAAAATGGTTTGCCGACCTCTTTCTAGGATCCTACATGAGACCCTTCTTACCGAAGTTCTCCAACTAAATTTATTAGAACTGTCTACCTCACAAGAAAGGAGGGCAAGTCAGGAGGTAAAAGGCAAATATCCATTACCATGTCAATGCTAAAGACCTCGACGTCATAAAACAATAGTAACAGCTTCTAAACCAATCTATGGAAAGTTAGTTCCTCAAATACAATGCTCCCTTTGGACATTATAGATCCGTAAACATATCCTACAAAGTAGAGATGTAAATGGATATAAATTATCCAACCGAGTCGGCTCCTTTAGGATGTAGATATGGGTATCTCCATGCAAAGTTTGATCCATTTGAGACCAAACTGGACTCCTCCCTTATCTGGCTTTGATTACCTCGACTTCCTCGTCGAATACTGGCTACCGGACATCCTCCACAGAGTAGCTGCTCTGATTGACCCGCGAACAGTCAAGTTTTTAGTGAATCTATATTTTTGTTATGATCAGTTTCTTTTTTTCCCATCTCCCATCTATCTATTTTATTTAGTTATTCACTAGAGCAATTATGATATTGAAGTCGATCCGGGGCAAGTGTTCGGATCTATTATGACATAACGATTGTTATGGATATAAGTAGTAAAACTAGATTTTTCGCAGATACGAATAGGGAATCGGCTGTATTGTTAGAAGTCGTCGAACCGCCATCCAAGCGGAGGTGACCCCGGCAACCCAAAATAGGCTGAGACGTCCAATCCCAGCCAAAAATAAAGGGGAAAAAAAGATTTTGCTCACACCATGACTTCCACCGCCCTTCTGCGGCTCCTGTTGGATATTATCGAGCTCCATAGTTCCCCATAACCTCCTTCAAGTCAAGAGAGGTTGGGGATGAACCCTAACATCTTTATAAGCAAAGCGGGACAAGTTTCGACCCACTTCGTTTAAATTAGACTCATGCTAGAACTAATTTTGAATGCAGTTGTTTCACGTGGGCCTTCCAAGATAACCCAAAGTAGGCCCTACCCTCTATAGTCATCTATAGGAATTTGTGATTCGTTACTTAAAAATCCTTAACTTTGTTCATTCACTTCAGAAGTAATATATGATACCTAAGTAAAAAATTGTTGAGGTCTTTTGCTCTAGTATAATTTAAATAAAACGGGTCAAAATCCAACCCACATAACTTATAAAAATAGTTGTTAACCCCTCTTGATTCAAAGGAGGTAGCAAAAGATTACAGGGGTAGTTGCAAAGGCAAGAGGCGTTTCAGAGATGACGGAGAGACCATTGATATCCGATGGAAGCCATGGGTGGATGACAAGTTGATGGACCCAAGTGGCATTTCATACTTTTGTACCCTTTTTTCTCCCCCTCTTTTCCCTTTTTCCTTTCCCATTTTAAGAAGGGTGAGGTTGGGCACCAGGTGGTGGCAATGCTGCCCCGCCCCGCCCCGACCCGACCCGCCCACCACTTTCTATAACACTGGGATTCTGATATTGCTTTCCGACAGTATATTTGTAAGTCCAAAGCCCATTGATCTTACTCCAAGTTTTCATATTTAGTCTATCTCAAGTACTGGAAATAAAGGCTTAATTATTGTTGTTGTTGTCTATTAGTCAACCTTAAATCAATAATCTAATTTAGGACGGAGTAAATCTTTGTTTGGGACTTGCTCTTTTTGCTATTCAACAAAACACAATTGGTATTTTTCTTCTTAAAAAGAAACCTTAGTTTATACTATATTTGATAAATGATTTCAGTTAAGAATATGGTAAAACGTATATCAAAATTGTTTATAGCCTACTACAAAGGAACTTGGCCACTACACTCGAAACCAAGGACATCCTTCTCTATTAAACACTCAATAGTAAGAACTTTCTATAGAAACAAAAAGCTATTTGGCTGGTGGATCTATCTCACCAGATTGAAATACAGTCAGAAATACACACATAGACACATGCACGCACGCACACAGACATATATAACATTCAATAATTGTTTAAGGGTAAAGCTATTATATATATATATATATATATATATATGGGATTATTGTAGGTGAGCTGCCAACTCAGGAAAAGTTACATGAGCTAGCGGCAAAAATATAGTGATCCAGTGATTTTTCTTCAAATTTTTTCTAGAATTAACATCTCTATCTCTTTAACTTCTTCCAGATTAAATTTCACAAATTTTGGAGTTTATTTCCCCTCTCATCAAGTGAATACAAAATATTTTATTTATCGAAAACCATTAATTTTATGTCAATATGATGGAGGACCAAATTAAAACTAAAACCCAAGAAATTGGGTATGAGTGAACTCTAGGGGGTCGAGATCACAATTCAAAATAATTTTTTTTAAAATAATTATTGGAGAAAATGGAAATGAACTGCAGTTCAGGTAACTTACATGAGCTGTCAGCTCATTTCCATTATTCTATATATACACACACACACATACTAAGCTTCAAATCAAGAAATGGTCTTTTGGTCTTTTGTTTCAAATCAGTTATTTGCTTCTTCATATTGGTTGGAGAATACAAGTGACTGAGAATTTTGTTATTAAGGTTGTGCTTTTTTTATTTTTTTTCAAATACTGCAGGGGAAAAAAAACTGAGTACTACTCTTTAGCATTAGAAAAGCAATTAAAAGTGACATGAGGCCACATGGAAACCAACATATGGTTGTGTGCCTCTAGCAAATTTTCAGGAGTGTGAGATCTTCTCCCTTAATCTTGAACCAATATGGCCCTTCCCTTTTACATGCACTGAACTCAATCGAAGTAAAAGAATGATCAAGACACATTCCAATATTTAGATATAAATATTCTTTCATATTGGAGTCCTAGTATTATGAGATCCCTTCAATCTCGTACATAGCTAAAATGTATTGATCTAAATTTCCCTCAAATTCCAATGCACTGATGAAAGGGCCTGAGTTAAAAACTGCCCAACAACTAGGATCAACGCATTAACCAGTTTTGGATGAGAAAAATCCACTAATGGAAACTCTGACCAAAAACATAATTGAGAATTGACATCAAACATACCAAATCAAGAAGATACTTCTCCATCAACTTAACATTTAGAAGATGCATTGAGCTGAAGCTGCTCTCCATAGATCAAATATCTGCATTCGGGTGTAGTAAGTTCATATTCATATGTATAACATCTATGAATTCACTCTTTCATCAATTATACTCTCATCTTTTGTACTAAGTATAAAAACACTAGTTAGTTTGTAAGCTAACATGCGCAAACAGTTTTAACAAAATAACGGAATAAGAAATTTATTCAAAAAAACTTTTAACAATTTAGTGAAAGTTACGCACCAGTCAGTTTTTCTCTTCTGCCATCTTTTTGCGGATCTCATGTGCTGTGTTGAAGATGCCCAGTGTTGGTTTGTTGCACACAAAGCATTTCTTGTTTTTGGAGTGGTGCTGTAAAAAGAATGTAGGTATACATGAAGATCTGACCAATGGAAGTGTAATGAATATAGAAAAGATAAAAATAAAAAAAATAAAAAAAAAGTTAACAGGTTAAAGCATATCTGCAAGCCAAAGAGGGAGAGAAAAATATCATCTGTGGGCGGAACAAGAAAACAATTAGGCAATGTTGAACTTGGAGGCTAATATGGCCAAATCCAATAATAATAATTATGTATACCTTAGTATCTAAAGAATCCAAATTTTTGAGTAGACCCATCATGATCAAAGAGGAGAAATGATCAAGAATGCTCGCACCTCAACTATCCCTCTCTAGTATGTTCTCCTTGTACCCATTATAAACCCCCTCAACTCATTTAATATACAGATTCAAAGTCCTTCAACAGCACTCCACCTCACATGGTTACACAAGGCTCCTCATCCAAGATGACACAACTCCTTATCCAAGATGAACACACTCCTCACCCTAGGACTTGATACTGACCATCCTATTATTTCTCTTCAAATATTCCATCCTTTCCCAAAACTCTTATGAATTTTTAAAGTAATTGTGTTAATACATTTTCCTTTTTTTCCTCGCAAGTTATCATTTATGATCTGTAGACAAGAACAAATACACCAAAACAGCCATGGGTGTCCAACATGGCAATGACATGCTTCTTCTAAAGATATATATTTCACTTATATTTATATATGCCTTCTGTTGTTACTCAAATACAAAATAATTTTGTTTTTTGTTAGAACATACACAGAAGAATATACTTTTATTAAAATGAACAGCTTTTCTCAAAAGGCAAATGGACTTTAATTTTGTTAAAACGACTAGCTTTTCTCAAAGAGAAAAGCATACTACATTATATACATAATTGTAAATTGAATATTGTGGAAGTATTGGATATAAAAGGGCATGAATGTCATTTAGAAGCATGTCAATAAACCAATTTTTGGTTAGGGGAAGCACTCTAGAAATTGTAGGTTATCATATGGCCATAAACCCATGAAAGATTACATACTTTTAAATGGACGTCAAACTTCTTCCAGATCTTGAACTTTAATGCTCGACTTTACCAGAAAAAAGGAAAAGAGAAACATACCATCCAATACATACATAGAACTCCTTCTAACAAATATAGCTATCCAAGGTCATAGACTAGCTTTTAGCAACAAAACATGAAAAAATTACATGGGGAGAGGAGAAATGAAGAAAGAGAGTGGAGAGAGAAGAGAGTAGAAAAAGAGAGAGAATGAGGGAAACAGAGGAGAGAAATCAAGGGGTGACAGAAAGTTCTCACACAGTTTTTTTGAAAAGAGAGTAGAAAAAGAGAGAAAATGAGGGAAACAGAGGAGACAGAAATCAGAGGGGGATAGAAAGTTCTCACACAGTTTTTTTTATTAATTAATACAAAAGGTAAAGACAGTGGTTTCCTTAATGGAAGGTTTTGTCCTTAAGGGTGCTTATCGGGCCGTGCCCGGCACGCCCCGGGCACGGCCCGTGCCGGGTACGGCACGTCCCAAATTTGGGACGTGCCGTCGACACGTTTGCCCGGGCTTAGGCCCGAGCTTGGCCCGCCGGCACGGCACGGCGGGCCCGTGCCGTGCCCGTACCGAGCCCGTGCCGGCCCATGTTAATTAAAAAATAGAAAAAAAAATTTAAAGAGGGTACTTAGCTTCATTTAACTAGATTTAACAAGAAGTAATAACAATAAAAAAATATGTTATATTATATTTAATCTCATTACATTCATATAATTGCTCTATAAATCTCTTTAGAAGTTATACAAAACCCGAAAAGAGGGGAGAGGACCATAACCGTCACCCTCAATTTGTTCTTAGTATCTTTTTTAAGAGATTTATGAGTTAAAAATTACAACAAAAATTTGAAAATACATGAAAATCCTTACAAATTTAAATACTTTTAATCATACTTCATTTTCTTCTGGTAAGCCTAAACTCTCTAGTACAACTTCATTAGTCAAGTCTTGTTCCCTATCTTCTGCGTTGTACCAATCCTTCAAGTAGACACACCTCCAATGTGTCCGACGCCATTGAGATTCTCAAATCCATGAGCACTCTACCACCTGCGCTAAAAGCAGACTTCAATGCTACAGTAGACACCGGAGGAGTTAGTAGATCACGGGCCATGTTGGAAAGTACGGGATATGTTTTTTCCTGTGATTTCCACCATGCCAAAATATCAAGGGATTCATAATTTTCAAGGAATGTGTTATCTTCATAGTTAGCTCTCTCTAAATAATAATGTACTTCATTAGAATATGTATTAGTTTGTCTTGCCTTTGTTCGGTGAAATACAGATGATATTATTGAATTATGAATTTACATAGTAGATGGTTCTTTTGTAGTTTGTACTGGCACACCATACATATTTTCATATGTTTTATACATAGTATCTAAACATATTTTAATATCATTAATTAAATCCCTCACATTATTTTCATAAGACATATTTGTATAAAATAAATCTATTAATATTTCAAGTCCATCTAACTTACAACGGGAATCCACAACAGTTGCAAAATATAATAAGTATGGAAAATCTTTAAAATATTTATTAAATTTAATTTCCATAGTTGAACAATAATTTCAAGTATAGGGTGATTTCTACATTCATTAAAAACCAATCTAATTTCGGTTAGATAATATAATTCAATGTGTGTAGTTGGGTAATAAATTCCTGACAGTGCTCTAGTTGCATTTTCAAATTTGCCTAAAAACTTAGAAATGCAATTCAACTGGTGCCATTCATTATTATTTAAACTATACATTGGTGACTCAATTTCATTAAAAGTATTTATTATATTTTTATACTGAATAGCTATGTTTAACATTTTATATGTAGAATTCCATCTTGTTCTAACATCTATAGGTACAATTCTAGGTGATATTTTCAGATTTTTACATATTTATTTAAATGTTTGTCTTCTTGGCCCACTATCTTTAATAAAAAGTAATGTATAACTAAGTTTCATTAGTGAATCATTTACTATTTTTAATCAATTTTGAACGCATAAGTCTAGCATGTGGCAAATATACCTAAAGTGGAATATTTTTCCATCTAGAATTGGTTTTGTAATATTTTTAAGAATTCTAATTGCGGCCGTATTTTCAGAAGCATTATCCAAAGAAATGGTAAATATTTTTTTTCTATTCCAAAAGCTGAAAAAACACTTAGAAGGAATTGTGATAAATTATATGCATTGTGAGGAAATTCAAATACCCTAAACCCTATTATTCTTTTTTGTATGCACCAATCTTGATCTATATAGTGTGCCATTATGCATAAATAATTAGTCATATTTTTAGCTTCCCAACAATCTGCAGTTATAGCAACTCTAAAAATTAAAGAAGTAAAAATAGCTATTAAAGTGTCCCTCTGCTCTTTATATAGTTTGAACATGTCGGATGTAGATGTTGAACGTGGGACTTTTTTATATTCGTCAGTAAATGTTGATTTACAAAATCTTTCAAATTTGTGATTTTCCGAAAAAGTAAAAGATTGTTCATCATGTATTATAAATCTTGCTAAATTTTCTCTTGTTTTAATTGGATCATATTTACGTATACCTAACGATCCACCAAATGTGCTTATTTGTGTTTGATGTAGTATATTTGGTGGGTAAGTTTTTTCTAGGTGTCTTTTAAGATGACCCGTTCCGCTACCTAAAGGAAACGAATAAATTTTTCGACAATATTTACACTTAGCTTTCCTAACACTATTTTCTATTATTTTTTTAAAATATTTCTATATGTCCGATCTAGTAACCCTAGTAGATGTGATAGTTTGTGTTTTGAGTATGGTTGATCAGTTGGTTCTTCCTCAGATACAGAAAATGGTACTTGAGGAGATTGTTCTAAGGATTCACATAGATTTTGATATTCTTCATCAGTTAAAAAGGGAGAAAAAAACCCGTGGCTTGAGAGTAAGAAGCGTCAGACGAGTGTGGATCCATTTTAATAAAATTCCAAAAGGACAAATTAAAATTCTCAAAAAAACCGAACAAAAAACTTTAAATTATAAATACCTGTTAACCGGTAAACTATTTGGGAGAGAGAGTGAAAAGCACCAGATAAGTGTGGATCCATTTTAATAAAATCCCAAAAAAACAAATTAAAATTCTCAAAAAAACCGAACAAAAAACTTTAAATTATAAATACTTGTTAACCGGTAAACTATTTGAGAGAGAGCGTAAAATATCTAGCTAGAGAGATGAAGCTGGAAGCCGAAAAAGCGAAGAAAACCTTACTTCAATGAGAAAACTTGTTTGGATCTTGTTTGGGAGACTTGCTTGATTGAACTTGCTACTTACTTGAGACTTCTTGAGAATTAAAGATTTTAAAATATTTTTGAGAATGAATTTGGTTATATAAGAATGATGAATGGTAATAGAGGAGATAATGAGATATTTGTAGAGAAAGCAAGGTTTTAATTTGCAAAAAAAAATTACAAAAATCCCCCCAACGGCTATTTTGACCGTTGGGGGGAAAATATGCAATTTAAAATTGCAAGAAAACCCCCAATGGCTATAAAAATAGCCGTTTGAGGGGCTCTTTGCAAAAAAACCTCCAAATTAAGCCCAACGGCTATTTAAAAAAAAAAAAAACCCGTGCCGGGTGACAGGCACGGCCCGGCACAGGCGGGCCGCGCCGTGCCACCAGCACGGCCGGTCTCGGCTCAGGCACGGCCCGAGCCGAAGTGCCGGGCCATGCCCACGGCTCGGCTCACCCGAGCCGTGCCGGGCACGTGCCGGATCGGGCATGCCCAAGGGGCCACCCGGCCCAATAACCAGGCCTATTTGTCCTAATGATACAGTGAGCTTCATCTTACAAATACTTCATGACCTACCTCAAGATTCAAATATGTAGAAATTGATCCACAAACAAAAATGCCCAGGAATAACGCTTACCATTATCAGCAGATACTTAATAAAGTTCATGTAAACTCCTTTTTATATGACCTAAATTTACAAAAAATAAGTTTATTTGAAGACCAACAATTTGTACGTAAAGTAATACCAGGATATGGCCACAAACAGAAATGCTTATGGTAACTATCAATGAAAAGAAGACAAAAAGCACACGAAATTCCAAAAGTCACAATGTAAGTTACCTAAGCAACCCCTACAAGACCCAAGACATTCCATAAAGTTAACAATCCGGAGCCACAATAATCTACAAAAACATGTAGAATTTCCAAGATCAACTGTTTGATAGCACAATCTCACAATAATAGTAAACTTCTCTGTAATTATTGAATCCAATAAAACTTTGTAGCTTAGTATCTAAAGAATCCAAATTTTCAAGCCAATGCATCATGATCCAAGAAAATAAATAATTAAGAAGGCTCACACGACAACTACCCCTCTTTAATATATTGCCCTTGTGCCCATTTAAAAGGATATGCTTCACCTCTTACACATTTAATATCCAGATTCCAAAGTCCTTCAATGGCACTCCAACTCACTAGATCACACAAGGCCTCATCCACAGTGAACACTTCTCACCTAAAAACTTGATACCTGCCATCCCATTATTTCTATTCAAATAGCCCCTTGTTTCCTAAATTTCTATGAATTTTAAAGGTAATTATGCTTGTAAGTTATCATCCGTGATTTATAGATACAAACACGTGCATCATAACTAAAACAGCTATGGGTGTCGAACATGGCAATCATGTGTTTTTTTTCTAAATAGATATATTTGACTCGTATAACTACATGCCTTGTGTTGTTACTCGAATACAAAAGAATTTTTATTTTTGCTAAAACATAGACAAAAGAATCTAATTTTATTAAAATGACAAGCTTTTGTCAAAGGAGAACAGAATCTTATTTTATTACAACAATTAAGTTGCTCTAAAAGGAGAACCAATATTTTAAAATATCAAATATTGGTGATACATCGGCCAACAAAATTATAGACTATCATATATCGGGTGATATATCGTGATATTTACCAAAAAAAAGTCATATAGAACGTCTTTTTGGATAATAAATATATGCCATACGTACATAAATCATAATCTATTTAACACAAGTTAGCGCCTTGCGAGAAACCTACTTTAGCAATTTACATTGAGCCTATAATACTTTGATATTTGTAGAATATTATAGGTGAAGAGTGAGACTCATGCTTTGTGGACATGGCATTGGAATCAGAACTTGTACAGCAGGATCAGATATACATAATCAGGCAGCCTGATAAGTGCCCTGCCCAACCAAATCAAAAGTGATCCAGATATGATTGTGTCAATCAGAGGCCTAATTTTTTAGGAATTTGTTGAAAACTTCCTCTTGCAGATATCACAATATCAGAAACCTCATAGAGGCTATATCAATCTTATTGTGCAGTATAAAAAAAATAGATGTAGATGGAAAATAATTGAATATATAAATGTTTGTCAAAGTCTATCTTATAAGTACTTAATTTGATCTAAAATCAGTTATGTTTGCTTTTCTTCTCTTCCAAATACCAAACCAAAGACGTGCACCCACTTGCTTTTTGAGGAATAAGATTTTTGCAGCTTTAATTATCTTGCAAAATTATAGTCATTTCATAAAAAACAGGTTTTTATATATTGCTTATAAGATTTTATTTAGGAGGTTTATTATCCTAAATCAACTTTAAATGTTTTGCAGGTTATCCACATACACATCACTACAATTTGAAAATGCAATCTGACAATGCGACCAAATTTCCCCATAGCATATGCCGACTCCCCAAAAAACACCAGTTATCGACGACATCCCCATACATTTCTGCTAAAACAGAGGACCAACCCTACATATTCCTCATTGAACAACAAATAGATAATAAGATATGATTTCTATGACAAATTACCACCACCTTAGGAAGTAAAGAGTCAGTTTTATGCCTTAAATTGAGCTAGCTTCATTTGTATATTAACAAAATAACAAAGAAAAACCATATTAAATCCACAAAGGAAAACACCCATTACCTTCAGGGCGCAATGCTCGCAGAAATAGTGCTTGCACTTGGTCACTACGGGGTCCTCGAACGGCCTCCGACAGATAAAGCACGCAAATGGCAGCGCATCCTCATCCTCATCCTCATCCTCAGCCTCATCCTCAGCGTTCTCACCATCCCCATCCCCTCCACCACCCATCGCCATAGCCCGCTTCCTCGCCTTCTCCTTCTCCTCCCACTCCTTCTCCATCTGCCACCCGCTCTTATAATCCCCTCTATCATGCATAAACTTACAAGCATCCCCAAACCCACAGTACCCCGTCTCCTTATAATCCTTGCAGATGTCGGGCTGATAATCAAACCTCGCAGACGTCCGGATGTGGGCCGAGGCCCGCAGCGGGCCGTGGGCCCCGCCAGCCTTCTCGCCGGCGACTGTCTGCTCTCGCCGGAACCCGGCCTTGTAGTCGGTGTAGCCATGGATGCCCTTGTAGAGCTTATCGGATCCGGGTTTCGATCCCTGGTCGCCCTTTAGGACTTGCTCCGCCTGCTTGAGGACCCGCTCGCGGATAGCGCGGGCGTCGCGGGAGAAGTCGGTCTCGGTCTCGAGGGCGGCGGTGGCGCGGGAGTCGTGGTGGGTCTGGATCTCGCCGGAGGACTCGAAGAAGAAGAGCTTTGAGGGTTCGGCATCGGGTTCGGACTCAGCTTCGGGTTTGGTTTTGGAGGATGAGGACGAGGAGGAGGAGAAGACGAGTTTGTTGTCGGGTAGGGTTTTCTTGTTGACGGGCTTCGATGCGGGTTGTTGGGGCTGATCGGGGTCAGAGTCGTCGGATGATTCGGCAGCTCTCCTCTTGCGTATGTGGGAGCGATTCGTAGGTTTGCGGAAGAAATTACAGACCTCAGAATTTTTTTCCGCCATTTTTTTAGGGTTTTGATAGGGGATTTGGGTGCAGAGAGAGAGAGAGAGAGAGAGAGGAAGAAACAAAAGCACTCGAGGAGGGAGGAGAAGCGGTAAGTCAAACTGCGCACCACTTTTTGCTGGTGAGCACTGAGCACCGTAACTAAACTTCGAAATCATTACAATTACGTAGTAAATTTTTTTGGACAAAAAAACTATAAATATTTCATAGTGAGCACCATGGCTCAATATCTTTCCTTGTGAGTTCTATCTTCTCTTCCGAGCAATACGAGTAAAAAAAAAAAATTTTAATCCTCTGAATTTCTTTGTTTTGGAGTAATTTTATTTGATTTCGTTGTGGATTTGGAATTATTTTTAATGTAAAAGAAAGGAGAAGAACCCATTGGATTGTGGATTCTTAATGTTGAAGAAAATGGAGAACCCATTTGTTTTTTCGGATGATTCTCCGTGTTTAGAGATGTCAGATGCGTAGTAAAGAAATTTCAAGTAAATAGTCTAATTTTTTGCTAGCATAAATTTATTTTGTGTTTTTGGAAGATTTTTTTTTTTTTAAAAATTGTCATCAGATAGTGAGTTTAAGTTTTTTGAACCATATTGTTCGGGTTTCCAATCCCAATCTTTTCAAGTCTTGGACGGGGTTTGAACCCGAGACAGTTAAAAGATGGGATGGGATTTCAATCCTGGACAGTTAAAAGGTGGGATGGGGTTTCAATCCCGGACAGTAAACTTCTCATTTTTTGCGAAAAATTAACTATCCGGGATGTGTACCCCGGATATTCTATGCATCATCCGGGATTTACACCCCAGATGGTTTATTTAATTGGATGGGATGAGAATGTCGGACAGAGAATTTAACAATATGACTTTGAATTTCTAAATAAAGACTTACATATACCCAACATATTCGAATATAATCAACATGAAATATATTAGTCAACAAGAAATATGCTATAGATAATTTTTGAAACGTGATAGACATACGTCAAAATAGAAAATGGTTTCTTCCGGTTAAATTACAAAACATTAACAAACATTGCAAAACACACTTCAATGGCGGCGGAACATAGTTGTTTTCTGGTTACATTAAAAAACACTAAAAAAATATTACAAAACACAAATCAATACCGATAAATCTTGGTTTAACTCATCTCTGACTTCACTGTGACATACGCCTAGAGAACTAACAAGTCAATAGAGAATGGTGGAACATCATCTTCAGGCAAATAGACAGACTTTCCTATTACTAGCAAACTAAGAAGACACGCGACGTCTCCAGCGTGACCGTCATCTCTCCAAAAGGCATGTGAAAAATATTGGTTTCTTGATACCACCTCTCAACAAAGGTTGACATCTCAATGCTACTTATATAGGGGTACGAGCACTTAACCAACGGGTATAGAGAGGAGTTCTTAATAATCTCAATGAAACGTGTGTTGGGTTGGCTCAATTGTAGCGGCCATGTAACGATTTTTTGGTATGCTTTATGCAACGCAGTGGATCTCTCTCATGCATTAAAAGTAATTCATAAGAAATTAAATCCATAATTAACTAATAACGACCGAAATCTATTGTTATTTACTTCATTTTTACTAATAAAATAAGCAACATAAGTTTTAAAACTCTTAAGAACTGACAAATATGTCGGTCACTCATCAATGGCATGTGGGACATCTTCCTCTGTCTCTCCCGCCGCAACGTTCGCCATGTCAAGCAATGCAATCGGCTCGTCTTCAGCTACTTTGGTTATTTGATCAGCCGGTGCCTTTGATCCATCTAAATTTGACTGTAAAATTAAATATTGAGATGCATAAACCATTAACTACACAAAAAATTTAGATGTCAACAATTGGTGCAATTTATTCTTCTTTAGTTAATAACATGCCTACCTACTTCATTCAAAAATCCACATTTACTATAAATTACACAAATAATAATTTTAATTTAGTCAAATATCTAATAGCAAGAATTTTATATTCCAATACCTTCCAAACAATAAATCGCATACATTTAAATCTCCGCACCACTTAAAAAATATTGACTTCGAATACTTCAACATCAACAAACTATAAGATTAAGAGATTTCAAAACCACAACAAATTAAAAATAAAAATTTACCTAAAAACGGATGCCCTAGCGTGCTGCTACTCGAGCGCGGGAGAAATCGGGGGCAAAGGCGGCAAGGTATTATTGGTGACGACTTTCACGTTTCTGGGACGACGGTGTTTCATGGAGATCACGGGCAAAATCCGTGCGTGAAGCTCGAACAGATGAGAGCGACGATTTGGATATTAGGGATGGTACTCACTAGGAAATAATAGGTTTTTGAGGAGGAGAAATAGTTAAAGGGAATGGAGGGGTATTTTGAAAATATTTATGATGCTCACTAGAAAAAAGAAGCATCTTTTTAGAATACATGATGTTCACTAGGAAATTTAGGAAATTGAGGCTCACTCGGAAAAAAAAGTGGTGCGCATTTAGAATTACCCGAGGAGAAGCACGCGCTGCCTAATACATGGGAAAGTCTAAATGACCACACTTGACTTAGGGAGCACCACATCCTAGAGTATTCAAGTGTGGTGCGCATTTAGAATTTTTTCCATTAGCATGGTATTGGAAAATTACTTGTAGACCCAGTTTGTGAAACGGACTTTATTTCGAACTGGCTTGATTCTAATTTCGATTTTTCTTTGGGATATTTCTCCATCTGGTGTGGAGTATATCATATTGAGAGAAAAAAAAAACGGTTTTTGTGATCGTTGATGAAATTCATTTTAAAAATAATTTGAAAAAAAAATCAATTACTTTTCAAACTGATGATTAGAAAAAAAAAATTGTGGAAGGATTTTTAATTAGAATAAAAAATGTAAATTGTTGTGGATATTAAAAAAATTCTTGTTTCATAATAAAGAGAAATTAAGCCATATATACAGAAGTTAAGAATTCTCAAAGGATTGTAGCTATCCATATAATTTCTTAGTTTTTATAGGGTGGATGCTAGAAATTTAATTAAAAAACTTTCAAGGTACAACATAACTAGAAATCATTATTATTAATATTATTGTTACTATTGTAATTATTTGTTATTAAATTTGTAATAGTAGTCTAAGTCACATAATTTCATTACAGAATTGTATAATTGTTGAGCGAGCGTTTTGCGATAAATACTGTAATGGTTCCCACATTAAATCCAACAAAACAAATTTCAGATAACTAAAATGAACAACCACCTCCAGCCATGGTCCCCATAGTTGCATTAGTGTAGTTCAGACATAATCTCACAACTTAGGAGATAGCAGGGCTTGGATAGGAAAAAAAACAACAATGTTCACAAAGTCAACAACTAAAATAGCATAATTAACAGGAAAAGGGAAAATCTCTCTGGCTTGTCAAGAAGAGAGTGTAGAATTACGTCTAAATCCAATATATAATTTTAGAAACTAGGCGGGGCAACAATAATATATATTTAGTCCGAAGACTAAAAATGGTCGATGTTCCATGAAAAACAATAAAAATCATCTGAATGGGGGAATGATGTAAAGATATTCAATCAAACTAAAATCTCCTGTTCTTGCACATGTTTATTACATACCAATATACCGTTCATTTCCAATGCTCAGAGAAAATAACTGCAGACGAAAAGATTTCTGTCTAGATTGTGTACTCGAAGATAGGTTCCCCAATAGAATTAGTGTAGTAGATTTATTTGATAAAACAACCTATCTAGCATCTGTTGGAGATCGTCTTAAGTTAGTTCATATGTGAGTATAGTCTCACGTCCGATAGGACAAAGAAAGTTTATGGGTTTATATACAAAGTTGGAGCCTTGACTTAATAGTTTAAGCTTTTGGGTCAAACTGGCTCTCAGATTTGTGTTTAGGCCTATCATTCTCCCTATTGGACTAGACGTTCTCCCCAACAATTGATATCAGAGCCCAGGTTCGGACCAAGTGGTTGTCGAGTCAATGGGTATGGGTTTAAATACAAAATTAGGGTCTTGACATAATGGTTTAAACTTTTGGGTCAGATTGGTTCTCAGCTTTATGTTTAGGCCCATCATGCTCGCAGTTGGACCCGTGTCTGCCTCCACGTGGATGGTTATCTCATATGTGAGTTTAGTCCCACATCGGATAGGATAAAAAAAGTGTATGGGTTTAAATACAAAATTAGGGCCTTAACCTAATAGCTTAAGTTTTTGGGTCAAAGTGGTTCTCATAGCACAAGAAGAACACAAGAATTAATGTGGTTCGGCCGACTAAGTTCGACCTACGTCCACGGAAATAACGAGAGAAATATTCAATAAGACTAAAGGAGGTCTCCAGGGATATCCCCTAAGATGGTGAAGTTAGTTAGTCAGAGGTTTGGAGAAGCAACAGCCTCTGATGCTCTCTTAAAAACATTAATGGAGGAGTAACATAATATGATGTGTACCGTTAATGCATTCCCCAAAAAGCAACACTTACAAAATCCTCTAAAACAATGACGATGTAACACGATATTGATGTCTATATCGCCTATGATCAGGAACAATATAAAGCTGACATGCCAAGGGCATCAAATTCCCTAATAGAAATTTTTGTCCTAGTCATATGCAGTGAGCATCATCTTATAAATACTTGATGGCCTATCTTAAGATCCTAACATGTGGGGGGTTAGGGTTTCACAAACAAAAGTTCTGAGGAATTAGTGCAATGATATTCATTTAGGCGGTTTGTTTTCTGGAATCAACTTTATACGTTTTGCAGATTATCCACATATTGTAGGCGTTAAAAAAATTTGAACAATCAACCCAAGCAAGAGCACCAGACGTGCATATCCAGGAACACACATTCAGCAGCGCGCGCCTCCCAGACATGTGCATGCCCAATAGCACGTGCCTCCTAGGTGCACGTGCAGGAGTCTGCGTGCATCACCGACGTGCTCACCCTAGAGCGCTTCCAGGCTTGCGCATCCGTGGCACAATCACCCAGGAGTGCGCGCCTCCCAGACACGCATCCCTGGCGCCGACATGCCTAGGAGCACACGCACCTCCCTCTGGCATGCGCAGCCCAGGATTGCATGCGCCTCACAGACGAGCACATGCGTACGCACGCCTGCGCAAGCCTCCAAGGTTCCCCTCCACCCATATGCATCCATGTGCACGCGCGCATCCCAGGAGGCGGCACATAAGTGCCCAGGAGCACGACGCGTGCATCCCAAGCGCGCTCAGGAGAGCACTCCCAAGCGGATGGACGGAATTAGTTCCGCCAGTAACGCATGTTGTAATACTCCGCTAAAAATTTGGAAGAATCTGTTATAACTCCCACTTCCTCTTAATATGGAATTTAATATTCCGATTACGGAGAGATTGTGAAAGGAAATATGCGAGCGGTTAGGTTTTCCAATGTCTATAGATTGTGTTCTTTAGGAAAAAAAACAAAAACATAAAAGAGGGAAGGGACGAAGGATATATCTTACAGAGAAATCCAAGCTCCAAAAGAGAAATTCAAAATCCAACAAAGAGGAATCAATCCAAAAAGATAAAAACTCTCAATGTTCCAACTATTTCACCCTAAATACATAGTTATTTATGTGGAGATATCTTGAATTTGGATCATTAGAAATCAACGAGCATTCAGATCGTCAACAGAAGATAGTATCCATCTTTCATCGTTATCCAAAACAGTCCACAACAAATAAAGAAAAGATATATTCCTTTCTTCCTCTGTAATCCGAAATATAGAAAGTTGCATTTTCTTTTTCTTTTATTGTAATCTTATTTAAATAATGGCAATGGAAAAGAATAGCAAATTTTCGGGCACACACATCACTCCAATAGAAAAAGCAATCTGACGGTGTGTCCAAATTTCCCCATAACAGATGCCAACTCTCCCAAAAACGCCAATTAGCGATTACACACGCCGACACATTTCTGCTACAATCGAGGTCTAGCCCTACATATTCCTCACGAACAACAAAGAGGTGATAAGATATGATTTCTATACAAAGAGGAAGTAAAGATTCAGTTTTATGTCTAAAAATTTTGCTAGATTCATTTGTACATTAACAAAATAACCAAAAAAAAAAAAAAACATATCAAATCCACAAATGAAAGCACACATTACCTTCACAGCATAAGGCTTGCCGAAGTAGGGCTTGCAGTTGATCACTACAGAGTCCAAATACCATTTAAAACTAAGGGTGTGTTTGGCTAATTGGAAGCAACAAAAGTGAAGAAGAAATTAAAAAGTAGGTTTCAATATGGAAGTAGAAGAAGAGACTGTTTTTTTAGTTTGTTTGCTAATATTTGGAAGAAGGAAATGCATTAGGAAGTAAAAAAATATATTATTAAATTGATTAAATAAAACTAGATTTATAATATTTTATTAGGTTTTTATGTATACAAGTTTAATTTTTAATAGTAATGATAGCAAATAAATAAAAAAATAATTTTGTTGCTTAATTTTCTACTTTCTAAAGCTCTTCCAAGCAAAAGTGTAGGACAGAAAAAATTGAAAGTAAGTTGTCACGTAAGTGCCTCATCACCAAATAAGAAGTAACTTCCTATTTATTTCTTTATCAAATAAACACTTGAAGAGTGAAAATAAACTTACTTTCACAACTTCTATTTTACTTCCATGCAAACAAACACACCCGTAAGACAAAGAAAAGGATAAACTTTTCAAAAAAAAAAAAAAAAGATTGTAAACTTGTAATGGATGGTATTAACTTCACATTGCCTAATGGTTCAGGTTTTGATGGGCCTATATTGGGCTAAATAGGACCAATGAATGGGATGCATCGGTAGATTAGGAGAGGTTGAATCAGCCCAGTTCAAATCAATCCCTAATCATGGACAAGTCTTGTTAGCATTGCGTGACAGCAGTCTAAATTAAAAAGCAACACCGAAAACTAGTCATCTTCCAGTACCATTATTTTTATTATATTTTAACAGTTATCTTGTCAGTATTTTTTTTTTTTTTTATTTGGGAAAATTCGTAGATTCAATTTCCCCTTAGTCATTTGGAAGACTCTAATCTTAATAATATTGCTAGTAACAAGACCCAGGTATAGAAGTTTTTTTTATGGAAACTGTGACATATTTTCCTTCGTGTTCCATTAAATATGCTTAATAGAACAAACTTAATAATACATATTACATGGTTATTGTACTAATAGAAGCGTTATACACATATGAGGCCTTTGTTATATAGAAACATAGTCCAATGCAAAGATAATACATGACAAAATGTCGGGTCACTTATGCCTTACATTGGTGAACTGAAATTAGATGTTGATTCTGTCCTCTTCTACATGAGATGCTCCATCATCAGATGCTGATATGCGCCCACCGTCCTCCTCCTCCTCCTCCTTCTCGTCGAGGTCTCTAGTGTTGTCTTCCTCGCAATGCACACCTGTCCAGTCGTGCATGCCAGTACAGATAACCAATAAGATTTCCTTTCTCGAGTGTGATGTATCTCTTAATATCCTATTCTTGTGCACTTTCCGCAAAATGGCTGCTAGCAGCCTATGTGCCATGGGCTTATCACAGTGTGGAGTGCGAACTCTCCCAAATACTCGATGTGTCCGATATGTTTAAGTTGTATATATATACAAGAACACGCTGACCACAATAAACGGGCGAAATCACATTGTAGCATGATGTGGTATGTCGATTCCTCAGCCTTTCTGTAGAGGACACATATTCGTGGACCGTAATTATAGAAGCTACAAACAATAATTTCTTTGATATTGGTCCCTCTTAAACTTTCTTAAATTAGCTACTGAAACCTTCATTTTTTTGGTCCTTGGTGGTTTATGTAGGTTACAGAAACTATTATGTACTATTGGTGGTTTATTACTATAAAATTCTTACAGAGAGATCCCCTAGTAAGATGTTTAAGTGCAATAAAAATGCAAAATAGTACTTTAATGGCGTATTAGTCATACATTTCCATGCACTGTGGCCCCATCTACAAGGCACAATGCCTTCACATGAAGGACAAGTCTCCAAAGCGAGTTTTCATGAGAAGCCCACCATTTTTCCTAATTAGCCCACTTTATAGTATGATTTTGTTCCGGTGGGCTCACTAGGGAAAAAGGTGTGCTTCTTTAGAAGCTCCCGTATCTAAGCAAGAAGCTAAAAATAGAAGGCTTCTTGATTCAACAACAAAAGCCCTACAAAAGGCATTTAATCCCAACCGAACTCCCAAAAACTCATCGCGCACCAGAAACCTTTCAAACTTCAAAAAGACGTTCGAGAGCTCCAACGGCTATCTATTACCCAAACATGACAAGTCCCATGAAAGACTCCACTTGCCCTCCAATCAAACTCACCCCCCAAAACTCCAGCGGCAACACTCACGGGTACCCCACCAAACAAAGGGATACCCCCCCAAGCATTTACATTGAGTTCAAATGAAGCACACAACAAATATAAGTTACCAGCATTGCCTCTCTCTCTCTCTCTCTCTCTCTCTCTCTCTGTCTCTCTCTCTCTCCCCTCCCCCCTGACATTTACATTTAGTACTTCTCTATTCTCCTCACAAGCCAGAACTCAAAGCCATGGACACAAAGAGCTTATCAACACACGGAGCAGCACTCTTCGTATTCTTCTTCGCCATGTTCGCTGCCATCGGTCTCTGCGCATCTACAGTCGTGAAGAAGCGGAGGATTCAATCAGAGGACACCCCGAGTGAGACCCAACAGTCAGGGTCCGGATGGAGAGAAATCAAGAAGGTTCTGCTGAGCTCGCTGCACTTGGGCGACGCTAGACAAGCGGTGGAGCCAGAAGGGAGGAGCTGGCAGGAGAAGAGAGAGACAGTCGGGGCAACTGCAGCAATCATGACAAACACGCCACCGCTGTGGCAGAGAAGGATACTGATGGGGGAGAGGTGCGAGATGCCAAAGTTCAGCGGCCTCATTCTGTATGACGAGCGAGGTTACCCCCTCGAGAGTAATAGTTCGAACAGAGCTGCCCCAGTTCCCCAGGTGAGTAGAAAATCATGAGGAATGTTTCAAAAATACTGAAGCTTAATTAGCGTTTCGGTGTCTCTAATGTTTTCGGTGTATATCTGCAGGAAAAACAAGCAGTAGCTGTAACCACTACTCTCAAGGACTTGCTGTAATTGTTCGTTAAAGATACGGGTTCTTCTAGTAATGTACTTTCGATATCAGCTCTGTTAAAGTGTTCTATTAGTCTCTGTTTACTCTTGAATGTATAAATGATCAGCAATTATACTCACTGAATTTGTTAGTGGAAGTAGAAGAAACAAAAACCGTAATTTTCTCCATGGCAGCTGGAAGAAACAATTAGTTCATCCAGAAGGAGTCGGTTGCCCAATATGCAACCTGAAGCAGGATCCAGTGGCATGAATGAAGGGAGAGCACTAGCATTGGGGCCGTTATTTGGGTTTGGCTTCACTTAGCAATTTCCACAAACAAGTCGCGTGTATGTAATTTAGCTCATTTGAAAATTTCCCACCGAACTTTTCCTCAGACTCCACTGTTAACAATCTCCAACAGCAAGAGGAAGAAGAGTTGGCATAAACATCGAAATTTCTTTTATCTGCTGGGGTTTGGGTTCAGTTGAGAATTTCCACAAATAAGTAGTAGAGCTTTGTTAAAATACAAAATAATTTCTTTCATTTCTCACTATAAGTTTAGAGTTTAGTCCCTAAAAATTTTCATATTTTAATTTTAGTTATTTAAATCTTTTAAATTACTTCACTTTAGTTTCTGAATAATTTTTTGTCCTAGTTTTCCATTATACTCCTACAAGGGAGGGAAATAACTCTCTTCCTTTTCTTATTGGGTTTTCCTTTCTATTCTTCTACTCTCTCTCTTCCTTTCCAGTTAATCTCTCTCTTCTTTCTTTCTTTTCTTTATCTAATCCTATATCCAATAGAAAGGGGAATCCAATAAGAAGAGGAAGAGAGGAAGTAGAGAAAAGGGAAGGGAAATAACTGATATTTCCCTCCCTTCCAAAGGTGTAATGGAAAATTTGGACAAAAAATTACTCAGGGGGACTAAAGTGAAGTTAAGTTAAAAGATTTGAGAGATAAAAATCAAAATATGAAGATTTTAAGGATTAAAAACTAATTTTTAAAGATTTAAGAGACCGATATGTACAAACCCCTAAAAAAATATTAAGAAAATTTATAGTGTTGATTAGTTTTTCAAATTACTTTATTAACTCTTCAAGTCCCCTATATATATATATCAACCAATCTGATTAATTATTTAAATTTCTAGTTTCAACCAACATCCCCCACTCTTTTTTTTTTTAAACAATAAATCAATTTCACCTAAAAAATTTAAATCTCTTAGACTATGTTTGGTTCGACTGAAAATGGAACAGAAAAAATGAAAAAGGAAGTAGGATTCCATATTGTTTGGTACAAACAAAAACTAAAAAGAAAATATAGGAAGAAAAACTATTAAAAAAGATACTAACACCAAATAATATTTTCTCTTATTTTCTTTAAGACAGAGAACAGAAAAAAGAGAGAGAAAATTTTGAGACAAAATTGTCCAAAAAAGAAATCATTGGCAAACTCATAATAGTCAGTAACTTAGTAAGAAAGCTCATAATTGCTTGGTTCATGGTGGAAAAAAAAAATTAAAAAAAAAAATATTTTGCAGTGTTAAATTTTACAGACTTAACTCAATCATAACTCTAAAGGTGGTGACACTATAACCTTCTAATTCCTCCTTGCATCTTGATGGCGGAGATGGACACCAAAGCCAATTAATGAGATTTCAATGGAGGAGTTGACGAAGCTAGCGAAACTAGACAAGGGCAATGTGTAATTAATGAGCTCCAGATTCAACGTAAGGAACATGGCTTATATGTAGACATTAACTCTCCATTTAGTTTCCCTAATCCTTGTAAAATGGACAACTTATAATTACTGTCAGACTGAGATCAAGCGGCCATCAGGCGATCTCTCTTTGTCTAGGGCGAAACCCCTGGTCCTCCTCATGGATTCGGGTGGTGCTAGGATCCAGTCCCACACCCGTCCGTGCCCACACCCGCACCAACAGCCCTACGGGCGCGGATGAGATGTGTGTCCTACCGTAGCCCCCGGGAGTTTCCAAAGGAGCACCCCATTTTTTTCCAAAGTGAGTCCACCCTTTCTTTTTAAAAGAGAGAGTTTTTCTATTGAGCACACCAAATATTTCAATAATACCCTCACTCTCTTTCTCTCCACCTTTTTTCCTTCTCCCCCACCTCCATTCTTCTCTCTCTCTCTCACCTCTCCAACTCTAGAACTGGCCAAATTTGGAACCAAAAAATCAACTACTCTCTTCTCTACCTCTCCCACCTTTCTTAATCTTTCATCTTGCTCTTCCCCTTCCCTACATCCTTCTCCTTCCAAATTTTTTTCTCTCTCTTCGATTTGGCCGACGTCGCCGTCGATCACGCCATCGATCCGCCGCCGTCGCTGTTGATCCAGCCCATGCCGTCGCTTCTTGGATCGAAGTGGGTGAGATCTCTTTCTCATTTAGCAATTTTTTTTTATTTCGGTCACTTTTTTAGAGCAAAGAATGGGAGGTTTTTGGATTTTATGGTCTTGTTGGGGTAGAGAGGAGGAAGAGGGGAGGAGGAAGAGGAGAAGGTGGAGGGATTTTGATGATAAGATTGAGAATTGAGTATTAATTTTTTTGAGATGGAGGGTTTTTTTTATCATAGATGAAATTTATACTTTGATTATTATTATTGAAAAAATTAAATATTGTAATGATAGTTGTAAAATATGTAAAATTCCATTAATTTTTCAATCGTGGACGGTAATAGTAAATTTTAATATGTTTTAAAGTTTCTAGTATTGTCTTAATGGTTGATTAATTAGTAAAAGAATGTTTGAGTGCGTTTATACATGTATTTTACATTCTACTACAGTATCAAAATTAGACAAAATTTGATTTTTGTACCAGATATAACTCTATAACTACTTACTTACATATAGAGAAGTTATTGTTATGATAACTATCATTTATGAATGAAATTATACGTATTAATACTATTATATTTGTATTCTGTAGATGGATCCGACAGAATCATCTCGCGTACAACCAACTGCCTCGTTGAGGAGGAAGAAAGCAGTATTTCGGCCACCAATGCGTCGCCTGATACGAGAGAGAAGATGAAATTGCTGTGGATTCTGAATTAAATTTAGAAACTTTTAATCTGCTTAGATATGAAAGTGCAAGATAAGATGGAAGTAATAATGATTCAGGAGGCTCTGAAGATAATCTTGAAGGGTCAATATATCGAATTATGGGCTAATTTATTCATGATTGTCATTATTTGAATTTACATTGTTGTTTGAATTTGAGTTTCGTATTTATGTGTTATTGATGAAATCTCCAGTTTGAAAGAGATAAACTTTATATACAAATTTGAGAGATGAATGAATACTTTGTGTTTTTTGCATAATCAATTCTTGGATGCAATTATATTTTGAGTTCTTCATCTAATAGGTTTCTATAATAAAATGGCCTTTAAGAAACGGCATGGGATGTTATTTAATACTCTTGCGAAGATTAAAACCGTTTATTTTGGATGCAATTATTTTTTAATTTCATCTAATTTATCTTTAAATTGGAATGAAATAGTAGCTAAGGAAAAAATTTTGTTTGAATCAGGAATTTAATTAGATTCGTAATAATTGCACAAGAAAATGTATTTATTTACGAAAATAAAATGTATTTATTTGTGAAAATAAAATTAAGTAAAAATGGATTTGCTTTTGGCAGGGATCGAACCCGAGGTTCTTGCATGTGCGATGGAAATACTCACCATTATACCACAACGACTTGATAGATAATGAGATGAAAAAAGACTTATTTATAACTGTCCAGACTCTGTCTAGACTTCCAGTCCGGACGGATATTAGACCGTCCGGACCGTGGAGAGTAGTCCTGACTGTCAGTTCAGACTTTGAATTTTTTTGGATTCATAATTTTTATCAATCCACACTGTTTCTAGGGTTTTTGAATAAGCAAATGCCTAATAAAATTATTTTTCGAATTTAATTTGTGAGATAATTTAATATAGGAGAAGATTTGATAAAATAGTTGTGAGTTTTAGGTTTTTTTTTTTTTTTTTTTTGTTAACTGATCTATAGTTTGAGAAGAGAAGGAGAAGAGAGATTAAAGAAATGGACATTTTAGTCCAAAAAATCGATAACAAACTTGTAATATGTATGAAGTTTTTAAGTGAGCTCACTTGGAAAAATGGTGTGCCCCTCTAGAAACTCTCTAGCCCCTGCATGCATGGGTCAGGTTCCGAATTTGGGTCCAGGTCCGCTACCTACTGACGGGCACGGATCCATCTCTAGTTTTTTTTTTTTTGACATTAAACGGCGGGCTAAAAAGTCCCTCCATATTTTATTAAAGAGATAATAATAAAACAAAATTTTAGTTCTGATCCATCAATATAGGGATCTAAAAAGTTTACAAATTTGAGTACAGGATCCTGACAATATGGCTTTGCACATGCTGAAATCAACTGTTATGACACTCAAAATTGAAATTGGATTCCTAAAATGTGAACAATACATGTATATCATTCCCCAATCTCAATACAGTGAAAACTCTCATCAAGCGTGAAAACTAAAAAAGAATTGCATTTAAAAAATTTTAAGAGATATTTGACAACTGTTGATCGAATTTAATGTATATAAATCTGACATTTATTTATTTTGAAAATAAAAGTATTTTTTTTCTTTCTTTTCCTTTCTTACGTACCTTGCATGCATCATCTTTCAGAGCCCTTGAAAATATCAAGCAATCCACAACAATTCCACACCGTCGCACTACGCTCCGATAGAGGAGCGGTGGCACGAGCATCAGCAACCTATGTTTATAACCACCGACCAATCTTAAAACGATCTGAGGCAAATTATCATCATGAGACATAATCGAGAATCAATTATTGTTAGCATGTTATCGAGTGCTTACTGAGGTCTCAAGGACCATACCCACGTTAGGCATTTCCATGTTCTCTTCGCCTTTGCTTACCCCAGCAGAGCCAGTCGGAACCGAGACGGGAACTTCAGTAGCACCCACAGGAGCAATTGGCGCTGGATCTTTCTGCAATACAATAATCTCAGTGCTCATCTCACTAACAGAAGCTTCTCTAAATTGCACCTGACTTAGTTTCTGGAACACGATCTCAGTACGTTCTACCCTCAAATTGCTACCACCGCCCACTTGCTCGATACTCTCAACAAGCTCATCACTCACATCTTTAACTTCACTAGATCTCTCAGAGACAGGAGAAACCTCCTCCTCCTCCTCCTCCTTGGAGTGAGCAACCTCAACGCTGAAATCCTTGGCCTCAGAAAGAGGGATCTCTGAAGATGGGCCCTGCTCTTTTGCACTCTCTGAGCTCTCCATCTCTCCCTTTGCTCCAATTCTTTGTCCAAGATTAATTGGGTCTCATGGGAGTTTAACAAGGTTAAGCAAAAGCATACAGATTAGTGAGTAAATAAAGGGAAAGGGTGAATCAAGGGTGTATAAAGAATACTTGTTGAGGAGGGAGAGGGTTAGGTGAGGGTGAGAGATGCTTCTCCTCCTCGTTTTTTTTTTTTTTTTGGGAGATAGATAAAGACAACAGTGGGCAAGTGTAGCCCTTCCCATTTTATTAACGAAAAAAAAAAAAGAACTACATATCTAGAACTATATTATGAAATGAGGCCTTGCAACAACTGAGGCTTAAAATGTGTTTGGGTATTTTGAAATAGTGGAAAATAACAAAGAAAATTAGAAGTAATTTTAAAAAATAAAGAATTTAAAGTATCATATTTATATACTTTTAGTGTTTGTTTTTTTACTTTTTGGAAGAGAATGGAAGAGAAATAAAATATATTTATTTTTTTGGAAGAAAGAAAAAAGGAAAAAAAATACAAAACAATAAAATATTAATACTTTTTACTTTCAATTCTACTTCCATCCAAAATCAATGTGAAGTAAACTTGAGAAGTGAAAATGTCACATATAATTCACCTCATTGTTATGGAAGTAACATCCATTTTACTTCTTGGCCAAACAAATACATAAAGTTGTAAAAGAGATTTTACTTCCACTACTTTTTTCTACTTCCATACAAACAAACACACCCTAAGTTGACGAAAGTATTAAGGAGTCATGGTCTTTAAAAAAAAAAAGTCGCCTCTTTCCTTCTCGCCTTCTCTCCCTCTCCCCCTCTCACCGAACAACAAATTTCTTATGCTATGGGTTGGGGGGAGAAGGGGAGCATAGGGGCCTGTTCCCGGCTCTCCTCTTCTCCCTCAAGCTTCCTATACATCCAAAATTTAATTTTTTTATATTTTCTCCTACTTTTTTCTTATTGGTTTTGGTTTTTTGTTACTTAAAGATTGTGCCTTTCTTCTCCTTTCCCACTCTTACCTTCAGATTTGGTCTAGATCTTATATAAGAAAGAAATTAAGGGGTGTTGTTACTCGTACGATTCAGAATTGGACCGTTTTCTACAGTTTTTTTGCTGGCTTTGCTATTTTATTGCTCAAAAGTGGTGCATTTTTTTCCTTTCCCACTCTTGCCTCAGATCTGGCTGGATCTGGTGTAAGAAAGAATTCTAAAAAGTATTTTTGCTCGTACGGTTCGAATTTGGGGTGTTGTTGACTATTCACGTTATAAGCATGACTGAATAGAGCTCTTCTGGATTAATCGGACTGGTCATAGTTCCTTCGGGTTGGCCGAAATCCGCCGAAGTTGGGCGGTGATGACACTGGAAGATAGAAGAGCAAGATTACAAGCATATTTTTTGCCTATAATATCATTACTCAAAGACCTCAATTGCGATATTAGCAGTAATGAGGTATATGAAGAAGTTGTGGCATCGAAGAGAGGGATCACTTGGTAACCGCATCACGTCGCCTTAGCTATCCATAAGTGTCAAAGAGGGACAACTTTCACACGTCTGCCGTCCATTGGTGGGCACGTGACATTCCCAACCAGTGCAGAATTTATTGAGATTTTGTTTGATGGTTTTTAAACCAAACTGTTAAAACAGATTTGATGTTCCGGTTTGTGTTGATTTAAACAAGCCATCAAGTGGGACTTGGTCTGGTGGTCGACAGGGTATTAGAGTGAGTTGATATCCTCTAAAATGCATATTGTTGGTTGTTAACCCAATGTTGATGCAATTTAACTGCTGGGGAACAGTTCCTGATGAGTGACAAGATTCAATAGATTCAAAATTTTAAATTTTGAATTCGAATTCAATGGAATTCGTGTGGTTAGACGAAAACATGGTTTGGATATCGGAAATGTCAACAGGAATTGCTAGAGGCTAGACTCCAGTTTCGTGCATTTAGACGTAAGCGGTGCAGTTGTCTACATGGCAGTAGCGAGTGTGATACAGAGAATGACATCATCTATATGAGCATTAGAAAGAATAGTCGTGATGTATAGGGGATATTAAAAGACGACGGAGTAGATTTCCATAGCGGGTTCCATATTCACCAGACATATACACCAACAACACGCGATCGAGAAGAATCATACCTGTCTGTATTCTTTTGCATATATGTATGCGAAAGGAATATTTTCTATTTTTTTATATTTTCTTTTTTATTATTCGGAGAATGCTCTATTAACATTTTTTTTAATGGAATACTGGAAAGTTTATACTTCACAGTTTTATCTAAAAAAAGAGTCATTGTCTTTTAGGACGACTACAATACCAACCAACATATCATAGTCATAAGGAGATACGCAAAATACACAGGTGATGACTAAGCTTCTTGCTTTTTGGCAGAAGCAGTAGCCTTTTCCCTCATCTTGGCACCTAAAGGCATGATGGTGGGGTTGATTGATAGGTAAGAGTCTGGAGAGAGTGAGTTTCTGGGAGTTGGGAGAGGATTGTGCCAGTATAGTATTGTTCTTGTTAAGTTAGTGCCGTACGGTAAGAAGTTGGGGCTTAAAAGTAAAATTTTGAATAATATCTAATTCTTATAAATATTGTTTTTACTTAATTCTATTTTTTGAGTGATAAAATTACTTATTAAAGAGAGAGAGTCTAAAAGCAAGCGGGAAAGAGAGAATAAGAATTTGAGGTTTATTGAAATTTGAAAATTGAGTTGAAAATTTTAGAGTCGAGTAAGATGGAGTTTTGAGAACGAGTGGATAGAGAAAAAATAGGAATTTTGAAGCAGATTGGGAAAGCAAAAGAATAAAATTAATGATAAGAAAAAATAAAATTGATAATGATTAGATTGGATTGGAAACAGATGGAAATATCAGTGAATTAAAATAAAAAAAATTCGAATGTTAAATTAAAATTAAAAATAAAAAATTACAAGGTCGGTTAGACCAATTGAGAAATTTATAAAGGATTAATATGGAAAAATTAAAAGAAAAAAATTTTTGGGCATTTCTAGCAAATGAGGCCTAAGGCTGATGCCTTAGCTAGGGGCCTTAAAGCACGGGTCGGCGCTGAGTTGAGTTATTGTTTTTTGGTTTTGTTTTTTTGTTTGTGTTGTTAGTGTAGGGACCTTGGAGGCTGTGTGCGCGCAAAAAGAGATAGGTGATGATGAAGATAGTGGGATGTTCAGGATACTTGGATGGTGAGATGTGGTTTGCTTTGCTTAAGTCCTTTCTTTCCTCAACCTCTCTTGACTACGTTAGTTAATTTTCGTTTACTTTAACCAAGTGTATATATCACCAAGGCATTCCTAGAGATTTTCTTTCTCTTATTTGTCTTTAAAATTCTATTGTTGTTTTAGCAACCTTGAGGATTTGTCTCTCATAATCCTAATATCAAGCATTTATTTTCTTTCGAGTGCATATGGAATCAAGTTCGATACTAGTTATTGAAGGAAGTAATATCTTACTCCTACTCGAGAATAAAAGGCATCAAATATAATACAAATTATATTGGAGCATAATTTTTTGACCGCTGCTTCTATTTTTGTATGTTGGTCCAGTTCTCAAATCCAGATACAGATTTCCTTGCCAGTGTCCAACCGTCCGGACGTTGATCAAGATCTCGCCATGACGGAGGCCACGAGGAAAGAGTAGTCAACTTTTTCACATTTTGTTTTTTGGATAGATGGTTGATGTTGTATTTGTCATGCTTTGGATCCAATATTTTACTTATGTGTACTTTCTGGCTTTGCCTATGTAGCCTCTTCTGTTTGAAGGTGGCATGTATAATTGCAATTCTGTTATCACTCATTAATAAAATGCATACCGACCCGTGTTCGAAAACCATAGCATCTTCATGTTGCGTACCATACCTCTCAAATAAATGCATTCACATCCTCCAGAGGGTCTTAACTCACAACCAAACCAATTAATTCAACTTGTTCATTCATGTCGGCAGCGGCTAGAAAAATTAGCCAATAACATAAAATAAAAAGAAACATATTCCCTTGATACAAAGACCATTAAGAATGAAGCCCTCAATCACCCATCAAATAAATCAAATCACACAAATCGAACATCAACACACTCACAAATCTTTCTTAATTCACACAAACTTCACTATGTTGCATTAATCTCCCTCATGATCTCACACCAACAACTCAATTTTTTTTTTTTTTTTTTTCAGGTCCTCACTGTTGTTCTTGATGATCCCATATGCACAGCAAGAATGTAGACAAACTGAGTCGCAGATAATATTATCAGAAAAGCCTCCATTGTCCTCTGTAGATTTTCATGGAAAAGAAAAAGAAGAAATTATCAGCAAACAATTCGGTTTTTAATGGACTGATACAAATGCAGCCGAATCTTACTAATTTTGCGTTTCTTCCCTCCAAACTGATCTCCTTGCAAGCCAATCTGAGAGAAATATCAAAATTAGTTGATCAAACTTCAGAACTAGTACTCAAAAATGTGGAGTATGACCATTTATGCTCACCCCATAGCCAGGAGAGTGAGAGCCCACGCAATGATGGCAGAGGACGCTGCAGGCTGCATACTGTTGTAATTCCACATTCGAATGTGGTTGAGCCCAGCAAGGGCAGAGGCAGCACCGACGACGCTAGCTATCAACGCAAACACTACGAAGAACCCCGTAGCCGTGTTTCCAATGGGGAAGAAAATTGGCGGGAAGCGAGCTGGAAGCTGAAGCTCTGAAGCTGAAATTTGTCGCAGTGTGCAGCTGGTTAGCAATGAGACTATACATGTAGAATTCAGTTACCAGGATCGAATTTGCAAGTGTAGGTCTTACCTATGATGAAGCCATAGTCGATTGCACGGTTGAGGGCCCATCCACCGAGGGCAGCAACTATTACGTACATGGAGAAGTTCAGGGCTAGGAGAAGGGCCGCCAATGGCTTCATCGTATTCCTTCGCATGCTGATGGAACTCTCTGATTGAGTTTTGAGTAGAAGATGCAATGGCGATGAGAGAAGCTCTGGGGCTTTTGCTTACATATATGTTTCAGTTTGGTTCTTTGCTTGTGAAAGGGGAGGGAAGCTTTGAATTCAAGAAAGGGAGCCTAATTCTATTGAAGTAACAGTTAGCTGTAACCAATTTGTCCATTTTCTTTCTTATACTATTATATTCTTGAATTATGGAGGGATGCAATGTGGTGAGCTTTTACTCTTTGGGCCTCCTGCCTTTACCTTTGTGGACGGAAAGCAACATTCTTTTGCATCAGGAAGCCATTTGTTTTATGAAATTTCTACATAATGGATGCATTGGTATAAGGTATTCTAGATAACCTTATCTGTGTTGTAATTTGTTATAAATGGAATTGAGCTAGGGTTTAGAGTCACGGATCCTCGGAATCGGTATGGCCTAACTAGGACTTGTAGAGAGAAAAACCGCTCTGAAATATGAAATTAAGGTAGAGTTATAGAGAATCAACATGTTTGCAGTAAGAAGCTAATAATTTGCGGAGACCAAATCACCACCAAGTAGCGCTTGAAACCGTCAGCTAGCAGTGTTCATGGTACCGAAGAGTCCAGATCTTGTTGTAGGATTCTAGAGTGAGATAAGTTGCTTTCTTATGGTAGAGACTTTTTGTAACAAGCCTGAATGGGATATACAATGCACAAATACCTTGACATTATAAATTGAACATAGAATATGAGTAAGTAAATCCCTAAATCTCTACACTAGACTCCTGTATATCTGGTTCTGATAAGCTATACATGTTATCTGATTCTGATGCTGGCATTGAATAAATCTGATATATGATATACATTAACATCTAACATATAAGACCTGTATTTTCTAATGACCGACACTTGTGACACATAATGGACACTTGAAACATATTCAATTTTGCAATAATCTCAATATGTGTACATGTTCATAACTGTAGATACCTAAAAATTAAAAAAAAAATTTAAAAATTTAAAAATCTGCGAGGCCTATCCGCAGGAGAAATTCCCGCGGGTGGCCATCACCCGCGGGAATTCCTCCCGCGGGTGCCATCCGCAGGCCCACCCGCGGGAGGAATCCCGCAGGTACCAATCGCGGATTGTTTTCCGTCTGTTTCTGTTTATTTATTTCCATTTATTTATTTCGCTGAGATTCCGAAATCCGATTTTTCAGGAAAAATTAGAGCCGGATTTCGAGTTTCTTCGGTCTATAAAAGACAATAGTCGAGTCCAGAGAAGGGGCTTTTGGACGATTTGGTGCGAGCTCGTGAAATTGAGGAGCGGAGCAGAGCCATCCCCTTCCCAGTCAGACGGTCAACGGAGTGCATTAGCGAGGCTCCACCGCCATCCGAACCCACATCAAAAAGAGAATCAATCAATATTTCCGTTCTTGTAATTCCTCAATATTTGTAAATCTCAATTTTCTCGTTGTAATCAAATAATTTTACAATAGAAGGAAAAATTCAATTTTTGAGCAAATAAAAACTGGCGACCACAGTGGGAGCCCCTCTGTTTACCGCAGAGAACTTGGTAACGCAGTCCGACCAGTTGCGGATAGGCTCAATGGTTGAGATGCTGGTCGTAGAGGTTGACCATTAAAAATATGAGGAGTTCCTATCATTCTCGGATTTGGAGCCCAGACCTCATCGCCGGGCGACGATTAAATAAGGCGAGGCGTCATCGCCCGCCAAAAAGGCGTTATCTCCATTCAATACCTACGAGGCGTCATCACCCGTTGAAACTGACAAGACGTCATCGTCTGTCAAGTACACGGCATTATCGCCATGCCTCAATCATATACGAAGGGTTGCAGAAAACTCTGGGACAGTGAAAAATTTCGGAGCAAACCCACGGATGCAGCCACTGGTTGTATCCTGCGGAAGCAACCCCACGGGTGCAAACCCGCGGCTTGCAACCGCGGGTTGCCACCCGCGGCTTGCAACCGAGGGTGCAAACCCGCGGGTGCAAGCGCGGGTGGCAACCGCGGGTGCAAACCCGCGGGTACAACCGCGGGTTGCACCCCGCGGGAACAAACCCACGGGTGCAAACCCGCAGATGCAACCGCGGGTTACACTCCGTAGATTCCACTTCGCGAAAGCAACGATGGGTTACGTTTAATGAACACAACTCTCATGTCTCTTTGAGCACGTCTATGGTGAGCACACAACATACACCAAGGGTTTTAATCTCTCTATCGAGGTGTGCGGGGCCCACACAACTACTCAGGCCAGTGTGCACTCCAGAAGAATTCGCAGAAGAGTTGGAGAACAATCTGATGCTGGAAAAGAGTTCAGCCCTGAAATATTGCAAATTCTCTAGTATTATGAATCAAATTTGCCGCAAAAGGCGTCAAGATGTAAATAGATATGAGAAAGTACCTCAAGATTTGATAGAGTATCTCAATTGGAAGAAAAACTCCTCACAAAATATTCCTCACTGCCAATGCGAACAGCTGATCTTAACTGTTCTATCAAGCTGCAAATGCAACTCAAAACGGTCCATTTTTGAGCAGATCACTGAACCCAAAAGAATACGGATAGTGAAAAAGATGTGCTCTGGAGCCGATTTGCTTGCCGCCTCATCGCATGTGGTTAATAAAGGCAAAAAGGTGGTCGGAAACAACCCTTCAGATAATGAAATCACTCCAGGGTTAAAAGGAGTTTCTACCGAACCAGAAAGCGTGCGGTTAGAAGAAGTCTTTGGAAGGCTTGAGAGATAAGAAAAACGTCTCGAACAGCAAGAGGAGACCATAGAAGAAATGAAACAATTTTTAATTGAGTTGTTAGCTCAAACTAGAAAGAGTCAATCCTCGTCGTCTATTTCTGATCGGCAGGAAGGAAAACGACCTATCCAAATAAATGAAGACAGCGAGGACGAGAATGAAGAAATTCCTCCTCATTCAAGAAAGGAAGAGAAAGTGAAGGTTATCATCAACCCTCACGTAGAAAAAAATAGAGAAGATGGAGAACCAACTACAAGCTCTCCTTCATCGCAAAAAAACTGTAAGAGGTGGGGGTAGTCCGTCCCTATCCCATAGAATGGGAGACCGTACCTTATCATGCAAAATATAAACCGTTGAACCTTCAGTCATTCGACGGTAAAGGCTCGCCGCAACAGCACATCTTCTACTTTCTGTCGCAGACAGGACACTCATGGGGAATGATCCGACTATGACTAAGATATTTGCGAGCACTTTACGGGGCCCGCATTTACCTGGTTCATGCAGCTACCCCAGGGAACAATTAAATCATGGGTTGATGTAGAACGTGGGTTCTTAGCCTGATTCTTTGAAGATGATACTGAAGTCTCTATACTATCCTTACTAGCAGCAAAGCAAGAGGAAGGCGAGATGGTCAAAGCTTATATCAAGCGGTTCCGAGAACTTTCTGTTCGATACCCACATGGCATGACGCAAGACACTCTTATGGAAACCTGCAGATACAACATGTTGACCGATGTTCTAGATAAAATGGGCTCGGTCGGAACCCAAATCATGGAAAGATCTGCTTAAGCAGAGTGAACAGGCCGAAGATATACTTCGACGCCTCGAAAAGCAGCAGTCTGCAACCGGAGGCAGTACAAATGAACCTCCATTCCATTTTTTCCGTTCCAAAGGGAAAGACATAATGGCAATTGCGGTAGAAAGCACACCGAAGAAGAAAGCATGGTCAACTATAAGCAACACAGCAAAGTCACACATACTTCAAAAGCAGTATTCGTTTAAAAATGAGTATACCGTTACTATGTTCAATCTGCTCGCAAGTGCAAGATGCTCAAGTTGTCAGAGAGTAAGAGACCTGGAAAAGTTGGGAAGACTAACAATCCAAATTACTTCCTGTACCACCGGATTATAGGTAACCCTATAAAGAATTATTTTATTCTAAAAGACAAAATTCAAGCGTTGATTGACACTGTAGCAGTTCAACTCAAAGCTGAACAAAAAAGGAGTTAGAGCTAACTCGGACATATTTAATGTGGGTGGTCTAAATGTACCACTTGGGCTCACAACAATTTCAAAGACGAGCTCAGAGCAGTTAATTTAAACCCCCATAACCTGCAAAAAGAAAAGGTTAATCCCTTTTGGCCACAAAGAAGCAGGGGATTGTGAGGGTGCACCTAAAAAAAAAAAGGAACTACCCAACGCCATCAAGGTAAAAGGAAGAGAACCAGTTTCTCGCCAATCCCATCATGCTGGGGGTAAAAAGTATGAACTGTCCAACGCCGTCAAGATAAAGCGAAGAGAACCAGTTTCTCGCTAACCCCATCATGCTGGGGGTAAAAAAAATATGAACTGCCCAACGCCATTAATGCAAAGGGAAGAGAACCAGTTTCTCGCCAATCCCATCATGCTGGAGGTAAAAAGTATGGACTGCCCAACGCCGTCAAGGTAAAGGGAAGAAAACCAGTTTCTCGCCAACCCCATTATGCTGGAGGTAAAAAGTATGAACTGCCTAATGCCGTCAAGGCAAAAAGAAGAGAACTAGTTTCTCGCCAACCCCATCATGCTGGGGGTAAAAAAATATGAATTGCCCAACGTCGTTAAGACAACGGGAAGAGAATAAATTTCTCGCTAACCCCATTATGCTGGGGGTAAAAAAAGTATGAATTGCTCAACGTCGTTAAGGCAACGGAAAGAGAATAAATTTCTCGCCAACCCCATCATACTGGGGGTAAAAAAATGAACTACCCAACGCTATCAAGGCAATGGGAAGAGAATAAATTTCTCGCCAACCCCACCATACTGGGGGTAAAAAGTATGAACTACTCAACGTCGTCAAGGTAACGGGAAGAGAATAAATTTCTCGCCAATCCCACTATACTAGGGGTAAAAAGCATGAACTATCCAATGCCATCAAGGCAACGGGATGAGAATAAATTTCTCGCCAACCCTACCATGCTGGGGGTAAAAAGTATGAACTACCCAACGCCATCAAGATAATGGGAAGAGAATAAATTTCTTGCCAACCCCACCATGCTGGGGGTAAAAAGTATGAATTGCCTAACGCCGTTAAGGCAAAGGGAAGAAGAAAATTTTGGCATTTAAGCTCAAACGAAACTCTCGACAACTCACCACGCTGAAAGGAATAGCATGGCTAGCCCAACTCAAACGGTAGTTGGTAAAGGTAAATCAAATCCGTTGATAATTAGGAGTTTGCTAAAAATCTTATGACAAATCTGTCACAACAGTATCCTTATCCGACTATAAGGATACATCACTGTCCAAAACTGCTAAAGCAAAGGAAAGAGGAAAAGTTTGGCATTTAAGCCCAAACGAAACCCTCGACAACTCACCATGCTGAGGGGAATAGTATGGCTAGCCCGACTCAAACAGTAGTTGGTAAAGACTAATCAAATCCGTTGATAGCTGGGGGTTTGCTAAAATCCCTAATTAGATAAATCTCTTATCACGTTAAAGATTTTACCTCTGATAACAAAACTTTTCTCGTCATTTTTCTCCAGCAGAGCAAGCGACACTCCAAAATATTTGTCAAGTTAAAATCATACCTCTGACATCATAATTTAAAATCAAATGAGATAAAATCCTATTAAATCTCCTGTCATGTTAAGATTTAACCTCTGACAGAAAAGAAAACTCACACTTCATCAAATCCAATATTACAGTTTCTGATGAACTTGTTTTTGATATCGTTAAGTTAAAAATTACCTCTGACGAAAATCATCTCTCTATCAAGTTAACAGTTACCTCTGATAGTCCGATTCCAAGGCTAAATACGTTAACCGTCACCTCTGTTTAGTGAGCTTATTCCTATCACAACTAGATCCTCTAAATAGGTTGAGCTCCGAGACACGTTTAGTATCACCTCTGTCTTTCCCTAATCCGTCATACTAGATGTCACTGAATGGTTAGGACTCTAATGAGCACGTTAACATAATACATCTGCTTGACCTCAAATAAGTACGTTAATATCATATCTCTGCTTATAATCTAATAAGTATGTTAACACCATACCTCTACTTATCACCCAACGAGTACGTTAACATCATAATTGTACTTGTCCTCTAATGAGCACATTAAAATCATACTTCTGCTTGTTATTGAATAAACATATTAACATCATATCTCCGCTCATATTCTATGAGATATGTTAACAACTATCTCTATCTATCCAATCCTTGACATGTCTCATAGCAAAAAAAAATCCAAAGTGTTTCGAAATTCAGTACGGCTCAATACATAACTTCGAAAACTTTGGAGGGGGTTATGTAGATACCTAAAAATTAAAAAAAATAATAAAAAATTAAAAAAAATCTGCGGGGCCTACCTGCGGGAGAAATTCCCATCCCGCGGGTGCCCACCCGCGGGAGAAATCCCGCGGTGCTGGCCACCCGCGGGAGGGCTTCCGCAGGTGGGCACCCGCGGGAGGAATCCCGCAGGTGCCAACCGCGGGTTGTTTTCCGTCTGTTTCCGTTTATTTATTTCGGTTTATTTATTTCGTTGAGATTCCGGAATCCAATTTTTCAGGGGAATTAGAGCCGGATTTCGAGCTTCTTCGGTCTATAAAAGACAGTAGTCGAGTCCAGAGAAGGGACTTTTGGACGATCTGGAGCGAGCTCGTGAAATTGAGGAGCGGAGCAGAGCCATCCCCTTCCCAGTCATACGGTCAATGGAGTGTATTAGCGAGGCTCCACCGCCACTGTATGCCCGAAAAATTGAATCTTCCTTTATATGCCAATTTAATTTTGAATTACAGCAATAAAAGAAAAATTACAAAATAGAAAATCGAGATTACAAGAATGGGGATCGATTGATTTCGATTCCCCTTTATTTTTGTGGGTCTGGCAGCGGTGGAGATTTGTTTCTGTACTCCGTTGACTATCCGATCTCTCTGAATTGAGGAACTCCTCTCTGGATATTTGGACTCTGGAAAACTGGACTCTTCCCGAAAGGATCTCCCCCCAATCCAAAAGTCCAAAAGTCAAAAGTCCCCTCTCCCGTTAAATTCCTGTATTTTATAAACCGAAGAAGCTCGAAATCCGGCTCAATTCTCTCCTGAAAAAGCGGATCACGGATTATCAGGAAAATAAAATAGGAAATAAAACAACGGGAAAACAACGAAAAACAACCCGCGGGTGGCAACCCGCGGGATCGCCCCCGCGGGTTGCCACCCGCGGGAATCCTCCCGCGGGTGGCAACCCGCGGGAATCCTCCCGCGGGTTGCAACCCGCGGGAATCCTCCCGCGGGTGGCAACCCGCGGGGGTTCCCGCGGGTTGCAACCCGCGGGTGCTCCCGCGGGTGGCATCCCGCGGGTGCTCCCGCGGGATGCAACCCGCGGGTGTGCCCACTTAGCAAAAATGATTTTTTTTTTTTTTTTTTTTTTTTTTTTTTTTGGTATCTACATAACCCCCTCCAAAGTTTTCGAAGTTCTATATTGAACCGTACTGAATTTCGAAATACTTTGGATTCTTTAATTTTGGTTATAGACTTTTTAAAAGATTTGGTCGATAGGGATAACTGTTAATATATTTATTTATTCCATAACAAGCAGAGGTATGATTTTAACGTACTCATTAGAGGATAAGCAGAGGTATAATGTTAACGTGCTTATTTTAGGTCAAGCAGAGGTATAATATTAACGTGCTTATTTTAATTCTAACCGTTCAGTGACATCTAGTATGACGAATCAGGAAAAGACAGAGGTGACATTAAACGTGTCTTGGAGCTTAACCTATTCAGATGATCTGGTCGTGATAGGGACAAGCTGGCTAAACAGAGGTGACGGTTAACGTATTTAGTTTTGGAATCGGACTATCAGAGGTAACTGTTAACTTGATAGGGAGATGATTTTCGTCAGAGGTGATTTTCAACTTAACGATATCTAAAGCACGTTCATCAGAGGTTGTAATGTTGGACTTGATGAAGTGTGAATTTTCTTTTCTGTCAGAGGTGAAATCTTAACGTGACAGGGGATCGATTTAATTAGGATTTTATCTCTTTTGATTTTGAATTATGATGTCAGAGGTATGATTTTAACTTGACAAATATTTTGGAGTGTCGCTTGCTCTGTTAGAGCAAAATGACAAGAAAAGTTTTGCTGTCAGAGGTGAAATCTTAACGTGACAGGAGATTTATCTGATTAGGATTTTTAGCAAACCCCCAGCTATCAACGGATTTGATTAGCCTTTACCAACTACCGTTTGAGTTGGGCTAGCCATGCTATTCCCCTCCGCATGGTGAGTTGTCAAGGATTTCGTTTGGGTTTAAATACCAAACTTTTCCTCTTCCCTATGCCTTAGCAGCTTAGGGCAGTGATGTATTCTTATATTCGGATAAGAATACTGTTGTGACAGATTTGTCGTGGGATTTTTAGCAAATCCCCAGCTATCAACGGGTTTGATTTTGCCTTTACCAACTACCGTTTGAGTTGGGCTAGCCATGCTATTCCCCTCAGCATGGTGAGTTGTCAAGGATTTCGTTTGGGCTTAAATGCCAAACTTTTCCTCTTCCCTTTGCCTTAGCAGCTTAGGGTGATTCATGCCTTTTACCCCCAGCATGGTGGGGTTGGCGAGAATTTTATTCTCTTCCCGTAGCCTTATCGGCGTTGGGTGGTTCATACTTATTACCCCCAGTATGATGGGGTTTGCGAGAAATTTATTCTCTTCCCGTAGCTTTAGCGGCGTTGGACAATTCATACTTTTTACCCCCAGTATGGTGGGGTTGGCGAGAAATCTATTCTCTTCCCGTAGCTTTAGCGGCGTCGGGCAATTCATACTTTTTACCCCCAGTATGGTGGGGTTGACGAGAAATTTATTCTCTTCCCGTAGCCTTAGCGGCGTTGGGCAATTCATACTTTTTACCCCCAGTATGGTGGGGTTGGCGAGAAATCTATTCTCTTCCCGTAGCTTTAGCGGCGTTGGGTGGTTCATACTTATTACCCCCAGTATGATGGGGTTGGCGAGAAATTTATTCTCTCCCCGTAGCCTTGTCGGCGTTGGCTAATTCATACTTCTTACCCCCAGTATGGTGGGGTTGGCGAGAAATCTATTCTCTTCCCGTAGCTTTAGCGGCGTTGGGCGGTTCATGCTTTTTACCCCCAGCATGGTGGGGTTGACGAGAATTTTATTCTCTTCCCGTAGCCTTATCGGCGTTGGGCGGTTCATCATTTTTATTTTATTTTATTTTATTTTATATATACATTTTTATTTCTTTATCTCTCTTTTTTTTTGTTTGCAATGATGTCCCTTTTTTTTTTTTTAGGTGATGACGCCTAGCATTTTATTTTTTATTATTTATTTATTTATTTATTTTGGTAAGCGATGAGGCCTTGCAAATATATTTTTATTTATTATTATTTTTTTGTTTATTTTTATTTATTTACTTTTTTTTTTATATTTTTATATATTTTTTAATATTTTTTTATTTTTTTATTTTAATTAATTTTTTTTTATTTTATTTATTTATTTTTTTGGCATCCGCGGGTGCATCCGTTGGATACAACCCATGGGTAGAGCACTCATACTGCATGTTTTTTTTTTCTCCTTTTTTTTTTTTTTTTTTAATATTTATTATTTTTTTTACTTTGTCAATTTTTTGTGGGCGATAACACCCTTTCCTTTTTTTTTTTTTTTTATTAATATTATTTTTATTCTTTATTTTTTTTTTGTGCGGGAGAGAGGGAGAAAAGTGCGGGTGACCCAGATGGGTCCCACCCATCTGTGGGTTGCGTCTCGCGCCCGCGCTTCCATCTGCGGGTTGTATCCCGCGCTTCCATATGTGGGTTGCGTCCATGTGGGTCCCAAGATTCCATCTGCGGGTTGCATCCCGCGGTTCCATATGCGGGTTGCGTCCACGCGGGTCCCAAGATTCCATCTGCGGGTTGCATCCCGCGCTTCCATATGCGGGTTGCGTCCACGCGGGTCCCAAGATTCCATTTGCGGGTTGCATCCCGTGCTTCCATATGCGGGTTGCGTCCACGCGGGTCCCAAGATTCCATCTGCGGGTTGCATCCTGGAGTTGTATCCAGTCTTGTAAATTTTTTTTTTTTTTTTTTTTTTGGCGATAACGCCTCAAAATTTTTTTTTTTTTTTTTTGACAGATGATGACGTCTTGTTATTTTTTTTTTTTTTTTTTTTGGGCAATGACGCCTCAATTTTTTTTTTTATGGGCGATGAAGCCTCATAATTTTTTTTTTTTTTTTTTTATGGGCGATGATGCCTCATAATTTTTTTTTTTTTTTTGACAGACGATGACGTCTTGTCAATTTTGGTGGGCGATGACGCCTCACATTTATTTATCGTTCCGGAAAAAAAAATTTAAAGATTGGATTGCGCCGCCCAAACTCCCACTGTGGTCGCCAATTCTTGTATGCCCGAAAAATTGAATCTTCCTTTATATGCCAATTTAATTTTGAATTACAGCAATAAAAGAAAAATTACAAAATAGAAAATCGAGATTACAAGAATGGGGATCGATTGATTTCGATTCCCCTTTATTTTTGTGGGTCTGGCAGCGGTGGAGCTTTGTTTCTGTACTCCGTTGACTATCCGATCTCTCTGAATTGAGGAACTCCTCTCTAGATATTTGGACTCTGAAAAACTGGACTCTTCCCGAAAGGATCTCCCCCCAATCCAAAAGTCCAAAAGTCAAAAGTCCCCTCTCCCGTTAAATTCCTGTATTTTATAAACCGAAGAAGCTCGAAATCCGGCTCAATTCTCTCCTGAAAAAGCGGATCACGGATTATCAGGAAAATAAAATAGGAAATAAAACAACGGGAAAACAACGAAAAACAACCCGCGGGTGGCAACCCGCGGGATCGCCCCCGCGGGTTGCCACCCGCGGGAATCCTCCCGCGGGTTGCAACCCGCGGGAATCCTCCCGCGGGTGGCAACCCGCGGGGGTTCCCGCGGGTTGCAACCCGCGGGTGCTCCCGCGGGTGGCATCCCGCGGGGGTCCCGCGGGATGCAACCCGCGGGTGCTCCCGCGGGTGCAACCCACGGGTGTGCCCACTTAGCAAAAATGATTTTTTTTTTTTTTTTTTTTTTGGTATCTACAGCCACCCGAACCCACATCAAAAGGAAATCAATCAATATTCATGTTCTTGTAATTCCTCAATATTTGTAAATCTCAATTTTCTCGTTGTAATCAAATAATTTTACAATGGAAGGAAAGATTCAATTTTTGAGCAAACAATAACTGATCCAAATTAATCTTTGATTTCTGAATTCTAATTTCTTATATCTGATTATGATATTAACAGATGTATACATTATATTGACATCACGAACCATGATGTTCCTAATAAGTCCATATGTATTTAAATATGAATAACACGGGTTAATTGAGATACTATTTGATGGATAAGAATCTTATTGCATGAGGTTTTAGGAAATTACAATATCGGGACCAAGACTTTCACTATAGCAATTCCTAGTGATGCTGTACCACCATCTGATTTTGAGTTTCCAGAGTAGAGTATCCGTTCTGATACGGAATCTAATTTTTGTTCTGAGTGGCTTGCGATGTATCATGGTTTGGTACCATGAATCTGAGGCTGGCTCTAAATATATACGGGATATGTATACGATAAAGAGAAATAGCACTATCGTATCCATCACTTTAGCTTCAATAGTTTGTCATAGTTCAAATGTCAGACCAGTTTTAAATATCTGATCAGTTTAATACTCTGTCACGTTTTGGATTTCTAACAAATTAATTCTAATATTTAACATGATTTGTGACCAACATCTGTTGCATAAATATGAACTGCATGCATCCATATAATGTGGATTTGTTTCTATAAATGGTGTCATTAACTATATGTTTATTTATATTATCTATGATTTATGTTATTATGACCAATACTAACATAGTATGATTCTCGATCACTTTGCTATGTACTTAGATAATATGCTTTCTTTTTTTTTTTTTTTATGTGTTAGTTGCTTGATTTAATCTCCTAGATTCGGAATTCATGTTTGAAAGATGAAGAGAAAATCTTGCCATGTCCAAGAGTCACATTCCTTGAGCAAGCGGAAAGGATATAAACAACGGGACTATTATCTATAGATCTTTTGTGCTTATTTGTTAATATTTTGTTTTATCTGGCACTTATTTATTTTTTTGTGTTCTTTTGATTCGTTTATTGTAAATATTCATATTAGTATGCTATGTTATGTAATCAATTTATTTCTATATAAATGAAATCTTTTAATTTCTGATATTTTATACAACAATATGATGTGATAGTACTTACGGTTAATCTAAAGTCCTCTGTTTGTAAATTTTGAAAACTTTGGACTTCCTATTTTTCAGAATCAACTGCAAACGGGGCATTAGCAATGATGCATGTACGTTCGAAATTTGTAGATTTCCTTACATTACCAATTTACTTTTAAATTATAGTAATAAAAAGAAAATTACAGAATAAATTCAAGATTACAAGAATGGGAAAAAATTGATTTCAAATTTTCTTTTAATTTCTGTAGATCTGGTAGCGGTGGAGCCTTACTGATGCACTCCGTTGACAATCCGATCTGGATTGGGAAGAAAACGGTCACTCTCTGGAAAACTATCCAATTCTGAAAGAAAACCCGCTATATGGGAATTCTCTATTCCTCTGGACTCTCCTCCTCCGAAAAATCCCTTCTTTCTGTGGACTCTATCCTCTTTTTTATATATCGAGAGGTAACTACTTGGATAAAATCTAAACCAAATCTACGTAACAGAAATACCGAGATCGGGAGTAACTGTTCTCCTAAAATACGAATCAAATCCACATAAAAAGAGCACTGCGGAATGAACTCCGTGGTTGCACCCCATGGGATGCTCCACAGGTGGCAACCATGGGTGCGCCTTGCGGTAGCACCCGCAGGTGCATCCCACGGAAAGCACCTGCGGGTTGCACCTAAGCTGCCAGTTCAGGAAAAAATACGTGAACTAGCGGCAAAAAGATAGTAATTCAATAATTTTTCTTCAATTCTTTTAGAAATAGGATCTCTACCTTTTTAAGTTTAATAAGATCAAATTTAATAGCTTTTAGAATTCATTTGCACTTTCATAAAATGAATACAAAATGCTTATTTATTGGAAAATCTTAAAATTTGTGACAACTCGTTAGAAGTCCAAATAAAAACTAAAAAAGAAATTGTATAGGAATGAACTCTAAGGGCTAAGATCATAATCTAAAAAAAAATTTAAGAAAATTTATTGGAGGCAATAGGAATTAACATATCAGCTCATTGTCATCTTTTTTATAGATAATTATATTTGTTTTCGTTGATTGCTAATTAACGAATTCAGCCGTTTACAATAAATGAAAAAGCAACATCACTCTTCGTTCCTTTCCCCAACTAAATCATTGACCACATCAATTTAATTCTTCTCTTAAAAATAAAAAAAAGGAAAAAAAAAAAAAAAACCAAACCCAATCAGCCATGATCCAGCTGCTGTTCTCGCTGCTGGCGGCCGAGGTGGCCCTGGTGTTCGTGCTGCTGTTCAAGACTCCGCTTAGGAAGGTGGCGATTATGGGCCTCGACCGGCTGAAGCGGGGGCGGGGCCCGGTGATGGTGAAGACGGTGGCGGGGACGGTGGTGGTGGTGCTCTCCTCCAGCCTCTACAGCATGACCAAAATCCGCAGCCGCTCCGAGGAGGGCGCCGTCGGCCTCACCCCCACCGACCAGGTCCTCATGAGCCGCCACATGCTCGAATCCTCCCTCATGGGTAACTTTCATTCGATCTCATCAATTCTCTCAAATTATCAAGTTTCGATTTATTTATTTATTTATTTATTTGATGTCTCTGTCTCGATCTCTGATGGATTTCTCCTTATTTTAGTAGCATTGATAGATTTGATCTCATTATCTCGCTTAATTTTGCTTAAACCCCTGAACTGGATCTCAATTCTTTCGATTCTTTCTGGATTTTGATTTCTTCTATTTTTTATCTTTATTTTGCAAAAGAACTGATTTTATCATTTGCGGCAATAATTGCATTGTGTGCGCTATTTTAGATCAGACGTTAGCTCACGTTGTAATCTGAATATAAACCGATCCATCTCTTTTGGGCTTTGCTGATAGATTTAATTCGAGTAGTGATTTTGGCAGATTTGATTTCCAAGTCTTACCAAATTTTGATTTTTGATGTAAGGTTAATTTATATTAATTTTTTTTTTAATGTTTATGTTAAGTTAAATACTGTTATTTTATCTTATGTGGGTTGTTTTGATCTTATATTAAAAAATTAGATGTTTACTTGGGTTAGGGGGGATGTATCTGGAGTAACATTGGTATATTTTAGCTTGTGGAGTTTCGATTTTGATTTTACATAATCCAACTAGCCCATTGTTGTTCTTGGATCTTGGCAAAAGTTATGCTATGATGAGATCATTAGGATATCTGCAGAGTTTCTTGAATTAACAAACCTAGTTTTGTTAAGAGGCAACGCTGATTTGTTCAACTCCTCTTGATTAATTTTTATTATCACAGTAGATCCTTTGTTGGTTGATACTGAACTTCTTGCAAGTAGCAGTGTAATTTCCTGTGTTCATATTTATGTGCACTTGTATATATATATATATATTTTGTTATTAGATGGTTACTTGAATGGTATATGTATGGTCTCTGCATGGTTTTATGATCTTAATCTTCTTCCTTGATCTCTGTAGGTTTTGCCGATATTATTAGATAGATGATTGGTTTTATGATCTTAACGCTTGCTAAATCTAAAGTTTCATATTGTTACTGAATTTAAGTTTAATCGATCTGTGTGATTGGTAATTCTTGCATATTAAGTATATTAATTGACTTAATAACAAGGAAAACTTAGGAAAGAAGATGGCTATTGGCAAGTTATTCTCTGTTCTTTGTAAGAATGAAAGAAGTTTTGGCTATCGGCAAGTTATTCTTTTTCCTTTGTAAGAAGGAAAGAAGATTGAGTTCCTTTTCAGGCAGTACTTTGATGCTTAAATTTTAGAATCTTATCGATGTGAATATGATGTTTTAGTAACACTGTTCTAGATTTTTTTTTTTTTTTTTGGAAATTAGAACTAAAGAGAATATATGAGAATTGACATTGGTAAATTTATATCTCGGAGCTTATTAACTTTTAATTTTGAGCTTTGTTTAAGTGTATTATAGGCAATTCTCTGATGTTTGAATTTTTGATGTTGAATCTTAAATCGTATTGAAAGGAAAGAGGATTTGGTTATGATAAGTTGTTTAATCTTGATAGCTTTCTTGCAGTTAGCACTTAATCTTCTTTGCTTAATGTGTGCAGATATTTTAGGTATTTACAGACATTTTACCTGTATTGAAGTTGTTGAATTTGGTAAGTCTAGTATCTATCTTAAGTATTGTGCTCTATGACATGCAGTGTTGGTCCTCGTGAATCCCTTTTCACATTATCAATTTGCTCATGCGAAAACTCTTTCTTTATTAGAAACAATATAGTTGTTTTATTTAGTTATACATAGGAATAAGATGAATGGGTAGGGTATATATCCTATTCTCGTATAGATCATTGAGATTTGGTAGTCTATCTGTCTTATAGTAATTGCAGGAAAAAAGCTTTGTGAAAAGTGATAATTTTAGATGTTTGTAGAAGCTTTTCCTAGTTAAAATAAAATATATTTGTTAGTTATTGATGTTTGTTCATTGGAATTTGTTAGATTATATATTTCACATGGAGAGAACTGTGTTACCTTCCATGTTTCCGCTTAGTTCTCTAAGAAGATTAGTGAAACTTAGTTATTGAAACTTGGAATTAGGAGAACTCAAAATTATAAAATTTTCACACACTGACCACCATTTATTAGTAATAAATAAATAAAGAAAAAACTAATCAAACACCACAACCATGTCATCAAACCTATGCATGTGTGAGATGTAGAAGTAAAGGGATACAATAAAACGTGTTCTCTCATAACTTGCCCCCTGCTTAACCTTTTCACTAAATTCTTTAAAGTCAGAATTAAAAACGATAAATGAGAATGTTTGATTCCCAAGGTTTATACTTCTCAACTAATTTATTTTGAATTTCTCTCTTTGTTATAGTAAAAATGGTTAAGAGGGAATGGATGTTTTTGCCCACACTACATACTAGTAACAGTCATAGGATTTCATGTTACAGGCACCTGCTATGTCTTACATAATATCAATCGGGAGATTGGAAAACAATCTATAGAGAATGACTTTACTATACATAGTTCTAAATATTGGATATCATGATCACATCAAACTAGTTTTTTTCATATTGGATTGTGAATGTTGGATGATATATCAGGGATACGAGCTTATATCGAATGTTCATATCAAATATTATATATACATGTTAAATATGTAAATTTAATATCTTAGAGGTCGTTTAATTTCATCTATCTAACTAGTATGATATAACACACGCACGTGCGCGCGCATGTATACAAACACGCGCATGCACACACATATTGATATTCAAGAACATGCTTATATATACAATCATAACAAAATAAAATAAACCATAGAACAGATTTAACTAAAGTTGAAGACAGATTACAAAAATGATTGAGATTCACGCACAACAACAATAGTAGTTGAAAAAATGGTAGTAATAATAATTGGGAGAATGACAATAGTAGCAATAATAATAGTAGTAACTGAACAAGCAAAGACATAAGAAGAGATGAAGTGGAAGAAGGAGAAAATTTTGGAGAACGTTTTAAGTTTTAAATAATATTTAAATAAGCTCCGAAATGTAGATCTTTAACATTTGTTACTCTTTGTATGACAAAGAGATTGTGGTGCTTATGTTTCCATGGAAACAAGGAAAGGTAAAAAAATTTTGGTTTTCTAGAGAATAATATTGTATATGAACACCAAATATATTTTTAAGTTAAAAACTTAATTGAAAAAATAAACCATATTGGTCAATATATTGCGCGATATGTTGGGGCAATATATCAGGATATAATGAAAATATGGGCTGATATTGTAAATATAGGTGGATAAGCGCACAAAATTGTATGACCACTTTTTAATATATAATTGTGGCTGACCTCAAAAAACTATATATTAGGAAGATGTTTGGCCGTATTGAGGATATTTAAAGCAATATTACTAGATCATTGTTAAGCTTCTTAAATATTGAAGTCCCAAGGTATAAAATTTGGTTTGGTTTGGATTCTTTTTTATCATTGTTAAGCTTCTTAAATATTGAGGTTCCAGGATACAAAATTTTGTTTGGTTTGGATTCTTATAAAAGGCTTAGTTGTTGTTGTTGTTAATTTGTTATATGTCACATTAGCAACTCAAATGAAACAATTCTGCAATACAATTATGCACCTAAAATATATCCTCAAGCTTATTATCTCCTCCATCCTTAACATACCTACTGTCGTCATCCTGAGGAACCCTTGAGTTGCTTCTTAACTGTTTTCACAAATCTTCTGAAGTTACTGTATTTAAGCAGAAAGAGTTCCAAAACAATTAGGATTGGCCAGTCACACTGAGAAAATTTACTGTTTAGGAGTTTGAAATATTTGAAGGATTTGAATTCATCAAATTTGATCTTGAATTCAAGTTAAACTACTGGGTAAATTTGGAATAAATATTGTAGTGACGGAAAATAGACAAAATGAGAGTTTTATTTATGAATATTTAACTTATGATGTAGCATTTCAAATGATTTAGTACTTGTCTAAATAGATTCAAACTTAAGTTATTGAGAGATTAAATAAAAAAGAATCTATTCCCCCAAAAAAAAAAAATAATAAAATAAAAGAACTCGAAAAGTATCCAAACCAAACAAAGGTTCATATTTGGGGACCTCGACATTTAAGAAGCTTAACAATAAAAACAAAAATCCAAACCAAAAAATAAATAAATAAATAAATAAATAAATATATATATATATATATATATATATATATATATATATATATATATATATATATATATATATATATATATATATATATATATATATATATCTTGGGACCTTAATATTTTAGAAGCTTAACAATGATCTAGTAAAGCCATTCTTTGTAAGATTGTGCTCCACTTTCCTAGTTGATATTATGTAGGACATAGCAGATGCCATAACATGAAATCCTAATGTGACATAGGGTGCAAAAATTTCTAGGTCAAAGGAGTGGGAGTAAGCTTAACTTAGGGTTCATAAGGATCACAATAGTGATATCGTTGCAAGTTTGGAAGTCATTGCATCCTGGTTGGGCAACAGGTTTTGGTATTTATAGTTGTTATGGTCTTTTTATTTACTAGGTTGCCTAAATTCTGGTTAGCGATACCAGCATTCATCTAATTGAAAATATAGATGACTAAGCTATGGATTGACACATGTAGTTGCCAAGAGATGGATACATGTGAATTTTCTTATAAATGGGATTCTGCCTCATTATTTTGTCCAGTGCTGCTTGAAGTAATGGTAGTCAGCATTATTGAGATGCCAGATATGTGCATTTTCATATGCATTTGTCATCAAGATATTTCTAGGTTTCTAGTAGTTCTGGCACCATTATAATGTTTCCACAATGTCTGATAGGAGTTTTTGTTTGTTTCTTATCTTGTTATGGCGCCATTATAGTGATTTCATGTGTCTCTTCTTCTTATCTTATATTGAGAGTGGCTGGAGTGATGCATGTTTTCATGGGTACATGTGGCAATGATATAATTCCAAGTAGAGGTTTTATCTAGTCAGGTAGGGTGCATATTGGTCACTTTAAGTACCCAAGTCTGGAATTTTAAGCACCTTATGAAATATTTAAACCCATCCTTCTGGTTTAAGAAGTTACGAGATTTTTTTTTTTTTTTTTTTTTTTGTGTGTGTGTGTGTGCGTGCGTGTGTGTGTGTGTTTAGGCTTGTCAGCAGGTTATTTTCAAGGTTTCAACACTAATGGATTAAGACCTTAATTTAGAGGAATCAAGTTGAACAGTTCCTAGGAATTACTTAGTTACCATAACAATATTGCAATTTCATGGGATGTAGAGTTTTTCGTCCATTTCTAAAACTCTGAAGGCGTAATTTCACCTTTAGTTTTACAATGTTGAGGTAACTTATAGACTCTCTAGTGCTAATACTAGTTATTTAAGATTTGTCATAAATGGATATGTATGAGTATGACAAAGAAGAATGCTATGCTGTGCATTCCTTTCATGTGTAGAACTATTTGATAGCTAGTAGGCATGCGTACACATGCACACACACCCGCCATACACATGCACATACACCCGCCATACACATGCACATAAAATATGCATTACAGAGCAGGTTTAGTTTCAGTTTTTCTGAGTCCAGGTTCGATCAGGCCTGAAGAAATTCAAAAACCACCTATCATCTTGGTAGATTAGAAGCCTATCCAAATCCATAATCATCAGCCTGAGGCAAGGTATTTGATTATTGGAGTTATGACACTGTTATGGATGGAGATGATTAATGTATTGATAGTGAGATGAATTGTCAATTTTTTGCTAGTTACAAGGTGCAAGACACCAACCTCTATCATCTTCTATGGCTTAACCAGGAGTGACTTAACCATCTCCCACTGAAGAAGATGGCGGCACATAAACCCTAGGAGATGACTTCATGTATTTTCCACCTCCCCAAAGAAAAACCTTTCATAGGGCTAGTAGAATCTTGTCATTGTCATTGTTTTCAAGCCTTTCTCCATCAAAGTGGGTTGGAGAAGGTAAAGATACCTCCTAAATGAATAACCGCCTCAGGCACGCACATCCATCTTCCCACCTATCGGTGACAACTAGCTATCAACCTTGTGAGGAAATCACTTAAGCTAAAAAGCTTAAGCTATTGTATTGTGGCCAATAGCACATCAATGTAACGTAATACTTTACACTTCCCCTCGTGCTTGGGCCAAGCAATAAGACCAACTCCCTTGTAAAGGCAGAGTAACTGGATGTTAATATATTTCAAATTTGCCAATGACGAGGCTTAAACTCAAGCCTCTTCAAACAACCTTTTGTTCATTAGTGCAGATTGAGTTCATGCAACCATAGAGCAATTTCCCAGTTCCCGAGTCCAGATGAGGATCTGAGGCACAAACAAGCCTAAGGGCCAAACGGTATTGCATTTGCTATAGCACTATGTGAAACCAAATTATTTTAAAGTCTCGAATAAGGAAAACAGTGTATAACGTTATTCTAGATGTTAGAAATAGTTAATTGATTATTGTATATAATTTTTTAAATTTGCATTATAACGTATAAATGTTTAGACATGGAGAAACCCATGATGTGCAAGCAATCATTCCAGGGAAGAAGTATAATTTTTACAACCTGATAGCTGAACAATTGCAAGTTTCTTTACTATTTTCTGAGTTTTTTAAGCATCCAAGCTAGTTTTTTGTTATTTATTTACTTTTTTCTACTTCAGCTTGGGAGCTCCTATGAGTTTATAAATTAACGGATAGGTCTCGTGGCAAAAAAAAAAAAAAAAAATGGTCCCTCACATGTTATATACCTTCAACAAATCATGTTCATTACACTTTTGTCTTTGATTGCATCTGCTTCATATATATTCTCACACAACTTGCATGGAATAGATCCATAACCTTTTTCATGTAAAGGTTCATGCTTTTTCTTTCATACATAACAAAAATGTGCTCCCCACTTCTGCATTAGTTTTCAACCAGAGGATTGCATAATTTTACTTCAGTGAGTGAACTGATAATTTTAATATCCCAGAAGAGTTTCATTTAGTAGTTTGTCCTACTCACCTTAATCAATATGTTGATAAATGATTGTATATCTCTGATAGTTGTGTCTATAGTAAGCTATCCTCCTATAGTTCCAGAATTTATATTTTATTAGTTCTATATGTGTGTTCTGAGATTTTATCATTAGCAAAGCAAATATGTAGATGCTTCTCTATTTGCATGATTTTGTGTAGTTTAAGAAACAGAACCTTCTTTTGGACTGAAATTTCTCATATTACCTCGTATCCTAGATCTTTCTTTACCATCTTCGAAATGAACTAAATTACCTCTTATTATAGATCTTAATACGGTGGAATTTGGTGCGTTGCTCCCTTGTGGAACGGGTATGAACTGCATGACCCAAAAAAAAAAGGGTTAATATACCTAATTGTTCATCAAAATTTTTTTGGTAGGCTTTTGTTCTTGCAGCTGTCTTGGCCAGGATTTTGGTACCAGATCATGTAGAGAGTAGATTTTAGGTTTTTGTTACCAGATCATGTAGAGAGTAGATTTTAGGTTGGTATCTGGTCGTAAACACTTTACTTATTTGTGGGGCTTTTTTTTTAAAAAAAAAGTTTTTGAGTAATGCTACATGCCAATGAGAAAAGGCTTTTGTGGGATGATGATCATGGTACGCAAAATCATTGTTTAGAGTGTTACCACAGTTGGTATTGTTGCTACTGCTGAGTTCATTTCAATTGCAACTACTCAAGTTTTTTGTGGAAATAAGAATTTGCTACACCCTACAATGAATAAGTTTATTCCAATGAGCATTTCAATTTTCTGTATGGGACTTCGTAGAAGTAAATAAGTCTATTATTGGTATAATTACAAAACAGTTAGCTGCTTGCACCTCCTATTAACTTTTGTTTCATCCAGTCATGATACTGAGGTAATCTGCAAATTTTCACCTTGACTTTAGATAACTTGGAGAATTGAATTCTGTTTCATGGCCCTGATGCTTGTGAAAGAAACATGATTTTATTGGAGTCTCTCCTATGAAAATTTCGATATCTCATGTGATGTCTACTTATGAGTATTGTTCCGGCTCTCCTCTTCAAACATAATTTATTAATGGATGTTCTCTAGGGTGTTAATGAGTTAGCCTCCTTAGTAACCATTCATTCTCTGCAGCTTATTTGCTACTTCTTGCGTTGATAATTGACCGACTGCATCACTACATCAGAGAGCTGCGCAGCTTGAGGAAAAGCATGGAGGCTGTGATGAAAACGAACAGATTACTCGAAGAATCGAAAATTGGTGGCTCAGATGATATAAAAGCAAAGGAGATTGAAGTTGCTAGCTTGAACGAACAGATAAAAGCACTGAAATCTGAATCCGAGGCAAAGGTGAAGGACGCAAAGGCAGCAGAGGCTAATGCGGTGGCCCTGAAGAAACAGTCTGAAGGTTTTCTTCTTGAATATGATAGGTTGTTGGAGGAAAACCAGAGTCTCCGTAGCCAGTTACAGTCGCTAGACCTTAGGATGTCTCATTCTGACACTAAGAAGAGCACTTGAATCAAGGCTTGGGCGCAAATGCTAACGTTGTTGAGTGGGAAACTTGATTTCGTATAAGTACTATGGTGTTTTTTAGTTGAATCGGGATAATATTATTGAGACATATTATCTTTACTATGAAAGTAAAAAAAGAAAGTTTGAGTGCTCATTTTCAGGTGGATATGGAGAACAATATTTGGTCGAGCAACTGAGGTACACGGATGTTATCATGTCTTTGGTATCAATAATTGCATTCTTATAAAATGAAGCTAGAATGAACGCATATGAATAGGTTTTGTTTCCATTAAGATATAAATTGTGTAGATGTATCTCAATTTAAGAAATCGTTTAAGAAAGCAAGCATTGATGTAAAAGATGCTTGTGATTTTTTATATATTTTGATAGAAATTTAGTTAATTTTTCAACTATTTTAATGACTTCAAAAAGTGGATTTATTGGGTGGTGCATGAAAAATATTTTGGAGACAAAGAATATATATTCGGAAATACTAGCATTTTCAGGGAAAATGTTAAAACATGGAGAGTATAAAAAAATATTTAGTTGTATCGGATAAATGCATATATATAAATTTAAAATTTGTATGATAAATCAGTTGATTGTCAAATTAACGATATCTTAGAAGTCTTAAAATTTTAATTATAGAAGAGTATACAATTAATATTTAATTTTGTCCCATCTAAATTACCCTAGAAGCCAATTTTCCTACGACAATTACCTTATAATAAAAAAGATAAATTGAATATTCAAACTTTATCTCATCAAACAAGAAAAAGGAAAAAAATAAAATTTGGCCGTTTTCTTTATTAAGTCCAATTCGAATTTTTGAGAAAGAGATAATTAGTTTTGGGCACTATTAATTATTTTGTACAGTTATTTATATAATCTCTTTTCAGTATGTGAAGTGTTGAATCTAGACACATTATACAAGAGATGATAATGGGTGTGTCAACAAGCCAATTTTTAGTTTGTCATATTCAAAATTTTGAATTGAAAAAGAAATTTTTATTTTTGTAATTCAAAATTTGAAGTAGGGGAATAAAAAAATTATCCATAAACTTACCCATTTCCATTCCTACACTCCTGCAAAAGCAAGGGGCAATTTAGTAATTTAGTGACTAGGGATAAATATATCATGATTTAGGGAATTTCTAGATGGGCACAGGTTTTATCCTAGTGAGCCCACTTTTCCTAGTGCGCACACCCCCAAATGAAAATCCCTTATTTTTTTCCTAGTGAGCACACCTAAATACCACATTTGCCCTCATTTTCTCCATCTCTTTCACTCCAACAGATTTCCCAAACCTAACTCTTCCCCTCAAAATTAACTCTTTCTCCAAACTCATCTCTCCCCCCTTCTCCTCCAATAAACCCATCCCCTTTCCACTCTCTTTCTCAATAATCCCGAGCTTTAACCCAACTCCTCCTTCAAAATATACTATGTCTCGGACAGAGAAGACTGATCCGGGCTGGCTAGCCCGGATCACTCTTCTCTGTCCGGGCTGGTTAGTCCGGACAGAGTGATTCTGCTAGCTATCTGAAAGGCCCAACCTTCTCCCTTTTTCTTTACTTTGTCTTGAAGCCTCAACTTCTTAGCAAGCATATAAGACTCGAATTGCTCCAAACTTTGGTTTCTGCTTCAATTTGGTTTCTGCTTCAAGTTGCTCCAAACTTTTCTTCACTTTGGTTTCTGCTTCAATTGCTCCAAGCAGCGCAGCAAAAAGATGGAGGAGCAGCAGGAACATGGAGGAGGTGAAGGAGGGGCAATTTTGATCAAAAATATTGATGGCAAAGTGGTAAATAAAATTAACTTTTAAGTGGGCTCACTAGGAAATATGTTGTGCCCATCTAGAAACTCCCCATGATTTATATTCAGATCAACGAGGATTGCCCCGACCAATGTGCCTAACGGTTTTGTTGCATTTTTGCTTTTCCATGGTAAATTCTAAATGTGCACCGCACTTGACTTAGTGAGCACCATTTCCCTCTACGTTGTAAATCACTTTACTATAGGATGCGGTTCTCACAAAGTAAAATATGGTGCGTATTTAGAATTTTCCCTTTTCCATAGTGTAACAAATGTTCTCTCATAACCAATAGATCTGAAGATGGAATCTGTCCTAAAATCCTAGCAAAATATATATATATATATATATATATATATATATATATATATATATATATATATATATATATGCTGATTCTTTCTAGAGTTTGAGATCTACTTTCAAATGATTTCAACCATCAAGATGTCCCTTTTGGCACTTGTCGGCGGGTCAAGATTAGGCCTTGCCCAGGCCCGCTACTAGCAGGCCCCGCCAGCCTGTGTTCAGCTAATTCTAGTTTGGGTTTCAGATCCTAGAGCCCATCAGGAATGATAAGAGACACATATATGTGTCAATTTTTAGTCCGTTCTATACAAAATTTTGAATTAGAAAAATAATTTTTTTTTTATTTAAATTTTTATATAAATTGGACCAGAATTGACCTATGGATACATCAATTATCATCCCTGTGTGCATTGATAGCTGAGACTACTCCAACAGATTGTAAATGTATTAAACGTTATTTATTTCACATTTTATTAATAAAGTTTTACATCTCACTAATGTGATCCATGTGAGATGTACAAAGGTTTGTGTTTGTGAGAGAGTACACGTGGACTGCTAGAGTCCAGCGGTTTGTGCCAACTCTGAAACCAAATACGTTCGCCTAACATATATTGAAATTATCTCATTCTCATATATGTTAATAATATGTAATATATCTCTTGACCCATGGGATATAATGTTAGGTTTATATGGATAGGTACTTGTTCATAGTTTGGCAAATAATTTAGTCATCATGTGGTATTAATAATCTAGTGTACATCTTCCTCTATATAAAGAGGAGAGGAAAAGAAAAGAAAAGAAAAATAAAAGAGAAAATGTCTTGGCTGCACGTGTGTATAGGAAGCCCACATACTCAGGAAATTCTATTTAAGAATACCTCTTTGCCCCGTGAATATAAAGTTATAAAGAATTACAAATTTACCATTATTTTTTTGTGTCGATATTTTTTTCTTAATCAGAAATTAATTTCCGGACGATATTAAATCCGTTTTGGGAGTAATATCCAAATGATATGAAAATTATTTGAGAAACTAATCCCTAACTAAGAAAGGTGGGTTCATTAAACAAAGTGGTTAGTTTACAAATAGTGTGAAAATTGTTTGGAGGCTAATACCCACCGAGAAAAGACTTTTTAAAATTTGGAACTACGACTCATCTTCCTCCTCTATTTTCTCTCTAAAACTCTAGATGATTTTTTTTTTTTTGTATTTAATAAAAATACATCTCTTACAAAATCATCTATTTGATTTCTTGATCCCTTAAAATTTTTTATATTAATATTCCTGAAAAGATTAGAAGAATTTTAAATTCTTCGATTTCACCGTGACAAGTGAAATTTGAGTTTGGAATTTGCATTTGAGTTTTCTTATACAAATAAAAAATCCCAATATGCAATTGATATCAGAGAACAAATCTAAGGTATATTTAAATTTTTTTTTAAAGGTTTTATACTTATTTGTTTGAAATTTATCGTTAATTAGTTTTTTTTTTGAGACTTCGCTTGCTGGTCGGATATTAATACCCGATCATAATGTTTCTTGGTCGGATATTAATACCCGATCAAAATATTTTTTGCTAAATGGAATTGGATGGGTGAGGAGTTAGAGAAAAAGAGGAGGGATATTTTTGGAAAAAAAATTGGGCGCAGAAAGTAAAATGACAGTATTTTAAAATATGAGTTTGGTGTAAAGAGAAAGCAGGTCGCCAAGAGTAAAATGCCGTGCGCAAATAGAATTTTCCGGTGCATAGAAATTGCAATGGGCCTTATCTATGAGAGCATCGTCTCTTATCAATTTGTAATATGTTTCAAATTTAACTATTTGATAGGAATTTAATTTAGATAACATTATAAAAAGTATGTGTGTGCGAGTTTGACTATAAGAAAAATTGTAAAAAGTATGTGTGTGCGAGTTTGACTATAAGAAAAATTGTACAGATTGGATTAAGAACTTATAATACATGAGAAACGGTTTTCTCCAAGAAGATAAATATATAATAAAAGAACAGTTGAACTCCCCAAGCATGGAAAGATACGCCAATTGACCACAATTATCTATGACAGAAGTATTTGATTGAGAGGATGAAAGAAAAATGTTATAATCAAACTATAAATATTAGATATCTTATTTAGAAGTTTGAATAACTAAATAGTAGTGTGACCATAATTAGTTTCATCATAATTTAATACCATGGGAGACAATTTGGTTATAAGATGAAAAATTCTATTGTTGTAAAATCATTTTTGAGCAGATTTTATGTAAGAACGAATCTCATCATACTATGCACACATTATTTTTTAAATGTATATATATATATTAAAATACATAAAATTGGATATACTAAAACTCCCTCAAAATATATCAAAATATCTGAAGTGTTCTAAGCCTTTAGAATAATAAGAATTAAAAAAATTTATAATTAACTATTGATTCATCTCTCAATGATTAGATATAATTAATTTATTAATTTACGAAAATCATTATAAACTATAAATCTTGTTTCGTATCTGAGATACATTAGACTGTTTGAATTAGGAATATTACATCTAATGAGAGAAACAAAGCAACTTAGAAAACAGGAAATTCATTAATTACATATGTCTTTGTTGGTGCTGACTAAAGAAAATGCAACTTTTTCTCCACATGCATGCTGATGTTTATTTATAATCATCATCAAATTCAAATGGTTTGCTAGTTGCAAAGTCCACCTCTTCTCAAGCGTCCAAATCAAAATGTCAAATTCTTCTTTAATAATTAAATCTAAAATCAAATGAAAAATAGATTTCGGATTTTATCCGAATCGACCATTAGGGATGACAATGGTCGCCTCCATAAATCAATTTTTAGTCCGTTCTATATAAAATTTTATAAAAAAATATTTTTTATAATTCAAATTTTTTTTTATAACGATGGTCAAAAATTGACCCGTTGATGTGTCCATTACCATCTTAAGAAGTTACACTGTACCTCATGTAGCTCTTGTCAACGTGATGAGTTAATTAGTGTACATTCATTATATTCAATGGTTAAGTTAGTACACATAGAAGCGTGCCTTGTGCTGCATCCGAGAGGTCACACACCAAAAATTAAAAAATAAAATCCATCAAATCATCATTGTAATTGATAAAATTATGAATTGAAAAAAAAAATAAAGAATAACTTTATATTCTGAGAGGTATTAATAAACCAAGATAAGATTTTCTAGTTAGTACATTTCCATTTCTCAAGCCGCTCATCAAACTTTTCTGCACTTTCAGAGCCAGTCTTAGAGGGTGCTAGTTTAGACCCATTGACAAACCTCCATAAGCGACGATCAATAAGAAAAATTGACATTTGGCGAACCCATACATTGTAATTGGTGTGATATAAAACAATCTTTACAGGGCGAATAATCTCGTTAGAAGAAGTTATAGAAAAATGATGATACTATATGTTAGTAAAAATATAGGAATAATATCAATGCAATAACCAGCGGAATCAAATAGTTAACCGAAAAAAAATAACAGAGACAGATTACGCACAAATTTAACGTGGTTCGGCAATGTGTATACGTCTATAGGGATACGATCGAAAACTTCTACTATTTCAAAAGAAATAGCACTAACGGTAATTAATTAAGCCCCCATCTGTTAATTAAAATGAACCGCAGATGATGAGGATCTTGTTGATATTATAATGTGAGCACATATCGATTGATACCGCAAAGGGAACTGTTCTTGGATCTTAATTAATTAATTAATTAATTATTGTTCAGGACATGGGATCTCAAGCTATGCATATAGATTTGCATTTTATTTTCAACGTTTCTTTCTGGGGAATTCTAAATGTGCACCACATCTTACATTGTGAGCACCACATCCTATGGTAAAGTGATTTCCAACATGGTTGGGGAAAATGGTGCTCACTAAGTCAAAAGTGGTGTGCATTTAGAATTGCCCTTGTTTTCTTTCTCTTACTATTATCTTCAATCTGCAAGATTAGATTCGTGAATCATGTCTGATCTATCTATTATTTTTCTTTTTCTTTTTTTGAGTAAAACCATAGAAGCAACTAGGGTGGATCCAGACATTCGAACTACGAGGAAGTGAGTTATTGGCATCGAGCTGTCCGGATAACTCGTTGGGAGTATAGGAGAGAAGTGTCCTTAGCGGGATATCGGAACGGAGCCCCTGACCCAAAAAGGTTTCTAGATTAAAGCTATATGAATTCGTAAATAAAATTATAGTTTTACAAGTCAATACTTACTCACATAATCTAATTAAGACCCAGTGAGTTTGAAAATTATAATACCGGAGGTTCAAAAATAGACTTTAGGCTTGATTCTTGGGACATGGAAAAGAGAACCTGGCTCATAAAAATTATACAAATTAAAGGGTAAAAACCAAAAAAATTATTTTAAACCATAAAAACCATAAAATCATAATCTAATTAAGACAAATAAAAATTATTCCTTGGTTAGATAAAAACCATGAGCTTAATTAAAGGGTTGGTTAACTAGGGATTAGATTAGAGAAAATGTATAGATGGATGAAAATAAATAAAAAATATTCATATCCGATCCGTATTCAATTGTTTTAACGTCTCTAATGAATAGTGATATTTAGATAGTTGGTTTACTCAAGACAAATGACAACTAATTTGAGGATGATACTGAGATGGATTTGTATATGTTTATTTATTTTTATTTTTTCTAAAAACTTTTACTCCATGAGAACTTATAATTAATTTATAGACTAACAGTTGAATTGGAATTAGACTTCAATAGTACTTTTATTGCATGTGAAATCAAATTTCTTTTGACATTATACAAAAACTTTAATTTTCTATATTTATGTTGTATGGATGAAATAAAATTATCTATTTAATTTCATTAGAAGGAATTAATTAGCTTTTAATTATCTCAAAGAGAGAACCTATGTAGAACCTTTCCATTTATCTCGAAAGAATTTTAAGCTTTTAATGTGAATGATCAGATTAATTGTTTTAGGCCGAGAAAAAAAAAATTAGAAACATTAAGATTGTGTTTTGATGCCAAACAAAATAATAAAATTATGTGAATTGATTGGACTTTGAGAAGAAAAAAAAACAATTCGCGTTAGGTTCTTGGTGTTGGTTATTTTTAGATTAATATAGCCAAAATTATTACTGTAAAAGATTAGAAAGATATATTTTCTAATTCAACCAGAAAGATGGTATTGCAGAATAAATCTGAATTGATTTATTTGTATAAAATATTCATAACTGTATTGTAATAATACTAATAAAATTATATCTTATTACCTACTGTTATTAATTAGATCTAGAGAGAAAGTTAAAATTATCACAATTTGAATTGATTTTATTATCTAGTAGAAAGTAGCAGAATATCTATATATTTATATATAGGTTAATTATCTAATAAAAATGAAAAACGGGACATCGTTTTGCTTCTGGATCTGAAGTGCAATGCACGAGGGCCACTCGTGGTGCTCAAGATTTCTCCTCTTCTTATATAAACTATGGCATAGAACAAACAATCCTATATAAACTCATATTCTAACAACACTCTATCCGATATGGGACTATTCTTTCCTCTTTCCTTTACTATATACTTCTCTTTGAAACCATTTTCCATTCACCTAATTCATTACTTTTGAACTAGTGAATTGACTCAAAAATTTAATGTTCAAACATATATAAATTCAAACATACATGAATTCAACACTTGGTGTCTAGAAATGAGATTTATTAATTGAGATTTATTATTGAATATCTCAAACACTTGACTAAGCATTTTTTTTTCAAACAAGAATATCCTTAGAAATTTTATTAAGCAAAGTCATTAAAACTTTGGTAAACTGCCAACTAAGGTGGTCTCCTAAAGTCAGCAAGTTATTTAGTGAAATTTCCAAAAGTTTATTTATTTATTTATCCAAAAAGTCATATAAATGACACAAATTAGCCTACCAAATGTCCGAATGTGCAAATTTGGTACAACAACTTAACTCCCCAAACTCCTCTTAGTTACTTAAAACTCAATTTAATAATAAACTAAGGAAGGAGATTACTCACTAATCCTGGTTAATAATTACTCGGCTTACTCTTCAACATCTTCTCTCTTTCTAGTCTTATAAATTGTTCTCTCTCAAGTTTTTCAAGGTTTGTTGCACATCTCTTGTACTTATTCCCATGGATTTTATTTTATTAATGTCTGATTAATAAAACGCAGGTGACTAGCTAATAACCCACTCTTCTCCATAAAAAAATAAAGTTTTTAATTTCTTATTCAATAACCCACCCTTTTTAGCTAACGCTAATTATATGAATAAACTAGTCATTACTTAGCCTTTCGTGGCTAATTATGTGAGATTCCATGGAGTACAAATGGAAGTCCCTGAAATTTCTAGTGTCGTTATTTAATAGTTTGTTATTTTCATCCATGTTTATTTTAAACTGTATATTTTTTATGAAATTTCCAAATTATTCTCTTTTTCCTAACTAAGAACTCATCCAAAACAAGCACATTTTCTCTGTACGGTCAATCAAGTTAAAAAAATAGTGAGAATAACAAACTGTAAACTAATCAATGATTTTTATCGTTGCATACTCTGAAGTTAATGGATACAACAACGACAACTAGTTATTGTTCTCGATTAAAAAAAAGGAAAAAATTAATTAATATAGTACTACAATAACACTATTAACAAGAAAAGAAGTTAAGAAAGGTCAAATCCTGCTAGCAATCGATGAGGCCGTTCATAAATGAGCCCCATTTTTTTCTCAATAAGTCTTATAAATTAGAAAATAAATAATTATAAATTTATTATAAATTTTTCTGGACGAAAAAATCTTCAATCCTTTTTCTTAGTGAGCCTCCTTGCCGTTGCAACCCCGCCACTGCTGCTGCTGGGGAGGAAGGAAAGGAGAGAACAATTCCGAAAAAAGAGAAGAAAAATATGATGCTCACTAAGAAAAAATAGGTATGTTTTAAATTCTGATGTGACTCACTAAGAAATTGGGCCTCACTGAGAAAAAGATGGGGCGCATTTAGAATTACCCGTTCAGAAATTTTTGTTTTTGAACTAATCTTTCTATTTAAAGAAATCACTAAAGAGTCCAGATAATTTGGATATAGTAGAACTCTAGGCTGTTTAAGTACTTTTTTTTCAGAAGCTAATGAATTACGAATTCATGAAAGTTAAAAAGGAGTGAATTGGATAGTTGGATAGGACCTAACAAATACTTGGGTCAACCTCCCTCTAGAAACTTCAGCTAGGAACTCGGCGTTGACCGCAAATGATCAAAGGGCATGTGTGTTGACTTAGCACCGAGTTCAAACAAAATTCATGACAAGAAGCATTTTGATCAGTCGCCTAAAAGAAGTTTCACATGCCATCTCTTTTTTCAAAGAATTGGACGGGTTAATATCTTTTCGCTCGCGAGTCTTAAAAGATTTGATACTCAAATTCAACGTTTCTAGTTGCACAAGTCAACGCCTCAAAAGTCAAATGAAGAGAAAAATTTAAGAAGAAGAGTTCGGATTTAATTTGGTAAAATGGCTGTTAATTAATTGGTCCCTAAATTTGGCTCATTTGGTTGACAAACCTACTTTGTCAGTTTCCTAGTTCATACACGAGAAGTCGTCACTAGGGATATTCAGTCGGAGATCAGAGTTTTTTGATCGGATCCGAGAATAGAAGGTTCTAATTATTGCCGGAAAAAGTTTCCGACTGAACTCCGACCAATTTCGGTCAAAGTCGGGCAAAGTTACCAGAGTCGACGGTGGAGTTCGTCGTTAGATGTCGATCGGTCGGAAATCGGAGTTTTCTGATCGGATCCGAGGGTAAAAGACTCCGACTACTTTCGGAAAATTTTTTCGACTGAACTCCAACCGATTTTGGTCAGAGTAGAGCAAAACCGTCAGAGTCTGCGGTCACGTTCAACCCTAGATGTCATAGTAAGGGCATACGTCACTAAGGAAAATTCTACCAATTGAATTTAATTAGTATTTATGGAAGCTGAAAATTTGTTATTTGAATAAAAGGTGAAAGCGATTATAGAAAACGAACAAGGATCTAATGTTTCACATCACCTTAGCATTAATAATCTTAATATTATCAAGGTGATCTTCAGATGCATCATGAAAGTTAAGCTCCAAACTAACGAAAAGTAATTTATCATTGTAAAGGTTAATACTTTTGGCCTTTGCAAAATGGGAGTAGTACCCCTACAAAAGGAATGTGAAATCCCCAAAGTCATAATAGTGAGTAATTAATTGGATAATTACTCACTAATCACTATCACTATTTAGTTAATTAGTTGGTAATTGGTATTAGTTAGAGTACCCTTCCCATTTTCTCTCTTTAAGTCTTAAGGGAATTTCTAGATGTGATCCATATTTTTCTTAGTGGGCACCAATTTCTTAGTAATGTAATTATTTTCTCTAATTTTTGGAGTTCATTAAGAAAAAAAATGAGGTAGGCCAAAATCGTCGGTTTCTCATTTTTTATTTTTAATTAGGGGGACCGATGCAAAGGCTAGATGTGTATGACTCATGCATCAATATAAAATGTCAGTCACAACCAATAGAAGAATAATTATTCTGTAAAGGGAGCTGATAAATATTATAATAAGGCAAAAATATATCCGTTGACAACTCACACTGGGAGTTTCCAAAGGAGCACACTATTTTTCTTATTGAGTCCATTTTATAATTGTTCAGATTTTGAGTCCGGATAAATAAAAAATATGGAAAAGTAGGCTCAATAGGAAAATTGATGTGCTCTTTTAGAAACTCCCCTCACACTTGCTGAGTTGCATTCTTTTAATGGTCATGTTATTGTATTCACATGTGAGCCACACACATGAACAAACCTGTTTAATTAGAATGTCATATCCAACTCGTATTTTATCAAGATTTCGATTTAAATATACTACAAGGGATGAAAACAGAGGTCCAATCCTTTGAAATTATATTGTTCATTATCAATCTTCTAACAGAGAAAAATCAAATCATTGAAATTATTTGGAGGTCTAATAAAAATTATTATATTATGATTTTTGAGATCACTTAGAAATTCATTCATGTTCATAACTACTCGTAGAAGTAAGTATTCTTAACTCAAATCAAAATCATATTGACGGTCGATTTTTCTAATCAACCTAAAAGAAGCACCTCGAACAAGTAAAATTCCTTCATTTTTAATATATTTTGAAACGGTGCCTACTTTATCTTATTCTGCAGTTTTATACTGAATTAAATTATTTTGTTGTTATATACTGCGACTTTCTATGAGAAGATGCGAGTAAATCGCTTACGATAGTTTGGTCATGTGCAACGATGACGTACAAATGAACCAATCCGACGAGGCGAGCTTATCGACGTAGGACAAGTTAAAAGAGCGAAAGGAAGACCGGAAAAAAAAAAGAATGGAGATGATGCGAAAATATATGGATTATAAGGGGTTTAAATGAGGGAATATTACTTGATAGGAATGAATGGAGAAGAATTATCAATGTGATCGATCCAGCATGATTCTATTTTGGTTCATGTTGCCTACTCCAAGTATTTGAGATAAAAAGCTTAGTTATTGTTTGTTTGTTTGTATACTGCGTACTGTCTAGAATTTATTGTGCAAGCAACACTGGTAACTTATGATGCATCTAGAGGCACCGATAGTAATCCAATGAGAATGCACGAGATATTTTTAGATGCGCCTATGAGCTCTTTCTTGTAGTACTGGTTTAATTCCATTTGGATTTCTGTAGTGGAAGTAGGGATGAGAATGGCAGGATGGTCCAAGAATCAATATTTGGCCAGCTCTCATTCAAAATTTTAAATTAAAATATAAATTATTCATTTCATTTCAAAATTTTAAATAGTACATACCATTATTATCTTTAGGTTGAAGTTATCGTCGCTATACGACAGTCTGCATCTACGCCGATTCCAAGCTACATTTTTAACTTCCATTCTCATTCTAGAAAATTTTTACTGCCGTAGAAAAAGAGCATGTATATTTAATTTCATGTACATAAATCAGTGTTTTTCTATTTCTTTATTTGTTCGATTTGAATATTCCAAAAGAAGGATCATCGGATGTGAAGTAAATAATACTATGAAATACAGTAGAATAATTTTAATTAAAAAAAAAAAAAAAAACAGCCTTGATTATGTTGTCAATGCTAATAAGTTCACAGGGAGTTTCCAAAAGAGCACGAACATTTTTCTTGGTGAGCCCACTATACAGTAGTCGAAAACAACAACAACTAAATCTTTTATCCAAAGTATTTGAGATAGACTACATGAACAAAAAAAAAGAATGAATCACGCCGGATCGATCATATACAGTAGCCTAAATAATTTAATATTAAATTGGCTGAAAAAAAGGTGTGCTCCTTTAGAAATTTCCAAGTTCACACTCTATGGTCTATAGCAAAGTCTTTCCATGGTCGCGTGCTTTGTGCTGCGTCCTGCAGGAGATCACAAAAACAATTTCTATTCTTAAATCAAATCATTGTACGGTCTAGTTTAGTTTACTATTCTAATGTTGTGTGCGTCTGTTGGACATATATTGTGAATATTAGAAGCGCCGTCATGAAATGAACCTGGTCATAATTAGCTGATAATATAATTACATACTAAATAAACCTTAGGTCGTAATGCTAGGGAAATTCCAAATGCGCACCATATTTTTTTTAATCTTGGATTGATCCTTATCGTTCTTCTGATAATTTTCTATAGATTCAAGACTTGGACCAAAATCCTTGTCGTTAGCTTGGTTGCTCTTTTTTAAAGTATATACGGACAGTTGATCATGGTCTTGCACACATTTCATTAATTAGAGTTTAATGTAAGGGTTAATTACAGTCAGACCCCTTTTAATATGGAAGTGTATAACTTAACATTCCTAAAGTTTGAAACTCTCAAAAAATCTCTGAACCGTTACATCTGTCAGTGAACAGTTAGTTATATTCACCGCCTTTTAGACCAATGTTAACTTTTTTTTCTCTAATTACCATTTTACCCTCACCCCCTCTATTTTCAAACATCATTTTTTCTCCTTCCTTTTCTCCTTCCTCACTCTTCTTCCCATCCCCCTCTTTCACGGATAAAGAGAGAGGGGGGATGGGATGAAGAGAGGAGTGAGAGAGAGAGAGAGAGAGAGAGAGAGAGAGAGAGAGAGAGAGAGGGATAAAGAGAGGGATAAAGAGAGGGGATGAGATGAAGAGGAGTAAGGGAGAAAGAGGGAGAGAGAGAGAGAGATAGAGAGAGGGGGATGGGGAGAAGAGTGAGGAAGGAGAAAAGTGTCGTTTAACGTAGAGGTGGTGATAGTAAAATGGTAATTAGAGAAAAGGAGTGAGTATTAGTCTAAAAGGAAGTGAATATAACTAACTGTTCACTAACAGATATAACGGTTCAAAGGGTTTTTTGAGAATTTCAAATTTAAGGGATGTTAAGTTACACATCCCCCATACTATAAGGGGGCTGATTATGATTAACCATTAATGTAAATATTGAATATAATATAATATAGAGAAAAATGGAAATGAGCTGACAGCTCATGCAAGTTAGCTGAGCTGCAGTTCATTTTCACTATCTCTAATAATTTTTTTTTTTTAAATTTCTTTTGAATTATGATCTCGACCCCCTAGGATTCACTCATACTTAATTTCTTGGGTTTTAATTTTGATTTGATACTCCATCAAGTTAACACAAAATTAACAATTTTTAATGAATAAAATATTTTGTATGCACTTGATGAAAAGGTAAATGAACTCCAAAAATTATGAAATTTAATCTGAAAGAAGTTAAGTAGGTGTAGATAGTAATTGTTAAAAAAAATTGAAAAAAAATCATTGGATCATTATAGTTTTGCCACTAGCTCACGTAACTTTTCCTGAGCTGGCGGCTCACCACCAACGGTAATCCCTATAATATAATATAATATAATATAATATACAAAATGGTACGTTTCTTAATGTACAAAGGACTTAAAATACAAAAAAATAAAAAAAAGATAATCAACAGGGATGTAATGCTCCTATTGAATAGTCTCGCTAGATCGATCTTGGATTTGATCGCTCAGTTGCTCTTGATCAGATTTGGACATTTCATTATAAATTCATCATAGTATCACATTGAGTACATATGAACATCCTTTATGCTTAAATCCAGTGAAAATAATATATAACCGATATGATATGAGATGTTCTTAGTATTCTAAATAACCATAAAAAAAAGTTGGATTAATTTTATAACATTAACATCCTATGGATGTTAGCTAACTCGGAAAATAATATAGAAGTAGATCTAGACCATGGATATTACTTGTAGTTAAGATCACACAGATATAAGTTGATATTAAAAATGGATTATTAAGTAGTTGCGATGACAACTCTAACTTTGTATTGTATCTAACTTGTTGGTTTATATCCCCATAAGGGCATTTTTAGAAGATAAAATAAAATGTGGTTATAGAGTTGACAGAGGATATCTCCTCCCACTAACCTCTCTTCCAAAAATCTCTCATCCACTAACAATTACGGGTAAAAAAAATCATATGAGGATTCACCCAAAAGGGAAGAGAATGTTTTTCTTTTAAAAAGGAGGAGGCACGGTAACATATCTGCGGGATTCGATCGTTTACGAGATACGTTTCTGCTAATTTTACATTCAATATCATAGACATTAATATCGACATATGAGAAACTAGCGCGTTAAAGCAAGATCCAACATAACAAAAATGAGTAAAGCAACTGCCAGAAAAGTTCTTAAATATTTGGCAATAATTGTAGTTCTTCACCCGCTTCACAGTTTTATTTTAAAAAAAAAATTAGTTTCGTATGCAAGAGAAGAAGACTTCGGATTTGAAGGCATGGTCTTGCAAGTTGACCGAAATAAAGCGTGAGGAAATCATATTCCTGCGCAAAACTTTGCTCAATATGCCTGTCCATCTGATTGGTATTCATTTAGATCGGATATTCAATTGGACCGGCTATTAATAATACTCAACTAGTAAACCGTAAAAAGACAACTTAGTCAAAAAAATAATTGCAAACTTTTCATATTTTAAAAGTTTCCAAGATGGGCATTTTGAGCAAAGTGGTGTGTGTGAATAGAATTACCCCGACCCGAGGACCAACATCAAAAAGATTCAAAGAACTTAACCCCTCACACCAAATATAAAGAAATGTAAAAAAGGAAAATGACTTGAAAGAACATGAGAGGCTTCAGAAGCCGCCATGGTCCCCGGCTAAAGCTTGGTTGATTCCAATTCATACCCAACTCAACTTCCACACACGCAGAGTCACAATCACCTCAAGATTTGATTTCCGGTGTGGGCCCAGTTAAAACCCTACGGTTATTTGCACGGAGGATGGGAATGGTAATAGACGTGCCATTCACGGGGAAATTCTCGATTTGCATATGTCATTTTATTCTTGACGTATGGTTTTGAAACTTATAAATAATTACAAGTTCGTTATTATTTTTTTGAACTAAATTATACTTATAAATTCTAAACTAAGACTTCTTAAAATTTATAACTACGACTTATCGTCTTCTTTCTTTATTTTCTTTCTAAAATCCTAAATAACTTTTTTGGTATTTAATAAAAACACATCCCCTACAAAATCATCGATTTGATTTTTTGATCTCTTAAAAATTTTTATATTAACATTCTAGAAAAGATTAGAAGAATTTTAAATTTTTCGATTTCATCGTGACAAGTGAAATTTAGGTTTAGAGTTTTGTGTATTTCAAAAATAGGAGTTTTGTGTAAGGAGTAAGTATGACACCAAGAGTAAAATGTCATGCGCAAATAGAACTTTCCATCCACGGGCCAAAATTTGTTCATCTAAATACAAAATTTTGAATTAGAAAAAAAAAATTTAATTTAAAACTTTATATAGAACAGACTAAAAATTAACCTATGGATACACGTCCATTACCATCCTTATTTGAGTTGGAGGAGGAGGAGAAAGAAAAGCCGTGAGCCCGAAGGGCACTGGGAACTAGCTAGTTGGCTAGCCTTTTTTTCTAGTTCCTTCCGATGGTGATCAAGGAATATTCAAGATTCATTAAGGTTCGTTTTCAAACCAAGCTCTCATTTTGTCCAGATTGGGATGAAAGTAAAATATTTTTCAAAGTTAAATAACGAAATTAAGATTGGAGATGTGATAAGCTAACTACGTTTGTGATATCATGTACGGTACGGAAAGGGTGAGCATGAGAGAAGTAATCAAAACCACATGTTACACACTCACGGTTGTAATTTGTCTGTATTTAGAGATGGTAATAGACGTGTCCATGGGCCAAATTTTAGCCCATTCAATACAAAAGTTTAAATTAGAAAAATAAATTTTTTTATTTTTAATTCAAAATTTTGTATTTGACGGGCCAAAATTTGGCCCGTTGAGGCGTCCATTACTATCCCTAATTGTGTTGCATATATATAATTAAATATACAATCAACCATCTACAGTTAATTAAACTAATTTAGCTAAATGATTTGTGCATTCACTAGCTTTAGGCGAGAGTTGTACTAGGATCAATGGCCATCTTGAAAATCCTCATATTATAACCCTTCTATATTAAAAAACATCTACTCAAGTAACATACCCATTTTCTGAATGAGAATTAAAATTCCCTCATTCGTCATATACACGAAGATATTATCTATAATAAAATCCATAGGGGCACACTGAATGCGTCCTTATGTAACGACTCAAGATGACATGGTACAATGGATTTATATTTGACTGGTAGCCTGTAGATATTGAAGGACCCTTCTACTATACCAAAATTCTAAACTTACAGTGAGAGTGTATAATATTTTTTTAAAACCCACAATTAAATACGCGTCCATCAGGATTTAAATCTGGGTTGCTCTGATAACATATTGAAAGACCCTTTCACTACACCATAACTTCGAGTTTTTGTGTAATAGAAAGGTCTTTTAACAATAGAGATCATATATGTACGGCATGTTGAAACTACAGATGGAGTTTACATTAGTATTCAATATGTGATTCAACATGCATTTTTTTTTTTAAACTAGTCAAAAAGTTCATTCACTGAAATGGTAGATTTTTTTTCCCCGCTACAGGTATTATCATATAAATCTTCACACCATTAAAAAAGAAAAGAAACATGTACAAGAAGTCAATAGTACAAGCTCATAAAATAACTAAATTGTCATTTATGAAGTGTGCCATTTTATTTTTTGTGCAAAATTTTTTTAATTAAAAATAAGATTTTTAAATTTTAATTTAGAATTTTAATATAATAGAGCACGGCTACTTAGATCCACCAATTCTCATCTTTAGGCACGTCACGTACATGCTTTTGGGCACGTGCATGCTTTTGGGCCTCGGATCTGTTGTACAACACATTCTCATTATAAACACCAAAAGTGATTGATTGATATTTACTCAAAAAACAAAACAAATAAAAAATAAAGGTTTGATGCATAAGGGAGAGATATCATTAACATATCATTATAAAAAGCATTATCTAACGTAAAAGCCACGCATTTGCGAAGAGTTGGTTAGTTATAACCTCCCTCTCTCTTTCCCACCCAACCTCGAAGTATGGAACAAGTTTAGAATAAAAAAAATAATATGACTTCGTTAAGGTCAACTCAATTCTAGATTTTTTGCCAGATGACTGCAAAGTTGCTTACGTGGAAATGTAGCCAGCCAAATTAATCCACGTTGCCCCATGGCCTTAGGAAATTTTATGTTGTTAGGTCATGGACGTGTCAAGCAAGCTTATTTACCAATTTCCCTCAACTATTGAATATTTGCCAATCATTATGAGTGCAAGGTGAGTTTTGATTATAGAGACTAACGATGCATATAACAGAGCTCAACTCACACGTAACAATATCCCATTCAAATTTTGCAAGTGCAAATAGAGAAGATTATGTCAAGGACTTGTATTTGGTTGTATGATTTTATTGTTATTTCTCTTTAACAGAAAGGGGTCGATCTGCTATCATAATTTTTGTAGATTTTTTGAAGTTCCTACTACTTAGAAATTGTTTTGTATTTTAACACATTTCTGAATGTTGAGGGTCCATTTTGAACTAAAATCTGAACTTCACATAGTGACATTTATTTTTTAAAAGATTCACAATTAAATATGTGCATGATAGGATTTCAATCGGGATTAGCTCCGATAGTATTTTGAAATCTCTGTCACTGTACCAAAATCCCGAAGAACAATACCAAAATACACTGTTAACTAGTTTTTAAACAATCGTGGATGCCACATCAAATATATAGTTATTTGTGGAGGTAGCTTTTATCTATATTCTCAGCAAAACAAGCTACTGATTTCAAAGTAGGGGTTTTTACATATATATCCCTTATAGTTTTAAAAATTATAATTGAGTCCCTCAAATATTCATATTTATAATTTAATACCCAAATAATTTAAATTACCTCATTTTAATTCCCCTAGCCATATTTTCTGTCTTAATTTCCTGTTATACCTCTGAGTTACTTCACTTTGGTCCTGTCTTTCCTCTTCCTCCTCTTTTCCTCTTATTATTGAGTTTTCCTCTCCATTCTTCTACTCTCTCTCTTCCCTCCTAATTAATTTCTAAAGTGAAGCAACTTCTAAAGTGAAGCAACTCAGGGGAACCCAATAAAAAAAGGGAAGAGAGAGAGGGGAAAATAATGGAGAGAGAAATCCAATAAGAAGAGGAAGAGAGGAGGAAGAGGAAAGGGAGGACCAAAGTGAAATAACTTAGAGATATAACGGGAAATTCAGGCTAAAAATACGACTGAGGGACTAAAGTGAGGTAATTTAAAGGATTTGGAAGACTAAATTATAAATATGAAGATTTGGGAGACTAAATACTAATTTTAAAACTGTAAGGGATAGATATGTAAAAAACCCTTCAAAGTAAGTCAACCGCCTTTGGCGCCCAACCGAACTTATTCTAGCCTAAATTAAAAAAAATGATTAACTGGTTGGTGAGTTTCCGTTAGCTCGAAAGGACAGATGTCCCTTATCCTACGCACTCAAAAAGTCATGAAAGCACCACTAGCACCACCAAACCCAACCGTTCAAAATGGGAGTTTCCAAAGAAGCACGCCACTTTTCCTAGTGAGTCCACTAGATAGTTTATTTTCGATCTGGATCTTCCGTAAAAAACAGGCTTACTAGAAAAAATAGTGTGCTCCTTTAGAAGCTCCCTGCAAAATTTGGTACAACGACAACACTCAACTCTCCACCCTCGCTCATTCTAGCCTAATTTCTTCCTTGATAATCTCTGTACTTGATCAATTAGTACGAAACACGCCAAGTTGGGCATACTCACTATTTTGGTTAATTGTCGGCACATTAATTCTTCACATTTTCTCCATCGATTTGTCCTGCCCCCAAACTTTTCCACTGACTATTGGCACACACGTGGACTAAATTTAAGCACAACTTTGTCAATATCTAACAAACAATTGAGATTATCCAATTATTAAGTTAATGGAAAATTAAATTCATTACGCTATTTCAAGATTTGACAGCATCTTCAGTTATGTTATTTTCAATTCTTAACAAACCAATATCATAATTTTACCTTGTGTTTAATATAATGAAAATTCCTTTGAATCTCCCATTCTTTTCCTCAAGTGACCAACTTAATTAATTGACACTGCATCATTTTATGGGGAATTTCTATTCGAGCACACCAGTTTGCTCAGGGAGCTCACCTTTCTCAGATCGGCATTAGTCTTCCGAACGGTTTTCACACCGTTAGGAAATTAATTTCTGAACGACATCGTTTGGAAATTAATCTTTGAGCAGAGGAAATTACTTTACTTGCTTAGCAAAGTGGACTAGAGACTTAGAGCCCAATCCAAGCACAACATCAAGAGATTATCCGGTAATGAGGAGATAATATCTCTAGGCGTTAGCTTGGAAACTATTACTACTTACTTATTACCAAACTAGGCTACTCCCTGGCATCCACATGGTGAGCATTGTGCCCCTCCGTGTTCCATTAATGAAATTTTAATAGAATAGAATACATAGATCAGTAATAGTTCTTAATATATCAAGTAGTTCTTAGTACAGTGTGGCTCGATGTGAATCGAGTCCCCTCCTCTACAGCTGAATGATTGCTCACGGGTTCTACCTATCTCTTCCGAATGGAGTGTCGCCACCATCCTCCGCATATTATCCTGCGCGTTGTACCGGTGGCAGTTTCTGCTGCACACTTCCTTTGAAGCTTCCTGTTTATGCTCTGGTGGGTTGATTGGATATCTTGAATGCAAGGTTTCATAACATTCTATCAGGTTGAGTGAATATTCTAAAGATAACTTTTAGATTCACCTATGAGTTCTCTTTCTTGTAGTACTGGTTTAATTCCATTTGAACTTCAAAATATGGATGAGAATGGATAGATTTAAGGACCAATATTAAACATGCTCTACTTCAAAATTTTAAAAATTCAAATAGCAGGATCCAAGAGTTAATTTTTAAACTTGTACATTCTCATCACTAGACACGACAATATGTATCTATGAAGAATCTAGACTACAATTTCAACTTCCGTTCTCGCTCAAGAAAAATTTTATTGACGTACACAAGAGTATGTTTAATTTCATATGCATAAATCAATATTTTTTTTATATTTCTTTATTCGTTCCATATGAATATTCCAAAAGAAAGGATCATCAGATGTGAAGTAATGCATGCGTGTTCACGACGACATAAATAGTAATATGAATACAGTAGAATAATTGCAAGAAAGAAACAGCGTGCCCTTGTTTCCGTTGTCAACGCGAATAAGTTCACACTCTATGTATAATAGTCTATAGCTAGTCTTTCCATGGCCGCGTGCTTTGCGCTGTGTCCTGCAGGAGATCACACAAACAATTTCTATTCTTAAATCCAACCATTGTAAAGGTAAGCGGAAAAATTGAGAAGCAAGTGAAAAAACCATACGGAACAAAATAGTCTTGCGTACGTGAGACTATTAGCCTCGCGCACACGAGGCTAGTTGCCATGCACGAGGCAAACAAGTCCCGCACAGAGATGACAGCCTCGCACGTGCGGGCTATTTCAGTTTCTACATTGGGTTTCTTTCTAGATTTTAACCCGAATTTCGATTCTAATAATATCCAATCACTTGAAATCAAGGATTTCGTATCTAAATACGAATTCAGAGATGTATTTGATAGGGATTCTATCCTTATCTCAAAGGAAATCTATAAATATAAATATGATCCAAGATGATGATTTTTGGAATCTTTTGGAAGGAGAGATATTTGATATCAGATTATTTCTGCAGAGAGCCGCGACCGCTATCTAGAAGCTATTCTCCATAGCCACTTTAGAACTAACGAACTTCTGTCACTTTAGAACCAACGAACTTCTGTAAAACAGAGAGATGTAATCTATAAGTCTCTCTCGTTTGTTTATTTTGTTTTATTTTATCATTATAATTTAGATATTATTCGTTTTTACTTTTCTTTATTCATGACAATGAAAGGAAGAGCGTCTTTCGACGGAAACAGTAAAATCTAGTTTAGTTTACTATTCAAATGATAATGTGCATCTCTTGCATATATATATTGTGAATATTAGAAAGCCCCGTCGTGGAATGAACCTGGTCATTATCTTATAGTTAATATAATTACATACTAATTAATCCTTTGCCGTAATGCTACTTTCTAATCTTGGATTAATCCTTATTGTGGCCTCCTCTAATAACCCGTCTTAATCTGACCTCCTTGTACTTTTCTATAGGTTCAAGAGTTGGACCAAAATCCTTGTTATTAGCTCCGTTGCTCTTTTTTAAAGCATAAACGGTTTCATTAACTAAATAGAATATAATATTTTGTTCTTGGTCCTGCACACATTTCATTAACTAAATAGAATATAATATACAAAGCGGACGAAAAAAAAATAAGGGTTAATTACACTCAGACCCTCTGTAGTATGAGGCATGTAACACTTAGACCCCTGAAGTTTAAAACTCTTAGGGGGTCTGAATGTAATTAAAACACGGTGATTTAGATACTTTAGGGGGTCTAAGTGAGAGTTTTAAACTTCAGGGGATCTAAGTGTTACATGTCCCATACTACAGGGGGTCTGAGTGTAATTAACCCAAAAAATAAATAGTCCTGCTAGATTGCTCCTCATCAGATTTGGACAGTTCATTGCAAATTTATAGTAGTATTACATTGAGTACATATGATCATCCATTACGCTTAGATTCAGAAAAACAGTACTGATTGTGATTGAAATTTGGGTTTATCCAATATCCAAATTGAGTCCAATTAAAATCCTAATTCAAGAGATTTAAATCAAAACTCAAACACGAGGCTAATAGCCAAACGCGGAGCTACGGAGTTAGCTCCGTGTTTTGCGAGGAAAATTCCTTTTCACTTAAAAATTTTCACTACCAACAAGTACATAAGCTAAATGATACGATACATTCTTAATTAGTGTTCTAAATCACCATAAAAAGGTTTGGATTTTATAATGTTAACATTCTATGAACGTTCTTAAATAGTTGGCAATAACTTAAGTTCTTCACTCGCTTCACAGTTTTATTTTGAAAAAAAAAAAAAAAAAAAAAATCAGTTTCTTATATGAGACTTCAACAATTTTATATGAGAAAAAGATCCTGAATTTGAAGGCATGATCTTGGAAGTTGATCCAAGTTTTAAGTCTGTGCGTGAAGAGTAAATTTCCATATGGAAGTAGAATTTCCCTCCTGATGGTGATCCAAGGAATATCCAGGAGTAAGCTAGGCTGATTATAGTTGTAATACCATGTACAGTACGGAAGTGGTGAGCAAACCGTAAGTTACTGTTACGGAGAAACGTCATGACCCCTCGAGAGCATGATGAGTTTTAAAAACAAAGCGAGAACCAGTCTAATCCAAAAATTTAAGTTAAGAGGTAAAGTCCTCAACTTTGGATTTAAATTTATGAACTTTTCTTGTTCTATCAGATATGGAACTATACTCCTATATGAACTCCTAACAGTTCGGCTATGTTGCATATATATAATTAAAGATACAATCAACTATCTATAGTTAATTAAACTATTTATCTATATGATAAGTGCATTTACTGTCTTTAGCCAGACAAAATGGATTCAATTTGGAAAGCCAATAAAGGATTATGTATTGATGTCAGCCTCTAAATAAATTCTTCTTAACATGCAGGTTAGATATATTTTTAGTTTAAAATTTTGAGCGGACCAAAATTTGACTCATGGACTCGTCCAATGATAGTAATAGATGCGTCTATGGGTCAAATTTTGACCCACTCTATGATTTTTTGAATTAAAAATAAAAATATTATTTTTTTAATTTAATTTTTTATATAAGAATGACTAAAATTTAGTCCGTAAATGCGTCCATTATCATTCCTAGTGTCACGTAAGTTCATGTCGGTGAAGCAGTGAGACGTGAGCGGCTCTGAGTTGGTGCCCGAGTGGGGAAAAAAAGTGATTGATTGACATTTACTCAAAACATAAAAAGATAATCAAAAAAATAAAATTGAAGAGATCCAAAGCAAGCAAAGGACAACCTGTTGGACCAAATGATAAGCCAACTCATTAACAATATCATTAAAAAAAGCATCATACCAATTAGCCTTTGCTCAAATAATATCACTATCTTTTCAATTTGCAAAAAATTTTGAGTTTGACTTCTGATAGAAATTCAATTTGGATAATATTGTTAAAAGGGTTAATTACAGTTAGACCCCCTATAGTATTGTGGATGTGTCACTTAACACTCCTGAAGTTTGAAATTCTCAAAAAACCCCCCGGACTTAGTTATTTTCACTCTCTTTTTTTACTAAAGTGCACTCTTGTCTCTCAAATTCCTATTCTACCCCCATCCTTTATTTTAACCAGCACACTTATTAAAAGAAGAGATAATGGTATAATAGGAATTTAAGAGATAAGAATGCACTTTAATAAAAAAGAAGAGTGAAAATAACTAAGTCCAGGGATTTTTTTGAGAGTTTCAAACTTTAGGAGTGTTAAGTGACATATCCCTAATACTACAGGAAGTCTATCTGTAATTAATCCTTATTAAAATATATATATGTGAGTTTAATTAGAAAAAAAAATTATAAAAAGCATTATGAAACGTAAAAGCCACACAATTTCCAAAGAGTTGGTGAGTTATAACCTCCCTCTCTCTTTCCCACCCAACCTTGAAGCTACTCTCTAGTCCTTCTAGAATGTATATTGAATAAGTTTAGAATAAAAAAAAATAATTTGACATTAATAAGGTCAACTCAATTCTAGATTTTTTGGTGAGATGACTAGAAAGGTGCTTAGGTCTAATGGACTTGTCAAGCATGCTTCTTCATCAATTTGATACTTTCTTAACTATTGAATATTATAGAAATTCAAAAGTGCCATTCATTATGAGTGCATGGTCAGTTTCGATTATAGAGACCAACTATATCTACATAAGAGAGTTTAACTCACACGCAACAATATGTCATTTCAAATTTTGCAAGTAAAAATAGAGAAGATTACCTCAAGGACTCATATTTCGTTGTTAGATTTTATTATTATTTATCTTTAATAGGAAGAGGTGGATTTGCTGTCATCTTTTTGTATTTTTAAAACCGTTACCATTACAAAATTGTTTTGTATTTTAACACTTTCTAATATATGGAGAGTTTATATTAAACATAAATCTAAACTTTACGTGTTAAAGGATACATAATTAAATGTGTGTCTCGTAGGATTTTAATCTAAATTGATATGATACTATTTTGAAGTCTCTGTCACTATACCAAAACTTTGAAGAACAATATCAAAATATGCTATTAACAAGTTATTAAAGGATGGTATAAATGTATAGTTATTTGTGGAGATTGCTTGTGATCTATATGTTCAGCAAAACAAACTAGAGGCATTTACTGGTTTGTCCCTCAAATCTTTATATATTATGATTTAGTCCCCAAATCTTCATATTTAGGATTTACTCTCCCGAATCTCCTAAGTTACTACAATTTAGTCCTCTTCCCCAAATTCCCGAAATTTTTGACATGATATTACCATTTTACCCCCTCCTTATTCATTATTTCTCTTTCTCCTCTCTTCTCCTTTTCTTTATTATTCCTCCTCTCTTCTCCTTCTCTCTTCCTTCTCTGAAGAAAAGAGAAGGAAGAGAGAAGGAGAAGAGAGGAGGAATAATGAAAAAAAGAAGAAGAGAGGAGGAAGAAAGAAGGAGGAAGAGAGGAGGAAGAGAAAGAATGAATAAGGAGGGGCAAAATAGTAATATCAGGTCAAAAATTTGGAGGATTTGGAGAGGGGAACTAAATTGTAGTAACTTAGGAGATTTGTGAGATTAAATCCTAAATATGAAGATTTAGAAGACTAAATCATAATATATAAAGATTTGAGGGACAAACCAGTAAATACCCCAACAAACTAATGATTTCAAAGTAAGTTAATATCTAAAAGAGAAAACAATTGCTTGAAAATTAAAAAAAAAAAAAAATGAGAAATCTCTCTCTCTCTCTCTCTCTCTCTCTCTCTAGATATTAGATGGTTAAGTACTGGTTGGTGAGTTTCCGTTAAAAGGACAAGTGGCCCCTATCCTTTGCGCTCAAAAAGTCATTAGAGCACCACTTGTACAACCAAACCTAACCGTACAAAATTTGGTATAACGGCAACACTCAACTCTCCACCCTCCCTAATTCTAGCTTAACTTCTTCCCTAATAATCTCTCAACTTGATTAATTATCAAGAAATAAGACAAGTTGAGCTCCCTCACTAGCCATTTTAGTTAATTGTCGGCACATTCTTCACATTTTCTCCATCAATTTGTCCTGTCCAAACTTTTCCATTGACTATGGGCACACACATAGACTAATTTTAAGCACAACATTGTCAGTGTCTGACTAACAATTGAGTTTATCAAAGTACGAAGATATTGGAAAGTACACCGCATTCCGTTACGTACACAATTACATAATAATTTTATTTCAACCGCTCTAAAAACTATCAACAATGGTCCAAATAGCCACGATTTCATTGGAAAAGAATAATCATTGAAATATTATTATATAAAGTGGACAGTACTATGAGATATAAGAATAGTCAGAATTAATGTAATTGCTGAGAGTATAGTACGTGGTAAATGGAAATACTTGTATAGAGGAAAAGAAAAGAGTTAATATGAGCAAAAAATATTTCTTATCATGATAAAATTCGATACTCTGTTATTTTCGGTTGTGTTATTTTTAATCCGTGATAAACTAATATCATAATTTTACCTTGTGTTTAGTAGAGATTTGACTTGGAGAATTCCTTTGAATTTCCCATTCTTTTTTCTCAAAAAATTTAAAAAAAAAAAAGAAAATGACCAACTTAATTAAGTGAGACTACATCATTTTATGGTTTTGGACACACAACCTTCAAATTCTAAGGTGCCTTCTCCAACCTTCTTGAAGGGGGAATTCTAAATGCGCACCGCATGTTGCTTAGTGAGCACCACATCCTATAGTAAAGTGGGGAGAGAGATGGCGAAGATGGTGCTCACTAAGAAAAAAGTGGTGCGCATTTAGAATTTCCCTCCTCCAAGGTGCACGGACACACACGTGGACTGGAGACGAGAGGCCAATCCAAACACAACATCGAGATTATCCGATACTGAGGAGACACTTGAGTCTTGCCTTTATAGCTTGGAAACTGTTACGTATTACTAAATTTATTCCCATTAAAGCTGGGCTATTACTTGGCATCCACGCGGTACAAGCAAGTTAAAGGGAGTCTTGGCCGGCAACTCAACTGGCTCAACAAGCAAAGTCAAAAAAATGAAATTGGATATGTGAACAAGGGGGAAAAGAATTTTGAGTGCATTAGGAGAACAAGGTATATTAAGTTAGAGTATTATTATGATTATTCTTTTCTTTTTCTTTTTTAATGTAAACAATATATTATGATGATCTTGATCTTGTGAGGATGGCATTGGTTGGTTGGTTGGTTGGATATCTTGAATGCAAAGATTTCAAAACATTCTATTGGGGTGAGTGAATATCCTAAAGATATGCTCCTCACTTCAAGTATAATTTTGTAGGGATGAAGATAAATTAATTCCTAGGGGTGAACATCACCCCGACTTTGGTGAATTCCTCCGACTCCGACTAAAAATCGGTTGAAAAATTTTTCTGGCGATAGTTAGAGATTTCTATTTTCGGATTCGATCGGAAAATTTCGATTTCCGACCAATCGACCAACTCCCAACTCCGACGACTTCATCCCACTGCGTCCGAAATCAGTCAGAGTTCGGTCAGAAAAATTTTCCGACGACGGTCGGAACCTTCTACGCTTAGATCCGATCGAAAAACTCCGATTTTCGACAAATCTGAACTTATCTGGTTGCAACTTTGCAAAGTGAAGCTCACGAGTTATTTACAGTAGTTAAATACATAGTAGATAGTAAGATTGTATTGTAATCAGCATTTAGTAAACATTTTTGCTTGAATTACTTTTAAGAAATTGATATTGAAATAAACTTCACTAAGTAATTGTGTCCTTTAAATATTTTTCTATATGCATAGCTTCAAAGAAAGTTTGTCAAAGCTTTAATATACATGCTTAGATCTGATGATTAATGAACAACAATATGTAACCATCTATAACATTTCAATTTTTCGAAAATGTTATTACCAGCAGAGTAATGTGGTAATTAGTTACATTTGAAATTTCTGATCAAGGTACTCAAGCTACTATTTAATATGTCAATCTAAATGTTTTGTTGTATCATTCCTTAACAAAGATATTATATAAAACAAAAAATAATCTAAAAAATTCATACTCCATATCTTAATATCTTTCACGATACTAGTGGAGCCAAACATGTCTTAAATTGAAAATCTTTCATAGTGATTAAGATGCCACTAGCCAAGCAACCAAACATGTTCTGAACTCAAACCTGAAACCACCCACATTCCTCTCCAGGAATTTATAAAGTAGCACACCACTGGTTTTAGGTAACCCACCTACTAAAGAAGACTATAAAAATTTACAAGTTCGTCATTTCATTTTGTGATCTTATTTTTTTTTTTTTTTCCTCTGATCGGGATTTAATCTCTGAATACTGTTAATATAGTTTGGAGACTAATCCTTGACTCCCACTAAGACCAGTTGTGTTTGTTTAGATATTCCCCTCCTCTCCTTGCACACCCAATGTTCCCCAAATTACAAATCCTACCCAACCCCAACTTTCGTGGAACGGAGTTTTCAAAGGAGCACACCAATTTTCCCAGTAAGTTTATTTCTGTGTTTTTTTTGTCCGGACTTTAAATCCGAACAATTATAAAGCGGGCTCACTAGGGAAAAACTGGCGTGCTCTTTTGGAAAGTCCCCGTGGAACTCACATGTCACAATTACCCACCCGCCTTTCTCGGTAATTAGGTGCTCTTTGGCTCACCCAACCGGTCAGCAGTCCAATTTGGCCTCCTCTCTCTCTCTCTCTCTCTCTCCAGGCTTGTACATGTCAACTCACCTTTCTTCTCTCTACACGTGGCACCCCTTCTCCTCTCTCAACCGTGCACGGCCGCCCCCTCTTACCTTTCTTTCTTTATTGCCCTCACACCAAAAGAATAAAGGGAAAAAAAGAAAAAAGAAAAAAAGAAAAAGAAAAATTGCCGTTCTCTATATATATGAACCTCAACCAAGTCCAAAACTCTCAAAACAAACCACTTCGACATTCTCTCTAACATCCTCTCTAACTTCTATCAAATGGGAACAACAAACTGGAGCAGAGGCCCAGTCCTCGGCCGTGGCTCCACCGCCGTCGTGTCCCTCGCCTCCTCATCCTATCCCTGCGAATTCTTCGCCGTCAAGTCCGCCGAGCTGCCCCGCTCGGAGTTCCTGCAGCGCGAGCAGAGGATCCACTCGCTCATTAGCACCTCGCCTTATGTGGTCTCCTACTTGGGATTCGACATAACCAACGAGCCTTCGGGCTCATTCTACAATCTGTTCCTCGAGTACGCCCCCGGCGGGTCCATTTCCGATGAGATCAAGAAACACGGCGGGCTCAGCGAGGCCGGGATCAGAGCTCGAACAGAGGATATCGTACGAGGCTTAGCTCATCTCCACTCCAACGGGATCGCCCACTGCGACGTCAAGGGGCAGAACGTGCTCATCGGCTGCGACGGAAGGGCGAAGATCGCCGACTTCGGATGCGCGAGATTCGTCAACGGGGCCGACGGATGCAAGGGGAAGTTCATGGGGACGCCGATGTTCATGGCGCCGGAGACGGCGAGAGGGGAGGAGCAGGGGACGGCAGCCGACATCTGGGCTGTCGGATGCACGGTGATCGAGATGGCAACGGGCCGGGCTCCGTGGCCGGATGCGACCGACGCAGCGTCCCTGCTGCACCGCATCGCGTTCAAGGGTGATTTGCCGGAGGCCCCAGAGTGGCTGTCGGAGGATGGAAAGGATTTCTTGGGAAAATGCCTGGCCAGAGAGGCCGAGAACAGGTGGACTGCAGGCCAATTGCTGATGCACCCGTTCCTATCGAGTCCGGTGTCAAACTTGGATTATGAATGTAATAGGACTTCTCCCAAAAGTATCTTGGATAGAGGTTTCTGGAACTTGATGGATGTCGAAGAAGAAGAAGAAGAGGAGGAGGAAGGGGAAGCTTCTTCGGTGCGAAACGGAATTTCCGAGCTGTTCAGCCTCGGCGGCGGGCCTGAATGGACCTGGGACGACGACTGGCTGGCAGTCCGGGACGAAGCGACGGCGTCCGCCCACGAAACAGCTGCTCAAGCTGCCGCCCGCACTGGGACTGTTGCCGGAGCTCATACTCGTACTAGTATTAGTACTGCAATTAGCACCGCTGGCACCAGTGGGCAGGATTTTAACTCTGTATTTAGCACTAATTGTACTGTTGCGGGTGATAATTGTCGTGTAATTAGCTCCCGCGATTGTTTTGATGACAATGTAACTGATCTTCTTCTGATTGCTAATTGGTGGTTCCATTCGTCGCATTGCTTTTGTCCTTTCCCTCTTTGTTGCGTTGTCCCCAGTGCTCTAATAGTTGGATTAAGGTAAGGCTAGTGATATTTGTCTTGTTTTTAAATTCTTTGGCCAGTGGGAATAAAGGCACAAGGGGGGTGGGGATCTACTCACATTGTGACTTAGTTGTACGGGGGGTGGTCCTTGCTTGAAAGGCAAATGTGGTTGGCTCAGGCTCTCATAATTCTCTCTCCTTTGGATGGGTCTTCACCTACCTTTTTCTAATTTGGGGGAGGTTAGGGTTTGATTAAGGTTTGATGTGGGCAAAATCATTGAGATCTTTGCTTGTGCTCTCTATGCTGGATGCAACTAAGCTAACCGGATTGCAAATAAGGATGAGAATGTGCGAGTTCAAAGTAAATGTTTGATCTATCCTACATAACATTTGACTAATTTTTTTAATTCAAATTTTTTAATAGAATAGACTAAAACTTGACCCTCATTCTCATCTCTAATCCTAAATTGAATTATTATTTTGATTACTGCTAAAGTGCTAGCTGGTCAATCAGTCATTAGGATATAGCCAATTTATGACCCGGCCGATTCAAAATTTTGTATTAGAAAAATGAATTTTTATTTTAATTCAAATTTTGAATAGCGCAGCTAAAAAAACTAATTCTTGGACCCACCCATTCTATAGCATATGTGCAAGAATCTTAATTTTAACTCCCAAGGCATTTTTCAACTGGGGAAAATGGAGAAAAACAATAGTTAGGATACAACTACCCTAAAAACGTATAAAACCATTTTTCCTAGTGGGCCCACCTATTTGTGTATTTTTGGCCCGAGTTGAAAGTTGTTAAGTAGGCTCACTAAGAAAAATGGTGTGCTCCTTTGGAAACTCCCCTTTTCTAGTTTGAGCCTAGATGATGCTGCATGAAAATTTTCATGCCAAATTCATGAGATGGTTGTATACATAAAATCTTAGGTATATATGTTGGCAAGACTTGGTTGGGGTGAATACTGACATGGATAGTTAATTGGTTCATGTTTGATTGATTTCAAAGTTCTCTTTTGTTCTAACAGGTAAGGATATTTGGTTATTTGTTCGGTTAAATATAGCAATGGCCTTGAGCATTGCGATTTGCTACTTTGCCAACAGTTAGGTTGATGCCACAAATTCTGCAACTTGGTTAGATTTTCGCACTGAGCTTTGCCTGACGGAAAGTAGAAATGTTGTTCAAACTAAACATCCTTTAGGCAGCCTTCAGATTGGCTGCTGGCAATGCATTGATCAACTGCAGTACCAGACGCCCTTAGGCCCATGCATTCTCTACGGTTAGGCACACGTACGCAATGGTTTGGTCCTTCACCCGTCTATCAGTAGAAGTTCGGTTCTTTATAGTCTAGTTGTGTTTAAGTTAGCATGTATCAAAAAATTCCCTTCTATTGGTTGTATGTTCACAGTAATTTTTTCTTACGTGACAGGGAATTGGTAGTTCGTGTAGGCATTAAAAAAATTGAAACAATCAGCCGAATCAAGAGCGCCAGACGTGCATGTCCAGGAGCACGCGCCTCTCAGGCACGTGCATCCTGGGCGGGTGCATACCCAGGAGTGCGCTCCCAGGTGTGCACGTGCATCCTAGGCATGCAACGCATGGGCACCCTGGCGAGCGGCCCAAGAGCGCAGCGCGTGCGCATCCCAGGTGCACATCCAGGAGCGCGCTCCCAATAAGCAGGTGGACGGAGTCAATAATGCCAGTAACCCATGTTGCAACACTCTGTTAAAAATTGAGGAGAATCTCTTAAAACTTTCCACTCCCTTGTAATGTAGGATTTGATACTCCAATTACGGAGAGATTATAGGTAAAAATATGGGAGTTATTACGCTTCTTGATGGCTATAAATAGTTTAAACAAGAAAAAAGAAACAGAGGTTCCAGCAGAGGAGTCTAAGATCAAACATAAAATAATAACAAAATCTGGAGCGTAAATCATTATGTCTTATTAATGAAACATGGAGGTACTTAGCTCACCGGTATTCTAAAAAAAAAAAAAATATTTGCGGCGTAAAGTAAATATATTTTAACCAGCATTTTGATTTTATTTATCAGTGAAACTTATTATCTCATTGCAGATCATGTCTGTTGAATACGAGATTGGCTAGCTCAAACATCCTTCGAAGCAGCGTTCGTGCTTGCTGGCATGGAATAACAAGTTAACCATCAATGTCTGATCATCCTTGTACCTATAACATCTGGCTCTGTCATTATCAGTATCCTTCAGAAATCCCATGCCGTGCGCAATCTGCGTTACTATTTGTTTCGTAGTCTACATCAATCGCAGTTTAGGCTCTTCGTTGCAGAACGAAGAGATAATAACGTAAGCGTAATTCATCTACTTTTTCAGATTTAGCAGTTGGCCATTGAAAGATCTCCCAGGCATTGGCAACACTAAGTCTATGCTTGGAAGATTAATTATAAAGTGTTTTGGGGTATTTTGAAGTGACTAGTGATGATGTGTTCTACGAAATCCTTACCTGTAAGTTTTTGAATAAGTGTTTTGGTGTGTTCTCAGAACACCCCAAAATATTTAGATAGGTAGTGTTTTTCAGAACACTCCAAATCGGGTGTTTTGGAGTGTTTATAATTTTTATCCAAAACTATGCTCGTTCCAACTGTCTTCAGCGTACTTTTCTTTTTCCACTTTTTTTTTTTTTTTTTTTTTTTTTTTTTCATGTTGCCTCCTATTTGAATTTTTTATGTGATCATATCTTTTCCTACTTTTTTTCGCATTGCCTTCTCTAAACCTCTCATATGATCTTATCTTTTTTCATCTCTTTCTGCATTGCATTTTCTTTCAAAAGGAGACCCTATTTATTTGTGCAAAAAGAAAAAAAAAACTGTCTTTTATTTTCTTTAAAGAGAAAGTTTAGGATTTCATAGTACAACTCGATTCCAATCCGATCATTTTTACTAATGAAGAAATTAATATTTTCTTCTAAATTCTTGAGTATGATTTATTACCTTTCTATTTATTCTCCAAATTATCATATCATTGTTATTTTTGTTTACTTAATTTTTTAATCAAAATCTTAAAAAGTTATGATGCAAATACCTAATAAACTTAGTAATATTTCGAAGGATAGTTTTTCTATGTTGAGGAAAAAAAATTAATTCGATTGCGGAATGAGTAAGTAAGAGATAATGTAACGAGACGTATTACTAGCTCAAAAAGACGATATTTTATTTCCAGTAAAATTATATTAATTTAAATATAATTTGTGTAGGGTAATTTTGTCTTTTATATATTTATAGAATCCATAAAAATCCATAAAAAACTAAAACAGCAAGTATATATTTAAATACCCCAAAATTCATGGTAAGAACATCCCAAAATACGTACACCAAAACACTCCAAAACACACATTTTAATAACACCCCAAAACACTTTGTTTTAAACACTTTGCATACAGAATCAAGGATGGCTGACCAATACAGGATTTGTTAGCTGAAACATCACTTAAAGCATCTATCAGGCTCCCTGGCAACAAAACATGTCATGTGTTTGAACTCATGCGTATGTTGCATTCAGAAACCCTAGGCCACATATCTTGATTCCCATTCTGAATATCGACAAGTCATAGATTCATAGTCACTGGCATCGCAGTTTCGCCATTCCTTTATTGGCACTCTTCGCCTTCATCTGAACAAACTTATGCTCATCAGATTTACTTTGATATCGATGAGAGAATCTAGGCATTGATATTTTGAGAACTGATTGATATCTTCTTGTAGAGTAAGATACACTGGCTTTCGCAGAATATCTCTGTGATGGCCTTTATTGGTATGTGCCATTATCCGCCTCAGAGTTATGTAGGCCTTTCAACAAACCAGTTATAAAAATATCCGAAACATATCACTAATTCCTGTAATCTTCAGGTACTTGAATATGTACTAGACTGCATTGTATTTGTTCTGCAATAGATCAGAAGCAGAGATCACGACACTTCCGTTCATTTCAGAACCATTTGTTATGCAAATGATTTTTCCTGTAAATTGTTTGGTGTGAAAATTGTTTCATTCCACGAAAGTTCTAAATGAGCAAAAGACGGGTCTTATTGAATGGGAAATTCTAAATGCACACCACTTTCCTCTTAGTAAGCACTATATAACTTAAAAAGTTAGTATATTTTTTTTTTTCCTAGTGAGCACCACCAATTTCTCCAATTTACCTTTATCTTATTTAACAGTTTTTCTTAGTGAGCATCACTCCCTATTTCTCCTCTAACCGTTTTTTCTTAGTGAGTACTACTTCCTATTTCTCCTCTTTCCCTCTTCTCTAATTCCCTTCTTTACAGATCCACTCGAAATAATCCACAAATCGTCCAGGCTTTGGTCCCAATCGGTGCGAAACAATTCTCAATCGGTACGAAATCACTGACGCTAAAGAAAAACGTATCTAAATGGATTAGAGATTGAGTTAAATAGGGATGGTGCTCACTAAGATGGAACCAAGTTCTTTTTGGCCTTAAAAAAAGGACAAACTTGAAATTTCTTGGAACTTATCCTATAGTGCTCACTAAGAGGAAAGTCGTGCGCATTTCGAATTTTTCTTATTGAACTCACCTCATAAAGTTGTAAAAAATTGCATGATTGTCATTTATTTTTGTGATCATGTAACGATTTTAAACCGTTCATGAACTAATTTCCGAATCGTTTGAAAACCATTCAGAAACTTCTGAATCGTTTGAAAACCATTTAGAAACTAAGAATGTGTTTGAATGCTTGGAAGTTGTGGAAATAAGAAAGAAAGATAGAAATAACTTTTAAAAATAGAAGATTAGACGTATTATATTTTCTATACTTTTAGTATTTATTTTTTCACATTTTGGTAGAAAGAAGAAATTGAAGAGAAATAAAATAATAATTTTTTAGAAGAAAAAAAAAGATACAAAATTATAAATTATTATTATTATTATTATTATTATTTTACTTCTAATATTTTTTTCATCCAAAATTCTTATGAAGTAATATTGAGAAGTATGTTATATATGATCCAGCTCATTATTATGCAAGTAATTTTTACTTACTTTTTAAACAAACAAACACATAAAATAGTAAAAATAAATTTACTTTCACTATTTTCTTTATACTTTCATGCAAAGAATCACACCTTAATTTGTTGAAGGTGGTCACTATGTCCAGTGGTATGCTCATTAAGAATTTCCCCATTCATAAACATTGAAGGGTAGTTCTGTAAGCTGGACCCAAGAGCGGCCCAATCCAGCCCACAAAACTAACGAACGTCTCCATTGCCGCTTCCCGTCCCCCCCCCAAACCCCTCCTAGGGTTTTCGCCCCCCTCAGGCTCTAAGCTCTAGCTCCCTTGCCATGGCCAAACCTCCCATCATCCCCAGCGAAACCCTAACCAGAGCAATCAACGCCCTCCTCAAATGGATCCACTCCAACAGCAGCAAAATCCCTAACAAATCCCAACCCCAATCCATCTACCTCATCCTCTCCCTCAAGAAAACCCCCCACCGCGGCCGCTCCCTCTCAGTCCCCATCCCCCTCCCCCACCCCCTCCACCACCCCATCAACCTCATCTTCGACGATGGGCCCCACTCCCCTCACTCTCTCTCCTCCCTCCAAGCCACCGTCACCTCCCTCTCCCTCCCCATCTCCAGCCTTGTCCCCTTCTCCGATGTCCGGTCCTTTGGGGCCCCGCCCCCCGGCCTCTCCTTCGTTGACCGCCGCATCGCGAAGCTCATGCTGGCCAGCGGAAAGGCGACGGAGGCTGTGGAAATAGATTTGAGGAAGAAGGCGTGGCCCGCAGATGTGAGGCGGAGGGTGAGTTGTTCGGCATTGAATTTTCGGGGTGGAACGTGTATCGGGATTAGGGTGGGGAATGCCGGGATGGCAAAGGAGGTGATTGCAGATAACGTGGTGGCTGCTGTGGAGGGAGCAGTGGCGAATGTGCCGAAGAAGTGGGGGAATGTGAGGGGCTTGCATTTGAAGGCGGCGGAGTCGGTGGCCCTGCCGATATATGAGGGGGCGGTGGATGGGAAGGGTGGAGAGATGAAGAAGAGGGAATGGGAGAGTGGAGGAGGAGAAGAAAAGGAGAGGAAGGCGAAGAAGGGTAAGGTTGGGGTGTGAGATTTGATGCAGGACTGTTCTTGCTCAGGTTTTTGATCTTGAACTTTGCATTTCTATTCATTGTGTTCTATATGTTGTAGACAAGTTGATTAAATGAGGATGCAACTGTTTGAAAAATTCCCCCCCCCCCCCCCCCCCCCCCCCCCCCCCCCCCCGGTTTTCATATGATTAACTTGTGTGAAAAATAATCTTGGTTTACATAAGCTGGAAGTTCTTAATATTCTGTGTTTTAGGCTATAATATTAGATCAATCGATTTTTGTAGTAGTTGGATATGTGGTGCTTGTTAATCATAAATTCATTCTCATTATTACTATTATTGATACCATTCTTCTTCAACTACTATTCTTATCGTGCCTGAATCTTAATTATTTCTATCTATATTTTCAACTTTAGCTGAATTTGTACTGAGGATTGTTTATTTTCTTTTGTTATGCTTGTATACATGAACATATTCTTGAATATCTTTATATATATGTGTATGTGTGTTATGTCGTACTAGTTAAATAGATGAAATTAAACCAACTCTAAGATGCTAAATTTGAAAATTGGATGTGTGTATATAATGTTTGATTTGAACGTCCGTTGTGAGCTTGTATTCCTGTTATATCGCCTGATATTTGCTATTCATTATGAAAAGGACCTATCCGATACGATCCCGATACCCGATAATTAGAACCATGATTTTAATACCGATGGCTGTGTGAATTTTCCATTTGGTTTGATTGGTAATTTGATTATCTAATGCGGACATGATTTATGGGCCAAAGAAATTAATCTTGGTAATAGTTGAATATTCTTAGAGTTAAAAAACTTTACTCTATAGTACAAGGTGACTACTCACTAGTTTGTTGCATTGTTTGGACCTTTTCCCGTAAAATTAAGGGCTGAGACTGATTATAAATCTAGTTCGAGTGGTGTCTTTGGAAGGAATAATTGAATTATATTAGCTTATTAATTACGAGTTAGAATGTGGAATCGCAGGGAGGAAGTGGCATTATTAGTTGTGCACCCCATTTTAGAAGGTCATAATATCGACATGTCAGGATGAAGAGAAAGGTAGCATGATAAAGTTTGCAATGCAAAGTGACACTTATTGAGGTACTAAGTAGAATAAAGAGCAAAATGTATTGTAACCGTTTGAAACTTGAAAATATAAACTGGTTTGCACAATATAAGACAAATTCGAGAACTTTCTAGTAAATGTTGCAAAGTAATAAATTTGATATGGCCATACTTGAAAATATAAACTGGTTTGCACAATATAAGACAAATTCGAGAACTTTCTAGTAAATGTTGCAAAGTGACACTTATTGAGGTACTAAGTAGAATAAAGAGCAAAATGTATTGTAACCGTTTGAAACTTGAAAATATAAACTGGTTTGCACAATATAAGACAAATTCGAGAACTTTCTAGTAAATGTTGCAAAGTAATAAATTTGATATGGCCATGCTTTGATATCATTCTGATTATTATATTTATAACTTTTGAGGTCTTGAGTAGGAAATACTATTCTGAATAATTGGAAGGAGAAGTCTTAGATGTTTAAAACAGTGATAACATTAGCATAATATTTTTCCTCCGTTAGGTTATATCGCATATAGTCTAACACAAGGTTACAAAATTTTCAGTTTGTTTATAAAAATAAAGATAAAACTATACGTAATAATTTTTATAAATAGGAATATATTTTAAAGATTCTAAAAAAAAATATAAAAACATTTTATAACATACAGAAACTATTCTAATTTCTAATAAGTTTCACAGTAATTTCACATTCATTTTTATAAATTATATTAAGTTTGCAGTCGTAGTTTTAGTTATCACATAATAAGAAAACAAGATTTCTAATTTATTTATTTCATTTTCAGTCATCGTCAATATACTCTAATTTGTGCTTAATTATCTTATTTGTAATTGTTTATTAAATTTAGTAGATTATTAGAATCAATAGCAAGCAAGCTAGCTGCCATATAAAAATTTTAGGTTCTAACAACTTATGAAAATATATGATTTACAATCATAATAAGTTTTTCTCAGTTCTCACATATGCTTCACTACACACGAGTTCACAAAAATCACAAGATGTCATAATGCCATAATGTCAATGATAAAAATGTAAAAAAAAATAAACAAATTAAGTACGCTAATTATATAATTAACATAAAACAAACTAGTCATCTAACAAAATCCTCTCATAAGCGTTCGAATGGAAGTCGACTATCGAAAAAGTTGGGATCAATTGGTTAATGAAGTCCTAAGTCAGAATTAGTATGGAAATTGAAATCCAAATGAGATAGGAACAAATAAGTATAAAGGGCTGCTATTGTTGGGAGGGAGGTGATAAGATTTTTATACTCCATAAAAAAGCTCATAACAAAGTTTGATTACGGTAAATAACTCAAGCTAAAATAACACATTTAACCCAAACATAAGATTATGCAATATTAGGTTATTTGAAATAGTTCTTATTTGCTCAAAAATTGAATCCTTCCTTCCATTGTAAAATTATTTGATTACAACGATAAAATTGAGATTTACAAAAATTTGAGGAATTACAAGAACGGGAATATTGATTGATTCTCTTTTTGATGTGGGTGTTTGCTCAAAAATTGCATCTTTCCTTCCATTGTAAAATTATTTGATTACAACGAGAAAATTGAGATTTACAAATATTGAGAAATTACAAGAACGAGAATATTGATTGATTCTCTTTTTGATGTGGGTTCGGGTGACGGTGGAGCCTCACTAATGCACTCCGTTGACCGTCTGACTGGGAAGGGAATGGCTCTACTCCGCTCCTTAATTTCACGAGCTCGCTCCAAATCGTCCAAAAGTCCTTTTTCTGGAGTCAAGTCTTGTCTTTTATAGACTGAGGAAGCTCAAAATCCGGCTCCAATTCTCCCTGAAAAATCGGATCACGCGATCTCCAGAACTGGACCAATTTGCGGATAAAACAAAAAAATACCCAAAAAATCAATTGGGGGGTGCCCCGTGGGTGCACACCCGCGGGGGCTTCCCGCGGGATGGCACCCGCGGGGGGCTCCCGCGGGAGTTCCCGTGGGTGCTTTCGCGGAGAAATCCCGCGGGTGCACCCGCGGGAGGTTCCCGCGGGAACTTCCGCGGGTTGGCACCCACGGGGGCTCCCGCGGGTGCACCTGCAGGAGGATTCCCGCAGATGCTCCCGCGGATGCCAACCCGCGGGAGATTCCTGCGTGTGCCAACCCGCGGGAGTCTCTCCCGCGGGTTTTCCACCCGTTTGGGTTTCGACCCGGTTTTTTTTTTGTCTACATAACCCCCTCCAAAATTTTCGAAGTTTTGTATTGAGTCGTATTGAATTTCAAAACACTTTGGATTCTTTAATTTTGGCTATCAGACGTTTTAAAGGATTTGGTAGACAGAGATAACTGTTAACATATTTCGCGGAATATGAGCGGAGATATGACGTTAACATGCTTATTCAATTATTCAATAACAAGCAGAGGTATGATTTTAACGTGCTTATTTGATGCCAAGTAGATGTATGATGTTAACGTACTCATTGGGTGACAAGCAGAGGTATGATGTTAACATGCTTATTTTAGGTCAAGCAGAGGTATCATGTTAACGTGCTCATTAGAATTCTAACCGTTCAGTGACATCTAGTATGACGGATCAGGGAAAGATAGAGGTGACATTAAACATGTCTCAAGACTCGACCTATTCAGAGGATCTGGTTATGATAAGAATGAGTTAACTAAACAGAGGTGACGGTTAACGTATTTAGTCTTGAAATTTGATTATCAGAGGTAATTGTTAACTTGATAGGGAGATGATTTTCGTTAGAGGTAATTTTTAACTTAACGATATCAAAAACAATTTCATCAGAGGCTGTAATATTGGACTGGATGAAGTGTGAGTTTTCTTTTCTGTCAGAGGTAAAATCTTAACTTGACAGGGGATCGATCTGATTAGGATTTTTAGCAAACCCCCAGCTATCAACGGATTTGATTAGTCTTTACTAACTACTGTTTGAGTTGGGCTAGCCATGCTATTCCTCTCAGCATGGTGAGTTGTCGAGAATTTCGTTTGGGCTTAGATGCCAAAGTTTTCCTCTTCCCTTTGCTTTAGTAGTTTTGGGTAATGATGTATCCTTATATTCAGATAAGACTACAGTTGTGACGGATTTGTCATGGGATTTTTAGCAAATCCCTAGCTATCAATGAATTTGATTTGCCTTTACCAACTACCGTTTGAGTTGGGCTAACCATACTATTCCCCTCAGCATGGTGAGTTGTCGAGAATTTCATTTGGGCTTAAATGCCAAACTTTTTCCCTTTCCTTTACTTTAGCAGTTTTGGGCAACTCATATTTTTACCCCAGCATGATGGGTTGGCGAGAAACTGGTTCTCTTCCCGTTTTCTTAAAGGCGTTGGGCAATTCATACTTTTTTTTACTCCCAGCATGATGGGGTTGGCGAGAAATTTATTCTCTTCCCGTTACCTTAACGGCGTTGGGCATTTCATACTTTTATCCCCAGCATGATGGGGTTGGCGAGAAATTTATTCTTTTCCCATTACTTTGTCGGCGTTGAGCAGTTCATACTTTTTACCCTAGCATGATGGGTTGGCGAGAAACTTGTTCTTTTCCCTTTGTCTTGACAGCATTGGGCAGTTCATACTTTTTACCCCCAGCATGATGGGGTTGGCGAGAAACTGGTTCTCTTCCGTTTGCCTTGACGGCATTGGACAGTTCATACTTTTACCCCTAGTATGATGGGGTTAGCGAGAAATTTATTCTCTTCCCATTACTTTGTCGGCGTTGGACAGTTCATACTTTTTACCTCAGCATGATGGGTTGGCGAGAAACTGATTCTCTTCCCTTTGCCTTGACGGCGTTGGGCAGTTTATTCTTTTTACCCTCAGTATGATGGGGTTGGCGAGAAATTTATTCTCTTTCCATTGCTTTGTCGGCGTTGGGTAGTTCATACTTTTTACCCTAGTATGATGAGTTTGCGAGAAACTGGTTCTCTTCCCTTTACCTTAACGGCGTTAGACAGTTCATACTTTTTACTCCCAGCATGATGGGGTTGGCGAGAAACTGGTTCTCTTCCCTTTGTCTTGACGGCGTTGGGTAGTTCATACTTTTTACCCTTAGTATGATGGGGTTGGCGAGAAGCTAGTTCTCTTTCCATTGCCTAGTCGGCGTTGGTCAATTCATACTTTTTTATTCCTAGTACGATGGGATTGGCGAGAAACTGGTTCTCTTCCCTTTGCCTTGACGGCGTTGGGCAGTTCATTTTTTTTTGCACCTTCACAACCCCCTGCTTCTTTGTGGTCAAAAGGAGTTAACCCTTTTTTTTTGCAGGTTATGGGGGTTTAAATTAACCGTCCTGAGCTCGTCTTTGGAATTGTTGTGAGCCTAAGTGGTACCTTTAGACCACCCACATTAAATATGTCCGAGTTGGCTCTAACTCTTTTTTTGTTCAGCTTTGAGCTGAACTGCTCCAGCGTCAATCAACGTTTGAATTTTGTCTTTTAGAATAAAATAATTCTTTGTAGGGTGATCTACAATCCGGTGGTATAGGCAGTAATTTGGATCGTTATTCTTTTCAACCTCTTCAGGTCTCTTGCTCTCCGGTAACTTAAGCATCTTGTGTTTGCTGAGCAGATTGAACATAGTACAGTATGCTCATCCTTAAACGAATACTGCTTTTGAAGTCTGGGTGACTTTGCTGTGTTGCTTATAGTTGTCCATGCTTTTTGTTTCGGTGTGTTTTCTACCGCCATTGCCATTGTGTCTTTCTCTTTGGAACGGGAAAATGGAATGGAGGTTCATTTGTACTGCCTCCGGTAGCAGACTGCTGCTTTTCGAGGCGTCGAAGTATATCTTTGGTCTGTTCACCCTGCTTAAGCAGATCTTTCCATAATTTGGGTTCGACCGAGCCCATTTTATCTAGAACGTCGGTCAACATGTTGTGTCTGCAGGTTTCCACAAGAGTGTCCTGCGTCATGCCATGTGGGCATCAAACAGAAAGTTCTCGGAACCGCTCGATATAAGTTTTGACTGTCTCACCTTCCTCTTGCTTTGTTGCTAGTAAGGATAGTATAGAGACTTCAGTATCATCTTCAAAGAATCGGGCTAAGAACTCACGTTCTACATCAGCCCATGATTTAATTGTTCCCTGGGGTAGCTGCATGAACCAGGTAAATGCGGGCCCCCGTAAAGTGCTCGCAAATATCTTAGTCATAGTCGGATCATTCTCCATGAGGTGTCCTGTCTGCGACAGAAAGTAGAAGATGTGCTGTTGCGGCGAACCTTTACCGTCGAATGACTGAAAGTTCAACGGTTTATATTTTGCAGGATAAGGTACGGTTTCCCATTCTATGGGATAGGGACGGACTACCCCCACCTCTTGCAGTTTTTTGCGATGAAGGAGAGTTTGTAGTTGGTTCTCCATCTTCTCTATTTTTTCTACATGAGGGTTGATGATAACCTTTACTTTCTCTTCCTTTCTTGAATGAGGAGGAATTTCTTCATTCTCGTTTTCACTGTCTTCATTTATTTGGATTGGTCGTTTTCCTTCCTGCCGATCAGAAATGGACGATGAGGATTGGCTCTTTCTAGTTTGAGCTAACAACTCAATTTAAAGTTGTTTTGTTTCTTCTATGGTCTTCTCTTGCTGTTCGAGACGTTTTTCTTGTCTCTCAAGCCTTCCAGAGACTTCTTCTAAACGCACGCTCTCTGGTTCGGTAGAAATTTTTTTTAGCCTTGGAGTGATTTCATTATCTGAAGGGTTATTTCCGATCACCTTTTTGCCTTTATTAACCATATGTGATGAGGCGGCAGACAGATCAGTTCCAGAGCACACCTTTTTCACTGTTCGTATTCTTTTGGGTTCGGTGATCCGCTCATAAACGGACCGTTTCGAGTTGCATTTGCAGTTTGATAGAACAGTTGAGATCAGCTGTTCGCATTGGCAGTGAGGAATATTTTGTGAGGAGTTCTTCTTCCAATTGAGATACTCTCTCAAATCTTGAGGTACTCTCTCAAATCTTGAGGTACCTTCTCATCTCTATTTACATCTTGACGCTTCTTGTGTCGCAAATTCGGTTTATAATATTGGAGAGTTTGCAATATTTCAGGGCTGAGCTCTTTTCCAATATCAGATTGTTCTCCAATCCTTCTGCAAATTATTCTGGAGTGCACACTGGTCTGAGTAGTTGTATGGGCCCCGCGCGCCTTTGATAGAGATATTAAAACCCTTGGTGTATATTGCGTGCTCACCATAGGCGTGCTCGAAAAGACATGAGAGTTGTGTTTATTGAACGTAACCCATCGTTGCTTTCGCGAAGTGGAATCTACGTAGTGTAACCCGCGGTTGCATCTGCGGGATGCAACCCGCGGTTGCAACTGCGGGTTTGCACCCGTGGGTTTGTTCCCGCGGGGTGCAACCCGCGGTTGCACCCGCGGGTTTGCACTCGCGGTTGCAAGCCGCGGGTTGGCACCCGCGGTTGCAAGCCGCGGGTTTGCACCCGTGGGGTTGCTTCCGCGGGATACAACCCGTGGCTGCATCTGTGGATTTGCTCCGAGATTTTTTACTGTCCCGGAGTTTTCTGTAACCCTTCATGTATGATTGAGGCGTGCTCGTTGAGTTTTAAGTCTTAGATTTCCCTTTTGGGAGCGGGTTAAGGTCTGGTTTGACTTTTGGCTTGACTTTGGAACGGGCGATAACGTCGTGTTCTTGACAGACGATGACGTCTTGTCAGTTTCAACGGGCGATGACGCCTCGTAAGTATTGAATGGCGATAACGCTTTTTCAATTTTGGCGGGCGATGACACCTCGCCTTGTTTAATCGTCGCCCGGCGAGACGCCTGGACTCCGAATCCGAGGATGATAGGAACTCCTCGTATTTTTGCTGGTCAATCTCCACGACCAGCGTCTCAACCATTGAGCCGATCCGCACCCGGTCGGACTGCGCCACCAAGTTCTCTGTGGCAAACAGAGAGGATCCCACTGTGGTCGCCAGTTCTTGTTTGCTCAAAAATTGCATCTTTCTTTACATTGTAAAATTATTTGATTACAACGAGAAAATTGAGATTTACAAATATTGAGGAATTATAAGAACGGAAATATTGATTGATTCGCTTTTTGATGTGGGTTCGGGTGTCGGTGGAACCTCGCTAATGCATTCCGTTGACCGTCTGACTGGGAAAGGGATGGCTCTACTCCACTCCTCAATTTCACGAGCTCGCTCCAAATCGTGCAAAAGTCCTTTTTCTGGAGTCAACTCCTGTCTTTTATAGACTGAGAAAACTCAAAATCCGGTTCCAATTCTCCCTGAAAAATCGGATCACGCGATCTCCGGAACTGGACCAATCTGCGGATAAAACAAAAAAAAAACCCAAAAAATCAATTGGGGGTGCCCCGTGGGTGCACACTCGCGGGGGCTTCCCGCGGGATGGCTCCCGCGGGAGGTCCCGCGGGATGGAGGTCCCGCGGGTGCACCTGCAGGAGCAATCCTGCGGAACTTCCGCGGGTTTTCCACCCGTTTGGGTCCCGGTGGAGCCTCGCTAATGCACTCCGTTGACCGTCTGACTGGGGAGGGGATGGCTCTGCTCTGCTCCTCAATTTCACGAACTCGCTCCAAATCATTCGAAAGTCTCTTCTCTGGAGTCAACTCCTGTTTTTTATAAACTGAGGAAGCTCGAAATCCGGCTCGAATTTTTCCTGTAAAATCGGATCACGAGATTTCAGCAAAATAAACAAGACAGAAATAGACGGAACACAACCCGCGGGTTGACACCTGCGGGATTGCTCCCGCGGGTGTCACCCGCGGGATCCCCCCGTGGGTTGGCACCCGCGGGAACCTTCCTGCGGGTGATCCGCGGGAATTTTCCCAATTTTTTTTTTTAAGTGTCTACAGTTATATAATGATGTACCCTTACTAAGTTAAATAACATGTTATAACGAGTTACATAACGGGTTATTTAAAACTATGGTCTTAGAAATATCACTCTTCAATTATTGCTGGATGTGGATTCAGAACTTCTAACTAGAAAGAGCAAATCAGCAAACCATAGAACTGTTGTAGATTGGGATTTGAATTGCATATGTAGGGTTTCATTGCAATAGCAACTTTTGTATCTTTGTAGTGATTAAATACCCTTTATGTTCCCGTGTGCCTGTGGTTCGTTGTAAACTGGTAAAGTTATTACTCACTATAATTTCCAATATAATTCAATGGAGACCAAGAAAAAAGAAAAATAATTTACTGGAGCCTCTGCAAAGTTAGTTCAGTGGGCCTAAATTGATGGCTTTAGGATATGCTTACCGGACCCGCAAATTACAACAGTAATGCCTTTATTTCCAACCCCTAGGTAAACCACATGAATACTTTCTCCTCCATCACCATCGCCTCTATAAATTAACTTCATACGAGCATATTCAATAATCTATGTCTTTTTACCCATAACTTTGTTTGCTCTTTTAGGTAAACCACATGAATACGTTTCCTTCTGTCACCATTTCCTTTGTAAATTAACTTAATATCCTTTGTAAATTAACTTAATAGGAGTATATTCCTTAATTTGTGTCTTTTTAACCATAGCTTTGTTTTCTCCACCTACTAGGCAAGAACTTCTTTGAGTTGTTAAATTAAAAGGATATTATCCTTTACTGAACCTATGTTTCCCCAAATATTTGGAAATAGGATTTGTGGTATTAGGTTGTAGCCTATGAAGTTTGAAAGTAAAGTTCACTACACATGTTTTCTTTGTATTGTCTTCTAGTTTCCTTCTATTTGACCTGATTTGAGCCCATTTCTAACAAGGTAACTTCCCAATAAATGAAGATATCCCTTTCTCCCAAGGCTTGGCTTAGGTGTGGAAAGACTGGTGCTTGGTTTTAGAAAGTCCCAGGTTCAGGTTCAACCGTTCAAGCCCAGGCTCATGGCTTTTGCTCCTTTGAAATAATAATGAATAAGAAAAGAAACATGTATCTTTCAATCTGGATCTTCTTTCATTAGTTTCCCTCGCGAGCCTCAAAATCCATAAATAGCACATACATTAAACACCGTTAGTTTTCTTTCCTCTTTTGTAACATTTCTATATCACTGTTATAAAGTTTGAAACTATTTTCCTCTTTAACTTAACATTATGTACTTTCCTAAGTACATTATTGAAAAGAGTATATTAAGTGGAGTAAAAGAATGAGGATAATATGGACAATATACCTACTTGAGGATGCCCTTTAATTGAATGCGGATGGAGATGAATACTAATGTACTTGATAAAGATGAGACTTCAACTAGAACCACTACACAAATATTGAAATCTGAAAGAAGGGACTTGTAAAGTGACATGTGAAATACTCATGTGTAAAATGATTGCTGTTTCCAATGCTGGGGATACTTTGCAGTAAGTGGAATTCTAAAAGAGACAGAGGAGGATTATGTGGTCATGTGTTCAGTGGGATGGACATGGGAAGAGGGTTTCAAGGAGAAGACGAGTAACAGAAAGTGGAGGGGAAGACTGAAAAGGGAGAGGGAAGGCTTATAAGAGTGCTTATGAGTGTATTTTGGTCCAAATAATCTGTTATGTGGTCATCACATTCTATTTTTAATGGCAAACTAATTGTCTTCTATTGGAATTTGTAAAAGCTTGGGTACCCTTTTTGAAACACTTAAACAGGTACCCAAAGGAAGAATATGTGAGAATACAAGGTACCCTTTCAGGAATTTACCTTAAGAATAATAGGCGTACGCTAATATAAAGACAGTGGTGTCTTCAAATCAGAATCTGGCATAATTTCATATTTGCTTTCCAATCTTGAATATGGATATAGATATATGAAGTGAAATGTAGTATCTAAGATTTGTAATATATCAGAAATGGATCGATGTGGTTGTGACAGAATGACGAGAAACAATGAATAGAAATACAGATTCAATATAAACACAAAAAAAAAATGAGAAGTTAATTTGAGGGTTACTTATTTGATATGGATAAAAGGCTTAGTTGGGCTAATTTGAGGGTTACTTATTAAAAAATGAGAAGTTAAAAGGCTTACTAATTTGAGGGTTACTTATTTAAAAATGAGAAGTTAATTTGAGGGTTACTCCAAATACTTGGGATAAAAGGCTTAGTTGTCGTTGTTATTTGATATGGATAAAAATAATGCAAACCAAATTCCTAACAAAATGGTTATAACTTAAATAGATGGACTAACTATAAATTAATAGCCTACAATTGTGAGTTTAGGTCATGCATACACAATTTAGGCTCGTCATGTCCAATTTTATTAGTTTATTAGCCTTATTAGCCTTCACTTTTTCTAGGGAGAAACTTTCGATTCAAGAGAATGATGGATAGCCACTATTCAGGATAATGCAACACGACAAGTAAACATGGAAGAATTACCTATTAGAATTATCTATTGAAACTAAATATTTCAAATAGTAGGAAAGTTAGTTAAATTTATAAATTTTGAATTCTTTAAAGTCCTAGACAAAACAGTAATAGATTAGGTGTAATACATGTATTGAGTTATTATATGATTCTAACTTTTTGTTTTAAATTTCTTTGGAATGTACAGGTTCTTCCTTCTTGTAAGCGTTTAATAAATAAAATAGTTTGCATGTAATTGACAGTCTTGTATCCATCGAATCAGTATTTGCCTCTGTATTCGTATTAGGGAGTTAGTAGATATAGAACCATATGCGTATTTAGAAATCTGCAAGTAGAAATATATCAATCTACGTTGTATTCAATTTTTTTTTTGTCCAAATTATATTATATTTAACAGTCATATTTGGTAGCTGATATTCATTACCGAATGTTTAGGAAAATCATAGTTATATCCATATTTGTACTTGATGCATGTATGGATTTTGACACATGTATCAAGGTGAATATTCAATTATCCATCTGAATCTGTTTGTCTTTTTACAGACGCTCATGCATATGATGCATTCAAATGGTCATACTTATGTTTTTACTAAAATATAATTTACTTTTATGCCAAAATTAAACAGCTGATGGTGTTATTAATTACATAGCTGATGCTGTCACCAGCCACAGCAGAATTTGACCCATCATACGTGAGGGGTGGGGGAAGAACTTACAGACCAAGGCCAATTGATACATATGATTACTACTGAAATTGCTGCATCTAATAGTGAGGAATCATTTTGTGAACAGTTAAAACATAAAATCAGGAATGACAAAAGGAAGATCTCTAACAAGTCTGATTTCTGATTGAAAGACGAAAAGGGTACAGTTTAGATGTTTGCCAGCAAACCTGGCAAGCCACTGAGTGATTCATATTCTAATAGGATTATCAAAACTGATGTGTCTATTAAAATTGATCTTCTAAAATTCGGTACTTGTTAAGTTTTAATGATGACTGGATATAACTGATATAAAATCTCTTTCATTTCTAGGATTAATTGAAACAGTCAGAGATGTGTTCCACCGAGAGTCGGACATTTTACAAAATTCAGAAACGAATATACAGCTAATTATGAATATTTGTCTACATTTTTGTATATTTGACTCATGTAAATGTGTATTGATTGCTAGTCATGTATGGACGAATCTAAATTTAGGAAATGTTCTTTAAATAATTAGCTTTTGTCCAAAGGGGTTCAACTCAATCAATCTTATGTATAACTAACATGGTAAATAACAATGTTACACATTAGTGACTGTCGAACATGAAAGGATGCCCATGCCTTGTCCGGATGTATTGGGCACACCATATCTTTGTTCTGGGAACTGTCATAAATGTCACATTTTTTTCTTAACATATGGAATATTTAAGATTTTAACCATCTAACAAAATTTTATCCAAAAACACGTGTGTAGTTCTGTTGACTTGCAATTGTTTCTTTATTTGTTGTTATTCGTTTTTTCAACACTTACAAGTTACAACCATGGTGTCAAATATCCAGTACATGGATGATGTATAGTGATATTATCTGGGATTTTGAGGTACCCAGTTCAATATAAACACTGTAAAATCAGTAACGGTATCGTTGAATGGTCGATCTGATATTTGCTGATTCCGATAGATATGCCTGAACTGAAATTTTTGATATTACTGGTTCGTTTACCGTAAACCATCTGTTGATACTGACACTGGTTCCAAGATTATAACCTTGTTTAGGACTTCAACCAACTAAAGTCTGAAGTCTTTTGAGTTGTTTAGTTCGCAAACCTAGTGCATGTTGCCATATTTCGAGTTAGTTTGAATTCTGTTTGGAATTGTCATTCCAATACCTTTTTGGGAGGTGGAAATTGGAATATGGAATCTACTGGTGTCGTAAGTCATCTGCATTCACAAACCTCAACTTTCTTAGACCTATTTTCATTCATTTGAGATACCAGCATATGAGATGGAATCACAAGATGATTTATCCTATGTGGCAACTTTGAACCTAGCAATTGTAATTAGTCCGATCACAAATCCATTTTTCTAAATCCACATGCCAAATACAGATGGCAATGGAAAATTCTTTCCCATTTCTTTTCAATTTCAAACCTTCTACCTTATCCAAGTCGCCACACTGGCTAGTTTGAGTTTACTTATTTGAAATATGAATTTTCGTATTATTTCAGGAACTGGTGTTGTAAACAGTACCAGTTTTCTTCTATGGGGACACTTGGACTACTATGATTTTTTTTTTAATTTTATCAGGACATCACGTCCTATTTCATATCATGCATTATGTAATCTCCAAACATTATCATGGTTGTATAATCCTCAAAAATTGAATTAGTTGATGCGCATCTCTTTTATGGAAACCGATAACCATAAATTTGATGCAGGGATCACAAATCTGGAGTTGTTCAGCACTACGTCTGTGCAATGGACTAGTTTAATCGCCATGAAAAGGTCTGAAGTAGCAAAAGGAAATGTCTGCTAGCGTTGGTTGCAGGAAATTAAAATTTTTATGGAGGGTGATGCTAAGCCTTTTATGCCTTGTTGCAGTTTTGTATGACCGCGGAGGCTGACACTTGAGCTACTAAAATTTTCCTATTTCTTTTTTACCCGTTTTCTTTTTTGTGGGAGATTGTCATATTATGTATGAAGGGGGGAGAGAGGGGTGGGTAATTAACTTAATTTGTAGACGAAGACGGGACTATGATTGCATTTTTTTTTTTTTTGTTCCCTTTCAAGGCAATTTGCACCATGATTTTGAGTGTTTTGTACAATGATTAGATTATAAGAAGATTGGAGTTCGATTTCTGGCTGCTTAAGATTTGCTTCAAGTTTTAAGCTTTTGCGTGTTCTTTTTCCTCTTTGGATGTTGGGTAAAATCTGTGCTAAGTAACTTGATATAAAGGGGAAATCTGTGCCTTTTGTTTTTGCTTTTCTCCTTTTGTTTTGGTTTGAGAATTTTGTCTTAAAGTTTTCTTGATCTAAATTATTTTAATGAGTAGGTATCGATGATCTCTTTGCACTTATGTTTCGTGGCCTTATTATATGCAAGTTATCCAACTTTCCATGCCACACTCATATAGGATTCTTCTATTGGCTCTGTTTGGCTCGAGCGAAAATGAAGGGAAGATTAAAAAAATATATATATTTTATATTATTTGGTCCTGAGAGAAAATAAAAAGAAAAGCAAATAGGAGGAAAATAATGATTCAAAATTCTCTCCATGAAAATGAGAGAAAATTTTATTTGGAATTACTAGCACAATGGTAGGGGACTTTGGAACTAAGTTTTTTTTTTTTTTTTTTTTTAAGTATTAATTTATATTTTCTATTTTGTTTTCTTTTGAACCTAACAAAGCGAATCATATTTTCTTTTCCAATTCTTTTCTTTTCTCTTTTTTTTTTTTCTTTTCCACTTCTTTATCTCACTCATTTTCGATCCAACCAAGCATAACCTATGATAATGTAGAACTAAATTGATGCGCCTGAATGCTTCTATTCTTATATATCTTGAAAATTTCAGTGTTTTATTCATTCCAAATATTTCCCACAAAATTTAATGTAATAAAAAATTGTGTTTTCAACTCTTTTATTATAAAGTTAACTTGGATATTAAAAATTCATGATGCTTTTTAAGCGTTGGAAGATTTATTCTGCGACTAAACATGCATGTAATGCAATCACGTGGAATCTCTAGACAAATATATTAGATGAGTTCTAATAAGTTTTTACATCATGAGGTAAAATCCAAGGCTCTAGACCGAAGTTTGTACAAATTACTTTGGAAACTTACCTTTTTAGACTACTATATCTCATAAAATTTGCATCATTAGTTTTATAAAATTATTATTAATTATTTTTAAACTATCTTGCATGCATAACTTAATAATATGACATACGCACAGATACAGACATCCAAATAAAAAATAATAAAATAAATAAAATGGGAGTGCCCCGCGGATCCCACCCGCGAGCGCGCACCCGCGGCATCCCCCTGCAGGTCCCATCCGCATGAGCGCTTCCGCGGAGTGCTCCATCCGAGGGTTGCTTTCCGCTTTCGTTCCGCTTTTGTTTTGTTTTGCATGGTGATCCGGATTTTTGGGGATTTAATAGGATTCGAGGGAAGAATTTGAGCTGGATTAGAACTGCTCCTCAATCTATAAAATTTGGAGCGGAGTTCAGAACAGAAAAGGGGGGAAAAGAGGAGAATCTTTTGGAGAAGGGATTTTTCAGAGACGGGGAAGTTCTAAAAGGAGAGATCTACGTTTTCTCCAGAGTCCAAAAATCCAGAGAGGAGTTTCTCAATTCAGAGAGATCGGATCGTCAATAGAGTGCAGAATCAAGACTCCACCGCTGTTAGAACCCAAAAAAATAAAGGAGAATCGAAATCAATCGATCCCCATTCTTGTAATCTCGATTTTCTATTTGTAAATTTTCTTTTATTACTGTAATTCAAAATCAAATTGGCAATTTAAAGAAGATTCAATTTTTCGAGCATACAAGAATTGACGACCACAGTGGGAACTTGGGCAGCGCAATCCAATCTTTAAATTTTTTTATTCGGAGCCTAAGTGTCATCGCCGAGTAATAATAAATAAATATGAGGAGTCATCGTCCACCAAAGTTGACAAGACGTCATCGTCTGTAAAAAAAAAAAAATTATGAGGCGTCATCGCCTATAAAAAAAAAATGACAAGACGTCATCGTCTGTCAAACAAATAAAAAAAAAACAATTGAGGCGTTATCGCCCACAAAAAAATTGACAAAACTGGATACAACCCGCGGGATGCAACCCGCAGATGGAATCGCGGGACGCAACCCGCAGATGGAATCGCAGGATGCAACCCGCAGATGAAATCGCGGGATGCAACCCGTGGGACCTACGGGATGCAACCCGCAGATGCAATCAAGGGATGCAACTCACGGGATGCAACTCGCAGATGCAACCGCGGGATGCAACCCGCAAATGCAATCGTGGGATACAACCCGCAGATGGAATCGCGGGATACAACTCGCGGGACGCAACCTGCAGATGCAATCGCGGGATGCAACCGCAGATGCAATCGCGGGATTCAACCTGCGGGATACCTAATCCGTAAGACAAAAAAAACAAATAATAATAATAATAATAAAATATGTAATAATAATAATAAATAAAAATAAAAAAATAATAAATTGAAAAGGCCTCAACTACAATAAAAAAGTTAATAAATAAAGAAAAATACGAGGCGAGATAAAAAAAAAGTACTGTTCTCGGGTGGGGCCCACCCGGGCCACCCGCACTTTTCTCCCTCTCTCCCGCACGAAAAGAAAATAAAGAATAAAAAAATAATTTAAAAAAGGCATAAAAAAATGGGCGTTATCGCCCGCAAAAAAATGACAAAGCTGTAAAAAAAATTAAAAAAAAACATGCGGTATGATGGTTCTATCCACGGGTTGCATCCCGCGGGATGCACCCGCGGGTTGCAACCCGCAGATGCCGAACAAAAAATAAAAATAAAAAAAATAGATATAGATAGAAATTTTTTAAAAAAAATAAAAAAATAAAAAAATAAACAAAAATAAATAAATAAAAATAAATTTACAAGGCCTCATCGCTTATCAAAATAAATAAATAAATAAAAAAACTAGGCTTCACCACCTAAAAAAAATTAAAAAAAAATTCAAATGGTGTCATCGTTTGTAAAAAAAAAGTCAGACGTCATCACAAAAAAAAAAGAGAGATAAAGAAATAAAAATATATATATAAAAATAATAATAAAAGGATCAAAACTCTAAAAAAAAAGCCATGCGATGCGTGGGATTCAACTGCGCGATGCAACCCGCAAGAGGTACATCCGCGGGATGCAACCCGCAAGAGGTATACTCGCGCGATACTCCCGCGAGATGCAACTCGCAAGTACTACCCATGGATTGCCAAAAAAAAATAAAAATAAAAAATAAAAATAAAATAAAATAAATAATAATAAAAAATGATAAAAATGATAATAAAAATAATAAAGATATAAATTAAAAAAAGGAAAAATAAATAAAATAATAAATAATAAATAAATAAAAACAAATATATGTACATATGTAATAAATAAAAAAAAGAATAAAAATATAAACATAATATAAATAAAAATTTAAAAAACAAATTTAAAAAAGAGAGAAACAGGTTGCACCCGCAGATGCACTGCCCGCAGCTCCTTGTGCAAGGAGGCAAAAAAAAAAAAAAAGAGAAAATGAAAATGATAAAATTCCTTTGTTTATCTATTAACAAGGCAAATTAAAATAAAATATCTCTCTTTCTCCCTAGAAATCAGATTTCGAGATCTAGATGAAGGCAAAGGAGGGAGATGTGCTGTACTTTCCGAAGCATGCCATTGAGGCATATTAGAATAGTTTTGGTTGTTTGCCTAAACTGTTGACTAAGCTCATACATTGTACAGAGGCTTTTGAGAGGATAATTAAGAAGAAGAAATTATTCACCTTCCCAAAAAAAAAAAGTGGTGTTCATGAGCTTAGAGTTTCACCAAATCCCCGTCTCAATCGCTTCGTCTTGTTCCTCTTCAAAGATAGCGGCAACGAACTGCAGCAGCCTCCGAGCAGGGGCGTTGGCATCGCTTCCACTATCGCCAATGAACCCTAAGGTCCCGTTCCTTTCGAAATTTGCCTCCATCACCTACCATAGGGGGAGCAACTGATTGCCGACGGGTCCAAGATCCTCTCCATCATCCATAACATCCTCCACCTTTACTCCAACTCTGAGGCTACAACGACGAAGCCCGGGATCCCGATAAACTCCCAACTTAGGCCGCAACGACGTGGCCATCCCAGAGGGCGTCTCTGAGGAGGAGGTCGCGTCTGTGCTATCATCAAGATCATCACCACCAAGTTAAACCAGCCCTGCCATTGACCTCAACGCCCTCAAGTCAGCGGCCTGCCCAAATGAATGTCATTGTCTCTTAGATGACCGCAATGCCCTCCTTGTCTCTTCTTAATAGATACTTCGCACAAAAGTAGCAACAGGGCTAGCGCACCCTGTTCAACGACCAAGGAGGAAAGTATAAGCCTTGGTGGATTTGATAGTCTAAGAGCTATAGATCAAGTGCTGCTCCTGCTCTTCAATTCAATCTGCACGATTTTGTTGAGATTTTGTTTCGAAACACTGAGAACACCCTGTAGTCTGGACCCTCTAGAATCTGCCAGGCAGTTGGACTCTTACTAACACCACGCATCCACTTCTCCGACCTCGCCCTCAACATTGATATCCTCAACCTCAAGATGGTCGGGTCAGCAATAGTAGTAAAGGCGGGGCTGATCGGTCTGATCTCGATTAGAATACTGTGGTGGCTACAAAATTGTCCGATTGAAGTCGAAGGACTTGTACTAGAACTCCGGAAGCACTAGGCGAAGTTGCTCTCCATATTGTGAAAGCTCGACAGAAGATACAGTAGACAAATGTTGGTAGCAGTTTCACCATGACGGGTCAGGGCTTAGCAACTATGTACTTAGCATTGGCGTCCAAGGCCATGTTGAGTCATTTCTATTGCCTGAGAAACAATATCATGAGACAGATTCAGCATGTAAAAAAAATGCCAAGCTAGAGAGGCTCCCTCTAGTATACCAAACTGTCTATCCAGGCTGCTTCAAGATCATGGCATAAACTCCCTTGAACAAGATCCCATGCATCGGGCCTTCACAAGTTAGCATAAAACTAGTCAGACGTAAGGCTATGCTCACGACTGAAACACGAGATTAAGTCTAGAACCAGAATATGAGGTTATGTGTCAGTCTTGCACAAAAGAACCAAAATGCGAGGCTACGCCAGCATGCAACGCGAGACCAGGTCAGTGTAAAGTTATTTTAGACGCAAAACTGATTCAAGACCAAGCCAGTATAAAGTCATCTAGATGCGAGGCTAAGTCGAAACCAAACCAGTGTCAATTGATCCAGAATGCAAGTTTATGTTCATGCCTGAAGAGCAAAGCTAAGTTTCAGTCGTGTGCGAGCCAAATGAGATCCACACAGGGGGGTAAAACCCACATCCAGAGAGCAAAACTAAATCCCACATAAAACACGGGAGGGGTCTAACCAGCTTAAAGCCAGCAAGACGCGAGGCTATGTCTGCAAGTGAAGCGCAAGACTTATTCGATGCGTGAGGCTAAACCAGTGCACGAGTCTACCTCGGTGCACGAGGTTAAGCTAGCACACAAGTCTAACCCGACATATGGGTAAGATTAAATCATAACCCAAAGTCGAGGCTAAACTCGTTAAAGTCATCCAAAATGCAAGGTACGCCTGCACCTGAAACGTGAGGCTAAGTGTCAGCCTTACACAGAAGAGCAAGAAATCAAGGTCAAGTGTCAGTCTTGCACAGAATTGCCCAAATGCGAGGCTATGCCCGCATATAACGTTATGCCAAACCAGCGTAAATTTATCTAGATGCGAGGCTAAGCACGCATACAACAACTCACATGCAAGGATAAATCTGCCTAAAATAATCCAAATGCAAGACGAACCTCGCTAAAGTAATCCAGATGCAAGAATATACCAGCATAGATCGTAAGGCTATGCAAGTACAAAAACGAGTCTAATCCTAATACAGGAATGTGAAGTAAAATCAGTGTGAGGCTAAGCCAGTATGCGTGGATGAACCCAATGTGCGAGGTTAAGCCAACACACGTCAAATACAGCACGCGAGGTAAATCCAGAGTACGAAGTTAATCCAAAACGCAAAACAGTCCATAATGCATGGCTAACTCTCAGCCCCTTGTAAACTTCAAAAAGAAAAATGGAAAGTTAAGACTTAAGTCAGACGTCAAGCCAATCAGCAGTCTTGCATGAGAAGAAGGTGATCAATTAAATACTCATTGAAACCAGTTAAATGTGGCCCTCGCAGAGGGTGGGACCCACATCCAGCCAAACAGGGATACGTATGAAGCTAAGCCAGCGTAAAGTTATTTAAACGCGAGGCTATGCGAGGCTATGCTCACGGCTAAAATGCGAAGCTAACTCTCAGCCTTGCGTAAACTTCAAAGAACAAAAGGTGGTCAATTGAATTACAACAACCATTCAAATGTGGCCCACCCAGGGCGGCCCACACCAATAAGCCTTGTATGCTATGCAAAGAGAACTCTATACACAATACAACCAAGCCAGCGTAAAGTCATCTAAACGCGAGGCTATGTTCACGGCTGTTAGCAGTGAAAATTTCTAAGTTAAAAGGATTTTCCACAACAGAACGCGGAGCTAATTCAATAGCCCCGCGTTTGGTTACATTAACCCTGCGTTTGAATAAAACGCGGAGATGTTTAATAGCTCCGCGTTGATTCCGCAGTCTGGCTTATATTAGCCTCGCGTTTGAGTAAAACGCGGAGATGATCAATAGCTCCGCATTAGCTCCGCGTTTTGGTTATTTAGCGCCGCATTTTAATGCGATTAAAGCTCCGCGTAAGCAGATAACCAGAATCTCAAATTGATTGAGATTATGATTCTGGGCTTATCCAAATACCCGAATCAAGTCTAATCAGAATTCCATCAAAACTAAGATATCTGATTGGAATCCTTGATGAATGCGAGTTCTATTTAGATAGAAACTCTTGCATTAACCTGGGGCTATAAATACCTTCTTGGTGAAACCCTAGGGGCTTCGGCTTCTTTTTGGGTCTTCTGCTTCTTTTTGGCATCGGAAGCCTCCTATTGATCCTTTGGCAATTCAAGTACGCGAGAGAGCCTTGAAGCCTTTGCTGATCATCTTCTGAAATATTGGAGAATTCAAGTTACGCACAGAGCCTTGAGTTCGTGAAGATCAGAGAAAACCACCATCTTCTTTCTGGAGTTCTTGAGAAGTTCGAGTTACGCGAGAGAGCCTTGAACGAATCAAAACCAGAGAAGATCATCTATATTCGACCGATATCTTTAAAAGAGAAGATTTCAACGTACCGATCGTCCAAAGGAACTGCTTGACAGATCCCATCGCCACAGATCCCACAATATTGTAAAAGAGAGAGATTGAAATATAAAATCCTCTCGTTTGTTCTTTTTTTATATCTTGTTCACTTTCATTATAATTTAAGTTAATTCAATGGGAGGAAGCGAAGGAAATTTTGCGACGAACAAACTGGCGACCACAGTGGGAGCCATCTCTTTCACTGATGAAGAGATTGTGGCGCAATCGGACGTTTACTTGATCGGATCCGAAGTAGAAACGCTGGTCGTTGAAATCGACCAGCAGAAGTACGAGGAGTTCCTCTCCTCCGGATCAGGTGACTTGGATGAGACACGGCACTATCGCCGTATGTACTCCAATGCCCGAGTGACGGGTAGAAAGGTATCCACCTAGAGACGGGGATCCTTGGAGACTGCGGCTATAGAGCCGGAGTTCACACAAGAAATCCTAGCCGAGGAAGAGCTTCCGATTGCCGAAGAAGACATGGGAACTGGACTGACCAGGACCCAACTCCGGAACAGGAACCGGAGAGCGAGGCGTAGAGCCCTCAAAGCCCGCCTTGGACGCGGAGCTAACTCTAGAGGACGCGAGGCTATGGTCCCTCGCAAATTGGCTCGCGCTACCCGCGAGACCAATCTCTACCGCGTTAAACGCGAAGATACAACTTGCCTTAAAAGCAAGGAAAAGCCAGCGTGTGATTTTCCACTCAAGGCTAGTAATACTGGCGAGTTACGCAAGATACCCAACACTCGCGAGTTACGCGAGTATAAAAATTATTCAAAGCCAGCGTGTGATTCTCCACGCGAGGCTATTACTGTGCCTAGCGAGAGACGCAAAGCCAGTAAGGGTTGCGCTAGTCGCAGAATACCCAACACTCGCAAGTTACGCGAGTATAAAAATTATTCAAAGCCAGCGTGTGATTCTCCACGCGGGGCTATTACTGTGCTTAGCGAGAGACGCGAAGCTAGTGATACTTGCAATAAACGCAAGACTTCTGACACCCGCAAGGAACGGGAAGATGATTGGCAGATAGTTGTCAGTCGTAAAAACTGCGCTAAGCGCGAAGCTATGATCTGCGTCAATCGCGAAGATAAGCCAGCGTGCAAGAACTTCCCTTCACGCGTGACTATTATTCCAGAGGCTAAACTTCCAAGGACACACCAAGCCAGCGAGAAATGCGAGGCTAGTGTGGATCAGCGCGGAGCTATTTTTCAGGCCCGCAATATGAAACGCGAGGCTATTCCTAAGCCACGCGAGGATCAGTCCGACCCCAGAGTCAGGGTTGATCAATCAAAGAAGCTTCAGTGGATTCCTAAACACTCTCAAGAGTTGAATGGACCTCTTGATTTCATGGCTAGAGGCACTGACCTCAGGGAGCATCTTTCTAAGAAGAGAGGCATAGACCAACTTCAAGTTGAACATAGTTGCCATTGTCAGCAACTTATAACAACAGTATCAGCCGTGATGAATAACTGTGGCTGCAGCAAGAACAGGATATCTGTGTTCGACCGATTAAATGAGTCAAACCAGAATCCTGCTAAGAAGACAAGAACCACTCCCCTGAAACAAGGGAGAGCTGTAACTTCCAACATGGTAGGAAAAGGGAAGAAAATTGCAGAGACGGATGATGATTCAGAATCGAGCGATGATGAACTTCATCGTATTACTCGACTAAGATCAGGAGCCGTCCCGCCTCGAAATTATAAGAGGCTCGCAGGGGGTTTTTATGATGAGGACAGTGATAATTCAGCCATAGCCTCACCTCGTTCCTCTGCGTCATCTAGACTACAGAAGTCAGCATCGCACATGGCAGATAAATCTGGTGATATCAATTAGAGATTTGAGGCTCAAGAAAGAATGATTCGAGAGCAACAGAAAACGATTGAAGATCTTAAGATGCTACTTTTAAAAGTTGTTGAAGATAATGCTAAACAGGGCAAGAAGACTCCAAATGAAGAAGAACAGGAAGAGAAAGCCCACTCGATGCATGAGGAAGAAGATAGATTTTCTTTCCATGATCCGCATGAAGAAAAGCTTGAAAAGTTACAGAATCAACTCGAAGCCTTGATGCGTAAAAATGAGTTGAAGGAGTCAGGAGTCTCTAGACCATATCCAGCAGAATGGGATGTGGTACCCTATCCTCCAAAGTATAAGCCGCTCAAGTTGGAGCCCTATGACGGGAAGGGATCGCCCAGTCAGCACATCTATTATTTCTTGTCCCAAGCAGGACACTTAATGGGTAATGATTCCATCATGACCAAAGTATTTGCAAGTACTTTGCGAGGGTCTGCCTTTACTTGGTTCATGCAGCTGCCCCTAGGTACTATTAATACCTGGTTAGATATTGAGAAATTATTTCTCTCACGTTTCTTCGAGGATGACACCGAGATTACGGTTCATTCCCTCCTTGCAACTAGGCAGGGGGAACAAGAAGCGGTTAAAGATTTCATAGAAAGGTTCCGGGAGAGGTCCGTACATTGTAAATACGGAATGATCCAGGAAACTCTAGTCGAGACATGTCGACACAACCTTAAGACCAATGTGCTCCTCAAAATGGGGGCCGTAGAGTCTAAGACGTGGAGGGACCTGCTCAAACAAGGAGAGCAAGCTGAAGACCTGATTCGCCGAGTTGAAGAGTCCCGCGGGCCAACAAGTGCTGGGGGTAGTAAATCATATACCCAAAACAACAGCAACAAGAATAAAGGGAAAGCAGTAATGTCATCAGAAACTGCTCCTCAGAAAACCAGTCCTCCGCCAGAGCCGAAATCTCAAGGTCAGCGAGAGTCAAGGCAAATTAGACCGCAGCAAGAAAGGAATTACACTTTCAAAGCTGAACAGACACCAGTCCTCTTTCACCTGCTCCAAAAGAAGGGAATGCTAAAACTTCAGGAGAATAAGAAGCCAGAAGATGCGGGTAAGACTAAAGACCCAAATTACTGTCTTTATCACCGGAATGTTGGGCACCCTACCAGGGATTGTTTTCCCCTTAAGAACAGAATCCAAGCACTAATAGAGGCTGGAGTTTTGACGCTTAAGGAAGAGCAGAAGAAAGTCACTGCCAATTGTTGGTAGTAAAAATTTCTAAGTTAAAAAGATTTTCCACAACAGAACGCGGAGCTAATTCAATAGCCCCGCGTTTGGTTATATTAACCCTGCGTTTGAATAAAACACGGAGATGTTTAATAGCTCCGCGTTGATTCCACAGTCTGGCTTGTATTAGCCTCGCGTTTGAGTAAAACGCGGAGATGATCAATAGCTCCGCGTTAGCTCCGCATTTTGGTTATTTAGCGTCGCGTTTTGATGCGATTAAAGCTCCGCGTAAGCAGATAACCAGAATCTCAAATTGATTGAGATTATGATTCTGGGCTTATCCAAATACCCGAATCAAGTCTAATCAGAATTCCATCAAAACTAAGATATTTGATTGGAATCCTTGATGAATGCGAGTTCTATTTAGATAGAAACTCTTGCATTAACCTGGGGCTATAAATACCTTCTTGGTGAAACCCTAAAGGATCTTTTGGAAGTTTTGGTAAAGTTCGAGTTACGCGTGAGAGCCTTGAACTAATCAAAACCAGAGATCAGGTCTGCTTCTTCTTTTTGGCATCGGAAGCCTCCTATCGATCCTTTGGCAATTCAAGTACGCGAGAGAGCCTTGAAGCCTTTGCTGATCATCTTTTGAAATCTTGGAGAATTCAAGTTACGCACAGAGCCTTGAGTTCGTGAAGATCAGAGAAAACTACCATCTTCTTTCTGGAGTTCTTGAGAAGTTCGAGTTACGCGAGAGAGCCTTGAACGAATCAAAACCAGAGAAGATCGTCTATATTCGGCCGATATCTTTAAAAGAGAAGATTTCAACGTACCGATCGTCCAAAGGAACTGCTTGACAGATCCCATCGCCACAGATCCCACAACTATTGTAAAAGAGAGCGATTGAAATATAAAATCCTCTCGTTTGTTCTTTTTTATATCTTGTTCACTTTCATTGTAATTTAAGTTAATTCAATGGGAGGAAGCGAAGGAAATTTTGCGACGAACAAACTGGTGACCACAGTGGGAGCCATCTCTTTCACTGATGAAGAGATTGTGGCGCAATCGGACGTTGACTTGATCGGATCCGAAGTAGACACGCTGGTCGTTGAAATCGACTAGCAGAAGTACGAGGAGTTCCTCTCCTCCGGATCAGGTGACTTGGATGAGACGCGGCACTATCGCCGTATGTACTCCAATACCCGAGTGACGGGTAGAAAGGTATCCACCGAGAGACGGGGATCCTTGGAGACTGCGGCTATAGAGCCGGAGTTCACACAAGAAATCCTAGCCGAGGAAGAGCTTCCGATTGCCGAAGAAGACATGGGAACTGGACTGACCATGACCCAACTCCGGAACAGGAACCAGAGAGCGAGGCGTAGAGCCCTCAAAGCCCGCCTTGGACGCGGAGCTAACTCTAGAGGACGCGAGGCTATGGTCCCTCGCAAATTGGCTCGCGCTACCCGCGAGACCAATCTCTACTGCGTTAATCGCGAAGATACAACTTGCCTTAAAAGCAAGGAAAAGCCAGCGTGTGATTTTCCACGCAAGGCTGGTAATACTGGCGAGTTACGCAAGATTCCTGACACTCGCAAGAAATGCGAGTATAAAGATTATTCCAAGCCAGCGTGTGATTCTCCACGCGAGGCTATTACTGTGCCTAGCGAGAGATGCAAAGCCAGTAAGGGTTGCGCTAGTCGCAGAATACCCAACACTCGCGAGTTACGCGAGTATAAAAATTATTCAAAGCCAGCGTGTGATTCTCCACGCAAGGCTATTACTGTGCCTAGCGAGAGACGCAAAGCCAGTAAGGGTTGCGCTAGTCGCAGAATACCCAACACTCGCGAGTTACGCGAGTATAAAAATTATTCAAAGCCAGCGTGTGATTCTCCACGCGGGGCTATTACTGTGCCTAGCGAGAGACGCGAAGCCAGTGATACTTGCAATAAATGCAAGACTTCTGACACCCGCAAGGAACGGGAAGATGATTGGCAGATAGTTGTCAGTCGTAAAAACCGCGCTAAGCGCGAAGCTATGATCTGCGTCAATCGCGAAGATAAGCCAGCGTGCAAGAACTTCCCTTCACGCGGGGCTATTATTCCAGAGGCTAAACTTCCAAGGACACACCAAGCCAGCGAGAAACGCGAGGCTAGTGTGGATCAGCGCAGAGCTATTTTTCAGGCCCGCAATATGAAACGCGAGGCTATTCCTAAGCCACGCGAGGATCAGTCCGACCCCAGAGTCAGGGTTGATCAATCAAAGAAGCTTCAGTGGATTCCTAAACACTCTCAAGAGTTGAATGGACCTCTTGATTTCATGACTAGAGGCACTGACCTCACGGAGCATCTCTCTAAGAAGAGAGGCATAGATCAACTTCAAGTTGAACATATTTGCCATTGCCAACAACTTGTGATAGCAGTATCAGCCGTGATGAATAACTGTGGCTGCACCAAGAACAAGATATCTGTGTTCGACCGATTAAATGAGTTAAACCAGAATCCTGCTAAGAAGACAAGAACAACTCCCCTGAAACAAGGGAGAGCTGTAACTTCCAACATGGTAGGAAAAGGGAAGAAAATTGCAGAGACGAATGATGATTCAGAATCGAGCGATGATGAACTTCATCGTATTACTCGACTAAGATCAGGAGCCGTCCCGCCTCGAAATTATAAGAGGCTCGCAGGGGGTTTTTATGATGAGGACAGTGATAATTCAGCCATAGCCTCACCTCGTTCCTCTGCGTCATCTAGACTACAGAAGTCAGCATCGCATATGGCAGATAAATCTGGTGATATCAATCAGAGATTTGAGGCTCAAGAAAGAATGATTCGAGAGCAACAGAAAACGATTGAAGATCTTAAGATGCTACTTTTAAAAGTTGTTGAAGATAATGCTAAACAGGGCAAGAAGACTCCAAATGAAGAAGAACAGGAGGAGAAAGCCCACTCGATGCATGAGGAAGAAGATAAATTTTCTTTCCATGATCCGCATGAAGAAAAGCTTGAAAAGTTACAGAATCAACTCGAAGCCTTGATGCGTAAAAAAGAGTTGAAGGAGTCAGGAGTCTCTAGACCATATCCAGCAGAATGGGATGTGGTACCCTATCCTCCAAAGTATAAGCCGCTCAAGTTGGAGCCCTATGACGGGAAGGGATCGCCCAGTCAGCACATCTATTATTTCTTGTCCCAAGCAGGGCACTTAATGGGTAATGATCCCATCATGACCAAAATATTTGCAAGTACTTTGCGAGGGCCTGCCTTTACTTGGTTCATGCAGCTGCCCCCAGGTACTATTAATACCTGGTTAGATGTTGAGAAATTATTTCTCTCACGTTTTTTCGAGGATGACACCGAGATAACGGTTCATTCCCTCCTTGCAACTAGGCAGGGGGAACAAGAAGCGGTTAAAGATTTCATAGAAAGGTTCCGGGAGAAGTCCGTACATTGTAAACACGGAATGATCCAGGAAACTCTAGTCGAGACATGTCGACACAACCTTAAGACCAATGTGCTCCTCAAAATGGTGGCCGTAGAGTCTAAGACGTGGAGGGACCTGCTCAAACAAGGAGAGTAAGCTGAAGACCTGATTCGCCGAGTTGAAGAGTCCCGCGGGCCAACAAGTGCTGGGGGTAGTAAATCATATACCCAAAACAACAGCAATAAGAATAAAGGGAAAGCAGTAATGTCATCAGAAACTGCTCCTCAGAAAACCAGTCCTCCGCCAGAGCCGAAATCTCAAGGTCAGCGAGGGTCAAGGCAAATTAGACCGCAGTAAGAAAGGAATTATACTTTCAAAGCTGAACAGACACCAGTCCTCTTTCACCTGCTCCAAAAGAAGGAAATGCTAAAACTTCCGGAGAATAAGAAGCCAGAAGATGCGGGTAAGACTAAAGACCCAAATTACTGTCTTTATCACCGGAATGTTGGGCACCCTATCAGGGATTGTTTTCCCCTTAAGAACAGAATCCAAGCACTAATAGCGGCTGGAGTTCTGACGCTTAAGGAAGAACAGAAGAAAGTCACTTCCAATATGGCAACCATAATGGTTGGAACCCACGAGTTTCCCGCAGGAGTGACCCCAATCCCTAAGGGTAAGATGGTCATGAAGAATCTTGATCCGCACAATAAAGCCCAAGAGGGACTTGTCCCCGTAACAACCCAAAAGGGGGAGGTTATGTGGGTTCACCCTGATTTGCTGGAAGATGAACAATGGACTACCTCAAGAAGTCCAGAGAAGAAACGGGCTGTCAATGCCATTTCTGCGGATATAAAGGAAGAATATATAGCTTCAGGCGCCTTCACAAGTTCTGAAGAAGAACCCGAAACTATGGCCACCCATCAAGATGGGGCAGGCCCTTCCAGTACTCGATCTGGAAAGACATATCTTAAGGACCACACTAGAGTGGATCCAAAAGATATCTATGCAGAACTTGCAAAGCCTGCGAAGCAGAAAAGACTTCGTTTCCAGAAGAATTCTACCAGAGATGAAGGAGCCAAAGAAACTCCCTTCGAATTTGACATAATCGCGCAGTTGGCTAATATCCCAGCGCGAGTGACGCTTTACGAATTGTTGAGATTATCAAAATCAACACGTGAAGCTCTAAGAGAGGCCTTGGCAGACTCTGAGTCGTTCTTAGCTCAGATTGTCGAGCCGGCCATCGAAGAGCGGGACTCTTGCCCCCACTGTCATCAAGTGAGGAGGCAGGTCCCACAAATTATCTTCTCTCCAGAAGACATGCAGGTGAGAAATATAAAGCATAATGGCCTTTATATTTCACTGGATATGTCGGGTCCACAAAAGTGGACCGAATTCAGATTGATCCAGGTTCTGCACTCAGCGTCGTGCCTAGTAGATTGATGCAGCTGTTGGGGATTTCCCTTCATCGCTTGACACCTACACACACTACCATCTATGGATTCAACGCTAATAATAGCCATCCTCTTGGTAAGATCCGATTGCGGTGTCAAATTGGAGACTTGAAAACGGAGGTTACGTGCTACGTAATTGATGCTGATACCTCCTACAATATTTTATTGGGGTGACCTTGGATTCACTCTCATATGATAGTTCCGTCGACTCTTCACCAGTGCATGAAATATTGCGATGAGGAAGGAGAGGTCCGGACACTAATTGCTGACAAGCAGCCATTCAAAAGGTTGGAAAATTACTTCACAGATGCTGCACTCTACAAGCCAGCACATGAAGCTTCCAATGACAGTCTTAACAAATCTCCAAGGCCTGACGACAGTGGCAATGAAGCCGACACTGAGTACGAGCTCCTTGGAGAAGATGACGGGGGTGATTACGAAATCAACCCTCACCTAGATCTTAGCTTAGGTCTTGATAATATAGTGGATGTAATAGAAAGTGAATGGGTTATTAATGAAAGTGTAAAGTTAGTCTACGAGCATGCTGTAGCTACTGAGTCTGAGCCCTCTTGTACCTCCACCGAAGCGGATGGCCTGACCGAACTTGAAGTTCTGGCGGCATATCATTTGCCCCTCAAGTCTTCCCTCATCTCTCAATTAAAAATAACCGAGGATCAAGGGCACTTATTTGAAGTGCCTCCCCGACAGAAGTCCCAAAGGCCGATCATGTTCGGCAAAGTGGCCACGTCGCCTCGACAGAGACAAAGTAGTGAAAGTGATGAACAAACATCACCTCAATTTCACTTATATGAGCAAAGGTCCCGACAGATGATGGAGAAAATGGGATATAATTTTACCCAGATGCCGGGATTAAACTTTGGAAAAGGGCGGCGGAATCTCATACCCTCGTTTAGACCGAGAGGAAAGAGCCCTGATTATTATCAGAAGACCCGCAGGGGGTTGGGTTATGTATCTACTCCACCTTCGTCACCATTAAAGGATGAAGAGAATTCTTCGGATAAAGTAGAAACATCTTCACCAGATCATGATTCGGATATAAGCACCGGTACTTGGTTTCAGTCTTTGACAGCCAATATGGTTTCAGCCGCGCCAGAAAGCGACAAGGAACCAATTGACGTTCAAGACGATGCCTGGGCCAGGCATATGGACACTCTCTGGGATGTCCGCTTCGAACAGCGTGATCCGCCCACAGAAGATAAATTAATGCAGGTTAACATGGGAACGGAAGAAAATCCGAAATCCATTTTCATAAGCGACACACTAACTCCCTTAGAAAAAGAGGAACTTATATTCCTTATCAAAGAGTATATAGATGTGTTCGCATGGAGTTATGAAGATATGCCTGGACTTGATCCTCAAATTGCCACACACCGGTTAAATATAAAAGAAGATGTCAAACCTGTTAAACAGCAACAGAGACGTTTTCGACCGGAATTGATGGAGGCAATAGTTGCTGAGGTCAACAAGCTTATACAATCCGGGTTCATCCGTGAAGAACAACACCCAGACTGGGTGGCAAACATAGTGCCAGTTTGCAAAAAGAATGGCAAAATCCGGATATGTATTGACTTTCGAGATCTGAACGCTGCATGTCCCAAGGATGAATTTCCACTCCCCATCACCGACGTGATGATCGATAATACTTGCGGTTATGAAAGGATGTCCTTTATGGATGGCTTCTCAGGTTATAACCAAATCAAGATGCACCCGGATGATGAAAAGCATACAGCTTTCAGAACGCCACAGGGGGTATACTGCTATACGGTGATGCCATTCGGATTAAAGAATACAGGTGCCACTTATCAACGCGCAATGAGCGCCATATTTAAAGAACACCTACGCAGAACAGTAGAGTGCTATGTGGATGACTTAGCAGTTAAAAGCAAATACAAAGAAGATCATCTTCACGATTTAAGAGTGGTCTTCGATCTTATGAGGAAACATCATTTGAAGATGAATCCCACTAAGTCATTCATGGGGGTATCCAGCGGGAAGTTTCTAGGGTTCGTAATAACTTCAAAAGGAATTTTCCTCGACCCTGAAAAGGTAAAAGCGATTAGCGAAATGCCGCCTCCCCTCAATCTTAAGGAATTAAGGGGATTACAAGGAAAACTCGCTTATATTCGGCGCATTATATCCAACTTATCTGGACGATGCCAACCATTCTCCAAACTTATGAAGAAGGGAGTGTCTTTCATATGGGATGAGGCATGTCAGCAGGCATTTGATGACCTCAAGGAGTACCTTACTAAACCTCCTGTACTAATGGCACCAGTCCCTGGGCAGCCCTTCCTTATATATGTAAGGGCCATGGATAATACTTTAGGAGCATTACTTGCTCAATATAATGAGCACGGCCATGAACATGCCCTCTACTATTTAAGTAGAACAATGATTGGGACCGAACAACGATATACCCCGATTGAAAAAGAATGTTTAGCCCTAGTGTTTGCTGTTCAGAAAATGCGACACTACCTTTCGGGGCAAACAATTCATGTCATATCACGGGTTAATCCCTTGAAGATTCTGATGACAAAACCGGGATCCTTGAATGGCCGATTGGCAAAATGGGCGCTCTTACTATCGCCCTATGACATACATTTTGTCCCTCAAAAGGCCATGAAGGGACAGGCAATCGCTGATTTCCTTACAGACCATCCAATTTGGTCCAAATTAAAGCAGACATCAGAAGTCAACACAGTTACCGGAGAACAACCTTGGCAAATGTTCTTTGATGGTGCCGCGAGACGATCTGCTGCTGGAGTGGGGGTTGTGCTAATATCCCCACATAAACATATATTGCCTAACGGTTACTCATTAACAGAACCGTGCACTAATAATGTAGCGGAGTACAACGCGCTCATTATCGGCTTAAAAATAGCTCTTCAACTGGGGGTGAACCATCTAGAGGCATATGGAGATTCTAAGCTCATTGTCAATCAGATGACAGGTGAGTATGAAGTCAGACATGAAGCCCTCATCCCCTATCATCGCTAGCTATTGAGCTAGCAGGATATTTTGAACAATTCTACATATATCACGTATCTCGAAACGAGAACATTTATGCAGATGCTCTTGCCGCATTAGCAGCAACGCTGGCAATCCCGCCAGGTGAAGCTAAAAGCATCACCATTGGTAGCAGAGAACTCCTCCACCCAGATGTGGTATCTCAAATCGAAGAGGTATGCCAGATTGGCTTAAACTTAGAGCCCCGTGATTGGCGATTTCCGTTTGTGGATTATGCTTTGCATGGGATATTACCAGAGGATCCTAAGAAAGCCATCTCAATAAAGAGGAAGGCCCAAAGATTTTATTATGATCATAAACTTCAGACTTTGTATAGAAAGTCAAGAGGTGGTCTATTGCTACGCTGCATATCGAAAGCAGAAGCAGAACAAGTGCTGAAAGAAACACATAATGGAATATGCGGAGCTCATCAGCCCGGTCCCAAACTTGGAGACCGTATAAGAAGGCTGGGGTACTACTGGCCGAGCATGGTGAAGGAAGCAATGGCATACGCTAAACGATGTCATGCATGCCAAATACATGCCAATTTTATTCATCAACCCCAAGAATACTTGCACAATACCGTTGCAAGCTGGCCATTTGAAGCCTGGGCAATGGACATTGTGGGGCCAATAACTCCCCCGTCATCCAGAGGACATCGGTTTATTCTTGCAATAACCGATTATTTTTCAAAATGGGCCGAAGCCGTGCCCATGAAAGAGGTGAAGACGACAAATGTGATCAAGTTCGTCAAGCATCATGTCGTTTACCGATTTGGCGTCCCCCGACGGATTATTCATGATAATGGTCCGCAATTCATCAGTCAGGGATTCTCCAGATTCTGCAATAAATTAAGAATCAAAGATATCGCTTCTACACCATATAATCATGTGGCTAATGGGTTGGCCGAAGCTTTCAACAAAACGATCATCAAACTCCTTCGGAAATTCGTCTCTTCCAATAAACGAGATTGGGATGAAAAGTTAGGAGAATGTTTGTGGGCCTATCGCACCACCGTTCGCACCCCGACTAAAGCAACCCCGTTCTCTTTGGTTTATGGAAGTGAGGCTGTTCTGCCTCTTGAAATCCAGATACCATCATTAAGAGTGGCTTTAGCCACAAAGATGACGACAGAAGAGCGCCATCAGCAAAGGTTGCAAGAACTAGTGGCGTTAGATGAAAAACGTCTCAGGGCTCAACAACAAATTGAGTTGTATCAAGCCCGAATATCTCAAACGTTCAATAAGAACGTCAAACCAAGGACCTTTAAGCGAGGAGACTTGGTTCTGGCTGTTAAAAGGCCAATGGTGCTAACCCACAAGACTAAGGGTAAGTTTGAACCCAAGTGGGAAGGACCGTTCATTGTGGAGACAGTCTACTCCAGTGGAGCTTATCGCTTAATGAATCAAGACGGCGATAGGATGATGATGCCGATTAATGGCAAATTTCTGAAGAAATACTATGCTTAATATCTCTGGGAGTATAAGCCTCCAATTTATCCAAGTTACGCAGATGAGCACTTGGACTTCTTCTATTCTGGTGATTTTAACCCACTAAACCCTGGCGTGTTTGGTTCTCAAGTTTGAACCACCTCCAGTCTTTTCTTAGGCATGCACAGTTTGGCGCCTCTGACCTAAACCTGGTGCGTTTGGTTCTCAAGTTTGAACCACCTCTAGTCTTTTCTTAGGCATGCGCAGTTTGGCGCCTCTGACCTAAACTCTGGTGAGTTTGGTTCTCAAGTTTGAACCACCTCCAGTCTCCTTTTTCTAGGCATGCGCATTGTGCGCCTCTGACCTAAACCTGGTGAGTTTGGTTCTCAAGTTTGAACCACCATCAGTCTTTTCTTAGGCATGCGCATTGTGCGCCTCTGACCTAAACCTGGTGTGTTTGGAGTACCCAGTTCGAGTTACGCGAGAGAGCCTTGAACCGCCTCCAGTTTGGTTCTCAAGTTTGAACCACCTCCAGTCTTTTTTCTAGGCATGCGCATTGTGCGCCTCTGACCTAAACTCTGGCGTGTCTGGTTCTCAAGTTTGAACCATCTCCAGTCTTTTCTTAGGCATGCGCAGTTTGGCGCCTCTGACCTAAACTCTGGTGAGTTTGGTTCTCAAGTTTGAACCACCTCCAGTCTCCTTTTTCTAGGCATGCGCATTGTGCGCCTCTGACCTAAACTCTGGCGTGTCTGGTTCTCAAGTTTGAACCACCTCCAGTCCTTTTTCTAGGCATGCACATTGTGCGCCTCTAACCTAAACTCTGGCGTGTCTGGTTCTCAAGTTTGAACCACCTCCAGTCTTTTTCTAGGCATGCGCATTGTGCGCCTCTGACCTAAACTCTGGCGTGTCTGGTTCTCAAGTTTGAACCACCTCCAGTCCTTTTTCTAGGCATGCGCATTGTGCGCCTCTGACCTAAACTCTGGCGTGTCTGGTTCTCAAGTTTGAACCACCTCCAGTCCTTTTTCTAGGCATGCGCATTGTGCGCCTCTGACCTAAACTCTGGCGTGTCTGGTTCTCGAGTTTGAACCACCTCCAGTCCTTTTTCTAGGCATGCGCATTGTGCGCCTCTGACCTAAACTCTGGCGTGTCTGGTTCTCAAGTTTGAACCACCTCCAGTCTTTTTCTAGGCATGCGCATTGTGCGCCTCTGACCTAAACTCTGGCGTGTATGGTTCTCAAGTTTGAACCACCTCCAGTCCTTTTTTTAGGTATGCGCATTGTGCGTCTCTGACCTAAACTCTGGCGTGTCTGGTTCTCAAGTTTGAACCACCTCCAGTCTTTTTCTTAGGCATGCGCATTGTGCGCCTCTGACCTAAACCTGGTGTGTTTGGAGTGCCCAGTTCAAGTTACGCGAGAGAGCCTTGAACCACCTCCTGTTTGGTTCTCAAGTTTCAACCACCATCAGTCCTTTTTCTTGGGCATGCGCAATTTGGTGCCTCTGACCCAAAACCTGGTGTGCTTAGTTCTCAAGTTTGAACAGCCCCCAATCTTTCTTTTAGGCATGTGTAATTAAGCGCCTCTGACCTAAAAAATATGAATTGCCCAACGCCAACTAGGCAATGTGAAGAGAACAAGTTTCTCGCCAACCCATCATGGTGGGGTAAAAGTATGAATTTCCCAATGCTAACTAGGCAATGGGAAGAGAACTAGTTTCTCGCCAACCCATCATGCTGGGGTAAAAGTATGAATTGCCCAATGCCAACTAGGCAATGGGAAGAGAACAAGTTTCTCGCCAACCCATCATACTGGGGGTAAGAGTATGAAATTAACTACCCGATGCTGATTAAAGGTAAAGGGAAGAGGAAAAGTTTGGCATTTAAGTCCAAACGTACTCCTCGACAACTCACCATGTTGAGGGAAATAACATGGCTAGCCCAACTCAAACGGTAGTTGGTAAAGGCTAATCAAATCCGTTAATAGCTGGGGGTTTGCTAAAAATCCCATATTAAACTTTAATTGTTATTTCGGTTCAAGAAATTGAGCATAAACGATACCGAGATAAATCGTTTTGACGACAGGTTATTTGTTGGGCAAGCAAATCTGTTTTGAAGCCGGCAAATAAAAGAGTCAAAAGAATCATCTTTATTAAAAAGGTGAAGATACAAAAAGAATTTTAAAGAAACATCGTAAGGTTATCTCTCTCCTGTTCACGAAGTTCTTATTACAAGGAAGATAGAAGCGTAAAGAGAGATGAAACTATTGGCCCCCCAGAAGTCTCAATTGGTGTATTGTCTCGTCCAAATTTCTACGATGAGAAGCCTCCACGGTTTGCTGAGCTTGCCTACGCAACTAATCTTCACTTATTGTAAATTGTTGCTGACGAGATTCTTCTATGGCACGATTCCTGGCCATCTCTTCCTGCTGAATCTGCTCCTGCTGGACAAGCAACATCTCCCGTTTCTTGACAGATTCTCCTAATCGGAGTTCATTTTCTATCAAGGTGGCCCGAGCTCTGGCAATCGTCTCCTGGGCTTTAGAAATGGCCGCCTGGCTTTTCTCAATTCCAAAGTTTACCCTCTGTAGGTCACCAATAACGGACTCCCGACTGGCCTGGAGCTCTGTCAGCTCCTGAGACCATCTCTCCTCCTGCTGCCTTAAAATATTTCTTTGAGATAAGGATTCTGCTCGAAGCCGCGCCAGCTCTATCTCAGTGATCGCCTCCATCTCAGTGATCGCCTCCACACCAGCTCTATCTCAGTGATCGCCTCCGCGCCAGCTCTATATCAAGGCGGGCCCGGTATGGAGCTGCTCGATCTTACCCACCGAATTCTTCGATATTTCCTAAATACCGGAGTAACAGTGGACGTGCAAAACTGAAGAAATCATGGCCAATAAGAACCATCTCGACACATCTTCTTAACAAATGCATAAAATCCTCGACAGTAAAGCCGAAAAGTCTTTCAAGAGGATTTGCAGTGTCGGTAGGCAAAGTAGGCAATGCCAAAAGAGGTGTCGTGAGCAAGAGAGCAGTAGTGGCTGGGATTGGAGAAGAAGAAGCCCGTCCCTGCATTAAATTCATGATCTTAGGGACCAAAAGAGCTAGTGCAGATCTGGAAGAACTGGAGACCCCAGACGAAGTACCGTCGGTACAGACCACTTGGGTACCCCCACCAACAGGAAGAGAAGATGGTACCACTTCGCCTGAAGTTCCTCCGGTAGGAGAAACATCTTCGAATGAGAATTTCAAATTATTCTCCTCCCCTGCTGGAAGGCTTGGAGTTGGAAGAGTTGCAAGTATCTCAGCAGCCACGACAACAGACGACGTTAAAATCGCTGACTGAGAAGGCACTCCAACGACCGTGGGAAATGTCTCAGAAGAGCAAACGGGTGTTGGAGATGGCATGCTAGGAGAAGGTGTAGCCTCATTAGCAGCAGCTGCAATAATAATCTCAGTTCTCTCGTCACTTCCCAATTCGTCAATTGGGGGAATTGAAGAGGAAACAGAGGCATGAGCCGGTGTGGAATAATCAGCCGCAAACTCACTAGCGAAGCTACCTACACCACCAACAGAGCCAGAATGGTCCATTCTATCGTCAGACTCTACTTGGGTAGTCGAGTGCATTGGCGAAAGAAGTTGATCACCTATATTTCAGAAGACCAGAAAAGCAGTGTTACGTTAAAATAATAACGGGCAAAAGATAAAATGCTAAAGGCCATACCAGGCGATACGAGTCCAGTTGTCGGATTTGAAGGGGGAGCCATTGTTGTTTCCAGCAGTGTACCCGTCTCGCTACCCGTTAGTTGCACCCCAGGTTCTGCCACAGGCTCTGCGGCCGAAGGAGCTGAAATCTCAGCAACACTTGGAGCTTTGGCAGGTTCATCCTCCCTTGCCAACGCTGGGGGTACAGCTGAAGCCAACAAGTCGGAAGCAAGTTTGATAGCCACTTCTTGGGGGGCTATCAAAGTTTCCTGTGCCAGTTTTCGCTTCTTACTCGGCCTTTTCTTTAAAGTGCCGCGGCGTTTGAGAGTTGGACTCAGGGAACGACTGACAATAGGCTGAGGAACTCCACCAGCACCAGCATCATCATCATCATCACCGGCATCATCGTCTGATTCGCTGATGTCCGAAGGCTCAGCCGCAGCGCCAAGGAATTCTTCCATTCCTTTTATCCTTACCCTAGAAGCACCCTGACGGCTAATATAGAGGGCTTCAATCTCTTTGCAACAACTGCGATTGAGAGAGAAGCCGGGCACGTCAGCATTCGCAATGTTGAACCAATTGCAGGAGCTGAGGGTCATGGCTAATTCTGGCACCTTCTGGGGCAAGGAGAATTCAGCTTCGGTCCCGCCCGCTGCAAAATGGTACCAGCCACGAGCACCTTCGTATAAATTCCCCTCGTAAGCGAGATCTTTATTTGGATTACCCACATAAAGTTGAGAATATCCAAACTGGCGAGCAAAACGACTCGGAGTATATGGTTCAATCTGACACTGGAGATCTTGACGATACATCAAGTGTCTGGGACGGATGTTGAGAAGCCACCAGAACGCTCCTGCAGATAAAGTATTGAACTTATCTGCTCCCATGGCATCCTTTAGCCTCGTCCCATATCCTCCACCGGGAAAGTCAGGAAAACACCGAAAGATCTCGTAATTCTGAAAGCTACGAAGAGTCTTCCGAATCTGGGACATATAATTCTGCCTCCATGAAAAACGTTCATACAGTTCTACAAGGAAGCACTTTTCACCCGAACGACGCTCTGGTGCATTCATTAAGGAGGGACAGTGCAAGACAAGCCACGCCATCAAATAGGTGTAGGGCATCTCCACCCTAGGGTTTGGAGTTTTCGGTTGGGCAGTCTCTTTCGACTTGCCCTTTCCTTTCCCCTTGACCTTAATAGTGGGGAGGAAATCACGATAGAAAACCCTCAGTCCATACTGCAAATTACTTACCATAGCGGGAAGGAGTCCAAGGGGTCGGCCGTATGCAAGAAGAACCGCTGGATATACCACGGTCACTGCAATCGCTTCCTTGGGCAATGACGGCACGACGCATCTTTTGAGCCACAGCATCAGAAACCCGGCAATGAGACCTCTGTTGGAGATCGAAAACTGGGCTTGATAGTGATAGCTCTTGAATGAAGTACCGGGACCGTATCCATTCTCATTGGATTCCGTAGTATAGAACAAACGGTAATGGCCCCTGGCTACACGTTGGTCGATCTCTAAAATGGGGACAGGAGAATGACCATGGATAGTGGCCGAGCTATCCTTAGAATTTAAGTTGGCAAAGAGATATTCGGCCCACTTCTTGTGACCAATACCGTGATTACGCGCACCCGTCAAGTCAGCGCAAATATGATAATGGTACATCATCTCCCAGTATGTGGCATGGATGCGCTCGTCCCTCGCCAACATGTTCAACTCATCAGTGGTAGGGATATACTCCTCGTAAGGGACTTCGCCCATCAAGAGCCCAGAAACCTCAAACATCTCGTGGAGAGCGAACCCTAGCTCACCCACTGGTGTAAAGAAAGCACAGGTTTCAGGGTTATACATCTCCAAGAGGCAGTAAAAGTGATAAGCACTCTGGGAAAACCCGAATTGGACATTTCTGATGGCTTTATACAAGCCAATATCCTTTAAAATGGGCTCGTGGGAATCCAGCATGTACTGAACAAGGCGTGCCCACCACATATTGTTAGAAGAATGAACCCAGCCTGGCATCCTGAAGTCGCTAGCCGCGTACTGACCATCCTTCGCCAAGAACTCACTTAAGAAAGTTCGGGCACGAGATGGGACTTCACCCACTGGAAGCTCCTTGCCAAATCGGCCTGGAAGCAAGCCAGTAATGCATTTTGGGGAACCATCTTGATAAACCCCTTTTGCACCAAATTTGCCTGTTGGGACGCCATCTTGCTCCTGAGTCAGTCCCCACTTTAATTCTTGAGGCATCGCTAGCCTCTGAAGATAGACCAGAGGATAGCTACGATCCATTCTAGGCAGAAACATCAGCATTTCGCCTGAGTTATATAACCAAACATGCTCCTCTTCAGAAAGGATCCTATCTGAGTGATCCATCTGGTCTCCAAAGAGGAAAGCGGGTTTCTCCATCGCCCTTCTGTTCACATCTTCAAAAGCCGCGTCAGTTATGATTTCTCGCGCAGTAGTGGGGTGGTACTTGATCAGCTTCTCCTTACGTTCCTTCGGGTCTGGCTTGTATGAGGGCAGGATGGTAGGGAAACGGAATTGGCCGGAGGGATCAGAACCCCCAGCAAAGCCGAAGTAGTTCTTGTGGGGAAGAGATTCCATCGAATACCCTACTGCAAAAAGAAAGCAGAGTGAGAGAAGTTTCTATAAGACAGAAAAAAATTCTCTAAGTATGGACGCGCGAAGCTAAAAATTAGAACGCGCGAAGCTAAGAATAGCGCCGCGCGAAGCTAAAAATTAGACCGCGCAGAACTTGAAAGAGCCTCGCGTTTTTAGCGCGACTGCTACTTAAAAGATCCTCGCGTTTTTAGCGCGACTGCTACTTAAAAGAGCCTCGCGTTTTCAGCGCGACTGCTACTCAAAATAGCCTCGCGTTTTCAGCGCGACTGCTACTTAAAATAGCCTCGCGCTTTAAACGCGAGGATGACGCGATAACTTCGCGTAAGAAGGCAGTCAGAGACTTTTCTTCCTCTCCAAGCCTTACGGCAGGAGTACGGCGATCTCGCCCGTAAAAGAGTTGATTGATCAGTTAAATTTAAGCCAAATCACTCTAGAAATGTTCTAAAGAGTCTCGATGGAAAGATTCTTACCCCCGATAGGCGAAATGTGGGCTGGCGCGTCGCTGCCTTGGCCGCCGCCACCACTGCTTGCGCCAGTCGCCGATGATGGAGTCGCTCGAGAAGTAGCACGAGTTTTGGGTGCCATTGCTGAGAAAAATCGACTGAAAATTCGGAGAAACTCGGTTGGAAGAAGATTGGGTCGTCTGAACTCTGATCGCCTGAATCTCTAAGTTTCTGGAAAATTCTCAAATAAAGTGAGAAGGATAAGAAATAGAGATTTCTTTTAAATGGAAGGAACCGCCTCTTTTAATTCGGCGCGAGTTTCGGAGATTGTGACTGGTCAGTTACTCTCTAAAACGCGAAGCTATTAGCCTCGTGCGACTAAGAAAAAGCGAAGTTGATTAACTCCGCGCAACTATACAAAACGCGAGGATAGCCTGTGCCTTAGCTTCACGTTTTCATGAAAAAAAAAACTTAGATTTTCTGACGAGTGCAATTAGGCGCTTCCATCTAAGTTAAAATGATCCTTATCCGATCATTTGGGTTAGTAATCTAAGTTACGCGGAAGAGGCTTAGATTATTTTACCAAAATTATTAACCATCTGTTTATTGAGCAAGCGAGATTCTTGAAGCCAACAGATAGAGAGGAAAATAATTTTATCTTTATTCATGAAGCAAAAGATTACAAAGAGGGAGTTATAGCTCTCCCAAAAGCTTTTTACATGGTCAACTCATCAATAACCAAATAGTAAGATTTCTCTACGGGGTGTTGAAGCTCAGTTCCCTGGTTCACATGCAAAAGAAAATTCAAGATTTCTCTACGGGGTGTTGAAGCTCAGTTCCGTGGTTCACATGCAAAAGATCTCCTCTGCAAATGTCAACTAGGATCTGTCATCTGAAATGAAGCACGAGAGGAAAGGAAAGTGTTGCACTGAAGCGCAATTCTGCATTGCAAGTGCTGCAGCTCCTTATTTACAGCCCCTTCTGGAGTTTATCTCTCGGAGCCAGAGCTTGAAACTTGCAACTATGTTGTAAAGCATATGCTTCTGACTTCCTTAGAGTCACTTCTGCTGATGAAGATCGATGGACCCACATACATTCCTCTTCAGAAAGGATTGAACTTACTGCAAAAGGAACAGAGTTTCCAAAAGAGTGAAAACGCGGAGCTAAGCTAACTCCGCGCACAGTTGAAGAAATAGCCTCGCGCTTTAAACGCAGAGGATGATGCGATAACTTCGCGAAAAGGGGGACAAGATTTCTTTCTGCTCTTTCCTTCTCTTTCAAAATTCATAGCGACTGCTAATCAAAGATAGCCTCGCAATTCATCGCGACTGCTAATCAAAGATAGCCTCGCGGATTCATCGCAACTGCTAATCAAGGATAGCCTCGCAATTCATCGCGACTGCTAATCAAAGATAGCCTCGCGGATTCATCGCGACTGCTAATCAAAGATATCCTCGCAATTCATAGCGACTGCTAATCAAAGATAGCCTCGCAATTCATCGCGACTGCTAATCAAAGATAGCCTCGCGGATTCATCGCAACTGCTAATCAAGGATAGCCTCGCAATTCATCGCTACTGCTAATCAAAGATAGCCTCGCGGATTCATTGCGACTGCTAATCAAAGATAGCCTCGCAATTCATCGCGACTGCTAATCAAGGATAGCCTCGCAATCCATAGCGACTGCTAATCAAAGATAGCCTCGCGGATTCATAGCGACTGCTAATCAAAGATAGCCTCGCAATTCATCGCGACTGCTAATCAAGGATAGCCTCGCGGATTCATTGAGACTACTAGTAAAACCCCGCGTTTCAAGCGCAGGGACGACACAATAAAACGGCGATCTCGCCAACAAGACAAAGCAATCGTCCAGATTAAAATCAAGCCAAAATATCTCAGAATGGTTCTTAGAAAACCAAGAGATGAGGTTTTTACCTTCGGAAGACGCTGCATAGACTGGTTCACCGTTGTGTTTACCTTTACGGCTGCTGCCATTAACGCCGGCCAACTTGCGAAAAGCCAAACTCCTCTGGAGAGACATCCTAATGATGAAAATCTATGGAGAATTGAACGAAGATCAGTTGAAGATCATTCGTGAGTCACTCGAGTTCTCAGAAATTCTTCGGATGAGATGAAGAAGAAGATGAGCCGGGAGCTCTATTTAAACAGAGTTTCCGTCGCTTGGTATTCGGCGTGGAAACTCAGGGTAATTAATGACATAATTACTCATTTCACTGAAGACGAAGTGAAGCTGATTAGCTCCGCGTAAGTGAGCGTAACGCGAGATAGACTTGGTATTCTAACTCCGCGTTTCAGTTTAGAGATCCAAAGTATTTCAAAATCTGCTGAAGTCTAAGCCATTTTGAAAACTTTGGAGGGGGTTCTGTTGGCAGTGAAAATTTCTAAGTTAAAAAGATTTTTCACAACAGAACGCAGAGCTAATTCAATAGCCCCGCGTTTGGTTATATTAACCCTGCGTTTGAATAAAACACGGAGATGTTTAATAGCTCCGCGTTGATTCCGCAGTCTGGCTTATATTAGCCTCGCGTTTGAGTAAAACGCGGAGATGATTAATAGCTCCGCGTTAGCTCCGCGTTTTGGTTATTTAGCGTCGCGTTTTGATGCGATTAAAGCTCCGCGTAAGCAGATAACCAGAATCTCAAATTGATTGAGATTATGATTCTGGGCTTATCCAAATACCCGAATCAAGTCTAATCAGAATTCCATCAAAACTAAGATATTTGATTGGAATCCTTGATGAATGCGAGTTCTATTTAGATAGAAACTCTTGCATTAACCTGGAGCTATAAATACCTTCTTGGTGAAACCCTAAAGGATCTTTTGGAAGTTTTGGTAAAGTTCGAGTTACGCGTGAGAGCTTTGAACTAATCAAAACCAGAGATCAGGTCTGCTTCTTCTTTTTGGCATCGGAAGCCTCCTATCGATCCTTTGGCAATTCAAGTACGCGAGAAAGCCTTGAAGCCTTTGCTGATCATCTTCTGAAATCTTGGAGAATTCAAGTTACGCACAGAGCCTTGAGTTCGTGAAGATCAGAGAAAACTACCATCTTCTTTCTGGAGTTCTTGAGAAGTTCGAGTTACGCGAGAGAGCCTTGAACGAATCAAAACCAGAGAAGATCGTCTATATTCGGCCGATATCTTTAAAAGAGAAGATTTCAACGTACCGATCGTCCAAAGGAACTGCTTGACAGATCCCATCGCCACAGATCCCACAACTATTGTAAAAGAGAGCGATTGAAATATAAAATCCTCTCGTTTGTTCTTTTTTATATCTTGTTCACTTTCATTGTAATTTAAGTTAATTCAATGGGAGGAAGCGAAGGAAATTTTGCGACGAAGTATTCAGATATAACATCACTACACTGTGTGGGAATTTGATGAATCTCGAAAAGAAACTCCAAATGATCTCTAAAAAATAATATATTAGGATTAACCTGCCAAAATATGGGAATTATGCTCAAAGACTTACCGATAGCAATATGAGTGTCAACTATTTCATACTCGGTTTCTTCATCTACATTTGACTCCAAAATTAAAGATCTAGTATCATGTGGGGGTGTACTAGACTCTACCAAAACATTCTGAGTATCAGTAGTATCAGTAGTATTCTCTACAGTAGCATGGATTTCAATAGGAATATGAATCTGTATATTAGACTCTTGTGCCTCATTAATAATATCATCATTAAGTATAAAAGGAATATGAGTATCGGCAATAAGAATAGACATGTTCGATTCCAATTGTGATTCAACTACAGTACTTTCCTTAGAAACACGAACCTCAATAACTTCTGAATTGTCAACGAGATTAAAGGGCATGATATCTATGGGTACACTCTTGAGGGGACACTCATAATCGTAATACCAAGATATGCGACACTTAGAACACTTGGTCATGGTACATTGAAAGGCAGAGTGTCCATATTTGTCGCATTTAGGACACTGTGTTCTAACTTTTAGAGTGAATCTATTTTCCAATTTAGCTAAAAGACGAGTCCTATAATACGTAGGAAGATACTCATCAATAAGAATATCTTTCATTTCTTCCCACGAGTTTATAGGATTCCTATAACGTTCCTCACGATCTATCTCTACTGAAATCCAAAAATTTTTGGCTTGTCCCACTATTCGTCTTCTAACAAATTGAAATTTACGTTTGCTAGACATTTCATAATAGTCAAAGTAACATTCCATATTCACTAACCAATCAATAAAGTCGCGAGTAGAGGAATACCCATCAAATACAGGATCTTTATACCAGAATTTTTCATCTATTATTTCTCTAGCAGCACGCAGATCATAAATATAATGGGATCTCTTTGACTCCGAATGGCGACTAGATCGTGTTGTAAAATGAGACATGCTTAATATAATGAATGGATCATGCAATGCGAACTAGTCAAGTATACAGATGATAGTGCAAAATCTAAGACTCAGACAACCCAAATGCATGCATTAAATTAATTTTTCTCAATAAATTAATTGCTAAATGCAAATGAATATGAGATCACTAGAGAGAAACAATTAACCATTCCGTCACAAATTATTGCAATCCAATAATATTTGCAAAGAATTTAGTAGTTGAAATTCAGTTCAAGTTAAGTATCACCTGGAGAGATGAGTAGTTCACGTCCAAATAAACTTTGAATCACCACTTTTTTTCTTAACGGGTCTGCGCTGTCAGCGGGTCTGCACTGCTGTACTGATCTGAATCAAAAGTAGAGTAGATCTAGATCTGTGGGTCAGATCTGAAGTTTGCGGGTCAGACCCAAAATAAACCCAATCTTCTATTCTTCTGTGGATGTGGATCTGAACCAAATCAACTCAATAACAAACAAACCCAAAACCCAATAACTTTCTGTCCTTCTTCCTTTCTCGCTGCCGTTGAGAAGGGGAAGAAGAGGGGTTGGTCGCTGTCGAAGTGGGTAAGGAGGAGGAACGGTGAGGGGCGACGATGCTGCAGTGGGCGCGATAGCTGCCAGGAGGCGGCCGGCCGGGGAGGTGGCGGCGGTAGGCAGCGGCAGGCGGCGCTGGAGGAGCAGATGACGTCGGCGGCGGCGGGCGGAGCAGAGGACGTCGGCGGGGCCGCTGTAGATGGATGTCGGCGGCGCCGCTGGCGTGGAAGCGTCGGCGGCTGCTGCTGTGGAGGACGAAGGCGGGCAGCGGGCGGAGGTGGGCAGCGCGCGGAGGCGGCGATGCCGCTGCTGCTTTGGCTGAAGAAGGCGGCGGGCTGCTGCTGCTTCGGATGAAGAGGGCGGGCGGACGAGACAAGGGCGGCGGCTAGATTTGGGGGGGGGAAGGGTCTTGGGGGCTTCAACTGCCATTAACGCCGGCCAACTTGCGAAAAACCAAACTCCTCTGGAGAGACATCCTAATGATGAAAATCTATGGAGAATTGAACGAAGATCAGTTGAAGATCATTCGTCGGTCACTCGAGTTCTCAGAAATTTTTCGGATGAGATGAAGAAGAAGATGAGCCGGGAGCTCTATTTAAACAGAATTTCCGTCGCTTGGTATTCGGCGTGGAAACTCAGGGTAATTAATGACATAATTACTCATTTCACTGGCGACCACAGTGGGAGATCCAAAGTATTTCAAAATCTGCTGAAGTCTAAGCCATTTTGAAAACTTTGGAGGGGGTTCTGTTGGCAGTGAAAATTTCTAAGTTAAAAAGATTTTCCACAACAGAACGCGGAGCTAATTCAATAGCCCCGCGTTTGGTTATATTAACCCTGCGTTTGAATAAAACACGAAGATGTTTAATAGCTCCGCGTTGATTCTGCAGTCTGGCTTGTATTAGCCTCGCGTTTGAGTAAAACGCGGAGATGATCAATAGCTCCGCGTTAGCTCCGCGTTTTGGTTATTTAGCGTCGCGTTTTGATGCGATTAAAGCTCCGCGTAAGCAGATAACCAGAATCTCAAATTGATTGAGATTATGATTCTGGGCTTATCCAAATACCCGAATCAAGTCTAATCAGAATTCCATCAAAACTAAGATATTTGATTGGAATCCTTGATGAATGCGAGTTCTATTTAGATAGAAACTCTTGCATTAATCTGGGGCTATAAATACCTTCTTGGTGAAACCCTAAAGGATCTTTTGGAAGTTTTGGTAAAGTTCGAGTTACGCGTGAGAGCCTTGAACTAATCAAAACCAGAGATAAGTCTTCTTCTTCTTTTTGGCATCGGAAGCCTCCTATCGATCCTTTGGCAATTCAAGTACGCGAGAGAGCCTTGAAGCCTTTGCTGATCATCTTCTGAAATCTTGGAGAATTCAAGTTACGCACAGAGCCTTGAGTTCGTGAAGATCAGAGAAAACTACCATCTTCTTTCTAGAGTTCTTGAGAAGTTCGAGTTACGCGAGAGAGCCTTGAACGAATCAAAACCAGAGAAGATCGTCTATATTCGGCCGATATCTTTAAAAGAGAAGATTTCAACGTACCGATCGTCCAAAGGAACTGCTTGACATATCCCATCGCCACAGATCCCACAATATCGCAAAAGAGAGAGATTGAAATATAAAATCCTCTCGTTTGTTCTTTTTTATATCTTGTTCACTTTCATTGTAATTTAAGTTAATTCAATGGGAGGAAGCGAAGGAAATTTTGCGACGAACACCAATATGGCAACCATAACGGTCGGAACCCACGAGTTTCCCGCAGGAGTGACCCCAATCCCTAAGGGTAAGATGGTCACGAAGAATCTTGATCCGCACAATAAAGCCCAAGAGGGACTTGTCCCCGTAACAACCCAAAAGGGGGAAGTTATGTGGGTTCACCCTGATTTGCTGGAAGATGAACAATGGACTGCTTCAAGAAGTCCAGAGAAGAAACGGGTTGTCAATGCCATTTCTGCGGATATAAAGGGAGAATATATAGTTTCAGGCGCCTTCACAAGTTCTGAAGAAGAACCCGAAACTATGGCCACCCATCAAGATGGGGCAGGCCCTTCCAGTACTCGATCTGGAAAGACATATCTTAAGGACTACACTAGAGTGGATCCAAAAGATATCTATGCAGAACTTGCAAAGCCTGCGAAGCAGAAAAGATTTCGTTTCCAGAAGAATTCTACCAGAGATGAAGGAGCCAAGAAACTCCCTTCGAATTTGACATAATCGCGCAGTTGGCTAATATCCCAGCACGGGTGACGCTTTACGAATTGTTGAGATTATCAAAATCAACACGTGAAGCTCTAAGAGAGGCCTTGGCAGACTCTGAGTCGTTCCTAGCTCAGATTGTCGAGCCGGCCATCGAAGAGCGGGACTCTTGCCCCCACTGTCATCAAGTGAGGAGGCAGGTCCCACAAATTATCTTCTCTCCAGAAGACATGCAGGTGATGAATATAAAGCATAATAGGCTTTTATATTTCACTGGATATGTCGGGTCCACAAAAGTGGACTGAATTCAGATTGATCCAGGTTCTGCACTCAGCGTCGTGCCCAGTAGATTGATGCAGCTGTTGGGGATTTCCCTTCATCGCTTGACACCTACACACACTACCATCTATGGATTCAACGCTAATAATAGCCATCCTCTTGGTAAGATCCGATTGCGGTGTCAAATTGGAGACTTAAAAACGGAGGTTACATGCTACGTAATTGATGCTGATACCTCCTACAATATTTTATTGGGGCGACCTTGGATTCACTCTCATATGATAGTTCCGTCGACTCTTCACCAGTGCATGAAATATTGCGATGAGGAAGGAGAGGTCCGGACACTAATTGCTGATAAGCAGCCATTCAAAGGGTTGGAAAATTACTTCACAGATGCTGCACTCTACAAGCCAGCACATGAAACTTCCAATGACAGTCTTAACAAATCTCCAAGGCCTGACGACAGTGGCAATGAAGCCGACACTGAGTACGAGCTCCTTGGAGAAGATGATGGGGGTGATTACGAAATCAACCCTCACCTAGATCTTAGCTTAGGTCTTGATAATATAGTGAATGTAATAGAAAGTGAATGGGTTATTAATGAAAGTGTAAAGTTAGTCTACGAGCATGCTGTAGCTACTGAGTCTGAGCCCTCTTGTACCTCTACCGAAGCAATTGGCCTGACCGAACTTGAAGTTCTGGCGGCATATCATTTGCCCCTCAAGTCTTCCCTCCTCTCTCAATTAAAAATAACCGAGGATCAAGGGCACTTATTTGAAGTGCCTCCCCGACAGAAGTCCCAAAGGCCGATCATGTTCGGCAAAGTGGCCACGTCGCCTCGACAGAGACAAAGTAGTGAAAGTGATGAACAAACATCACCTCAATTTCACTTATATGAGCAAAGGTCCCGACAGATGATGGAGAAAATGGGATATAATTTTACCCAGAAGCCGGGATTAAACTTTGGAAAAGGGCGGCGGAATCTCATACCCTCGTTTAGACCGAGAGGAAAGAGCCCTGATTATTATCAGAAGACCCGCAGGGGGTTGGGTTATGTATCTACTCCACCTTTGTCACCATTAAAGGATGAAGAGAATTCTTCGGATAAAGAAGAAACATCTTCACCAGATCATGATTCGGATATAAGCACCGGTGCTTGGTTTCAGTCTTTGACAGCCAATATGGTTTCAGCCGCGCCAGAAAGCGACGAGGAACCAATTGAAATTCAAGACGATGCCTGGGCCAGGCATATGGACACTCTCTAAGATGTCCGCTTCGAACAGCGTGATCCGCCCACAGAAGATAAATTAATGCAGGTTAACATGGGAACGGAAGAAAATCCGAAACCCATTTTCATAAGCGACACACTAACTCTCTTAGAAAAAGAGGAACTTATATCCCTTATCAAAGAGTATATAGATGTGTTCGCATGGAGTTATGAAGATATGCCTGGACTTGACCCTCAAATTGCCACACACCAGTTAAATATAAAAGAAGATGTCAAACCTGTTAAACAGCAACAGAGACGTTTTCGACCGGAATTGATGGAGGCAATAGTTGCTGAGGTCAACAAGCTTATACAATCCGGGTTCATCTGTGAAGAACAACACCCAGACTAGGTGGCAAACATAGTGCCAGTTCGCAAAAAGAATGGCAAAATCCGGATATGTATTGACTTTCGAGATCTGAATGCTGCATGTCCCAAGGATGAATTTCCACTCCCCATCACCGACGTGATGATCGATAATACTTGCGGTTATGAAAGGATGTCCTTTATGGATGGCTTCTCAGGTTATAACCAAATCAAGATGCACCCGGATGATGAAAAGCATACAGCTTTCAGAACGCCACAGGGGGTATACTGCTATACGGTGATGCCATTCGGATTAAAGAATGCAGGTGCCACTTACCAACGCGCAATGAGCGCCATATTTAAAGAACACCTACGCAGAACAGTAGAGTGCTATGTGGATGACTTAGCAGTTAAAAGCAAAGACAAAGAAGATCATCTTCACGATTTAAGAGTGGTCTTCGATCTTATGAGGAAACATCATTTGAAGATGAATCCCACTAAGTCATTCATGGGGGTATCCAGCGGGAAGTTTCTAGGGTTCGTAATAACTTCAAAAGGAATTTTCCTCGACCCTGAAAAGGTAAAAGCGATTAGCGAAATGCCGCCTCCCCGCAATCTTAAGGAATTTAGGGGATTACAAGGAAAACTCGCTTATATTCGGCGCTTCATATCCAACTTATCTGGACGATGCCAACCATTCTCCAAACTTATGAAGAAGGGAGTGTCCTTCATATGGGATGAGGCATGTCAGCAGGCATTTGATGACCTCAAGGAGTACCTTACTAAGCCTCTTGTACTAATGGCACCAGCCCCTGGGCAGCCCTTCCTTATATATGTAAGGGCCATGGACAATGCTTTAGGAGCATTACTTGCGCAATATAATGAGCACGGCCATGAACATGCCCTCTACTATTTAAGTAGAACAATGATTGGGACCGAACAGCGATATACCCCGATTGAAAAAGAATGTTTAGCCCTAGTGTTTGCTGTTCAGAAAATGCGACACTACCTTTCGGGGCAAACAATTCATGTCATATCACGGGTTAATCCCTTGAAGATTTTGATGACAAAACCGGGATCCTTGAATGGCCGATTGGCAAAATGGGCGCTCTTACTATCGCCCTATGACATACATTTTGTCCCTCAAAAGGCCATGAAGGGACAGGCAATCGCTGATTTCCTTGCAGACCATCCAATTTGGTCCAAATTAAAGCAGACATCAGAAGTCAACACAGTTACCAAAGAACAGCCTTGGCAAATGTTTTTTGATGGTGCCGCGAGACGATCTGCTGCTGGAGTGGGGGTTGTGCTAATATCCCCACATAAACATATATTGCCTAACGGTTACTCATTAACAGAACCGTGCACTAATAATATAGCGGAGTACAACGCGCTCATTATCGGCTTAAAAATAGCTCTTCAACTGGGGGTGAACCATCTAGAGGCATATGGAGATTCTAAGCTCATTGTCAATCAGATGACAGGTGAGTATGAAGTCAGACATGAAGCCCTCATCCCCTGTCATCAGCTAGCTATTGAGCTAGCAGGATATTTTGAACAATTCTACATATATCATGTATCTCGAAACGAGAACATTTATGCAGATGCTCTTGCCGCATTAGCAGCAACGCTGGCAATCCCACCAGGTGAAGCTAAAAGCATCACCATTGGTAGCAGAGAACTCCTCCATCCAGATGTGGTATCTCAAACCGAAGAGGTATGCCAGATTGGCTTAAACTTAGAGCCCCGTGATTGGCGATTTCCGTTTGTGGATTATGCTTTGCATGGGATATTACCAGAGGATTCTAAGGAAGCCACCTCAATAAAGAGGAAGGCCCAAAGATTTTATTATGATCATAAACTTCAGACTTTGTATAGAAAGTCAAGAGGTGGTCTATTGCTACGCTGCATATCGAAAGCAGAAGCAGAACAAGTGCTGAAAGAAACACATGATGGAATATGCAGAGCTCATCAGCCCGGTCCCAAACTTGGAGACCGTATAAGAAGGCTGGGGTACTACTGGCCGAGCATGGTTACGGAAGCAATGGCATACGCTAAACGATGCCATGCATGCCAAATACATGCCAATTTTATTCATCAACCCCAAGAATACTTGCACAATACCGTCGCAAGCTGGCCATTTGAAGCCTGGGGAATGGACATTGTGGGGCCAATAACTCCCCCGTCATCCAGAGGACATCGAGTTATTCTTGCAATAACCGATTATTTTTCAAAATGGGCCGAAACCGTGCCCATGAAAGAGGTGAAAATGACAGATGTGATCAAGTTCGTCAAGCATCATGTCGTTTACCGATTTGGCGTCCCCCGACGGATTATTCATGATAATGGTCCGCAATTCATCAGTCAGGGATTCTCCAGATTCTGCAATAAATTCAGAATCAAAGATATCGCTTCTACACCATATAACCCTGCGGCTAATGGGTTGGCCGAAGCTTTCAACAAGACGATCATCAAACTCCTTCGGAAGTTCGTCTCTTCCAATAAACGAGATTGGGATGAAAAGTTAGGAGAATGTTTGTGGGCCTATCGCACCACCGTTCGCACCCCGACTAAAGCAACCCCGTTCTCTTTGGTTTATGGAAGTGAGGTTGTTCTGCCTCTTGAAATCCAGATATCATCATTAAGAGTGGCTTTAGCCACAAAGATGACGACAGAAGAACGCCATCAGCAAAGATTGCAAGAACTAGAGGCGTTAGATGAAAAACGTCTCAGGGCTCAACAACAAATTGAGTTGTATCAAGCCCGAATATCTCAAACGTTCAATAAGAACGTTAAACCGAGGACCTTTAAACAAGGAGACTTGGTTCTGGCTGTTAAAAGGCCAATGGTGCTAATCCACAAGACTAAGGGTAAGTTTGAACCCAAGTGGGAAGGACCGTTCATTGTGGAGATAGTCTACTCCAGTGGAGCTTATCGCTTAATGAATCAAGACGGCGATAGGACGATGATGCCGATCAATGGCAAATTTCTGAAGAAATACTATGCTTAATATCTCTGGAAGTATAAGCCTCCAATTTATCCAAGTTACGCAGATGAGCACTTGGACTTCTTCTATTCTGGTGATTTTAACCCCCTAAACTCTGGCGTGTCTGATTCTCAAGTTTGAACCACCTCCAGTCCTTTTTCTAGGCATGCGCATTGTGCGCCTCTGACCTAAACTCTGGCGTGTCTGGTTCTCAAGTTTGAACCACCTCCAGTCCTTTTTCTAGGCATGCGCATTGTGCGTCTCTGACCTAAACTCTAGCGTGTCTGGTTCTCAAGTTTGAACCACCTCCAGTCTTTTTCTTAGGCATGCGCATTGTGTGCCTCTGACCTAAACCTGGTGTGTTTGGAGTGCCCAGTTCAAGTTACGCGAGAGAGCCTTGAACCACCTCCTGTTTGGTTCTCAAGTTTGAACCACCATCAGTCCTTTTTCTTGGGCATGCGCAATTTGGCGCCTCTGACCCAAAACCTGGTGTGCTTAGTTCTCAAGTTTGAACAGCTTCTAATCTTCTTTTAGGCATGTGTAATTAAGCGCCTCTGACCTAAAAGTTTGAATTGCCCAACGCCAACTTGGCAATGGGAAGAGAACGAGTTTCTCACCAACCCATCATACTGGGATAAAAGTATGAATTGCCCAACGCCAACTAGGCAATGGGAAGAGAACAAGTTTCTCGCCAACCCATCATGCTGGGGTAAAAGTATGAATTGCCCAACCCAACTAGGCAATGGAAAGAGAACAAGTTTCTCGCCAACCCATCATACTGGGGTAAAAGTATGAATTGCCCAACGCTTCTATAGCAATGGGAAGAGGAGATTAAATTCCTCGCCAACCTATCATACTGGGGTAAAAGTATGAATTACCCAACGCTTCTATAGCAATGGGAAGAGGAGATTAAATTCCTCGCCAACCCATCATGCTGGGGTAAAAGTATGAATTGCCCAATGCCAACTAGGCAATGGGAAGAGAACTAGTTTCTCGCCAACCCATCATACTGGGGTAAAAGTATGAATTGCCCAATGCCAACTAGGCAATGGGAAGAGAACTAGTTTCTTGCCAACCCATCATACTGGGGTAAAAGTATGAATTGCCCAATGCCAACTAGGCAATGGGAAGAGAACTAGTTTCTCGCCAACCCATCATGCTGGGGTAAAAGTATGAATTGCCCAATGCCAACTAGGCAATGGGAAGAGAACTAGTTTCTCGCCAACCTATCATACTGGGGGTAAGAGTATGAAATTAACTACCCGATACTGATTAAAGGCAAAGGGGAGAGGAAATGAATTCCTCGACAACTCATCATGTTGAGGGGAATAACATGGTTAGCCCAACTCAAACGGTAGTTGGTAAAGACTAATCAAATCCGTTAATAGCTGGGGGTTTGCTAAAAATCCCATATTAAACTTTAATTGTTATTTCGGTTCAAGAAATTGAGCATAAAACGGTACCGAGATAAATCATTTTGACGACAGGTTATTTGTTGGGCAAGCAAATCTGTTTTGAAGCCGGCAAATAAAAGAGTCAAAAGAATCATCTTTATTAAAAAGGTGAAGATACAAAAAGAATTTCAAAGAAACATCGTAAGGTTATCTCTCTCCTATTTACGAAGTTCTTATTACAAGGAAGATAAAAGCGTAAAGAGAGATAAAACTATTGGCCTCCCAGGAGTCTCAATTGGTTTATTGTCTCGTCCAAATTTCTACGATGAGAAGCCTCCACGGTTTGCTGAGCTTGCCTACGCAACTCATCATCACTTATTGTAAGTTGTTGTTGACGAGATTCTTCTATGGCACGATTCCTGGCCATCTCTTCTTGCTGAATCTGCTCCTACTGGACAAGCAACATCTCCCGCTTCTTGACAGATTCTCCTAATCGGAGTTCATTTTCTATCAAGGTGGCCCGAGCTCTCGCAATCGTCTCCTGGGCTTTAGAGATGGCCGCCTGACCTTCCTCAATTCCAAAGTTTACCCTCTGCAGGTCGCCAATAACGGATTTCCGACTGGCCTGGAGCTCTCTCAACTCCTGAGACCATCTCTCCTCCTGCTGCCTTAAAATATTTCTTCGAGATAAGGATTCTGCCCGAAGCCGCGCCAGCTCTATCTCAGTGATCGCTTCCACATCCGCCTGACGGAGTGTGTGTAGCGTGGTCACCTGCTCTTCTAAGGCTGCAAGGCAGGCCCGGTATGAAGCTGCTCGATCTTGTCCACCGAATTCTTCGATATTTCCTAAATAGCGGAGTAACAGTGGACGTGCGAAGTTGAAGAAATCATGGCCATCAAGAACCATCTCGACACATCTTCTTAACAAATGCATAAAATCCTCGACAGTGAAGCCGAAAAGTCTTTCAAGAGGATTTGCAGTATCGGTAGGCAAAGTAGGCAATGCCAAAAGAGGTGTCGTGAGCAAGGGAGCAGTAGTGGCTGGGATTGGAGAAGAAGAAGCCCGTCCCTGCATTAAATTCATGATCTGAGGGACCAGTAGAGCCAGTGCAGATCTGAAAGAACTGGAGACCCCAGACGAAGTACCGTCGGTACAGATCACTTGGGTACCCCCACCAACAGGAAGAGAAGATGGGACCACTTCGCCTGAAGTTCCTCCGGTAGGAGAAGCATCTTCGAATGAGAATTTCAAATTATTCTCCTCCCCTGCTGGAAGGCTTGGAGTTGGAAGAGTTGCAGGTATCTCAGCAGCCACGACAACAGACGACGTTAAAATCGCTGACTGAGAAGGCACTCCAACGACCGTGGGAAATGTCTCAGAAGAGCAAACGGGTGTTGGAGATGGCATGCTAGGAGAAGGTGTAGCCTCATTAGCAGCAGGTGCAATAATAATCTCAGTTCTCTCGTCACTTCCCAATTCGTCAATTGGGGGAATTGAAGAGGAAACAGAGGCAGGAGCCGGTGTAGAATAATCAGCCGCAAACTCACTAGCAAAGCTACCTATACCACCAACAGAGCCAGAATGGTCCATTCTATCGTCAGACTCTACTTGGGTAGTCGAGTGCATTGGCGAAAGAAGTTGATCACCTACATTTCAGAAGACCAGAAAAGCAGTGTTACGTTAAAATAATAACGGGCAAAAGATAAAATGCTAAAGGCCATACCAGGCGATACGAGTCCAGTTGTCGGACTTGAAGGGGGAGCCATTGTTGTTTCCAGCAGTGTACCCGTCTCGCTACCCGTTAGTTGCACCCCAGGTTCTGCCACAGGCTCTGCGGCCGAAGGAGCTGAAATCTCAGCAACACTTGGAGCTTTGGCAGGTTCATCCTCCCTTGCCAACGCTGGGGGTACAGCTGAAGCCAACAAGTCAGAAGCAAGTTTGATAGCCACTTCTTGGGGGGCTATCAAAGTTTCCTGTGCCAGTTTTTGCTTCTTACTCGGCCTTTTCTTTAAAGTGCCGCGGCGTTTGAGAGTTGGACTCAGGGAACGACTGACAATAGGCTGAGGAACTCCACCAGCACCAGCATCATCATCATCATCATCACCGGCATCATCGTCTGATTCGTCCGAAGGCTCAGCCGCAGCGCCAAGGAATTCTTCCATTCCTTTTATCCTTACCCTAGAAGCACCCTGACGGCTAATATAGAGGGCTTCAATCTCTTTGCAACAACTGCGATTGAGAGAGAAGCCGGGCACGTCAGCATTCGCAATGTTGAACTAATTGCAGGAGCTGAGGGTCATGGCCAGTTCTGGCACCTTCTGGGGCAAGGAGAATTTAGCTTCGGTCCCGCCCGCTGCAAAATGGAACCAGCCACGAGCACCTTCGTATAAATTCCCCTCGTAAGCGAGATCTTTATTTGGATTACCCACATAAAGTTGAGAATATCCAAACTGGCGAGCAAAGCGACTCGGAGTATATGGCTCAATCTGACACTGGAGATCTTGACGATACACCAAGTGTCCGGGACGGATGTTGAGAAGCCACCAGAACGCTCCTGCAGATAAAGTACTGAACTTATCAGCTCCCATGGCATCCTTTAGCCTCGTCCCATATCCTCCGCCGGGAAAGTCAGGAAAACACCGGAAGATCTCGTAATTCTGAAAGCTACGAAGAGTCTTCCGAATCTGGGACATATAATTCTGCCTCCATGAAGAACGTTCATACAGTTCTACAAGGAAGCACTTTTCGCCCGAACGACGCTCTGGCGCACTCATTAAAGAGGGACAGTGCAAGACAAGCCACGCCATCAAATAGGTGTAGGGCATCTCCACCCTAGGGTTTGGAGTTTTCGGTTGGGCAGTCTCTTTCGACTTGCCATTTCCTTTCCCCTTGACCTTAATAGTGGGGAGGAAATCACGACAGAAAACCCTCAGTCCATACTGCAAATTGCATACCATAGCGGGAAGGAGTCCAAGGGGTCGGCCGTATGCAAGAAGAACCGCTGGATATACCACGGTCACTGTAATCGCTTCCTTGGGCAATGACGGCACGACGCATCTTTTGAGCCACAGCATCAGAAACCCGGCAATGAGACCTCTGTTGGAGATCAGAAACTGGGCTTGATAGTGATAGCTCTTGAATGAAGTGCCAGGACCGTATCCATTCTCATCGGATTCCGTAGTATAGAACAAACGGTAATGGCCCCTGGCTACACATTGGTCGATCTCTGAAATGGGGACAGGAGAATGACCATGGATAGTGGCCGAGCTATCCTTAGAATTTAGGTTGGCAAAAAGGTATTCGGCCCACTTCTTGTGGCCAATACCGTGATTACGTGCACCTGTCTGGTCAGCGCAGATATGATAATGGCACATCATCTCCCAGTACGTGACATAAATGCGTTCATCCCTCGCCAATAGCATGTTCAACTCATCAGTGGTGGGGATATACTCCTCGTAAGGGACTTCGCCCATCGAGAGCCCAGAAACTTCAAACATCTCGTGGAGAGCGAACCCTAGCTCACCCACTGGAGTAAAGAAAGTACAGGTTTCAGGGTTATACATCTCCAAGAGGCAGTAAAAGTGATAAGCACTCTGGGGGAACCCGAATTGGACATTCCTGATGGCTTTATACAAGCCAATATCCTTTAAAATGGGCTCGTGGGAATCCAGCATGTACTGAACAAGGCGTGCCCACCACATATTGTTAGAAGAATGAACCCAGCCAGGCATCCTGAAGTCGCTAGCCGGGTACTGACCATCCTTCGCCAAGAACTCACTTAAGAAAGTTCGGGCACGAGATGGGACTTCACCCACTGGAAGCTCCTTGCCAAATCGGCCTGGAAGCAAGCCAGTAATGCATCTTGGGGAACCATCTTGATAAACCCCTTTTGCACCAAATTTGCCTGTTGGGACGCCATCTTGCTCCTGAGTCAGTCCCCACTTTAATTATCGAGGCATCGCTAGCCTCTGAAGATAGACCAGAGGATAGCTACGATCCATTCTTCGCCTGAGTTATATAACCAAACATGCTCCTCTTCAGAAAGAATCTCATCTGAGTGATCCATCTGGTCTCCAAAGAGGAAAGCGGGTTTCTCCATCGCCCTTCTGTTCACATCTTCAAAAGCCGCGTCAGTTATGATTTCTCGCGCAGTAGTGGGGTGGTACTTGATCAGCTTCTCCTTGCGTTCCTTCGGGTCTGGCTTGTATGAGGGCAGGATGGTAGTGAAACGGAATTGGCCGGAGGGATCAGAACCCCCAGCAAAGCCGAAGTAGTTCTTGTGGGGAAGAGATTCCATCGAATACCCTACTGCAAAAAGAAAGCAGAGTGAGAGAAGTTTCTATAAGACAGAAAAATTCTCTAAGTATGGACGCGCGAAGCTAAAAATTAGAACGCGCGAAACTAAGAATAGCGCCGCGCGAAGCTAAAAATTAGACCGCGCAGAACTTAAAATAGCCTCGCGTTTTCAGCGCGACTGCTACTTGAAATAACCTCGCGTTTTTAGCGCGACTGCTACTTAAAAGAGCCTCGCGTTTTTAGCGCGACTGCTACTTAAAAGAGCCTCGCGTTTTCAGCGTGACTGCTACTTAAAAGAGCCTCGCGTTTTCAGCGCGACTGCTACTTAAAGAGCCTCGCGTTTTCAGCGCGACTGCTACTTAAAAGAGCCTCGCGTTTTCAACGCGACTGCTACTCAAAATAGCCTCGCGTTTTCAGCGCGACTGCTACTCAAAATAGCCTCGCGTTTTCAGCGCGACTGCTACTTAAAATAGCCTCGCGCTTTAAACGCGAGGATGACGCGATAACTTCGCGTAAGAAGGCAGTCAGAGACTTTTCTTCTTCTCCAAGCCTTACGGCAGGAGTACGGCGATCTCGCCTGTAAAGGAGTTGATTGATCAGTTAGATTTAAGCCAAATCACTCTAGAAATGTTCTAAAGAGTCTCGATGGAAAGATTCTTACCCCCGATGGGCGAAATGTGGGCTGGCACGTCGCTGCCTTGGCCGCCGCCACCACTGCTTGCGCCAGTCGCCGAAGATGGAGCCGCTCGAGAAGTAGCACGAGTTTTGGGAGCCATTGCTGAGAAAAATCGACTGAAAATTTGGAGAAACTCGGTCGGAAGAAGATTGGGTCGTCTGAACTCTGATCGCCTGAATCTCTAAGTTTCTGGAAAATTCTCAAATAGAGTGAGAAGGATAAGAAATAGAGATTTCTTTTAAATGAAAGGAACCGCCTCTTGGAATTCGGCGCGGATTTCGGAGAAAGTGACTGGTCAGTTACTCTCTAAAACGCGAAGCTATTAGCCTCGCGCGACTAAGAAAAAGCGAAGTTGATTAACTCCGCGCAACTATACAAAATGCGAGGATAGCCTGTGCCTCAGCTTCGCATTTTCATGGAAAAACTTAAATTTTTGACGAGTGCAATTGAGCGCTTCCATCTAAGTTAAAGTGATCCTTATCCGATCATTTGGGTATTATCAGTCTAAGTTACGCAGAAGTGCCTTAGACTATTTTACTAAAATTATTGACCATCTGTTTGTTGAGCAAGCAAAATTCTTGAAGCTAACAGATAGAGAGGAAAATAATTTATCTTTATTCATGAAGTAAGAGATTACAAAGAGGGAGTTATAGCTCTCCCAAAAGCTTTTTACATGGTCAATTTGTCAATAACCAAACAGTAAGATTTCTCTACGGGGTGTTGAAACTCAGTTCCCTGGTTCACATGCAAAAAACAATAAGATTTCTCTACGGGGTATTGAAGCTCAGTTCCCTGGTTCATATGCAAAAGATCTCCTCTGCAAATGTCAACTAGGATCTGTCATCTGAAATGAAGCACGAGAGGAAAGGAAAGTGTTGCACTGAAGCGCAATTCTGCACTGCAAGTGCTGCAGCTCCTTATTTACAGCCCCTTCTGGAGTTTATCTCTCGGAGCCAGAGCTTGAAACTTGCAACTATGTTGTAAAGCATATGCTTCTGACTTCCTTAGAGTCACTTCTGCTGATGAAGATCGATGGACCCACATACATTCCTCTTCAGAAAGGATTGAACTTACTGCAAAAGGAACAGAGTTTCCAAAAGAGTGAAAACGCGGAGCTAAGCTAACTCCGCGCACAGTTGAAGAAATAGCCTCGCGCTTTAAACGCAGAGGATGATGCGATAACTTCGCGTAAAGGGGGACAAGATTTCTTTATGCTCTTTCCTTCTCTTTCAAATTCATCGCGACTGCTAATCAAGGATAGCCTCGCAATTCATCGCGACTGCTAATCAAGGATAGCCTCGCAATTCATCGCGACTGCTAATCAAGGATAGCCTCGCAATTCATCGCGACTGCTAATCAAAGATAGCCTCGCGGATTCATCGCAACTGCTAATCAAGGATAGCCTCGCAATTCATCGCGACTGCTAATCAAGGATAGCCTCGCAATTCATAGCGACTGCTAATCAAGGATAGCCTCGCAATTCATCGCGACTGCTAATCAAAGATAGCCTCGCGGATTCATCGCGACTGCTAATCAAAGATAGCCTCGCAATTCATAGCGACTGCTAATCAAAGATAGCCTCGCAATTCATAGCGACTGCTAATCAAAGATAGCCTCGCAATTCATCGCGACTGCTAATCAAAGATAGCCTCGCGGATTCATTGAGACTACTAGTAAAGCCCCGCATTTCAAGCGCAGGGACGACACAATAAAACGACGATCTCGCCGACAAGATAAGCAATCGTCCAGAATAAATCAAGCCAAAATATCTCAGAATGGTTCTTAGAAAACCAAGAGATGAGGTTTTTACCTTCGGAAGACGCTGCATAGACTGGTTCGCCGTCGCGTCTACCTTCACGGCTGCTGCCATCAACGCCGGCCAACTTGCGAAAAGCCAAACTCCTCTAGAGAGACATCCTATGAAGAATTGAACGAAGATCAGTTGAAGATCATTCGTGAGTCACTCGAGTTCTCAGAAATTTTTCGGATGAGATGAAGAAGAAGATGAGCCGGGAGCTCTATTTAAACAGAATTTCCGTCGCTTGGTATTCGGCGTGGAAACTCAGGGTAATTAATGACATAATTACTCATTTCACTGAAGACGAAGTGAAGCTGATTAGCTTCGCGTAAGTGAGCGTAACGCGAGATAGACTTGGTATTCTAACTCCGCGTTTCAGTTTAGATATCCAAAGTATTTCAAAATCTGCTGAAGTCTAAGCCATTTTGAAAACTTTGGAGGGGGTTCTGTTGGCAGTGAAAATTTCTAAGTTAAAAGGATTTTCCACAACAGAACGCGGAGCTAATTCAATAGCCCTGCGTTTGGTTACATTAACCCTGCGTTTGAATAAAATGCGGAGATGTTTAATAGCTCCGCGTTGATTCCGCAGTCTGGCTTATATTAGCCTCGCGTTTGAGTAAAACGCGGAGATGATCAATAGCTCCGCGTTAGCTCCGCGTTTTGGTTATTTAGCGCCGCGTTTTAATGCGATTAAAGCTCCGCGTAAGCAGATAACCAGAATCTCAAATTGATTGAGATTATGATTCTGGGCTTATCCAAATACCCGAATCAAGTCTAATTAGAATTCCATCAAAACTAAGATATCTGATTGGAATCCTTGATGAATGCGAGTTCTATTTAGATAGAAACTCTTGCATTAACCTGGGGCTATAAATACCTTCTTGGTGAAACCCTAGGGGCTTCGGCTTCTTTTTGGGTCTTCTGCTTCTTTTTGGCATCGGAAGCCTCCTATTGATCCTTTGGCAATTCAAGTACGCGAGAGAGCCTTGAAGCCTTTGCTGATCATCTTCTGAAATATTGGAAAATTCAAGTTACGCACAGAGCCTTGAGTTCGTGAAGATCAGAGAAAACCACCATCTTCTTTCTGGAGTTCTTGAGAAGTTCGAGTTACGCGAGAGAGCCTTGAACGAATCAAAACCAGAGAAGATCGTCTATATTCGACCGATATCTTTAAAAGAGAAGATTTCAACGTACCGATCGTCCAAAGGAACTGCTTGACAGATCCCATCACCACAAATCCCACAATATTGTAAAAGAGAGAGATTGAAATATAAAATCCTCTCGTTTGTTCTTTTTTATATCTTGTTCACTTTCATTGTAATTTAAGTTAATTCAATGGGAGGAAGCGAAGGAAATTTTGCGACGAACAACGGCCAAAATATAAAACTAACTCTCAGCCCCGCATAGACTTTATGAAGCGGAAGGTCAAGGCCTGCGTCAGAAACTTAAGACGTCAAGCCAACCAGGAGCCTTGCGTAATATTCGACAAAAAAGAAGGTGGCCTGTCGACTTACAATGGGCTCGTAACCAGTCAAATATGGCCCACTTAGAGGGTGAGACCCACGTCCAGTAAACATTGCAAACAAAAATAAACTTTGCATACAGTGCGGCGCTAAACCAGCATAAAGTCATTTAAACGCGAGGCTTTGTCCGCACGGAATGAAAAGTTATGCCCGCAATTAAAATGCGAATAAGACTAAACTTCACATATAATGTGCGAGGTTAGGTCCGCGCGGAGTGCAAAGTTATGCCCGCAACTAAAAGCGAAACTAACTCTGTGTATAAGGCTAAACCTGCACACAAGTCCAACTCAGCATATAACGCAAAGTTAAATTAGCCCAGTTGATAGGCTTTGCCAGCTTAAAACACGAGGTTAAGCCCGCGAATATAGGGCTAAGGTTGCATCTTGAATGCACAATAACAAATCGAGTTGTATCAAGCGCAAACCTCGAGAGCACCTTCAACAAAAAAGTACAAGAAAGAGCTTTCAAATTGGACGACTTGCTTTTAGACATGATGCACAAAACTAAGGGTAAATTTTAGCCAAAATGGAAGGGCCTGTTTGTAGTAGAGACGGTCTATTCAAATGGAGCATACCGATTGATCAATCAACATGAAAACCGGATGATGATACAGATCAACGGAAAATTCTTGAAGAAATATCATTCTTAAGGGAATGAAGTCATCTGACCTCTTTTTCAACATAGCAAATAAAGAAATGTTGGTCGCTGCTCAGGTGTAACTTCACAACCCAACTTGGGTCATAAAATGAAAATAGATCCAACGTCTCTACGACTATGGATAGAAAAAATGTTTGGCCTGTAAGTCCAAATGAAATGCTCACCAACCCTATCATGCAGGGGTAAAAAGTATGAATTGCTCAATGTCATCAAGACAACGGGAAGAGAATAAGTTTATCGCCAACCCCATCATACTAGGGGTAAAAAAGTATGAATTGCCCAACGCCATCAAGGCAACGGGAAGAGAACAAGTTTTTCGCCAACTCCATACTGTGGGTAAAAAGTATGAATTGCCCAATGTCATCAAAGCAATGGAAAGAGAATAAATTTCTTGTCAACCCCATTATGCTGGGGCTAAAAAAGTATGAATTGCCCAACGCCATCAAGGCAACAAGAAGAGAATAAATTTATCGCCAACCTTGTCATGCTGGGGGTAAAAAGCATGAATTTTCAAAATGCCATCAAGGCAACGGGAAGAGAATAAATTTCTCTCCAACCCCATCATGCTGGGGGTAAAAGTATGAACTGCTCAATACCATCAAGGTAACGGGAAGAAAATAAGTTTCTCGCTAACCCATCATGCTAGGGTAAAAGCATGAGTTGCAACGCTATCAAAATAATGGGAAGAGAATAAATTTCTCGCCAACCTATCATGTTGGAGTAAAAACATGAGCTGCCCAACACTGCTAAAGCAAAGGGAAGAGGAAAGGTTTGGCATCTAAGCCCAAACAAAATTCTTGACAACTCACCATGCTGAGGGGAATAGTATGGTTAGTCCAACTCAAATGGTAGTTGGTAAAGGCTAATCAAACCCGTTGATAGCTGGGAGTTTACTAAGCATCTTATGACAAATCTATCACAACAGTATCCTTATCCGAATATAAGGATACATCATTGCCCTAAATCGCTAAGGCAAAGGAAAGAGGAAAAGTTTGGCATTTAAGCCTAAACAAAATTCTCGACAACTCCCCATGCTGAGGGGAATAATATGGCTAGCCCAATTCAAACGGTAGTTGGGAAAGGCTAATCAAACCTGTTGATAGCTGGGGGTTTGCTAAAAATTCTATGACAAATCTGTCACAATAGTATCCTTATCCGAATATAAGGATATATCATTGTCCTAAGCTACTAATGCAAAGGGAAGAGGAAAAGTTTGGCATTTAAACCCAAACGAAATTTTCGACAACTCACCATGCTGAGGGAAATAGCATGGCTAGCCCAATTCGAACGGTAGTTGGTAAAGGCTAATCAAACCCGTTGATGACTGGGGATTTGCTGAAAACCCTAATCAGATTGATCCCATTTCAAGTTAATATTTCACCTCTGACAGTAAAACTTTCCTCATTAATTTTCTCTGGTACAAAATCGAATCATTTTTCTCCATGAGATCAAATCCAATCAAATCTCCTGTCACGTTAAGATTTCACCTCTGACAGCAAGACTTTTCTCGTCACTTTTCTCCAGCAGAACCGGTGACTCTACAAAATATTTATCACGTTAAAATCATACCTTTGATATCAAAATACAAAATCGAGTCGATTTTCTCTATGAGATCAAATCCAATCAAATCCTTATCACGTTAAAATCATACCTCTGACACCCGAGTACAAAATCAAATCATTTTTCTCCATGAGATCAAGCCCAATGAAATCTCTTGTCATGTTAAGATTTCACCTCTAACAACAAAATGTTTCTCGTCATTTTCCTCCAGCAGAGCAAGTGACACTCCAAAATATTTGTCAAGTTAAAATCATACCTCTGACATTAGAATTCAAAATTAAACGAGATAAAATCCGATTAAATCTCCTGTCATGTTAAACTTTCACTTCTGACATAAAAGGAAACTCACACTTCATCAAGTCTAATATTACAATCTCTGATGAACTTGTTTTTTTATATTGTTAAGTTAAAAATTACCTCAGACAAAAATCATCTCCTTATCAAATTAATAGTTACCTCTGATAGTCAAATTTCAAGGCTAAATACGTTAACCGTCACCTCTGTTTAGTTAACTCATTCCTATCATGACCAGATCCTCTGAATAGGTCGAGTTTTTTAGACATATTTAATGACAGTTTTGTCTTTTCCTGATCCGTCATACTAAATGTCTCTGAACGGTTAGAATTCTAATGAGCACGTTAATATGATACCTCTGCTTGATCTCAAATAAGTACATTAACATCACACCTTTGCTTATCATCTAACGAGCATATTAACATCATACCTCTATTTGTCACTTAATGAGTATGTTAACATTATACCTCTGCTTGTCATCTGATGAGCACGTTAAAATCATACATCTGTTTGTTATCGAATAAGCATGTTAACATCATATCTCTGCTCATATTTCAGGAGACACGTTAATAGTTACCTCTGTCTATCAAATCTATTACACGTCTGTCATGCACTTAGCCTTTGAACGAGACATCAAAAATATTTTTGCATGCAGACAACAAATTCTCTGAAGCAAAACTACAAGCAAAAGTTTGGCTCGGCCGCACAGGTACAATGGCCAGCATCAAGAAACTGCTAGAAACAATCTCTGATACATCGAAGAGGTTCAACAGTAAATCTCAAGCAACAAAACAGTTGGAAGATAGTGATTTCAGAATATGGTTCACAGTATACTATAAAAATCACGAAGAAGACTACAGAGCTAAAATCAAATAGTCCAAAGTGTTTCGAAATTCGTTACAATTCAATACAGAATTTCAAAAACTTTAGAGGGGGTTATGTAGACATAAAAAAAATAAATAAAATAAAATAAATAAATAAATAAAATAGGAGTGCCCTGCGGGTCCCACTGCGGGAGCGCCCCGCGGGTCCCACCCGCGAGATCGCTCCGGCGGAGCGCTCCATTTGCGGGTTGCTTTCCGCTTTCGTTCCGCTTCTATTTCGTTTTGCATGGTGATCGGGATTTTTGGGGATTTAATCATATTCGAGGGAAGAATTTGAGCCGGATTAGAATCGCTCTTTAATCTATAAAATTGGGAGAGGAGTTCAGAACAGAAAAGGGGGGAAAAGAGGAGATTCTTTTGGAGAGGGGATTTTTCAGAGACGGGGAAGTTCAAAAAGGAGAGATCTACGTCTTTTCCAGAGTCCAAAAATCCAGAGAAGAGTTTCTTAATCCAGAGAGATCGGATCGTCAACGGAATGCAGAATCAAGACTCCACCGCTGCTAGAACCCACAAAAATAAAGAGGGAATCGAAATCAATCGATCCCCATTCTTGTAATTTCGATTTTCGATTTGTAATTTTTCTTTTATTGTTGTAATTCAAAATCAAATTGACAATTTAAAGAAAATTCAATTTTTCGGGCATACAACAGACATAAAATATTTTGCCATCTAGATTTTAAATAATTCTTTAGATATTCAATTGTTGCACTATTTTCATTAGTATTATAACAAAACTCTTAGTGTCAATTTCAAAAGTCTTACTGACCATCTTTAGAGACTACCTTAGAATAAGAAATTCAAAGAAAATACTATTTTAAGAAGTTGATTTTAATTTGTAAACTCCAGTCATAATAAATATAGTGTATAGTTAAACAATGATAATGATTATTTTAATAATTTTCCTAACAATCAGAAATAAGTGCAATTTTATATATAATAGAAAAGAGAAGGTCTGTTAAACTTTGAGTATATTCTTCATAAATCCTAAATATGTATGATGTGCAACTACTCGTAGACTTATTATTAAAATATTATGAATTATAAGTTGCTAGATATACTTTTCAAGTATGAGGTTTTCAGCCATATTAAATTATTTTCCACTTGAATAGTGTAAGAAATTTAATTATATCTACTTATATCACAATTATATTTAAAAGCTCTTACATACAAACGGAAGTAGTTATTTGGATTTATTTTTGTTGATTAGGAGGTGTTTCTTCTCAACACATCTTTTCAAGTCGATAGTGCACTATTTTTAGGAAAGAAATAGTGTATTTAACATAATTTGCATTTAGTTTTCCTAACACTCAGAAAAAATTTTCAGATATCAAACATAAACTTTTAGAGAAGGCTTTTTGTTTTTGGGGAAACAAAAAGTACATGAAAATCACTTATAATACTCGGTTGAGAAGATGTATTATAATATATAGATGGTATACGGTACTTAAATATATTGTGAAATATTAGGAGTATCAGTTAAAAGACTATGCAATTTTTTTTTTCCACGTTGGATAATTAAATTAGTATGAAATCTAGAAACAAAGGTGTTACTATAACATGTTGATGAGGATTGTGCACCCATTTTAACAGCTAAATCAAAAAATAAAAATTCAAAAGAAATTAATTGTGACAATTTATACTTGCAAATTGATAAGAGAAATGACCACTACCAGCCATTCCTTAGACTTTCAAGTAAAAAATAATGGGAGCTGAGAGAGCTGGAAAGTATCGTGAGAGTTGAAAATTAGAGAGTTGGAGGGAGTTAATTAAGAGAGCTCGAATTGTTGTGAAGAATATAAGAAGAGAGTGAGTACTTACAGAACTCCAAAGCACACCATTTTTCTTAGTAAGCCTATTTAATAGCGTATTATTAGATCGGAAGACTGTTATTAAGTGATCTCACTAGGAAAAATGGTGTGCTCATTTGGGAACTCCCAACTCGAAAGAGGGGTAAAATACAAATGAACATACTTTTGGCCCCTCTAACAGTGATGACTACCTGGAGATAGAGACATAAAGAGCCTCTGGCCTTTATTAGCACATAACACTTCTAGTCTCGCAAACTCATGGGCCTTCAGGTTACTACAACTTTCGAAATTTGAACTCGTTTGCTTGGAACGGCCCACAGATGCTCAGCCCGCGGCATGGTGAATCCAAATGCCTCTTTCATGTCCAATTCCGAAGCAGGCGCCCCCTCAGGAAGCTCCCAGTCAAAGCAGTGCACCAGCTGAGCCAGAATCAGGGGATACACAATCAGAGCAAGCTGCGATCCTGCACACATTCTCCGCCCGGCCCCGAACGAGAGCAACCGGAAGTCGTTCCCTCTGAAATCCACATTGTTGTCGATGAACCTCTCGGGCCTGAACTCCTCTACGTCGGGCCCCCAGACCGTCGGGTCTCGTCCGAGGGCCCATAGGCTGATCATGACGGTGGACCCCTTCGGTATGCGGAAGCCCTCGACCTCGCACTCTTGCTTGCCATAGTGGAACAGAAATGCCGAGAGTGGGTGCAGCCTCAGAGTCTCTTTCACGATCAGGCGCAGGTACTCTAGTTTTGGCTGATCGGATTCTTCGACCAGGCGACCGAGGCCCACGACAGTGTCGAGCTCTTGTTGGGCCTTCTTCATGATCCTCGGATGTCGGAGGAGCTCGGAGAGGGCCCATTCGATTGGCGTGCGCATTGTGTCCATTGATGCCTCCAGCATGTCCTTGATGAACAAATATGGAAAAGAACAAAAAATAGTTAGCTACTCATTACTTTATAAACTTTTTCCCACCTTAATAGACAACCAAGTCAATAAGTTTTCGGATAATATAATTAAATTGTTAATATTATTATCATTTCCAAATTAAGTAGTCTTGTCTCTACCATCGACTATCACTTATCTTTCAATTTATGAGAAGTTTTGAATTCGACGAAAACTCAATATAGATAATTTATGAGTCTTGTCTTGCCGATGAAGCCTAATTAGAATTTTTGTGAGTTTTCTGATTCTATATCTCGGTTACGATGACAATCATTATCAATATGATAAACAAAACAAATCTTACTTCTCGAGGGAAGGATATATCTGGTGGTGGTAAGATAACAGGACACATAGTATCACTTTATTTCTCCCTACGTCTGGTTATAACAGGATAAAAGTTATAATAGTTCTTTTCTAACCAAACACATACTTTAAGAAAAACTTACTTTGATAAAGATAATAAATTATTAGAATTTTATACATATTGAAATTAGTGAAAACTAAAAAAATTGTTATATTATGGTAATAAAATAAAAGTTATAAGTTTTTTCTTATGAAATGCATTGTGATCAGTTACATCTAATCTGAAATTTAAAAAGAAAAAAAAATGCATGAGTAATTTGGGAGAAATTTATTAGGCAAGAAAAGACTATTATTTCCGAGCGAACTGAATATAATCTAAAGAAAAGAAATCTATTGTTTATTTTTCTTAAGAAAGTCAACTCCTCTTCTCTTGAACAACAAGATACCTCTCTGGTGGGAAAATCGAGAGAAAAGGGATGTTTATAATTGGGATCTACGGAGAAGTCAAAATCTTGCGTTAATAGTTTATAATGCCCACCTGAACCTATTAAAACAAGTAGGAAGCAAAATGAACGGAGAAAGAATCTACTGTAACTTGACGAGCAGAAGAGATGAACCTAGACCCTCGGATCCAATACAAACCTAGGGTCCTAAACTAGCCTCATGCTATGGGTGAACATTAGATCGGATCCGTCGAAATTTCGAGGAAATCTGACATGGCAAGGCTCCGACATTGAATCGGCCGAATACGGTTAAACTCCGACTGAATTAGTCGGAGTTTTTATAATCTTGATCATGGAATATTGGTTTAACGCTGGCTTACATCCAAAGCTGTCCGATAAAGTTTAGATATTGATGTTTGAAATCCGCATGCAAAAGGAGAGAGAACGATGATTACCATATCTACGTAGTCCCCGACAGGGATGATAGTGAATGCATTCACGGGCCAAATTTTGGTCAGCTTCATATAATATTTTGAATTAAAAATAAAAATTTTATTTTTCTAATTCGAAAATTTTATATTAGAAGGATTAAAATTTGGCTCGTGAACATATACATTATCATCCCTAACCACAGATGATATCTGGCGGTGAGGGCAAGGAGTTCACCAACCACCTAGAGCTGGTGATGGTCAACAATATTAGGAGAGTTGAAACTTCCAATGCTAGATGCTAGTATGGTGTTAAGGTTGTTAAATCTTTCCCTTGAGTCTTCTCTTTCCTATGCTTATAATCTCCCGTATTTACTTCATCGCTCATTGAGTTCACTCTGACTCGCCGGTCGGAGTCAGAGTATATAATTTCCAACCAAAATCCCATCGATTCTGAACAATTATGCAACTTCAACCGAGTTAAATAACTTATCTCTGATCGAAGTCGGACCGATTCCTACTAATTACTAAATGGTAATAACAATAGCAGTTTAATTATATATTTTGGATGAATATTCACGTATACATGCAGTAATATTATACTTACCAGCACAATAGCCTTGACAGTCGTCCGATCAAACTTCACTCCATCGACGACCTCCTCCTCCTCCTCATGATCCCTCTCGGCCATCAGGTCCAGCATTACATCCACAAAATCCTTCTCCTCTCTCTCCCCCTCGCCCTCTCCCGCCCTCGCCTCCAAATGCTCGTCTACGATCCTCTCCAGTATCTCATCGAATTCCTCGTGCACCCTCCCCATCCTCCTCCGTATCCTCTGCACGTCCAAAACTCTGATCGCCGGAATGAAATCGTTAACATTGAATTCTCCCATCAACTCCATCAGCTCCTTCGTGTTCTCCCGAAACTTTTTTCCATCCTCATCCCCCGCCGCAAACTTCCTCCCCATTATCATCCTGCACACGATGTCAGCCACCAGCTCGCCGAGCCCAGCACTGACGTCCACCATCTCGCCAGCCTCGGCTGCATGAGTCAGGGTTTTGAGGTAAGCCTCGATCTCTTGCCTTCTGGCCGAGCGGAAGGAGGCGATCTTCGGCGCGCTGAGGAGGTGGGTGACGCAGAGCTTGCGGATGCGGCGCCAGTAGTCGCCGTGCTCGGCGAAGGCGAACCCTCTGAGGCCGTAGGAGATGCAGGCGAAGATCTCAGAGGGGGGGCGGTTGGCGAAGGCAACGTCGTGAGTCTTGAGGAAGTGTTGGGCGGTGGGAGCGTCGGAGACGACGATGGTGGGGACGGAGCCGATGCGGAGGTGCATGAGGGGGCCGTAGTGGTCGGAGAGGGCGTGGAGGCTACGGTGGGGGTTCGGGCCGAGAAGAGGGATGCTGCCGACGATGGGGAAGCCGCGGGGGCCAGGCGGGAGAGGCGGGCGGTAGGGCTTTTGGGATTTTTGGGGGCCGAGGAGGCGGTGGAGGGATAGGGCTCCGGCGAGGAGGATGGCAAGCAACAAGAATTCAGACATTGTGTACGAAAAAAAAAATTGGCTTGTCGAGTGAAGGTGGTGGGACGGGAAATTCTATTTGCAACCTGCATTTTACTCTTGATGTACGGTTTTAAAACTTCTAAATAATTACAAGTTTGCCGTTATTTTTTTGAACTAATTTACCCTTATAAATTTCAAAATAAAATTTCTTAAAATTTAGAACTACGACTCATCATTTTCCTCCTCTATTTTCTCTCTAAAACCCTAAATAATCTTTTTTGGTATTTAATAAAAACACATCTCCTACAAAATCATTAATTCAATTCGATTTCTTGACCCCTTAAAATTTTTTACATTAACGTTTTAAGAGATTAAAATAATTTTAAATTATTTGATTCACCTCGACAAATGAAATTTCGATTTAGAATTTGAGTTTGAGTTTTTTTATGCAAAAGGAAAATTCCAATATGTAATTGGTGTTAGAGAACAAATCTAAGATACGATTTGAATTATTTTTTTTTAGGTTTTATGTATATTTGTTTGAAATTTATCGTTAATTAGTTTTCTTTTATTGGGAGACTTCGCTTGCTGGTCGGGTTTTAATACCCGACCAGAATGTTTCTTGGTCGGGTATTAATACCCGATCAAAATATTTGAAAGGGGTATTTTGGTAAAAAATTTGGGCGCAGAGAGTAAAATGATAGTATTTCAAAATAGGAGTTTGGTGTAAAGAGTATTCAGGACGCCAAGAGTAAAATGCAGTGCGCAAATAGAATTTCCCGTGGTGGGACTTTATAAATATATTTAGGGGTATTTACTGGTTTGTCCCTCAAATTTTTATATATTATGATTTTGTCCACCAAATCTTCATATTTAGGATTTTGTCCCCCAAATCTCATAAGTTACAACAATTTAGTCCCCCTTTTCAAATCCCCCAAAAATTTGATCTTATATTACCGTTTTATCTCTCCTTATTCATTCTTTTTCTTCCTCCTCTTTTCTTCTTTTTTTCATTATTTCTTCTCTCTTCTTCTTCTCTCTTCCTCCTCTCTTCTCCTAATGAAGAAAAGAGGAGGAAGAGAGAAAGAAAAGAGATGAGGAATAATGAAGAAAAGGAGAAGAGATGAGGAAGAGAGGAGAAGAAGAGAAGAGGAAAAGAAAGAATGAATAAAGATGGGTAAAATGTCAGCTTAAAAATTTGGGGGATTTAGGAAGAGGGACTAAATTGTAGTAACTTAGGAGATTTGGGGACTAAATACTAAATATGAAGATTTGAGGGACTAAATCATAATATAATCATAATATATAAAGATTTGAGGGACAAACCAGTAAATACCCCTATATTTATATGGGATTTTACATATCTCTGTTAAATATTTAAAAATTAAAATTTAGTCTCTCAAATCTTCATATTTATAATTTAGTCACTAAAATTCTTTAATTACCATAATTTAGTCTCCCAGCTATATTTTTGGTCCGAATTTTCCGTTATACTCTTTAGTTACTTCACTTTAATAATCTCTTCCCTCTTCCTCCTTTCTTCCTCTTTTTATTGGATTCCCCTCTTCATTCTTCTCCTCTTTTTCTCTCTCTTTTCTCTTCTTATTGGGTTCTCCTGAGCTACTTCACTTTAGAGATTAACTGGAAGGGAGGAAAGAGATGAGAAGAATAGATAAGGAAATCTAATAAGAAGAGAAAGAGAGGAAGAAGAGGAAACATATGACTAAAGTGAAGTAACTCAAGGGTATAACGGAAAATTCGGACAAAAAATATGACCGGAACTAAATTGTCATAACTTAAAGAATTTGGAAACAAAATTATAAATATGAAGACTTGGAGTACTAAATTATAATTTTTAAAGATGAAAGGGATAGATGTATAAAAACCCTATATATATATATATATATATATATATATATTTCGGTTTGGTTTGTTTGCTTTTGGATGGGATGTGGGGGCCCACAAAGGAAGAATTCTTTTGTTTTTATGCCATTAAATGTACTTATTTCAATTTTTTGGTCTTTTATGTGGGTTTCTTTTTTCTTTGAGTAAATTCATATATCAGAAGATTCTAAAACTTATCCATGAAAACAGAGTTCAGAGAATACGCTTGTTCTGCGTTCCACGTTGCTGATTGGCGTTTTATGGCTCCTTCTGGTTCTGGTGCCCTGCGAGTGTGGTCTAAGTTGTGATGTGAGAAGGAGTTATGCATAATTTCTCTTGAGGAATGAGAATGTACAGAGTTGCCGGGAGTTAATCTTTAGTTCGTTGCATTAAAAATTCTAAATTAAAAATATAATTTTTAATTCAAATTTTTAAATAGGATGGAATAAGAATTGATTCTTAGATCCGTCCATTCTCATCTCCATAAATAAAATATGTATACGAAATGATAAAGGTGTTCACTGATTTGAAGTAGAGCGGTATTGTTTCAAAAAAAATTAATGATCCAAGTCTTGAAGATTATAGAGGCTGATTAAGCATTTAGGGTTTACAAACATGCTTAAACACACAAAGATTCATCTAGAGATAACTTAATCTGACTAGACCCGAGTATTACGAGCCCTGCATGCAATATCTCGAAGGTTACTGTTGGAGGTAAAGATTTTCAAATAAAGAAAAGATGGTAAATAGCTCGTAGAACGCAAAACTATTAATTAGCTTTGTACGACAGAAGCTTAACTTCGCGTGGATAAGTAAAAAAGCAAAGCTAAAACCTTAACTCCGTGTCCAAAGTATTTAACTTTGCGTGGGTAGATCTCAGAATCCTAAATTAATTGTGATTGAGATTTCGACTTATCTTATACCCGAATTAAATCCAATCAGAATCCAAAATTAAGAGATTTAAATCAAAATCAAATATTTGATTAGAATTCTTGATAAATACAAAAACATTCTATTCCTATCCCTATGGAAACTCTCATAACCAACTAAACTCTATAAATAGCCTTTTTGAGAAGACTTTAGGGGTCTTTTTGGCAATTCAAGTTATGCGTAAGAGTCTTAAATTTATTGAGATCGGTAGAGAGAGAGAGAGAAACTAGGGTGGCCATCATCTTCTTCAAAGAGAGGAGGTTTTCATGTCGGATCATCAACATGTTCTACTAGATAGATCCCATCACCACATTAGAACCCACTTTTATTGTAAAAGAGAGCGATAAAAATATAAATCCTCTTATTTGTTTTTCTTTTATTCCTCTTTCGTTGTAATTATCATAATCAATGGAAGAAAGTAAAATTTTTGCAGAGAACAAAAAGGCAATTCAAGTTACGCAAGAGAGCCTTAAAACCTTGGAGATCTTTTTAAAGTTCAAGTTACGCGTGAGAGCCTTAAATTCATTAAGATCAGCAGGAAGAGAGAGAGTTAGGGCCGGCCATCATCTTCTTCAAAGAAGATCTTCACATCGGATTACCAACATGTTCTACTGAATAGATCCTATCGCTACATTAGTACCCATAAAATATTGTAAAAAAGAGCGATAAAATATAAATCCTCTCGTTTGTTTTTCTATTATTCTTCTTTCGTTGTAATCAAATTAATCAATAGAAAAAAGTAAGAATTTTACGTAGAACAGTTACAATCTAAGATTAACCAGCTGTTTTTTTCCTTCTTCTTATCTGGTTGCTAGAGTCACAGTGATACTCCTATCAATATGTCGAACTAGTTTTAACCATTCTAGGATAGAAACAAATACAAATAACTCAATATGCACTTAGTTGTATTTGTATTTTTAATCTGAACCATTCATAAACATAATAGCAATTATGGTTATGACATTTATGGCTCCTATATAAATAAGAAGTTGTGCCATACAAAATGGGAGTTTGATAAAATAATTATAAATATATATTCGTATTGGCTACATTTCAAAGTTTTTTTTACCGGTACAGACACTGTGAACAACATCAAATTTATCTTTATAAAATTTTGAATATCCTAATACACATGAATGTACATGACACCATATAGGATAAAATTGATTTTGTATTTTTTTTATTTGTAAGTCGAATTTTCTTGGTGAATTTTTGCATAAAAAATATTGCAACAAATTAGTGAATTTTAAATTCATTTTGATGCGTTAGTTTTATTTGCACTTGTTCAATTTTTCATAAGATTTTATTTATAAACAGTTTATGAAGGGTAAATCACATCTACTCTACTAGATTGTTTTTCTTTTGGATTCTCCATTCTTAAATCTTAGTTAATAATATCCATACCCGAATATTATTAATAGTAGCCTATCTATGTGTGTGTCTATGTCTGTGTATGTGTATATATAATCCAAACGAAAATGCCTTGCCTAGTCCATCTCAGCCGTGTCGATGGACCAGACCTGGTCCCTAGTGATGGTGGGCCCCACTAGGCATGGGAATGGCTTGATAATGCTTAAACCCGTGCTGAGCCACGTAGTCCCTCTTGTCAGTCCTACACATTTTAGTGTTCAATTAAAGTGTGTTCAGGTATTTAGAATTAGTGAAAATAACGAAGAAAATTAAAAATTTCTTTCAAAAATGAAGAGTTAGAAGTATCGCTCCTCTAATATTTCTAGTGTTTATTTCTTACTTTTTGGAAAAAGGTAGTAATAAAAGAAGAATAAAAAGAATAAAATAAGTATTTATTGGAAGAAAGAAAAGAAGGGTAAAACACAAGATAATAAATTATTAATACTTTTTTTTTTTTCAATTATCTTGCACCCAAAATCTATATGGAGTAGATTTGAGAAGTTGGGATGCCACATAAAATCCACCTCATCATTGTAGAAATAACTTATATTGTACTTTTTAATTAGCAAAACAAACACATAAAGTGAAAGAAGTGGTTTTACTACCACTACTCCTTTTCTACTTCCATACAAACAAACACACCTTTACTGTGTTTTTCCTTTTTAATAAAAAAATTGAGCTTGTTTAAACGAAGAGCTCAATTAAGTTAGGCTCGACTCCACTAAAGACCTAACTTAATTAACATGATTAATAAAATGCTTAATAACAAATTGTATATTTACATAAAATTTTTAAAGAATAAAATATTCATAATTTATAACTTATTTTTCTAATTCAAAATTTTGAATAGGGGCAGATTTATAATTAGCCTTTAAATCTGCTTATTCTCATCCTAACTAGAACAACCCAAGTTCTAATCTCAAGCCTACGCCCATTTTTTAGCTGCTTGTCAAAATTGAGGATGCTATTTAACACTACACTATACTACCCAACAGACACATGAACCGTAACTACTGTTATATTTAGAATAATAAATAATATGCTTGAAACTGGAATAATCTTATTTATATAAAGTGTTGATTATATAAAAAGACATACTGCTCTGGATATGAACATAATAAAATTAAAAGAACAATAGAGTAAAGCAGTGTCCAAAAAAAAAAAAAATGTAAACTGATAAGTACAAAGAATCTCTAAAAGATACTCTATTGGAGTATGAGTTGTCGACTTTCTTGTTTTCCGAACCTACCATATTAAACTCAGCAAATATTATAAAAAAGAAGAGATATTGTATATATTATCATAGTACTTAGAATAGGTGATCATAAACATACTATATTAGTGCCGGTTGTAATAACATAAATCAAGAATAATATAAATAAATTTAGAGTCATAATTAAATTAGATGTATAGAGGTGTGTAGATTAGATGTGGCCAATAGATTTTATTGAGGTTCTATATTAGATATCAGAAATTAAACATATTGTAGAAACTAGACATATTATTAGTTAGTCAAATATTTGAAACTACTGTTGATGGATAATATGATGTTGTTTTTCGTTATTGTATAAGTTTCCATACATAGTCAGAACCATGTGAGAACCCATGGCATTGAATCTTGTACCACTAGGTGTTCAGAAAAAAAGTCAAATTCCATATCAAAATGGATGCTTCATTTTGGAAACTCATAATAAGATCAGATAGTGATTCAGTACCACCGGAAACTGTTACAGTAAAAGTCTTGGTTCGTAAATTATAATCATCTGTATCCTCATATAATATGGTTTTTATTCATCCGATAATTTTTCCATAACCTAGATTATTTATACCAGAATATACATAAATATATTTGGAATACTATGACTTGATAGTAATACATTTTACATGTTCGTTAACATTAGAATGAGAATTCAGAAATCAGAAAATTAGAATATTAATTATCATAATCAAGGACCATGTACTTACACACATATTTAGAATATGTCATAATTGATCATGTTATCATGTTTCTAGAGTAGTCTTGCACATCTTAGGCTTCAAGGGAATAGAGAGTATGTGACATGCCATTTGTTAGGTATTAATCAAGAATATGGATCGATGTTACTAGTCATTCATTCAATTTTCTTAAATTTGGATTTTGTGCTAAATGTAGGGATGATGGGACTCTATAGTCTCATCTATGAATCAAAGAAATCGAAATGGGCACTCTATAAGGTACCCTCTTTACTTTATTTATTTAAGGATATTAATAGTGACTCCATAGTCTCCACATATCAAAATGTATAGTCTGGAATAACTAAAGACATAATCAATTACAGTTAGTGACTTGCACAATGTAGAGTGTGTTTGCCATAAAAATTGTAAAATAATTTTTTTATTGAATTTCTCAATAAAAAATTACAATTTCAACGGTTTCCCGTTTATTGAAGATGAAGAAAATTGAATTCCCTCTATATTTAGGGCTGGATTCTGTAGTAGCTGTGAATAACGATCTTGCTCTCCGTTGACACTCGGCACAAATTTTTCTAGTTGGAAAAGATTTTGAACTCTCGACAGCAATAGCAAGAGGACTCTCTATATCGTATTGATCTCCTGGTCTCCAATTTCCGGCCTTCGGTCTGTTTTTCTGCCTTAGTTCGAGCTTTTTAAAGTGATTTAGAGACTCTTGAGATGATGTAACTGTTTAACTGTCGGCTTCCACGATCTGAGTATTAATTTTCCGCCTTTTGATCTGGTAAATTTGTATTAAATCTTCAGAATTTGTAACTAGCGTTTTCAATTCTTTAGATCGTAACTGAAATGCGGAGTGTGAATCTCAAGTTTTAGATTCGTGGCTCTTTTGATTCTGATTAGGATGCGAATCTCGATTTTAGGTTTGCGGCTCTATTTGATTGTAGCTGGTCCGCGGATCTCAAATTTTAGATTCGCGAATCTGCTTGATTTTAGCTGGACCGCGAATCTCAAAGTCTAGATTTGCAGATCTGCTTAATTGAATGCGGATCTTGAACTTTAGATTCGCTGATTTATTTAATTGTAATTAGATCGTAAATCTCAAATTTTAGATTCGTAACTTTTAATATTGACATATTTGCCTGTTTGCATAATATGCTTGGATGCGATGATAAGAACCTGTGGGCCCATTCTTGTTAGCTCAATTTGCAGAACTCTGGCTAAATATCCATGTTTTGGCTATTTTGAGAGATAAAATGCGACTCTGTGAGTATTGCATTCTAGCTTTTCCTTACTTTAGAGACGCGAATCTCTTCCTTCATAATAGATGATCTAACTAATAGGAAATTTCACCAACAGAGTGCCATAAGATTATAGCTTAATATTAGAAACTTTAAATAATGACAAATAGACATTATAGGAACCAATAGAACTAGGTTCAATTCAAAATAAATAAATATGTAACTATTTCTCACAGAAAATAAAAAGAGAGGTAGTAGCAGCTGACATGTCAATTTTCTGAAATTTTTCTTTTTGTGAGAAGAAAGAAAAGATGAATCAAGAAACAAAGGGGAAGGTTTATATATATAATTTCAATACACAAATATAAATTTGAAAAAGTGAAAGTTTAAGCAAAATTTTTTTGAATTATGATACATAGTCTTCACATACCACCCTAATTTTCTAATTGACACCTCATCACATGCTTTGCTGGCTTGACTAAGGAGAGAAGGGAATTGTGAATTAATATTTTTGATTTTTGATTTAAATTAATTATTTATCTATTATGGCTCTATTCCACGATCTCTAAACTCTGCCAAATTAATGTAAAACGTACATGCCAATGGGAGAAGTATTATGAAAATTTTAATATATTTATTTGATGACCAGAACAAGAGATATAAATTGTTGAAATAAATACAATATAATTTAATATTCGGTAATTTGCAAAAATTGGATTTTATTTTTAAGGTTTCCAAGAGAATCTAAAAAATTATAAATATTATAATCTAAAAAACGAAATGAAATTTAGAGTTATGGATCTCAAGTTATGCAAACCGAAAATCAATTCGATATACAAATTAGCCCCTGATAACCAAAATTGGCACGGTCAGTCATTATGAATAAAATTTGAGAGAAGTATAATAGTACAACTTCCATAGTAAATGGGTAATTATTGTAAGTAATCTTTTTTTAATATTTAAATTTTGAGTGCACTTACTACTTATTTGGAGATTGAATTCAATTATCAAATACTTTTTCGTATCCTGAGCATTTTTTAATTATTGGTTAAAAAATTTAAAATCAAAATCTTTTTTGAGATATTTTTTGCCAATTTCAAATTTAGAATTAGAGAAAATCTTGAAAATATGAAAGGAAAATTTATGATTTGAGAGGTATAGTATCACAAAGTTCTTGCCACCCATATCCCTCCCTCTCTCTCACTCTCTTTTTCCCTCTAGCAAAGCCCATTTGTGTGGATTTTTTTTACAACATCACACCAATTTACTTTAGTTAGAGAAATTTGGACAATTCTAGACACGTTAGTGCACGTGTTGTCTAATTTGATAGTTTTCTCACTCCATTTAAAATTTACCGTGTCTGTCTATGCATAAAATTCAGTAGCGTATAAGGAGTATAATACTTATAATGCAGGAGTAATTATTGCAGAGTGAGACCATAGTTTGACATAATAACTCTAATTAAAAATAAAATATACCAAAAAATTTTGAATCCGAAAATACCCTCCGCTCCATCCTTTTATCTTTATACTAACAAAAACAATTTTTTAGTCAGATTTGAGCTAAAAAATTGAAGGATCGTGCCGTTGCTTTTTCAATCTCCTCCCTTCCTATTGTAGGTGTTTGCCCAAAAATTGAATCTTTGATTCCATTGCAAAATTATTTGATTACAACGAAGATTTGAGATTACAAAAATTCCGAGGAATTACAAGAACGGGAATATGAATTTATTCCCTTTTTTATGTGGGTATGGGTGGCGGTGGAGTCTCGTTGATGCCTCCGTTGACTGTCCGACTGGAAGAGATGGCTCTGCTCTGCTTCTTAATTTCTCGAGCTCGCCCGAAATCTTTCCAGAGTCCAAGAATCCAAAAGCCCCTTCTCCAGTTAAATTCCTGTATTTTATAAACCGAATAAGCTCCAAATCCGGCTCAATTCTCTCCTGAAAAATCGGATCACGGATTATCAGTCCAAAAATAGGAAATAAAACAACGGAAAACAACCCGCGGGTTGGCACCCGCGGATCGCTCCCGCGGGTGGCAACCCGCGGGCGCACCCGCGGGTTGCAACCCGCGGGTGCAACCCACGGGTGTGCCCACTTAGCAATTTTCGATTTTTTTTTTTTTTGGTATCTACATAACCCTCTCCAAAGTTTTCGAAGTTCTGTATTGAACCGTACTAAATTTCGAAATACTTTGGATTCTTTAATTTTGGTTATAGACCTTTTAAAAGATTTGGTCGATAGAGATAATTGTTAACATATTCATTTATTCAATGACAAGCAGATGTATGATTTTAACGTACTCATTAGAGGATAAGCAGAGGCATGATGTTAACATGCTTATTTTAGGTCAAGCAGAGGTATAATATTAACGTGCTTATTTTAATCCTAACCGTTCAGTGACATCTAGTATGACGAATCAGGAAAAGATAGAGGTGACATTAAACGTGTCTTGGAGCTTAACCTATTCAGAGGATCTGGTCGTGATAGGGACAAGCTGACTAAACAGAGGTGACGGTTAACGTATTTAGTTTTGGAATCGGACTATCAGAGGTAACTGTTAACTTGATAGTGAGATGATTTTCGTCAGAGGTGATTTTTAACTTAACGATATTAAAAGAAAGTTCGTCAAAGGTTGTAATGTTGGACTTGATGAAGTGTGAATTTTCTTTTCTATCAGAGGTGAAATCTTAACGTGACAAGGGAGGGATTTAATCGGATCTTATCTCATTTGATTTTGAATTATAATGTCAGAGGCATGATTTTAACTTGACAAATATTTTGGAGTGTCGCTTGCTCTGTTGGAGCAAAATGACAAGAAAAGTTTTGCTGTCAGAGGTGAAATCTTAACATGACAGGAGATTTATCTGATCAGGATTTTTAGCAAACCCCCAGCTATCAACGGGTTTGATTTGCCTTTAGCAACTACCGTTTGAGTCGGGCTAGCCATGCTATTCCCCTCAGCATGGTGAGTTGTCAAGGATTTCGTTTGGGTTTAAATACCAAACTTTTCCTCTTCCCTTTGCCTTAGCAGCTTAGGGCAGTGATGTATTCTTATATTCGGATAAGAATATTGTTGTGACAGATTTATCGTGCGATTTTTAGCAAACCTCCAGCTATCAACGGGTTTGATTTTGCCTTTACCAACTACCGTTTGAGTTGGGCTAGCCATGCTATTCTCCTCAGCATGGTGAGTTGTCAAGGATTTCGTTTGGGCTTAAATACCAAACTTTTCCTCTTCCCTCTGCCTTAGCAGCTTAGGGTGATTCATGCCTTTTACCCCCAGCATGGTGGGGTTGGCGAGAATTTTATTCTCTTCCCGTAGCCTTGTCGGCGTTGGGTAATTCATACTTATTACCCCCAGTACGGTGGGGTTGGCGAGAAATTTATTCTCTTCCCGTAGCCTTGTCGGCGTTGGGTGATTCATTTTTTTTTACCCCCAGTATGATGGGGTTGGCGAGAAATCTATTCTCTTCCCATAGCTTTAGCGGCGTTGGGCAATTCATACTTTTTACCCCCAGTATGGTGGGGTTGGCGAGAAATCTATTCTCTTCCCGTAGCTTTAGCGGCGTTGTGCAATTCATACTTATTACCCCCAGTATGATGGGGTTGGCGAGAAATTTATTCTCTCCCTGTAGCCTTGTCGGCGTTGGGTGGTTCATACTTATTACCCCCAGTATGATGGGGTTGGCGAGAAATCTATTCTCTTCCCGTAGCTTTAGCGGCGTTGGGCAATTCATACTTTTTACCCCCAGTATGGTGGGGTTGGCGAGAAATTTATTCTCTCCCCGTAGCTTTAGCAGCGTTGGGCAATTCATACTTTTTACCCCCAGTATGGTGGGGTTGGCGAGAAATTTATTCTCTCCTCGTAGCCTTGTCGGCGTTGGGTGGTTCATTTTTTTTACCCCCAGTATAATGGGGTTGGCGAGAAATTTATTCTCTCCCCGTAGCCTTGTCGGCGTTGGGTGGTTCATACTTATTACCCCCAGTATGATGGGGTTGGCGAGAAATTTATTCTCTCCCCGTAGCCTTGTCGGCGTTGGGTGGTTCATACTTATTACCCCCAGTATGATGGGGTTGGCGAGAAATTTATTCTCTTCCCGTAGCCTTGTCGGCGTTAGGTGATTCATTTTTTTTTTTTTGATGTTTTTTTTCTTTATATATATATATATATATATATATATATATATATATATATATATATATATATATATATATATATGGGGGTTTAAATTAACCGCCTTGAGCCCATTTTTTGGGAATTGTTGTGAGCCCAAGTGGTACCTTTAGAGCTTACACATTAAATGTGTCGGAGTTAATTCTAACTCCTTTTTTGTTCAGCTTTGAGCTGAACTGCTCCAGCGTCAATCAATACTTGAATTTTATCTTTTAAGATAAAATAATTTTTTGTGGGGTGACCTACAATCCGATGGTACAGGCAGTAATTCGGATTGTTAGTTTTCCCTACTTCTTCAGCTCTCTTGCTCTCCGGCAATTTAAGCATCTTGCGTTTGGTGAGCAGATTGAACATAATAGCAGTATGTTCATCCTTGAACGAATACTGCTTTTGAAGTCTGGGCGACTTTGCTGTGTTGCTTGTAGTTGGCCACGGTTTCTGCTTCAGTGTACTTTCTACCGCCATTGCTGTTGTGTCTTTCCCTTTTGAACGGGAAAAATGAAATGGAGATTCGTTTGCACCGTCTCCGGTTACAGACTGTTGCATTTCGAGACGTCGAAGTATTTCTTCGGCCTGTTCGCCCTGCTTAAGCAGATCCTTCCATGACTTGGATTCGACCGAACCCATTTTGTCTAAGATATTGGTCAATAAGTTATGTCTGCAGGTTTCCACAAGCGTATCCTGCGTCATGCCATGTGGGCATCGAACGGAAAGTTCTCGGAACCGCTCGACGTAAGTTTTGACCGTTTCGCCTTCTTCTTGCTTCGCTGCTAGCAAAGATAATATGGAGACTTCTGTATCATCTTCAAAGAATCGGGCTAGGAACTCACGTTCTACATCAGCCCAAGATTTAATTGTTCCCTGGGAAAGTTGCATAAACCAGGTAAATGCGGGCCCCCGTAAAGTGCTCGCAAATATCCTAGTCATAGTTGGATCATTCCCTATGAGATGTCCTGTCTGTGAGAGGAAATAGAAGATGTGTTGCTGCGGCGAACCTTTACCGTCAAATGATTGAAGATTCAACGGTTTATATTTTGCAGGATAGGGTACGGTCTCCCATTCTATGGGATATGGACGGACTACCCCCACCTCTTGTAGCTTTTTGCGATGAAGAAGAGCTTGTAATTGGTTCTCCATCTTCTCTATTTTCTCTACTTGAGGATTGATGATAACTTTCACTTCCTCTTCCTCTCTTGAATGAGGAGGCACTTCTTCATCTTCGTCTTCGCTGTCTTCATTTATTTGGACAGGCCGTTTTCCTTTCTGCCTACTAGAAATGGACGGCGATGATTGGTTCTTTCTAGTTTGAGCCAGCAACTCAATCAAAAGTTGTTTCATTTCTTCTATGGTCTCTTCTTGCTGTTCGAGATGTTTTTCTTGTCTCTCAAGCCTTTCAGAGACTTCTTCTAGAAGTGCGCCCTCTGGTTCGATAGAAACTCCTTTTGATCCTGGAGTGATTTCTTTATCCGAAGGGTTGTTTCCGACCACCTTTTTGCCTTTATTAACCATATTTGATGAGGCAACAGGTAGATCGGTCCCAGAGTATGCCTTTTTCACCGTCCGTATTCTTTTAGGTTCGGTGATCCGCTCAAAAACGGATCGTCTCGGATGGCACTCGCAGTTTGATAGAACAGTTGAGATTAACTGTTCGCATTGGCATTGAGGAGTATTCTGTGCAGAGTTCTTCTTCCAATTGAGGAATTCTCTCAAGTATTGAGGTATCTTCTCCTCTCTATTTGCATCTTGACGTATTTTGCGTCTCAAATTTGGTTCATAATACTGGAGAGTTTGTAATATTTCAGGGCTGAGCTCTTTTCCAGCATTAGATTGTTCTCTAACCCTTCTGCGGATTCTTCTGGAGTGTGTGCTGGCCTGCGCAGTTGTACGGGCCTCGTACGCATCTGACTTGTTCTTCGGGATTTGGAGGATTCTATCATGAATATGTTCATCCGAAGAGAAATTTGAAGACCTAACCTCAGGTGAGTTCATGAGCACATCCTTATATTGTTTGTAGAGGAACGGGATGGTACACCTGAGAGAGTAACCAAAAAGTTAGATGTGCGCTGTGTGCTCACTGCGCGTGTGCCCGAATAGACACCAGAACCAACCCTTGATTTTTTCTGCGGAGTGCAACCCACGGGTTGCAACTTGCGGTGTGCAACCCGCGGTTGGAACCGCGGGTGCAACCGCGGGGTTGCACCCGCGGGGTGCAACCCGCGGTTGGAACCGCGGGTTTCCACCCGCGGTTGCAACCGCGGGGTTGCCCCCGCGGGGTGCAACCCGCGGTTGGAACCGCGGGTTTCCACCCGCGGTTGCAACCTCGGGGTTGCCCCCGTGCGGTGCAACCCGCACTTCTGTCTGCGGATTTTTATTTTTGAAAATTTTCTTCTCTGATGTTTCCTGATCTGGATTTTCTGACCGCAATTTTCCAGAGGCACTGTAGAGGCGGGCCCGCTGGGCCTTACGCCTCAGGTTTCTCTTCTGAGAGCGGGTCAGGGACTGGTTTGACTTTTGGCTTGACTTTGGAACGGGCGATAACGCCTCGTAAGTTTCAACGGGCGATGACGCCTCGTAAGTTTTCATAGGCGATGACGCCTTTTGATTTCCGGTGGGCGATGACACCTCACCTTTTTTCATCGTCACCCGGCGATGACGCCTAGGCTCCGAATCAGAGGAGGAAAGAAATTCCTCATATTTTTGCTGGTCAACTTCTATGACCAGCGTCTCAACCATTGAGCCAATCGGCACCCGGTCGGATTGCGCCACCAGATTCTCTGTGGTAAACAGAGGGGCTCCCACTGTGGTCGCCAGTTCTTATTTGCCCGAAAATTGAATCTTTGTTTCCATTGCAAAATTATTTGATTACAACGAAGATTTGAGATTACAAAAATTTTGAGGAATTACAAGAACGGGAATATGAATTTATTCCCTTTTTTATGTGGGTACGGGTGGCGGTGGAGTCTCGTTGATGCCTCCGTTGACTGTCCGACTGGAAGAGATGGCTCTGCTCTGCTTCTTAATTTCCCGAGCTCGCCCGAAATCTTTCCAGAGTCCAAGAATCCAAAAGCCCCTTCTCCAGTTAAATTCCTGTATTTTATAAACCGAATAAGCTCCAAATCCGGCTCAATTCTCTCCTGAAAAATCGGATCACGGATTATCAGTCCAAAAATAGGAAATAAAACAATGGAAAACAATAAAACAACGGAAAACAACCCGCGGGATCGCTTCGCGGGGGCTCCCGCGGGTTGCAACCCGCGGGCGCACCCGCGGGTTGCATCCCGTTGGCGCACCCGCGGGTGGCAACCTGCGGGTGCAACCCGCGGGTGTGCCCATTTAGCAATTTTCGATTTTTTTTTTTTTGGTATCTACAGTAGGTACTCAATCCCTCTCCCTCTTTCTCACTCTCTACCTCTCTCCCACTCTCTCTCCCCCTTTCTCATAATATCATTCTCATTTACTTTAGTTAGGGGAATTTGGACAATTCTTGACACGTGTATTGAATTTGACGGTTTTCTTATGTTGTTTATGTTTCAAAGGATCTAACAGCAAATAAAATTTGATATCTGATATAAGTGCTACAACTCCACTAATACATGAATAGTTATTGTAATTAATCCTTAAAAAAACGCTTTGCTAGTGGTCGGTGGAGCTCAACATGGTGTCACTCGCTACCTCCCTCTTCGTCCAAACGTTGAAGAATTCAATTCAATTAAATTCATCAACTAGTGACATTTAATAGCCGAAAGAAGATTTTTGATTTTGTTTATGTGAATAGTGGATTCGTAAGTGAGGAGATTCGAATCTTTCATAGGATATTTGAAGATTGCTATATATCAGAGAGGATGACGATGATGCCACCAGCAAGCTGGAGGAGCTGATGGTGGTCAACACGAGGGCGGAGCCGTGGGATTGTCGGGCAAGAATGGGTTCAAGAACTGGTTAGGGGGAGCAATATTTTTATTCTTAAAAAACTCATGTGTTTTAGCTGATACTTTGTACTAAGCTCATTATATATCAGTTAGGGTTGTGGGGTCCTGGACGAAAAAGGGAGAGAGTGTCATGGGGTTGTAGACTAAGAGAGAGAAGACAGATAGAGAGAAAGGATGAGATAGAGGCTTGCGGTCGGGGGGAGAGAGAGAGAGAGAGAGAGAGAGAGAGAGAGGTTGTGGAGGAAGGGCAAGAAAGATGTAAGGGGGATGGGGTGTGTAAATCTGAAAGAGTAATATTAAAATAATAAAAGGGTAAACTTAGTAAATTAATTAAAATTTAAAATATTAAGGGTGTACTTAGCAGATGAGTGAGCTTACTTCAAAACTGAGTGCAAATTGCGACTCCCCCAACCTAGATCTATACCATCAGACCTTTTGGCTTTTGGACAGACCCTGTAATATAAATGTTCTTATTACTTATTCTCCAAATACTTTTATCTATCGTTCACTTGTTCTTCCTTTTTTACAGAAAAACATAATAATGTAAATATTCTAAGCATTCATAAATAATATTTGAACCTAGTTAATATTTGAACATGATCATATACAATCATGAGAGAGATTTTTTAAATTTAGATTTATGTTTGCTCATAAACATTCATAAATAACAAATTTTAGCAAAAACAAGAGAGATGTAGATCTCATTTACAGTTTCGTAAAACTAATCGCATACCATATTGTTTAACCAGTTTCTTGTCTCGGATTTAGTTCACTTTTGGATCCTATTAGATATCCATGATAATAATAAATTAAAGAGGATTTAGTTTCTTTTGTTATTATTATTATTATTATTATTTTGCTAGTCTAGTTTCTTTTGTTATTGCTGCTCTAGGATCCAGAAGTACTCGGGCGATAGAAGGAGTTTCCAAGGGAGCACACCACTTTTCCTAGTGAGCCCACTAGATAGTTCTTTTTCGCTCAGACTTTCAATTAGAAAGTGGGCACACTAAGAAAAATGGTGTGCTCCTTTGGAAACTCCCGTGATAGATAGCAACTTAGGCCTTTGCCCGATTGATTATAGGGATGGGGCCGGATCATATGGGGCCAGGTCCAGGGCCTTTCTTAGCGGGCCCAGCCTATTACCCGAGTTTTGAATGGAAAAGTTTAAGGCACATCTTAAGGGCATGCCTTTCTAATAAAATTGATTTTATTAAATATTTGCCATGATAGGAAGAAGATGCTTCATTATTTTTTGTCGTCGTGTTTCTAATTGTTCTCGCTATGGCATCTGTTTTAGTGTTGTGGGATTGAGAAGTGTAAGGTTGATCTTCCCCTTCCTGGGATATTCTTGGAACTTACAGTACGGGATGGTTCACCACAAGCTCAATGACTCCCATGGATTGTACGAGCAAGCTCCATTGTTTGATCAGCGAGTAGTCATAATTGGGCTTGAGTAATCAAGGCATTGGGATTTACCTCAAGAGTGGTATTTAATATTTGTCCGGATCATCTTGGAGAGATGACTGATTTTGTAAATCTTTCGAATGTATATTTGGCATGGATGACAAGTAATGTTCCCATATACAGCGTCAATTATTTATACCAAAACCTACCCGACTAAATTGCCTATCCAACTGAATTGCTCAGATAGGATAGACACAAAATTAATATTTTAGGCGAGTAAAATAGAAAGAGTCGATTACAAAGAGAAATAAATAAGAATTTAGTGAGATTCGATCGAGATGAATCTTGAATTTACATCCTCACAGAAAGTGTCTCGTGACAAGTACTTTATTAAAGAGAAGGACAAAATTACAGTCTCTCTTTGAAAACTATATATTACTACAAACTTATTTAGATTCCAGGAGAATCATCTCCCTTTTTAAAAGTCTAAGAAAAAGATATTTATAGTGGAGAATTCTCTTAAAAAAAAGGAAAGTTGTGGGTGATCATGAATACACCAGTTGTCATATCTCGGAAATGACTCGGTTGCTCCAGCAAGACCTGTTTTTCTTATCTATAGTGATTTAGCAATTGTTTGAGTTGATGTTGGACTCTTTCAGCATGTGGTTGGTAATCAGTATCTAGATTTCCATAGCATTTGGTGGGCTACGGTCTCGATCAAATTGGGCTTGTCGCTCTTACTGGCTTCTGGGCTTGATACCTGCTACATATAAATCATGCAATAACAATATCACGTAGCTTATTATCATCTAGCTGATAATATTGAGTTGCCGTTTTCTGTAGGATTCTTGAACTCGTTTTCTTCTTGCTTTGGAATTAAAGCCTTAGCCATTTCCATCCAAAACTCTTCCACAAAGTTGAACCTTGCATAATGCAAAGAATATTCAAGTTCATGATAATTAACAAACTTATTATTCAAAGCTTTTATCGGTCCCACGTTGAAATTTTTAAACATTTGTGGCACCTCACCTTTGGTCGCTACTCACCGAATCTCGTTTGCAACACTAAAATAATTACGGCGGTTTCAATATAAATTTTTTTGTCGGTCGGTTTAATTTATGGAGCACATGACTCTAAATCACACATTCAGAAGCAAATATCTTGCCGAGGATCTCGTTCGAAATAGAAAATTGCCCATGCGTAACACACTGTTAAAAAGTCACAGCAAAAAAATGTTTATAAAAGTGAATTATACAATTTTTCATTCATGCTTATTTTATTTCATAAGATCTTTAAAATTGTTAATTGCCAAACAAACAAGAATAAATATTTCTAAAAGATATCATGATTTTCTCAATCTATGAAAGAAAATTATATTATGAAATTGCAACTCGCAAAAGGAAAAAATTATGATTTAATTGTTATACATCCAAACACAGCTAAGAAATAAGAATTTTTTTTTTTAAAAAAAAGAAAAAGAAAAGGAGAAAACCATTTTCAACCAACAAAATGACCCACAATTAAAATTCAAGTAAATGAACCCAAAACACTACAATATTTAGACTCAAGTCAGCATATAAGCTGGTTTTGTCCAAACAATATTATTCTCGGAGTCTAATTTTTTGCTTTTGTTTGTTCTTTTAGAATAAGAGGAATGCAAAGACACACTACTTCACACTAGTTTATCCAAATCCAATCTCCCAATGTCTCGATTGATTCAATACTATTTGGTCCCATTGATCCTCTTCTGAGGCCAAGCCTTGATCTCCTCAATCAAACACTCCAATCCCTTGCACGACGACCCCCCCTCCTTCACCGCCTCCCTCGCCTTCTCCCGGTACTCCCTCGCCCTCCGCCGCATCCCCGCCGCCTCCTCGCCCTCCGCATCCATCACCCTCCTGACCGCAGCCGCCACCGCCTCCCCAGTCACCGTCACCTTCTCCTCCTCCAGAGTGCTCCTGAACCCGTCCCAGCACCTCACCCCCACCCTCAGCACGTCCGTCACAAGCTTCTCGTTGATGAACTGCTCGATCACCAGCGGCCACGTCACCATCGGCAGCCCCGCGCTGAGCCCCTCCAGCAGGGAGTTCCACCCGCAGTGCGTGACGAACCCCCCCACCGCCTCGTGGTTCAGCACCGCCACCTGAGGCACCCACCCCCTCACCACCAGCGCACGGCCCCTGACCCTCTCCTCGAACCCCTCGGGCAGCTGTATTCGCTCGTCCCGCACCACCCAGAGGAACGGGTGCCCGCACTTCTCCAGCCCGAGCGCCAGCTCGCCGTACTGCTCGGCCGAGAAGTGGCACCAGCTGCCGAAGCACAGGTAGACGACCGAGCCCGGGGACTGCTTGTCGAGCCACTGCAGGCACAGGTGGTGGTTCCCGTCCTCGCCCCCCCGGACGGCCTGGTCCTTCTCATCGCCGCAGGTGGCAACAGCGACCGGCCCCACGAACCAGCTCCGCTCGCCGCCGGTGACACTGTAGTGGTAGTCGGCGTACTCTGCTTCGATGGCCGAGAAGCTGTTGACGATGACGCCGAGGTTCCTGTAGCCGGGGCTGCTGATGCAGCTGTCAACGGTGAACTCGGTGCTGTTGCGGATGAAATCCGGGAGCTCGGACCGGACCAGGCGGATCGGATGCGGCAGGCCGGGCATGAGGAACGGTTCGGTGTCGCTCGACGCCGAGACGTGCGGCTTCTTATTGAAGAGGTCGCCCATGATTGTGGAGGGAAAGAGCCCTATGGCGTGAAATGTGATGTTCGGAATGTCAAGCTCGTGCGCAGTCTGCGTCATGTAGGCAAAATGCACGTCCGAGACAAGCGCGTTAGGGCGGTGGAGGCGGACGAGCCTCTCGATGGCGGGGCGGGCGAGAGGCGTGGCGAGGTTAATTTTGTACCCCTCGGCCACATCGACCGTGGCGCCGTTCTCAATGCCGGGCGGGAGGCCGACTTCTGCAGCGGGGAACGGGTAGATGAGGATGTCGATGGGGAGGCCGGAGGCGACAGAGTTGTCGACGGTGCGGCGGATGAGGGCGGCATTGGCCGGGGTGAGGACTACGGTGGAGCGGATGCCGCGGGCAGCGAAGAGGCGGGCGATGTCAACGAGGGGGATCAGGTGGCCCGTAGCGTACCACGGGATGAAGAACACTCGAAGCGAGGGGGCGGCGTCGGAGTCCGTGGTGGCCGGTGAGGAGGCTGCCATTGGTGAAGGAGATAGAAGAGGTGAGTGACTGAACATCGGGTGCAATTATGCACCCATTAAGTAGGAGGAAAACAATATCCCGAAATCAGCCGAGCTTGAGGGGGATATTAATAATAAATTGTGCTCGTGGTGCTCGTGGAGACGAGTTAGGATACAAAAAACAAATGAGGCCATATGCTATACTGTGATTACATCGGGATCAGTTCTCGAAGCGCCCGCACCATTGCTTTCTGGGAGTTTCTAAAGTAGCACACCTTTTTTTTTTCTTCTTCTTTTTAGTGAGCCTACTTTATCACTGTACAAGCCGATCAAAATCACATTGTGAAGTGGACTCACTAAGAAAAGTGGTGTGCTCCTTTGGGAACTTCCTTGCTCTGTTTGGAGAGGTTTTTACATATCAGTCCCTTATATCTTTAAAAATCAGTCCCTTATATCTTTAAAACTTAGAATTTAGTTTATAAAATCTTCGTATTTTGATTTTAGTTTTCCAAATCATTTAAATTACTTCACTTTAGTTTCCATATGTAGTTTTCGTTAGGCCAGTTAAATTTTTTTTCCGAATTTTCCGTTATATCCTTAGAAGGGAGGTTTATTTCCCTTCCCTCTTTTTTCTCTCTTCCTCTTCTTATTTGGTTCCTCTCTCCATTCTTTTCCTCTCTCTTTTCCTTCTAGTTAATCCCTCTCTCTTCCTTATTTCTTTTCTCTCCCTACTTGTAGAAAACTAGCTACTTGAAAAAGTCATATCACAAAATGAGGGACATAGGGTTAGAGGGAAAAAAAGAAGGAAGAGAGAAATTAACTGGAATGAAAGAGAGAGAGAAGAAGAATGGAGAGAGGAACTCAAAAAGAAGAGGAAGAGTGACTTCCAAGGTATAACTCAAAATTCAGACAAAAAATTTAACGGAAGTTATCCAAAGTGACTAAAATAAAACAACTTAAAGGATTTGGAGAACTAAAATCAAAATATAAAGATTTTGTGAACCAAAATCTTATTTTTAAAACTGCAAGGGATCAATATGTAAAAACTCCTTGTTTAAGAGATAATGTAATCTTCGCCGACAAACTGTGCAGGAAATATACAAATTTGATATGTGGACCCTGCTTTCGGTAGAGCTTTTTACCGTTTCAACCTGTTTTGGCAAATAATGAAAGAGAGTTACTAGATATCGTCCTGTGTTTTTCTTGGCGAGCTCCAAATATTAGAGGGTTAAATTATTTTTTTTCTTGGCGAGCTCCAAATATTAGAGGGTTAAATTATTTTTTCTCTAAGGCCCACTAAGAAAAACATAGGCGCTTCTAATAACTCTCATAATAAAACCTTACGGCTCTTCGGCACCTAAGTTCTACATATTAAAGAGTGTGAACCTATATTGTATGGACACGATAAAGATAGCAATGAATGTGCGACACGTTTACATGCCAGCACATCATGCTCGTCTGTGATGCGGCTTCAAAATAGAAATTTTATAAAAGAGAAAAAGTAAAATTCATAGACGAATGAAGAAAGTTTTTTCACCGTTGTTTAGCTGTTTAGCTGGTCCAATAAAATTATTACATATGACATCATTTAAAATAACAAATAAAAGAATTCTATTAACCGTCCATTGTATAACAGTAAAAATAATCAAAATCCGAAACCGAAATTAAAATCATAATCCGAATTCAAAATTCAAGTCCAAATGCAAATCCGGATCCAAATTCATAAATAATAATAATAATAATAATAATAATAATAATAATAATAAAAAATAAGTAATTAATTAATAAAAAATAAAAAAATAATTTTTAAAAAAATTTATTAAGTGGGAGCCTCGCACCCATCGAGGCCTGTGGATGTAAGGCTCGTGGATGTGAGACTCTCAGCAAACACAATTAATAAAAATTTAAATTATGTGAGCCTCGCACCCAGTCTCGTGTAAATGCAAGGCTTAGGGAGGCCAAAGAAAAAAAAATTAAAAAAAATAAAAGAAAAATTAGAGGCCTAGCCTTGCACCTACGGGCCAAGAAACAAAAGAAAGAGAAAAAGAAAAAAAAAAGGAAAAAAAAAGGGGAAAAAATAATTAATTAAATTAAAAAAAATCTCACTCTTTCATCAGCCCCGCCTCGAGCTATTTTGTAAATTCTACTAATTCTAATTAGACCCAAATCCTAATTAGAGTTTAATTGATTTTTGAATGCAGAATTCTAAATTAATTTTATTTGAGTTTAATAATTATGTAAATTCTAATCAAGTCTAATTAATTTTTTGGGTGCAGAAATAAGACTCGATATAACGAATCTGGAGTAAATTAAATCAAGAAAATATTTGAATATTTCATCGAGATTACAAAAAGATATCGATTCTATCTGCAAGGAAACCGGATCTTGATTCTATCTAAAAAAAAACTCTCTTAATAACTTGGAGCCTATAAATACCCCTCAAGAGAGCTAAAAAAAGGGCTTTTGGCAGATCGATCTACGCGCGAGAGTTTTGAAGACTCGAAGCCTTGTGACAAAAAAAGACCATTTGGCAATTCAAGTAACGCGCGAGAATTTTGAAGCCTTAAGACCAGCAAAAAAAAGAAGACATTTGGCCATATCTCTCTCGTTCGAGCTTCCTTCAAGAATCAAAAGAGACGCTCAAGAAATCTCTATCGCCTCCAATCATCGACGTCAGATCGTCAACGGGAAAATGACTGATCCCTATAGTTGCCTTGAATCGCACGATCTTCTGATTAAAAGAGAGCGATATGTTCTAAAAGTCCTCTCTATTTGTTTTTTAATTTTCTTTTCATTGTAATCCGAAAAAGAGGAATTTTTGATAATCTGTATTTTTTTCTCTATCAATTGCAATGGAAAGAGGATCAAATCCAGTTTCTGCGGAAAACAGACTGGCGACCATAGTGGGATAAATCTCTTATACTGAAGAGTAAATGGTGGTCCAATCTGACGTCAATAGACTGGCGACGAAAGCGCCCTTGCTAAAATATAGACTCTTGCTAAAATATTCAAAATCACAAAAATATGACCTAATAGTTTTGGATGACAAGGAGGTGTTGATCCATCAATAATCACTTGGATCTTCAAATTCTGGTCCATCAGAACTCGCTGCATATGACGCTAAAGGAAAATCTATCGTGGCACAAAAACGTACTGAAATCCGCAACTGGAATCAAAGGGCGTGCCGCAAAGCACTCAAAGCTCATTTTGTAAGCCAGGCTCAAAAACAACCAAACACAAGTCAAGAAGGATGGCAGGCTCCAAATCAACCTAGCATGAAGTAGAGAGTATGCCATGCTCAAAAACAGCCTAGCACCCATCAGCTTGGCGAAGGCAAGCCTACCACCTATTAGCTTCGCAAAAACCAGCCTTGCACCCATTAGCTTGGCGAATGCAAGCCTTGCACCCATCATCTTGGCGAATGCCAGCCTTACACCCATCAGCTTGGCAAAACTCAGCCTAGAACCTCTCATACTAGCAAAGCTCAGCCTAACACCTCTAATGTTGGCAAGGGTCAGCCTAGCATCTCTCATCCTGGCAAAAATCTGCCTAGTACCTTTCATTCTGGCAGAGGTCAGGCTAGCACCTCTAATACTAGCAGAGGTCAGCCTAGCACCTCTCATTCTGACAAAGGTCAGCCTAACGCCTCTCATCATGACAGAGGCCAGCCTAGCACCTCTCATTCTGGCAGAAGTCAGCCTAGCACCTCTCATCTTGGCATAGATTAGTCTAGCACCTCTCATCCTGGCAGCGATCAGCCAAGCAACTTTCAGTCTGGCAGAGCTCAGCCTAGCACCTCTCAGCCTGGCAAAACTCAGCCCAGCACCTCTCAACCTAGTAAAACTCAGCGTAGCACATATCAACCTGGCATGAATAAGACCAAACGCCAGCCTGGCATGAGTAAAATTAAACACCAAACTATGTCTAAGTTAGCATGCGAGGCTAGTTCAATTAAGCCGATGTGCGAGGCTAGATCAGCATGCCAGGGTACCTAGCAAATTTGTACAAGATACATCAAAACTAATGATGAACATCGAACCAAACTGGGTTTGACAAATATAATTTCCATGACTTCTCAGAGACACTTGTCTGGACAAATAAACCTCGCACAAAAAGCCGGCCTCGCTCGCAAAAGGCGGTGATATCAATACGGTATGAAGAAACTCCAGTTTTATGGAGATATCTCTCAAATAAAATAAGAGTGACACAACCCCATCAGTCCTACTGTTGTGAGGAGTTGATCGCGACAGTTTTGACTCACTGTTGTTGTCAATCCCCAAAACCATCTGCATTTAACCGGTTGTCAGCACCGAAATCCAATATTTCAGAAAAAAGACAGCTGCAAAAACAAAACTTTGACTCAGATCAAGACTTGCCCACTTTCACGTCAAATATAATGAATAAGGGAAAGAAACTAGTTATCGAAAAGTATACCATTGATACGGAAGCAGAGAAAACATATCATCACATACGTCTCAGGTCAGGTTTGATTGCTCCCTGCGGTTATGAAAGATTGGTAGGGGGTCCTGATGAGGAATATGATTTGTTCAGTGATCATTCGGCCATATGGTTGAACTGTCGGTCGAAATGAATCAAAAGATTGAGGCGCAAGAACGCCTCATCCAAGAGCAGTAAAGAAGCATCGAGAAGAATGACCATGAATCAGCCACAGCCACACTCATCCCATCTTAAGGGAAATGAGGCAATGATCACCAAATCTGCTGCCAATAAAAAATCACAAAATAATCGAGATTCTTCTAAATCACAATGGACATATGCTTTTAAGGATGATCAAACATTGACCCTATTTAATTTACTCAATAAAAAGGGGATGTTCAGGTTACCCAAAAATTAAAGGGTAGAGGAAGCTGAAAGAACAGATGATCTCAAGTATTGTCTCTTCCATCAAAATATCGGGCATCCAACCAATTATTGCTATGATCTAAAAGATAAAATTTAGGCATTCGTAGATACAAAAGTGAACCAGTTGAGACCTGAACAGAAAAAAGTGTCTGCGAATGCAATTTACAAAATTTGATGGAAAAATGCTTGTAAAAAAAAGAGAAAAATTCAAAAGAATCAGAAGAAAAAAAATCAAAAAAATAAAAAAAGTAAAAATTCAAAAAAAATAAAGCGTATGAGTTTTTGTTGTCCAATACCGCCAAGGCAACGGTAAGAGAGTAAAACTCTCACTAACCCTATCATACTGGGGTAAGAGTATGAAATCAAACAGCCCAAAGTAAGAACACGAGGCTATGTCCATGTACAACGTGAGGTTAAACTAGCGTAAAATCGTCTAAGGCATGATACTAACTCAGGACTAAACCAGCGTAAAGTCATCCAGAGGCGAGGCAGACTCGAGATTAAGCCAGCATGCATGGTTATACCAGTGCGCGAGATTAAGCGAGCACACAGAATTCATTCAGAGTACAAAAGTGAACAGAAACATAAGGCCAAGGTTTAGCCCTGCACAGTCTACTACAAAGAAGAAAGTAAGCTATTACCACATGACGAATTTCATGAACTTCCAAACAAGTCCCATGCAGCGGGTGAGACCCACATCCAACCAAACAAGGATATTTATGAAGGCAGCATAAAGAACGAGAGGTTAACACCCGCGAGCAACGTAAGACTATGCAAAGCAAATGCAGCAAAAATGCAAAAGCTCCAAAACGCGAAGCTAATTTGCAATCCCACGTAAAACAGTTGAAACGTGAGGGTAACACATACACGAAGTGAGCCCAGCCTCCACTTTGCGCGACGAGCCCAGTCTAGCACATCGCTCGGCGAGCCCATCATTCATCTCGTAAGGCAAGCCTAACCTCGGTTTCGATAATTTCATTACTAGAAGAGATGCAAAATATAAGGCAAAATTGCAGCCAGATAAAAAACCCTCAATACACAAAGATAAGGCAGCGTGCGATGGACACAATGCGCGAGGCAGATCCAAAGCGCAAAAAAGTCCAAAATGCAAAGCTAACTCTTAGCCTCACATAAACTTCAAAGTAGAAGAAAGCAGTTAATTTAATTACAATGACCATTCAAATGTGACCCACACAGGAGGTGGGACCCACACTGCTAAACATTGCATACAAAGTTAAACGCCGCATACAATGTGATGCTAAACCAGCGTAAAGTTATCTAAATGTGAGGTTATGTTCGTGTAGGGTGTAAAGTTACGCCCACAACAAAAAATGTGAAGCTGACTCTCAACCCCGCGTGGATTTCAAAAAAGAAGAAGGCGATCAATTGAATTGCAATTCTCGTCGTGACTAATCAAATGAGGTCCACACAGGGGGTGGAACCCGCATCCAGTAAAACTTGCAGTTAAGCCTGCGTAAAGAGATCAAGACACAAGGATAGGCTCATGAAAAGTAACTCTAGTGCAATGCTATGTCTGCATGGAGTGCGAAGTTGTGCTCGCAACTAATTGCGAATCTAAGCCAGTATGCAAGTCTAAATCAGCACATGAATCAAACTTAGTGTGCGAGGCTAAATCAACACACAAGTCCAACCCCGCATATAACACGAAGATATACTCGCCCAGTCACGAGGCTATACCAGTTTAAAACATGAGACTAAGCCCGCATATATAAGGCTAAGGTTGCATCATGAACGCATAACAACAAATCGAATTGCATCAAGTGCGCATCTCGAGGGCATTTAATAAGAAAATTGAACGAAGAACTTTAAAAAAGAAAAGGAGACTTGGTTTTAACTGTCAAAAAACCAATGATCCTGACCCACAAGAGTAAGGAAAAATTCGAACCCAAGTAGGAAGGACCTTTTGTAGTAGAAACCATCTACTTAAATGGAGCCTATTACCTGATCAATCAAGATAGCGACATAATGATAATGCCCATCAATGGCAAATTCTTAAAAAAATATTACATCTAGCCACTTTAAAAAAAAAAAAGAGGGGAGGAGAAGGCTTACGAATCAACTGCCAAATGCTGTCAAAAGCAACAGAAAGAGAAATCGAACATTTCTCGCCAACCCTATCATACTAGGGGTAAGAGTATGAAACTGATTGTCCAATACCAAAAAGGTAAAGGGAAAAGAGAATGTTTGGTATTTAAGGCAAAACAAAATGCTCAACAACTCATCATACTGAGGGAAATAGTATGACTAGCCTAACGCAAATGACGATTGGTAAGACACCCTAAATTCGTTAATAGTTAAGAGTTTACTAAAAATTCCATTACAAGTTTGTCATAATGTCATCCTATAAGGATACTTATAACCCAATGCTTCAAAAGTAAAGGGGAGAGAAATTCAAATTCTCGACAACTCTTTATGCTGAGGTAGAAGTATGAACCACCTAATGCTTCAAAAGTAAAGAGAAGAAGAAACGTTTGGTATCTAAGCCCAAACAAAATATTCGATAAACTCATCATATTGAGGGGAATAGTATAGATAGCCCAACGCAAACGACGATTGTTAAAGGCATATTAAATCCGTTAATAGCTGAAAATTTGCTAAAAATTCTGTGAATCTGTCACGTTAAGCTCTTACCTATGACAGTGAGACTCAAACTATCTTACCTCAATACAAACAAATATGTCATGTTAAGTTCTTATATCTGACAGCGAGATTCAAACCATCTCATTTCAAAAGCAAACAAGCCTGTCATGTTAAGATCTTAGATTTGACAGCGAAATTTGAATCATCACACACTGCAATAAATAATTTCTTTCGTGATCCTAATCTGATCACCAGTTTTGTCTATCATCCAGATGAGTCATCCAAGCATGTGCAATTAGGCGCCACTGTCAAAATTGATAATTCTGCCCCGATCATCTTGGCATGTGCAATTAAGCGCCTCCGTCAAACCCCAGACATGTGCAGTTAGACACCTCTGCCGAAACCTCAAGGATACGTTTAACAGTACACCTCTGCCCATGGTTCTTCAATCCCAATTCGAGAATAATCATCGGCTCTTTCTGTCAGCCAGACAAGTCATTGGCTCTGTCTGTCAGCCAGGCAAGTCACCCTCTTAATTTGAAAGTAATTACTGGCTCTGTCAGTCAGTCAGGCGCGTTATCAGCTTTGTTTGGCAACCCAAATGAGTCCCATTACAGTTAAGATACTCAATTTATTAAGATACTTTCGCACTCTTAGCAAGTTCTAACCCATGAACTCATCCATCAATTTCAAAAATAAAAATTCAAAGTATTCAAAATGTTACTAAAACAAATGGAGAGACAAAAATTTGAAAACTTTAGAGCGGGTCTTGTAGAAAGATAAAAATAATCCAAGTCCAAAACTGAAATTAAAATCAGAATTCAAATTCAAAATCCGAGTCCAAATACAAATCCGAATCCAAATTCAAATAATGATAATAAGAATAATAATTAATAAGTAGTTAATGTTTGCCCGAAAATTGAATCTTTGATTCCATTGCAAAATTGATTGATTACAAGGAAATTGAGATTACAAAAAATATCGAGAAATAACAAGAACGGGAATATTAATGGATTCCCTTTTCTATGTGGGTTCGGGTAGCGGTGGAGTCTCGTTCTGCCTCCGTTGACCGTCCGACCAGGAGAAGATGGCTCTGCTCTTTTCTTTGATTTCACGAGCTCGCCCGAAATCTTCCCAAAGTCCAAGAATCCAAAAGTCAAAAGTCCCCTCTCCGGTTAAATTTCTGCATTTTATAGACCGAAGAGACTTGAAATCCGGCTCGATTCCTCCTGAAAAAGCGGATCACGGGATATCAGGAAAATAAAATAGGAAATAAAACAACGGAAAACAACGAAAAACAACCCGCGGGATCGCCCCCGCGGGTTGCCACCCGCGGGAATCCTCCCGCGGGTTCGCGGGGGTTCCCGCGGGTGGCAACCCGCGGGTGCTCCCGCGGGTTGCAACCCGCGGGCGCAACCCGCGGGTGTGCCCACTTAGCAAATTTCATTTTTTTTTTTTTGTATCTACATAACCCCTCCAAAGTTTTCGAAGTTCTGTATTGAACCGTACTGAATTTCGAAATACTTTGGATTCTTTAATTTTGGTTATAGACCTTTTAAAAAATTTGGTCGATAGAGATAACTGTTAATATATTTATTTATTCCATAACAAGCAGAGGTATGATTTTAACGTACTCATTAGAGGACAAGCAGATGTATAATGTTAACGTGCTTATTTTAGGTCAAGCAGAGGTATAATATTAACGTGCTTATTTTAATCCTAACCGTTCAGTGACATCTAGTATGACGAATCAGGAAAAGACAGAGTGACATTAAACGTGTCTTGGAGCTTAATCTATTCAGAGGATCTGGTCGTGATAGAGACAAGCTGACTAAACAGAGGTGACGGTTAACGTATTTAGTTTTGGAATCGGACTATCAGAGGTAACAGTTAACTTGATAGGGAGATGATTTTCGTCAGAGGTGATTTTTAACTTAACGATATCAAAAGCACGTTCATCAGAGGTTGTAATATTGGACTTGATGAAGTGTGAATTTTCTTTTCTGTCAGAGGTGAAATCTTAACGTGACAGGGGATCGATTTAATTAGGATTTTATCTCTTTTGATTTTGAATTATGATGTCAGAGGTATGATTTTAACTTGACAAATATTTTGGAGTGTCGCTTGCTCTGTTGGAGCAAAATGACAAGAAAAGTTTTGCTGTCAGAGGTGAAATCTTAACATGACAGGAGATTTATCTGATCAGGATTTTTAGCAAACCCCCAGCTATCAACGGGTTTGATTTGCCTTTACCAACTACCGTTTGAGTCGGGCTAGCCATGCTATTCCCCTCAGCATGGTGAGTTGTCAAGGATTTCGTTTGGGTTTAAATACCAAACTTTTCCTCTTCCCTTTGCCTTAGCAGCTTAGGGCAGTGATGTATTCTTATATTCGGATAAGAATACTGTTGTGACAGATTTGTCGTGGGATTTTTAGCAAACCCCCAGCTATCAACGGGTTTGATTTTGCCTTTACCAACTACCGTTTGAGTTGAGCTAGCCATGCTATTCCCCTCAGCATGGTGAGTTGTCAAGGATTTCGTTTGGGCTTAAATGCCAAACTTTCCTCTTCCCTTTGCCTTAGCAGCTTAGGGTGATTCAAGCCTTTTACCCCCAGCATGGTGGGGTTGGCGAGAATTTTATTCTCTTCCCGTAGCCTTGTCGGCGTTGGGTAATTCATACTTATTACCCCCAGTATGGTGGGGTTGGCGAGAAATTTATTCTCTCCCCGTAGCCTTGTCGGCGTTGGGTGGTTCATACTTATTACCCCCCAGTATAATAGGGTTGACGAGAAATCTATTCTCTTCCCGTAACTTTAGCGGCGTTGAGCAATTCATACTTTTTACCCCCAATATGGTGGGGTTGGCGAGAAATTTATTCTCTCCCCGTAGCCTTGTCGGCGTTGGGTGGTTTATACTTATTACCCCCAGTATGATGGGGTTGGCGAGAAATTTATTCTCTTCCCGTAGCCTTGTCGACGTTGGGTGGTTCATACTTATTACCCCCAGTATGATGGTGTTGGCGAGAAATTTATTCTCTTCCCGTAGCCTTGTCGGCGTTGGGTGATTCATTCTTATTTTTTTTTTCTTTTTTTTTTTTTTTTTTTGATGTTTTTTCTTTTTTCTTCTTCTTTATATATATATATATATATATATATATATATATATATATATATATATATATATATATATATATATATATATATATATATATATATATATATATATATATATATATATGGGGGTTTAAATTAACCGCCTTGAGCCCATTTTTTGGGAATTGTTGTGAGCCCAAGTGGTACCTTTAGACCTCACGCATTAAATGTGTCGGAGTTAGCTCTAACTCCTTTTTTGTTCAGCTTTGAGCTGAACTGCTCTAGCGTCAATCAACGCTTGAATTTTATCTTTTAAGATAAAACAATTTTTTGTGGGGTGACCTACAATCCGATGGTACAGGCAGTAATTCGGATCGTTATTTTTCCCTACTTCTTCAGGTCTCTTGCTCTCCGGCAATTTAAGCATCTTGCGTTTGGTGAGCAGATTGAACATAGTAGCAGTATGTTCATCCTTGAACGAATACTGCTTTTGAAGTCTGGGCGACTTTGCTGTGTTGCTTGTAGTTGGCCATGGTTTCTGCTTCAGTGTACTTTCTACCGCCATTGCCGTTATGTCTTTCCCTTTTGAACGGGAAAAATGGAATGGAGATTCGTTTGCACCGTCTCCGGTTGCAGACTGTTGCATTTCGAGACGTCGAAGTATTTCTTCGGCCTGTTCGCCCTGCTTAAGCAGATCCTTCCATGACTTAGATTCGACCGAACCCATCTTGTCTAAAATATCGGTCAACAAGTTATGTTTGCAGGTTTCCACAAGTGTATCCTACGTCATGCCATGTGGGCATCGAACGGAAAGTTCTCGGAACCGCTCGACATAAGTTTTGACCGTTTCGCCTTCTTCTTGCTTCGTTGCTAGCAAAGATAATATGGAGACTTCTGTATCATCTTCAAAGAATCGGGCTAGGAACTCACGTTCTACATCAGCCCAAGATTTAATTGTTCCCTGGGGAAGTTGCATAAACCAGGTAAATGCGGGGCCCCGTAAAGTGCTCGCAAATATCATAGTCATAGTTGGATCATTCCCCATGAGATGTCCTGTCTGTGAGAGGAAATAGAAGATGTGTTGCTGCGGCGAACTTTTACCGTCGAATGATTGAAAATTCAACGGTTTATATTTTGCAGGATAGGGTACGGTCTCCCATTCTACGGGATATGGATGGACTACCCCCACCTCTTGTAGCTTTTTGCGATGAAGAAGAGCTTGTAATTGGTTCTCCATCTTCTCTATTTTCTCTGCGTGAGGATTGAGGATAACTTTCACTTCCTCTTCCTCTCTTGAATGAGGAGTCACTTCTTCATCTTCGTCTTCGCTGTCTTCATTTATTTGGACAGGCCGTTTTCTTTTCTGCCGACTAGAAATAGACAGGCGATGATTGGTTCTTTCTAGTTTGAGCCAGCAACTCAATCAAAAGTTGTTTCATTTCTTCTATGGTCTCCTCGTGCTGTTCGAAACGTTTTTCTTGTCTCTCAAGCCTTTCAGAGACTTCTTCTAGAAGCGCGCCCTCTGGTTCGATAGAAACTCCTTTTGACCCTGGAGTAATTTCCTTATCCGAAAGGTTGTTTCCGACCACCTTTTTGCCTTTATTAACCATATTTGATGAGGCAGCAGGTAGATCGGTTCCAGAGCACACCCTCTTTATTGTCCGTATTCCTTTGGATTCGGTGATCCGCTCAAAAACGGACCGTCTCGGATGACACTCGCAGTTTGATAGAACAGTTGAGATTAACTGTTCGCATTGGCATTGAGGAGTATTATGTGCAGAGTTTTTCTTCCAATTGAGGTATTCTCTCAAGTCTTGAGATACTTCTTTATCCCTATTTGCAACCTGACGCCGCTTGCGTTGCAAACTTGGTTTATAATACTGGAGAGTTTGCAATATTTCGGGGCTGAGCTCTTTTCCAGCATTAGATTGTTCTCCAACCCTTTTACGGATTCTTCTGGAGTGTGTGCTGGCCTGCGCAGTTGTACGGGCCTCGTACGCATCTGACTTGTTCTTCGGGATTTGGAGGATTCTATCATAAATATGTTCATCCGAAGAGAAATTTGAAGACCTATCCTCAGGTGAGTTCATGAGCACATCCTTATATTTGTTTGTAGAGGAACGGGATGGTACACCTGGGAGAGTAACCAAAAAGTTAGATGTGCGCTGTGTGCTCACTGCGCGTGTGCCCGAATAGACACCAGAACCAACCCTTGATTTTTCCTGCGGAGTGCAACCTACGGGTTGCAACTTGCGGTGTGCAACCCGCGGTTGGAACCGCGGGTTTGCACCCGCGGTTGCAACCGCGGGGTTGCACCCGCGGGGTGCAACCCGCGGTTGGAACCGCGGATTTCCACCCTCGGTTGGAACCGCGGGTTTCCACCCGCGGTTGCAACCGCGGGGTTGCACCCGCGGGTTGCAACCAGCGGTTGGAACCGCGGGTTTCCACCCGCGGTTGCAACCGCGGGGTTGCCCCCGCGGGGTGCAACCCGCAGTTGGAACCGCGGGTTTCCACCCGCGGTTGCAACCTCGGGGTTGCCCCCGTGCGGTGCAACCAGCACTTCTGCCTGCGGATTTTTATTTTTGGAATTTTTCTTCTTTGATGTTTCATGATCTGGATTTTCTGACCGCAATTTTCCAGAGGCACTGTTGAGGCGGGCCCGCTAGGCCTTACGCCTCAGGTTTCTCTTCTGAGAGCGGGTCAGGGACAGGTTTGACTTTTGGCTTGACTTTGGAATGGGCGATAACGCCGTGTTCTTGACAGACGATGACGTCCTGTCAGTTCGAACGGGCGATGACGCCTCATAAGTTTTCATAGGCGATGACGCCTTTCCGGTGGGCGATGACGCCTCACCTTTTTTCATCGTTACCCGGCGATGACGCCTATGCTCCGAGTCAGAGGAGGAAAGAAATTCCTCATATTTTTGCTGGTCAACTTCTATGACCAGCGTCTCAACCATTGAGCCAATCGGCACCCGGTCAGACTGCGCCACCAAATTCTCTGTGGTAAACAGAGGAGCTCCCACTGTGGTCGCCAGTTCTTGTTTGCCCGAAAATTGAATCTTTGATTCCATTGCAAAATTGATTGATTACAAGGAAATTGAGATTACAAAAAATATCGAGAAATAACAAGAACGGGAATATTAATGGATTCCCTTTTTTATGTGGGTTCGGGTACCGGTTGAGTCTCGTTGCTGCCTCTGTTGACCGTCCGACCAGGAGAAGATGGCTCTGCTCTTTTCTTTGATCTCACGAGCTCGCCCGAAATCTTCCCAAAGTCCAAGAATCCAAAAGTCAAAAGTCCCCTCTCCGGTTAAATTTCTGCATTTTATAGACCGAAGAGATTTGAAATCCGGCTCGATTCCTCCTGAAAAAGCGGATCACGGGATATCAGGAAAATAAAATAGGAAATAAAACAACGGAAAACAACGAAAAACAACCCGCGTGTGGCAACCCGGGGGGTTCCCGCGGGTGTGCCCACTTAGCAAATTTCAATTTTTTTTTTTTTTGGTATCTACAGTTAATTAATAAAATAAATAAATAAATATTTTTTAAAAATTATTAAGTGGGAACCTCGCACCTGCATGGATGCGAGGCTCTCAGCAAACATAATTAAAAAAATTTAAAATTATGTGAGCCTCGCACCCACGCAAGGCTAGATGCGAGGCTTAGGGAGGCCAACGAAAGAAACAAAAAAAAAATTTAGAGGCCTAGTTTTGCACCCACGCAAGGCTCTCGCGTGGATGCAAGGCTCAGGCCAAGAAAAAGAAAAAGAAAAAAAGTAAAAGAAAAAGGGAAAAATAATTAATTAAATTAAAAAAATATCTCTCTATTTTTCTCTCTCTTTCATCAGCCCGTCTCGAGTTATTTTACAAATTCTACAAATTCTAATTAGACCCAAATTCTAATTAGAGTTTAATTAATTTTTGAATATAGAATTTTAAATTAATTTTATTTGAGTTTAATAATTCTGCAAATTCTAATCAAGTCTAATTAATTTTTTGAGTGCAGAAACATGACCCGATACAACGAATCTAGAGCAAATCAAATCAAAAAAAAAATTCGAATATCTCATTGAGATTACAAAAAGATCTCGATTCATCTATAAGGAAACCGGATCTCAATTCTATCTACAAAGAAACTCTCTCAACAACTTAGAGTCTATAAATACCCCTTCAAGAGAGCAGGGGGCTTTTGGCAAATCGATCTACGTGCAAGAGCTTTGAAGCCTTGAAGCCTTGTGACAAAAAAAAAAAGATCCTTTGGCAATTCAAGTAACATACGAGAATTTTAAAACCTTAAGACCAGCAAAAAAAGAAGACTTTTGTTCAGATCTCTCTCGTTCGAGCTTCCTTCAAGAATCAGAAGACATGATCAAGAAATCTCCATCGCCTTCAACCATCGACGTCGGATCGTCAACGGGGGAATGACTGATCCCCATAGCTGTCTCGAATTTCATAATTTTCTGATTAAAAGAGAGCGACGTGTCCTATAAGTCCTCTCCGTCTGTTTTTATTTCTTTTCATTGTAATTGAAAAAAAAAGAGGAATTTTTGATAATCTGTAATTTTTTCTCTATCAATGACAATGAAAAGATTTAACTCTGTTTCTACGGAAAACACCCTTTAAGTGGCGCCACATGTAATAATTTTATTGGACCACCTAAGCGGCAGTGAAGGAACTCTCTTTACTGCCGGTAAATTTTCCATTTACTCCTTGTAAAAATGTCGATGCTAAAGCTAAATAAGAATCACAAGAAACTGTCATGCACAGATTAACTTTCACAAAATTAAGGAGAATCAACCCCAAGCCTTGACAAGAAAGACATTTAGAAGGCTAAACCGAGCTCAAGGTAAACCAAATCAACTTCTATTTAACACTAAACGTTCTAAAATATTGCTGCAAAACGAATCATTATTTCTTTATTTAAGAAAAGATTCATATAATTGCTATAATTCAGTAGGAAATTGCATCAATATAGATTTAGTCTTTATTGTTTACAAAGTAGTCGGCCTAGGCCAATGGCTAACTAACAATATTGACTCTGATTATCAAGTTAATTAGTAAATCCTCTATATGAGGAATCAAATCGCCAATGATATGAGAGTCATGTGATCACCATGTAATTCTTCTTGAGAAGATTCAAATTTTAATTTAAACTCTCTAACCCAATTGTGATAGATCAGTTGTTTATTAGAATTCTTCTTAAATAAGAAAGTTGAATTCTCCAAAGATAAAAAAACTAAATCTTGGGAAATTCTATTTATGCACGAAAATTTACTCTTGACGTCCAGTTGCTCTTTATACCAAACTCCCAATTTGAAAAATCACCCATTTACTTTCTACGCCCAAATTTTTGCTCAAATTTAATCGTCTTCCCTTTTCTAAATCCTAACTTTTCAAAACACAGTGAATTCAACGAATTTAAAATTCTTTCAAAATTTTTAGAAACACAAATGTAAAAGAAATCAAATCGATGAGTTTGTGGGAGATGTGTTTGTTTTTAAATTTAAATACTAAAAAAAAGTATTTTTTTTTTTTTTTTGCTTTAGAAAGAACAGAAAAGGAAGACGACAGTTTTGTCAATTTTTAGGAAGCGTTAGAAATTTGAAATTTAAAAGGGCAATTCAGTCAAAAAAGAAAATAGCAAAGTTGTAATTATTTATAATTTTAATATCTGTACGATGAAAAGTAAATTTCCGTATGTAAATAGAATTTCCCCCAAATCTTGTCATTACAATAAATTACAAACAACCATGAATACCCCTCCTCCAAAAGAGAGGAAATAGACCTCCATAAATATTATCATCTTCTAGTTTGCTTCCTAGTTTGCAGGTCTAAAGATGGAGATGGTTTCGTCTTCAATGGGTTCAGTAACGCCAACCTGAGCCTTGATGGCATCGCATCGATCACATCCAACGGCCTCTTTGAGATGACCAACGACACTCTGAATATGGACGGGCATGCCTTTGTTCCAGTTCCTGTCCAGTTCAAATCTGCAGCTGGTCGGACCCTCACATTCTCCACTACCTTTGTGTTTGTTATCGTCTCTGCGATCTCTGATCTCAGTGGCCAGGGCCTGGCCTTTGTCATCTCTCGCTCAACCGATTTCTCTGCTTCTAAACTGACCCCAAGCCAGTACTTAGGCCTCTTCACTCCGACCAACAACGGCAACTCAACCAATCACGTCTTTGCCGTTGAGCTTGACACCATCCCGAACCCCGAATTCCAAGATATCAATGATAACCATGTCGGGATTGATATCAACAGCTTGAACTCGAATAATTCCCATACTGCTGGATACTATGAAGACGGCACTGGTTTGTTTCGGAATCTGACGAAGGCCAACCAATGCAAGTATGGGTAGATTTCGATGGCGATTTGATGCAACTTAATGTTACACTATCTCCAATGCGCATGCCTAAGCCTAACAAGCCACTCCTTTCGACTACTATCAACTTTCAGGCCTGATGGAAGATTCAATGTTTGTGGGTTTCTCTGCTTCGGATGGTCCTTTCCGTACTCACCATTATGTTCTGGGATGGAGCTTCAGGACCAATGGGGTTGCCGAGCCGCTCAATTATACAAAGCTTCCTTCGCTCCCTGTTGTTAACCGCAGCAGCTCGAAGGCCCTGGCTATATGGTTGCCCACAGGTTTGTATCTGTTCCTCGTGATATTTGTTGCTGCAGCTGTGCTCACTGCGAGGAGACGGATGAAATATGCAGAGCCACGCGAAGACTGGGAACAAGAATACGGGCCTCATCGGTTCTCGTACAAAGACTTGTTTCGAGCAACGAACGGATTCAAAGAGAGAGAACTACTAGGAAGTGGAGGTTTCGGTAGAGTTTACGAAGGCGTCTTGCCTAACACAAACACAGAGGTTGCCGTGAAGAGAGTCTCTCATGAGTCAAGGCGAGGGATGCGAGAGTTTGCGGCCGAAATTGTTAGCATTGGCCAGCTCCGCCATCGAAACCTTGTGCAGCTCCTGGGCTCTTGGTGTACGATTTCATGCCTAATGGTATCCTGGACAAGTTCTTATACGACCGCACCAGGCCTACACTCAGCTGGGATCAAAGGTTCCGAATCATCAAAGGAGTAGCATCGGCTCTGTTACACTTGCATGAGGACTGGGAGCAGGTTGTGGTTCATAGAGACATCAAGGCTAGCAATGTGCTGTTGGATGGTGATCTCAACGGGAGGCTTGGAGACTTTGGCCTAGCAAGATTATATGATCGAGGGACCGGTCCTCAGACAACTCGTGTTGTTGGAACCATGGGCTATCTTGCTCCGGAGCTTACTATGAATGGCAAGGCTAGAACGCTAACAGATGTGTTTGCATTTGGTACGTTTCTACTCGAAGTAGTTTGTGGGAGGAGGCCGATTGCGCCCCATACGGTGATTGAGGACCTGATTCTTGTGGACCTGGGTGCACGAGAACTGGGGACGGGGGTCGCTGATGGAGATTGTGGACCCTAGACTGAGAGACCAGTATTCGGCTGAGGAGGTGGAGTTAGTATTGAAGCTTGGGTTGCTATGCTCACATCCAATGCCTGCAGCCAGGCCGAGCATGCGCCAAGCGGTGCAGATTTTGGATGAAGGTGCAGATTTTGGATGGGGATGCAGACCTCCCAGAGTTGTTGCCAAGTTGTCCGAGTTTTAACGCACTGTCGTTGTACCAAAATTTAGGATTTGATAACTACATCTTCTCTCTCGCATCATCTGCACCAACTCTTTCATCTATACCAGGAGGTCGATGATAATTTTTTAGCCATAAATGGTGGGATGATACCTGCTGCGTTCTGTTAACAAAATAATATATTGTACCAGTTGATATTCTTTCTTTAGGTTGCAGTATAACTTGCTTAACAAAAGCAAGGTGTATTGTTGAGTGTTGATTGATTGTATAGAGTGATTGAACTTCAGTAAAAACTTTTATTTTTTTAGATGAACCCGTGGGTATAACGCCCTACTAAAATAGTTTTTAACGAAACGTGTGATAGTTTATATATGATTATTTTGATATGCTCCAACTACTGGAGACTAAATTATATTACATATTGTTTTGTTAAATAAATCAAAATATATCTCTTCTCCTTTTACTTGTCGCGCTCTGCTACTCCAAAATTGGAGTGTGACCTGCCCGTCCCTCTCCACCTTCTGGATGCTCCTATGGTGGTTCTTGTTCCTCGTGAGGCAAGACTGAGTAGGTCCAGCCTTTGCCTCAGATCTCCTCTTAGTTGCGTAGTGTTCCTTAGCTGTTTCTGTACCTGTTGTTCTTATCCTGCGGTAATTGGTTTGCTTTTCTGATAGATAGCATCATTGTAGTGGCTCCTGATTCGACCTCTTTTCCACTACTTAGCACCAACTGTCTCTGATTCCTCATGTACCGTGCTTCTCTGTGCTGTGTTTCTTTAGGTTGACTGAGAGGAACTGTTTGTAAATTATTATCAGCCTACAGGATTGGGTCTTCCCTGCGTATATTCCTTCTCCTTCTTTCCATTGTCTGACTCTCTCACGGATCTAATACTGATATCCTTATCGATTTATGCACTTCTCCTTTCCTTTATAAATTCTGGATGCGTGCCCTTTGTCCAATTCTTTTGAATTTCCTTTTTGATATCATAAGTAGGATTGTGTCTATTTTTTCATGGACCACCTTTTCCATTCCTAGGTCTAGTGCCTTCTGCATCATGTCTAGGGGTGAACACGGCCGCCGACGCTGGCAGCTTCGTGCAACTCCGATCGAAATTGGACGAAGTTCGGTTAGAAAATTTTTTCAGCATCAGCAGTAGTCTTCCATCCTCGGATCCGATTGGAGCTTCGATATCCTACTGATCGACTAATTGAACTTGTGAACGAACTCTACCGTCGATTCCATCCGACTCCAATTGAAATCGTTCGGAGTTTGATCGGAAAAATTTTCACCTCGCATCCAATTGGAATTTCTGATCTCCGACAGATGGACTGAGTGAGCTTTCAACATATTCTCCTTTTGGTGTGGGCCCCGTGCAACTGAGCATCTTCGGGCTGTTGATTATGGGCCCCCCGTCCACGCGTACGCCCACTTCTCACGTTTAATGGGCTCTCCTTCTCTCTATTTTCTATAGTTGTGGGACCCCTCGTCCTTCACGGTTCTGACGTGGCGTCTCTCTACCAATTTCTGAGGCCAACCTTTTAGTTACCCACTCTCCCTCGCGCCCTACGTCCCTCACAACATGTGCGCCCTCTTAAATGACCTCGCTGGCCGGCTTTTCATTGATTGCGCTGCCTCTTCGTTTAGCATGTTGCCGCTTACTTCTTTCGATGGCCTGTGTTTTTACAAGGGTGTAAACAGAAAGCAAATTTTCATCCGCTTTCTATTAATAAGACATAATAGAACATCTATCATGTATTTTCTATTAATAAGACATAACAGAACATCTATCATGTATAAGAAGAAACAAAACTAAAAATGTCGTAAGTCCTAAAGGTTCTAATAAAGAGTATCTATACTATCCTACATACATAAAAAATATATCATGAGCCAAAAAATAGCTTCATCGCCGTGAGTGTCTTCCCGTCACACATTTTCATGAGCAGCTCTATCCTACTTTGGCATGCATCACTCCTGTTATAGGTCATGTTCGTCTTCTTCAGTGCCTTGTCCTTCAGAGAGGCATAGCCTCTCTTTATCTAAAAGTAAACTTGTCCAAAAGTGTATATCAATATATGTAAGATAGAAATATGTATGGCTGGAATGTGCACGTTGTTGGAAGAGCTTGTTGTTTCTCTGTCCCTACACATTCCAACATATAGCTCCAATCATAATGCGACACACATGGACACCTTGTCGCGTGCTCCTACTAGTATCTATCATGTTCCATATATCGAAAATCTCAATCATCTGAAGTGTAAGATGCAAATATGCTGCATACTTCTCCCAAATACGTGTCATGAAAGTGCACGTGATGAAAATATACACACTTGACTCAGCCACTGCCCCGAACATAATTCATATGTTTGGTCCTTTCCAACCTTTTTTTTGAGCTTATCCCAAGTCAGTATAGCCAATTTGGTGATAAGCCATAGGAAACCTTTGACCTTGAGAGGGCATTTAATTCGCCACATATCTTGTGCATGTAATATTCTGTGGCCTCCATCTATAAAGTGCCTATACGCGGACATAATTGTGAAATTTCCATGTTTTTCTCCATCTCCAGATGGCAACATCATCTGTGGTCTTTGGTGGGGGGATTATCACATAACAAACGCTTGAGCTCTTTGATCTGTGTGCAAATCGTATTCCATGTGTGGTCCGCTAATCTCAAACTCCATCTATTACGGTGCCACAGATCACCGGTGGTGGACTATTTGTTGTGTGCACAAGCAAAAGCTTTCAGGAATAATATTTTTAATGGCAATTCTGAGCATCGTCATGCCAGAACAAGGCTTTTCCTTCCCTGCTCACTCTGAATGAAATGCTTCAATCGAATAGATTCCTTGTCTCCCCCAGTACTTTCCAGAAAGACGATGTGTTAGAACTGTTGCATGGTCTACCCTGCCAACCTCCAATCGTTGAACCGTACTTATCCCGTAGCACCCTTTGTAGTTGTCCCATAGGATTCGTTAATAGACCGCACCAACTACTTCGATAACAAGGCTAAGTTGAACATCTTCAGATCTCTAACCCCCACGCTCCCACCTTTTTTTGGCTTACATACCTGCCCCCAGGCCACTAGATTATACTTAGCTATTTGTTCTACACCGCTCCATAAGAATCTCTGTCGGATTTTGTCTATTCTCTTTCTGACCCAAGTTGGTAGCAGAAAAATAGACATAAGATAGAGGGGGTGGATGACAACACCGAGTTGATGAGTATGATACGTCCTCCCAAAGATAAGCATCTAGCCTTCCAATATTTGAGCTTCTGCTCGATCCTATCAATTATTGGGTACCAATCGCTCTTCTTAAGTTTCCCTCTTCCGATAGGCACCCCAAGATATTTGACATAAAATTAATCCAGCTTACAGCCAAATATACTTTGGATCACAAATTCTGTTATTCCATTCTGACTGAGTATCGGCCTGGAGCTCTTGTGGAAGTTAATTTTCAAATCCGATTAGGCTTCGAAACAACAAAATACCCACCTCAAAACGATTGTTGCCCTAATATTGTTCTCACATAAAATTAACGTATCGTATGCATATTGTAAATTGGTGTGTGTGACATTACTGTTGGTCGACAAACCTTTGATAAGCCCTGCCTCTATTGTTTTCTTTATAAGCTTTAAACCATCTGCCACTAGCACGAAGAGAAGGGGGGGGAGGGCCCCCTGTTGGAGCCCTCTCCTAAACACAATCTCTTTACCAATTTCTCCGTTAACGATCGTTTGTATTTTGGCCAATCTCAGCCACTGTTCTACCCATGCAATTCAGTGTTCTCTAAAAGCTCTCTTCTTAAGAGCTTCTAAGAGGCAGTCTCAGCTGATTATATCATACGCCTTTGCAAAACTCAATTTAAGGAGGAACCCCTTTGTCTTTGATTTCTTGCACTGATGTATCACTTCTTGTGTTAGTACAATTTCTTCTAGGATATTTCTTCCTTGTATAAAGCCTGATTGCGATACGTCCACCAATTTTGGCAGGATGGTTATCAATCTATTAGCTAAAACCTTGGAAATAATCTTGAGACTGCTATTCAACAGCACTATCGGTCTGTAGTCTCCAATAGTTTGTGACGTTTCCTTCTACGGAATTAGCACGATCAGGGAGTAGTTGATTCTTTCTATGTTTACTTCTCCCTTTGCAAACCCTTTCAACAATCATAGCACATCATCTTTCATTTCCTTCCAGAAGTTATGGTTGAAGAAAAGCGGGAAGCCATTCGGTCCCGGTGCCTTTTTCGATCCGAGTTGTCATAACGCATTCTTCACTTCCTCCTCTTCCCACTCTAGCTCTTCGATTTCTCTGAGGCACTTGTCCTTTGATAATCTATTTTGCCTGAAAATGTTTCTTTTCCCAATGTAGCATAGCCTTTCTCAATTGCCTAAATTTAGTGACGATGTTATCAGCAACGTCAACCCTATTTGTTGGTTGTGACCAACTTTGCCTAATTATGTAATGTACTTTCTCGTACTCCAACCACGACTTTTCAAATATGAAAATACAGCCCTTTTTATGTCATAGCTCACCCGAGCGTAGTCATATAGGCACATGATCGGATGTGGGCCTTCTAATGGGTTGTACGCTAGCGGAGTTAAATTTGGACTCCCAGTCTGTTGAAACGAAGACTCTATCAAGTTTGGGTAGGCTCGGATTCTCTCTCATGCTGGTCAATGTGAACCATCGCTCTGTTAGAGGTATCTCAACCAGTGCAGATTCACAACCAAGTCATTGAAATGGTCCACGTCTAGGACGTTGTTATCCCCTCCCTTACGCATATCCGAGAACCTTACAACATTAAAGTCTCCTCCCAAAACCCATGGCCTAGTTCTCCAAGACCTTACCCTAAGGATCTCTTGCCAGAGAACCCCCCGACGACTACTCTGATTCAGTCCATAGACTCCCGTTATCATCTTAGTCCATCAATATGATTTTCTCTTAACCGCTACTGTCATGGTGAACTCTCCCTCTACTGAATCTAGTATCTCAAAAGAGTCACAGTCGATATCTCGAAAGAGTCACGGTTGATGGCTATCAAAATCCCCCCGGATGCGCTTACTGTGTTTTTGATGCAACAGTTGTACCTTTCCCCTAACTCGCTAAGCTTTGCACCTTGTGGCTAGAGACGCTACCTCCCCTGTCTGATAGTCCTGGCATCCTCTCTTCTGCTCCAGTCGCCTGCTTCATCTAGCAGGTGTAATCAGTACAGCCATGTTCCGTGGCCCATGCTCCTGTGTCTCTACAGTAGTATGGATCTGTCGATTATTCTCAGCGGAACTGATGGCCTAGTCCATTCGAGGCAGCTAATGATCTTCCTTCCCACTATCATTCTCCGGACTATTCTGAGTGGCATCCCTTTGCCCCCATTGGATTGTCGTAGGTGTAGGCACAATTGTGGTGCCAGGTGCTTGCTTTCTTCGGCTCTAACCATGTACGTTTGCCGCTTCTTGTATTTTTCCTTGATTCGATTGGGAAATTTCTAGGATTGATGCTTTTCGTCCTTTCAACGGTCTTATTTTTTCTTCACCGGTCACTATATTAGCCAGAAGCTTAGAAGTAGCATACTTGATCACCTCTTTGTCAAATCCCAGCAAGAGTGACAACAATCCCAACTGTTTTATAGACTTTGATGTGTCATCGTTACCATAGAGCCCCATATCCTTGATTTTTTTGAAGAATTCTAAAACCCTATCTGATGTTATTTCAGCATCCGATTTCTCTACTGTTATAGTGTTGTTGCTTATCCCCAGTCCCTGTTATCCAGAACTAATTCCACTTGCACATTTCTGGTCAGATGTCTAAGATTGGAGCCCCCTCGTCCAAGGGCAGAGTCTTTTGCCCGGACTGTTGATTTGCTTGTTTAGGTAAGCATCTCTTTCTCTCCATCTCTTCTCCTCTGAACCCCTTTCCTTTTCAAATGGTTGCCCCCGTACTGCTATGTACTTACTGCTTCATTCTTCGTACTTCTGCATCTCGAGATCCCCACTGCTTCAATCCGTCGTAGTTTTTTTTTTTTTTTTTTTCCTGCCTTTTCCTCCGGCCTGGTAAGATTTCTTGCCGCGGGCATGTTTCTGATTGAGGTAAGTAGGTGACTCCTTCTCTGTGCTTTTTCTACGGTTGCTATTACGCGGCCTCTTTCATCCCGAGCTCCTTCTTGCTCTTGGCCAAGACTTCTGCTGCTTCTTATATGGCCTCGTCTATTTTCCGTCCTCTTTTTCTTCTCCCCCCTGTTCCTTTCCCATCGGTCATGTGATTCTTTGTTTAGCTTCTCCCATCTCTCCTTGCCGTCTATGTCGTCGTAGATAGAGCCGCCATAAGCTACTCGAGAGATGATACTAAGCTCCAGCGAGCACTCAAGAGTGCCGAACCCCTCTATCATCTTCACTGGTATATCTATGTACTCTTAGATGTTCCTCTCCGGTTCACCTTGTTGCTCGGAAGCACGATTTCTCCTCTTTGCATGTCCATTGTGATTTTGATGTCAAATAGTTCAGAGCATTGTTATTTTGGAGTTTTATGAAAAACTCTGAGGCCTACCTACCTTGGCTCCCATTTCCTCCTCTTAAATGTGCCTAACATTCCCTGGAGAAAGTTAATTGTTTTCCTCTACGTCGCTTTCCCCATATGCCAGCACAATTTACTCCCAATTACTTTGCCAGTTGCTCCTGTTAACAGATCATGTAGTTGGTGTAAGGAATAAATGTTGGTCCATAAATGTTTTTGCTGTATTTTCTTCCGCCTTTATTCGCTTTTGATGTTCGGTGGTGTGAGTTTTATCCTGCTCACTAGAGTCTCCTTCTCTGGTGCGGTGCCCTATGCTGTTTCCACATACCCACCCCTGCGATGGGTTACCCTGTTCCTGCTGCTGGTGGCCCCTCCACACCGGTAGTCCTTCTAACTTCTGTCCTGGGCCTCTTCGTTGGAGCCCACCTTACCAGTGGCAGTAAAGCCTGGGGTTGTAGCTGACACTCTGGTGCTCTGTGACCACACTGGACACTCGCATTGAAGTGCTCGGTTTGGCCACACTCGTAACATTTCTCATTCTCCGTCTCCGGTTTCTTCCTTTTGAATTTTCCTTAAACACAGTCCACAATTGCCTCTCAATCTTTGTTTAGGGCTAAGTGAGGCTTGCTTGTGTCTAACCCTCCTTGTTAGGTTTCATCCTATAGTCGTTGGTTTCAAGCCACTAGCTAGCTTCCGCCACTACACGTCTTAGGGCGTGTCTGGCTCATGGAAGTATAAAAAGTGAATTAAGAAATTAAAAAATTACTTCCAAAATGGAAGTAGAAAAAGAAACTTCTACTTGTTGGTGGAGAACAATTCAAAAAGATGAAAATAAATAGCTTTGCGGTCAGGTGGATGCGAAACTATTGATTAGCTTTGCGTCGTCCAGAACTTAGCTCCGCGTGAAGAGGTAAAACGCGAAACTAAATCCATAGCTCCGCATTCAGAGTACTAACTCCGCGTAAGCAGATTCTTAGAATCCTTAATTGATTGTGATTGAGATTTGAGTTTATCCAATATCCGAATTGAGTCCAATTAGAATTCTAAATCAAGAGATTTAAATAAAATCAAATATTTGATTATAATCCTTAATAAATACAAAAACCTTCTATTCCTATTCATATGGAAATTTTCATTCTTATTCCTATGAAAACTTTCATAACCAACTAAATTCTATAAATACTCTCTTTGAGGAGACCGTAGAGATCCATTTTTAATCCTTTTGATCATTTGACAATTCAAGTTACGCGAGAGAGTCTTGAAATCATGGAGATGTTTTAGAGTTCAAGTTATACGTGAGAGTCTTGAATTCATAGAGATCAGCAAAGAGAGAAGTTAGAGACGGCCATCATCTTCTTCAAAGGAGATCTTCACATCGGATTGTCAACATGAACTACTAGATAGATCTCATCGCCACACTAGAATCCATTTTATTGTAAAAGAGAGCGATAAAAATATAAATCTGCTTGTTTATTTTTCTATTGTTCCTTGTTCGCAGCAGAAATTTGCCTTGCTTCCATTGAATACAACTTAGATTACAATGAAAGAGAACAAGAAAAGAACAAACGAGACGATTTTATATCTCAATCGCTCTCTTTTACAATATGATGTGGGATCTATGTGGTGATGGAATCTGTCAAGCAGCTCCTTTAGACGATATGACGTCGAACTCTTCTCTTGAAGATGGCGGCCGACTATAGATGATCTTCTCTGGTCTTAATTCGTTCAAAGCTCTATGCGTAACTCGAACTTCACCAAAACCTTTAGATGTCGAAAAAAAGACCAACCCCTAGGGCTTCCCCAAGAGGGTATTTATAACATTAGGATTATATGAGAGTTTCTATCCAAATAGAATTTGTACTCATTAAGGATTCCAATCAAATATCTTAGTTTTGATTTAAATCTCTTGATTTAGAGTTCTGATCGGACTTAATTTGGGTATTTGGATAAGTCCAAATCATAATCTCAATCAATTTGAGATTCTGATTATCTGCTCACGCGGAGCTAATCGGGCCAAAACGCGGAGCTAAAGAACCAGAATGAGGAGTTATTGATTAGCTCCGCATTTTTCTCAAACGCGAGGCTAATATAGCCAAACGAGGAGCTACAGAGTTAGCTCCGCGTTCTGTTGTAGAAAATCCTATTTACTTATAAATTTTCACTGCCAACAGAACCCCCTCCAAAATTTTCAAAATGGCTTAGAACTCAGCGAATTTTGAAATACTTTGGATCTTCAAACAGAAAACGCGGAGTTAAAATACCAAATTTATCTCGCGTTTTGTTACCACGCGAAGTTAAGTAGCATCGCTTTTCAGTGAGTAATTGCTTATTAACTACTCAGTAATTACTTAGTAATTGCTCAGTAATTACTTCGAACCTTGCGCCGAATACCAAGAGGCGAGTTCTCTCTTTTAAATAGAGTCTTTAACTCTTTTTCCTTACTTCATTCGAAGAATCCAGGAATCTAGAATTCAGGCGCCGAGCGACTCATGTGAAATGAGTGATCTCCGACCGGACTTCCTTCGATTTTCCATAGATTTTCATAATTAGGATATCATCTAAGAAGAGTACGGCATCGCGCGCCTCCTCACCATCGGCAGCCATTCGTTAGCAGCGGCGGCAGCGGCCGAGGGAGCGAACACAGCGGTGAACCAGTTCATACCGCGCCCATTGGAGGTAAAAATCTCAACTTTTGGACTCCTTAGAATAATTTTGGAGTGTTTTGGCTCGGTTTTAACCGACCAACCATTTTTGAACCGGCGAGATCGCCGTTCTCCGGCCGTAAGGCTTGGGAAGAAAGGAGAAGACGGAGAAGAACTCTGGTCTTTTTCTTACGCGAAGTTATCGCGCCATCATCGCGTTTGAAACACGGGGCTATTTTGACTAGCAGTCGCGTTTCAACGCGAGGCTATTTTGACTAGCAGTCGCGTTTCAACGCGAGGCTATTTCCTCAGCTGCGCGCGAAGTTATTTTTTAACTCCGCATTTTTATACTTAGAAGTCTTTTCGAGTTTTCTCTAACTCTTGATTCTTCTTTTGCAGTGAAGTACTTGGACCAGATCCTTTTTGAAGAGAAATGCATGTGGCTCTTCCGATCTTCGTCAGCAAAAGTAACTCTAAGGAAGCCAGAAGCATATGCTTTACAACATAGCTGCAGGTTTCAAGCTTTGGCTCCAAAAGATAAACTCTTGAAGGAGTTACAAGAACTCTGGCGCAGCTCATTAAGTTTTCTTGAGGACCATTTCTGTTAGATGACAATCTCTGTTGCTTTTCAAAGCGATAGAGATGATCATCTAGGGCCTGTAGCATGTCGAATTCAACTTGTGCATCTTCATCAGGATTCTTGTAGTAGTATCTTCAGATGATCCACTAAGAACTTTTAAACAGATCATAGTTGATATTTGCAGAGGAGATCTTTTGCATGTAAACTAGGAAATTTCAACACTCCGTGGAGGAGACTCGTTGTCGGGTTATTGATGAGTCGATGAATAGGTTGAAGTTTTTTGGGAGAGCTATAACTCTCTCTTCTTCTGTAACCTTTTGCTTCATGAATAAAGATAATTCTTTTTCTCTTTATCTGTTGGTTTCAAGAATTTTGCTTGCTCAACAAATAGATGGTTCATAGTTTCGGTAAAATAATTCAAGGCTCATCTGCGTAATTTAGACTGTTAGTACCGACCGGGTTATAATTATTAACCTCGGTAAAGCCCATTAAATAGAGCTCAGTGATAGTTTGGTGAAGATGTTTAAACACTTACACCAAGATGATCGGGTAAGGATCATTTTCTTAGACAGAGGCGCCTAATTGCACATACCTTAGAGTTTGATGGAGGCAGTTCAAGACTCTTATGCGTAACTTGAACTGTACATGCCAAGATGACCGTGTCATAATCATCAGATTTTGGCAGAGGCGCCCAATTGAACATGCCTAGTCCAAGTGCTCTCACGCGTAACTTGAACAAAGATGAGAATAATCCAAATCATACTGTCAGAGGTAGGAATTTAACATGACAGAGTTTATGGGATTTTTAGTAAACTCCCAGCTATCAATGGATTTGATTAGCCTTTACCAATCGCCATTTGCGTTGGGCTAGCCATGCTATTCCCCTCAGCATGGTGAGTTGTCGAGAAATTGATTTCCTCTCCCATTTGCCTTTAACAGTATTGGATAGTTAATTTCATACTTTTACCCCCAGTATGATAGGGTTGGCGAGGAATTTGGATCTCCTCTTCTCGCCGCTTTAATAGTATTGGGCAAAAATTTTTATTTATAGTACTCAATTAACCATTCCAATGGCTATTGAGAATAGCAGAAGCATGATGTTTATCATCGTCAATATTTTCGACACCCCCAGCCAAATCTGGCTGTTAACCAATGAGGACGATTTGATCGCAGCTGTAGTTCAGAGCATATCCAAGGGGCCAGCTTGCAAGTGCGGGATGCCCATACTTTATGTCGATATTAGCTTCCCTACTGGTACAGGAGTTGCTCTAGCAGGGAACTTATTGGTTCCAAATACCAAAGTTGCCATATTTGCAGAAACTTTCTTCTATTCCTCTTTAAGTGTGAGAATCCCGGCTTTTATCAATGCCTGAATTCGGTTCTTAAGAGGATAGCAATCCTTAGTTGGGTGCCCGACATTCTGATGGTACAGGTAATAGTTAGGGTCGTTGGTTTTACCAGCGTCTTCCGGTTTTTCATTTTCCGGAAGCTTCAACATGCCCTTTCTAAGGAGGAGATAAAATAGAGTACTTGTCTGCTCCGTCTTGAACGTATAAGTTTTATCTTGTCGGGGCCTATTTTGACCTGCACCTCTCGGATTCTGAGGTCTTGGTTTCGGATCTGCAACTGACGTCATCACAGCTTTCCCTTTATTTTCAGGATTCTGTGGATATGGCATGTTATTGGTAGAGTTTTTTGTGCTACAAGATTCCTCAATCCGGTGAATTATATCTTCTGCCTGCTCTCCCTGCCTCAGCAGATCTTTCCAAGTTTTGGACTCTACAGCTCCCATTCTTATCAGCACGTCAGTCCTGAAGTTATGCTTGCAGGTTTCTACCAGGGTTTCCTGAGTCATATCGTGTCGACAATACACGGATTTTTCCCTAAAGCGTTCTATAAAATCTTTTACTGTTTCTTGTTCCCCTTGTTTCATCGCAAGGAGGGAATGAACCGATATTTCGATATCATCCTCAAAGAAACGTGCCAAGAACTGTTTCTCGACATCATACCATGTGTTTATGGTTCCGGGGGGCAACTGCATAAACCATGTAAAAGCAGGCCCTCGCAGGGTGCTCGCAAATACTTTGGTCATTATAGAATCATTTCCCATTAGATGACCTGCCTGCGAGAAGAAGTAATAGATATGCTGACTGGGAAATCCTTTCCCATCATATGGCTCCAACTTGAGCTGTTTATACTTTTCGGGATACGGTGCCAAATCCCATTCAGGCGGGTATGATCTTGAAACCCCCGATTCTTTCAATTCTTTCATGTGCATTAAGGCATCCAGTTGGCTTTGCAATTTTTTGATCTTTTCTTCATGAGGATCATGGAAAGAGTATTTGTCATCATCCTCATGCATCGAATAAGCCTTTTCTTTTTTAGTTTCTTCATTTGTCTTAGGTGGCGGTTCCAAAGAAGTTTTAGCCTTATCATCGGCTATCTTCTTGGTATTTTCGACAACTTTTAGAAGCATTAGTTTGAGGTCATTAATGGCCTTTTGCTGACCTCGAATCATCTGCTCTTGGATTTCTATCCTCTGGTCAATATCATCGGATTTATCCACCATATGTGATGCGAGCCTCCTTGGTCGGGAAGAAATGTATGAATGTGAAGAGGCTATGGCTGAATTGTCGGAGTCATCGTCGTAGGAACCTTTTGCAAGTTTCTTGTATTTTTGAGGAGCGACAGCGCCTGATTTGAGCCGGGTGAAATGATGAGGTTCTTCATCATCTGCATCTGACTCATATTCTTTCTCCATAATCTTTTTACCTTTGCCAACCATATTTGAGGTCACTGTGTTTAATTCTTTTTCTTTAATTTTGTATCTCAGATCATTCTTTCTCCTCTTTGGAGTACCTTGACGAGACTCAGTTATTCTGTTAAATATAGACACTCTCTTCTTAGTACAATAGCAATTATCCAATACAACAGATATGGCTGTTATGAGCTGCTCACAATGACATGTTGAGTGTGGCTGAGCTTGAGTCATATTTCTCATTTCTATCAAGTAATTTCTGAGATTGGTGACCTTGGATGACGAAAAATCGTGCAGGCCACCTGGTTGTTGAGAGGGTCCATGGGCCCACTGAACCTTCTTCGAATCATTAGAGTCAAGTCCTGATCCAATAGTGTCATTATCAAACCTGATTCTATATTCAGGTTGATTTACGCGGAGCTGAGAACTAGCTTCGCGTTCTGGCACGCGGAGCTGAAAATTAGCTTCGCGTTTTGATACGCGGGGCTGAATAATAGCTTCGAGTTTTTGCACGCTAGCCTCGCGTTTCACGCTAGCTTGCGTCTCTGCAGAAGTTTATCTTCTGGTATATTAGCCTCGCGTGGAGAAAAATTCTTGCATGCTGGCTTATTCTTGCGATTAACGCAAGTCACAACTTCGCGTCTAGCGTGATTTTTATGATTAAAGACAATCTGCCAATCATTTTCGCGATTTACGTGGAGGTGAGGCATCTTGCGTTTCTCGCAAGTATTACTGGCTTCGCGTTTCTCGCTAAGCCCAGTATTAGCCTCGCGTTGAGAATCACATGCTGGCTGTAAGGAATATTTATCCTCGCGTTCCTTGCGAGTGTAAGAAATCTTGCATTTATTGCAAATCTTACTGGCTTCGCATTTATCGCTAAGTCCAGTAATAGCCTCGCATGGAGAATCACACGCTGGCTTTAGGGAAGTTTTATCCTCGCGTTTATCGCGAGTGTCAAAAATCTTGCGTTTCTCGCAAGTACTACTGGCTTCACGTTTATTGCTTAGCTCAGTATTAGCCTCGCGTGGAGAATCACATGCTGACTTTATTGAATTTTTATCCTCGCGTTTATCGCGAGTGTCAAAAATCTTGCGTTTCTTGCAAGTTGTACTGGCTTCGCGTTTATCGCTAGGCCCAGTAATAGCCTCGCATGGAGAATCACACGCTTTCTTTAAGGAATTTTTATCCTCGTATTTATCGCGAGTGTTAGAAATTTTGCGATTAACGCAAATCTTACTGGCTTCATGTTTCTCGCTAAGCTCAGTAACAGCCTCGCGTGGAGAATCACACGCTGTCTTTTCCTTGCGATCAACGCAAGTTGTAACTTCACGTTTAACGCGATAATGACTGGTCTCACAATTAACGCGAGCCAGTTTGCAAGGGACTATAGCCTCGCGTTCAATGAAGTTAGCCTCGCATTCAATGCGGGCTTTGAGGGCCTTTCGCCTAACTCTTCAATTTCTATTTCGGAGTTGGGTTCTGGTCAATCCAATTCCCAGACCTTCTTCGGCAGTAGAAAGGCCATCCTCTGCTAGGATTTCCTGTCCAAACACCGACTCTATGGTCGCTGTCTCCAAGGATCCCCGTTCATTAGTGGATACCTTTTTACCCGTTCCTCGGGTATTGGAGCGCACGCGACGATAGTGTCGTGTCTCGTTCAGGTTACCTGATTCAGAGGAGAGGTACTCCTCGTACTTCTGCTGGTCGATTTCAACGACCAGCATGTCTACGTCGGATCCGATCATATCGACATCCGATTGCGCCACAATCTCTTCTTTAGTGAAATAGACGCCTCCCACTGTGGTCGCTAGTTTGTTCGCAGTAGAAATTTGCCTTGCTTCCATTGAATACAACTTAGATTACAATGAAAGAGAACAAGAAAAGAACAAACGAGAGGATTTTATATCTCAATCGCTCTCTTTTACAATATGATGTGAGATCTATGTGGCGATGGGATCTGTCAAGCAGTTCCTTTGGACGATCTGACTTCGAACTCTTCTCTTGAAGATGGTGGCCGACTATAGATGATCTTCTCTTGTCTTGATTCGTTCAAGGCTCTATGCGTAACTCGAACTTCACCAAAATCTTTAGATGCCGAAAAAAAGACCAACCCCTAGGGCTTCCCCAAGAGGGTATTTATAGCCTTAGGATCATATGAGAGTTTCTATCTAAATAGAATTTGTACTCATCAAGAATTCCAACCAAATATCTTAGTTTTGATTTAAATCTCTTGATTTAGAGTACTGATCGGACTTAATTTGGGTATTTGGATAAGCCCAAATCATAATCTCAATCAATTTGAGATTCTGGTTATCTGCTCACGTGAAGCTAATCGCGCCAAAACGTGGAGGTAAAAACCAGAATGCCGAGTTATTGATTAGCTCCGCGTTTTTCTCAAACGCGAGGCTAATATAGCCAAACGCGGAGCTACAGAGTTAGCTCCGCATTCTATTGTGGAAAATCCTATTTACTTAGAAATTTTCACTGCCAACATTCCTCTTTCGTTGTAATTATTGTATTCAATGGAAGGAAACAAGATTTTTGCGGAGAATAAACTAATGAGCATGGTGGGAGGCATCTCTTTTACTAAATAAGATATCGTAGTGCAATCCGATGTGAAGAAGATCGGATCGGTCATCGACCAACAAAAATATGAATATCTCTCTTCTGGATCGAAAAATTTGACTGAAAGGCGGCACTATCGTCGCGTGATCTCTAAAACCCATAAATTGGATCGTAAGGAATTCTCCGTTAATCAGGGATCTTTAGAATCCATGACTATAGAGCCGCCATTCGGCCAGAGGACCCTAAAGAAAGGTGTTGTTCCTACTGCCAAAGAGAGCCAAGAGACTGGTCTCACCAAGACTCAATGCCATAATTGGAATCGTCGAGCGAGGCAGATAGCTCTCAAAGCCCGCGTTAAACGCGAGGTTGAGGCAGAGGCAGAACGCGAGACTATGACCTTATCCCGCAAACTGACTTGCGTTAATAACAAGACCAACAAAAATCGTGTTAAACGCGAAGTTAACTATATGCCACCGTGCGAAAAAGATTCTCCACGCGAGACTACAGATTCTGAACATAAAAACAAAAAAATTAACACCACTCGCGTAAAACGCGAGACTAATCTCATAACTGAGCCAGCGTATGAAGAAGTTTCTCCATGTGAGGCTACTGAGTTTGAATATAAAACTGGCACAATTGCCAAAACTGATGTAAAACACGAAGCTAAAGATAAGCCAGTGTGTGATGAAAGTTCTCCACACGAGGCTATCAAACTTGGACAAAAACTTGAGCTTAGCATTAATCGCGAAACCAAAAATTCTTGCGTAAATCGCGAGGTTCTGCCAGCGTGTGGGGATAATCCCTCACGTGAGGCTAAACAACTAACATAAATTAAAATTTTTCAGAAATGCCAAACCAACGTAAAACGCGAGGCTAACGTAAAGCGCAAAGCTATAGTCCAGGCTCGCGTAAAATAGCGAAGTTAATGCTCAGCTCCGCGTAAAATAGCCAGTATACAGAATCAAGGCTGATAAGTGAAATATTGAGCACCAGCTCAACACCATTAGCTCTGAAGAGTTTCAACAGGTACCCGGACTTCTCCGACAGCCAAGTGGGCTCCATGCCCAGAACGTTTCTGAAGATGCTTCAGTTCATGATCTTAGAGAATACTTGACGAATAAAAGAAAAATAACTCAAACTCCATCGCACTCAACATGTCATTGTGAACAAATAATTTTAGCCATATTAAATATTTGTTGTTGTGGCAAGAAGAGAGTGTTTGTATTGACAGGATAACTGAGTCAGACCAAAATACTCCAAAGAGAAGAAAGAATGATTTGAGATATAAAATCAAAAAAATTAAAGGCGGTGATCTCAAATATGGTCGATAAAGGCAAAAAAGATCATGGAGAAAGAGTATGAGTCAGATGCAGACGATAAAGAACCTCATCATTTCACCCAGTTCAAATCAAGCGCTATCGCTCCTCGAAATTATAAGAAACTTGCAAAAAGTTCTTATGATAATGACAATGACAATATGGTTATAGCTTCCTCACAATCTTGTACATCATCCCAACCACGAAAATCAGCGTCGCACGCGGTGGATAGGTCCGATGATATTGACTAGAGATTGGAACTTCAAGAGCAGATGATTCGAAACCAACAAAAAACTGTTGATGATCTCAAGTCAATGCTTTTGAAAGTGGTCGAAAATACTCCGAAGATAATCGACGATAAGGCTAAAACTTCCTCAAAACCACCACCGAAACAAATGAGGAACCACCCTTTATGACAAATGAAGATAATAAAGAAGAAAAAAAACTTATTCAATGCATGAAAAAGACGGCAAGTTTTCCTTCCATAATCTTTATGAAGAAAGGATGGAGAAACTACAGAGCCAACTTGATGCACTGATACAGAAAAATGAGTTAAAGGAATCAGGTATTTTAAGGCCATACCCGTTTGAGTGGAATTTTGCCCATTTTCTTAAAAAGTACAAACCCCTTAAGTTAGAATCATATGATGGAAAAGGGTCCCCAAGTCAACACATATACTATTTCTTGTCGCAAGATGATTATCTGATGGGAAATGATCCCATAATGACCAAGATATTTGCGAGCACCCTACGAGAGTTTGTTTTTACATGGTTTATGTAGTTGCCATCGGGAACTATTAATACTTGGTATAATATGGAGAAACAATTCTTGGCACATTATTTTGAGAATGATACCAAAATATCGGTTCATTCGCTCCTTGCGACGAAATAAGGAGAAGAAGAAGAAGCAATCAAAAGCTTCATTAAACACTTCAGGGAAAAATCTGTACATTGTCAATATGGTATAACCCAGGAAACGCTGGTGGAAACCTGCAAATATAATTTCAGAACTAGCGTGTTAATAAGAATGGGAGCTGTAGAGTCCAAAAATTTGTAAGACCTGTTAAAGCAGGGAGAGTAGGTGGAAGATATAATTCACCGGATTGAAAAATCTCGTGATACGAAAAACTCTACAAATAATATATCATATCCACGGAATTCTAAGAATAAAGAGAAAGCCGTGATGGTATCAGATGCTACTCAAAAACCAATAAGTCCGGCAAAACTAAGACCTCAAAATTCGAGAGGTGCAGGTTAGAACATGCCTCGATAAGATAGAACTTATACATCAAGACTGAGCAGATAGGCACTCTGTTTCACTTTCTCAATAAAAAAGGAAAGTTAAAGTTTCCAGAGAACCGAAAGTTAGAGGAAACAGGAAATACCAACGATCCTAATTATTGTCTGTTCCACTAATTGGGCATCCGATTAAGAATTGCTATCCTCTTAAGAGCCGAACCCAGGCATTGATAGAAACCGGTATCCTCCAACTTAAAGAAGAACAGAAGAAAGTTTATGTGAATATGGCAACTTTGGTCATAGAAACCAATGAGCTCCCTGTCAAAAAAGGAGAAACCATGAGGGTACACTCAAATTTGCTGAAAGACGAACAATCGACTTGCTCAGCTAATTCAACAAAAACTAAGGAAAATACTCGATCGACACCAAGTCAGGACAGTCCGCACTTGCAAGCTGGCCCCTTGGGTACACTCCGAATCATAACTGTGATAGAGTCATCCTCATTGGCTAGCAGCCGGATTGGACTAGGGGTGCCAAAGACATTGACGGTGATAAGTATCATATTACTTCTGCTACTTTTGCTAGCCATTGGACTGGCTAATTGAGTACTATAAATAAAAAAATTAAAATAAAAAAGAAAAAAATACAAAAAATACAAATAAAGTAAATAACAAAAAAAGTACGAATTTTTGTTGCCCAATGCTGTCAAAGCGGCGGAAAGAGAAGATCAAGTTCCTCGCCAACCCTATTATACTAGGGATAAAAGTATGAAATCAAGTATCCAATAGTGTCAAAGCTGTAAGAAGAGGAGATCAAATTCCTCGGCAACCCTATCATACTAGGGGTAAAAGTATGAAATCAACTACCCAATGCTATCAAAGCGACGGGAAGGGGAGATCAAATTTCTCACCAAGCTTATCATACTGGGGGTAAAAGTATGAAATCAACTATCTAATGCTTTTAAAGGCAAAGGGGAGAGGAAATCAATTCCTCGACACCTCACCATACTGAGCGGAATAGCATGGCTAGCTCAACGCAAACGACGATTGGTAAAGGCACACCAAATCCGTTTATAGCTGGGGATTTGCTAAAAATCCCGTGGATCTGTCATGTTAAACTCTTATTTCTGATAGCAAGATTTGGATTATTACTATCCTTGTTATTTAGATATGATAAACTCTGTCATATTAAACTCTTATCTCTGACAATAAAATTTAGATTATTACCATTTTAAAAAAACTTATCATGTTAAACTCTTATCTCTGACAGTAAGATTTGAATTATTACCCTCTTATAAACCTGTCATGTTAAGCTCTTCCTCTAACAGTAAGATTTGGATTATTACCATTTTTAATAAAACTGTTGGCAGTGAAAATTTCTGAGTAAATAGGATTTTCCACAACAGAACGCGAAGCTAGCTCTATAGCTCCGCGTTTGGCTATTTTTAGCCTCGCGTTTGAGTAAAACGCGGAGCTAATCAATAGCTCCGCGTTCTGATCCCCTAGCTCCGCGTTTGATGAGTTTAACTCCGCGTGAGTAGATAACCAGAATCTTAAATTGATTGAGATTAAGATTTAGGCTTATCCAAATACCCAAATTAAGTCCGATCAGAACTCTAAAATCAAGAGATTTAAATCAAAACTAAGATATTTGATTGGAATCCTTGATGAGTACAAATTCTATTTAGATAGAAACTCTCAAATCATCATAAGGCTATAAATACCCCTTTGAGGAAGCCCTAGGGATATTTTTCTGGAGTTTTTGAGAAGTTCGAGTTACGCATAGAGCCTTGAACGAATTAAAACCAGAGGAGATCAGTTCTACAGTCGGCCGCCATCTTCAAGAGAAGAGTTCGTCGTCAGATCGTCAAAAGGAACTACTAGTTAGATCCCATCGCCACACAGATCCCACGTTTACATTGTAAAAGAGAGCGTTTGAGATATAAAATCCTCTCGTTTGTTTTTCTGTTGTTCACTTTCGTTGTAATTTAAGTTAATTCAATGGAAGGAAAGCAACGAATTTCTGCTGCGAACAAACTGGCGACCACAGTGGGAGGCGTCTCTTTCACCGAAGAAGAGATCGTGGCGCAATCTGACGTCGATAGGATCGGATCCGACGTAGATATGCTGGTCGTGAAAATCGACCAGCAAAAGTATGAGGAGTATCTCTCCTCTGAATCAGGTAATCTGAACGAAGTGCGACACTATCGTCGCGTGCACTCCAATACCTGAGGAACGGGTAAAAAGGTATCCACCGATGAACGGGGATCCTTGAAGACCGCGGCCATAGAGTCGTTGTTTGGGCAGGAAATCCTAACAGAGGATGGCCTCTCTACTGCCAAAGAAGGCATGGGAACTGGATTGACCAGAACCCAACTCCGAAATAGAAATCGGAGAGCTAGGCAAAAGGCTCTCAAAGCCCCCATTGAACGCGAGGCTAACTTCATTAAACGCGAGGCTATGATACCTTGCAAACTGGCTCGCGTTAATCGCAAGACCAGTCAGTATCGTGTTAAACATGAAGCTACAACTTGCGTTAATCATAAGGACAAGCCAGCGTGTGATTCTCCACGCGAGGCTATTACTGGGCTTAGTGATGAACGTGAAGCCAGTAAGATTTGCGTTAATCGCAAAATTTCTGACACTTGCGATAAACGCGAGGATAAAACTTTCCTTAAGCTAGCGTGTGATTCTCCACGCGAGGCTATTACTGGGTTTAGCGATAAACGCGAAGCCAGTTCAACTTGAGATAAACGCAAGATTTTTGACACTCGCGATAAACGCGAGGAAAAAATTTCGTTACAGCCAGCGTATGATTCTCCATGCGAGGCAAATACTGAGCTTAGTGATAAATACGAAGATGATTGGTAAATTATTGTTAATCGTAAAAATCACGCTAGACGCGAAGTTGTGACTTGCATTAATCGCAAGAGTAAGCCCGCGTGCAAGAATTTTCTTCCATGCGGGGCTAAGATTCCAGAAGATAAACTTCTGAAGGAACGCCAAGCCAGCATAAAACGCGAGGCTAGCGTAGCAAAATGCGGAGCTATTTCTCAGCTCCGCGTTCCAAAATGCGAAGCTATCTCTCAGCTCCGCGAAAATCAACCTGAATACAAAATCAGGATTGGTCATCACTCTAGTGGATCAGAATTGGACTCCAGAGATCCCAAGAAATTTCAGTGGGCCCTTAGACCCTCTTAGCAGATGAGTGGGCCTCACAACTCCACCGACCTCAGGGAGTACTTAACCAAGAAGAGAAGTACAGAACAAGTTCAACTTGAACCAACTCGTCATTACCAGCAGCTTATGACAGCGGTATCCGCTGTAATCGATAATTGTTGCTGCAGTAAGGACAGGGTATCGGTGTTTAACCGATTAAATAAGTCAGACAGAAACCCTGCTAAGAAAACAAAGGCTACTCCCGAGAAGAATGGAGAGTTGTAACTTCCAACATGGTCGGTAAGGGTAAGAAAGTCATTGAAAGAGATGATAACTCAGAATCAAGTGATGAAGAATCTCATCACTTCACCCGACTAAAGTCAAGAGCTGTCCTGCCTCGAAACTATAAGAAACTTGTAAAAGGTTCTTATGACGACGACAGCGATAACTCGGTTATAGCTTCACCTCGTTCCTCTGCATCATCTCGGCTACAAAAGTCAGCATCACATATGGCGGATAAATCTGACGACATCGATCAAAGATTTGAAGCCCAAGAAAAGATGATTCGGGAGCAACAAAAGACAATTGAAGATCTTAAAATGATGCTCTCGAAAGTGGTCGAAAATACTCAGAAGATTGTTGAGGATAACGCTAAGAAGGAAAAAGAAACCTCGTTCAACAAACTGAACGAGAAAGATAAGGAAGAAAAAGCTCACTCAACACATGAGGACGAGGACAAATATTCTTTTCATGACCCACATGAAGAGAAAATCAAGAAGTTACAAAGCCAACTCGAAGCGCTAATGCACAAGAAGGAGTTGAAAGAATCAGGGGTCTCGAGACCATATCCGCCTGAATGGGATATGGTACCATACCCTCAGAAATATAAACCGCTCAAGTTGGAGCCATATGACGGGAAAGGATCTCCCAGTCAACATATTTATTACTTTTTGTCCCAGGCAGGACATTTAATGGGCAATGACCCATTAATGACCAAGGTATTTGTAAGTACCTTGCGAGGGCCTGCCTTCACTTGGTTTATGCAGCTGCCCCCAGGTACTATTAATACCTGGTTTGACGTCGAGAAACAATTTCTCTCACGTTTCTTCGAGGATGATACCGAAATTACGGTTCATTCCCTCCTTGCAACTAAACAAGGGGAACAAAAAACAGTAAAAGACTTCATAGAAAGGTTCCGAGAGAAATCCGTGCATTGCAAACACGGAATGGTCCAGAAAACTCTGGTAGAGATATGTCGACATAATCTTAAGACTAACATGCTCCTAAAAATAGGGGTCGTAGAGTCTAAAACATGGAGGGATTTGCTCAAATAAGAAGAGCAAGCCGAGGACTTGATCCGTCGAGTTGAAGAGTCTCGTGGATCGAGAAATACCGAAAATAATAGGCCGTATACTCAAAATAATAATAAGAATAAAGGGAAAGCAGCGATGGCGTCAGAGGCAGCTCCACAGAAGACAAGTCCTCCGAACCCAAAGCGCCAAAATCAGAAAGACGCAAGATAAAATAGGCCCCAGTAAGAGAGGACCTATACCTTCAAGGCAAAGCAAATGCCCACACTTTTTCATCTACTCCTTAGGAAGGGAATGTTGAAACTTCCGGAGAATAGGAAACTGGAGGACGCTGGTAAGACCAACGACCCCAACTATTGTCTCTACCAGCGGAATGTTGGACGCCCTACTAGGGATTATTACCCTCTAAAGAACAGAATCCAAGCACTGATAGAAACTAGAGTTCTGAAGTTTAAAGAGGAACAAAAGAAAGTCACTGCCAATATGGCAACCCTAGTGGTTGGAACCTATGAGTTCCCGGCGGGGGTGACCCCAATACCAAAGGGGAAGCTGGTTACAAAAAACCATGACCCGCATAATAAAGCACAAGAAGGACTTGTCCCCGTAACAACTCAAAAGGGGGAAGTCATGTGGGTCCACCCTGATTTACTACAGAATGAACAGTGGACTACTGCAGGGGGTCAAAGTAAAAAGCGGACTAGCAATGCTATTTCCGTGAAAATAAAAGATGAATACATAATTGCAGGGGCACTTACAGATTCTGAAGAGGAGCCCGAAGCTATGGCCGCTCATCAAGATGGGGCAGGCCCTTCCGGCATTCGATCGGGTAAAATATATCTTAAGCACTACACCAGAGTAGACCCGAAAGGTATATACGGAGAACTCGCAAAGCCTGCAAAGCAGAAGGGGCTTCGTTTCCAGAAAAATCCTGGAAAAGAGGAAGGAGTCAAGGACGCTACTTTCAAATTTGACATAATAGCTCAGCTGGCTAATATTCCAGCTCAAGTCACGTTGTACGAGTTGTTACGATTATCGAAATTAACTCGCAAGGCGTTGAGAGAAGCCATGGCAGACTCTGAGTCATTCCTAGCTCAGATTGTCAAGCCGGCTGATCAAGAACAGGACTCATACCCCCGCTGTCATCAAGTGAGGAGGCAGGTCCCACGGATTACCTTTTCTCCAGAGGATATGCAGGTAAGAAATATAAAGCACAATAGGCCTTTATATTTCACCGGGTATGTCGGATCCACAAAGGTGGATCGCATCCATATTGATCCAGGGTCTGCACTAAGCGTCATTCCTAGAAGGTTGATGCAGCTATTGGGGATTTCTCCCCATCGCTTGACACCAACTAATACTACAATATATGGGTTTAATGTCAATGATAGCTGTCCCCTTGGAAAGATCTGACTCCGATGTCAAATCGGGGATTTGAGGACGGAGGTCACATGCTACTTCATCGACGCAGACACTTCCTACAACATTTTACTGGGACGCCCTTGGATCCACGCCTATATGATAGTCCCATCGACTCTCCACCAGTGTATGAAATACTGTGATAAACAAGGAGAAGTCCGGACTTTAGTTGCAGATAGGCAACATTTTAAAGGACTGGAAAACTACTTCACGGATGCTATACTCTACAAGCTAGCCCACGAAGTCTCCAACGACAACCTCAGTAAGCCTCAAAAGTTTGACGAAAGCGGCAACGAGGCGGATACTGAGTACGAGCCTCCCGAAGGTAACGATGGGGGTGATTATGAAATCAATCCTCACATGAATTTTAATTTGAATTTTGATAATAATATAGCTGATGTAGTAGGGGATGAGTGGATTATCAATGAAAATATAAAGTTAGTCTACGAGGCTGCTGTAGCTACAGAGTCTGAACCTTCTTGTACTTCCACCGAAGTGGATGGCCTGTCCGAACTTGAAGTTCTGGCGGCATACCATTTGCCACTCAAGTCATCCCTCCTCTCTCAATCAAAAATAACTAAGGGACAAGGTCACTTCTTTGAAGTGCCTCCTCGACAGGGGTCCCAAAGGCCGATCATATTCGACAAAGTAATTACGTCACCTCGACAAAGACAAACTAGTGAAAGTGATGAACAATCATCACCTCAATTTCACTTATATGAACAGAAATCCCAACAAATGATGGAAAATATGGGTTATAATTTTACCCAAAAATCGGGATTAAACTTTGGAAAAGGGCAACGAAATCTCATACCTTCGTTTAGACCGAGAGGAAAGAGCCCAGACTATTACCAAAAGACTCACAGGGGGTTGGGCTATGTGTCTACTCCTTCCTCATCACCTCACAAATACGAAGAAAGCTCTTCGGCCAATCAGGACTTACATCCACTTGACCATGACTCAGATCAAAGTACCGGTGCTTGGTTTCAATCTTTAACGGCAAATATGGTTTCAGCCGCACCAGAAAGTGACAAGGAACCAATTGACGTTCAAGATGATTCCTGGGCTAAATACATGGACACTCTTTGGGATGTCTGCTTTGAACAACGTGACCCACCCACAGAAGATAAATTGGTACAAGTCAACATGGGAACGGACGAGAACCCGAAACCCATCTTCATATGCGACACGCTAACTCCCTTAGAAAAGGAGGAACTTATATCTCTTATCAAGGAGTATATAGATGTGTTCGCATGGAGCTATGAAGACATGCCCGGTCTTGATCCTCAGATTGCCACACACCGGTTAAATATTAAGGAAGACGCCAAGCCAGTTAAACAACAGCAAAGGCTTTTTCGATCGGAGTTGATGGAGGATATAGTTGCTGAGGTTAATAAGCTTATAAAATCCGGATTCATCCGTGAAGAGCAACATTCTGATTAGGTGGCTAACATAGTGTCGGTTTGTAAGAAGAACGGCAAAATCATGATATGCATCGACTTTCGTGATCTAAATGCTGCATGCCCTAAGGATGAATTTTCACTCACAATCACCGATGTGATGATTGACAACACCTGCGGTTATGAGAAGATGTCCTTTATAGATGGCTTCTCAGCCTATAACCAGATTAAAATGCACCCGGATGATGAAAAGCATACAGCTTTCAGAACGCCTCTGGGGGTATACTGTTATACGGTAATACCTTTTGGATTAAAGAATGTCGGTGCCACTTACCAACGAGCGATGAACGTCATATTCAAAGAACACCCGCACAAAACGGTGGAGTGTTATATGGATGACTTAGCGGTCAAAAGTAAGAACAAAGAAGATCATCTGCATGACTTAAAGATAGTCTTCGACCTTATGCGAAAACATCACTTGAAAATGAATCCCGCTAAGTCTTTCATGGGAGTGTCCAGCGGGAAATTCCTTGGATTCATAGTCACCTCAAAAAGAATTTTCCTTGATCCTGAAAAAAGTAAAAGCGATCAGTGAGATGCCGCATCCCCGCAATCTTAAAGAGTTAAGAGGGTTACAAGGAAAGCTCGCCTATATCTGGCGCTTTATTTCTAACCTATCTGGACGATGCCAGCCATTCTCCAAACTCATGGAAAAGGGGATTACTTTCGTATGGGATGAGGCATGTCAACAGGCATTTGACGATCTCAAAGAATATCTCACGAAGCCTCCTGTTCTTATGGCACCGGTCCCTGGGCAGCCATTCCTTATATACTTAAGGGCCATGGATGATGCTTTAGGAGCATTACTTGCTCAATATAATGAGCACGGCCATGAACATGCCCTTTATTACTTAAGCAGGACGATGATCGGAGCCGAGCGTCGGTATACCCCGATTGAAAAAGAATATTTAGCCCTAGTGTTCGTTGTTCAGAAAATGCGACACTACCTTTCAGGGCAAACAATTCATGTCATATCACGGGTTAACTCCTTGAAAATCCTGATGACAAAACTGAGATCCTTAAAACGGTCGATTGGCAAAATGGGCATTATTGCTATCGCCATATGATATACACTTCGTTCCTCAAAAGGCAATGAAGGGACAGGCGATCTCCGATTTCCTTACAGACCATCCAATTTGGTCTAACTCTAAACAGAAGTTGGAGGTGAACACAACTAGTAAAGAACAACCATGGCAGATGTTCTTTGATGGCGCTGCCAGACGATCTGCTGCTAGAGTGGGGGTTGTGCTGATATCCCCACATAAACACATACTGCCTAACGGTTACTCATTAACAGAACCGTGCACGAATAATGTGGTGGAATACAACGCACTCATTATCGGCTTAAAAATGGCTTTGCAACTTGGGGTGAACTATCTAGAGGCATATGGAGACTCTAAGCTCATCGTCAACCAAATGACGGGTGAGTACGAAGTCAGACATAAAGCCCTCAGCTAGCCATTGAGCTAACAGGATATTTTGAACAGTTGTATATCTATCATATATCTCAGAATGAGAATGTCTATGCAGATGCTCTTGTTGCACTAGCTGCAACATTGGCGATCCCGCCGGGTGAGGCTAAAAGCATCACTATTGGTAGCAGAGAACTCCTCCACCCAGATATGGTATTCAAAACCAAGGAGGTGTGCCAGACAGGCTTAAATCTGGAACTCCGTGATTGGCGATTTCCATTTATAGATTATGTCCTATATGGGATACTGCCCGAGGATCCAAAGGAAGCCGCCTCAATAAAGAGGAAGGCCCAGATATTTTACTTTGATCGTACACTTCAAACTTTATATAGAAAGTCAAGTGATGGTCTCATGCTACACTGCATATCGAAAGCAGAAGCAGATGAAGTGCTGAGAGAAACACATGATGGAGTGTATGGAGCTCATCAGCCCGGACCAAAACTCGGAGACCGCATAAGAAGGCTGGGATACTATTGGCCGAAAATGATTACAGGGGCAATGGCATACGCTAAACGGTGTCATGCATGCAAGTACATGCTAACATTATCCATCAACCCCCAGAATACTTACACAATACTGTTGCTAGTTGGCCATTTGAAGAATGAGGAATGGATATTGTGGGACCAATAACTCCCCCCTCATCCAGAGGACATCGGTTTATTCTTGTAATAACCGATTATTTTTCAAGATGGGCCGAAGCCGTGCCCATGAGAGAGGTGAAAACGACAGATGTGATTAAGTTCATTATGTATCATGTCATTTACCGTTTTGGCATCCCCCGAAAGATCATTCATGATAATGGACCACAATTCATCAGCCAGGAATTCTCAAGATTCTGTGATAAGTTCAGAATCAAGGATATTGCTTCAACGCCATATAACCCCGCGGCAAATGGATTGGCCGAAGCTTTCAACAAGACGATCATTAAACTGCTTCGAAAGTTTGTCTCTTCCAACAAACGAGACTAGGATGAAAAGCTAGGAGAGTGCTTGTGGACTTATCGCACTACCGTTCGCACCCTAACAAAAACTACTCCGTTCTCCTTGGGTTATGGAAGTGAGGTCGTCTTGCCTCTCGAAATCCAGATACCATCATTAAGAGTGGCCTTAGCTACAAAGATGACGACAGAAGAGCGCCATCAACAAAGATTGCAAGAACTAGAGGCGTTAGATGAAAAACGTCTCAGGGCTCAACAACAAATTGAGTTGTATCAAGCCCGAATCTCGCAAACGTTCAATAAGAACGTTAAACCAAGGACCTTTAAACAAGGAGACTTGGTTCTGACTATTAAAAGGCCAATGATTCCAACCCACAAGACTAAGGATAAATTTGAACCCAGGTGGGAAGGACCGTTTATTGTGGAGACGGTATACTCTAGTGGAGCCTATCGCTTAATAAATCAGAATGGCGATAGGATGATGATGCCGATCAATGGCAAATTTCTGAAGAAATACTATGCCTAAAATAAACCAGAATGATGACAGAGCAACTGTCACATCTGGTTCAGAATCCTAGAAGTATAATCATCCATCAATTCAAGTTACGCACATGAGCACTTGGACTAGGCATGCACAATTAGGCGCCTCTGCCGAAATCTGGTGATCCTGACCCGATCATCTCAGTATTTGTAGTTCAAGTTACGCATGAGAGCCTTGAACCGCCTCCAATCAAATTCTAGGCATGCGCAATTAGGCGCCTCTGTCGAAATTTGGTGATCCTGACCCGATCATCTCAGTATGTGCAGTTCAAGTTACGCATGAGAGCCTTGAACCGCCTCCAATTAAACTCTAGGCATGGGCAATTAGGCGCCTCTGCCGAAATCTGGTGATCCTGACCCGATCACCTCGGTATTAGCAGTCTAAGTTACGTAAATGAGCCTTGGACTGTTTTACCTAAACAAATGAACTATTTTGATGACAAGTTATTTGTTGTGCAAGTAGATTTTCTAACCAACAGATAAAAGAATCAAAAGATTTTCTTGATTTATCAATTAAAAAAGAATGAAGTTACAAAAGAATTCAAAGAATCAGTAAAGCTCTCTCTTCTATTACAAGTTCTTATTACAAAAAGAATAGAATGAAAGAAAGTTATAGATCTCCTAGAAGCCTCAACTTATTCATCATCTCGTCAATTACTAGACGAGTCTCCTCCACGGAGTGTTGAGCCTGCCGGCGTAAATCATCATCATTTATTGCTAGTTGCTGAGCCAACCGTTGACGAGATTCTTCAATAGTACGGCTCCTTATTATGCCTTCTTGTTCGAGTTGTCCTTGTTGAAGGATCAGCTCTTCCCGTTTCTTAACGGATTTCCCTAACCGAGACTCGTTGGCTTCTAGAATAGCTCGAGCCTTAGCGATAGTCTCTCTGGCTCTAAGGATGGCGGCCTGACTCCCCTCAATCTCGAAGTCCACTATCTCTAACCTCCTGAGGATTGATTCCTGACTGGCTCGTAGCTCTGCCAACTCCCGAGACCAGACTTCCTCTTGGCACCTCAATTCCTCTTGATGAGCCACCAACTCTGCCCGTAGCCGCGCCGACAAGATCTCAGTGATCGCTTCTACATCCGCTTGGCGAACCGCATTTAGCGTGTTTACCTGATCTTCCAAAGCTTCAAGGCGGGCCTGGTAGGGAGCTGCTCGGTCACGTCCCCCAATCCTTTCAATATTATCCAGATAGCTAGACAATATTGAACGTCCAAGATTAAAGAAATCTCTTCCTTCCAGAATCATTCCAATACACCTCCTTAGTAGCCACAAAAAGTCATTTACACTGTGGTTGAAGAATTCTTCGAGAGGGTCCACAGTGTCTGTGTTTAAAGCAGGCAGCGCTAAGGAAAATGTCATCGGGGGAAGAGTGGCATCCGTTGGAGTCGAAGAAGAAGAAGCCCGTCCATGTACCAGACTCATTACATGCGGGGCCAGTAAAGCCAATAAAGATTTGGCAGAACTGGAAACCTGAGGTGAATTATCACTAGTACAGATCACTCGAGCAGCACCATCAGCAGGAGTAGACGATGGAGTGTTTTCACCCAAAACTCCTCCTGCGACAGAAGTGACTTCAAATAAGAACTTCAAATTCTCCTCATCCCCTGTTGGCAGATGACTTGGGACTGGAGGAGTCACCAATGTCTCAACAGCCATTATTGTCGACGATGTTAAAATAACTGGCTGAGGAGTAGAGGGCACACCAACTACTACTGGAAAAGTTTTCTCGGAGCAGACCATTGGTGTCGGAGATGGTAGACTTGGGGATGGGGGAGCCTCTCTTGCTACGGCCGCAACGACAACCTCTGTCCTATCATCACTCCCTAGTTTATCAATAGGAGGAGTCGATGAAGGAACTGAGCATGGGGCCGACGTGAAGTAGTCTGCGTCAAACTCGTTTGCAGAGCTACCCAGTCCACCCACAGACCTAGTTGTGCCAGAGTAATCCACTAGTTCCTCAGACTCCCCCTGGTAGTCGAATGTATCGGCGAGTGGAGTTGACTACCTGCATTTCAGAAAGCAAACAAAGAGTGTTACATATAAATATGAAATGAATAATGAAAAGAAGATAGAATATAAAAACTATACCAGGAGATACAAGTCCAGTGGTCGGACTTGAAGGAGGAGCTGTTGTTGTTTCCAGAAGCACATCCGTTTCGCTACCCAGAGGTTGCGTCGCGGAGTGTTCAACAGATTCTGCGGTTCGAGTGGGAGCCGGGACCTCAGTAGCACCTGGAGCTTCAGCAGGTCTACTCTCCTCTGCCGGCGCCGGAGGCAGAGTTGTGGCCAGCAAGTCTGAAACAAACTTTACCGCCGCTTCTTGAGAGACTAATAGGGTCCCCGGGGCTAATTTCTGCTTCTTCTTCGCCGGTTTGCCTCTTACAGATCCACGACGTTTGATGGCTGGACTCCGGGAGCGGGGAACAAAGTCTTGAGGAGTACCACCGGCATCGCCATCATTGTCATTACCATCATCGTCATCTCCGTCAGAGTTGCCAACATCTGATGGATCGGCTGCCGCACCAAGGAATTCATCCATCCCTTTTACCCTCACTCTTTTAGCCCCTTTGCGGCCAGAATAGAAGGCCTCTATCTCCTTGCAACAGCTGTGGTTGATAGAGAAATGGGGCACATCAGCATTAGCAATGCTGTACCAGGTGCAGAAGTTTAATACCATGCTTAGCTCTGGCAATTTTAGGGGTAGTATAAATTCTGCTCCGGTTCCTCCAGCAACAAAATGGAACCAGCCCCGTGCCCCTGCATACAGATTCCCTTCGTACGCCAACCATTTATTTGGATTTCCTACATAAAGCTGCGTATATCCAAATTGACGATCAAATCTACTCGGGATATACGGCTCTATGTAGCACATGGTGTCTTGCCTGTACACCAAGTGTCCGGGGTGAATGCTCAACAACCACAGAAGGCCCGTGAAGATAAGTTGGTGAACTTATTTGCTCCCAAAATATCTTTAAAACTTAGATCCATACTCTCCCCCAGAGAAGTCTGGGAAGCAGCGGAAGATCTCATAGTTTTGATGATGACAGAGTGGCCGCGGATTTGAGACATATAATTGCTCTTCCAAACAGACGCTCGTACTTCTCTACGAAGAACGGCTTGTCAATTGGGTTGTAATCCGCAGCACTCATCAAAAACGGGCAGTGCATGACTAGCCACGCCATTAAGTATGTATAGGTCATCTCTACCCTTAGGTTCGGTGTCTTCACCGTAGCAACTTCTTTGGCCGCTTTACCCTTGCCAGCTTTGCCTTTGTTCTTCTCTACTGGCATAAAACTGTTGCAGAGGGCCCGGAGACGGCTTTGGAGGTTGGCAACCATTGCTGGTAATAGCCCGAACGGTCGCCCGTAAGCCAATAAAATGGCAGGATAGACGACATTCTTTGTGATGGCCTCCTTGGGTAGTGAAGGAACAACGCATCTCTTTAATCAAAGCATCAGAAATCCCGCAAGCAGACCTCTATCTGAAATTGGGAACTGTGCTTGGGAATGGAAGCTTTGGAAAATAGTATCAGGACTGAATCCTCCTTCATTGGAGTCAGTTGTATAAGTTGTAGCTTCCAGCCTAGAGATACGCTCCTTTATCTCTTCAACACTTACGGGTGGACGTCCCCGAACCATTGGGAGACTCTCCTTCAAATTAATAAAGAGGTAGTCAGCCCACTTCTTATAGCCAACTCCCTGGTTCCTCACCCCAGCCAAGTCGGCGCAAATGTGATAGTGGTACATCATTTCCCAATAGCTTTGGTAGATGTGCTTATCTCCCGCTTCTAGCATCTTCAATTCTTCGGCGGTGGGGATATATTCCTCATAAGGGACTTCGCCCATTGATAACCCCGACACTTCGAACATCTCATGGAGAGCGAATTCCAGCTCACCCACTGGTGTAAATAAGGTGCCGGTTTCAGGGTTATACATCTCCAGCAGGCTGAACAAGTGGTACGAACTTTGGAGCAAGCCGAACTGGACATTTCTAATAGCTTTATATAAGCCAATTTTCTTCAGGGTCTGTTCATGGGTGTCCAGTATATGTTTGACAAGCCTGAACCACCACATGTTGCCCAAGGAATGGACCCATCCGGGCATTCTGAAATCTTTGGCGGGATACTGTCCACTCTTGGCCAAGAATTCGCTAAGGAAGGTCTTAGCACGAATGGGAACTTCACCAACAGGGTGCTCTTTAGTGACTCTGCCTGAAAAGAGCCCCGTAATACATCTGGGGGGACCGTCTTGAAAAGCCCCATTTGCGCTGAACTTGCCGGTCGCAACACTGTCATACTCACGAGTTAGCTCAAATTCTAACTCGCGGTGGGAAGATAGCCTCTGGAGATACACCAAAAGGTAGCTACGCTCTATGTCAGGCAGAAACATGAGCAGATCCCCGGCCTGGTACAGCCACTTACTCTCTTCCTCAAAGAGGATCTCATCCGAGTGCTCCAGCGCATCCCCAAAAAGGAATGCGGGCTTCTCCAGTATCTCTCGGTTCATTGCTTCAAAAGGAGTGTCAGTGATAATCTCCCTCACAGTCGCAGGGCTGTATCTTATCAATTTCTCCCTTCGCTCTCTAAGACCTGGCTTGAAGGCGGGAAGATCAGTGGTGAAACGGAACTGAATTGCTGAATCTGCACCACCAACAAAGCCGAAGTGACGCCTTGGGAAATTGGATCCACTGAATAGCCAACTACAAAAGAAAAATCAAGAGTTAGAAAAGTTTCTACAAATCAGAAATTTCTCTAAGTATGAAAACGCGGAGCTAGAGGTAACTCCACGCGAAGATAAGTGAAGTAACTTCGCGTTTACACACGCGAAACTAAAATTGTAATCTCGCGTAAATAACGCGACAGTCAGCAAAAGTAACTTCGCATTTCCAAACGCGTAGATAATGTGATAGCTTCGCATGGAGGAAGACCAGAAGTTTTCTCTTTCCTCTCCAAGCCATTCGGCCGGAGTACAGCGATTTCGCCGGTGAGAGAGATGATTGTCCGGTTAAAACCGAGCCAAATCACTCTAAAAAAGTTCTTAAAAGCCCCAAAAATGAGGTTCTTACCTCCGATAGGAGCGGCGTGGACCGACTCGCCGCTGCGGCCGCTGCCACGACCACTGCCGCCGCTACTTGTGCCGGCCGCCGACGGTGAGGATGCGCGAGAGCAAGCGCGAGTCTTGGGTGCCATTGCTCTTGGAGAAATTGACGGAAATTTGGTCGAAATTGGGCGGGTCGCCTGAATCGCCTGATCGTCGGTCGCCTGGAGCTCTGGAGTTCTTGAAAATTCTTGAAAGAGTGAGGAAGAAGAAGAGTCGGAACTCTATTTAAATGAAAAAACTCGCCTCTTCATATTCAACGCAAGAATTGGAGCGATTACTGATCAGTTGCTCTCTAAAACGCGAAACTATTAGCTTCGCGTAGTGATGGGAAACGCGAAGCTATTAGCTCCGCGCAACTATGCAAAACGTGAAGATAACTTGATATTTTAGCTACACGTTTCTATGAGAGGCTTCGACTTGGCATGTGCAATTAGGGTCTCAGCCAAAATCTGATAATAATCACTCGATTATCTTGGTATATGCAATTCAAGTTACGTATGAGAGCCTTGAATTACCTCCATTTAAACTAAGGCATGTGCAATTAGGCGCCTCTGTCTAAGTTAATGATCCTGATCCGATCATCTTGGTATGTGCAGTTCAAGTTACGCATGAGAGCCTTGAACTGCCTCCATTAAAACTAAGGCATGTGCAATTAGGCGCCTCTGTCTAAATTAAATGATCCTTACCCGATCATCCTGGTATAAGTAGTTAAACGCCTTCACCAAACTATCATTTAGCTCTATTTAAAGGGCTTTACCGAGATTAATAATTGTAACCTGGTCGGTACTAACAGTCCAAGTTACGCAGATGAGCCTTGGATTGCTTTACCAAAACTATGAACTATTTATTTGTTGAGCAAGCAAAATTCTTGAAGCCAACAGATAAAGAGAAAAAGAATTATCTTTATTCATAAAGCAAAAAGGTTACAAAAGAAGAGCGAGTTATAACTCTCCCAAAAAGTTTCAACCTATTCATCGACTCACCAATAACCAGACGACGAGTCTCCTCCACGGAGTGTTGAGCTTACCGGCGCAAGTCATCGTCATTTAATGTGATTGGTTTAACCGCTGACGAGGTGCTTTTCCAGTTCAATTCCCTGGTTCACATGCAAAAGATCTCCTCTGCAAATATCAACTATGATCTGTTTAAAGTTCTTAGTGGATCATCTGAAGATACTGCTACAAGAATCCTAATGAAAATGCACAAGTTGAATTCGACATGCTACAAGCCCTTAGATGATCATCTCTATCGCTTTGGAAAGCGACAGAGATTGACATCAAACAGAAATGGTTCTCAAGAAAACTTAATGAGTTGCCGCAGAATTCTTGTAACTCCTTCAAGAGTTTGCCTTTTGGAGCCAGAGCTTGAAACCTGCAATTATGTTATAAAGCAAATACTTCTGGCTTCCTTAGAGTTACTTTTGCTTATGAAGATCGGTGCATGGCTAGCCTTAGAAGATATATCAGGGGATAGCTACACTCCATGCTGGGTAGAAATACCAGCAAATCACCAGATTGGTAGAGCCACGTGCACTCCTCTTCAAAAAGGATCTGGTTCGAATACTCCACTGCAAAAGAAGAATCAAGAGTTAGAAAAAGTTTTACAAAACTCGAAAAATCTTCTAAGTATAAAAATGCGGAGCTAAAAAAAAAATAACTCCGCGCACAGCTGAGGAGTTAGCCTCACGTTTCACACGCGAAGCTAAAATTCATAGCCTCGCATTGAAACGCGACAGCTAGTCAAAATAGCCTCGCGTTTCAAACGCGAGGATGACGCGATAGCTTCGCGTAATAGAAGAACAGAGGTCTTCTCCATCTTCTCCTTCTTCTCCAAGCCTTACGGCCGGAAAACGGCGATCTCGCCGGTACAAAAATGGTTGGTCAGTTAAAACCGAGCCAAAACAATCCAAAATTGCTCTAAAGAGGCCAAAAGTTGAGATTTTTGCCTCCAATAGGCGCGGCATGAACTGGTTCGCCGCTGTGTCCGCTCCCTCGGCCGCTGCCACCGCTACTAACTACGACCGCCGATAGCGAGGAGGCGCGCGACGCTGTACTCTTCTTAGGTGACATTCCAATGATGAAAATCTATGGAAGAATCGAAGGAAGTCCGGTCGAAGATCGCTCATTCACATGAGTCGCTCGGTCGCCTGAACTCTGGATTCTTAGATTCTTCGAATGAAGTAAAGAAGAAGAGTTAGAGGCTCTATTTAAATGAGAAAGTCCGCCTCTTGGTATTCGGCGCGAGAATCGGAGTAATTAATGAGCAGTTACTCATTGAAAAGCGAAGCTATTTAGCTCCCGCAAGTGAACAAAACGCGAAGATGACTTGGTATTCTAACTCCGCGTTTCAGTTTAAGGATCCAAAGTATTTCAAAAGTTGCTAAATTCTAAGCCATTTTGAAAACTTTGGAGGGGGTTCTGTTGGCAGTGAAAATTTCTAAGTAAATAGGATTTTCCACAACAGAATGCGGAGCTAACTCTATAGCTCCGCGTTTGGCTATTTTTAGCCTCATGTTTGAGTAAAACGCGGAGCTAATCAATAGCTCCGCGTTCTGGTCCCTTAGCTCCGCGTTTGATGAGTTTAACTCCGCGTGAGCAGATAACCAGAATCTTAAATTGATTGAGATTAAGATTTGGACTTATCCAAATACCCAAATTAAGTCCGATCAGAACTCTAAAATCAAGATATTTAAATCAAAACTAAGATATTTGATTGGAATTCTCGATGAGTACAAATTCTATTTAGATAGAAACTCTCAAATCATCCTAAGGCTATAAATACCCCTTTGAGAAGCCTTAGGAATCTTTTTCTGGAGTTTTGGAGAAGTTCGAGTTACGCATAGAGCCTTGAACGAATCAAAACTAGAAGAGATCAGTTCTATAGTCGGCCACCATCTTCAAGAGAAGAGTTCGTCGTCAGATCGTCAAAAGGAACTACTAGTTAGATTCCATCGCCACACAGATCCCACGTTTACATTGTAAAAGAGAGCGATTGAGATATAAAATCCTCTCGTTTGTTCTTCTATTGTTCACTTTCGTTATAATTTAAGTTAATTCAATGGAAGGAAAGCAACGAATTTCTGCTGCGAACAAAAACATGTCATGTTAAGCTCTTCCTCTGACAGTAAGATTTGGATTATTACCATTTTTAATAAAACATGTCATGTTAAGTTCTTCTGACAGTAAAATTTGGATTATTACCCTCTTATAAACCTATCATGTTAAGCTCTTATCTCTAACAGTAAGATTTGAATTATTACCATTTTAAAAAAATATTGTCATGTTAAACTCTTACCTCTGACAGTAAGATTTAGATTATTACCATATATATTATGAAATAAACTCTGTTCAAGATACGCGCGAGAGCACTTGAACCGCCTCCATCAAAATTCCAAGTATGTGCGATTAGGCACCTCTGCCGATCTCCAAAATTGGAGATTTAAAATATTTTAAAATATTTCAAAAAGATGAAAATAAATAGTTTTGCGGTCAGGTGGACACGAAGCTATTGATTAGCTTCGCATCGTCCAGAGCTTAGCTCCGCGTGGAGAGGTAAAACACAAAGCTAAATCCATAACTCTGCGTTCAGAGTACTTAACTCCGCGTAAGAAGATTCTTAAAATTCTTAATTAATTGTGATTGAGATTTGAGTTTATCCAATACCCGAATTAAGTCTAATCAGAATCCTAAATCAAGAGATTTAAATCAAAATCAAATATTTGATTAGAATTCTTGATGAATATAAAAAACTTTTATTCATATTCCTATGAAAATATTCATTCATATTCCTATGGAAACTCTCATAACCAACTAAAGTTTATAAATATTATCTTTGAGAAAACTTTAGGGATCCATCTTTAATCCTTTTGATCCTTTGGCAATTCAAGTTACGCAAGAGAGCATTAAAGCCTTAGAGATTTTTTGGAGTTCAAGTCACGCGTAAGAGCCTTGAATTCATAGAGATCAGCAGAGAGAGAGAAGCTAGGGCCGGTTAGACCATCATCTTCTTCAAAGGAGATCTTCACATCGGATCGTCAACATGAACTACTAGATAGATCACATCGCCACACTATAGCCCACTTTTATTATAAAAGAGAGTGATAAAAATATAAATCCTCTCGTTTGTTTTTCTATTGTTCCTTTTTCATTGTAATTATTGTATTCAATGGAATGAAGTAAGATTTTTGCGGAGAACACTACTTATATTTGTTGGCTAATTTTTGAAAGATAAAAGTATATTAAGAAATGAAGATAATATTATTTAATTGATTAAACAAAACAATAATTATATTACTTTATTATTTTTATGTATAAAAAGATAACTTTTGAATGTTAATTATAACATACAAATAAAATATTATTTTTTTCTTATTCCTTTACTTTTTAAGCTCTTCCAAGCCCAAAAGCATGAGGAAGAAAAGTTTGAAAGTAAGGTGTCATGTAGGCGCCACATCACGACTTTGAAGGTGTCTCTTACCATCTTCTTAACCAAACAAACATTTGAAGTAGTAAAAATAGTTTTATTTCTACTACTTTCATTCTTTTTCCATGCAAACAAACACACACTTAGTTGACTAGCAGTAAAAAAAATAAAAACTTTCAGATGTTTTGCAGATGGAGCATGTTGATAATGAGGTTGGCTTCCCTCTAAAGAGCTCTGCCCTTGGTTCCTTCCCTTTATGCAGGGCTTGTGATGTTCTAAGGAGGGGAGTTTCGGACCACTTCCGCATAGAGGCGCCTCCTATTGCGCTTATATCAATAGAAACTTAGTTTGGCCCTTGCAGAGCTAATATGAGCGTAAAGTTGGTTCCCCTTCTGTCTCCAAATAGATTCTATACTTAATTCACTATTCTCAGTTCCTCATGTTTTATTTTATTTCGATTTTGTTAGTTTATGATATTTTTCTCATTCTGAGACTGCTTAGTTATCTTTTTGGGGTCTTACAAAGATTAAGATTACATTGTTAATCTAGACTATAAAGTTCAGGAGAAAGTCTCCGATTAATAGAATACGGGGAGCCCAGCTTACTGTTTATACTTTGGAAAAATGGTCCTGGAGAAGATCCTACCGTTGCTAGTTGCTTCATCAGACACGGTTACTAATAATTATTCCTATATATATATAATTGATGTCATATCAGCATCTGCAATGACGTAACATTGTTATTGATGGGAGAGAGCTTGGCTGCCGACTTGTATAGAAACTGACTTGTCACCTACCCATTTTTCTTAATGTGTAGCTTCCTGGTGTCTTCCTTGGTTTGAAGTATGAACCCAAGTACTTTGATATTTGAATTTCAGTGCTAGTTAAATACTATTGCTAACATCATCATTCTCAATTATATTCGATATGAAATTGTTTACCAAACAGCTGGGACTTCTTGATATGGAAATTATTCAAAAAGAGAATTTATAATTCATATCAGATAGACTATTCTGCTAGTCACTAAGCTATGATAACAAATATGTGTGATACTAGGTCCTCCCTTATAGGTCTCAGGATCTACATTGGGTCGTAATTATAATCTCCGGAGTCACATCAGGAGGTGCATGTAACTTGATCGTTCTCAATCCTTTCCACTAATGTACCTGTCTACCACAATAAATTATCCACAATACGAAGTAAGCGAAAAGATATAATAGAAAAGCAATTTCTAAAGATTTTGTTGTTTCTTTCAAACTAAATATTCTCGAACACAACCTCTATGAGGGACGACCTCCCGAACGTCGCTCTCCCTATGTGTGACTCAAATATTAATTATCCTAAACCTAATCCTTCCTGATAAGATCTTATAACCTCTAAGGGAAAATCCCCTACCGACACGTACTGTTAGATCTCCTTAGCAAAAGAGGTAATTGTCAATCTTAATTCATACAAATCATACGTCAAACAAGAACCTTTCTCTCTGGATATCTCAAATTAACAAGATGACTGTGAGCTAACGTGGACAGGTTTATTCTCAAAGAGTGAGCGGTTATGCCTCTTGGAGGTGCAAAATACCAACGAGAATGAACTGCAGCTACAGCATGAGATGATGCCCGCCAGAGTCACAGGGAGCTCCCAGGGCGGGGAGCGAAAGGATGACACTCATGACGCTGACGCTGACGCTGGCTTTGTTCACGATACTTCTGTTTGATATATCTTTATTCTCTATTTTTGTGTGGTAGGTCTACACTGTTGGAATCTCTATGCCATATGGTATTTTTGTTTGTTCGAATTTTGTTATTTCTCATTAATAAAATATGAAGAAAATTTGTTGTTAAACCCCGCCAAAAAGAATTTCAGAAATGCGACTCTGCGTGCCATCTCGGTCTCCTTCTTGATTTTCTTTTAGAGCCAACAAACCAACGTGGTGTCCGTTTCTTGCGGCACATCTTCATTGACTATTGACTTTTGTCGAGTCTTCGTATTGCGATTTGTTTTTGTTCGGCACTGAAAAAAAGTTATATACTTCCAGACTGTGATGCAGACTCAATCCATTTTTTTATAATTTTTCCGTCATCTGAACACGTTCAAAATATATAATCTTGCGATTACAGAAAGTCCAACTTGCATGCCAATTTGTTTAGCAAAACTTTCGATAGTTGAAGATAAATTTGGTAGAGTTTGTCTAATAATGATAGTGAAAGTTCTGACGGTATTGAGTTTTTTTTACTTGTAACGCTGAGCAAGTGATATTATACTCTCAAGATTGCGTAAACTTTAATTTACGGCTTATCGCTAGTTGTGCAGCCACACATACCATATGATTCTTAGACCACATAAACATTTTCAATCCCGTTTCCTAATCTTCAAGATATCTTGCATGTCATCATCGATGTCGATGTTCACAAGGATCCTCTTCTTCCTCCTCCTCCTAAAGCTTGCAGCCTCAAGTGGAGATGGTTTCATCTTCAACGGATTCACTGGCGCCAACCTGACCCGAGACGGAGTTGCGATGGCTACATCCAATGGCCTCCTTCAGCTCACCAACCAAACGCAGAACATGAGGGGCCATGCCTTCTACCCGAGCCCTCTCCGGTTCAAGTCTGCGACCGGTGAGACCTCGTCTTTCTCCGCTACTTTCGTGTTTGGAATTGTTCCTGAGGTCCCTTATCTCGGTGGCAATGGCATCGTCTTTGTTATATCTCGATCCACTGACTTGTCAACCGCGACTGCGAGCCAGTACCTTGGGTTGTTCAATGATAAAGACAATGGGAACTCGAGCAATCATGTCTTTGGTGTCGAGCTCGACACTGTTTTGAATCCTGAGTTCGGGGATATCAATAACAACCATGTCGGGATCGATATCAATAGCTTGGACTCCTACAACTCGACGTCTGCAGGATATTATGAGGACAGCACCGGTTTCTTTCAAAACTTGACTCTGATCAGTGGCCAACCGATGCAGGTGTGGGTCGATTTTGATGGCGAAAAGATGCAGCTAGATGTTACCTTATCTCCGATGGGGATGGCCAAGCCTCGTAAGCCTCTGCTATCTTCTACTATTAATCTTTCGGACCTGATGGAAGATTTAATGTTTGTTGGTTTCACCTCTGCAAATGGTGGTTTTCACACTAGACATTATATTCTCGGGTGGAGCTTCAAGATGAACGGCGAAGCTCAGGCACTTGATTTGGCTAATCTTCCTTCGCTTCCTGTTATCGAGAGCGATAACAGGAGCTCGAAGGCTTTGGCCATATGGCTGCCCGTCGCAGTGGGATTGTTTTTGCTGTTGATTGCTGCCGCCACTGTGATTGTACGGAGGCGGAGGAAATATGCTGAATTGCTCGAGGATTGGGAGCTGCAGTACGGGCCTCATCGGTTATCGTACAAAGATTTGTATCGAGCTACGAAAGGGTTCAAAGAGAGAGAGTTACTGGGAGCCGGGGGCTTCGGTAAAGTCTACAGAGGCGTGCTGCCTACTTCTAAGCTCGAAGTCGCAGTTAAGAAAGTTTCTCATGAATCGAGACAAGGAATGAAGCAGTTTGTTGCTGAAATTGTTAGCATCGGCCAGCTCCGCCACCGGAACCTTGTCCAGCTCTTGGGCTACTGCCGCCGCAAGGGGGAGCTCCTCCTGGTCTACGATTTCATGCCGAATGGTAGCCTCGACACATACTTGTACGACCGATCCAAGCCCGCCCTCAACTGGGCTCAGAGGTTTCGGATCGTCAAAGGGGTGGCGTCGGGTCTCTTATACCTGCACGAAGAGTGGGAGCAGGTTGTAGTCCACAGGGACATCAAGGCGAGCAATGTGTTGTTGGATGGGGAGTTCGACGGGAGGCTCGGAGATTTCGGCCTCGCAAGATTATACGATCATGGGACTGATCCGCAGACGACCCATATCGTTGGGACTATGGGGTACCTCGCGCCAGAGCTCTCGAGGACTGGCAAGGCAACGACTGCAACCGATGTCTTCGCCTTTGGTTCTTTCCTTCTTGAAGTGGTCTGCGGGAGGCGGCCAGTGGAGCTGCACGAAGAAGGAGAGAAGCAAATGCTGATCGGCTGGGTGCTCGCAAGCTGGCATAGGGGGCTGCTGCTCGAAACAGTAGATTCAAGATTCGTGGGAGAGTACAATGCGGACCAGGTGGAGCTCACCTTGAAGCTCGGCTTGCTATGTTCGAATCCGATGCCTGAAGCTCGGCCTAGCATGCGGCAGGTTGTGCAGTTTCTGGAGGGAGATGCACCGCTGCCTGAGATGCCACCCAGTTATCAGAGCTGCAGCGCTCCGTCGTCACTCCCGAGCGACGTGTCGTTCTGCTCGTCGGTGTCCAGCCTTTCGGGCTTATCTGGATGTCGATAGTTTGTATTGTTCGAGTGCAGTACTGTATATTGTTTGAGTGTAGATATAGGAGTAAATTAGCTATGTGCAAAATAGTAATTAATCACGAAAATATACCTGTTCGACCTCTTTCAGTGCATATCTTTGTGTTCTTAGTATCTCTGTATCCTTTCATTCCCATTAAAGTTACTTAATAGAACAAATTACAGATTATGCGGATTTGGTTGGTCTTCTGTAGCTTCTTTGGATTCCTCTGACTTATCCCCATCCAACAGCGAACCTGTCCAATCACTCACATCAGAATTTATACTAACAATACATTTCTCAACAGAACGTGTAGTGCTTCTAAGGATCATGTTATTTCATTCTTTCCATATATTCGAGCATATATATATATATGCTAGAATTCGGTGTGTTGTGTTCCTAACATGCCTGCTATCGAACACTCTCTCCCATATCGTTGGCGCGTCAGCATGATGACCGAATAGATCGAGAGAACTGACAATATATCATGATGTGATATATAGTTTCCTCTTGTCAAGCATAAAGCAAACAAAAATCAAGACCTTTCCATCTTCTGCGCTGCAGATTGTCTCATATTAGTATTGCCTTCTTTGCTATTAACTACATGAATGCAATTATACTCAACGGGCAATGCACTCTCCAAATTTGTTTCTGGATACTTTATTCTGCACCAGCCATCATTTATGATTCATTTGGTTGATCTGACTGAAAAGAATGTTAGATGGCTCCCACCTAATTTCCATTAATATTGGGTGAATAATTTGCTCTTTTTCTCCAGATGGGTTGATTGAGTGCTAGTCACACCTTGTTTATGTCTAACCATTCACTAATGTGAGATAATATATATCAAAAGGTAGTCTATAAGAGGTTCTTTGTCTTAATGTCCAGTATGATTAATCTAGCGCGCTTCCAGTTTTCGATCGGTTACGAAAAGCCGGTGAGCCAGAATTTTTTATGATGCAAGTTGAAGATTCATCAATTGATTTACAGTGAAATAAAAATGAAGTGCGATGAGCTGTCATGTAATCTTTTAAAAAAAAAAAAGTTATATTGAGCTAATCATAAAGCCCTTGAAGATTCCTCTAAATTATTTCGTATTAAATCAAATTGTTTAGCATCTTGTAGTCGGAGACTTGATTATTGAATAACTTACACCAACTTCAGTTTGTAATTAATCTCTCCCCTGCTCCCTTCATAGTTTAATTGTTTCCTTCTTCAGATTTTTTTCCCGCATTTTTTCAGAGTTAAAGGTGTCATCTTTATTTTTAGAGTGTATTGGGAGATTCCAAATACATCTATTAATTTTCTAAGTACTTAGTGAAAAGTTTAATTTTATTACAAGTTTGCGGACGAATTTATTTTTATTTTCTTTAATTTTATTATAAGTTTGTCTTTTCCTCTGTCATACTTTTTTACTTAATTTTTTCAAATTAAAACTATAATAATTCTCAATGCTTCAAAAATAAAATGAATTCAGACCTAATAAGTTTTAGTAATCAAGAAATAAAATGAGTTCAAAAATTAAACTATAAGTAGTTAAAAGAATTTAAAAAAAAAAAAAAATTGAGAGGGTGCTTGGATTCTGAGATTTTTGAGAAGGAAATAAAGCTTTAAGAGTGGGAGGGGGTGGTTGGGTTGCTGGGAGGAGGCCTGCAACAAATCGGGCTATCAGGAGCAGGCGATGGGTTATAATAGAGGGAAAGGAGAGAGAAAATAGAGAAGAAAAATAAAAAATAAAGATAACTTAAGAAGATAGCGTATTGTACTTAAAAAATAAAAAACTTTTATTTTTAAAAGTTTAGTATAAAGTGAAGATACTTATAGGGAAACTCTAAATGAGCACACCACTTGATTTAGTGTGCACCATTTGCTTTGTGTGCACCACCTCTTTTAAAAGGAGAGGGTATTACTTAATAAGCATCCACTTTCTTCTAATTTTAACCATTCTAAACCCATGTTTCCTATTTTCCCTTTATCGCATCCTCTCAAACACATCGTTGTACCTCGCTCTTCTCTGTTTGCTCTCCCCCATTTGCTCCCTCCTTTGTTTAATTCAGCTGTCATCCCCTCCCGTAGCTCACCTACTGGCATGTCAGTTAGTCCCTCTCAACAGGTCAGTCTCTCATCTAAATCGACTGTCTATATACTACTACCAGTTCCGCACCTCTCTCACCTAACACAACATTCACTCATCTTTGTCACCGTCCCTAACACTCTTATCACGGGGACCTTACCAATGCACTTAACATGTTCAACAAAATGTCCAAAAGAGACCAGATCTCCGAACTACATCATCGCCGCACTCTAATTATTCGATAAAATAATATTCGAATGAGATCTGGATAAAGAATGACTTTGTCAACAAAAGAAGTAGCAAACTTGTAATTAGCACATGGGATGTAGTGCTCACCAAGTCAAGTTGTGTGCTCATCTAGAATTTCCCTTAGAAATTTAATTTGCAGTTGCATTTCGAATTTCCCAATTTGAAAACTTAGGTCATGCCCGTTGCAGTCTTGCAAATGCAAGAAGAGCACCCTTTTTTGTAGCGGAGTTTGGAGGTAGAGAAATGAGAACACGCAAGAAGTTATTTTGCGTAGCAAGAGAGAGATGAAGGGTAAGGGACGGCGACATTGAAGCTGGGCGCTCTCGTCGCCAATGCCCGGTAATCTTTCTCCCTCTGATCTCTATCTTCGCTTTCTTCGATCATTAGCAGCTCTCAATTTTGTTATCATTTAAAAATCAGTAGAAGTTTATTGATGATTAGTAATATAATTGCTACGGAAACTGAATTTATCATCGACAAGTTATTGAAGGGGAAAGCTGTTGCAATTTGAAAATTTTGTCGTGTAGATGCTTGTTGAAATGCCAATGAGAACTTTTATCACTTTACAAAGAGAAAATGTAATGATTTAGATTTATGTTTTTTATGCAGTTTGGGTGTTTGGTTTCAACTATATTAACAGGTTAGGATGATTCCAGTCATCAAGCATTAAACTTCACCAGTTTGTACTTGCGTAGACTTTGAGAAGGGTATTGGACTTTTGTATTTCTGTGTGTTGGAAGTTGTAGGTGCCATCCATAGCTTAGTCTATTATAGCTGCATATGGCTTTTATTATAGTGATATGAGGGTGGCGATGGCCCCAGCATGCCAGTTCCCTTCTCCGTCCTGATTGTAGATGTGATTCAAGATCAATGATCAATGAATTAATACGAAATTAAGAGACTACGAGTATTAGTACTCGAGCGGTGAGATGAGGAGGGGCGCGAAAGGAGCAGAGGATGCGGCCCTTCCTTCTCGCAGTGAGAGACGGAGAGAGCGGAGAGGGAGACGGAGGGGAAGAAGCCGTCACCACGGTTGAAGATGTCGTGTACATGTTTAGTTTTTGCAAGGCTTGCCAGTTTCTCAAGCCACTGCTTGGCCGTCTCTGCACTCATCTTTTGCTGCTGCTGCTGCTGCTCTCTTCTGTTTCTGATTCTTATTTTGATCTCAATCTCGCCTCCTCTTAGCCCTTTTTCTCCTTTTGGTCAGTGCTTGGAGGTTGGAGCACTTGAATGGCCGTCTCTTTCTTTACTATTTGTCCATAGCCCGGGCGGGGAGTTTCCAAAGGAGCACACAACTTTTCCTTGTGAGCCCACTGTCTAGTGTATTTTTGATTGACCCTTAAAAAGTGGGCTCACTAGGAAAAATGGTGTGCTCCTTTGGAAACTCCCCCCGGGCGGCATTTGGGAGGGATGAAGTGATGGATGCCTTCCCGTCTGAGAGGTGCGCACCACATATTACTTAGGGAGCACCACATCCTATTGTAAAATGATTTACAACATTGGGGAGAATGGTGCTCACCAAGACAAATGTGGGCGCATTTAGAATTTCCCAGTCTGGGATGGGCCAAAAGTTCAAAATAAAAATGAGAGAGAGAGAGAGATGCTAATCTGAGGAGAAAAATATTTAAATTTCCAGAGTAATTTTTCAAAATATTTATACGAAAATAAAAATTCTATAAATCTATGAAAAATAATTCTCCATCACCACTAATCAGGACTTGGTAAGTTCGAATTTTAATTAAATGCTAAATTCGGACTTGTCAAGTCTGAATTCATTATATTGCAAGTTCAGATTTTTTGAGTGATTCATTGACTCATAAAATATATTATCAATAATAATTTTTAATTAATGTAGGGTAAATAATAATTAACTCGTATGCATAAATGGAAATATTCATTTCATAGTAAAAATCATTTTAGTATAAAAAAAAAAAGAATGTTTTTGAAATAAATAGCCATAATTTATAGAGTTGTTGATTTTATACTGGTAACAATCGAAAAGAGTGGAAAGATTTGGTTTAATGACACATTCTACTAATAATTGGATTAAATTAAATTAAATTGTTATTAATATTAAATTAAATCAACAAATTCGAATGTGGCAAATTCGGATATAACATTTAGATGAATCCTGATATGGCAAGTCCATATTTCTTTAAATATCAAATCCGAACTTACTAAGTCCAGACTGGTCTGGAAATTATTTTTATTTTTTATACTTATTTTGGAAAATACTCAAGTTGCCATCTTAAAAACTAAAATGATTTTATGCCTCATAATTTCCTCCCTTATTTATATAATCTAAAATAAAGTTTTTCTTCCTTTTCTTTTATAAGAGAGACAATATAGAGGAGCAAATCATAATGAACGACAACGTTGAAGCTATAAGAGAGACTGCATGTATATAGATAGGGCTCACCATGTCTCAATGTTTCCCTAGATGTACTCGGATTAGAGAGATTGATCTTGTCCACATGATCTCGATCAAGATGAATATGAATATAAGTAATATGCATATATTATTAAATTTAGTAGTCATATTTGATAAAATCAAATACGGATTCGAATACATATTAAGTGGATAATATTAATTATGATAATAATTTTGAAGGAATAATTATACCAATTTTAAACAATTGTCTCTAAACCACTAAGAAATGTACTTCTTAATTAATTAATGTGTTACGAAATATTAAATCCGATTTATTTTATATTATGTCATATATAGTCCAATGTATTCAAACACTATTTGGAAATTCAATCTATTCAGATGTGTCGGATATAGTTAAGACGGTTAATACTGGGATGGAGTTTCGGAGGAGATCATTTTATGACTTTGATCTTAGTAAAAAAACCAAAAAAGAATGTGGTTTTGATTTCCCTAACCTACTATATATTATATAGGGTTAATTACAGTTAGACCCCCTTAGTATTGGAGATATGTAACTTAACACCCATGAAGTTTGAAACTCTCAAAAAATTCCCTGACTTAGTTATTTTCACTCTTTTTTTTTTTTTACTAAAATGCACTCTTATTTCTCAAATTTCTATTCTACCCTTTAATAAAAAAAAGGAGAGGATGTGTGTTGATTAAAGGGAGGGATGAGGGTAGAATAGAAATTTGAGAAATAAGAGTGCATTTTAATAAAAAATGAGAGTAAAAATAACTAAGTTTAGGGTATTTTTTGAGAGTTTCAAACTTCAGGGGTGTTAAGTTACATAAACTCAATACTACAGCGGGTCTAACTGTAATTAACTCTATTATATATGAAGGAACTTAAAAAAAATTTGTAGGGTGCTCGAAGAGATATACTTGCGTAATGGCTCGAAATCACAGCATACAGAGTCTAAGAATGAGCGTAAATCAGCCTGAACTAAAATAGACCTATCTGATCGAACCGAATTAGTTGGTCGGTTTGGTTTTAGTTAAGTGTGTGTTTCGGGTTTGGATATTTCAAATTCGAGCCTAGCTGATTTATATAAGGGGTCTGAAATCGTAGGGGAACTCAACTCGAAAGAGAGAATCCCTTCTACGAATGGATTTGTGCTTCTAAGCTTTTGATATGAGAAAATTTTCTAGTAATGTGACTTTTTCTATAAAAATTTTGATTCTTTGTGATTTTTTTTTCCCCTTTCCTACTAAACACACGGATTTGATCATTTTGTGATTCTAGATTTATATATATATTGGGATGTAATATCTTAGTTTTGCTCATTATAGTATTATTTTGTTATATCATATTAATGGAATGCAAAGCACATTAACTCATTATTATACTTTCAAAAAAAAAAAAATCGTATGTTTTTTGACAAAATGTTCCATATTGTGTTGACCCAGTCAAAGGCACATGCAAACAAAACCGAACCGCTTCATTTTGGTAAGATCCATTTAGTTCTAGAAAACGGGAGTTTCCAAAGGAGCACACCAATTTTCCTAGTGAGTCCTCTTCTCAGTGTTTTTTTTGTCCGGGCTCAAAGCCCGGACAGTTATAAAGTGGGCTCACTAGGAAAAATGGTGTCTTCCTTTGGAAACTCCCTAGAAAAACGAGGGTGATTGTCTAAAAATTTCCAAAATGCAAACCAAACCGAGCAATATGGAGTCTGACTAGCAACTCTTTGAGACATATTCACGGTGTAAAAAAGTTGGGGATTGAAACTATAAACAAATCATGATCGTTCAATATGCAATTTAGCAATATGGTAAAGGCAATATTTGTATTTCAGGTAGAAAATTGAAAGTAATACAAATAAGGAAAAGGATTGCAACTTTATATAAATGAGGAATATAAGAGAGACAATATGCAGTTCCACTCAAATATGAAAATAAGTTCAATATTACAATCCATCAAAAACTATAACTTTCCTGTATAAATTTGAGAATTTGTGACATTGGAAGCCTGACTAGAACAGTCTTTTGGCCCTCGTTAACGATCCGATAATAATTTTGACGCAGTGATCCAGTAATGTTAAACGTAACAAGAAAGTTCTCGATGGTGTCAAAACCTTTACCTTGATGCTGATTGACTTGATAGGAAAGATATCTTTTTGATGCACAATAGAAAGTTCTTCTTTAAGAAGAGAAAGATATGAGAAATATTGTTGACGTGAAAATCCTCTGTTGATGAAATGATTTTCAATTGCTTTAGTTTGGCTTGATATTAAAATCCTCTCCTTGATCGTGTACTTTGAATCGAGAAGAATTACTTTTTGATAAGAAAGAGTGGGATGATTAATGAAGAGAAAGAAGAAAAGGCCCTCTCTTCTTTTCTTTGATATGATAGTCTTCTTTTTTATCTTCTCCAAGAAGCAGGAAAGATTGATTTTCTCTAGGAGAAAAATATTCCATTTGATTTTATCATGGATTCCCGTTGGATCTTCTCTCGAAAAGGAAAAAAATACTTTTTAAGTTGGAGATAATTGGCTATTTATATAGTCCAAATAGGTTTGTAAGCGCTCAATTAATCCTTTAAATTTGATGGAAATAGGAATCCATAGTTGATATAGAGTCTAAAGATCATTTCAATTTGTGCTTGAAAAATGGTGTCAACAGAACCATCGGTGGGGGCCACCAATAGATCCATTACTCAGTACTCTTTATACGGTGCATATATGGAACATTCCTAAGACATGTGGACTCTTTCACCAGACAGTTCAAATTAACTTTCAAGAAGTAGCGAAAATTAAATCAATATATGAACATGGCTATTTTATATCTCGAGAATCAAATGCAAAACATTTTTTATTTCTAAATTTTTGACATGCATTTTCACTTGATATTTGACTTGTTATTTTTCATTATATTACTCCTTGTTGTATATACATTATATGTATGTACGTATCCTTCCACTTGATGTCCTTGCTGACACTTCTGATGATCCTTGTTCGGCATTGCCTAGATTATGTTGATTTGCAGATTAATGAGGAGGTGGAACCACCACAATTGGATCATTACTTCGAGCACCAGGTAAAGGCACCAATGTTAAAAATAATGCATTATGAAACCAGTTATAGTACTTAATGGAAGCTCAACGTTATCTAATATATGAAAATAACTTAGTGCACAGTAAAAATACGCTTTTTTAAGTTATGTTACGTTAAATTATATTATTTTATGTTATTTGATGTTATTTTTTTTAGTAATCTCCATATTTACTGTTGATTATTTGTTTTAATTGTTAACTAATTATCACAATTTTCTTACTTGATTACTTATTATTTGTTTGATTTCTTGTAAAATTACTAACTTGCTAATTTATAATTGTTTCCTTATTTGCTTGTTATAATTTCTTTTCAGTTTTTGAAATTTCTTAAGTACTATTGACTCTATTGATTTCTCAACTGAAAAATTACATATAAGATCAAATGAGCATTATAAAATACAATTTATAATATTGATAGTAACTGAAAATAAATTTGAAATTTTATTTTCTTTTTAAGATGGTGACTGAAATTATGATTACAGACTTAATATAATTTATAAAAATAATTGTGAAAATTATTGTGAAATTTGTTAGAAATTTAAAACTAATTATATATTATTAAATATTTTTATATTATTTTCTAGCATTCTTAAATCAATTTTTCAATTTATATAAATTATTTTACATAGTTTTATATTTGTTTTTATTACATAAATAGAAAATTGAGTAATCTATATTATGCATTACATTATACGTAATTATACGTATTTATCTCGCAGAACAGTTAGAAATAATAGTTTATCGTAGTTCTCATTGTGAGAGAGCTTAGAGCACTAATATCTCTTTTCAGTTCTGTTTTCAAACTTACGATTCAGATTGTAGTTGATTCTTTCTTTTTAATTGGATCTAGTTGTTGACATTGATTCTAATATTTCTGTTAAATAAATTATTCGTTGTTTCATATTGAGTAAGCTTGGTGTGTGTATGTATTTGAATAATGGAAATGAGCAGCTTAGGTAAGTTATCTGAACTGTAGTTTATTTCCATTATCTCCGGTAAAATTTTTTTAAAAAAATTCTTTTGGATTATGATCTCGACCCTATAGGGTTCAATCATACCCAATTTCTTGAGTTTTAGTTTTGATTTGATCATCTATCAAGTTAATATAAAATTAACTGTTTTTAATAAATAAATTATCTTGTACCGCTTGATAAAAGAGTAAATAAACTCCAAAATTCATGAAATTTGATATTTAAGAAATTAAGGAGGTAGAGATGTTAATTTTAGAAAAATCTTAAAGAGAAATAATTGAATCACTATATTTTTATTGCTAGTTCATGTAAGTTTTCCTAAACTAGCGGCTTACCCACAACAATCACTATATGTGTGTGTGTGAAAATATAATTAAGATGTTTCCATAAGGAGTTACCTAGGGAGACACCTCTAAATCTCGATACAGAGAATTTTTGCGGACGATCCAAACTATTAATTATGTTCTCTACGTTCAAAAATAATGGTATACAAAAAAATATGTATTTTAGATACAACTTGACTGTATATTGGATATATATATACAAAATAAACGGTTTTTCAACAATAGAACAAATAAAACATATTGATCGATGATAATGAAGTGTTCAAATCACATGGTTTTTTATATTCTATCTATTTAGAACATGAAAATTATAATCAACGGTTCGAACCGTTCACATACACTCTGTATATTGAGATTTAGGACACCTCCACAGGCAACTTTCCTATCATATATTTTGTATTCACCAAAAACTATTAATTTTATGTTTACATAATAGAAGACCAAAGCAAAACTAAAATTCAAGAAATTAGGCATGAGTGAACTATAGGGGATTGAGATCATAATCCTAAAGAAAAATTTAAAAAAAATTATTATGTATAGTGGAAATAGAGTACAGCTCAGGTAAGTTTTGAGACAAAAAGCTCATTTCCATTATTTTCTCTGTGTGTGTATGTATGTGTGGTGCTGGTAATATTATTTGTATGCGTGCGGTCGAGGACCGCATAACGCATAATCGGATTACGCGCCGATTATGCGGATTACGCGGAATTATGCGGAATATTAATATTTTAATATATATTAATATAATAATTATAAAACTAGATATATTAAGTACTATAAAACTCTAAAAAATTATAAATAATAACTGTAAGCATGTAAAATGAAGATAATTGGCTATAATCCAATTACAAATTACAAAATTACAAGATGCATGTACAAAATTACAAATTACAATGAACATATGACAATAATTCAAATCACTAAACTGTACATTAGTCATTAATAACTAAATCCAACAAATTTTAAGCAAAATTCAACTTCTTTATCAAAAGAAGCCCTAAAAGTTTGTGTTGCAGAATTATTTCAAAAGAATTCAGCTATTATTTCAAATTATTGATGTTTGTGCTGCAGAAGTGGTCATTGTTGAAGGTGAAGAACAAAAAACAAAAAAGTGGCTAATGGAGGTGAAGAATCAAAATAATGCAATGGCTGAATCTTCCCTTTTTTCAAAATAACTCAAATCCTAAATTCTACTCAGTTAACAGTTAACACAAAAAAAAAAACCCTAACTCTAATTTTCCACAAATAAAACCCTAACCCTAATTTTTCCGAATATTTCTTTTGCTAAAAAATTTAAACCCTAAAATCAACTCAGTTTACTCAAAATAATCATAAAAAGCATTCAAGACAAAAAAAAAAACCATCGAAACTCTAAAGAAATCCAAAATCTTAACTGAAAAAAAAAAAAAAAATTACCTGCGTTGTCGTTGCCGCCGCCGCCGCCGAGAGCTCCCCTTGAGGACCGCAGCCGCCGGAGGAGATGTCGTCGGGTCGCCGGTGAGATCGGAGGGGTGAAGGGGCGATCGGAGATTTAGGGTTTTTTTTTTTTCCTCGCTGGGCTCGGGAACACGATTCGGGAGAGGGGGAGGAAGGGAAATAAGTAATGGGTTGCGGGTACGGGTCGGGTTTTGGGTGCGGGTCGGGCGAATTTTTAACGTTCGAAACCCGATAACCCGTTTGTCCGCATAATTGAGCGAATTTTGCTTTTTCTATGCGTTTTGGTGGCGAAAACGCATATGCGGGCGCATATGCGCCCGCGTAGAGCGTTTTTTAGAACACTAGTCTATATTTTTTGCTTTTATATGAAGCTTGACGTATTCGGTTTGACTGTGTCGTGGAACACTAACCATATATCAGAGAGCAAGGCGTTACAAGGAGTGAATAGAGATAATTTAAAAAAAAAAAAAAAATGCAATGTGAAACCTAATTTATGTATGGTAAACAAAGACTGAGGGAACAAAAATCAGATAGACCATAAAATAAAGGTGTACAGTAATACAAAGTAATAATCATCCATAAAATAAAGGTTTACAGTAATTTGAAAGTGATGAGAGGGATTATTAGGAGATTATTGGAGATGAGAGGAGGTAAGAGGTATCATTATCCATCCTCATTAGATGAGGAGGTGTGGAGGGATCGAGAACTCGCGACACGCGACAATAGAGGTGCCGTAGGTGGTGGTTATGAGGACGAGGACGAGAACGATGACGACTATGTTGGCTAAAGCGACGAGGGTGGGTGGCTGAGGAGGTAGACAGTGAGCTTAATTATAATTTGACCTTGATTTCTTTCCAGGCGAGAGACGACGTCTTTGTTCAGAGGAATGGATGGCTCTTACCACCTCAAATCAATGGCAGAGAAACAACCTCCGAAGAGATTGTTTTGACACACAGAGAGGAATTTGACCGCCTTTTATAGCCTTCCGACCAGTTTTGACAGCTAACCTTTTTATAGTAGATATGATTCCAACCAAATTCAGATTTTGAACTTCCCAACTCCGACCGATTCTAATACCGATTCTAATTGGAGCCAATGCATTAATGATTTTCAAACAAATTTCTATCGCAGGTATAGGAAATTTGTCAAATGACAACGATGCAGAGTCAAAATGAGGAACCATTAAGCATAAATCTACCTTGTCTGAAACTAGAAAAAATCAGCATACAAACTGAACTATTACCATTGTAATATTGTCGATCCCATTCATCGATCCAAGCTGGGAATCATCACACACAGCAACAACAACAAAGACTAGAGGTTACTACGTTGGTCGGGCCGAGCAGACACCATCCACTGCCGGCCCACAGCCACTAGACTCGGGCTCCCTTTCTTCCTCACCTCTATCGTCACTGCCGTCAGCTTTCCCTTCCCTCCCTTGTGCTCCATCATCCTCGCGTCGATCTCCACCTCCTCCTACATGTTTGTTCATCTTATCTATTTAACTTGTACATCATTAATAGATATTGAAAAGAAAATCAATGAATGCATTACATCGATCTTGGCAGGGGAGAAATAGGAGATGGAGAAGTCAGCAGAGATCTTGATGTGTCCGACGGCCGTCATGATGGCGGCAGCACCCACGTCATCAATGAGAGTGGCGATGGCTCCCGCATGCCAATTCCCATCCGCATCCTGCTCAATATCCAATCCAATTCAAAATTGAATCTAAAGTGTTGCTAACATTCGAATCAAACCAAACCAAGCAGTCAGATACTTAACGGTGAGATGGGGAGGGACGCGGAAGGATGCGAGGATGCGGCCGCCGGCACAGTGAGAGATGGAGAGGGCGGAGAGGGATACGGAGTGGACGAATCCCCCGCCGCGCCAAATCTGCGCAGCGGTCAGGCCCCGGGAGTTGCTGGCGCTCGTCTCCAGCCATATCTTGGCTTCCTCTGCAGCTGCGGATGGCGTCTTTTTATCCGGCAGCGGCATCTCTCTCCCTTCACTCTCTTATTCTGATTCTCCTACCTATTCCTTTCCCTCCCCTTCCCTTCGTCTAATTGTTGTTAGGGGTTTTGGGGAGTTTCCAAAGGAGCACACCAATTTTCTCCGTGAGCCCACTTCTTAATATTTTTTTGTCCGGGTTCGGAAACTCCTGGGTTTCGTCCTATCTTCTGAATCGTGGGGGAGATGGTGTGTCCATATTTTAATTTGCATCTTTTGAGAGTTGCTACATGCGCCCCATACTTTTTCCAGTGAGCTTCAATTTTTTTTGAGTGAGATCAGGAAAGTTTAAAACTTGTCTAGTTTTTTTAGTAAGCTCCATATTTTTTCCAATTTTATCCCTATAATCACCAATCCAGTTCATCCTCCTCCTCATCCTCCCTCCACCGACAATCAGAATTTGCCCTCCTTCGACCACAACCATGATCGAGGCACCCCTGCCACCAGCTCCTCCGGCAAGACCCACCTTCCCATCTTCCATTCTTTCGTCAACTCCCTCTCCATCGGCCGCAGCCGTGGCATCCTTCCATCCAAAGCCCCAACCCTAATCTCAATCCCCATCGATTTCGGACGAAAAAGCCCATCTTTTTCTGCAGCAACAAGGTCTCGTTCGTCGATCCCGACGAATCACATGATGGTGCCTACTAGCAGGCTGACCCCTCCCACCCTCTGCTGTCGCTGGCGCCACCGGAAAAAGAGGTTGGGCTAATTAAGAGGAGCGAATGGGATTTATTAGGAAAAGTATAAAGGCAATTAATTTCAAAATTAAAAATGACAAACTTGTAAATAAAAAGTCTTTTCAATCTGGGCTCACTCAGAAAAATATAGGGCGCATCTAGAAATTTCCGTATCTTTTCTGGTAAGCATTTGGCTTTAGTTTTATTTTTATTTTTATTTTTATTTTTATTTTTTAATTTTTGCTTTGCTCCCCGAACTGCGCAACCTTAACACACATCAGTAATTGCAATATCTCATGCCCTCCTTTTTTTTTTCTCTCTTTTTAGACATACTGGGTTGAGATATAAAAGAGGGTCGGCTTTCTATCAATAAGCTATGATAGAACCAAGTATATTCGTGGCCTCAAAGAGAGGAAGCACTAGATTGTCCAGACTACAGCAAACTTTAAAAATATTTACAAACCGAGAATCAAAAATGACAACAAAAAGAGAAGTAGTTGTTGAAAAGATGATCACACATCCTGAATACTTTTGAGTAAGTCTCTCTACTCTCCTCTCGGCATGTCCCTCCCTCACATGACTACTGTTAGCAAGTGGCTTAGGAGAGTGGTGGTACGGTGGCGTCATCTAAGGGTCCTCCTGAAACCTGGAAGCGTTTATCTGTAGGTAAACCTGTTTAAAAAAATAAAGTCATATACAATTAAACACAAATAAATTTCAATAGTGTGTTATGTATTATTTAAGATTCTACTATTCCTTTTCCTCTATTGAATATATGTCAATAGATGGCCACTACTATAGTCTTCCCAAGACCCGATACAGCCCCGATTGATAATTGAATAGTTAATTCTATCCGGTCTAGTTGTGCCCACTAAAAATTCATCCAACATCCACTTTTTATCACTTTCGACTCCATCCAGAAATTCTGGAGAAGAAAAAGAAAACCTCATTAGGGTACAGAGATTTATCAGCTCCAATGTCCAAACGGTATTTTTTATCTAGGCTGTTTTTAGTTTGAAAGAAAATGAAAGAAAAAGAAAAGAAAAGAAAAGAAGATAGAAATTAGTTTTTTCTTGATATTTCGTTAGTAAGAATATACTTTATTTCCTTTTAAATTTTCTCTCAAACCAAGTAATAAAAAATATTTTCTTTCATTTTCCCTCAAACCAAACAGAGGTTTAGAGAAGATGAAGAGGAGGCTACAAACCAAACAGAGCCTTGGAGAAAATATGAAGAGGAGGCTACTGTTAATCCATGAACTTAAAAAAAGACATCATAAAGTATTTCCAGTGTAACCATGGGTAGACCGTATGTATAGTAAATAGCTTATCTGCATTGCCTTATAACGAGGAGTAAATACGAAATTTTACAATGTTACAGGAATGTCATAACATGATTCAGAGCAACTTGAATAAATATAGTTTGTGCCAACATATGCAAGTTGCTACACAAACAAATTGCAGGAACAAAAGTGTATACTTCAGCAGATTGATGCCAGCTACATTCTTGTATTAGTATTGGCCCAAGCTTTCTCCGGTTACATCGCAAATATTACTCAATATTTCCTGAAATAGTGTATCCAGTCCACAACCTCAGCATCCATATGGATTCAATTGTATAAATACAACACTTACTTCTGAGCAACATAAAATTCTTCCTCAGTTCCAAGTGGGAATTTATGAATTGCTATAGACATGCTGGGGGCGTCGATTTGATCATGAGAATCTCAAAGAGAAACCTTTCTCGGTCGTCACCATATCCATTCTACCAAACTCCTCGAGATCCGAATCTGATTCCGTATCTCTACTACGTCCCCACTCTTCTTCCGAGCTCTCATCGTGATCATCCCTCTTGGAAGGAACCTTCAATTCATTCAGAGGAACCGGCGGCGGCTCTTTGCTAAAATAAGCATCATTGAGCAGCTCTGCAGCAGTAGCTCTTCTGGAAGGATCATAGCAGAGCAGCTTCCTCACAATGTCAACTTCTGCAGGGGATCGGTTTGGTAGGCATGTTTCGAGACCAACTGGATTGTCAATCTTATTAAAGGAAATCTTGTTGTAGTCTGGTAGCTTTAAGCAACCTGGCCAAGTCTCCTCATTCATGTCTCCCAGGACATTGATAATTTTAGCAAGCTGGTGGAGGTCTGAAGTCCCGGGGAAAAGAGGCTCTAAGCTGAAAAGTTCGGCAACGATGCAACCTAATGACCAGAGGTCTACTTCCAGCCCATAACATGTTGAACCATAGAGTAACTCTGGAGCTCGAAACCAACGTGTTCCAACACAAGACGTGAACGCACCTGATTCACTTTCTCTCACAGTCTCTGGGGTTTCAAAAGAATGAGACGAGCCCTTGAAGGGATCATTTTCAATGTCACCTGTGCTACAAGTAGCAAGGCAGGATGCGTCACCATCCTGAAAACTGGCATCCTTGTCGGCATCGTGCATGGGAAACTTGGCTTTGAGACCATCAACTTCTCGGATGTAGTTGTCTTCATATATGGGCTTCGATTCTTGTGCATCCTCGAGCCCATCTTGAATTGACTGATTTACGTCTTTAATAGTTGGGTGTTGTTGAGATAGCCATGGTGAGCCCTGTTCAAGTGGACTGTTGTCCATGGACATGCATCTTGACTCCTGAAGTATCCTTGCCTGGAATAGCCACAGACAATTTAGGATTCTAAGGATATATCTAGTGAGGTGATTTCTACAACTGTTGATGAAAATGAAAATGAAAATGAGGAGCAGTGAATATATTAATAGAAAGCGCATCTCTACCCATCCAAGTGACCTATGATGAAAATGTTAACAAACCAAATTTGAAATAGTACACCTAGATTTGTTCTGATATTATGAACTAATAATATATTTTATGGATGGGTTGCCTATCATAAGAAGAAAGAAGGGATGGTGACGTGCCATCTTTCATGGTCAGGGTTAGTCATGGGAGGAGGCACTGATTACATGAAATGTGGATTGACAAATTGCTCAAGCTAAAATATAGTTCAAGCCAATTGTCAAATGTCTGTAGAACATAACAGATAACAGAAATTGCATTAGATTGCAATTAAATAAAACAATACAAAAAATTGCAGCAAGTTGTAATCAATTGCAGTGAATGACCACTAGGTTGCAGCAAACAAGTAAAGAGCATGCCAAGCACCAGATTGCCATCGATACAGTACAAGATTATAGATCGCATTGCTATAAAAAAAAAAAAAAATAGAAAAAACATTATTGCAAATGAACCTTCAGCAGAGTTCATTTGCAAAAAAAAAAAAAAAAGTTGTGAAAAGATTATAGGTTACAGTTGCTCCAGGGATTTTAGAAGCATGCGCTCTCTCGTGCAAAAAGTAAAATTTAACATAATATTCACTACCACTACTAGAGACTACTACAGGGTTCATTCTTAAATTGTTGAATATTTATTCAATGAGAACTTTGCAACTATTAATATCAAATCAAAATAGAGTTTGGCATCCGCACCAGCTAACTTGCATATAAGCAAGCCAAACATGTAGTACAACAACAACTATGTCTTTTATCCCAAGTACTTGGGGTAATCTATATGAACTAAAGCAGAATTATGCTGGATTGATCACAAGGATGATCCTTCTCCACTCATTCCTATCGAGCAATATAACTTCATTTGAGTCTTTAGCACCCACAACTTTTCGTATCACTCCCCATACATATTTTCTTCAATCATAGGGAACTTCTCTTACATTTGATAAACTTCACTCATCGAACTCGTACATTTATATATTTAAATCGCACATGATCAAACTATCATAAGCAGCTTTCTCAGTTTATCTTCTATGACAGCTACGCCTACTTTAGCAAAAAATTCTCATTTTCACTTTATCTCTCTTAATGCTATCACACATCCGACGAAACATGCACATATATGCTATATTCATATGTTGTGACAAACTAGAAAGCGGAAAGTAATGATACAACAATTTTTGGATCATATCATAATATATGACAAAGTTTTACACTGGCTATCACAAAGCTACCACAACCCTTCTTTTTTATTCTGGCTTGGGATAGATAGTGGAATGATGAAAACTTTAATCAGTCGGAGTTTGATGTGCCTGAATTACCAGAAATTGTTATTAAACTAAAGGTTTTTTTTTTTTTGCTCGACCTTCAAAGTTCAATAATTTTGATATAAGACCCCATAATTCTTTATATTTCTAAATTAGAACCCCAAATCTTCCAGGTTATTTGAAATTACCCCTTGTTGCTAGGTTAAACCATATATGGATAGAATATCACATTAACTTTTACATTTTTTTCCATTTAGGCCATTTTACCCATTAACAACCCTTCTCCATTACTAATCCATCCTTTCAACTTCATCTTCTTGAATGAGAAGCTTTTCAAACTCAGTTACTCCTTACACATGGTTCTTTTCCTTTCTCATATTTAGAGGTGAACAAAAGGAAGTGGCAGAAGAGGATGGAAGCAGAGACATGGGAGGCTTTAGAGAGAAGAAAGAGTTAATTCATGGATTAGAAAGTCAGGAGAGGAGATGATTTAAGATTAGAGAGAGAGGACAAGACTTGTTCAGTTATTAGAGACACTGAGAGGGAAGAGGGATCGATTCATGGGTTAAGAAGAGGGCATTTAATTGAAGAGTTAGTGAAGCTGATTTATGGGTTAAGGAGATGGCGAAATTGATGATAGAGTAGAAAAAGATGGTTACTCTTGGATTCGAGTGGAGTTGATTCAATGGATAGGGATAGACAATATTGAGCATGGATTAGCAAGAGGTGGTAGGGTTGGTAAATGGGTTGAGAAGTATTTGGATAAAATGGTCAATATGATTCTCCTAAGAAATCAAAAATCAGGAATTTTGATGGATGAATTACCATGGGGGATTTTCAAACAACTTGAAGGATTGGGGCCTTGGGGGTTTAATTTGTAAACATGAGAAGTTCAAGGCCAATATTAAAATACGTCTAGTTTGAGGGTCTAAACACACACACACACACACAAACACACACATATACAAATTAAATCAAGATAAAGATTTGATGTTTGATAGTTTTAGCATAAACATATGTAGCACATGCACTTCTAAAATTAGTCGTACCCATACTAGATACGTACCAAACAAAGGCACACGTGCCCAATACCGACACTTCTTGGACACTTCTTGAACATATATTGAACACTTCTTAATCATGGAGTCAATTTTATAATATATTTTTAATTTAAGCCAATTCCTCAACTTCTTGGACATGCTATATTTTTGTTTACTATAAAATTTTGAGTTAAATGTTTAGTTTTATTTATATACCAAAGATGATTAGTAATATCGAAACAACCTTGATAATTGTGGATGAAATAAAAATGATAATCTCATCTAGAAAATACATTTTAAAAAATTGTAGTATTAGTCACTTCTTTTTATGTGTGTGTGTGTGTATAGTTGTATCCCAGTACTCTATATTTTTGATGTGTTCGTACCTGTGTACTTATCTACGTCTATGTTTCATAGGTGTAAACTAAAAGATGTGTCGAATATTCAACAATTGGGAAACACCACATAAAATAATATGCAATAGTCGAGAAACATCTTAGCTATCAAGGTCTTACACTTGCAATATTTTTAGATACAGAAAAAAGTTTGACAGACATTGCAATAGTGGCTTTATTGCCTCCATCGTTTCTTGTAGATTGTGCAAAAAAAGGTTACTATGTATATTTGCCACTAATATTCGACCAAATGTTTCCTTCTTAACATGAGACCTAACTAGTTACTCTAGTCGGTTATTAGGTCCCCTGATAGGAAAACACTTGGTTGATTATAAATGGCACATACACATGTTCATAAGTTTGTAGTTGTATGCACACAGTACAATAAATGAAGGAAATAGAGACATTACCTTCACATGTCTAAACTTTTTTGTCAAGGTAAAAAAATGGCAAACATAAGTGTGCTTCGATTGTTAAATAGAATATTTCAACTTACTCTCTAGTTTATGTTAAGATTACAAAAAACATGTCTTGATTTAGTTAATAAACACACTATGGAAGTTAGTATTAGTTTACACTTATGAATTAGTCACTACAAATTCAGAAATGTAAAGTGATATACCACAACTTTTTTAATGACTTAAATCAGATAAAGTTTTGATAGGATATGTTAGATGTTCCATTTGAAAGCCAAAGCACAGCCGATATAATATCAACTCACATTGGCATTCTCATTACCATGAAGAAAAAAGTTTATCAAACATGTGGAGGAAGTGGCTCTGTTGCCTAAACTTTTACTAGTAATGCATGCAAAATGGAGACAAACTTCCGAACATGAGTCCATGCTATTGAGATTCCACCAAGTGTCAACTAATTATCATAATGTGTACCAAATGTCTACAAATAACCATCAAATCAATAGAAATATTGCCTCCACATGTCTACCAAACATCTTACTCATCTTAAAAGGAATGCTAATGTTAGCCAACTGGTTAAAACCAGCTAGTTACACTTGTCAAACTTGTTGATTATTGGGAGAACTTAACTAACAAAAAGAATGCATGTTTTTATTTAGAAAATATAATAAAAAAGAGAAAGTAAAACAAGAGCAATTAACTAAGAGTTAAGCATCCCCGCGCTTCAATCAAACTAGGAAATGAAAGAAAATGAGAAAATAAATAAAATTGTTCAGTCCTTAGTATGCCCACTAACACAGTAATTAATTTTGCCCATTTGCCCCTTAAAACGCTCAAAATGTATCTCTTTTGAAGATGCCTCAAATATCCAAAAGAGTCTTTTATCATATTCCTTTCACTAATATCTATTGCACTAACTTATTTCCATTTAGCTTGTTATTATCTGTTTTATAATTAAAACTAGTTTCCCACTTGTACATAATCAATAATTCCATTCTAAACACTATTATAGTTCAACCATATAGATTATATGGAATTGCACTAAAATATAGTAAACTATCACAAACTTTACCCTAAATTACCATAAACTTTCTAAAATACAAATAATTTTTATCAAGTTTTCTTGTATCTGCAAAAAAAAATTCGTTTGTTGTCCCTCCAATCAACCACGTGACTTTTCTCCCCCACCTTCTCTCCGGCCAAGAAGAGGATTTTTTGTTGAGGTGGAGAAGGTGAGAGTAGGGAGGAAGTAGCGGTGGGAGAAGGGAGGAGGTAGCGGTGGGAAAAGGGAGGAGGTGGTGGTGAGGGGGAGGAGAGGTGACACAGAGGTGGAGGTTTTGGCCAAGGGCTAATAATGATAGCGAAAGGGTGGGTTAGGAGTGTGTTAGGTGGCCGAGGAGTAATGATATTGGTGAAAGAGTGGGTGAGGAGCGAACTGGGGAACATACGAGCCTTAGATTTCATGGAAGTTATAGACATTTGATAGGTGAGGTATTTGAAGAAATATATTTTTTTGCGAATATTACGACTTTTGAGCATGGTAGGGACTTCTCACTTTGAGAGGAGAGGGGGGAACACATGATGGAATGTGCTAATATTATTATGCATGGGTTTGAACTTCATTCCGCACAAGTGGAATCAATATTTGCATCTCAACAAAATCTCAAACACCAATAAGTTGGTTTTTTTAAAAAAAATTCTAACATTCTCAGAATGATTAATTCCATGTGAAATTGTAGTTGTAGCCTATGAAGTTATAAATCTAGTAAAAAACAAATTAAAGAATAACAAAATATTCCAGAACCGTTCCAATCTCTTTCAATCACCGGAAAGAACACATGGTAGTAATCATTTTAAAGGTTCTCTACTTTGACCCTTTATCCCCTGATGTTTGTTGATTCTAAGAAAACTGAGAAAAAGTTGAGAGTTTAGAGATAAATTTTCCGTTCCTAACCATTGCTGGTGAAATATTGGATATACTTGTTTACGATGGCAAAATGGAGAAAACTTTACCCAAGTTTAACCCTTCTAATGCCGTCGGCAAGCTCAAGAACCGGATGCCACTAGTAGGGGAAGAGTGAAGAAAGGGGAGAAGAACCTTTTTGGAAAGATAAAAATAAAATGGGGTTTGAGAGCATCGTTATATACACAGGAATGTGAGGGTCATTTACTTTTCGTCGTTAACAACGTTATAGTAGTTAATTGTCAAAGAAAACGTTGATGATAGTTATTACTACTTTAGAGAGTCGACGGTAGTTTATTACAACAAAGTGAAGTTTATGGCAGCATAATTTATTTTTAGCCAAAGAAAAATCCGTGTACATTTTAATAGTTGCATCACACATAGATGCATATTCTCCCAAGTGTGAGCAAGATGGAAAGGACGTCACTCGAGGATGTGCAAAAATTCAAAGAACCCTTCAGCCTCATTGAACTATTCTTGTAATTTACCCTAAATCTTTGCTTGTTTTTCTAAAAGCATGTATTCAAATTAGCTTCTATATATTACACACACATGTAGAATATTAAACTTCGACTGAAATAGGCAATCAAATTAAAATGATACCCAAAATTACGAAGAACCAACCTGTCCGAAATCAGCGAGCTTAAGCACGCCGGCCTCCGAAACCAGTAAATTCGACGGCTTCAGATCCCGATGCACCACCAGGCTCCGGTGGCAGTCGTCCACTCCTCTCAACACCTGCATCATCCATTGCTTCAGCTCCCCGACCCCGACGGGGGCCCCACAGTCCCTCCTCCTCTTGGCTTCTTCGATCACCGAGGCCAGATCGGAGGGCAGGAACTCGAGGACGAGCACTGCGTCCTCGTCCTCGTTCCAGAAGAACTCGATGAGGTCGACGACGTTGGCGGCGTGGCGGAGGGTCTGCAGGGCCTCGATCTCGCGGAACGCGCTCTGGTAGTCGTGGATCTCCTTAAGGGCGACGGTGAGGTCGTCGGATCTGCGGCGGGCGCGGTAGACGTCGGCGTAGGCTCCGGACCCGACCCGGTTCAGGATCTCGTAGCGGTCCGTGATCTCCGACCGCCCGTAGATGCTCCAGCTGCGGCCGCCGCTGACGGTGGGTTGAGGAGCGGGCGGAGCGAGTTCCGGATCCATATTAGTTAGTGTTAGGGTTTGGATCCGATATGGGAATGAAGGAAAAATGAGGGGAGTTTCTAGAGGGGCACACCATTTTTCCCAGCAAGCCCAGTTTTCTGGGTGAGTGTATCATCTTTTTTTGGATAAAAGAGAATTTTTCTAGTAAACACATAAAAAAAAACATAAAATTATTCTCACTTTATTTCTCTCCCTCACTTTCCTTCCTTCTCTTCCTCACCTCTCCAAATCTAGGACCGACAACTTCCCTCACCAAAAAAATCTATGTTTATTTTCAAGTGGATACAAAATGTTCTATTCACTGAAAATCGTTAATATTAAATCTACTTAATTGAAAATCAAATCAAACTAGAAGCTGAGAAATTAGGTATGAATAAACTTTAGGAGGTCGAGATCATAATGCAAAAGAAATCTCTTTAAAAAATTGTTAGAGAATGGAAATGAGCTGCAGCTCAGGTAACTGGCATGAGACAACGTCTCATTTCCATTATTCTCAACAAATTTCACATTAATAGTTTTTGTGAGCCTATAAGTCTAAAGAGTCAAGTTAGTCTTGATCATGAATTGATTTGCAAAATTAAAATTTTATTATCGAATTAATGTTACTATAGTATAAATATCTTACTATAGTATAAATATCTTTTAGGTCGGGAGCTCCAAACCCACATTCCTGACATAGGTGTTCATCCATACATCCCGATGAACTGTCTAGACAGTTTGACCGCCCCGATAATTTCGCCTTCTTGATTCGGCCTGAATGACTAGGGATGATAATGGACGTATGGGTCAAGTTTTGGTCCGCTGCATACAAAATTTTAAATTAAAAGTGAAAATTTTATTTTTATAATTCAAAATTTTGTATAGAGAAGGTAAAAAATTAGACAGTGAATGCGTCAATTACTATTCTTACCTGAATCCGCACCTACTTGAGAGAGCATATATGATATTTTGAACCACAAAAAAATATTTTCTAAGAAGAGATGGTGATAATAAGGATTGTTACAGCAAACGTGACCTGGCAAATATTAGCACCACATGGACTCAACTTGCTAAAGAAGCGAGGAATTTAGACATTCCTGCTGCAGTTTATGCTTATTTGTCAAAGGTCAGAAGATTAAGATAAGGGATGGTAATGGATACGTAACATGGGTTAATTTTTGATCAACTTTATATAAAATTTTAAATTAAAAAAATAAAAAAATTATTTTTAATTCAAAATTTTATATATGACGGACCGAAAATTGATCCATAAACGCATTCATTATCGTCCCTAATTTAGATGCGAAGAGCTTATTGCCATTCTAACTAACTAAGGATTTATACTTATTTTAGTTAATAAACATTTTTTAAGACAATTTTAGTTAATACATTGTTCAGACATTTTTTATGTCTCTCTAATTTGTATATTTATATTTGGACCTCTCCCTTTTAAGAAAGGTGTCATGCATATCCACATTGGTGATCCTTTGACATTCCCATGAATAATTTAGCTGCAACAGCAAGATCAACATTGAATTTTTCCTATAAATTTCCATTATTTTAAATAACTTGGTTGAAATATTAAAGTTGTATTTAAATGTAGATGATGTATTTAATAAGTTAAAACACAAAAATGTTATATAGTTGGCAATGAACAGTATTGAACTTGCCCTCCTTGCCTGTCACAAGTTCTATCTGTAGAAGACAAACTTAAAGGTTGGATCAAGGACTTTCCATTAAAAGTATAAAATTAAAATCTAAATGGGCACACACCTTGACTTTGTAAAATTAAAATCTAAACAGTTTTTAGATAAAATTACCTTTCACCCTATCCCCTTTTTTCCAACAGAATCACACACTCTCTCTTCAAGAACACAACCAAACCTATAATTTCCAAATTTTTGTACTTGTAAATTTTTAAACTCCAAACTCAATTCCCCTCGATCTTGAATCCATTCATTAAAAGAATTTTCTATATAAACTAATTTGAACTATTCATCAATAAAAGATGATAAATACATAAAAAATATCATAAGGAAAAAAAATCAGATTATAACATAACTCTAAATTAGTGTCCAATTTCTTTCTATTATTTAAAAATCTTAAGGAAAATTCTGTAAGAAAGAAATTAAAGTTAGAAAAATTACCTTGAAACTTACCTCAATAGGGATTAGGGTTCGAGAAGAGCATATGAGAAAGTAGAGAAAGGTTTGAGAGAGATAATATTGGAAGAATGGAGAGTGCTCACTAAGAAAAACTCTCTGTTAAGTCAAGTGGTGTGCTCGTTTAGAATTTCCCTTATTTCGCCACATAGTTTTCAGTGGCTCATCATTACGGGAAATTCTATTTGCACCCGGCATTTTAATCTTGACGCATGGTTTTAAAACTTCTAAATAATTACAAGTTTGTTATTATTTTTTTTAACTAAATTACCCTTATAAATTCCAAACTAAGACTTCTAAAAATTTGGAACTATGACTCATCATTTTCCTCCTCCATTTTCTCTCTAAAACCCTAAATAATTTTTTTTGGTATTTAATAAAAACACATTTCCTATAAAATCATCAATTTGATTTTTTGACCCCTTAAAATTTCTTACATTAACGTCCTAAAAAGATTAGAAGAATTTTAAATTCTTTAATTTCACCGTAACAAGTGAAAATTGGATTTAGAATTTGAGTTTGAGTTTTCTTATGCAAATAAAAAAATCCAATATGCAATTGATGTCAGAGAACAAATTTAATATACAATTTGAATTTTTTTTAGGTTTTATGCGTATTTGTTTGAAATTTATCGTTAATTAGCTTTCTTTTATGGGGGAGACTTCGCTTGCTAGTCGGATATTAATACCCGACCAGCACGTTTCTTGGTCAGGTATTAATATTTTTTTACTCTTAAACTAACATCCGGCTCACTGATTTTGGCTCGTATGGTCTTAGTGAACTAAAGACTAACAGATTTTGGCTTTCGACTGGCTTTGCGAGGAACTCTACAAGAAAGTGATTGTTATGTAGACTGAAATGATAAGAAGAAACCCTAACCACTCGAGGATCTTAAACCGCGTTCATTTTTGTCAATCCAAAGGTTCTGAACAAATTTTGATAGTTTTTTCCTTGTTTTATATGGAGGGAAAAAAAACAATGAATTTTTTTTTTTTTTTTTTTTTTTTACATGAGCAATAAAAGAACGGTCAATATACAAGAATCTACTGCAAAAAAGCTCGCCTCATGCATCCGTCGACGACCCCAATGGAGGCCTATGACCCACGAGGTAAGGACTTTGTCGGTCTGCCTTCACTCAAAATCATGATTGCTTACCTCCGACATCAGCCTATATAGCAATTCATTCACAACCGTTCGTTGTGGACCAAGTTTTTATCAATGACGCCTATCACACTGCCATGGCAGACGGAGCCAGGACACGTCACACCAACGGACAAGGCAAATTTCTAAAAAGAGACCACACGTAATCATCAAGTCACGCATTAATTCCTAACCTACAGGAGTATAAACAGAAAAGGAGCTTAGCTATCTTCAAAAAAATACAAACTACAAATAAAAGATGTGCTATTAGCACAACTACAAAAGTTAGCACAGAAGTACATATGAAGCTCAATCACGTTCCACTGTATGGGTCCAGCCTTTATCCGTCGTAGATCATGCACTTCAACTTCCACTGTATGCACTTCAACTATCATTTTGTGGTGTCAATTAAACTTGTTGAAGAATTGAAGGAATTTATGGCTTCCCTTTCAAGTGCAGGGTGGGAAATAAGTTTAAAGTCAGAAGTCAAAAGTCTTCCCTCTCTCTATTTTAATTTCTGGGCTTCTGTCGTGTACCAGGCGAGTCTATCCATCCAACCTGGCATCCTATGAGATATAATAATCTCTTCTTCATCCTTTTTTTTTATTTTAAATGTGTCTAATAATCTCTTCTTCTTGATTGAAGAAACACAAGTTGCCAACTTGTCCTTATATAACCCAGTCTTCTCCCTCCTCAAGTCAACAGAGAATTTAAAAACGCTACCAACCTCACATGCAATCCAATGGAACTTGCAAGTTAGTGCTGTTGAACACAATCAATCTCAAACCCCTCTGACTTTGACAATATATACACCAACTTGCATTTGCGGAGAGAGAGCGAAATAATAGATTATTTAATAATAAATATCATTCTATTGAGTATTGTACAAGACTCATCGTGCATGATTTTATTATTTGGACAGGTGTTCCCTCCGATGAGGAAAGACTGCATTTATCAAGTGGCTTTTTCAGAAATAATATTGCTGATACTTCGCCAGATGAGGAGTAGGAAATATTCCAGAGAAGCGAGAGCGGATGGACTGATCAAAAAATATCTCATTTGCTGGCTCATTGTAGTTTTATTTCGTTTTGCTTCGTTTCTTTGTTAGTACTTTTAATCTTTGCATTGTAAGCTTATTATTGGGTCACTTTATCTATGAGCCATGAATACTTTTGTTCTGTTATTCTCTCATTAATGAAATGCGGAGGGCTATATCCCGCCGTTTAAAGTTAAAAAACTTGCATTTGCTAGCATATATTTAGATTAGCCCAAAACCTTAAGAAGGCAGAAATCCTCCCTGTTGTAGCTAGCTAGCACAATGGCTAGACCTCGCCCCAGTTCAACCGAGCCAGCCGGCGGTGGCACTGCAGGAGCTACACCGCCATACCCACCGATGCAGAATCAAACCGGACCTGAGCCATATCCGCAGGCTCAGTCCGTGCCATACCCCCCTACGGAGAGTCAGAGTGGACCAGCTGAACCATATCCTCCACCTCAGTCCGTGCCATACCCCCCGCCGCCGCCTCAGGCTGCTGCTCCAGTCGTCGATGGCACGCCCGTGTCTTTCCCTCCGGCGGGCCATGCAGTCACACCGCAGCAGAATATCAATATCGGCGGCGCTTCGCCCTACGGACGTCCTATCGGAAGTCCATGGTCTTCTGGCCTGTTTGATTGCAGCACGAATGAGACTAATGGTAAAATTTCTTCAAGCTGTTGCTGTTTATGGCAGCTAAATAATGATATAGAAAATTAATTGATTTTTCTTGCAATTTTATGTTGCAATTTTATGTTTAGCACCAATATTTAAAATAACGATAACGGTAACGTAACGTTGTATTTTTTGTTAGGTTATATAGCATATAGCGTAACGCATAACGTATGTTACGCAATTTTTTATTTTTTAATTAAAAATAAATATAAAACTATATAAAATAAATTTTATAAATTGAAAATTGAATTAAAAATTCTAAAAAATTATTTAAAAAATTATATCATAATATTAATTCTAAATTTCTAACAAGTTTCACAGTAATTCTCATATTTATTTTCATAAATTAAATTACATTCACACTTATAATTTTAGTTATCATCTAAATAAAAAACAAGATTTCAAATTTATTTTCAATTATTATTAATATTATAATTAATATTTTGTAATGCTCAATTTATATTATTTTTAATTATTTATTTTAAATTAGCTGAGAATTCAATTTAATCAGCAAGTAAGATATTTCAATATTTGGAAAGGAATTATAACAAAAAAAATCAGTAATTGGAAAGAAATTATAACAAGTAAATTAGGATGTACAAACTAACAATGCCACAAATAATCAAATAAGTAAACAAAAAACCGTCAAGTGAAAGAAACTACAGCAATTCGCTAACAATCAAAATAAATAATCAAAATTAATATAAAAATTATTTAAAAATTATTGTAAATAACGTACGTAATTTAATTTAACGTAACGTAAAATAACGTAAAATAACATAAAAAACGCACTGTTACGATGCATTGAATTATTTTCGATTGTTAAGTAATGTTGGCTTTCTATTAGGTTTCATAACGCAATATAATAGATTTCATAACGCGTTATTTTCAACATTGGTTATTTTCAACATTGGTTAGCACTTGATCGAATTCCATGAATTTATAGACATTTTAACATGCTGACATCCTTAAAAAGTGTGCAGTTAAATTTCTGGATGATTGGATAGCGTAAAACTATATGTTTGAATGGATATGAAGTCTCAAGTGCGGTTGTCTCAGTTATAGGAATGAGAATGGCAAGTTCAATAATCAATGCTTGACCTTCTCTATTCATAAGTTTAAATTAGAAAAATAAAATTATATTAGACCAATCCATACTCATCGACAATTCTTTCTTGAGAAACTATTAAAAAGGTTTATGTCTTTTGAGTTTCATTTCAGAACTAGATTTCACTTATATGTGAAGTTAAGATATAGTTTGTATTGCTTAGAGACACAGTGAAGTTACCTATTGGAGACATGGGTCAATTGGAAGGGAGTCTTCTTAATATGGAACTGATGGATGGGAAATTATATTTGAGCACACCACTTAACTTGGTGAGCATACATTTCTTAGTGAGGCCATCCTCTATTTTGAAAAGAGAGTGTTTTTATTAGCGAGCACACTTTTTTTTCCCCAAGAGTGCTCCTTTTTTTTTCCCCTTAAACAAGTTGTTCTCCGCAAAATTCTTATGTTCTTCCATTGATTACAATGATTACAAAGAAAAACAATCGAAAAATAAACGAGAAGAATTATATATTATCACTCTCTTTTACAATAAAAGTGGGTTCTAATATGGCGATGGGATCTATCTAGTAGAACATGTTGTTGACAGATCCGACGTGAAGATCTCTCTTTGAAGAAGATTATGGCCGACCCTACCTCTCTCTCTGTTGATCTCCAAAGATTCTCAAAGTCTTCCTCAAAGAGACTATTTATAAACTTTAGTTAGTTATGAGAGTTTCCTTAGGGATAGTACTATAAGGTTTTTGTATTCATTAAGAATTCTAATTAAATATTTGATTTTGATTTAAATCTCTTGAATTTGGATTCTGATTGGACTCAATTCAGATATTAGATAATCCAAAATCCCAATCACAACCAATTAAGGATTCTGAGAGTTTGCCCATGCGGAGTTAAGTACTCTATACGCGGAGCTAAGAATTTAGCTCCGCATTTTACCTATTCACGCGAAGTTAAACTTCTGCTGACGCGAAGTTAATCCAACCGACCGCAGAGCTATTTTTCTTATCTTTTGAAATTTTGTCCTCCAGCACAAGTCTCCCTCTTTTTATTCCCCAGCCCACTTTCTCTCTCAAACCTCCCAGATCCACACCTTCCCTTCCCCGATCAGCCACTTGTGCAAACCCCGACTGGCAACTAACACAAACCCCAACCACCTCCTCGCGCACGGCAAAACCGCTCACAAATTGGGGGAAGAAATGGATTTATGTGTGTGTGCTGGAAGAGAGAGTTGGGTTCTGTTGGAGAAGAAGAGACCTAGGTCAATGATAACTTCGTAAAAAAAAATGACAAACTTTAATTCTTTACCGCTTAAAGAGGTGTGCTCATTTAGAATTTCCCTTGATGGACAGAGGATGGGCAGTGATTGTATCGATTGTTAGATTTCAATTTTAAGTGCACTGAGGGCCAAAAAGAAAATCAATGCCTTTTTGGTTTTTATGTAAAAGCAGAACTCTTATCATAATTTATTGGAAGTATGAAATGAAACGTATTGTTTCTTTGATATATTAATTTTCTCCTCCTTTTTCTTTTCTTTTATTTTTCCTCCAATTATTTGCAGCTGTTATGACGGCCTTTTTCCCTTGTGTCACCTTCGGGCAGATTGCAGAGATCTTAGATGAGGGCCAAACCAGTAAGTATACACTTTTTTATTCTTTAGCTAGTTTGTATTTGTAGCCTTCTTTCTTTCTGTAGCTTGTTTGTATTTTGTTGTTTGTACAATGTTCAGCTAGAATGTAATTGTGAATTTGTACCAACTGTTGTTACGTAACTATTTATACCGGTTTCTTCGGTAAACAATCTTTAATGGAAGGCGGAGGGATCATCCCCACCATTTGAGTTCAGGGGGCAAAAAAAAAAAACACTATTTTATTCTTTAATGCTACTCGTACACAATCTATATCAAAAAACATCATGTAAACTAATTGAAAAAAGAAGATGTTTGCTAGTAATAGTGAATGTTTTCAAGATATTTATTTCATAATTTGAAGTCAAATAAATTGCATGTTCGATTGGGATTGGCTATTGGATCATAACTAGGATCTTAATATCGATAATTGAAAAGTTCTATTATCCATTATTAATTGAATGCGGAGGGCTTAACCCCTACTATTATTAGTAAAAAATATGAGAAAAATGGAAATGAGCTGACAGCTCACACAAGTTATCTGAATTGCAGTTCATTTTCACTATCTCCAATAATCTTTTTTAAAAAATTTCTTTTGAATTATGATCTCGACCCGCTAGAGTTTACTCATACCCAATTTCTTGGGTTTTAGTTTTGATTTGATCATCCATCAAGTTAACACAAAATTAACGATTTTCAATGAATACAATATTTTGTATGCACTTGATGAAATGGTAAATGAACTCCAAAATTTATGAAATTCAATCCGAAAGAAGTTAAGTAGATAGATATAGTAATTATAAAGAAAAATTATTTAATTATTATAATTTTGCCGCTAGCTCACATAACTTTTCTTCAACTGGCGGCTCATCTACAGTAGTCCCAAATATATATATATATATATATATATAATTGAATAACTAATTCTCCTGTCAAAATAAGTTGGTTAATTTTACATGAAAAGAGTATTGAAGAAGAAATTAGAAGACCACAAATTTACTTGACTTCGTTTGTTTCTAACTAGACTTTTGTATTGTTATTTCATACTATCAATCAATTCCTATTGTTATTTCATATTATCAGTCAATTCCAGCCAAATTTCCGTGAAATGAAAATTCTAAGGGTTTTTATGTTTCGATAAAAGGAGCATTATGCAGATGTTCTACATTGAGGAATGCGATAGAATATTGTCAATCTTCTTCGTGCTTTCTTCGAAATTGCTTGTTAGATTTAACAATGAGGAACGCGGTAGAAGTAAATTTAGCATGCAAGCAATTCGTTAACATAATCAATTAAATAGATAGATACTTTTAGATAAATTAATCATGTTATATTACAATTTTTATATTATCGGGTTATTTTTATCATAATGTAAAAACTTACAAAGGATCTAACGACGTTTTCTGCAATGGTGATGCAATTCTTTCTAGCATGCACATTGGCGAGTTTCATGTACGTTATGATGGTACCGGCACTCCTGACCTGCTGGATTCTGGGCTCCAACTATCGACAGAAGATGAGGCACAAGTACGGTCTCGTTCAAGCTCCATATGAGGATTGGGCAACTCATCTCTTTTGCCCTTGCTGTGCTCTCTGCCAAGAATACAGAGAACTCGAGGACAGGGGATTCGATCCTTCACTAGGTAATAACAGCAACATCACCCTTGTTTGTTCGTGGAAATGAATAAACTTCATCGGATCTTCAAACCTAGAGTATTTTGATAGTAAGCAATGTAGAAGAAAAAAAAAAAGTTTAATGTTTTTCATTGAGAAAAACAGTTTTAAAAAAAAAAAAAAGCATCAATTGGGTTAGCAACTATTTATCAAATGAAAGGAGTTCAATTTATCAAATGAAAGGAGTTAAATCCGTTTATAAAAGCATTTGGCAGGAACAAGTTGCCTATATCGAAATTAATATATGTTTAAAAGCATTTCGATTAGCCTGACTGAATTAAACTTGATTTAAATACATTTATATTGACCTGAAAATTGATTTAAATCCGTTTACAGTCAGTTTTCATTGTTATTTACTCGGTTTTATGGACAATGGTAGATCTCTTACTTTCTTTTTTGGAATTTTAAGCGAAATGATGGAAATAGATTCTGTAATGAGTTCATCTTTGTGTTGGGCTTGTTTGCAGGTTGGATGGGTCACCTTGCAAGAGAACAACAAACACTGACGACTCCTCCCACAAACCATTTCATGAACAAATGAGATAATCTATCGGCAAACAAGTTAGTGCTTTCTCTGATGCTTCGACTGTTTCAAGATATTCTTGCAAATTATAAAAGTTTGAATTAGATACTCAAATTGGATTGTATTTGAGACTCCGTGAATGCCTGTCTTCTTTGTTATTTTTTGGATTTTATTTTCCTGTAATTTTTTTGCTTGATTGTTTGTAAATCAAAAGTTGCTTCTTAATTCTTATCTTGCTTGGTAGCCTGCACATCTGGTCTGAAAATTCCAATCATGGCCTCAATGTATACTGGTTGCTCAAGTGGATTTTGACTTTTAAACATATCTGGAAACAGTATTACTTTCATGCATTTCTTAATCATGCATCTTGAACCTTTAAGTTTTTCTTTACTTAAAAAGATCAATGTGCCCATTGTCCTAAACACAAAACTAAAAACTAAGCTGACCCAAAAAATTAAGCTAATAAATAAAAACTCCAACTTTGTATTTAAATCTATAAAAAAAAATTGTCCTATCCGATATGAAACTATACTCACATATGAACATCTAACAAAATGCCTAACAAAAATAACCATGCCTAACAAAGATAACCACACCTAGTCGACCACGTACACTCACTCCTACTCACTCCTATCGAAGAATATGTCTTAAGCTTCTAGCATCCATATCTTTCTTTATTGAAATTGAGAATAACTATTCAGACAAAGCTGTAACAATATGGCGACAAACTGCACGCAACATACAGTGGCGTAATCGAGCAAAATTTGGCTTACTAGTACGCAACTCCACTTGTTTACTAACGTGTGACTCCATATTCATATATGACTCAATCAGATTAGATGTTGCAGCTACCCAAATTAATTAAGACTAGAAAGTTCAATTATGCATAATGCAATAAGGTGAGACAATAAAGTACTCGATGGGCCAGATAAGAAACTATCTGGACATCATTTAAACCTCTAGTATCTATATCTTTTCCTTATTGAAATCAAAAATAACTACTCAGACAAAGCTACAATGATATGATGACAAACTGCACACAATATATATTGGATTAATCGAGCAAAATTTTGCTTACTAGTACGGAACTCCACTTGTTTACTACAACATGACTCCATATTCATATATGACTCGGTCATATTAGTAGTTGCAGCTATCTCAAATTAATTAGACGACTAGAAAGTCCAATTACGCAGAATACAATAAGGAGGTGAGGTGAGAGAGACGTAGATGGCCAGATAAAAAATTACCTGGGCACTACATAAGCAGCAATATACTTAAGCATTCAATGCATATTCCTAATATAAAACACCTGTTTTTAATACATGCCAGCAAATGTGTTTGAACCTGTAGTGAGAACTGCAGTATATTTCCCATCGTGCTTGTATGTAATCCTCCTCCGATCAGTATCATGATTAGCATAACAAAGTTTGGTCAGACGATGGATGACTACGACGGGCTTCCACTATATCTCAGAATTCCTGCAAATAAACAGGATAAAATTGGAGTATTAGGTCCTAACAGACATACTATGAAAGATAGGTGCTGAAGAGGGCGGGATTTTAATAGAGGGAATAAAATTAAGCTGCAATATGTGCCTTTATCAACAAGCACAAGGTATGCTACCAGATTTCATATGTTTGGCTCCAGGCAAGCAAAGTATACAACCATGCAAAATCAAGCATTCCCCTTTTTAGCAAGAAGGGATTTGAAGTTCCAGCTGTGCAGAAGCTTGGAAGAATGAGGTTCGGCCAACAATAAATGAGCACGTCAACCAAGATCCTAATTTGAAAATATTCTTAAATGTTTGAGGTTCAACTCCATGTTTTTCAATCCAGTATGTGTATAAAAACTATATCCTTCCTTGCAAAGTGCCATCAAAAGTACCATTTGAACATGGAATACAATTGTAGATAATGACTACAATATCAACACAAGCCTTTCCGTCCAAATTTTGAGTCAGGTATATAAATCCTTTTGCTCCATTTAACTCGGTTACGAATCATCTCCATAGTTAAATTCTCCATTTTCATGTCCTTTTTAATTATTTCCATCCATGTTTGTTTAGACCTACCTCTAATCTTCCTAGTTCCAAAGATTACAATTCTCAATCTTAACTAATCTTATTAAAATAAAATGAAATAAAATCCAAAGATAATGCAAGGAGAGGTGTTTGTGAAGCCCATGTCATTTCTCCGTTCTTTGGCAAAAGGCATTCATTAATTTTCATTTGTATGGACCCAACAACTTATGAAATGTAGTGATAAGAGGGTGAAAATAATACATTAAAACAAGAGATTAACGGATATCAACCATCTTAGGACTAAAATAAGCATATTGAGCAGCCATTACTACACAATGGCCGCCACCTTCGATTGGCCACCATAGTATTAATCCCTATTTCCTAAAGTTTACCCACGCCCAATTTCACAGGGTATAATTTTTGGTTTGCCCATTGATAAAGCAGATATAAAATTAATGGTTTCCTGAAAGCATAATTATGGTTTGTTTAATCCCTATTTTTGGTTTGTTTTAGACCTATTCTATACCGACTTGATCGAGGGGAAAATCAAAATTATTCCCCATAAAGATGGATACCAGTGAATGCTAGGAAGTAGAGATTAATACTATGGCGGATACTCATAGTCCCTTAAAATAATTGCATCATGTTTGTAACAAAGGTAGTCTCCTAATCAATTTGCTTCTGTATATTTCAAAAGCCTGCAATTATGCCAATGATACTGCTACAACTATAAAAGCAGACTAGAGATAAGTTCTTCACAACGTGGGGATTGTGAGAAAGGTGTGAGAGGTGGGGTGGGGTGACGAGGGGAGGAGGGGGGATGCTGATTGTGTGTGTAGGAGAGACCTAGTTAGGCCTAGTGGGATTGGTTGACTTATCTTTATAATTTCTAGTTGCAGACTGATCAAAAACAAGCTGTCTGACACACTAAAATAAGGATGTTGATGCGAGGGGCCAACCCCCCCAGCCCAATACAGACCAGATAGCCGCATGCCTCCAGCTAAATACAGCATGACTTAGATCAATAACTCACTGAAGGCATCTGTTTTTCTTAGAGGGGTCGAGTTCAACAAGCAGCAAGCTTAATGCACTTGAGCTGCTGTCGAGAATCACTAGAGGAGCTCCATACGACCCTGACACATCAGATGCCATCATGGGGTAATAGAAGGCTCACAAAAGGTTTCTATCATGCCCCTAGCATGAGCTGCTAAGCAAGGGTTGCTTAAGGATACTAAGCACCACATGATACATGGATCAACCCACAGGGTTGAGTGAAGCTTTTACCATGCACATGAGCCCTAGTATAAGGATAATCAAGACCCCTGGCTTAACAAATGTCTTGGGTATCCAATTCCCCAACATGTCGGCCAAGATACAAACTTCTTGTCAAGCAAACTAATTACCAGCACAAGAGATGATTGCCAGCAAGTGGTAATCTAGGGCAAGGTTTTTCCTCAATCTCAGCTATCCATCAACTAAAACCTCAGGTATATAAATCCAACACCCTGCAAGTTTCAGGTAAATACTAGGGAAACCAGGTAGACTCCATCAACTTCACCTTCTCTTCTCGAGATCAGACTCGAGTGTAGGAGGGGCTTTACCAGCCTGCTAACCCCAAGTAATCTCCATCTTTGTTTGCGCAGGTCCATGTAAAGATCACTTGCATTCCTACCTAACAAATCTCATTGAGCGCACATCATTCCAGACTACTGAGTTTATACAACATCAGATATTAGTTAATGCAACAAAACCAAACATCTGACAACACAATGAATTTGATTGTAGTGCTCAGATAACATTTGGGTTGCACTTTAAACTGACCTAACTTGTTATTTGGTTACTTGAAGCTTGAGACAAGTCAAAAACAAAAAAGGGCCAAAATATTAGGCATTTGTTGTCTAAATTTTCTTTAAGGTATGACTTTAAGTTTCTGTACCCAAGATCACATATACATTGGTCAAATTGGATTATTTTATAGATAATCTAAAGTCAGACACTATTTTTGTAGTTCCATTCTAATAATAGTGTGCACTTTACTTAATACACGAGGTAAATTTAAGTATCTGAAACTTCTCTCTAAATATCACGAACATGCACCAACACAATTACTAAATTTAATATGATATTACTGAGTCAGGATGCTAGGTGTTTGGCCAGATTAACATTTATAATTGGCAGTTCCATTTGAAACTTAAGAATGAAATGTCAAAAATTGACATGCAATGTGCTACTGCACAACATATTTTTCCAAAGGAACATACGAAGGTATTCTTATTATGATAGATGTATGGCCGTGATGTGTTTGTTGGATCAGCTAAAAGCTTAGTGGATTTATATTTGAGCATATCCGATCAACAAATATTGAGCATGACAATTTTTTTATGTAGTAATCAGGTATGTTGAGTAATTCAACCCTATATAAAAAGCATCTATCCCAGTCAATTATGACTCTATGATCTGCCAAAGTTATCTGAAGCATATGGTGATGGAAAAAATGAAACTGGCACAGAGATGATTTGCAGAGGAGAGAAGGTACCATCACTCAGGTGGCAGGAGTGCAATTTCTATTTCCTGGAGAGATTTGCCTTTCGTTTCTACCACATTCTTCTTCACAAAAACTGCTGCTATCAAACAGAAGGATCCAAAAATGGAATACAGAACCTGAGCTCCTAGAAGCTCCAATAACCGCAAGAATAGCAAACCAACAAAAAAGTTCACAACCTGGAGGAATGACAGCAAACATGTTTTAATATGATAACACTATCAGCAAATAAGGAAAGAAAACTTTCCCAAAAGAAAAAAAGAAAAGAGAGAAAGATAGAGCACTTCCAAAAAAATTCTCGTAGAATCGAGAACCAGATCATGAATTATTAAATTCATCCAATTTCCGGGAAAGTCCTTCGAACTTTCTAGTTTTTGTACAATGAGCATTAAAACCGGGATAGTCTAAATTATTAGCATACTACTGTAAGTTGGCTTAAGCATACTACAAGTCAGTACCATAATATTCATTTCAAATCTTCCAGTAAAAATATATTTATCGATTCACATGTACATCCTTTCAGTGCCTATTCCAAACCAAGATATAGGAGGAGGGTGAGGAGGGTTGTAATAGGACTGTGACAACCAACGTCACATATTTCAACATGATAGTCTGCCCCAAGTACTTGAGATAAAAGGTTTAGTTGTTGTTGCTGTTGTACGTGTATTTGTCTTCCATGTGAAGCTGCGTTTGAGTCTCAAAATTGACATTACTCAGATTGCACTCAATACTTAGTGGCTTAAGATTTGGGAGAAGTGGTTAATAGAAATGAAGAGATTAAGTATCCTCTTCAATTTATCTTCTATTTATACTCAATCCATTGATAGAGCTTGTCAACAAAAGTTGCTTTCTACACGTACTAGAGACCGCAGTTCACCTCACAGATAATTTAAGCAATTAATGTGTTTCTCTTCCATGCAAATCTGTTGGAGACTTAAATTCGCGTGCACAAATTGAGCCCACTATCTAATAGCTTAAGCTTTGGGCAAAGCAGTTGATAGAAGTGAACAAATTAAAGTATCATCTTCATATCACCTTATATTCAACTCAATTAAATGACAAAACATGGTCAACAAAAGTTGATTATTCTAAAAGTAGCAGAGGGAAGTTCCACTCACAGATAAGCAATTAACATTTGGACATATCAGAGACAAGAATTAGCAAAAGCTACATTTGTAAACTATCTTGGTTTTTCAACATACTCCTCATGCAAAATGTAAAGTAGGATGTAGCACACTTACCCAATGAACAGACATACATACAGCCATAGCCATGGCTCTGATCTTGTTGGGAAATATTTCAGGTAAAAGAAGACCAGGGACTGGACCAGCTCCCAGCGCAAAAGCCAAGACAAACCTGCACAATTAATTATGACCATTTAGTTTTTACTTTTACCAATAACTGTTAACAACAAAGATCACATCTGGAGATAAACTATATTCTACATGACCAGGGGACCTGGCCTGACCTTGATGACAGTCATAATATGTTTAACATTCTTTTGATAACTTAATGCAAAAGTCATCAGCACCAGTGTTACCATAAAACCAATGCTCAAAGTGAGAGGTGGGAAATCTAGGAAGGATGCCTTGCTAAGGGCTCAAGGAGCGTATAGTCCATATATTAATGTGGCTAGATAGTGAAAGAGTGAAAAGCTTAAATGCTAGCTATGTCAGTGTCACGAAACATAAATGGAATTTCAAAAGCAGTGTCCAATCAAGCCAACAAGTTCTCCTTCCCTCCCTCTCCTATAATTTGCTACAATAATAATACCGAGATTAGATCCCAACTCCGACATGTACAAAGCCAAAAAACTTTTTTCCACTTGCAAATCTAATTGTTTGCTCCAATGTTGAAAATTACGTTATGTATGTTGCGTCTTGAAATCTAATAGAAAGTCAACGTTACTTAACAATTGAAAATAACTCAATGCACTGTAACGGTGCGTTTTTTATATTATTTTACGTTATTTTTCGCTACGTTACGTTAAATTACGTTATATTACGTTATTTACAATAATTTTTAAATAGTTTTTATATTGATTTCGATTATTTATTTTGATTGTTAGCGATTTGTCGTAGTTTTTTTCACTTGACGGCTTGTTGTTTGCTTATTTGATTGCCTGTGGCATTACTAGTTTCTACATTCTTATTTACTTGTTATAATTTCTTTCCAATTACTTAAAAAAAAATTGTTATAATTTCTTTCCAAGTACTGAAATTTCTTACTTACTGATTAAATCGAATTCTTAGCTAATCTAAAATAAACAATTAAAAATAACATAAATTGAACATTACAAAATATAAATTACAATATTGATAATAATTGAAAATAAATTTAAAATCTTGAATTTTTATGTAAATGATGACTGAAATTATGGGTGTGAATAAAATTTAATATATGAAGATAAATATGAGAATTACTGTGAAACTTATTAGAAATTTAAAATTAATACTGGGATATAATTATTTTATGTTTTCTTTTAGAATTTTTAATTTAATTTTCAATTTATAAAATTTATTTTATAGTTTTATATTTATTTTTAATTAAATAAACAAAAAATCGCGTATCTACGTTATGCGTTACGCTATATGCTATATAACCTAACAGAGACAAAACGTTAGGTTACTGTTATAGTTATTTTAAACATTAGTTTGCTCCATTTTGTTCTGAGCCATAATTGAGGTTTTTAAAACAGCAAATAATGTTCAAAAAGATGCTGGCAAAAACATATAAAGTATGACCAAACTGGTGAGCAACTTTGTTGCAACTCTGAACTGAAAAATATTTGCAGATAAGATTGGCCAAAACTTGAGTGCCATTTTCGATTTCTGTGCCATAATTGAGGTTTCTTAAACAGCTAAATAATGTTGAAAAATATGCTGGCAAAAACATAGAAAGCATGACCAAACTGGTGAGCAACTTAAATGCAACTCTGAACTGAAAAATATTCGCGGATAAGATTGGCCAAAACTTGAGTGCCATTTTCGACCTTATCTGAAGTACCTATTCTGGTCCAAGTTATCATATGTCCATCAGCAAGCACAGGGCTTCCCGTGAAACTTATATGCTCCTAAAGAAAGACTTGTTTTGAGGATGGCACACTTCTGAGGTGACATAGATAGCACAGATGTATGCTGTTTTCAGGCCAGAGTCTATTCAGTAAATAGGTGCAGGTTAGACGATTTTCATTTGAGACATGCTGATACTAGAAAAGCCAGGTTCACTGTTAATAATGCATGACCTTTATGTGCTACATAATTGGAATTTAACTTTGAACCTACCTTTAAATCTTCTTAAGACCACTAGTCTAAGCTACGTCAGATAATCAGAGTAAATTCCCAAAAAAAAAATTAGAGGGAGGGTAGCGGGTAGTGCTTACATCAACATCCCACCAACTGAAATGTACAAAGCTCCATAACCAAGAAGATGAAACCACGCTGCACTAGCCTGTAGGCCCATTGCCACAGCCTGAACCATTAGGTAAACTATTAGAACAATTATATCAGATGTCTTATCAACAAATACCCAACACCTATCTCAATTTGTCAATTCTCACAAATACTGTACCATGCCAAGAAAACTCCACATTAACAGCATCCTTCTCCCCACCTTATCCATCAGAAGCATCGCAATCATTGAGCCTGTGGACAATACACCAAGGTCGATCTTTTATTCATACTCTTAATAACACTAGTACCAGGTACTTCTGGGAGTTACCTCACCTGACAGATTAGCAATTCCTACACATATATTTGCAGCATCCGAGGGCACTCCCGCACTTTTAAAGACAGTGGAAGAGAAGTAGAACACAGCATTTATGCCTGATAACTGTTGTAAGGCAAATAGCATTGTTCCAATAAAAACAACTGTACAAAGAAAGAGGACTTGCAATGAACGGAACTTCTTAGGAACAAAGAAGTTCTTAGACAAATAGGAATAGGTATATGGACGACAAAACAAAATGAGATTTATGATGGAAAAGCACCTTTGGAATGGCGACCACACAACAATTCTGAAAGCTTCACACCCTCTGTTTCATCTCCTTTGTTCGAGCGTGATAATTCTTCTAATGCTGATTTTACATGTTGTTCACCCAGAAGTCTTTCAAATTCATCTTCTGCTTCAGCAATTCTTCCATGCTGAGAAAAAACACCAACAAGAAGTCGTGATGACACTGTACAGATTTCACACTTCTGGAGTTGTACTTCACATATGAAACAGATAATAAGTTGCAATAATACCCTAAACAAAAAGGGAACGTTTGAGTTCTTTATTGAAAATTTTGACTACGTATAGACAACAATAATGATTCATCAGTGCAGATTATCCAATGTCACAAGATAACGGTTACTGACCACCTACCTATCTTTAATCTGTAAAATTGAAAGCTTGACAGTCCAAAAATTAGTTAAGCTTGAAGAACCTACACAAGTCGGAATATTCATCTTCTGTCAAACAATAGCTATAATAGGGGACCACAATGACATCACGTAAACCCTGAAAGTTACAGGCCATGTGTTGAATAACTCGAAGGATAAATCAAAGAAACATTAAGATACTAAAATTTATATACTATCTTCTAAAATCCAAAAATGCCTCATATTGAACAAAGTTGAAAGCAGATCTTTCCAAGAAAGAAATTAACCTATCCTCAAATAAGGTCATACAGGAGCATTGTTAATTCATGTTTCCACCTTGCACCCCCAACATGCATTTAACAACTAAATCAACCACGAGTTTCGTTTGTCGATTACATGTCCAGAATACAAAATATTCTGACAAAGATAACTTTCATACCTTTTACCTCCTTATCCATATTTCTATTAGTTTCAGTTTTATGGTTCCGAGATATCAATTTTGCTTGCTTACTACTACCAAACTCTCCAAAGTCCAAACACTATATGAGAGATTATACTTTAGACAAGGGTTTCATGTCGGTCCTTACACAAATGTAATGGAAGTCCTCAAAGAGATATATGAAAGTACGAAACCACAACAAAGAAATATTCTAGAGTCCCTTGTGTTTGAGCGGGATAATGACAATGTGTTGATTCAACCAACTGTATCAACATACAAGGTTCACAATAGCAGCACTACTGCCACTAAAAGAACTCTATAGACAAACTACTAAAATATTAGATTCCTCGCCAATGACTAGATAAACTGCCAAAAAAAAAAGAATTCATTTACCTAAGAAAGCAAGTGAAAAATGAAAGGAAAAGAGAGTAATCATTTTAAGATCTTCGGACACGTCACCAACCTTATGGAAATAATATCGATAACTAGTTCAATGGATTAATGGACGGGCAAGGAACTTCAAGCATGTGTTGTCTGGACATGAGTACTATGCATGCCAGGTATGCAGATAGCTGCAGTGCACATTGCAGCCTAAACCATGTCGAATGCATTGCATTTGTGAGGTGTGCACCCTACTGTTCCTCAAATTTCCTTGAACCAAAGGAGCGTTGTGTGTATGCACACGCATGTGCATGGATGTGGTCAGGTTTGGCCAGGAACCTAGTTCAAGGGGTTTCTCCAAATTGGTCAAATTATTCTATCTAAAATAGAACCTAAGAAATACGGACACATCTTTGGGGATGCCATTTCCATATCGGACATGTATCTGATGCAGAGACACCTCAGATACACAAAACAATATGTCACACAACATTTAGCATTGTGGATACACAAAACAATATGTCAGACACAACATTTAGCCTTGTGTATGCACATGCATGTGCATGGATGTGGTCAAATTTGGCTAGGAACCTAGTTCAAGGGGTTTCTCCAAATTGGTCAAATTATTTTATCTAAAATAGAACCTAAGAAATACGGACACATCCTTGGGGATGTCATTTCTATATCGGACATGTATTCGATGCAGAGACACATCAGATATGCAAAAAAATGTCTGACAAACCATTATCCAATAAAAAAATCCAATAAAAAGGAAAAAAATATTATATCATTGTCATATACCTATTTCTTGTATGTCGTATTTGAAAAAAAAAAAGAGTTAAATGGTATGGAAAAATTGAAAATAAATATTACTAAAATGGTAACTTCAATCTATAACTAACTAGTTTATGAAGTTAACCTTTGCTTATGGAAATAAGTCTTATTTGATTTCTATACCCAAAAAATAATTTTTGTATTCAAACTCTTTGTTGATCTACAACCCGCTATCATTATTTTTCTCTTTTCTTTCTTTTTTTTTTTGTCGAAGGAAAAAGAGAGAGACAGTGCATGATAGCTAGCGATCTTGTCCTTCGTAAAGGAACAAAAAGAGAAACAAGCTCATACATTGCAAGTGCTTTCTTTTTAGATATTTTAGTAAAATTATTATGTTAATAATAAATATATATATACTTATATTGGCACATTAGCTACCGAAAAATGAATGAAGAAAGAAAAGGCCTCCGCATTAGAAAAACTCGATGAGCTATGGAAGGCCTACTATAAGACTAGGACTACAATACGACGTTATGCGTGATAGCGAAGCCGATGCCTTCGAGAGAACCCTTTTTTTTTTAAAGCCCCACAATAGGAGGTATTATAGCATACAAATAATGCAAGGCTACTCAACATAGATCATATAAATGCCTATTCGCAACTAAAAAAAACAACTATATCATTAAAAAAGTAGAGTACTCCGTCGTTGTTCAGCAAATCCGCGCTTCCCAACCTCTATGTTGTTTGGGAACTCTACAAGGATCTTACCTTCTTTATTTACAATATTTGAGTTTTTGGGGTACTTCAAGATTATATTTCACGCCGAAAATTTGTACTTGTGGACTACAGTGAATATAGCAAACCAGTGGATCTGGTGATCGACAATCGTTCGGACTTGGTAAAAGTTGTCTCATCACCTGTAGTAGGACAAAACTTATCACGATATTTCCTATGTCCTTCCCTGTCCATGTCTTTATTTTTCACAAATGTCATATCCCATGTCAACTCCGCCAGTACTGTGCTTAAAGATTTATTTTTTTACTGCCGGTCCCAAACCAGAATAAAGGAGGAAGGTTGTGGTAGGCCAGTGACAGCCAGCATAAAACATTGTCAATATTATGACATGAGCCAAAATATGAATTTCGTTGGGACGTTTCCTACTGAGCGACGCGCTATATCGGAGTCTGGGTGTTATGAAAAATGTGTAAGGGTTGCTAGGTCGTCGCCCAGAAGCGACGTGCCACGTCAGTGCCCGAATGTGGCGTCAAATGTAAAAGAGTTCCCACATCTTAATAAGCGGATGGAGGTAAAGAAGTTAGCTCATAAATATAAACATAGATTTCGGTTGGTTCATAAATATAAACATAGATTTCGGTTAGTATCGTGAAATATAGATTCCCTTACAAGTAAATTAGCAAAGTTAGTTGATATTATAATTAAAAGGGGGTTAATATTTTGTGCGTGCAGGAGACTAAGTGGATAGGTGAGAAATCTAAAGTCATAGAGCCTTAGAGTTATAAACTTTGATACACGAGTAGAGATAGAAATCTTAATAGGGTAGTTGTGATCATAAATAAGCAATTATTTGGAAATGTAGTGGAGGTTAGGAGGAAAGGTAATAAAATTTTATTAGTTAAACTTATTTTAAATAGAGAGATTTTTAATATCATTAGTATATATGCACCACAACTAGGACTTGATTAATCCAGTAAACATCAATTTTAGAAAGATCTAGATGAAATAGTGCAAACAATACCCGCTAGAGAAAAACTATTTATTGGTGGTGATCTCAATGAGCATATAGGAACTAGTCGTAATGGGTTTGATAGTGTACATAGAGGATTTGGTTTTGGAGAAAAAAATGAAGCAGGTAATTAAATTCTAAATTTTGCTTTGTTTTATGATTTGATTTTAGTGAATACTTGGTTTAAAAAGAGATTTTTCACTTGATTACTTTTAAAAGTGGATCAAATGCAAGCCAAATAGATTTCTTTTTAATTAGAAGGATAGATAGAGCTAGTTGTATCGATTTTAAGATAGTGTCAGGTAAGAGTGTAGTTACCCAATATAGACTCTTAGTTTTAGATATTCAAATTAGAAAGAGACTTAGAAAGATTAAGTATAAGTTAGATTCTAAGATTAAGTGGTGGCGATTAGAAGGTAATCAAAAAAAATTAGATAGAATAGTACAAAAAGCAAATTGGAGGGACCAATGTTTAAAATAACCATAACGTTAACGTAACGTTTTTTTTTGTTAGGTTATGTAGCAAATAACGTAGGCTACGCAATTTTCTATTATTTAATTAAAATAATTATTAAACTGCATTTAATAATTTTCACAAATAAGTAAATAAATCTTAAAAATCATATAAAATACTGTAAAATCAATATAAAAGCATAGAAAAATTATAAAATTTCACAACAAACATCACAATAATTTTTTAAGTTATACAAAACACAATATTGTTTTTCCTCCATCTAATCTATAATAACAAGATCATCCTCCTCCAGAATATTTTCTTTACATTAACCCTAGGCAAAAACCCAATTTGCACAGTGCAAGCTTTCCAATCCATTTTCTACAACAATTACTTCAAACCCATGCAAAATTGCAATAAACATACACTGTTGCAGGCTTGCAGTAGCTGCAACAGTACACATTGCACAGTGAATACTAAACAACAATACAATTAACTTCAAGATAATTCACATATTTGTTGAACCAAGTAATCTAATTAATAGTCCAATTCCAATGTAAAAATACCAGTCCAATTAGCATGATAATCCAATTAAAAGTCCAATGTAAAATTGAAAAAAATCCAAGTAATCAAACAATGCAAATAATCAAGCAATGAATAATCCAACATTATAGAATTAATTCAATTAAGTATTTATAACTAATTTTAAGAAAATTAGATTGGAAATCTTACCTCTGTTGAACTTCAAAACTTCAGGGCTTCAGGAAGCGAGAGGGGGAGCCGGAGGGTGAGAGCTTCAGGAAGCTTCAGCGTCGAGGGCAAGAGGATCGGAGAAGCGTCGAGAGCTTCAGCGTCGGAGAGCTTCAGGAGTAGGAGCCGGAGCCGGAGCAATGAGGTCGGAGAAGCGTCGAGAGCTTCAGCGTCGGAGAGATTCAGGAGCAGGAGCCGGAGCCGGAGCCGGAGCAATGAGGTCGGAGAAGCGTCGAGAGCTTCAGAGTCGGAGAGCTTCAGGAGCAGGAGCCGGAGCCGGAGCAATGAGGTCGGAGAAGCGTCGAATTTTCGATCAATCGAAGATTCTGAGAAAGCTGATGAGTTAGGAGGTTAATTTGAGAGTCCCGTCGGCGATTTGAAGACGGATCGGCGGTGGAGAGGGGGATGGGAGAGTGAGAGAGAGCTCCGATGAGAAATCGCTCTGGTGGGAGAGAAAGAACGATGGATTTTAGGGTTAGGGTTTTTTTTTTCGATCCGATATTTATAGGATTTGAAGTGGTAAAATAACGTACGTTACGTTATGTTACGAAAAAACGTAACGTACGTTTTAAAAAAAAACAGTGCGCTCCGCAACGGGGCATTATTTCGCCCCGTTACGGAGCGATTTTTCCCTGTTACGTTCCGTAACGCGTATACGCGTTTTTTTCTACACTGGGAGGGACTATGATGATCCTAATGTAACATGGAACAAATTGGCTAGCTGCATTAAAAGAATAACTAAAAATATATTTGGTGAGTCGAGGGGTAATGCTCCACCATGTAAGAATATATCATAGTGGAATGAAGAGGTAAAAAATGCTATTAAAATCAAGCGAGACCTTTATAGAGATTTGAAGAAGAATAATAATAATAATGGAATAAGTTTTGAGAAGTATAAACTAGCGAAGGAGGCTAAGAAAGCTGTTGGGGATGCAAAAACTAAATTATATAAACAAGTGTACGAGAAGTTGATAATAAAGAGGCAGAAAAGGGTATATATAGAATTGCTCGAATAAGAGAGAGAAAGCCTAGAAAATTATGTACTGTAAAGTGTATTAAAGATGAGGATCAGACGGTTCTAATTCGAGACGAAAAGATTAAAAAAAAATGAAAAGATTATTTTGATAAATTATATAATGGTAGTTTTTCTCAAAATTTGGGAGATCTTACTATTCAATAATGAGGATATGAATCGTAACTTTATGCGCAGAATTAAAGAGTTTGAAGTAAAAGAGATTTTGAAGAGAATAAAATCAAGAAAACCTGTTGGTCCAGATAAAATTCATATAGAGGTATGAAGATATTTAGGAGGGATTGGTGTAGGCTGGCTGACAGATCTTTTTAACAAGATTTGGCAAATTAAGAAAATGTCAAATGAATGGCGGAAGAGTACCCTAATACCTCTATATAAGAACAAATGTGACATTCAGAGTTATTCTAACTATCGGGGAATAAAACTCATGTGTCACACTATGAAGCTTTGGAAAAGGGTAATTGAATATATATTGCGACAAACTGTTAAAATATTGAAGAACCAGTTAGGATTTATGCTGAGGTGATCGACAACAGAAACTATTCATTTACTTCGTCAACTTCAACTTATAAAGCGATCCTGAGAGAGAAATAGAGATTTGCATATGATATTCATTGACTTAGAGAAAACCTATGATAAGCTACCACGAGAAATACTTTAGTAGATATTGATAAAGAAAAGAGTTCTCATCAAGTATATCGACATAATTAAGGACATGTATGATGGAATAGTGGTCAATGTCAGAACATGTGGTGGTTTAACAAGTAATTTTCTTATCACAATTGGATTACATCAAGGATCTGCATTGAGTCCATTTTTATTTGCTATAGTGATAGATGAGCTTACTAGAGCTATTCAAAATGAGATACCTTAGTTTATGTTATTTGCTGATGATATTGTCTTAGTTGATGAGACAAGAACAGAGATAAATGTCAAGTTAGAGTTATGGAGGCACACATTAGAATCTAAGAGGTTTTAGATTGAGTAGGTCTAAAACAGAGTATATGGAGTGTAAATTTAGTAAACGACGAACCATAAACTATAATTCTGTAAAACTGGATAGGCAAGAGATACAAATGAGCAGTCAGTTTAGGTATTTGGGTTCTATTATTCAGAATGATGGAAAGATCGATAATGATGTTAACCATACGACACAAACTGGCTGGTTAAAATGAAGGAGGGCAACGGGAGTTTTATGCGACCGTAGCATTCCGTTAAGATTGAAGGAAAAATTTTATAGGACTGCTATTAGGCCAGCTTTATTATATGGCACGGAATGTTAGGCTATAAAGAAACGTTATTCACAGAAAATAAGTGTAGCAGAGATGCGTATCTCCGCTGGATATGCGGCAACACTAGGAGAGATAAAGTGATAAATGAAAATATTCGTGTTAAGGTAGGTGTAGTTTCTATCGATGAGAAGATGCGAGAAAATCGCTTACGATGGTTTGCTCATGTGTAACGTAGGCCTACGAATGCACCAGTTCGACGAGGAGAGTTTATCAATGTAGGACAAGTTCAAAGAACGAATGTAAGACCGAAGAAAATATGAATGGAGGTGATACGAAAAGATATGGATTCTAGAGGTTTAAATGAGGAGATATTACTTGATAGAAATGAATGGGGAAGGACTATCAAAGTGATCGATCCGGCGTGATTCTTTTTTTGGTTCATGTAGCCTACTCCAAATACTTGGGATAAAATGCTTAGTTGTTATTATTGTTGTTGTCATATCCCATGTCAATATCTATATTCGTGTCCATATCCATGCTTTCTAGAATTGGACTTAAACAAGAGGCCTAAACAAAATTTTGTCTTTTTATTCTTTCAGTGTGCTTTCTCCTGTTCTAATCGAGCCACCTTCTCTTTTTGTCCTCTTACACTGCTTCCCTTTTTCCTCTTCTTTTTTTTCCTCTCCGGCTGCTTCTTTCTACTTCACTTACTTTTGTCTTCCTTCCATCTTCTCCTTCTTCCTTATTTTCTCACTCATCTCATTTTATCGAATCATTTTTTTCCCCTGATCCAGAGCAAAAGTCACTTCTCCGTGCAGTACATTCACATTTACCATCTAAAAACAACACCAGACACCAACCAAACTGAGCTAATGGCAATAGCAACGAAGTCACCACAGCATAATGCTACTCTTCCTATGGATCAACAGCCATTGTTGTTAAGTAATATCAGATTGGAGGCATTTTCCGATTTGCAATGAGCCAAAGTCACTCAATCTTATTTACGATAAACTGAAGGATGGAAATTAACCTTTCCCAAATGTAATAGATTATTCATTATCTATTACAAATATTTAAATGTGGATCATGCGATGTGCCTCTCACTTGAAGAAAACAAGAACAGGCTTTTCCTTCTCTTTCTAAATGTAAACAAAGAGGTGTGCCCCATGTCTTGACTAAAGCCACTTGAAACCATTAGACATGGCCTAGCAAAAATTGTTAAAGAGCCAAGTACAACAGAGAACATGATGATGATGAGTAAAGTATAAATTTTGACTGTTCCTTCCAATGCACTTCACATTGACCGAACCAATGTTTGTTAACCACTACAATCATTTCATCCAATGCACTTGTCTTGGACCGATCCAATGTTCCTTTCCTGTATCATCCGCTTCCACTTGTCATCACAACCGTGTCTCTTCAATTTCAGAATTTTGCACTCAGTAAGTAACAAAGTGGTAATAAAAAATAAAACAGATCAAATCCACTACTAAACATAACATAATGGTTACATATGTGGGTGCATTGCATGAGATGGATTTCTGGAGTAATTGAGGCCACATCTTAAAGAATAGCAGTAGATGACTAGTTAGCTTAATCAACCATACCTCTGAGCACAATCAGATATGCAGATTTAAAGGCCAACAGAGATAAACATTATGTTTGTTTTGTACAATTAAAAAAAAAAAAATTATTCATGTTCTTAAGAAAATCGGATGTTATTACCTTATACAGCCAATGAGGACTCTCAGCACAGAACTCCATACAGAGGGCAAGCAGAGCAGCTGGAGCAGCAGATACCCAGAAGCATACTCGCCACCTGTTAGCTCATAGAGTTAAATAGCACACATTGACTAAGATAAGAAAATTGCAATAAAGAAGCAACGTCTAACCGTATCATAATGTATTTTAAAATTCATCATTTTGATGGCAGCGTAGGGATTAAATTAAGGAAATCGTAGATAACCAACAATCTTTTGACTATCATGATGTATTTTACCATACATTAATTTAATAGCAACACATTGATCACAAACAGCAACGTTTTGATGTATCATAATGCAATTTACCATCCCAACATTTCTTTAACTGGAATTCCCATAAGCAGTGATGCCATGAGTCCAAGACATGTTGCAATCTGGATAAAGCTTCCATAAGTGCCTCTCACTGTAGGAGGAGAAACCTGAAATTATTACACAATAAAAAAGAGCTGATAACTAGTATGAAACTCAGAAACCATGATCCAAGAGAGAATATTTCTTTGTACCTCAGCTATGTAAAGAGAAGCTACAGGTGGACCAACACCCATCCCCGTTCCAACCAAGAATCTACCGATAAGCATACCTTGCAGCCTAGTTGAACTTGCACTGTGAATGCAATTTTTTTCAGCATAAGTGCAAAACCTTAAAAAATATGCTGTAAACATGATGTATGGAGGCTTTCTTTCCATGACAATAATATACCACGAAAAAGATGTAATTTATGAGAAATTGAGAATTTTATAGAGGACCTTTTTTATTTTCATTGAAAAAGATCAACAAGAATCTGGTTTTTTTTAATACTCTAACAACAGTTTATAAAATGAAAAATAAATAATAAGGTTCATTAACAACCTTACTTGAATAGGATCTATTCTACAGGCTCGTATAACTATATCCTCGAGTTCTAAGGAGACAGGATGGTGGATGACACGTGGCCTCATGTCCAGAGCATGATTAGTGGTGAAGATCCCTGTCGGATCTCAACTGTAGAGGATCGTTCTCGTTCATGCCCAGTTGAGTTGGGCTCAAGGTTGTCTGACAGACCCGTAAAACAATAAGGTTCATTGTGTTCAGCGAATACTGAATCTTCAAATGTCCTAAGGACTAACAATTGGAAGCCATATTACACAAACCACAGATATTAACATGTCTAATACACACTATAACAAAATTATTACTTTCTTAACGCACATCATCAGAACCAAACATTAGGCCTAACAAGTTACAATCTCAACTCAATACCTCAAACAACAAGCTCCACTAACCTCAAACAAGCACCGGCAACGAGCGGCAAAGCAGCCAGCTGGAAAGCCCTGCGGCGTCCAATCCCGTCCGCAATCCACCCACTGAACAAGCACCCAACAAGCGCACCACCCAAACACGTGCTCACCACAAGCCCTGAATCCATAATTGTTACCACCATCAAATCAAAAAATAACAAAAAAAAAAAATCAAAAACTCATCCAATTGAATTATATCCACCTTCTTCCAAGGTGTTCCCAGCAAACCCTAAATCAACAGATATGCTCTCCAGCGGCTCATTCACAACTCTGCAGCAGCAGAACCATCATATTAGATTAAATTGAATTGCCAAAATGCAATTAACTATAATTAATGGTTAAAAATTACCCGAGATGGTAGCCAAACAAGAACGAGGCGATAGTGGCGACCAGCACGTGAGGCAGAGACTGTTTCCAGGAAACATAACAAGAAGAAGGACTGATGCTGCTGCCATTAATGCCGGCACTCTCTTCATCCTTCCCATTCAACAAAGACAGTCGTACTGATGAAAAGAAACCAAATTTTTTTTATTAGAAAAAAAATGAAAATTATGAGAAATTACAATATAGTTAAAATGAAAATAATCAACCTGAAGGATCATCGTCATCTGCTGCTCCTTGGTTGGAGAGATCCCTGGGAGACATTCGCTTGTGTATCGATGATGAACTACGGCTCAACTGCATCATCGCCTACCTGGCCGTCTGTTCACACAAATTTAAATATCAAAATCATAACAAAATCTCAACTATTTTTTTCTAACAAAGAAATATAAGAGAATTACGTCACCTGATTCGTAAAACCTAGCATGAGATCGATGTCCCCTGCTATCTTGCGCCTCTCCCAAAACACTCCCCAATCTCCGACTTCTAAATTTTGGGTCTGTTAGCTGATGGATTTGCTTGGTAACGGAATCGGTGGAGGAGGCAAGTGGGGAAGGTTCAGGTGCTAACGTGCGCCGGGAGCAAGAAAGTAGTAGTTTCTCGAAGCAAGTTTTCTTTTCTTTTCTTTTTTTTTAATTTTGATTATTGAGGGGTTTATCATCGTACCGACTGAGATTGAGAGGACCTCGGTTGCTGAGAGGGAACCGACACAAAAAGGACACGTAATCTCGTTCCGTGTTTGCGTCGGCTAGATTATAGCATTTGAGTCACTAAAACATAATTAATAATAACAGAGGAGTATTATTAAGAAATATAATTATTAAAATGGGGTATAAGCACACGGGACCACCGGTCCATTTATCATGTGTTAGGTTTTCCGTGGCGGGCCCCTCTCCTTCTATCGTTTAGAGGGGAGTTTCCAATGGAGCACATCAATTTTACCCGTGAGTACATCTCTCTGTATTTTTTTTTTTTTTTGGCCCATGCCCAAAGTCCGAATAGTTATAAAATAGGTTCTTTGGAAAAAATTGGTGTGCTCAATTGGAAACTCCCATTTAGGATTGGCAATCGGGTTTGGATCCATCGGGTTAATCCGAACCCAACCATGCGAGATTACAGGAGGAGCACATTCAAAATTTCTAAAGGCTTAATGTTTTTCTTTTGAGGATGCTTTTGGCTCACTAGAAAAAGTAACAGTGAAGTAGAAATTAAAAAGTAATTTATAAAATGAAAATAAGATGAAGAGATTTCTTTTTATGTTTGCCAATTTATGGAAAAAAAAAAGTATATTAGGGAGTAAAGAGAGTATTATTTAATTGATTAAATAAAACTAAAATTGTAATATTTTATTTAGTATATATAAAAATATAACTTTTAAATTATAATGATGGCTTATAAATAAAACAATACTTTTTGCTTTGATCCTCTACTTCCTAAACTCTTTCGAGTTAAAAATATGAGGAAGAAAAATTTAGAAGTAATGTGTCATATAGGCGTCACATCATTATATAAGAAGTAACTTCCTATTCGTGGCCAAACAAACACTTGAAATTACAAAAGTAGACTTATTTCTACTATTTCTATTTAACTTCCATGCAAACGAATGCACCACAAATGTTGATATGTGAGTATAGTCCCACATTAAATACAACAAGGGCTGCTTATGAGTTTAAATCAAATGTTGGGATAACTACCTATTAGATTAAGTTTTTGGTTAGATTTTCTTGATTTTATGTTTAAAACCAACAAGTCCCAAGGCGGCCGATCCATCTCTCAAACAAGTTATATCAAAATTCAGATTATGGCCTAAGAGAAATGAAATTGGTGTAGTTATGGTATAGACCAAAGTCGAGATCGCACTACAGATGGTTCTCACATTCAACGACATAGATGGTAGTAGCCATAGTGCAGATTGTTATAGACCAAAGCCGAGATTGCCCCCAAAGAAGGTTCTCACAATCCGCAATGTGGATGTTAGTAGCTAGGGAAATTCTATTTGATAACACCAATTTGCTCAGTTAGCCCACTCCTAAAATTTTAATGTTAGATTAATATGGCCCAAATATATATTGAGGTGATAATTAAAAATAATGGGTTATTAAGTTACTCACATATTTTGGGCTTTAAGTCTGGCCCATTCCCTTGATGATAGGGATAGCTTTGACAATCTGTGTCAAATTAGGATTCTCTTGATGGTAGGGATAGTTTTGACAATTTGTGTCAAATTAGGGTTTCATGAGTAACCGGGTCCCTAATCTAGCCTCTATATAAACGTCTGTGCCTCCATCAAACAGAGCGTACATAAAACTTCAGATTGTATAGAGGTGATAGGTCAGAAGATCTCGGTTTAAAAGGTAATCAAGGCGTGATCCAGGTTAGACTTCAGATTTAATCAATATGGCTGCAGGTATGTAAATTCCGCTGCATTCAATTTTATTTTGATGATTGAATTCAAGTTCTTTCGTGTGGCATCAGAGCCAACCTTCATGCTATATTGATTAATCTAATAGATGGGCTTGAAGGTATCGATCAGAACCCTAGCCGTTATTTTTGAAGATTTTCGATCTTTAATTAAATTAAATAGAGACGTTTCAGTAACTATGAACACCTAAAGTTTGTGGCGCAATTGGCTAGGGCGTAAATTCCAAATCTTTGGTTGAGAGTTTGAGCCTTACTGCCGCATATTTATACTGTCTAACCTTTTTTTTTTAAAACTGTGAAATAAAAAAAAAAGGAGAGACTTGCTAACTGTGGAGATCGAACAGCCGATCAAAGTCGACCAAAGTGTTGAGGGTAACAAGCTCTAGCCAACTGAGCTACTGCAGTTCTGTGTTTGTATTAGTGCTCGTTAAATTTTTGTTATCTATTTAAATTTATATGATTCCCGTGATGCATCACATTTAAACATGATATTAATGAATGGATTAGTTTATAGTATGTTTCATAATTTGATAAATTTGGGGATATGAAACATTGTAATTAATATGATTACAAGTTAGAGCCTGGCCTTTATTATGGTTTAGAACATACATAATATGTACAAAGGCAATAAAGTAATTGAATCTTTGTCATGAGGGATTTTAAATGATTTAATGTCCGATTAAAATTATGGGTATTTATCGATAAATTTACTCCATTAAAGTTGAAAGATCGGAGCTAATGATAAGTGTATATCCATTTTATGGTTATTTATTGGATATAAAGTAAATTTAATGAAATTGTGATTAAGTAATAAAATAGTTACTTTGCCCCACAGGGAAGTAGTTATTTTGTTGTTTAATTAGGATAAGGTGATAAATAAAATCTTAAATAATTATCCTATGCCCACAGGTATGGATTTTATTTTGGTTTATTTTATCAGCCTTATCATGAAGTTTTGAGACAAACATTATATTCTATAAAATTTGTAATTAAATAATAAGGTAAGTACTTTACCCCACAGGGAGGTATTTATTTTCTTGTTTAATTAGAATAAGGTGGTTAATTGAGTGTTAAAGTGCTATTCCTAGGCCCACAGATATGGAATTGGTATTTTAATGACTTGTCTTACCAGCCTTATTATAAAGGGTTTGTAAATTCAATATTATTTGTGACCTGTTGATGTACGGATTTATAATCCAAATATAAACAAATTGGATCCGAGGACAACTAGCGGTTATTTTATTGGCTATCCAGTTAACTCCAAGGGGTTTAGATTTTATTGTCCCTCAAATACACTAAAGATAGTTGAATCAAGAAATGCTAAATTCCTTGAGGATTCTGAGGTTAGTGAGAGTTATCCTCATATGGTACAAATTGAGAAAACTGTAGATTCTGTTGAACGACTACTAAACTTAGATCAATTGATTGTTTTTCAAGATACTCAATTGAGTAGCATTGAAGAACAACAAATTCAAGAACAATCCCATGAAGAGAATATTCCTGTTGAACCCACTGTTCAACAAGAAGGGGGTGTAAGAAGATCCACAAGGGTAAGAAAATCAGCTATCTCTAGTGATTATTTGGTCTATTTGCAGGAGTCAAGCCTTCTAGATGATCCTAGTTGTTTTTCACATGCCATGGATAGTGTAAATTCGAGCCTTTGGTATGAAGCCATGCAGGATGAGTTGAAATCTATGGATAATAATCAAGTTTGGGATCTCGTTCAATTACTGGAAGGGTCTATAGCTATTGGCTGTAAATGGGTTTATAAAACTAAAAGAGACTCATCTGGTAATATTGAACGATATAAGGCCAGACTTGTTGCAAAAAGTTTCACTCAAAAGGTAGGTATTGATTATCACGAAACCTTCTCTCCAGTTTCTAAGAAGGATTCATTCAGGATAATCATGGCTTTAGTGGCTCACTTTGATCTAGAATTACACCAAATGGATGTGAAGACAGCATTCTTGAATGGGGATCTTAAAGAAGAAGTGTACATGACTCAGCCTGAGGGTTATTGTCAGTGATAAAAGTCATTTGGTTTGCAAATTAAAGAAATCTATATATGGATTAAAACAAGCCTCACGTCAGTGGTATTTAAAATTTCATGATGTTATAACCTCTTATGGTTTTACAGAAAACGTCGTTGATGAATGTATATACCTGGTGAGTGGGAGCAGATATATGTTTTTAATCCTATATGTAGATGATATTTTGCTTGCAAGCAATGACTTAGGATTGCTACATGAGACTAAAGAATTTCTCTCGAAAAACTTTGAAATGAAAAATTTAGGTGAAGGCTTTTATGTCATTGGCATAGAGATTCACAGAGATAGATCTGAAAAGACATTAGGATTATCTCAAAAAGGTTATATAGAAAAAGTTTTAGAGAGATTTAGGATGAGCAATTGTTCATCATCTGTAGCACCCATTGTCAAAGGGGACACCTTCAGTCAGAAACAGTGTCCAAAGAATGACTTGGAACGAGAAGAGATGAAATACATACCATATGCATCTGCAGTTGGCAGCTTAATGTATGCACAAGTATGCACAAGACCTGATATTTCATTTGTAGTAGGGATGTTGGGCAGATACCAGAGTAATCTAAGATTAGATTACTGGAAAGCTGCTAAAAAGGTTATGCGGTATTTGCAAGGAACCAAGCATTTTAGGCTCACATACAGACACTCTGACAATTTAGAGGTGGTTGGATATTCAGATTCAGATTTTAATGGGTGTGAAGACACTAAAAGGTCTACATCTGGTCACATTTTTATCCTTGCCGGAGGCGCCATCTCTTGGAGAAGCATTAAGCAAACCATTTCAGCTTCTTCTACTATGGAGGCAGAGTTTATAGCTTGCCATGAAGCTACTGCACAGGCGTTGTGGTTAAGGAATTTCATCACAGGTTTGAGCGTCGTTGACAGTATTTCACGACCATTGAGGATTTACTGTGATAATTCAGCTGCAGTGTTCTTTTCAAAGAACAATAAAAGTGGAAGTGGAAACAGGCACATTGACATTAAGTACTTGGTCGTGAGAGATCGAGTAAAGGAGCATTCAATTGCCATTGAGCATATTAGTACTAATCTCATAATTGCTGATCCTATGACTAAAGGTTTGCCGGCTAAGTCGTTCGTGGATCATGTAGAAAGAATGGGATTGTTGAGCTCTTTGTGATCCATTTATTTCCATTTGAGTTTTGTTTCAATTAGAGATGATAAACTTTTGTGCACATTAAGTTATATTTTATTTCATCTCATATTTTGGTTTGGACCTGAATGAATTTAAGTTCAAATAAAGATTTATTCATTCATTAAGTTTGAGTACTTGATTAAGAATTTTTCTTAATATTGTAATACATGGAAGGGAGTGTTCGCCAATATAAAGAACATAACCGCCATGATTCATATTAAGAGAGTTTTTAGTTAAGTTATGAAGTTAACCCATGATTTGGCATGTCAAATGTTTATGGCCATTTTCAGTTTTATCACCTATAAAGTATTTCATATATCTTTGGGCCAAGTGGGAGAATGTTAGATTAATGTGGCCCAAATATATATTGAGGTGATAATTAAAGATAATGGGTTATTAAGTTACTCACATATTTTGGGCTTTAAGTCTGACCCATTCTCTTGATGATAGGGATAGTTTTGACAATCTATGTCAAATTAGGATTCTCTTGATGGTAGGGATAGTTTTGACAATTTGTGTCAAATTAGGGTTTCGTGAGTAACCGGGTTCCTAACCTAGCCTCTATATAAATGCCTGTGCCTCCATCAAACAGAGCGTACACAAAACTTCAGATTGTATAGAGATGATAGGTCAGAAGATCTCGATTTAAAAAGTAATCAAGGCGTGATCCAGGTTAGACTTCAGATTTAATCAATATGGCTTCAGGTATGTAAATTCCGCTGCATTCGATTTTATTTTGATGATTGAATTCAAGTTCTTTCATTTAAAATATTACAATTTACAAGCTTTACCATCACTTTTTTATAATCATATTTTTTTTTCTGGTTGGAAATTAATCCTGGAATAATATTAAATCCGTTTGGAGACTAATCTCCGAACAGTGTGAAAACCGTTTGAGATTATGAATCCTGGACTGAAAAAGGTGGGCTCACTGAGTGAAATGGTGCGCTCAAATAGTATTTCCCTAGTAGCCATGGTGTAGGTTGCTATGGACTAAAATCAAGATTGCCCTCTGGATGGTCAGACGGTGTCGGGGCCATGGTTTGTACAGCAGTCACATATGAAAGTAAATTTGATTGCTTTTGAAACAGTTTGAAACTTAGTTTTTGTTCGATTTTTTTTTTTTTTTTTTTTTTTTCTAAACTAACATTGACTACTTTTCTGCAAGAGAAAGTAAATTTGTAAATAGGATAAAATATGCGAGAGGAGTCTTTACCGCCGCAGAAAAAGCTTTTTATAATTCAGCTTTGCCAAAAAGGGAAAAAACATTATAAGTTGTATCCGAAAATAGTCGACTTATTTGAATTGCAACAATTGTCGTGCAATTGTAGTACTGCAAAATTTGTGTCTACTGAGGTCCTGTTTATTTACTTAGAAGTATATGAAGTAAATAAGAGAATTAGAAATAATTTTTTAAAAATAAAGTGGTAGAAAAAACTATTTCTTGCTCTTCCTTAATTTGTTTGGTCTATATTGGAGTGAAAAGTGTATACTTTTTTTACTTCAACAAGTTAAGTTGAAAGAGAAAATGAAATAAAAAAAATAATCTTTTGATTTTTTAATTATTTTTTTCTCGATATATGAGATCCTTCACTCTTCTAATGATTTTGTGATGGAAGATAATTAGAGGAATTATATTGTCACATAGGATCCAACTCAGCAAGTAGAAAGTAACTTCCAAATTACTTCTGAACCAAACAAACAGTAGAAATAGTATAAGTAAATTATTTTTCTTACTTCCTATACCACTTCAGTGTAAACAAACATGACGTTAAAGCATGGAAGGTATTTGGATTTTTTTCAGTATGACTTATTCTTACAATTGTCTGCTACGTTTAGGATTTGGTGGAGTCATCTAGGGTTCGCGTAGGCTCTTGAAGTGAGTTGCTATTTGCAGTCATTTCTGGACAAAGCTAGCTCACCTCCTAAAAGCTCGCTCACCTGCTAAGTACTCTCCCCATGTTTTTAAATTTTAACTAATTTATTAAATTTACTCCCCGTTATTATCAATTACCATTCTAAATTTTCTAACTACACCACCATTTCCAACCCCCCCTCCCCACCTCAGACCACCATGGTCCCCCATCCAATCAATGTCACCTCGCCGCCCTCCCCTACTGTGCCACCTCTCTCTCTCTCTAACTCGTGTTATTGGTACGCTGCCTTCTTTGACCGGCACCTTGGAATCGAGCAAAAGGGGAGTTTCCAGATGGGCACAACTTTTTTCACTTAAAACTTCTATTTTATTACAATATTATCATTAAAAATTTTGGACCAAAATATCCTGTCTTCTTCTTCTTTTCTCCTCCATAGTCTCTCTATCAACTTTCCTCTATCGCTCTCAGGAAAAAAACCCGCCGCCCGCCCGCCTGCCCTCCGCCCTCCATCACTCCTCGTCGAAGCCAGGAAAAAAATCTGCCTGTCCTCCGCCCTCTGCCCCCGCTCCGCCCCGCCCCCACTCCCCCGCTCCCTCTCCGCCCGGCCTTGATCCGGGCTGGACAGCCCGAATCAAGGCCGGACGGCGAGGGAGAAGGGGAGTGGGGACAGTGCGGGGGCGGATATAGGAGAGCGGTTCCTTCATTTTTTCTTGAGATGGGTTTTTGGGTTAAAAAGTGATGGGTTTTTTCTTGAGAACGTGTGGGAGAGATGAGGAGATGAGGGAGAGGAGGAGACGAGGGTATTTGGATAATATTGGTGGGCTCACTAGGAAAAACCCTCTCTTTTGAAAAGAGAGGGTGTTCTCTCACTAGGAAAAATCATGTGCCCATCTAGAAATTCCCGAGCAAAAGATAGAAGCTATGCACGGCCAAATAGAGACCATACAAACAGGAATTTTTTTGGGCCACTACTAACCGAGCAAATTAACTTTGTTCATCAATTTTTGACCAAACAAACCCATGTTTTCTAAAATTTAGAAACCAAAAAACTCATGGAAAAGTTATACCAAAATATCAAAAAATGTGTTGTATTAGTTTCGATGGACTCATTCAACAATCATTAATTTCTTGAAAAAAAATTTCCTAAAATAATTTTTGGGTCTATGGTTAAATACAAGAGGAAGATGGGTTTGAACGTGGATGATTTGAGAATAAGGATTATAATTTAAGGGGGTGTAGTTGGTATAAGAGGCCCATTTTTGTCTAATTATATTACAAATATAATTTTGAATATTGCAAAATTTTGAAGATGAGTGAGCTTAATTCAAAATCAGGATCAAATACTAAAAAAGGAAGTTATATAGCAAGATAAGTATATTCTCGAATGAGTATATATCTTGCTAAAAAAGGAAGTTGTATATAGCAAGATAAGTATATTCTCGAATGAGTATATATCTTGCTATATATTCTCGAATGAGCTTTCTACTAACTTATTTTTGAATCCTAATTATAAATGTCTATGCCTTATTAAAACTACATTAGAAGAAACTTTGCAATTGATTCAACATCAGATCACACAACTAATTAGCTTAGTGATATTGAAATTTGATATTCTTTTCTCGATGAGCAATTTGTCTTTCAGAGCATGAACAATGCAAAAAACTATCCTCACGCAGAATTTTACAAACCGGATAATATTCAAGAACTCAATAGATGGATAATTATGCAATATCGAGGTAACTTATTGCATAGATTGCCAAGTTAAATCCAACTATGAAGAGTAAAATAAACATTAAGTAAATATTATCCATTCTTATTCAGGAGAAATTGATCAAAAAAAATTCATAAGTCTATATTATGCATAGTTATTTTTCGTATCATTATGTGTGTGCCCCTCCATGGTGGAGAACAAGCATCAATCATTGTTGTGGTCACAATAGGTTGGTGGTCGCCGACCATTGCTTTTTGCTGATTCAATACCACAAATCAATGATGTCTATAGCACTACCACCATAATTGTCGTGGTTAGAATCGACAATTGCAATTAGTAAGTCTCTACCATGCAATTGGTATTATTATCAACGATTGTGTGATCATCAGCATAGTCATATGAGATGCCCCTTATTATTGTAGCACCACTATAAGAGCATTCTTATTAGAATTATTATATTATCAAATTTTCTAATGATATGGTGGTTAAATCTCAAACTTTCATATCTAGCAGACTCACCAAGAAGGATCTCACACATCAAATTTTCGCCTCACACTTCTAGATATCATACGGTTCTTTTAGATTCACCAAATTTTGCTATGAATTAGAATTTATTTAAAGTGCATCCTATATTTTTTGTCTCTTCTCAGAAAAACTTAAGAAAAATGAGTAGAAAAGTAAGATTACATTTTAATAGGATACTATGCATGATGGTATAAAAGTATAGTTAAAATATAAAAGATATTATATTTTAATATGATGGTTAATACGATAGAAGATATATTAATTTTAAATTATAGTAAGATATAACATTTTAGTGGGATTATGATTGGAATTGTGATTCTATCATCGAAAATACAAAAAAAAAAAAAAGGATAATACGTAGGATGGTATAAAAATGGATCACCAATCAGATAGTATGGCTATGATGATGATTGATTTTGGCGATGCTTATAAAAATATCCTAAGATTTCTCCTCAATTTGGATTGCTAGTTGTATAACATGATTTCAACATAACAATGTTTGGATAAATATTCAAATTACACCAAAAATGATAATGTGATATTTAAACTATCATAACTATAATCAAATCAATAACACTATGAAATGTGTGTTTTGTATATGAATTGCAACCTAACAACCCAAGGAAAAATAAAGACAACTTCTAAGGCAACACCCTAAATTTCTAAGGGAATCCCACTTATAAAGAACCCCCCAGCCATCCCCACCTCCCCACAACAAAAAAAATAAAATAAAATAAAAAAAATAAAAATCAATGACCTAGTTTTTTCTAAGAGCAATTCACTAAATTACCCCCATACCCCCCGTCCTTTAATGCCCACTCCATCTTGATTATTTTGCAACATAATTTTATGATTTATTAAAAAAATGTTATTTGAAGATGTTTTAGAAAAAAAAATTTAATTACTTAGTTTTTCATTAATTTGATCATTACTATGGTTCAAACTATTAACATCTTAGAATCCAGCTTAAGTGCCAACCAGTAAGCTAGTCAATTGACTGAGACCATAAGATAGATTTAATTATAGGGTTAATTATACTCATATCCCCTATAGTATGAGGGGTGTATAATTTTATTACCTCTGAAATTTAAAACTCTCACTTAGACCCCTACACTGCAGAAAAAAACTGACAGTAAAGCTCAGACGAAAATATTTTTTTCACGGTCCAAGAAATCTAAGTGAGAGTTTAAAATTTTAAGGGTGATAAGTTATACACTCGCATATTGCAGTAGGTCTGAATGTAATTAATTCTTAATTATATAAAGTTATTTTAATATCTTATTTTATTACCCAATTCAATTTGAATAGGGGTTCTTTAACTAATATGACTTTCTCATTAAGGTAACCAAATTAAATCCTCAAAATCCTTTATAATTCTCACCCTTTCTTTTCCAATGCAGAAAAAAGAAAAGAATTAGAGAGAGAGAGAAAGAGAGAGAAGAATGAGGAGATCTAGCCTTGCATGTTCAAGCCTAACCACGTCCGGCTAGATTATATATCGCCATCGTTCAATCCAAATAGGTTCTAGACTTACTGAATCATGTTATCTATTGTTTTCTTATTTATATGTTTTAATATGATAAATTTAATGTATTGTTTTTAAATTAATGATCTTGCTTAAGTTTATATGAACGATGAAATTTCGATGGATTATTGGTTGAGATCATGACTAAATTTATTTATTGCATTGAATTAGGTTATTGTAGGAATATGATGTATCGTATAGATTGACTGAATATTCTTGTTACCCTAAGCATCTTTATGAATTTGAAGAAAAATAAAATTATTAAATGAAAGCGAACAATATGAGTGATGATAAGTTAAAGAGTTTACTACACTGTTATTGATTATGAATACTGATTATTGTTGCCAAAAATGACTATCATCACCATTACATCGACTGAATTGAAAGACTATCCAAAAGACTGAAAATATTGAACACACCGAGTTTTGGAAGAAACCAATGATTGTTATAATTAGGTTGGGCGTAATCGCCACTGTATCTCATTCTGAGGATCTAAAGTAAATATATGTAGCATCGATTACTATTTGCAAGATATTGTTATAATTCGAAAAACTTATAGTAAAAAAAAAAAAAAACTAACAGAAATAAGAGGGAACAATTATCTTGTTTTTTGCTTTTGTGAGGTCTTTTGGTATGATGATGAAAATGAATCATGTTTTCCATTGACAGTTTACTTATCTCTATCTCGACTCTATGATAGAGTTTGCTAGAGAATAATAAGAGTAGCTCTCTGAACTTTATTTTTTTTCAAACTAGAAGCCAAGATCTTTGAATATTCACAGCCTCTGAGTAGTGAAATATAAATATCTTTCTCTGATTCTTAGTGTCTCTATAGTTTTTGTTTTTACTCTCCTGATGACGATTTATAACCTTAGAGGATGTAACCACTCTCTCTTTATTTCATCTACACTAGGACTAAAAATCCCTTATTAAGTGGAAAATATAGTGCATAATCGTTCTCCCTATCAGTGGGCTTAAATGGTCAGATGCAGAATTAACTCCTACTTTGAAATGGATGCGTGGGGCTATGAAAATAGCCCTGCGCTCAAAGCCCCATATGAGGTTGTCCATAGCCTCATGCCTATGTGTCGTGCGAGGTTACATGTTAACTACACATTGCTCTTTATGCAGAGCTAAACTTTGGCTTTTCTTGGAAGTTTTACTTGCTCTTTTTTTTTTCCCATCTACTTGACTATTTCACATTCGGGAGGGCCGAGATAGTCTCCGATCAAACACCTTACTATTACCATTTTTTCGAATGTCACGATATATTGTTGTTGTCGTTTTTCTGGATATCGTAGAATATTACTATTACTGTTTTTCCGGGAGCAATGAGAATGCATTTAGAGTATTAAATTAATCTGAAGCTATCAAAATACCGTAATAAAAAGACTAGTTAATCTAAAGAATAAATTAAGTCATGTGCGTAATGAATAAGATGAGGTGTTACTACTTTATTTATGTCTGATTTACTATGATATTAGTACTCCTATTTTCATATTACTTTATTGTTATTGATCGTTTTACTGACAATTTGGACATACATGTCCAGACTTAAAGGTAAACTCACCCAAGAAGGATTAGGGTCTACACTACTTCGAGGAGTAGGTGGAGTTACAATAATGATTGATCGGTGGACTTATATTTAGCTTTTATTATCATATCGTAATAAAATGTCATTGACATATTTATTTATTTATTTATTTGCTTCCAAACAGTTATTATTGGTTTTAGTATTATTCTTTGTAACTACTTTTTTTATTCTTTATTGGAACAAACTTATCTATTTTACATAAGAATTTATTAATTTATTTGAGAATTGTTAAGCTTATTTTCTAATGTGATTGACTGTATTATAAATTCAAAACTAATTGTGCTATCACATGTTACCGAACGACTCACTTATCCATGTGCCGAGTAGCGGGGCACTACATACCCCGAACATCCTTTTGCTGTCGCCGCCCCCTGTCGCGAGCTGCCCCCTGAAAATCTACCCTGCCGCCACCAACCCCTTTGCTATGCACTACCCTGCTCTCCACATGCTCACCCCCTTCCCTCCTCCCTCCCCGATCCCCTCCGCCACCCCTTCCCCTCCAACCATCGCCAACCCCTCTGTATGTTGCCCTCCTTCCTCCGATACCCACGTTTCTCATCTCACTCTTTTCCTTGTTGGCAACTTCCGCCAACTTCTGTGCCTAGCCACCCCTTTCAATAAAGATAAATTTGTCCATAAAAAATAACTGTAAATTTATAATTTTTTTGAAATTTTTACGATGCCGTTATGAATCTAGTATGTGCCTTTATAAGCTCTCAAAAAGAAGATATATGGAAAAGGGAAATTCTATATGTGCCTACCTTTTTTCTAATTACTGCATTGGAAATTTCATTATTATTACTAGTTTGTCATTATAAATTTCTGTCTAATTATCCTCATCTTTTTAGTCATATTCTATTTGTACAAAACCTAACAAGTAGTCCTAATATAAAAACTTCTTCATTTTCTCATCTCTCTCAACATAAATTATCAAACAAAAAAAAGTGCGCTTTATTTTTACCAAATCTATTATCAAATCTTAATCTAAATACTATCTTCATTACAATTTAGAAGTGCACTGGGGAAGTCAAAAAGCTTTGAGGACAATGAAAAATACAATTATGAAATTGATCTCAATGGAGGATTCACCATGTGTTGAGGTAGGAATCAATTATTTGTTTAGTTTAAATATCCGTATATTTTAGTTAAAATATTCGGACACAGTTCTAATTTGGAAATATGGAGGAATTGGAGCTCGAACGTCGTTTGGGTCTTGAAAGTGCAGGAAAACTATTCAGATATTAAGACCCTAACGAATTATGAATATGTTTGGATATTAAGACTTGAACAGAGTGGAAGACTGCAATGTGAACACAATAGAGAGGAGAGACAAAAGAGAGAAAAAAACAGTCAGAATAACTAGGAAATATTAGAAGAACTATTCAGATATTAAAATCCGAACGAGTTAGAAATCTATTTAGATATTAAAACATGAACGAAGTGAGAGAGGGCGACGAGAACGCAACAGAGAGGAAAGAATAATAAGTGAAAAAAAAAATCAGGATAAGTTAGAAATATTAGGAGGTGTAAGAGAACCATTCAGTTATTAAAGTCCGAACGAGTTAGAAATATATTTGGACGTTAATACTTCTATGAAGTGGGAAATGGCGACGGAAATACAATATAGAAGAGGAAGAAAAAAAGAATAAAGATAACTTGTAATATTAGGAGGTAAACTTAGAGAAAACTCTTGTTTATGAACTTCAAGACAGACCATCTTAGGAAAAGGGAATACTTAGAAAGAAAAAAAAAAAAAAAAAAAAAAGGGCGCATTTAGAATTTCTCTGTGGAAAAATAGAAACTGAAATTCTAAGCCGCAGCCTGCAGCCTTCTCCCCTGTATAAAATACAAATAAAAGGCTAGATACATAATCAATCCTTGAAAAGAACAACCAGATGCTCCCCATGTTTTTCTTAGATAGCCCCAAAAGCGATAGCAAAAATACCCCTGGGCTCACTAAGAAAAACATGGGGCGCATCTAGTAATTGTCATCATTAAAACTTGGTTTCTTGGTTGGGCCGAGCGAGACAAAGTCAGGGTTTGGGAAAGAAGGGGGGATAAAAAAAAAGAAGGCAAGATGCGGCCTCGCGAGAGAGAGCGAGATCAGACATCGCCAGAATCCTCGCCGACGCCATCGACTCCGCCGCCTCGGCCCGCCATGAACCTCAGCAGCATGGTGGTAGGGCCATCGGACACCGCCGGTGGAGACTTCGAGCCCGGAGACCTCAACCACTGCGTTAACTTCCCCGCCACCAATCCCCACCGCCGGGATCCTCCCCCGCCGTCGGATCTCCACCGTCGCCGCGGGAAGTCTCCGCCGCCCTTCCTGCGGCGCGGAGATTCGTCTGTTGGATTCCGCCGCCGCAATTCTCCGCCGGCGTTTCGGCAGCGTGGTGGAGGAGGAGGAGGATCGCCTCCGCCGTTTTATCGTCATTCTCGGTCTCAACGTTTCCATGTTAATTCAGGTCGCATTTCTTTTCTCCTTGTTTTTTTCCCTGAAACCCTAGATTTAATTTTTGGAAACTGTCAAAAATCTTGGACTTTTTTTTTTTTTGGATCTGTTACTGTCAATTATGCTTATGGTAACTGGTTTAGATATATTTTGCTCTACTAGTTTTCTTTCATACCCTAGAAAATTTAGACTTGTTATTGTGTATTCCTATAAAACCTTCGTGTAATTTTACTCTGTGAAATAAGTCATTTTGGGAGGGATGAGAATGGGCAGATCTTTGGACCAATTTTTAGCCTGTTCTACTCAAAATTTTAAACTATAAAATGAATTTTTCATTTCTAATTCAAAATTTTGAATATGATTGACCAATAATTAGCTCTTGTAGCTACCCATTCTCATCCCTAGTTTTGGGGGAGATCAACAGTTTCAGGTGGCGTAAATGCCTTGAAAGGATGTAGCTTAATAACGAAGGTATGGAAATTCACATGAAATTGTTCCCATGTTGGATTGAACTATTTGTTTTGGTTGCTTAGACTATATAAATTATTGTTTTATGCGGCCAACTTGTGCTTTTTGGCTAAGTAACGTCTTAATAAATCCTATTAGATACATTAATTGTTCAATAGCTGATTATTGTTACATGCTTTCTTGTGATTAGCGTTTTGTGTTCAGTGGGGATGGCTTTTCTGCCAAAAGTTGCTTTGGTTTTGGAATATCATTATGACACCAATTGTACGTATTGTTTTCTTTTGATTTCATGATGAACACGAGGAGTCTTTTTGTGAATGGAATTGGCAAGGCAAAAACATAGAAATTCAAACTTTTGTAACTTGAAATCTAGGGCCCTGTCTATTACATTAGAGCTTTGATTTCTCTCGCACTTGAAATTGGAATCTTCAGTAAGTTAATATTTGTATGTGCATACAACATTAATGAGGATTTCTACATCAGATCACTCCATTGCAGCGTCGTCATCATTGTCATCATCTTATCCATCCAAATATGTTTAACCATTTCACATTTTTAGGTCATCGTTTTTACTATTTTATTTGGATGAAGAAAGGTTGGATATATTTTTTAATTTATATCCAATTGCTAATTGATGAGATTGCGCGCCTATATGATTGTGATTCCTTTTTTGGTGAATGACCTATGGTCAAGTCTCAAGAAAGGAGGTCAGGATTGTTTCAAGAACTTTTTTACACACCAACGTGCTCAATTTTTCTCCTTTTGCTTTTGGCTTCCAAAGGTTAACCATTGACAATTCAAATTAGTCTCATTATCATGTATGCTTGTGCCTTTTCCCTTTTTATCCTAAAACATATGGATGTTGTTCTCGATTTTGGTGCTAATTATGAGATAACCAAGCAGTGATTTAAAATAACTATCTTAAGAAGGTAGGTCAGTCAATTACCTTACGGACTTGTTTGGTAGCAAGAGTTACGAAGGTTTAGAGCTTTCTAGGAGTAGGTGTTATAAGGGGTTGAGAGACTATATTAAAATTAAAAGGTTATAATCAAGAGTTGTTAATGCTTGGAAAGAGTTGGTGTAGGAACACCAATCCTCTTTTAGAAAAGTAGGGAACTGAAAGTATTTTCAAAAAAATCTCAACATTGCCTTTGACTCCTACTTTGTCATAATTGGCTAACTTGTGAATTTTTTTAGCGTTTGGCAGGGATTAGCTGGTGTTAGAGGGGTAACACCTACTAACTCCGGTCATAAGCATGACCTATATAAAGCTTATATTACTTGGTTCCATAATATTATAAACCACTTATAGATGAAAATGACAATAATCTCTCTTTACGAGCTTTGGAAACTTTAGTTAAAGCTACTCACGCGGCACATCTATTGCTTTGATATGGGGGACATGGCTTTGTCCCCCAAAATTCACATGTCCGACACGTGTAGATGTGGGAATTGACACTGCATGCAATCAAAGCAAGTATTGGTGGTTATATCCAAAGTTTCTAAAAAAAAAGAAGGAAGCACAAAAATGGAGTTAATTAAGCAAAAAAAGGAGTTTATTATGCCCACTATGGCAATAAAATCTTGAGCAATTGAGATATAATCACAAATCAGTTGAGACAATTCCAAATTGTTGCAATCTTATGCAAGATTGAATGCAATAGTTAATTGCAATCAAGTGCAACTGACTACAGTCAATTAGATAAATTGTAATTGATCATAGTCTGTTGCAATTTGGTTAATCATCACCATATCCATAAAAGGAAAAGAAAAAAGAAAAAGAAAAAAATAAAAGAAGCAAAACAACAAAAAACAATGAAAAAAAGCTTTAAGGGAGAAGAAAAAAAGAAGAAGAAATGGAATAGGTTCACACCTAAATTTTAATTCATGTAGTTCTTTAAGCCCGCTTTTACAACAACAAAAACAATAAAAGTAACAATAATAATAGTATAGCCGTGTCATTGGTTCTTGTTTTTTCAGATTTATCGTGTCGGACTCCTCGTATTCGAGTGTCCGTATCCGTTTCCAGGAACATAGATCTATTGTGAAGATATAGAGGAGTCATTGGAAGAACCTAAAGAAGTAAAAATTAATAAACCAAAGGAGGAAATGAAACTTAGATCTTGATATTGAACAAAACTTCATTAAGTCATCCTAAACTGAGTTACAACTCTATCAATTCGGATGAAATAGATTAAAAAAAAAAAACTAAATGTCCCATTTGTCTAATCAGAATTAGCATAATACTTCAAAGAACTCAATTTCAAAAGATTCTTTGTGGTTTTATGCATGGAAATCATATCTGATTCATGCAAACAACTGATAAGTATTTGAAAAATTCATCTCCTTATTTTCACAGAGGTCCTTTTCTACTTTTGATTCTATCTGAAATAGCAAAAGTAAATACTACCTTTAAATTACAGAAGCCTCTCTATGTTTAAATAACACCAATTCTTCTAATCCTACGAACTACAACTTGCAAATAGAACTTCATAAAGTCTTTTAGTTAAATGGACTTTGAAATTTTAAACACACCCCTCCCCCTGCCCAAAAATCAAAAAATGAAGATTCTCTCAAAGATGCTCTTGGCAAGGCCAAGAATCATAAATATTATTGATGTTAATGGACAATTAAAATCTCCAAGTCTTTTGACCCTTTAAAGCTATATGTCTATATTCAAGCCAAAAACCTGACAAATTATTTGAAGTAGGACCTACTTGATTTAAATTGACTTACTAGAACTTGTTTGAGTTCCCTTGAACACAAGCCAAGAGAGACTCTGAAACCTGCTCCTGATGTTCACAGAAAGCCATGGTAAGCTAAACATTTTTTTTTTTTTTTAAAATGACCATATGTTCTTGTCTAAATCTCTTACATTTTATGGGAAAGAAAGGTTTAGTGGGTGTATATTTGATTGGTGTGGTCTGTTGTCTCCGTTCAATACCTCACATCTTTCATGTGTATTATTTCTTGTAGCTGTTCTAATTTTTGAGGTGTACGAGCTCTGTGTTTTCCTGTCTGGTGATTTTAATTTATCCTTTTCTTCATTGATGAATTAATTGAATAAAAGAGTTCAAAGTATTTTTGTTACGTTGCTTGCTTGCTTTGTTGAGACATCTATCAGTTGTTTGCGGTTCTTTATGAAATCCTTTTGTTTCTGTTATTCAGTTTTGCAGCCTTTTAGGAAATGAGACTCCCTGACCACAATGTGCTGTCATGAAATAGATTAGCTTTATATCATTGCTTATGCATGTAAATTGTTTCTGTTCTTCGAGTTTGACACATCTGTCACCTTTGGCTAAGTATTGGAAGCATGGAGCTTCTTGTTTCATTTATTCACTTTGTTACATACTCATTGTAATGGTCAAACAGCTTGAGCTCTTCAATATGCAATACTGAGAATAATTCTGCTGTTATGCAATTTTCAGTTTCCAAGTTGCCTGGCTTGGCTGCAAGATTATGGGTAAGAAAGTCAGAATTTAGTATGGGTTCAGGTCTTGGCAGGTTGCTGTGGGAAAAGGCAGAATTTAGTATGAGTTCAGGTCTTGGCGGGTTGCTGTGGGGAATGTGCCGTGTTATAAATTAGTAGGATAAGGGATGGATGTGTTGGTTGGATAAAAGTTTGGTGATGGATATTTATAATCCTTCGTTCATTCCAAGGTTTGAAGTGTCAGATATTGGGTTTCATATGAGAGGTTTTCGTATCAGATGGGAGGTTTCATGACAGATGTCTGGATATTGAATGGTATATCAGGGATATAAGGTTAATATCGGGCTTTTTTATTGTGGTATATCGTTTATAACGGCCGGTATTTAGAACAGTGATTCATACTTAGTTTTATGTTAGAGGAATCACTTGGATGTTCTGCTTGAGCTATGTCTAACCCATAATGTCAGCAATGGGACTGCCGCATAAGTAGATGGAATGTTGTTTGGGATTAGTTTAGACATTGATAATGGCTAGAAAGTTTCCTTGGTCCTGCCAAGGTTGCTTGATTAACTGATGTGAGAGCCGACTTTTGGTGGTATAAATATGGCTGAAGTAGCAGCAGCATGACTGGATTTTGAGCGGAAACTCTTGGGATATTATTCCATAGGAACTCAGCATGCTAATTATTATTTATGGCGTCGTTTTGATAGTAATGACATTTGGAACCTGCTTTCTATTCCCTGTCCTAATTTTATGGATATCAGTTAGTTTTCAGTGGTTACCATTTGCAAAGTGCTATTGGTATTCTCTCATTTATGTTTGAGATTTACGTAAGCCTTTTCTATAATTCGGCAATTATGGTGCCGGCTTTGTTGGATTATTTGATCAATATTTCTTGGTTAAGTAACAGATACTGCTGTTAGTCCCCTTAAGAAAAAAAATCAGACTTGCTCAACAGGTGCAGCAGGGCTCATTGATTATATTGACTGGATAAAGGAATAAGGAAAGAAGGCTTGAAGCTTGCTAAGTTAAACAGATAATGATGGTAAAACGGATGAGGGGCTGCCAGTTATGAGGGTCAGAGAAATGATCCACTGTGGTTTTATTTGAATGCTATTCATTGGCAATAAACGGATATGCTTGGAATAAGGATTTATGTGATATCTCCTGTTTTGGTGGTATTCTCACTGGGAATTCATTGCAAGCAGCAGCAGGTACTTTGAAAGTTATTATAAATGAATAAGCTACTTTTTGGTTCATGATAGTTCACAATGATTTCCTTCGTATTCTGAGACATTCTATTGCTTTGTTTGGATCCAGATGAACTGCTGGTCTCTTAAGACACAGACAGAAAGGATTGTGATAAACTTGATATTGTTATCTTTTTTTATAGTTGTAAGGTGCCTTTGAGGTTAAGAGTAGCTTGGTTAGTTCTTGCATTCATTAATGCTTTCACTTTTCCTGCACTATGTCTTGGTTAACATACGATACGGACTTATTAATTTGGGAGCGTTGACATCACGCTTGCTTTATCTCCTTTACATCGGTCCTTTATTCAAATGCTGAAGAGTTCATTGTGCAGGTAGTTCTCTTTCCTGGGCATTCAGTGTTTGGATTGTTTTGGATTCACAGCCTCTGACTTGGTTCTTCTATTTGTTGTATTGTACTTTATTTAGTTGTTACTTATATTACTTTCAGCATATCTGCCATGTGCAGGTTCTATCTCGCCATCTTCACGACGTCCTAGGTTGGATGATAGTCATTGTGTCACAAAATTTGATCATCCTACTGCTCCACGCTTTGGGCGAGATCAGGGTGGGAGAGGAGGTGGAAGGTTTCGGGATGTTTCACCACATTATAGTTTGGGAAGGGGTAGCAGGTCATATGGAAGAGGCTACAACGTAGATCAGCGTGGGACGTCGCCCTTGGATGGAGAATATGTCCATAGAAATGACCCTAATTTATCTCCTAGAGAAGGCGACTGGATTTGTGGGAACCCTCGGTATGTTTTTTAATATTTTCAAAACCTTGGAATGTATGTGTAGACAATAAGGGTGTGTTTGTTTGCATGGAAGTAGAATGGAAGTAGTGGAAGTAAAGGCTACTTCTACTACTTCAAATGTTTGTTTAGTCAAGAGGAAAGTTGTAAGTTACTTCATATATGGTGAAGTGGTACTTATGTAGCATATTACTTCCAAAATTTTCTTTCTCACATTTTAGCTTGGAAGAGTGCTAGGAAGTAGAGGATCAAGGCAAAAATTTAATTTTTTATTTGCATGTCATAATTACCATTCGAAAGTTATATTTTTATGCATAGAAAACTAATAAAATAATATATTATTGTTTTATTTAATCAATTAATATAATATTACCTTCACTTCCTAATACATTTTCATGTTCCAAAAATTAGCAAATAAGCACAAGAAGAAGTCTCTTTTTCTACTTCTATTATGGAAGTTACTTTATAATTTTTTCATTCACTTCTTGTACTTCCATTCACTTCTTGTACTTCCATGAGCCAAACACACCCTAAGTTGAATAAATGCACAGACCAACTTCTTTACACTAAAGAGTTATTTGTTCTCTCTCTCTCTCTCTCTCTCTCTCTATATATATATATATATATATATATATATATATATATATATATATAATTACACAACTAGGGCACTCCATGGCGAGAACACCAGTTCAGCTCTTATAATGTACTGTTTGTATCAGCAGTTTTCTGATTTCAAAAATATTCTTTCATGTTCAGAGGTAAAATTTTCAGAATGCAACTTTTGTCTATTTTTCTCATGCCTGACACTTCTCTTTCTTCAGTTGCGGGAATCTGAATTTTGCACGGAGGACGGATTGCAACAACTGTGATGAGCCTCGGGTTGCAACCGGACGCCCTGGACCCATTCGCAGTCCTCGGAGGGGCTATTTTGCCTCTCCTCCCCTCCGTGGGTCTCCACTGAGCACTGGTGGTCCGCTTGTAGACCGTGATAGGAGAAGGAACTTCAGTGGGTACAGGTCCCCACCTCGTGGCTGGGTCACTGAAGATCCTAGGGAGTTCGGAACTGGTTCGCCACCTCCCTCAAGGCGCGGAGGAAGGCTTCAGGATAACATATGCAGGGATGGTAGGCTGGCATATGAGGATGAATACCGAGGGAGAGGCAACTCGCCTGTGGATGAGGAGTGGGTTAGAAGGGATGGATTCCTCCCTGAGAGGAGAGGATACGATCAACGTCCTTCATCACCATTGCCTCCTCGTGATCAGTGGGTGCGTGAGAGGAGCAGGTCACCTGTTGGAAGCAGACTGCTGAAGCGTCCTTATATAGGAGGACATGGTCGTGACGATAGGCACCGCGATTATCCATACATGGGTAGGGGGCGAACTGATGATTCTGAAGTGGTCCGTGGTCGGGGATTCCGGCGTACTGAGGGTTCCTTCATGGGGCGAGGCAAGGGAGATCACCGGGACATCGCCCGCGGGAGGAACAATAATGGTTTGTACTAGAGCTGGACCTGAGAGGGCTCTTGGTTCTTGTAATGGAGAGAATTTGGTCTGTTGATGAAGGCCAATCTTAAAGCTCAACATGCTTTTTGGGTGGGGGATGTACTTGTGGAGACTTGAGAACTTTTGCTAAACCCCTTGTCTTAATCTAAACAAAGAGCTTTATGTTAACATTTGTCCCCCCTTTTGCTAGTTTTTCTCGTCTCCATTTTGTTGTGGATTGTTTGATGGAAGCAGAATTCGAGCAAAGCTAGATGAAATGACTCTGTGGGTGTGTTTTTTTGTGTCGCCATTCTTTTTGTGACTGCATATTTAAGTTATGCATGTTTCTGATTTATTTTTGATTCTGTGCCCAGTGTCTGGTTTCATGTTTATTTCCAGCAAGCACTCTTGAGTCGTTTTGTTTGATTGGCACAAGCATGCCTGAATGCTGACCTCTCTCTTCTCAATTGTCTCTCTCATAGTTTGTTTATGACAGGCGCGCACAACCTACGGAGAGATTCAATTTAGACCCCAAAAAGTTAAACTTTATTAGAAATAAAAACTCCTAATTCCCTGTGAAGTGTGATTTGATAAGTTTACCAGAAATTGATTCCTTTATGCATACCAAATCTGATCAATTACATGAAAATTATCATGTGTATTAATATTAAATTATTTCCCATTGCTAGAAGGGATATGAGAGGCAACCTCTTTTCCCTTATCTGCTCCCTATGGTTTGGGCATTTTTTTCCCTTAAAAATATAACATTGAAAGAATTAGAAATAAGCTACATCCAACACTAATTTTTTGAAAAATACTGGCAAATTTGTAATTAAAATCAACTTTAATTAGATGTGCCTTTTGATTTTATTGTGTGCTTTTATAACGGAAATTCTGAATGCGCACCACATTTTACTTAGTGAGCACCACATCCTATAGTACAGTGATGTACAACTTAGTGGAAAATGGTGCTCACTAAGTCAGGTGTGGTGCGCATTTAGAATTTCCACTTTTATAATTTCCTAGATGCTGTGCGTGTACGTACACCCCCTCAACAACAAATTACGATGAACAATCTCCCAATAGCGGCGATAGTAGCCCACTGCACACTCAAGTGCAGCGAGATCCCCTGTGCCAGGCCTCAGCCTTCCCAATCATCCAATAATCACCATCTTCCTATTAGCCACCTCCAACTCTCCAGCCTTTTTTCCACAGTTCGATGTGGGACTAAATGCGCGGACTCCCCCGCCCACTCGAGTCGACTATTAACATTTTTCTTTAGCAATTTGGTTGAGGAATATTTAGTTGACTGTCAAAAAATAATTTTGTAAGCCTAATTCCTCCAAAATAATTAGGGAGATGAACGATAAGATTGTGTGGGTGAGGTGAATTTCCTCCAAAGATGAATAATAATTTGGCAATCTAAATGGAAAGAAGCAATCTCTCACTGAGAAGGTAAGTGAGGTCCGCAGATTAACTCATTGAGCTGACAGTGAGAAAATATAGGATTTAATTTTCATATGCTATGCTTAATAAAATGAATGCATATTTAGGTGTGCGTATATGAAAATTATTGCTATTTGCAATATAATTCATGCAATTGATTGCAGATACAGGCAAGAGTGTTGACAACCCATATATAAGTTGTATGACGGAAAAAAAAAAAAAAAAAAAAAATTTCTTGTATGAGCAAGGTAACAAACATGTTCGTGATATATTTTTGTTTAAATAATATTCAGTTTTGTCTGCTCATTCCGAAAGTTGGATACTGATATTGGTTGATACTAGATAAATATATTAATGTTTTTCATTCCAAACTTAAATGGGTATTTCCATATGGAGGGGATTATTTGCCCCATTATTATGGGTTTATTGTATCTTTATGAGACTTTTTAGGATCGGTCAATTTTTAGAGTGATACATCTAAATATTAATTTTACCTAAAACATGAATCAAAACATTTGTCCTTCTCCCAAAAATTATCCATGCTGACTAAGAGAGATGAGTTTTGATCTAGGGTATTTGTGAAAATAAGAGGATATATTTGGTCTTTATACTTGGTTTTTAATGCATGCTTTTATGTGTGTTTTCCACCTCCTTTGTTCCAAAAAGAACTAAATTATCTCCTTCCTTCATATTCTTCTTCTCCATGAAATCCTAATTCAATCTCTGCAAGAGCCTATCGAAATCTAGTTGAAAACTCCATAAAAATTTGTCCAAAATCCATTAGAAATTAGCCAAATAAATTTTTTAAAAATATTATAAAATCTCCAAGCTTATAGCGTGAGCTCCAAACCATAGTACAATTACAATTCCAAATCCTAGATCTTTCACATCCGAACTCGAATTGAGCAAACTCCATAACTTTTTCCTAGATAAGATTTTCTTGTTCAATCATTATCTGTGCTAAGTTATTTTTACATCGTCAAAACCTTACTGATGTCCTAATATGCATGCATACACACTTATAAGCACTTGTTCATACTTTTTACTTCCTATACAAGTCGATTAATGTACGTGCATATCATACCGCGCAACCATCAATACACAATCCTTATTTATGCTTGATATATGGATATTAGTAATACACAGTATATGCATGCTAAATAAATAAAAAAACATGATTATTAGGAAAAATGAATAGTCAAACAGTGTATGTATTTCCATGAGATAAAGGTAGAGAGATGTGCAACCAAAATAGGGATCTAAATACAGAGGCCCTGAGTAATTACTGAGATCTCGTATTGATAATGTTTGATACTCAGTACCTAAGCGTATGCTTGACGACTGCAATAGCCATAGGGTCAGATAAGTATCATAAGTGGCATACTTAGCGACTATTGCGATCCTGGGATCCGGATGTCTAGTAGCATGTTTGGTTCAATACTGGAGTTTGAGACAGTAGACTTGGATATACACAAGACCTTCTTAGAGTACGTGATCATTTGCTATCGTCTAGATCTAGGTAAGATTAATGAATGAAAAACTGGCATAGTGTTTTTACACTGAATTACATTTTTTTTTTCATATTGCTTTCTCACACATGCATTACATATCATTAGATCACATTCGTACTGATACACACTCTTTTATGTTTTTTTTTTTCTAGGCACGATCTCGATTATGTTTTTTACTAGATCAGACTCCTGAGCACCCCATAATCAATTGATGACTCTTACTTCCAACTCAAGTAGATGTCCAGTTGTAGATGACATCCTCTAGTTATTGTATAATATTATTTTTATTGACCTTGGATTGTTTTATTGAATATATAAGTCACATTGTATTTTTTCTATTAAGATGATTATATATATATATATATATATATATATATATATATATATATATATATATATATATATATATATATATATATATATATATATATATATATATATATATATATGAGGAAACGGGAAATACACCGGCGGTGAAGGGAGTTCCTTCACTGTCGCTTAGGTGGCCCAATAAAATTATAACACGGGGCGTCATTCAAGATAACAAATAAATGAATTCTCTTAAATGACACCACGTGTAATAATTTTATTGGGCCACCTAAGCGGCGGTGAAGGAAATTCCTTCACCGCCGGTGTATTTCCCGTTTTCTCTCTCTCTCTCTCTCTATATATATATATATACACACACACACGAGGAAACGGAAAAAACTACCCTCCTATGACGCTTAGGTGGACTAATTGGATTTTTGCATGAGGAGGGCTTTCTCAAAAAAAAGCATTAGGTAGAGGGTTTTTTTTTTTTTAAAACAGCCTATATGGTCAATCCACATGTAAATATCTTATTGGTCTATCTAAACGTCTATGACATAATGCCCCCCGTCTCTCTCTCTCTCTCTCTCTCTCTCTCTCTCTCTCTCTCTCTCTCTATATATATATATATATATATATATATATATATATATATATATATATATATATATATATATATATATATATATATATACACACACACACACATCATGTCTCATTGTCTGTATATATCATGCCATGCTCCCTTGTATTGATGAATGTGTTGGGAAAAATAGTAAAAATCCCTACTTGTATGTAAACAATAAGTAAGCTATAACCAAATCAACAAGCCACAGATGACACACAATATTTACGTGGAAACCCTTACGGGAAAAACCACGGGACAATCAGAGAGCGAATTCCACTATACCAGATAAATAGTACAACCTTCCGAGTCTTGTCCAGAGAACTCGGGAATATACAGAAAATAGAGAGTGATACAATGTTACCTCCAACACGAAAGAAACCTCCAACCTTGTTAGAGAACTGTAGTCTGCAGTAGAAGCACCAGACTAACACCGTGATGGATATCACCCGAAGAGCACACCGAGCTTCTTCTCTCCTCTCTTCCTTTCTCTATCTTCTCTTCACTCTTCTCTTGAATGGATACTTGGTGATCTTGGTGTGTGGAATGAAGGCAAATGAGAGCATCTATTTATAGGCTTCATTGTGGCACTATTCCACCAACCGGCACTATTCCACCTACCGGTACTATTCCACCAACCGGCACTATTCCACCTACCGGCACTATTCCACCTAATTACTCTCACCTAATCCATTTTTTTTTCACCTAATCCATTTTTTGGGTTTGAATTAACTCTAACAATCTCCCCCTCCAACCCAAAAAAAAGAAAGGGAATGAGTTAGAACCCTTACTTAGAGTCCATACCGGCTACCTTCCGACAGAAATTCTGCTTCTCTCTAGGTAACCCTTTCGTCATCATATCTGCTCCATTTTTGTCGGTGTGAATTTTCTCAAGCTGCAATAACTTTTCATCAAGTATATTTCTAATCCAGTGATACCTCACATCGATGTGCTTGGATTTAGAATGAAAACTTGGATTTTTGCTGAGATGAATAGCACTCTGACTATCACAATAGACTGTATAGGTATTTTGTGACATACCTATTTCTTGCAAAAAACGTTTCATCCACAACATCTCTTTGCAAGCTTCTGTAATAGCAATGTACTCAGCCTCTGTAGTTGACAAGGCAACACACTTTTGCAACCTGGATTGCCAAGACACAGCTCCCCCTGCAAAAGTAATCAAATAACCAGATGTAGACTTTCTTGAGTTAATATCTCCTGCCATATCTGCATCAGTGTAACCTGTTAGTACCGACTTACTTCCTGTAAAGCAAATACTTATTTTGGAAGTTCCACGTAGATACCTTAATATCCACTTAACTGCAGCCCAATGCTCTTTACCTGGATTTGCAAGGAACCTACTAACAACACCAACTGCATATGCTATATCTGGTCTAGTACATACCATTGCATACATTAAACTACCGACTGTTGAAGCATATGGAATTCTTCTCATTTCTTCTTTTTCCATCTCGTTTTTGGGACATTGCTCGGAGCTTAATTTGAAGTGTCCTGCAAGTGGAGTACCAATTGGATTTGCTCTGTCCATGTTGAACCTTTTTAGTATTTTATTGATGTAGGTCTCCTGCGACAACCATAACCTTTTGGCATTCCTGTCACGAGATATGTGCATCCCCAAAATTTGTTGTGATGCTCCCAAGTCCTTCATGGCAAATGATTTGCTTAAATCCTTCTTAAGCTTGTCAATCTTGGACATGTCTTGACCTACAATCAACATATCATCAACATAGAGCAACAGTATAATGAAATTACCATCATACCTTTTGACATAAACACAATGATCTGAAATTGTTCTCTTATAGCCATGATCCACCATAAAAGAATCAAATTTCTTGTACCATTGTCGAGGTGCTTGTTTTAATCCATACAAGCTCTTTTTCAACTTGCAGACCATATCTTCTTTACCTTTAACTGTGAAACCTTCAGGCTGCTCCATGTAGATCTCTTCCTCTAGATCGCCATGAAGAAAAGCTGTCTTCACGTCCATTTGTTCGATCTCCAAGTCCATACTTGCAGCCATTCCGAGAACGAGACGAATTGATGACATTTTTACCACCGGAGAGAAAATTTCTTCAAAATCAACTCCTTGCTTTTGGCCAAAACCCTTCACAACTAACCTTGCCTTGTATCTTGGTTGTGAGCTCTTCTCTTCGGTCTTTATCTTGAACACCCACTTGTTCTTTAATGCCTTCCTTCCATTTGGTAATTTTACCAAATCATAGGTATGGTTCTTGTGCAAAGAATCCATTTCCTCTTTCATAGCTTTTAACCACTCAGTTTTCTGACTGCCTTCTTGCATTTCTTGGTAACTTTCTGGTTCACCTGCATCAGTAACCAGGACATACTCATTAGTTGGATACCTGCTAGAAGGATAACGGTCTCTGTCAGACCGCCTTAACTGAGGCGCTATTAATGGTTGTGTTGTAGTGGACTGCTCTCCATCTTCTTCTTGAATAGGAGTATCAACATCTGCTTGATGTTCTCGCACTTCTTCTCCTTCATCGTTTGTGACTGGAGAAGGAACTGGATCCAGATCTACAACTTCACTTGTAGAAGACTGCACTGCTTCTTCCTTCTTGAAATCTTCAATGGTCTGATCTTCAAGGAAAATCACATCTCTACTTCTTATTACCTTCTTGTCTTCTGGATTCCATAACCTGTAGCCAAACTTTTCATCTGCATAGCCAAGAAAAATACATTGTTTTGTCTTACCATCAAGTTTTGATCTTTCATCTTTAGGAATGTGATCGAATGCACGGCAACCGAATACTCTCAAGTGTTTGTAGGAGACTTTCTTTCCTGTCCACACTTTCTCTGGTACATCACCCTTTAAATGAGCTGAGGGTGATAAATTGATTAGGTCTATCGCAGTCCTTAATGCCTCCCCCCAAAAGGGTTTGGACAATTTGGAATGTGATAGCATACACCTAATCCTTTCGACAATAGTGCGATTCATTCTTTCTGCCACACCATTTTGTTCAGGAGTCTTCGGAATGATCCTCTCATGTCGAATTCCCTTGCTCTTGCAATATTCGTCGAATGGCCCGATATACTCACCACCATTGTCTGATCGAATACATTTGAGGGACCTCCCTGTTTCTCTCTCCACTTTGGCATGAAATTCTCTAAAGACATCTGCAACTTGATCTTTAGTTTTTAAAGCATAAGCCCAAACTTTTCTGGAATAATCATCTATGAAAGTTACAAAATAGAGAGCACCACCAAATGTTTTAACTTTCATAGGACCACAAACATCTGAGTGTATCAAATCTAATATGTGAGTCTTTCTATTTGACCCACTTCTAGCAAATGAAACTCGATGTTGTTTACCAGCTATGCAATGCACACAAGTATCAAGATGTGTACCTTTCATGTTTGGCAGGTGTTTTTCATTAGCAAGAATCTGCATTCCCTTCTCACTCATGTGGCCAAGCCTCTTGTGCCACAACTCTAGAGAAGAATCTTGCTCAACTGTGTTCACCTCACATTTGCACAGTTTTGCCTGCATCTTATAAAGAGTGCAGCATTTCTTCCCTCTTGCCACGATAAGCGAACCTTTTGTAAGCTTCCAATGCCCATTGCAAAAGGTGCTGCCAAAACCATCTTCATCTAGCTTTCCTGCAGATATTAGATTCAAGCGAAGATCTGGAACGTACCTTACATCTTTGAGCACCAATTTACAACCTAGACTGGTCTCAAGATGTATATCTCCCATGCCTTTAATTTGAGCAGTGTCTTTGTTACCCATCTTTACAACACCAAAGTCTCCACTTTGATAAGTTGTGAAGAAATTGCTATGTGGAGTAGCATGATACGAGGCTCCCGTATCGATTACCCAATCTGCATCTTGACATATAATACAAAGACATGAATCATTACTCTCAGATACAACTAAATCACCTTCAGCTGTAGCTGTAGTATTTTCATGGGCTTCAGACTTTCCTTCACGCTTTGTTTTTTCTTCTCTTATCCGAATTCTGCAGTCCTTTTTTATGTGTCCTTTCTTGTGGCAAAAGTAGCAAGTAATATCCTTCTTCGATCTGGATTTACTTCTGGATCTGGAGTAGTTGCTTCTATCTTTTGATGCTGGTCTTCCTCGATTCTCCAACACAAGTGCTTCAGACTGTGATGTGCCCAGGTTCTTTCGTCTGAGTTCTTCATTAAGCAAACTGCTTGTAACCAAACTCATAGAAACTACGCCTTCTGGTACAGAGTTACTTAGAGACACCACCAATGTCTCCCAACTCTCCGGTAGTGAACTGAGCAACAATAAAGCCTGCAACTCATCGTCAAGCACCATTTTCATAGAAGAAAGCTGATTAATAATACTTTGAATTTCATTCAAATGTTCAGCAATTGAAAAACCATCTTTATACTTTGAGCTAACTAACTTTCTAATCAAGAAAGCTTTGTTGCCTGCAGTTTTTCTCTCATACAGACTCTCCAGTTTCTTCCAAAGAGAGTGAGATGTACTCTCAGTGGAGACATGATGAAACACGGTATCATCCAACCATTGTCGAATGAAACCAATAGCTTTTCTATCAAGCTTTTTCCAATCATCATCACTCATGTCTTTTGGTTTAGACACATCACCTTCTAAAGGTGCATGAAGATCTTTACAATATAAAAGATCTTCCATTCTTGGCTTCCAGATCATCCAATTAGATCCATTAAGAGTAATCATGCGACTTGTTATACTTTCCATTGTTTACACACAATAGCTAATAACCTTAGCTCTGATACCACTGTTGGGAAAAATAGTAAAAATCCCTACTTGTATGTAAACAATAAGTAAGCTATAACCAAATCAACAAGCCACAGATGACACACAATATTTACGTGGAAACCCTTACGGGAAAAACCACGGGACAATCAGAGAGCGAATTCCACTATACCAGATAAATAGTACAACCTTCCGAGTCTTGTCCAGAGAACTCGGGAATATACAGAAAATAGAGAGTGATACAATGTTACCTCCAACACGAAAGAAACCTCCAACCTTGTTAGAGAACTGTAGTCTGCAGTAGAAGCACCAGACTAACACCGTGATGGATATCACCCGAAGAGCACACCGAGCTTCTTCTCTCCTCTCTTCCTTTCTCTATCTTCTCTTCACTCTTCTCTTGAATGGATACTTGGTGATCTTGGTGTGTGGAATGAAGGCAAATGAGAGCATCTATTTATAGGCTTCATTGTGGCACTATTCCACCAACCGGCACTATTCCACCTACCGGTACTATTCAACCAACCGGCACTATTCCACCTACCGGCACTATTCCACCTAATTACTCTCACCTAATCCATTTTTTTTTCACCTAATCCATTTTTTGGGTTTGAATTAACTCTAACAGAATGTATTGTCCCTTTTATATACATTTATATATGTTCTATATAAAGGACAGGTAGAATGCTTTGATCTTGTTGTTATTATTTTGATTGGATACTAGACTTGATATATTGATTGTATTGCTAGTGCATCAAAGGTCTTATGTATTTATATAAGTATTTCCGGATAGCACACTTTGTATCCATATTCTATTGCATATCATAATATTACAAATACTGAAAACACCTACCCCTAGTGTGTGTAGTATGAAAATAAAAACAAGCACCCACATGACATGTGTCTGCAAACATATATATAGAAGTACTGAAGAACTGAGCGCCTCAACTTTTCCTTTATTCTTTTGTCATTCTGGCCAGGCCATTTGATTCAAGGGGTATTTACATATTTGTCCCTTACATCTTTATAAATTATAATTTAGTCCCTCAAATCTTCATATTTAGGATTTAGTTCCCAAATCTTCTAAGTTATTACAATTTAGTCCCCTTCCTTAACTTCCGTTAGTCCAGTTTATTTTTTGACCTGATTTTTCCATTTTTCTCCTTTTTAATTCCTTCTTCCCTTTTTCTCCTTCCCTCTTCCTCTTCTCTTCTCATTTTCTTCATTTTTCCTTATCTCTTCTCCTTCCCTCTTCCTCTTCTCTTTTCCTTTTCTTCATTTTTCCTCCTCTCTTCTCCTTCCCTCTTCGTCCTGTCTTCTACTTCTCTCTTCCTCCTCTCATTTCCTTTTTTCTTTATTGGGTTCATTTGTTTCCCCCTTCTTCTTCTCTTCTATCTCTCTATTCTTCTACCTTTTTCTTCATAGGGGTATTTAAGTCATTTCATTATTTTAAAAAAATAAAAATAAATTTTGCCGTTTATTTGGACGGAAAAACTAACGGAGAGACTAAATTGTAGTAACTTAGAAAATTTAGGGACTAAATCCTAAATATGAAGATTTGGAGGATTAAATCATAATTTATAAAGTTTAAGGGACAAATCTGTAAATACCCTTGATTCAATTCAAGTTTGATCCAAAAAATAATTGTCACAAGGGAAGCAGTATTTGAGCACACCATTTTGCTCAGTAAACCCACCCCTCAAGTTGTAAAAATATACAAAATTGCTATTAATTTTGAGACTATATCTTTTTCGGTCTTAAACGGTATGAAATCTGTTATAGGTATAATCCCGATTGAGAAAGCACTGATTAAAGTCGTTTGCTCAAATAGAATTTCCCACGTGACTGCTTAACATCACACGTGTCGTCATCTTTTTCATTTTATTAAGTTTGAAATTTAAATTAATCCATTGGCAGATTTCCCTCGGAAAATATGAAAAGTATTTAATTACCAAATACAAAATAAATATCCGAAAAGATTCTTATCTCCATCTGACGGCTACAAACCTAATCATATAATGCTCTATATGAGATCCAGCCGTCCGATCAATCTTGAGAAACAAATCTAACCGTCTAAATAAATATAATTCGATTTCTAAATTGTAAAGGGTGGAGAGAGAGAAAGAAACGCTCTTCGGATCTTCCTTTTTCTCGTTTCTCTCTCTCTCATCACCATCCAAATCAAGCAAATCAAAGATCTCAAAAGCAATTGAGAGGAGAATTTTTTTTTTTTTTTTAAATTATAACTTTTTTTATAGTTCAACGGCGGAGTTATCTGTCCAGATTCCCGCGCCGCTGGTTCCCGCCATCTCCAGCGATCTCTTGTTCTTTGCGATCCGAATCATTCACGAATTTTCTTGCGAGGGTTTGGAGAGGGATCGTTCTAAGGTTGCGATTCCTTCTCCGCTCTTGGATTTGGATTCGGGCGGTTGTGATGGAACATGGGGTCCGATCGGCTCCTCTGATGCCGTCCGATTTGCCCCCGCAGAAGCTCTCTCGGCAGCTCGACTTCGTGTCTTCAGTGAATAGCTCTCGCGCGTCTTCGATTTCGACGCCCTTGTGAGTATTAATCTCATTTTCACCCTTTTTTTCGTTGATTTTGATTTTTTAAAGGTTTGGCGTTGATTAATCTCGATGATTTGTAATTAGTTGTTTTGACTCCAGTTCGAAACTCTTAGCGCAAAATAATTAGCATTTTTCAAAAGTGATGCCGTCATGTTAAATATCACTAAATCAATTCTACTTCTCTTCAAGGTAATTATTTTGGAAAAATTGGTTGCTTGATTTTAGATGACTTCTAACTTTTTTCCCCACTTCCCCAATTTGAATTTTTTGGGGGATAATTATAAGCGCTTATGCTGTTCTAATTTTTAATGAAGTTAGGAGCTGTCACCTGATAAAACTATGGACTATGGACTGAGAGAGTGCAGAATTGTTTTGTATTATGAGGTATAAATGAAACGGTACGATGATCATCTTTTTATAGGTGATAGGTGAATGAGGCAAATATAAAAGATAAAAATAAGGGAATATATAATTTGATTCTAATTATATATAATCCTCAATTAGCATAATCAGTTTAATTAGCGATATTTGACAAATATACTAATTTAGAAATATATTTTGAGATATATTAATAAATTAGAGTATTTGTTAAATATCATAATTTAGGAAGATATCCTAAATTAGTGAGATATTCTAATATTCCTCTATAAATTCAAGATGGTTTGGAAGACGCCAACTTGAGTTTGGAAACGAGATCATGATGACGACCATGTGGATGGATCTTGGTAAAAAGAGAAATCCAGTGGGCAATTAAGAGGATCAGACGTAATAAATGACATGAGGAGAATTTAAAGATGCTAAGGATTGCAGCAATCTCGTGACGGCTGCAGACAGCGAGAGGAGAGAAAAGGGAGAGTGACATCGCCAGCAGCAGAGTCAAGTCCTTGGCACCGTTAGGTGACGCTGCTAGCCTTGTCGAGGGTAGCAACATAGAAGACGGAGGCGGTGGAGTCAGCGGCGATTTATAAGATTTTTGTGGAGGAGCAGCAGACGGGATTTTTGATACAGGAGGCTGCGTCGGAGCAACAGACGGAGTTATCGGAGGAGGAGACAAAAATAACAAAGGCTGCATTTTTAAAGATTACGGTGATGACGGAGTAGGAGCCGAAAATGACACATTAGATTTCGACGACAGAGCAACAGGTAGAGTCACGCCTTTGAAGATGACGGTGATGACGGAGTAGGAGCCGCAAATGATATACTAGATTTCGACGACGGAGTAGCAGGTGAAGTCATTGGGACACGAGACAGAGATGTCAAAAGCGACACTTTTGAAGATGGCAGTGACGAAAGAGCAGGAGCCGAAAACGGCACATTAGATTCCGACGACGGCGCAGCAGGTGGAATCACCGGGGTACGAGATGGAGACGACAAAGGAACGCTGACATGGCAGCGACAGCAGAGCAAGAGCCACCACAGGTATATGAGTTGCAGTTGATAAAGGCGAGCCGGTGGATGGCTCGCGAGGGGACAGAGCAGGGGCTGTGCCTGCGGCAGAGGCAACGCCGGCGCCAACAAACAATGCAAGCGACATAACGACTGCAAAAGTAAAGGACGCTATTGCTTGATTCTTCAGTGATTCTAGAGAACTTTGATGGAAGAGTTAAGAGTTGTAATGGTCATGACAAAATCAACAGAATGAATACGACGCATCTTCTATGTGGGTCGACTAATCAAGGCTCGAGTCAGAGACCGGATTAAAGCGCGAGTCAGATATCGGGTCGAGATGCGGGTCAAATACCTCAGAACAAAAAGAAATCAGACCTCAGCCTGGCTCTGATACCATGATAAAATTATGAATTGAAAAATTAAAAAATAGCTAGCTTTGTATTCTATTGTATAAATGAAACGGTACAATGCCCATCTTTTTACGGGTGAAGGAGGAAAACATAAAAGGCAAATAAAAGAGAATATATAATTTAATCATAATTATATCTAATTCTTAATCAGTATAATCAGCCTAATTAGCGATATTTGATAAATATACTAATTTAGAAAGATATTTTGAGATATGCTAATAAATTAGATGATTTGTCAAATATTCTAATTTAGGAAAATATCCTAAATTAGTCTTTTGAGTCTTAGGAGTAGTTTCTGATTGTTTGAGTGTTAGAGCTTGTTTTTGATTGTTTCTTGTGATTGCTTTGGTAAGTTCGTGAAATTAGGACTCTTTATGACCAATATGCAAATTTTTGGTCCCTTTGCTGAAGGATTATTTTTGCTGCCTTTAACCTTATTGTGACCCTTCTGATCTGGTTACAATTTGTGTTTCGATTTTTTAATACTTTCATTCAAATTAATATTAGTAGCTTGATGATTGCACTTTAGTTTTGCTTAGTGCAACTTTACTGTTTAGTGCTACCTATTTCATTCTACTTGATGCTATGGATACACCAACGTTGATGGCAGAATTTTGTAATATTTATATTTCCTGTAACCCTTGAAATTTGTATGCTAATGTGAATATAGTTCTCACCATTTATGACTTTCTTGAACTGTAATCTTGTCCTCATTTGTAATTTCTGAATGCAATTCTCAAATTTTAGGGGATATAGATGATTTAATTTTGTTTTAGTTTTTTTCTCTTTCGTGTTTTGGAGTTTATGACTACGTAAGATTTTAATTTCTATAACCTGCTTATTTTTTTCACTAAATTGTAGTTGATGTTGGATTAAACTGCTGCATTTGTAGGCACTGCTATCTGGAAAAAGTATAAATAGGTACTTTACTTGTTTGTTCAAATTCAAATTCTGATGATAATTCCATCCCTAGTAAATGTGCGCGCACACTCATACTTGAGTTTTGCTGAATGTAGCTTGCTATTTAGGACTTCCTATTGTAGTCTACTTGTTAGCGGAGACTATTGATACTCTAACTTCGACCACGGAATTTTATTATATTATATGGTTCCCTGAATCCCTGTAACTCTTGAAATTTGTAGTCTAATGTGGATATGGTTCTCGTCATTGATGACTTTCTTGAAGTGTAATCTGGCCTGAACTTTCCATGCCAAATAGCAATTTTTTTGGCTAGAGCTCTAAATGTGATTGGATTTGCTTTTACTTGTGGAATTGTTTTTTTTTTTCCTTGAAAGTTTCCAGACAGTGGCAGGATTATTAGTTCTAGAATATTGTCTGACTATCAGTAGTTCCACATGTTTTTCCAGGAAGCCAGACACCCCAAGATCATGGACACTACCTTCATTTGAAGTGAAGAACGGCACATCAAAAAAAACGAAGCAATGCAATTGCAAAAACTCTCAATGTTTGAAGCTGTAGGTGTCAAATTTCTTCAGAAATTATTTAATTTTTCTTTTTAATGAGTTATTACATAGTTATCATCAATGTTTTTTAGAATTTTTTTATATTGCTTTCAACATGTGTGTGGCTTGCTGTTTTTGGTTATAATAAATTTTCCTTACTTCTTATTAAGGTAATTATTGTCTTAAACAATATTCTTTATGAATAATCCTTGAAGACGGTAGCCGATGGATGTGCCATAAAGCTTGTCCCAGGCCGTCATAAAGATTGTCCCAGGTCATCATTGCATGGCTGCATACATTTTTCCTACTCCCTTTCAGCAATCTAACAGCTTATGCATAGCATACTACCTTCAATGTTTAACAAAAACTCTTATTTGGGCCGTCCTATTTTTATCTTTTTTTTTGTTTTTTTTTGTTTCTTATGCTCTGCATGACTGTTTTTGATGCTTGTTACAGTGCCCTCCAACCCCTTTGCGTCCGATGCAAATTTTGGACATTTAGGACTCGACTTTGAAGTTGTTTGATGGTTTCAAGTCGAATATTTTACGTGTGCTGTTTATCTGATGGTTAGATATTCCTAGGCAACTGTTATTCTTTACATCAGAAGGGGAAAATTCCTAGTTTTTAGATTTCAAACAGTATAATGTATCCGAGTCATTGTGCAAGGTATTAAGGTCACATTTCTGTCTGTGGGTGGGCTTCTTCCGATAGGTTTCATTTAGTATTATATACTCCTGAATCTCTTGCTATGTGTGGGCATATTCTATCTCTTGTTGGCTATGTTATCTTTTCCACAAAAATAAAGGGTGGAAGATTACATCTTTCTCTTTTGATAGGGCAGAAAATTCCTCTCAATGTGTTAAGAGGCAAGACTTCAAACTTGTGGCCTCCCCTACCACAAGCAAAGTACATCTTACCAATTGAACTCCTAGTTCCTATTTCCTTTTTTGTTGATTCTTTTGCTTTATATTGTTGTTTTGCAACTTAACTATACTATACTCCTGGTGTAATTTTAGAGGAACCCTCCTTTAGGCTTTGACATGTTACCAGGATTTTTTTTTTTTTTTTTTGTTTACTGTGTAGTAATGTCCTTGCATAAATACATTCCTTAAGGGAAGGAATATATCAATTGTTCAAACAAAAGTAACATACTATTTGTATGTACTTGGTGTTCAGTTTCCAGAGAGAATAATGAGAACGAAAAACAAAAGCTAAAAATACAAGAAACTAAGAAAAACAAAAAGGTCCTAAACAACATAGAGAATGTGGTGTTTCATCCATGATAAATTACATAGAATTGTGTTACCATCTTAGGAGAAGATACTTCAAGAAGAAATTGTCAAGGATCCAATTAAGAAAGAAAAGCAAGTGGTGGATATTTTAACTAAAGGGCTAAGCTTCTTGAAATTTATGAAAGTCAGAAATTAATTCGGACTAACATAGATGTCAATGCTTAGCGGAGAGTGGTAGAAAGTCGATATTTAATTTTTGCTTTCAATTAGAATCAAAGAAGTTACATAATTAAAGGATATTTAACGTACTAAGGTCCATAACTCCAGATATATAAATAAAAATGACATTTCTAAGTATCAGAATAAGAACAATGAAAGAACATGTAAGAACAACAATAATAGAAATGTCAAGCATTATGAGTATCGCTTGTTGTAAAGTGTCAAACGATGTGAAGCTTGCTCATCAAGAAGTCCTTAGTTACTCATGTTGTGTACCCACTTCAAATATTTTATACAAATTGTCTGACAGTAAAATTTTCTTGGTAGGTAGAATTTAAATTTTTTTTGGCCCACGAGGCGGGGGCGTAGCTTTGGCATCGGTCAGTAGCTCTCTCCATTTGCACTATGGGTCTAACAAATTCTTGGGCCAAGCTATAATTTCCAATTGCAAGACAACGGATCTGAACCAAAGAGATATGGTTTGAAACAAGGTTCTAAATATCGGATATCAGGATTGTATCGGATGGGGTTTTTACATATTTGATATCGAATATCAAGGGAGATATCGGGCATACACTCAAATATCGGGTCTCCATATTGGACAGTATATATAATGTAATTTTAATAACTAAAAATTGATTTAGTGTAAATAGATATCATGTACCAAATAAAAGTAGTGCAATAAGCATATAAAAGCAAAATAGAGGCAATAATAAACAATTTATATGCATATACAGCCATGCAACGGACAAGTTATTTCATGGAAAAAAATATAAAATTAGATGTTGTATAAGTTATTTATTTTGAAATTATTGGACGGTGAAAGAAGTTGAAATCCTTGTATCTTTGATTTTGAGTATAGGACTTACTTGGAAAAACAAAGACATTTGTTAGAATACATCAATTGCCGAAAATCGTGCGGAGAGGAAGAGAGAAATTCGCAACAAGTGATTAGGGTAAATACGGCCGGATTGGGGAAGATAGAAGGTTTTTTTTGGATTATCGGGTTTTTGAACCTAAAATCCTAATAACCGAATCTGTTAACTTATTTTCCAGCCAACTCGTCGAAAAATCGGCTAAGTTGAGTCGACCGATAAATAAAAAATTGGCTGATAGTTCTGTTGTCGATATTAATTCATGATTTTAGCAGGTTTTATGTGTGGGAGTCCAAAATTGAAATCTCGATCGAGATATCGGCCGACTTAGTCGATATTTAGAACAATGGTTTGAAACAATACTACATTAATACTTAAACTATGTTAAGATCTTACAATTGATGCGTGGCACACGTTTTGAGCTAACCAATTACAATGTTCATTTGAGAAATTGATAACGTAGGCAATTGGTAGCCAGAGGCCCAAAGCCCTCTAGCAGGGTTTGGGCTTAGTGCTATTCAAGTTAGGGTAGACCAAAACCTTGGGCCCTAGGAAAATAGGAGTGGATAGGCTTGGATATAGGTCCGGCCTTACCCTACCTGCATCATTCTAACTCCCAAATAATTGGGCTTTTTCCAAAGTATGTAGTAAGGTTTAAAATATTATAACCATTTCTGGCATTTGCCATTCACATATGGTATCGGGATCGGCAATATCAGGCATCTTTCAATAGCAATATCATAAGTATTGGCAATGTTAGACCGAAGTTATGCAAGATCATTTATGGGCAATATCGTAAGTATTGGCGATGTCAGGCCAATGTTAGACGATGTATAACATGCAGTGTGCTTCTTACGATATATGTGATATAATATCAATATTGACATAAATATTGGCAGATAATTTAAGGTCTACCAAGTACAGTTTTGCTTGTATACATTTTAATACAATTATCAGAAATGTGTGCTACTAGATTCTAAAATCTCCTTAAGAATGAACAAACACACTGGAGTATTGTGTTTAACTTTTCAAAGCATTTAAAAATATATTACAAACTTCATGCGTTTCTATGACATACTTCACAAAGAAATTGACATATTTGGCTTGCACAAAGGAAATCTATCAATGCTATAATTCATATAAAGCATTCAAGAAATATTTGCCTATTTGCTTAAAGAACTGTTGCTTGTTTGGAAAATACAAATTCAGTTTCTCTCATCATCATAGAGTTTATATAATACAAAAAATAAACCTATGACAAGATTTCTACAGATTTTGTTGCAAGATTTAAAGAAAAAGTTCAATGCTCACTGAACTGATTCAATATGAAAATGTTTTGTTCCCATCAGGCATTTCAATTATCCAAACTGTTAATGGACTCGAAGGGAGCTTTGCCTACTTTTCTGGTTCCACTAAGTAGAGCTTAAATTTTCTGTCTGAATGTATTATGGATTAAAACATCTATTGAACTTCCATGACAACATTACCCTATTGCAATATGATTCTGTTACATGAATGATGGTCATTGTGCTTCTATTTTGAACATCAGACTTCTGCTTTACTTCAAGTTTACTATTGTCTTAGTTTTGATGCTGGATGTTAGGTACTGCGAGTGCTTTGCCTCGAATGTTTACTGCGATGGATGCAATTGTGCAAATTGTCACAATGTTGAGAATGATCCTGCTAGGAAGCATGCTATTGAAGCACTGCTAGATCGCAACCCCAATGCATTTAAACCTAAGATTGACAGTAGCCCACAAGCTGTCCGAGATAAGAGGGTATGTATTAAAATACATTGTGGTTGCTGTACAGCTCACCTTGGTCATATGAACAAGTGCTTATTCACATACATCTCGACTTTTTTGCATCTGTTATTCACAGTGTACCTATTGTATTTATAAGTGTCAAATGACATATTAATGTGGTATCTTTTTATTAATGTGGGATCTTTCTCGTAACTGTTTCACGCTTTCCATTTAGTGCAGTAAACCCAAGAAGGGACCTGAACTCCCACTCCAACAAGTGGAATGTCTTAAGGCTGGCTTGTTTTAAACCGTAGTCCTTTTTTATGAGCTAGGAAGATTAGATTTTAAGGTTAATTTTAACAACCCCCCTATAAATTTTACATGATTCTCACTAAACGCTGTGTTTTTTGTTTGTCACAGAGCCCCCAAGACATAGCGTCGTTAGTACAAATTGTAAAATGACGACTTTACCTCCATTAATTATCATAGTTAATTAGTTAGAATATTATGATAATGGGTCTACTTGCTAAACAAAAAAAGAAAATGGTATGAATTGGGTTTGCAGTTTTTGGCTTATACCCATTTTTTCTTGTTCTTATTCGTGTTTTTTCCCCTCATTTCTTTCTTCTTTCCTTTCCCAACCCTGCCCATAGCTCTTAGAGCTTTTCCTCTACTTTTTATCTTCTTAAATGAGGAGATGTTGGGTTTGGAGTTAGGGTTATGAAAACCAGAGGGTTAAGGATTCAATTTAGGTTTGAGTTTGGAGTTAGTATAAATAAGAACTAAGGAACTTTTGGATTAAATTTGGCATTGAGAAAATTTAGTTGGATTAGCTTAATGGCTTCTTCTTGATCTGCAGTTCAAAAAATATTTTAGAAATAGAACAAAAGGAGAGGATTAAAGTCCCACGAGAGGGAGAAGGAAGAAAAGGTTAAAAAACCCCCATTTCCCTTGTGCATGTGCACACACATACACATAATGTCATGGGTATTTGACTGCCAGTTTATGATTTAGATGATTTGAGGGTATGTGTCTAAAGATTGGAGATTTAGGGGGCGTCTCTTAAAACCATATGTAAAACCTTGCTTTCAGCATGGAGAACAGGAAATGTATGTGAATGATGAGACACCTAAAGAAGAAAAAATAGTTATTTAGGACACACGTTGATATAAAGGACACACGTTGCTTTGTATTCTAGTGGGTAATTCTTCTTAAAATTGACCCTTGTATCAAATAATTAAAAATTATGCAGCCTATTCCATTGATGTTTTGTTTCAAAGCTTGTTTAACGCTACAATCCATCTTAAATATTTTTAGTGTGACAATAGTTTCTGTTGAATTCTATTCTTTTTGCCTAACATAGAATGTATATTCCTTTATGTTAGGAGGAGGCAGGGGAGCCCCATATGGTGGTAAAGCACAATAAAGGTTGTAACTGCAAGAAGTCAGGGTGCCTTAAGAAATACTGTGAATGTTATCAGGCTGGCGTTCTTTGCTCTGAAAATTGCAAATGTTTAGACTGCAAGAACTTTGAAGGAAGTGAGGATAGGAAAATTCTTTGCAACGGTGACCATGGGAATACTCTGAACTACATCCATCAGACAGCAAATGCTGCAATAAATGGGGCGATTGGATCCTCTGGATATGCCTCTCCAGAATCTAAAAAGCGAAAGAGTCACGACCTCCTGTTGGGCATAGCAGCAAATCAACCATTTCATGGACATGCACAGTTATCACAGGTATATATTCGTTACTATTATTATTATTGTCTTGTCACCATAGCGGTGCTCTGAAATATTTATAGAATGCATTGCTGGTAATAAAATTTTATTTAGTGTATTTTCTCTATTACTGTTTACCTCGCATACGTTATTTCTCATTCAACATGAAAAACGACTACAAGTTTACAAATCATTGTTTATACAATGATGTTTTTGTTATTTAAAAAGAAATGATAAATGCTTACTACTTGCTAGCTTGATTAATATTTGGTCTTTTTGCTCATAGCGTCTGTTTCTATCAGGCTAATCATCTAAATACAGCTCAACCTACTTCATTCCCTGGCATACCAGTAGCCCATGCAATTCCTCTTCCCCTACAGTCCAAACTCACATATAGGTATAGCCTATCATGAAGTGATGTTATAATGCTGTATTGTTTAATTTATTTTTCACGAACCCTGGATATCTGGTTTCTCAGTGCATAATTTTCTTGTTCTTTCATTGTGAAGGTCTCCTCTAACTGACATCATCCAACCAGAGACTGTGAATGATCTCTGCAAGAGTTTGGTTATAGCATCAGCACAGACCTCTAAAGCATTTGCTGGTATGGCTGAAAGTATATTTTATGAGAGTTCTTGGTTTTTTTTTTTTTTAATTAATGAATTATACTCTGGATTTTTTTTTATAAGAATGCTATAGCCTGTTTAATTATCCAAATTAAATTCCCCAATCTCATCGCTGGGAACCGAATTAGAGACCATTCTTTTGGGAACATGAGGTGTTACTGGCTGGCTAGCCTGCTTCCACAACATTTGTTCTTTAGATTGTGTTTTATAATACCAATTCAGATGCCTCAGTTCGTTAGAGTTGGAAGTAGAAAAGTTTCCTATACCCTAAGATTTCCTCCTTGGGCCTACATTTTCTCCTCCTTTAAGTCTTTTGGATCCCTACTTGTTCACTCATCAATGGAAGTTCTCACCTATCACTCTTGACATGCAGTCTCTAACCTTTTCATTCAACAACAGCAACAAAGTTTTTTTAATCCAAATTCCTATGCTCCTTGTTCTAATTGTAGACTACCTGAAACTTCCAAATTCTTCAGTATGCATCTCTTTACCTCACATGCTCTAATCCTATTACTTAATGTTTATTCATTACTGCCACTAACTCTGTTAACATGGGAAAGTGGGGAGAAAAACATGGGAAAGTGCCAGAAATTTCTTCCTCATTTCCTGTCTTGCTGATGCATAGAAAAATCTAGTGAGAAATACCTCTACAAACTTTTCCCAGGTTAGAGGTTCCTCGTGCTTCACTTCTTCAGCAAGCTACCACGTTCTGGCTACATCAGTCAACTGAATACATACTCACTTTACTCGATTTTCTTTTGGAATTCTTGCCGTCCTTAGAAGATTCTCTATATCTACAATCCACTATTCGGCCTTTAGTATTCCTTCTATTCCAGAAAATATTGATGGCTGTATTTTTCGAAAATCCGACACCATTCCGGTTGTTTTTGGTTCTTTAGACTGCAATATTCTTTCTAATATCATCGTCGTGGTCTGTTGCATCTGTGCTACTCTTTGTACTAGGTTCCGAAGATCAGATATCTCATCTATCGGACTTGCACTCATACTCACAGAAGATTGGATCGACATTATTCTGTAATGGACTAGATAGGAATCAATAAAAGGAATTCAAAATAAATATTTCCAACAAATATGAATAATATGACAGGTACGATACTAGATCAGATAGATATCAAAGAATAAGAAACGATTATCAAGAATGAGTCACAGACATGTTCTTATGTGGCAATAGTCATATGGTCTTCCACCTAAACCTAAGCTCTGATACCAACCTGTAACACCTCCATTTTTTAACTGTTTCTCAAAACGAAGGATGTTACTTAAATTTATACTAGACAACCTAATAGTCACAGGATTTTGGAATAATCATAACTACTGCCACAATCAGATTGATAAATAACATGTCTAAAACTGAAAGGATTTCATTTATACAAAAAGTTAGTTATATAAGATGGCATACTACTCTGAATATGAACACAAAAGAGAAAAGCAGTGCCCAGACGAAAGAAATATAAACAAATATATACAAAGGGCCACCAAAAGTACTTCGCTGCTTTACTGTCACTCGTTCTGATCAATAAAATACGGGCCTTTAGTTGGGGCTGGTTCTCCTTCTTTGCCTTCTAAATCTGGATTCAAAACCCAGGGTATTAAACGCAGCAAGTAACACTTTAAAATGAAAAAATGTGTACTATCATAGTATAGGAGTATCAGTGCGTGTGGGCATGCTTATATCAGTTTTGTTCGTGAACATATAAAATAAACATGTAAACAAGTATATTTGCTCAAAAAAAAATATGTAAACAAGTATAAATAAATGCATAAATAAATAAACAAACATGATAATAATTCTTCTATTTATTTTAATCGTGTATTCTGTTGGTCTCAGTCATCGTCCAAATTAATTTTAGAAACTGAACAGATGGATAAAATAGCACTATTCTCCATTATCGTATAAGTGCACATACATACCTGGGTCGCGGCCTCAATTGCATGACGCTGAACTATGCCATACCGCTAGATATTCAATTCAATTCCCGTACTGTATTACAGTAACAGACATACCATACTGAGTATCAATTATCAATCGGCGATCCAGTATCACCCAGATCCAGTATCACCACCCAAATCCAGTATCACCTAGGCTGCTGCAATAAAAATTTCTCGGCCCTAACATTACAATAATTTTTATACGATATGGCTCTTATCTATCATATAGTTTCTCTCCATCCCGAGTTCATTATACACATGACTTATAAAAAAAAGATCATGGCATGATTTATTTTATATCTATATATTTATGGTTTATTTAAAAAAAAGGGTGCATCATGTAATAATATTGCATTATTCTAAACCCAAAACTTATGGATTTATTCCATTTCTAAGCCTATTCACATATATTTATATATATATGTTTTTCTTGATCAATTTCCAATTCATGCCCAAGCCCAAAACAACAACTAAACCTTTTATACCAAGTATTTGGGGTAGGCTACATGAACCAAAAAAGAATCATGCCGGATCGATCACTTTGATAGTCCTTCTCCATTCATTTCTATCAAGTAATATCTCTTCATTTAAACCTCTAGAATCCATATCTTTTCGTATCACCTCCATCCATATTTTCTTCGATTTTCTCTTCGTTCTTTTAACTTTTCGTATCACCTCCTAAGTGTCTCCATGCCTCTATAAGAATCTCATCTGGACTAACAGTTTTTATTGATTTCATTCTCTTCAGAGCCTCTTTTACTTCAGAATCTTTGATTTTGTGCATAAACCTACGATTTATATCCTTACATTGAATAGTAAGATCTCCCAAATCTTGAGTAAAACTACCATTATATAATCTATCAAAATAATCTTTCCATCTTTCTTTAATCTCTTCGTTTCGAACTAGAACCGTTTTATCATCATTTTTAATACACTTTACAGTACATAAATCTCTAGACTTTCTCTTATTTGAGCAATTATATATATATTCTTTTCTGTCTCTTTATTATCCAACTTCTCGTACACTTATTTATATAATTTAGTTTTTGCATCCCGAACAGCTTTCTTAGCCTCCTTCGTTAGTTTATACTTTTCAAAAATTATTCCATCATTATTATTATTCTTCTTCAAATCTCTATAAAGGTCTCGCTTGATCTTAATAGTATTTTTTATCTCTTCATTCCACCATGATGTATCCTTACATGGTGGAGCACTGCCCCTCGACTCACCAAATATATTTTTAGCTATTTTTTTAATGCAATTAACCATTTTGTTCCATGTTACATTATAATTATCATGGTCACTCCAATCTGCTTCTTGTACTATTCTATCCAATGTTTAAAATAGCGATAACGGTAACGGAACGTTTTGTCTCTGTTAGGTTATGTCGCATATAACGTAACATATAATGTAGGTTATGCAATTTCCTATTTATTTAATAAAAATAAATAAAAAACTATATAAAATAATTTTTATAAATTGAAAAATAAATTTTAAAAATATCTAAGAAAAGATATAAAACCATTTTGTAATACATAATACAATAATTTTTATATTTATCTTCACAAATTATATTAAGTCTGCAACCGTAATTCTAGTCATCATTGAAACAAAAAGACAAAATTCTAATTTTTTATTTCAATTTCAGTTATTATCATTGTTGTAATTTATATCTTGTAATGTTCAATTTATTTTATTTATAATTGTTGATTTTAGTTCAGTAAAAAATTCAATAAAATTAACAAATAAGATATTTTAGCAACCGAAGAGAAATTACAAATTAGCAATTACACTAGCAATCAAACAAGCTAACAACTAATCAAGTAAGAAAAATTATATTAACTCGGTAATAATCAAAATAATAATCAACAACAATATAAAAATTATTAAAAAATAATTGTAAATTACGTAACATAACATAATTTAACGTAACGTTACGTAATATAATATAAAATAACATAAAAAACACACTGTTATGCTGCACTGAGTTATTTCCAGTTGTTACGTAGCGTTGGAGTTCCGTTAGATTACGTAACGTAATATAACGAGTTTCATAACGCGTTATTTTCAACATTGATTCTATCTACAAAAACTTTTTGATTACCTTCTAATCGCCACCATTTAACCTTAGGATCTAATTTATACTTAATTTTTCTAATTATCTTTCTAATTTGAATATTTAAAACTAAGAGTCTATATGGGTAATTACACTCTCACCTGACACCACCTTACAATCGATACAACTAGCTCTATCTACCCTCCTAGTTAAAAAGAAATCTTTGTGGCTTGCATTCGATCCACTTTTAAAAGTAATCAAGTGAGAAACTCTTTTTTTAAACCAAGTATTTACTAAAATCAAATCATAAGACAAAGCAAAATTTAGAATTGAATTACCTGATTCATTTCTTTCTCCAAAACCAAATCCTTCATGTACACTATCAAACCTATTACGACTAGTTCCTACATGCCCATTGAGATCACCACCAATAAATAGTTTTTTCCTAGTGGATATTTCTTATACTATCTCATTTAGATCCTCCAAAAATTGATGTTTACGGGATTCATTAAGTCCTACTTGTGGTGTATAGGTATTAATGACATTAAAAATCTCTCTATCTAAAATAAGTTTAACTAATAAAATGCTATCACCCTTCCTCCTAACCTCCACTATATTCTCAAGTAATTACTTATCTATGATCACACCTACCCCATTACGATTTCTATCTCTACCCGTATACCAAAGTTTGTAATCCCAAGTCTCTTGACTTTAGCTTTCTCACTTATCCACTTAGGAGGAATGGTGATAGAATTCATGCCCAAGCCCAATTCTAGTCAAATTCATATTAATCTATTGTGGCATCAAAAATGATATATATTTATATTTGTTAATGACTATTACAACGATAACCTGCCCTTATCCCCATGCAAACCCAGTACAATACTGTCGCTTATTATGAGAATAGCACATAATTTACATGTATGATTAGCCATCAAAGTTTACTCCTTGGGAGCTTTATATTTTATAACAGTATACTGTCATGCCTACAGACTATGCTTTATCATAATTATGTTAAATATGATTAACATCTAATTTTGTATATTTAATAGAAAAGATAGTTAGCCATCAAAATAGATGTGTGTTGACATCTACTCTGTATATTTTATAGATAGGACAAAATTATTCCATAAGCACCCATCACTATAAACTTTTATAATTAACATGAGAGTCTACATGGTGTATTTAAAGTACCCTCTAACAAAATTAAATCTCTAACAAAATTAAACCCTAACCTTGTCAGGTCCATTCAAATCTTATATTGATGTTTAATTGAAATTGGAAAAATAATAATTAACAAATTAGTAATAAATTGAAATAAATTGAAACTAATCTAAGGTAAAGAAACTCTAATGATAATCTGAAAGCAAAAATTGAAATAATCGTGAGTGCACATAAATTGAAAAAAATAAATTATGCATTAACTTGCCTAATTGCTGTGGACGAGAGGGAGGCGATGTCCTCCGGCTGAGAAGTGAAGAAGAGAAGGAGAAAAATTTTCTACTTCTCTCTCTCTTTTTTTTCTCTATCTCTTTGGTTCTAGCGTGAGGGAGTGAGGAGTGAGGGAGAGTGAAGGAAGGAAGAGAAAATTATTTTCCTTTTTGCCCCACCGCTTTTTAATCCTTAAGGCATACCTATGATTGGCTATCAAAGAGGCCACCGCCTCAATCATCCCTTGTTATCCGTGTCTTTCACAATAGATTTAATTAATGATTTTATTTATTTAATAATTTAATAATTTCGGTTCCGTGTAACGTTCTCCAAATGTTACCAAATTAATGCGGGGCGTAGTGCTCAATGGGAGGAGTATTAAAAAATTATCCGTTTGTTGTTTCAATGTTCAGAATAAAAGAACTAAAATTTCGAAATAATTGGAAGAATAATTTTAATATTATTAAATTAGCAAATTTGGGAACATTTTTCGGACTCGTAAGGAAAATTTTTAAAAATTCTAAATATTAGAAAACTAATAATTGTGAAGACCGAATGCCATTTGAAGTTACGGATTTAAAGTTAAGTCCACCGAAAGTTATTTCGATGTCCAAAATTGATTTCGATAGTTTTATTCGGCACAATCAGACTCAAAAGAGGAATATAGGTAGCACGAATTTTGGGATATTACAGTTCTATTTTTCTTAATTTCTTGTTCTACTTGGAGTTTGAAATCTCTCTCTATATATTTTTTTAATTTCCTAATTAAATCAGTAACTCTAAGTTGTTTCTTAACTAATTAAGAATTCTTAGTTAATTAGATACTAATTAATTTTTTATATTAATGCAAATTAATTAATAAACTAAGGGCACTGACATTAATCAATTCCAACCAATTTAGAATTTCTTGAATAAAGGTATTTAAGTAATGATTTTTAATTAGAAATTAACTGTAATTTGGTTGGTTAGCTTTTCAATAAAATTTACGTTAGATCTTTTAGAATTATAAATTTTATCACAACTTAGTTATTAGTTATTTAATTAAGATGATTTCTTATTTAAAATTTAACATTAGATTAAATCCATCATCTTTTATTTTCTTTATATTGCTTGTAGGAAATGTCATTTATATATCCTGCAGTAAAAAATGAGTATCTAAAGGCTGTGGGGCTTGGTTGGGGTTTGGGGGTGCGCGGGGGCTGGGCTTTTTTTTGGGAGGAGAGAAGGTGTGGGTAGGCAAAATCACAAACTAATGATATAGGTTGTCAATGTGACATGAGAAGTTTTCTGTGTAGAAATCCTATCATAACACAATCTCTATGGGACTACTTTTGATGGTTGCATCATGTGATTATTAAGGATATAACCAACTGCCCCTTGTATTACTCCCGCAAGGCTCTGATTTTTCTGCACCATAAAGGATCGGACCTACCTTTCCCAGTAATGTGTTCTGATATAATTCTTCCACTTCCCCCCCTTAACTGTGAACAAGTCTATAATCTGGTTTTGTTGCCTACCCACTTCCTATAGATTCCATACACGCACAATTTAACTATGTAATGTAAATGTTTCAGATAAGAAGAAATCCCAGGATGAAAAAGTACAGGAGATGCCATCTCAAACAGAACGCTCCCTTGCCTTGCATGTCGAGAATGAGAAGCAAGAGGAGGAAAATTCCAAGGAAGCATCAGCAGATGACTGTTCTAGGAGAACCCATAATGTCAAGAGTAGCATAGAGGAGTTGGGATCCGACTCTGGTGACGTTGACACAAGCAGAAGGCCTTTGTCGCCTGGAACTATGGCGCTAATGTGTGATGAGCAAGATACAATGTTCCTGAAGTCTCCAAGCAAATTTGCCTCTTCAACACAATTAGAGAGCCAGGACGTTGCAGACGTCTATGCACAGCAGGAACGCTGCATATTGATGAAGTTTCGTGACACTCTTTTGAATCTTGTAAATTGTGCTGGAATGAGGGGTAAACCAAGCTTCTGATACTATTCCATATATTTAACCACTGCCTCAGGTGTTAAATTATGTTGCAAAGCGTTATGTTGATTTTCTTCCATAGGGTTTTATGCATTTATTACTACTGGGCTTCTAAATTACTTAACCATATCTCGTATATCCATCCTGGGCAATTTACAGATTTCCAATTAGAGATATGGATAGCATATGTTGGCTATGCTATTAGAACTGTCTTTTGGGAGTTGAAAGCATGAGGGGTCTAGGACCTCGCCCTTATCTTAATTAGATAATTTTCACGATGGTGCAGATTGTTACCGATTGATTTAAATGTCTTAACCAAATTCCATGCTGACTGAAATAGCATTCCCCTAATCCAGTTTGTCGATTGTTGGTACATGTCTTGGTACATGTCGTGATTCATTCATCTCCTAGTCCTAGCAGTTGCCATTTCCATTTTTTCCCCAGTTGCCAGTTCCTGAACAAGGCATTTTTGCTTCATATTGCAGGAGAGAAGCAACCATCAAGCGGCATCAAATCCTAGAGATCAAATGACCTTGTATCAGTTGTCAATGCCATTGCTCGGTCTCTATCCAATGATGCTGAATTAATTAATTTTGCAGATGCAGCTTCTACTCTCATCAATGACCGTCTGCGAAACAATGTCCAGTCCACCGCAGAGGAGGTGCAGAAGCTTAAAGATTGGGAATTCGTAATTGTACAGAGCAGAGGAGTTAAGAGGGTTAATTGCTGGTAGCTTTGCCGATATCTTGACCGTGAGATGCTGTAAGAAGTTGAATGCTGATTTATTAGGCCATCTGATCTAATTTAATATTCATGTAAAGTTACTTTTTGGCTCTTTCCAGCTTTACATTGCGTGATGTTTGGTAGAAGAGAATCTTGATTTTAGCTGTGGTGCCTCTACTGTCTTTCAGTAAATTTAGCGTACCTTGCAATAACTGCATTAGTGCAATGTATAAAGTGATTAAAGGGGTAAAGGATTAGTTTTATTGTAAAATGGATGTAGTGAATTGTGGGAAGTACTCTGAGGTTCATGTCCTGTTACTAGGCTGGTATCAAGCTTGCACCCAATATCGTTTCTCTTTCTTGCTTCTCTCAGGCAGTACTTTCACTGTGAACTCAAATTGGCTAGATTTAGGGAGGATAATGAATGTGTCTATTGATTAATTTTTAGTCCATGTTATATAGAATTTTGAATTAGAAAAATAAAAAATTATTTTTAATTCAAAATTAAAAAAACTTGATTTGTACACGTATGCATTGCCATCGCTAGCCAGATTCAACCAATTTTGCACCTGGTGGACTTCTTAACTGATGGATCTGTCCTTGCCTAGCCATACCAGACCTCCATGCCGACGGATCCAGTTGTTTAGCAAAACTAAAGTGGTGGCAGTGGCTTGGAAACAAAATTAGGCTGGGAATATGGGGGGATTGGAAATAATATAAAAATGATAAAGATAGATTTGTACATTTAGGAGGTTAAATTAATATTTATTTAGGAAATAATATAAAAATGATAAAGATAGATTTGTACATTTAGGAGGTTAAATTAATATTTACTTCTCTATTAAACAAATGTTGCGAAGGGAATCATTTCTCCCTGGTGCTATTTTTCATGAATTGCTGTTTTTTCCCTTTCTTTATCTTTGTTGGATTTTGTTTGGACTTTTTTTTTTTTACTGTTCACCTCTTGAATGGTTGCCAGGATTTCGTTGCTGGGTCTCTTTTGGCTCAATGGACACATTTGCCCTTCGTTTTGCTCGTTGGTCAAGCTTCACTGCGCTCGGTTGGATTTATGGGGGTTCGGTTGGGAGGGCATTATAAAGATTTCCACCTCGCTTCCGCTTGGGACTAGGAATTAAGGGTTGTGATTTGGGAGGGGTAGATTGGTAGTGATATTATGATGCGGTTCTTTGTTTGGAGGCAATCGGGTTGTTTGCAAGAGTTGCTGCCGTCAGCTCCATAGCGGCCTAGTTGGTCATTGCTATGTTGCAGTCCTTTGATTCTAATACTTATGAGCTTGTAATTTCTGACAGTTTCCGAATTAATCTAGTTTTTAACGGCGAGAATCTAATCTATATTGTGCTCCATTTGATTCTCCAATTGTGAGTCTGTATCCACCTTCTTTGACCTGCCTAGGACATCTTCCTTTTCCCATCTACACCTGCCTAGGACATCGTCCTTTCCCATCTACACCACTACCTCCAGCAATGAAACTTCATCATTAAGGGATTGAAGATATTTTGAATGATAAGATAATTTCTACTGATGAAGAATACCAGTGATATTTGGTGCACTAACATAGTTAACCTGATTCAGTTTATACTTGGTTGTGCACCAACAAGGCCTAGAAGTTGGATCCATATTTACTTGACGAAAATCATTTGTTCAAATAACTAGAAGCTCATGTTTTAGAGCCGAGATAAATAAAGACCAATATCTAATTAGATATTCTATTTAATTTCATTGTTAGGTATTATTATTAGGGATTTCAATTGATTTGATTTTATTACTAGTAATTTTAATAAATTTTGATTGTTTAAATTTTCGTGTAGTGCACATATGTAGTGCACATAGCTAACCTTTTATTAAATATATAAAGAATTTTCAGAAGAAATTATATGTTATTGAAATTTGAAATGCTAGCACGATCATCTGATACGTTTCTAAAATCTTTCTTCTTTGGATCATTAAAAGTGATCATGAATTCGCCTAAGTAACAAGGCCTGAGGCCCCAAGTTATTCTTCCCTAAATGCACCAAAATTTCCAATTTTCACCAATAAACTCTAATTCGATTTTCATCATGCATCATATGATGCATATAGTATGTATCAAGATCATACTATATATTACCCACCCATGCATTCTTCACACGCTATACAGCAGAATAGCAATTAAAATTCTATCTAAAATGTATCAGTTTTCAGCAAAGCTCTCCATCAAGTCTGGGAATTAGAATTCAAACATTTTTCCCACCTTTAGGAACTACTAGACTAACTTGTTTTTCCACATTACTGTATCAATTCAATCCCTGAAAAAGTTTCCGAATCTGGATCCAACTAATCTGCTTCTCCTGTCACGGTGTAACAATGGCAAGCACAAAGCTAGGGTTACACAAATTTGAACCGTATCATTTGCCTCGAAGATAAAACATTCAGTATGAAATGTGCATATATCCTAGCATGCTATGAATGTTGAGCGGCAATGAACCACCTAGGGATGGTAATGGATACGTCAACTGATCGGTTATTTAAAATTTTCAATTAGAAATATGAACATTTTCATTTTTAATTCGAATTTTTGAATAGAAAGTGTCAAGAATTAGCCTGTGAATGCATCCATTATCATCCCTAGAACCAACAAAGCTGTACGGAGAAATATGCACTTGAAGCTTAAGGTGCACTTGAAGCTTGTAATCAATCAAAATTTAGTTCAAGCTTTGCATCTCCTGCATTTGGAACTCCTCATGTTCTGCTTTTCCTGCGAAGTAGGTGATGATCAGAGTAATAAGCACAGAGAAGCAGAAGTATCTGATTCTTCTCATACACGACTATTTCCATTTGGTGCATTTGCAAAACGGCAAATTTATTTTCCTTTGCATTACCATACATGGGGGAAATCGACCACTATCTGCAGGTTTTTCAATTTTATTTAACAAGCCTATAAATACCAACAGACGAAACATAATCTGGTATTTTTCAAAGCATTTCATCTCCTTGAGCAGATGTCTTTAACATGCAAGTATTGTCTCAAGCCTCGTATGTAGTTGAGAAAAACCTGTTAGAGGCGTGCCCTTGAAGCTTGCGATGGAGATACACTAGACATGCTCTGCAGAAACACAAGACAATGTCACTTAAGGATATAATGATGGCACAATATCAGAATTATTTAGGATACAAGGCCTGCAATATAAATAAAATTACTATGTTAAGAATTGTAAGTAACAAAAAGGTGGATTAGAGGCTGAAAATGTCAGTTAGGAATAAAATGGCAATACTGTATTTGGGAATTATTTAAGGATCCGTGGCATGTGAAATACATATAGTTTGTCAATTGTTAGTTGCTCTTCAAAGCTGAGTTCAAGCAGTAACTTTCTTATGTAGGAAACTAAACAACTTTACAGCTTGTTGCTCGTGCCAATGCGATAATGTAAACAGCTGATCTGCAGAGTAGGACATAAATAAGAGAGGGACTTGAGAAGAGTGCTAAAAAGGCACTTATATGTCAAAAGAGCTACGTTGCTGTTCTTGTTTTACTATCATCACTATTATTATTTGAAACATATCAAAGTTCCATAAATCAAATTTTGATTATGGAAGAAAATTGATATGATTCAAATTTTAAATTTATCCACATTCCACCATTTGATATGCGGTTTTGGATGATCCAAAACCTAACTTAGCTTTGTATCATATCAAGGTGTTCTGAATAAAAAACGAAAGGTGCTAAATTAAACTTATCCATTCATTTTCTATTAATAATTTCTAGAGGCCAATTTCGTACACGGCCTGCTATGTCGAAAAATGGTTAAACAGAATACTATAGTTATATATTATGAAGTACGAACGCTTCATAGTGTCATGTCCGTATCGGATATGTATCAGACATCGATATTTGCATGGTACACTGCTAACATGAAATCGTGCCAAATTTTAAAATTCAAAAAACTTACTGAAAATGCTGCACCTGCTTTCAAAAGATCATGCACATTGTGTCGACCATGTCCACTTTCAAAGTCACAGAGATCGTGTATTAAAAACTATGGAGTCGCTAAAAATATATAAAAAGAAATTTGATATAAAGAGGATGCTATACTAATATGTCCCTAATGCATTGCAAAGATAGAGATTTCAAATATCTTATTCAAAACACTAGCCAATTGCATTGAATTTGGATTCTTTTTTTCAATATAGTTACTTGGTTAGAATCTATATTTCAACATATTAAGATTTTATTCTTTTCTTTCTACTTCAAAGAGAACATGTTATAAACGTTATGAGTTTGATGCACATTATACGTATCATATTCATAAACTCGAGAAACTTATGTCACCGTGTTCACGTGTCCTCGTGTCCTACTTTTTTAGGATTTGTCCTGTCCTCGTATCCATGTAGGTGTCCCGTGTTTGTGTCAATGCTTTATAAGTCCTATATCATAAAGTAGTACGAGTTACGGAATTAATTGTTATACTGGATGTCATTACTCCTCACATCCTTTATTACGAAGTAGGAAATTGTTACATGCATGATGCATCAATAAGTTGAACTGAATTGTGAAACTTTTTCCAGTCTCCTCTCCCATGGGTAATGCCCTTGTTGCACCAAAAAGAATAGCGAAAAGGTCACATCATAATTCATGCACTAAAAACAATAACTCCAATTTATCTAGAATAAGTTACAGAATTTAGGAAGCATCTGAAATCAGGTACCATATGTTCACTATGAAGTATCCATCCCACACAGGTTTGAACCGTGCGGAAAATAGTTGATATGAGAGGAAATAGAGTGTAGTTCTTGTATTTATGACCAAAGTTTAAAGCATGATTACAAAGTTACTTGCGTTACATACAAGCTCCAGTATGTTGATGTAGATCTACTTAACTTTTGCAAAGTCAATCAGATAACTAGAAATTTCAGATCAGCATGCACTTAAGAGGATATTATCTCGGAAACAATCATTTCAAATATGTTCAACCGCCAAAATAGCAAAGCTGATGTAAGCATTGAATTTAACATGGCACCCAATACAAGGTTGACACAACAATATGTGCTAATCACAGAGGAAGTCAAGGAAATCATAACGAGATAAAATTACAAAGGAGCTGAGGAAGACTAGATTCATACCAACGGGAGGTTTTTCTTAGCTCGTTCTTCCAAATAACGTGATGGTTTATAGAAGCCACCATACATTTCAGCCCACTTGTTGAGCTTTGTATATATGTAACCAGCCCCGATCGTGTCAGCCCAAAACACAATACCGCCTCTTTAAATAAAAACAGCAGTCAGTCAGGAGATCATGTCTTCAAAATTGACACGAGTATAACTAAAATATTAAGTTGGTAAAAAAAGCTGGTCAATGTTTGCATCAAATAGAAGTATGCTCGAGTTACTAAGAAATTCATCTTGTGTTGAGCAAGATTGTAGAAATATGAAATCTTACTTCATAAAAGAGAAGTAAATATTAAAGATAAAATTTATGTATTTATTATTAGCAAATAAAACAGAAATGAATACAGAAAGTTTAATTTGCTAAAACCTCAAAAGCAGGAAGCTGATTACAATTATATCTTTGCACTCATCCACTATGACAATTATATATAGTAACACTTGGATATAATTTAACACTTGGATATAATTACACTTGCTTTAATGGCATAACACAAAGGAGTGGGGGAATTGGAATAAAAGTCTAAAAGAACAAAGAAACTATGATCTATAGAGAATGGAACAAAACAATTAGCAACCATTTTGAGTAATTATAAACACCAACCAGCAAATAAAGGTAACTCTTTTAAGTTCATCAAAACCTGCGGAGCTATAGTTACGAGGGGTTTGTCCATCAAAGATTTCCCAATCATAATGCTGATTTACAAAGAGTTAGACCATGCAAATAATTGACAAATAACTAGTCATTTACAAGTAGCTATCAACTATTGAACCCCATGCAAAATTTGCATTATATATCTTAACAAACTCATAAAGGTAACTGAAAGCTCTGATTGGGGCAGGCTTACTGAAACCAACTTATTTTGGTTTCTATTTACAATCATTTCCTCCATAGCTCTTCAAATTGCCTCAAAACCACCAGAAGCATATACTTCAATAGGCAAAACTCTCAATTGACCAAGCACCTACTTACCTCAGTATCACTAGCCCATTTATCTTCTGGTGCCCGGTGCTGCTCTGAAACTGTTGGTGTATCTCTAATCATTCTTAACATACTTCAACATAACATTTTTTAGTACACTAACAGTAATCTTGTAAACTTTACACATTCTTGCAGTATGGGAACTGTCCACTTAGTTCAATATAGATGCCTTTTTAAACCTAAAGTGATTAAATATCCTTGAACATCTAATCTTCGTTGACCCATATCTTGGAGCATTTACTCCATAAGGTTATGCAGATTTCGGGCTCAGTATTACAATAGACTCACAAACTTATGTGAGCACCTGGACACGTACGCCGACTGTTGACCAACTGCTAACCCCACTCTGGCTCATACGAACACCCAAGAAGCAAGCTACACATCAAAACTGCACTTTATTTCTCTTCTGGTACTCAAATGTTTATCACGGTTACTCTAGGTCCACATAGCAAACTGCTTTTCCATTTTCATCAACCAAATTCCATAACTGCAGCTTGCATATGTTTTCCTTTTGGTCGCAAGTGTGAGATTTTGTTACTTTGTCAACAAACAAGAAGGTATTTCCTCCACGATTGATTATACATTGATACCCAAAGAGTCCATCGTATTGCCTTGTTATTTCTTCATCATTGCTCTGGATCTGGATCTCCTTGCAGTCGCATCCCTTCCAAATTTTACCTTCGGGGCCTTTATGCGAAACAATATTATGCAATTAGAGAACTACAACTCAAGGGAATGATTTGAGATACACATCTGCAACTACAATTGCACCATATTCGATTGGTGCCAAAGTTGGATTATATTGGTAGCTAACCCCTAGCAGTATAAATAATCTAGTTAAGCCTTAAGAGAGAAGATAATTGGGATTCAAGTTGTCGATGCATATATTTTCACACACCAGACCATTGGCACCCACATCGATTGATGCAGCACAGAAACAAAACTAGGGTTTTATAGTGGGAAAATTGGAAATTTTGAAAACAAAATAAAATGATCAAGAAAAATTTGGATCTTGGCACCCAAGTGCTCTCTAATTCACTCTGAACGAATCTAAAAAAGAGATTTAGGAGTTGTTAGCATACCACCAAGCTAAAAACAAAAGGAGCTTTCTAATTTTCAACATTGCATTATTGGAGTTCATACATTATTATTTATAGAAAAAACTAGGTGCAATACACGTGGAAATAAACCAAAATCTAATAATAAAATTAAAATCTTAAAAAAAGTAATAAAATTCCTAATTATATTGGATCTTTATTCAAATCTAATAAATATCTATTCAAATCCAGACCTTTTTTCAAATTTAATCAAATCTTGGTCTCTGTTGTACCCATCACATCCATTAAAGTTCTACCATGGAACATTTTGAACTGAATATCTAAAAACTGGAACCTTTTAACACCTACTTCCATGTTTTTCCCAATAGAAAAAATGTTAAATCTCTAATCTTCCAAAAATGCATTAAAAAAATTGTATTTGGCCCCAAGTTAGTAACATCAAGACGAGTCTTGGGACCCAAGTCCCAACCTAGATAAAAGATCTTAAGAACTATCTCAATCCATAGATTATTGCTTTACAGATGCCCCCTACTAAGACCCACAGCCAGCAAGGATAGAACAAAAGTAGGAAGCAAAGAAAAAAAGTGAAGTTCTAAAGACAATAAAAGAAGAGAAAGGAAGAGGAAAGAAAAAAGCACCAAGAAAATAAAAGTTTGTTCTGAGATAAGGATCAACACAGGCCTCAGGTATTATTCCTCACAAGTCTAAGATGTTTATTTTGTTCTGAACCAGAGATAGATGGAGAACAGCTGATGAATGCATGCAACATAAGCTAATAATAGGTTCATTGGAGATATTTTATTTCCTAATTTGATTTATGAATTTGTAACGAAAAATATGTCTGAGTTTATAGAAACGTACGGAACTTAAATTGTTTACCATTTTAGGGGAATTAGACATGCCAGCGACAGCTACATGTCACCATTATCCAAGATGGTTGTTGTTGGGTTGCTAGTGACACCACCAATACTGGCCACAGCACCAGTTGATTAACTTGCTATGATAAGCGCCGAACCACCAGATGAAAGGAGTAAATGGAACTAAAATTGTTTACAGTTTTAAGGGCATCAGATATCACCAGCAACAACTGTAAATCATCATTGTCCAAGATGGTTGTCCTAGGCTGCTAGTGAAAGTTTACCACCAATGATGGCCAAAGCCTCAGTTGACTAATTTGTTATTATGCTAATAGCAGAATCATAGGATGAAAGGAGTAAATGGAACTGAGACAGGAAACTAACTGAATTTGACTAAGGTTTATCTGCGAGATAATAGGTCTTGCACGCGAACTACTTAATTTTGATGGTTACTTGACCCCTCTTCGCTAGCTCTGTGATGTTTAAGAAAATCTCATGGTGAACCTAGTCCTAGATTAAACAGGGAATTTCATTGCAGTTCAGCCGTTAGGCACCTGAAACTAACGTAAATAACCCATAGGAAACATTTTACTAAGTGGCTAAAAGACATTTTAGTCCCTGAAATTATTCAGAATTTCAAGATAGTCTCCTGTATTGGCACTAGGTTTCATGATATGCAAACAAACTGGAAAGATCCCAAAAATCCCCAACGTCTTGTGTATAGGCATAGGTGGATAGTTTTGATTTGGGTTTTGTCGGCAGAACTTCTTAAAAACAAAAAGAAATATAGATTTATGGAAATATAGTGATAAATCTAAATTACTTACTATTTTGAATTTGAAGTTAAGTTTTCTTAACTGTAGTTTACCACACTAAATTCACTTAACTACAAAATCCCAAACTGAGATATCTTTTACTACTTTTGCAGTTTAGTAAACCACAATTATTTGCAGTTATCTAACTCCAAAAATCAGGCTCAAATATACTTTACAAGTTTATAATATCCAGTGTGAGTAGAATTTTGTAACACCAACAAGTAGAAGAGAAAAAAGAAGTGTATAACTCCAGTTTAGAACACTGAGATAGGCATTTACAAATCACAAGCCTGTAAAATTTAGCAAGGAAAAACATTGTTTGACATGCTTATGTTAAATTTACATGCAAGAACGGATCAGGTATAGAATAACTCATAAATTTTATCCTGATGCATTTATGTTTAATTGCTACGTTTATTTGCACCAAGTGAAATATGACTATTGAGTACTTTATAGCTCATTTATTATTTCGATCCATGCATGTGAGTCATAAAATATGAAAATTTGCCAGCTATCAGATGTTTCACATGGTTAAGAAAAATCTCGATTTGAGAATCTTGATAAGTCCAATGATAATCTCTCTTTTTCAAAGCCTTCCATAGGGGGTTTTGGACCACTAGTTGTTGACCACAGAGCATTATTTCTATCCTTGTATCATCTGTTATCACCATCGCAAGACTTGGAGGTGTTGTGTGCTCATATTCATTACAGTGCTATAGCGCGATAACATTGCCATAAAATGACAAAGGTGAGGATATTTAGGAATGTTAAATACTAAGGTATAATGCATATGAGCACACAACACCTCCAAGTCTTGCGATGGTGATAACAGATGATACAAGGATAGAAATAATGCTTTCTTTTGGGAGAAACTTTATGTGAACCATATACATGAAATTGAGGATATCTTATACAAGTTTGGCATCTAATAATTTATGTTCAAAAAGTTATTAGCTATTGATATTTTGCTAAATGAATGGTGCACACACAAGGAAGGTGATTCCTTATTGAGCATCTAGCTCACCCTATTCTTCTTCCATCATTTTCAAACAGATTGCCTACTAGAAGCTCTTGAGAGGGTGTACGGTAGCCAAGAAAAATTCCTCAACAGGCAGTTTACTGCTGAATCTTGGAGTCATTTCTTTTGCTAACAAGCACGGCTTATATGTAATAAAGATAAAATGTCAGCCAAGAAGTATAATTAATATTAAAGCATATCTGGAATTTGTAATATCTGTGCAGGATGGCCTTTGAAACTTCTGACCACAAGAAGTATAAAGAGGGCGCCCCTGAATCCCAAGAATACTTGGTGGTAGTATGTTTATCTTGGAAGGATACTAAAAACCAGTGTAGAAAAAACGCACTCCGGAGCGTAGAGTGGGCAAATCGCTCCGTAGCGGGGAGAAATAACGCCTCGCTGTGGAGCACTGCGTTTTTTGAAAAAAATGCACGTTACGTTTTTTCGTAGCGTAACGTTACGTGCTTTTTTTCCCCACTTCGAAACATATAAAATCTCTAGTGAACAAAAAACAAAAATCCTAACCCTAAATTGATCGCTCTTCCCCCTTAGCGATTTCTCTCCTGACCCTCTCTCCTTCTCGCGACCCTCTTTCCCTCTCCCGAGTCCCAAACGCCGGCAAGAAACTCCGATCAACCTTGAAACTCCCAACCCTCTCTCCCTCTCCCGAGTCCTGACCCTCTCTCTCTCCCGACCCTCTTTTCGTCGCCATTCCGGCTCCAAAACGCCGGCAAAAAGCTCCGATCAATCTTGAAGCTCCCGACCCTCTCTCCCTCTCTCTCCCAAGTCCCGACCCTCTTTCCGCCTCCAAAACACCGGCAAGAAACTCCGATCAACCTCGAATCTCCCGACCATCTTTCCAACGCCGTCTCCGGTTCGGCTCCGGCTCCGGCTCCATCCCCTCAGCACTACTCATTTGGCTTCGTTCTCTCTTCGGTTCAACAAAAGTAAGCATTCCAACTATTTTTTCTTAAAATTTATTGAATAATATACTTAATTGAGTTAAATCTAGACAGTTGGATAACTTGGATTATTTGCATTTATGCAATTTTGCACGGTTGGAAACTTGGAATTGTGTGATTTTGTGAATTAATACTGTTTTATGTGATTTATGTATGAATTTTGTGAATTATGCTTGCTGTGTGTGGAATGTGTGTGCGGCTGCTGCAACTGTGCAGTGTGCACTGTTGCAGCAGCATGATGAAGATGCACAATTAATGTTAATTAGTAATGAATAATTAATGTTAATTAGTAATTAATTAATATTAATTAGTAACGAATAATTAATGTTAATTAGCATGATGAAGATGCACCAGCATAATAAAGGGGGAAAAATCTATTAATGCACAACTACTGTTAATTAGTAACGAATAATTGAATTTCATAATTGAATGCACAATTAATGTTACTTGATATTTGATATTTCATAATTGAATTAATTGTTGATTCTCGAATAATTGAATTATTTAATTATTTGCGTAGATTGAATGATGTCAAAAAATATGGATCTGTCTAGAGAATGAGGGATTCATAAGGAAGGAGAACCCCCAATTATTTTTATTGTAAATTCTTTAATCACCACATAACTGCGGGAATCACTCGGCTTAAACATCATTAGGCTGGGACGAGACATAGGGTGAAAATGTGTGAACGAGTACCGCCGGATGTTAAGAAAACATGTAAAAATATTTTGAAATATACTGAGGTAGAAAAAAAGAAGAAAGCATCACTAAGCCAGGAAATTGGGAGAATGGGAGAGTCAGATACTGAAATGGTGAGTCAAGAGCTTTAAAGCGCCGTCGGTAGTAACACTCAATCTCGAACTTTGGGAGAGATGAATATATTTATTAATCTTGAAACCAGCCTTAAAGAAGGAGGCAAGAGAAGACTGTGTCAGAAAAATAGGCAGATGTATCTATATAAACGGGCTATCATTCAACATTTTGAATAGTCCAATTGGAAGGAGATGATCGAAGCAGTTGAGAATTTCAGATTTGGCTTGAAGCAACCATCTCCGTACGAGATAACGATGCGGGTTTTTAAGTCCGAAGTTGAGGATATTGACAAGATTAAGGAGAAGCACGTGGCGGCTTGGGAGAAATACGGTAATACAGTGATGTCAGATGGGTGGACTGACAGGAAGAGCAGAAGTTTAAAAAACTTTCTTGTGAATTCACCAGAGGGGACTTTCTTATATAAGTCAATTGATGCATCGAATCAGTTCAAAACAGGAGATTACTTATTGGAGTGTCTTGATAAGGTAGTTAAAGAGATTGGAGAGAATAATATTATACAAGTGATTATGGATAATCACGCTTCTTATGTCAATGCGGGCACAAAACTTATGGACTCACGAAAGCATTTTTACTGGACTCCTTGTGCAACTCATTGTATTGATTTGATGTTGGAGCATATAGGCAAGACGAAAATCCATAAGCAAACTATTGAAACAGTAAATGGGATCATACAATTCATATATAATCATGGTTGAATTTTGAGTTTGATGCGGATATACATGAAGGGAAAGGAACTGCTAAGACCAGCCATCACTCTATTCGCCACGTCATTCTTGACTATACAAAAACTCTATAAATTAAGGCAGCTATCGAGGAAGATTTTTTGCTTCTGATGATTTCACCAAGAGTGCTTGGGCGAAAAAGCCGAATGCAGTCAAGGTAAAAAAGGCAGTGCTATTTAGCAGAACCTTCTGGGGCCGAGTTCTCTTTTTCTTTAGCACCACACTTCCACTGGTCTATGTGTTGCAAGAGGTGGATTCAAATGTAAGGTCTTCTATGCCTTTTCTATATGAGATGCTTGATAGTTGCAAAGAAAGAATTGCCGATGTCTGTGTGGGCAGTAAGAGGAACTACATGCCATACTAGAATTTGATTGATAAGAGGTGGACAAGTATGTTGTATAGGCCCCTCCACGCAGTGGCTTACTTTCTAAATCCTAGATACTTCTACAGTTATACACTATTCAATATTCCTGAGATTAGGAGAGACCTTCGTAAATGCATGCAACGAATGATCCCCGACCTCAATGAGTATACACAAGCTGATATGAGGCTGGATCAGTATAAACAGAAGTTTGGAGAATTTGGATTCCTGCTAACTCAAATGACTATGAACGCTCGAAGTCCTGGTATATTTTAATTTATTGTTTTCATTTTTTAGGGTTGTATTTGTAGATATATCATTAAGTTATTTTTTTGTATTTTTTAATACTCTATTTTAGCTGCCTGGTGGGAAAAATTTGGAGAGGATGTTCCGACTCTTCAGAAGTTGCAATTCGAATCCTCTCTCTTACAACTAGTGTTTCTGGATGTAAACGTAATTGGAGCACTTTTGAGTAAGTATAAAATTAAAAAACTTAATATATTATTTTTTAAGTACTTTATTTATTATCATGCGCATATAACAATTCACAACTTTGTTAAAAGTGCATTAAAAAAAAAGATGTCGTTTGGAGTAAAAACGCCTACATTCTCTCGTATATGTCATGTACAATATTAAGCTTAGAGAGAGAAATATTAGGAGAAGCGAATGAATTTGGATTCAATTTTGATTGATGAGGCGACAGTAGAGGATGAATGGCTTGTTGAGAGTGAAGAGTCTTGTCTTCCATAAGATCTTAAATTGCTAGATGAGTCTACTGATGACAATTCTAATACAAAATGAATAATTTCTTAGAAATCACTGCAATTAATAACAATCAAAATGTTCTTTCACCAATTGTGGATAAGAGAAACAAACAAGATGAAACTGAAAACCCAGCAAAGAAACGAAGGGTCAATACTTCTTGTAAGTTATCCAATTTTTACAATTTAATATTCTTAAATGAATACTCTACTATCATGATTTAAGTATTTAATAATATCTTAATTTATATATCTCTTGTGTAATATCTTCTTCGGACAAAGGAAAAACAATTGATGATAGTTTTGATGAGACAGGGAATGATATCGATCCAGAAGATGCAAACTACATTCTGAAGGAGGATAATTTTGTTATTATAGATTAGGTGATCACTTGGGTTTATCTTCATGTTATAAGGAAGAACAGTATTTTGTTGTGTATGACTTAAAAAATTATTGTGATATTTGCTATGAAATTTTATAATTTTTCTACACCTTTGTATTGATTTTACAGTATTTTATATGATTTTTTAGATTTATTTACTTATTTATGAAAATTATTAAATACAGTTTTATATTTATTTTAATTAAATAAATAGAAATTTGCGTAACCTACGTTATGTATTACGTTATTTGCTACATAACACAAAAAAAAAAAAAACATTACGTTAACGTTATCGCTATTTTAAACATTGCCAAAAACTTAATAAGCGGAGCATGTCACAATCCTAAAGTAAAAGGTATCTGTTCATAATTATTTCAAGGGACTAGAAATTGCTAGCACATTGGAGGAAGGAACTGTGGTGAAAACTCCATACTTGCAGTGTGCTCCAGCTGTAGGACGGGTGACTTCTTGTACTACATCTTATGCCTCAAAAGATGTATTTTGTTCTCTACAGAAAACATCATCTCACATAATAGTCTTGAGTCATGCCAACTCTAGGTGAAACTGCAAAGGCTCCTTCAAGGGTTTGAAATTTTAGAATTGGCATAGGTATCAAACCCAGTATTCTGACTGAAATTTTCAGCCTGATATTTTGTCCAAAAATGGCATGGGATCTTCTGCCCCATACTGTTATGATCAGGCATGAAAACAGATACACTGATCAATATGTTGGACAATTTTGCAGATATTTAGAATGCTGGTTTAAAATTCGTACAAACATTAAATAGGAGCATAACAAGGGAAACAAGGTCACTAACCTATACTTGGGGAAACCCATTCCAAGTACAGATGCAATGTCAATATCTGATGATCTTATGATGACCCCTTCATCCATAACTCTGCATGCCTCGTTTATAGTAGGAAAGAATACCATCTCCAAAATCTCTTGGTCACTAACAGATATAGGCTGCAGCAAACATTAGCTGATCATTTCAGGTAAAGTATATTGAAATAAATAACTAATAGCTAACTAGATAGACGCATGCAGAAAGGGGAGAGATACATAGATGGAGGGGACAGACCTTTCCATTAGGCATGGTGTTAGCACGCCTTATAGATTCTTGAATGATAGCCTGCACACTATGATCAGGTTTGGGCTTGCTTCCCTTCTCATACAAGTAGAAACCCTTTCCATTGGCTTTTCCTGTGAGACATAAAATCCAGTCAACACAAATCCTAAACTTTTATTGGGATAGATTGGTGTTCATTGATAGAAAGACACAAAAGTTATAATAAAGTATAGAAATTAACAATCAATCTCTATACCATATCGCCCATTTTCAACCATCAATTCCATCAGATCAGACTCAAAAGTCCGACCCTTAAAGGCGGACGCATATATTGACTTGACTGCCAAAGCAACTCCATATCCAGCGACATCTGAAAGTCTGTCAAATTAACCAAGGAGGATAAGTATAACATTTGAAACCATTTTTTTCTAAATAAAACTAAAACTGGACACAGAAAAACAATGCCCTGGCCTGTATAGAACTCCACCTCTATTTGATAGCATAATGAGAGCTACTTGTGCCACTATTAAGGATATCATAAATAGTAAGGTGTCATACGGAAATTGAATGAGCATTCTAGATAAGCCCAAGATGCAAGGTAGTACACAAGTCTATGGAAAAGGGTAGAAATCAGTAGGAACTAGGAAGATATGCACACAAAGTTATATGCCCCTTTGAGACACTCCTGTTCAGATCATCCAGGAGAGGAGGGTGTTGGTAAGAGTAATAATGATTCTGCAGAATGGTGACTGTGTGGTGAACAATGACAAGGCATAATACACACTGTCCATATCTCCAAACATTTCAATTCACAATGCAACCAGGAAATAGGCAACATAAAGATGAATGATCCCAAGACATCATCTCAATCACCATCTTAAATTACTATTTGCATGCTATGCTTATGCTGACATAAAACTAAGACTGGGTACTGACAATGGACTGGATACACACTTCAAGCTCACATTGGCTGCTTGATACCTTTTGATAACACAAATCCATTAAGAATAAAACAAGCACTTAGAAAAAAAAAAGTCGAATTTTCTTCTCTATTTGATGTGCAGGGAAGGAGGGAGAGGTGCAAATCATGAGAGACACGCACTTATTCCATGTTACCATAACTAGAGATGCCAGAAGGAAAAGGAAGATGGGGACTAAGTTAACTCACACAAGTGCTCATGTATACACGAGCATGCGGCCTCAAAGTTCTGCCTTCAGAGTTGGATCAGTCTCTTTATAGTTTATATTGCAACCTGACATTATCTTTTGTTAGTTTTATCTCATTTAGCTAAATTACTCACTTTTTTGTTAGTTTTCTTTCCTAAATTTTCTTTAGTTTTATTTCAATTAGAAACTTACTCATTCTCGAAATGCCAAATTAACTTTATGGTATCTCACAAAGACAGTAGCAAGCGTGAGGTGGACTGTACTACCTTGAGGTCAGTAGTTCTTCTCCATCAGCAATATTATCTAATTTCCTACATCAACTCGCAACTGTAACCATTGCATGACATTAATGAGGTTTCAATATCAATCTCCAGTTTGAATCCCAGATCATGTCCATTTGGAAAACATCCTTGAACATCAATTTTTATAGCTAATATATATTTGATGATTCCTTATAGATTAGTTCATTCAGATGTATTAATGTGACCAGAGATGTGCATGATGGAACATTAACTCGGTGGAAACAATGGGCAGGAAAAAGCCATTTCCTATATTATACACCAAGCTACCTTTTTTGCATTGCTTATGGTGTACTTAGTAGGCACATGTAGGATGAAGTCTTGTTTGCTGTCAATATTGTATTTGCTGCTGAAAGGAAATATCCGAAGTAGAAAGATGGAGAGAAGGTTTTGTAATAAAAAATATTTTAAAATTAGACGAACAAAAATATATACTGTAATTTTAGCAAATTGCGAGAAGGAATGAATATTGTCTAGATTGTTGGTCCAGTTCTAACTTGAACTGATCACTTTTGTTATTTTAGGATGATAGGATCAGTATTAAGATAGTGAGATAGAGGAAGATGTGCTGTATAGGATAAAAACAAGATGGTCAAAGTGTATACTTGCTTCTTGAATTCTTGATTACTAAATACAGATAAAGTTGATTGAATTCTTATGATCACTAAATTCTGATAATGTTGAACAACAATGATCATATATTCGACAATGAACAAAAAATCATGTTCAGAAAATGAGTGCAACATACATGAGAATTCTAAGATGGATGAATGCAATACACTAAGAGATAGAAGAATCAATGAGGATGATAGGATCAGCATCAAGATAGTGAGATAGAGGAAGATGTGCTGTATAGGATGAAAACAAGACGGTCAAAGTGTAGAAGTGCTTCTTGAATTCTTATGATCACTAAATACTGATAAAGTTGAACAACAATGATCAGACGTTCAACAATGAACAAAAAATCATGTTCAGGGAATGAGTGCAACATACATGAGAATTCAAAGATGGATGAATGCAATACACTAAGAGAGAGAATAATCAATGAGTGCATTCATAAGAACCAAGAGGTTGCTTATTCTGAGGATAAAATACAGGAAGAGAATGGAGAGGGTTTGGGCACGTAAAACAGAGGTCAATGGTACACAAATGAGGAGAAGATATAGAATCATAATTAATGAAGCAATGAGGAACAGAGGTGCGCATAAACGATCATGGATAGAGGTTGTTATAAAATAATCAGAAGCAACCAATTTGTTTATTATAAGTCAAGAGATACATATATTTATAGGTGTCTCGACACAATATAAATAATCCAACAAGCGATGTGGAACTAAACACAAATTAAACCCAAAACAAGATAGTTTTCTAATCTAACACTTCCCCTCAAGTTGGAGTAATACTCAATTATACCCCATTTGTTACACATATTAGAAACACTATTTTCTTCTTCAATAGTACAAATTAATTTGAAGTGGATGAGCAGCAGTAGACGGTTGCAGTAAAAGTAGCAGTAGTTGAGTTGAATCACTTGAATCATCAGAGCACACACGTATTCGAGCAGCAGCAGTGGTAATAGCAGATAAACTTTTTTCTTAGAAGTAGCAGTAGGCAGTAGATAATTTCTTTCTTAGAAGTAGTAGGCAACAAATAAACTTTTTTCTTAAAAGCAGTAGTTGCAAAGAAAGAAGGAAAGAGTTACATCAAACCTGAATTACACCCTTACAGTCGAAAATGGATGAAGGAGATCGAATATGATATTATTGGATTTTGTCTGATTTCGTTTGATTTTGAAAATAAGATCTGATAGGATTTTATTTTATACAATTTTATTTGATTTTCATAGGATCTGTTAGGATTTTATTCTTTTCTTTATTGTTAGAGTTTTCCTATATGAAGTATTTTGAAAATGCTGAATAAGAAATGAAAATTTGAAAAAATTCTTGCGTAGATTCGTAGGGTTCAAAATCTGTCATCGAGAATTCATTGAGACTAGACGTGGATTCACATGGGTAGATTCCTGAATCATTTGTGTTCTCCAATTCTTCTGTTCTTCCCAATTTTCATTCCCTAACTCTAATCCACTATATCCTACGTCAAATTGGTATTAGATTCTAAATTTTTTTCCCACCCTTCCAACTCTTCCATCTTTATTATTTTATTCAAGTTTTGTTTTCTTCAAAAAAAATATGAGAGATAAATAAAAAAAAAATCATCAGATCTGAAAACTTAGAATTGGAGAGGAAAAAAATCAAATCAAATCGGGAAACCCCGATCATCCCCCCCTTCCTCGTCATTGCTCCAACAATACAATCTCCACCAGATCTCCTACAAATCTCCAACAGATCCCCACATATCTCCAGCAAATCCCCATAAATCTCCAGCAGATTCTCATAAATCTCTACCAGATCTTTACAAATCTCCACTAAATTTCCACAAATCTCCACAAATCCACCTCCTCCACAACCCCACCATTCAAATTCGTCCTCAACCTCCCACCCTCTGCAATAGTGCTCTGCCCCGCCTCCCAAGATCTGTGTTGCATTTGTGCCAAAGGATCTCTACATTTCATCTTGGTGTGGATTTGGTCAACAACACATGTCCCAACTCAACCCACTCAGCAGCCACAGAAATCAACAATAGGTCCACAACCAACAATATCTTTATTAAAGCAAATCAGATCCATTACTATTACAACAGACTCATTAAGAGCAACAAACCAGTTAGGGGTATTATCGTGATTCGAAACCCATTTGGAGTCCGAATCCGAGCTAGTTTCGAGCCACCAAGATACTTGGGTATTTCCTCAATTTTTTGAGCTAAAATTTTCAATTTTGAGTTGATTATATGGGGTTCATATTCTATGGTCATCACAACAATAATGCTAAAATATCACAAGTTGAGTATGAAATATATACTACAATACCCATTTTTTATGGCTATGACAATAAAAAAATTTACAAAGATTCGGAAAATCATCACCAAAATTTCTTTCAATATGTCGGTCCGACACCAGTATAGAAATGTCTTTACACCCGACATAAGTTGGGTGGAGAAGTTTATAATTAAAGTAGAGATTATAAACTATATTTGGATTTGGATATCTTGTAACATCTTTATAATCAGTATGCCCAACATTGTCTTCCAAATTTTTTATCACCATCTCTTCAATTTCTGTCGTATGAGCTTAAAATAATGATTCATGAATCTTCCTCAAGAAAAAAAAAGCAAAACTTCTATATGGGATAAATGAGCTTCAAAAATGTGACCGAAGACTTGCCATGCTCGATAAAAGACTCGAACAACTGTCTTCGAAAGTACAGTGAGTGAAGGGATAAAAGAAGCCAAATGGTTAATGATAATAGTATCACCAACAAGGTCGAAACAAATATTGGTATTTTTATGGTGAAAGTATTTTTCAACCTAAACCAAATGCAGAAATTCATAATGAGCCATCATTAATACTAGATGGAACTTCCTTCCCGTCCGTAGAAGTTGAAAACTCAAAGGTTCATATTTTTTACGATCACACAGCGAAACCAACTGCAAAATTTCAGCCGCATAATAATGCACCTACTGATCATATTCATAAGGAAAAAGCCAACAAAAGTACCTCCAATTCTCCTATATGACACGCCTATGAAACCTTTAGTTTCTTTGGAAAATCTCCCACTATAGTTTCGTAAAAAACTTCGTCAACAATTCATGTTTATCGATAGTATTTACAAATCAGTTGAAAATGTACAAGGAGTACATGAATTCAAAGTCCGAAGCGAGGTAACACATATGGTTTTAAAGAGATCATTTTTTGGAATTGCAGATGTACATTGCTCTTCAGTTTTTCTACTCCCACCAATGGAGCTTCTACACTTACTTCGAAAAGAAAAAGTAAATGACATGATGCAAAGTGATATAATCTAACAACAATGGCAAATTACAAGCAATATTTAATTTGTTAGAAAGGCAGGCCTGATTCAGAAGGTGACTTGTCAAATTCATATTCTCTTTAGCAGATTTATTGCAGAAACCAGTTCTATCTCTACTGCTTTTGTTTAGATGTGATGTCCAAGTTATAATTTCCTAACCACTACCGTAGCCCAATTATAATGCTTCGTAGAAACATGTAGATCAGTTTAACCAGGTCATGTCTAACATTTCTTATATCCGCATTCATCGAGAATGAATGTTTTGAAGCCAGAGAGAGCTGATAGAAATCGAATCTAATATGATAGGATTTTGTCTGATTTCGTTTGATTTTGAAAATAAAATCCGATAAGATTTTATTTGATAGGATTTTGTTTGATTTTCATAGGATTCTGTTAGGATTTTGTTCTTTCCTTTATTGTTAGAGTTTTCCTATAAATAAACTTTCAATGGAGTATTTTGAAAATGATAAATAAGAAATGAAAATTTGAGAAAATTCTTGCAAGGATTCGCATGGGTCAAACTCTCTCCCTGTGAATTCGTTGAGAGTGGACGTAGATTCACCTGAGTGGATTCCCGAATTTTTGTGTTCTTCCCAAATTCTTCTATTCTTCCCCAATTTTCAATCTTTAACCCTAATCTGCTTCCATCTTTCTTCAAGGGGTCAATTAGAGTCTCAACAGTCACGAAACAGAGAAGAAACATAAATTAAAACATATGCATAATCAAATTGGCGACGCAATTGCAGAGTCGAAATGGAAATAAGATTCAGAGTCGAAATCGGAGTCGACATCGAATAATGACACGATTACAGAGTAAGAGTTTGAATCGGTTGGCGTTGGAATCAAAGTCAAAGTCAGAATCGGCATTGGATCGGCATCAGTCATTGATTAGGATGGTTGAGATTAATGGTTAAAATGTATTTCATAATGTGCTTTGATACTATGTTATGAAATAATCAGAATCAACCAATATGTTTATTATGAGTTAATGGATACATATATATGTGTGTGTGTGTGTCTCAGCACGATACAAATAATCCAATAGGCGATACGGTACTAAACACAAACTAAACTCAAATACAAGATAGTTTTGTAATCTAACAGAGGTAATTCAAAACGACATAATAGTTGTTCATTTAACTAAACAGATGACTCACAATAGAACTCAGTAGAAGAAAATGATTCATATAGCTAACCCAGAGATTTAGGATATAGAATATGCTGTTGCTATTATTGTAGATGAGTGGGGACTATTATATGGTCCCTGTTTATGCTTTCAATTTTTAGTAAGTTCCACGAATGGTTATTTTTCCTATGACATTTATATTTAACAAAATAACGTTAAGAACTTCCTTAAATTTTTCAATCATTTTAGGTGGAAATAAGGACTCAATTTGGATTATCATGTGTTTCAAGGATGGATAATGCAAGGGAATACTTTGATAATTACTTTCAAAAAATTGGTCAAAATGTTCATCAACCATTATGCTCTCTCTCTAAACAAAGTGGTGATGCTGAAAGAGTGGGATCTGCTCAAATTTGCATGTTCTTTACCGATTGAATGCTCTCTTGAGCAATAAATGGCATGATGTTATTCTTATTTCTTTCATTTAATTAGCATGTTTTCTAACTCGGTCCTTTCCAGGTAAATACGCTAATCAAGTTTCATTTGCATGTACCTGGAATTTTCCAGCTTTTTCTACCTTCAAATAGGAATGAGAATGGGCAGGCATATGGGCCAATTTTTGGCCCACCTTATTCAAAATTTTGAATTAGAAATTTGAAATTTTCATTTTTGATTCAAAATTTGAATAGAACAGGCCAAAAATTGGCTTGTATATGCGCCTATTGTCATCCCTACCTTCAAAAGCATTTGGTAGCATCCGAGTTGTTCACAAGTTTGTCCCTACGCCAAGAGGCCCAACTCATACACTATCAGGTGTGTTTCTTTGGGATATTCTTAGTTTAAAAAGTATGTCCTGCAACTAATAAGAACTTCACATCCCTAACATCACATTCTTTTATTTAAGGTAAACTACGTTGCATCCCCGAAAAAAAGAAAAGCACCCCACCCACCAACAAAAGGAGGGCAATTCTCACTTAACTCTTTTACTTTTTACCTATCCTAAAGCCCCCAAAAACCAGAAATTGTAGAATGCCTAGTTCACCCTCATGCATTCTGAAAGTTAATGGATCAGGATCTATTGGTTTTAAGGTTGGGCCAATGGCTAGGAGCCTAGGAATATAGAGAATTAAAGTGCATTATGCTTAGACTTGGGATTACAGAGAATCAAGGGGTGTTTGATTTGAGACTGGGTTTAGAGTTGTTCTTTTATGTCCAATAGGGAGTTCTTAGGTTTAATGTGGAGGTTATGGAGAATCAAAGGTTTCATTCTAAGGTTGGCTCTAGGATAGTGTTCAAAGTAGAATTATTAAGAAGTGGGTTTAAAAGGTTTGGTAGATAATGGAAGGGAATGTAGGTCAAGAGAGGAACAATAGGACAAGAAGCAGTTTTGGACTTGTACAAAATAAGATAAGCAAAGATTTCTTTAATAAATGCCATTTTAAGCAACGATGCCTTTCTTCACCATATCATCGCAGTTATCCCCATAAAAAAAGACGTCGAGAGTGTCAGAAAGTTAATCGGAACCAAAACACAATCTCTATATTATTATTAGTCAGAGGATACACATATTTATAGACCTCTCAACTCTATACAAATTACTCAACAAGTGATGGGTACTAAATCCAAATATAAAATAGTATTCTAACCTAACACTCTCTCTAAAGTTGGGGTATAAATATCAATCATACTCAACTTGTTATATAAATTTGAAAACACAGTTAGCAATACAGTTTTAGTTAGAATATCAACTAATTGTTTGAACGAAAAAGTAAACGGAATACATATTATTTTCTTTACCAAATTATCACGAACCAGATAACAATCTAACTCTATATGTTTAGCACGATAATAAAATACTAGATTTTGAACAATATAGATAGCTAACTAATTATCACAGTACACAGGCATAGGACCTTCCAGGTTGAACACAAATTCAGTCAGCAAGTTTTTTTAATCATAACAATTTGCATATAGTGTGTGTCATTGCTCGATATTTTGTCTCAGCTGAAGTTCGAAACACTACATTTTATTTTTTACTCCTCCATATGACTAGATTATACATATAAGGTATCTAGTGGTCGATTTTCTGTCTCTTTCATATCTAGCATCTAAAAAGACAGAGATTTTAATATTTTCATATTTTTAATAAAATAACCCCTTATCATGAGAGCTCTTAATATACGCAAAAACTCTCAGAGTAGCTTCCAGTGTATGTCCCTTGATTTATGCATGAACTGGCTCCGCAACTCAACAGCAAAAGAAATGTCAGGTCTAGTGACCGTGAGATAAATAAACTTGCTAACCATTCTCCTAAACTGCTTCACATCCTTATACAGAACACTATTTTCACTCTACACGTCTAAATCTGACTCTATTGGAGTATTAGCAGGTTTACACCTAAGGAGACTGGTCTCTTCCAAGAGATCTAGTGCATATTTTCTCGAAGAGAGAAGTAACCCATGTTTATGACAAGCTAATTTAATACCAAGAAAATATCTCGATCTTCCCATGTTTTTAGTTACAAAATGTTGCTTCAGACATTGTCTCAGTCAAAATTGTTGTATCACTCCTAATTAGTAGAATATCATCTACATATTCTGCAAGAAAGATAATACCAGAATGAACATGCCGGATAAAGATAGAATGATCATAGTGACAACGCTGAAATCCAATACTAGCAATTACAGTGGAAAACTTCTCAAACCAGATTCGAGAACTCTGTATAAGTCCATAAATTATTTTTTTGAGTTTGCAGACTACATTTTTCCCTCAACAATATACTCTGAAGGTTGTTTCATATATATCTCTTCTTATAAATCACTATATAAGAAAGCATTTTTAGCATTTAATTGGAATAAGGGCCAATCGAGATTCATGGCAAGAGAGGGGAATGCGAATAGAGTTGAGACATAGTATAAGAGAGAAAGTCACAAAGTAATTAACACCATAGGTTTGGAAAAAATATTTTGCAACAAGAGGAGCTTTATAGCGGTCAATTGAGTCGTCCGGCTTGTATTTGATAGAGTCTGCCTAACGACAACCAACAATACATGCATCAAGCGGAGAAGAAATCAAATCCCAAGTTTCACGAGAAATAAGGACTTGCATTTCCTCATCCATGGTTGTTTGCCAGACAGAGACTAACATTGCTTCCTTAAAAGACTTAAGTATAGAGATGGAAGAAAGAAAAAAAAAGGCAAACTGATGAAACATTGGGTGAAGTTTATTATAGGAAACAAAGTGAGAAATAGGATGAGCAATAGTAGAGCATTTACCCTTTTGGTGAGCAATAGGAAGATCAGAGGCAGGAGTGAAAGAATATTGTGGTTGTTGAGAACCTGCAGTTAAAGATGGCGGAGCAACAGATAGTGAGTTAGGAGGATGCACTTTCTGACAGTGAGAAAAATACTAGTAGTTTCTTAGAAGGAACCTATTCAACCCTTTTATGAGGCAACAATACTTGTTCAATCTTAGTAATAGAGACAGGTAGAGATAAAGGAAGAGAATGATCCAACTGGTATGTTGATGTGGAAGTGAAGTATGGAACAAACTCAAAAAAGGTAATATCAGCAGAGATAAAATACTTTTTGAATATCGGATCATAACACCTATACCCATTTTGCGTCCTAGAGTATCCAACAAATATACACCTTGATAGCACGAGGAGATAGCTTGTCCAAACCGGGAGACAAATCTAAAATAAAATATGTACAGCCAAACACTCGCGATATAAGAGAAAATATAGGTGTATAAGAATAAAGACAGGAAAAGGAAATTTACCATGCAAGAGAGAAGATGACATTTTATTTATTAAATGACAAGCACATAGAACAGTATTAGACCACAGCTATGTGAGAATATGCAGGTAAATCATTAAGGTCTGAGCAGCATATAGAATATGTCTATGTTTTCTTTAAGCAACACCGTTTTGCTGGGATGTGTGAGAATAAAATATTTGATGAATAATTCCATTATTAGTATCAAATAAGGAAATATCAGCCTTCATATATTCCATAGCATTATCAGTGCGCAAAATACAAATAGAGGTAGAAAATTGATTATTTTTATTTCTTTATAAAATAGTTCAATTATACTAGAAAAAACAGGCATATCTCTTAGCAAATACATCTATGTTATGGAGAGATTATCTACAAATAGAAGAAAGTACCTAAAACTCTTAAAAATGGGAGAAGCTGTGGTGAGAGTTGAGAAAAATTATTTTGTACTTTAATATGTCCCCGCAGGTTGAAGGCCATTTTGGATAGAAACCTGGACTTTACGTAGCGGTATTATTTTTTTAAAATTTGCAATTAAATGAATGTCTGACAAGAATTGAATCTCGGTTGCTCTGATACCATATTAAAATCCTTTCCACTACACCAAAACTCCAAAATTGTGGTAAGGGTTGAGCGAAATTGTTTTGTATTTTAACATGAGGTATTACTATATTAGTCGAAACTCAAAGTAGTGTCATGGTTACCACTTACTAGCGAAGATGTAAAATAAATTGCTAACCAGAAACCGCCCTTAGCGTTCATCTATTAGACACTTAAGGGTCCTCGTATTGATAAGTTGTTTAAATTCATATTACTTAAATTTAATAATTAGCTACATATTAATATTTGCTTATTTTCCCACTCTCTATTAATTAATATTATTCGATCAATGTGCATTAGTTGAAGACTAATGTTTGCTTATTTTCCTTCTTTATTCTTTTTAACGTGTTAATGATCATGAGTAATCTTTATGATAATAAGAAATCCTTGAAATATATATTACAATTTACAGAACTTAATTATTGTTTTTATTGCTTTATTTATTTCTTGTTACATTGTATTCTCATGTAATTATACTTTTTACAAATTAATTACACACCCAAAATCTGATTGTAGCTAAGGCTTAATTGAACCTACACAAAACCGAGATAACAGATTTATTTAGTTTTGCCAGTGATACTAGGAACTACTAAACCATTTTTGTAGCTATATTAATTGATAAGACTTGACAGCTGAATAACTTGAAAAAAAAGAAAGATATAACTTAAATTTTGAATTCAACTTAAGCAAAAAATAATTGATGGGTTATGTGGGAATTGGACAGTGAATTTGTATATATATTTTAGAAGGATTGGAAACTTAGGTTGCACAACTGAAATTTAGGGACCTAACTATGGAATTCTACAGTGGTTAATGGATCATCGTTCGTTAGAAGGTTTTGTGCCTTGGAGTTTATACTCGTACATCTTGCTTGATTGAGTACCTTGCAATATGGCCTTGGGACAGTACCAGAAATCTGGAATTAGGGATGAGCACAAACTCAAAATAACCGGCTCAACCAATGAAACCGAACTGAACCGAACCAATCGGATCAGGTTGTTCAGTTTTTGGATCAGGTCAATTTAATAACCGAAAATTTAAATAGTGTTCGGATCGGATTTCGGTGGCCAGGAACTTAAACCGAAACCAACCGAACAAACCGAATAACCCTTCAACCCATTTACCTGAATTACCCAAATCTGAAACCTATACACTAAACCTGTTGAGTACATAACCCCAGTCCCCCCCCCCCCCGGGTTACCCGTGAAACTGAATCCCTCTCTCTCTCTCTCTCTCTCTCTCGTCTCGAATCTCTCTTGATCCTCCCGAAAACCCTAGCTCTCCGGCCCCTCCGCCTCCAGGCTCCCCACCTCCCCCTCTGCCTCCGAACTCCTCCACAATCTCTCTCTTGATCCTCGATGAGCAGCTCAAGAAAAAAAGCAATAGTTACGCAATCCATTATGAGGAAGGAAACTTCAAGGAAGATGAACATCCATGCTCTTGGAGTCTCCTACAAGATCAAGCGGTTGAAGCAGCAGCTACTTGTACTTGAATGAGGATGAAGCACCTCTTTAATTTATTTTTATTTCCTTTAAGAAGTTGATCATGTTTCAAATGGTTATGAGATATTTATGAGTTCTTTTCCTTTACGGTTTCAAGTTATTTTTGCCATTATCATGTTCTTTGACATACCTGAACATGTGTACGCATGGTTTCTTGATTCTATGCTAAGAATTGAAGAGCTCTTTGCAAGAGAGCTCTTTTGAGCTAAACGGAGAGCTCATAATCCCTTTTTTTTTAGCTTGGAACTGGATTGTACAACCCATTAGGATTAGGCCATAATCCCCTTTTTTTTGTTCATTTAGTGGGCTGAGGGCTTCAGGCCCACATAGCCGAAATTGCCTGAACCGAAACCAAATTCAAATTTTCGGTTTCGGTTTTTGTTGAAGTTCGGTCGGTTTCGGTTTGTGCTATTCGGTTCGGTTTTTCGGTAAACATTTTTTTGCACAAATCCAAACCGAACAGACCGATACACACCCCTATCTGAGATCACGGTCTGAGACCCTCCTAAAACATGTGGCCTCTTCCACCAAATAATTCCAACTAATTTTAAATAGTCAACACTGACATATATTGTGACATTTTATATCGACATGCACATATGCGATACGACTTTATTTCAAGATTCATTACATGCATCTACATTTTGACATTTGACTTCTTTTCATTGTCACTTCATGTTGTGTGTCCGTATGTTCTCTCCCCCCTTAATGCATTTGCTAGGTCGCTTCTGACGATTTTAGTTTTAACACGCCCAAACTTTGTTGATTTGAGTCAACAAAGAAGTGAACCCACCATAGTTGGACCCCTACTTCGACAACTGGGCTGAGGCACAATACTCATTTATTTTGGAAATTATTTAGTAGTAGTTGATCTTAGTTCCTTATGAGAGTTGAGAATAGTAGTATTTCATTTCAGTTTTGATCCAGACTGTAGACAATGATTTTATATTTCTATTAAATAAATCATTTTCTTTGTTACATATCAAGTAACTATGTATGTATATGTAAAGGTGGATGTCACAGTACTGCATGTTAGTTTAAATGGCTTCTGAGGCTTGGCATATTCACTCTGAATATGTCGCCAAATGCTAAACGTATCTCGGAATGCAAGGCATTACATTCTTTTGTGGTTTCCAGTTGTAGATCTGACATGTCATGGTTTAGGGCATATCTCCCACTTGAACAAGTTATAATCATGAGAAGATTTTTTTGCATTTTGCCTTTTTCCCTTGTAACAATGTATTATAGCACATTACTGTTCTACCCATTCCCCCATCTTAAGAAAGTTGGGGTAATCACCCTCTAAGAAAGTGTTTCTTTTTCCTTTAACCAGTGATTAAACTTGCTTGGTCTTCAATTTCTTACTTGTGAACCTGTGGTGGTTTATCCCAGCCAATTCTCTTTTTGACATTCCAATACTGCTGGAGAAGGGCTTCACTTTTTTTTTGCCACTAAGCGAGAAAGAAATTCAACAATTGCTTACCTTGTTGGATTAGATTTCTTTTTTCTTAGTTGGACCTCAACCACTCGTGTAAAAAAAGAAGCAAGCTAAGTTGTTCTCTCATCCGAACTACTTTTGAGCTTTAAGAGAAAAAAGCCATCCAAGTTAGTTAATGCACACAAATCTTTGACATTTTTTATTAGTATGCCCATCCTTTAGTTTAAGATCTCCACTTTGGTGAAGCCTCAACTTATCTTTAACACATTAGCAACAAAATATTTTTAACTTTTAGACATGGCCATATATATCCAATTATCATATTCAAAGAAATAAAGATAAAATACTACCCAAAAAAGAAATAGATGGAATAATTTCATCTGAATGGTGAGTGCAAGAATTTATTTGTTGCTTACATTATGCAAAAGGTTTTTCTTACATATGTCCTAATATATTAAATATTAATATCAAACTATCTGCTTTCGTAGTTTCATGAGTAGACATCTAGAGGCATTGTATGAACCAATTAGGGAACGGAAACTTACAGGAAAGGTCCCATTGGCATACCAAATTCGCTGATCACTGAGTCAACTCTAAACACATCAACACCAAGATGTAGCAACAATTGTGCTCCTTGGGTGTAAGGGAAGAAAGTACGATTAACAGCAAACCCAGTGCAGTTTCCTACCACAACAGGAACTTTCTTTATTGCCTTTCCAACAGTCATGAGATCAAGAATTACTTGCGGTGATGTCTTCTCTGTGCGGACAATTTCCAGCAGGGGCATAACATGAGCAGGACTGCAAAATTCATCCTTTCAGAAATTTGAACCTAATAAAACACTAATAACAGTTCATCGCATAAACAGAAAACAAAATGCCAAGAGTTTATAGCTGTTTTGAATATGATTTGTACACATCATGTCAGACATTGCCAAAATTTGTTTGTATAGCATAGAAATATAATATGGTTAATATCATGTACAAATTGGAATACAAAAAAAAAAAAAAAAAAAAACCTGCATAAGTAGGAATCTTAGAAGTACCAAAAAAAGCAGACTTGTACAGCTCTTTTTTTGGATGGACAACACGTTGCATATTAAGCAAAATCAAAACTCTGAAACAGAACTGCAATACTTTCTTGAAAAACAAGTTCCACTCTGGTTAATCATAGCTCATGCCACAAACCCGTAAGTAGCTACAGCACTGACTGCTAGACCATACAAAGTGGTAAAGAGCTAATAGGGGCTTCCGGATTACGGGGTGTGCTCAGTATTTCCTAAGGAGACATTAAGGTTGATATCAACCCTTGGACCATATCTGCTTGAAACCTAGTGACCAGAGCTGATGCAGGACAGTAACGGGATTAGGGATAGGGTTTTCAAAATTAGGATTTTTTTTGGAAGAATTGGGGAAGAACACAAAATTTAGGAAGCCACCCAAGCGAATCTACATCCACACACAACGAATCCCCGATGAGAGATTTTGAACAATGCGAATCCATACAAGAATTATTCTCAAATTTCAATCATTCATTCAATAATTTTAAAATCTGACATACAAGGCATATTTATAGAAAATCCTAATAATAAAATTAAGATCAAAACTCTAATCAAACTCAAACCCTATCTAAAAACTTTATCTAAATCAAATTCTATTCAAAAATCTTATTTGTATTCGATCAATTCTCCCTAACTTTAAAGCATCTCAATTGGGCATCCTCACATAAAACATCTCAATCAGACCATGGAGGCGGTTGAGAAACTATAGCTAGCACAATATATCTGAACCAAGGCAGTAGAGGAGGAACTGACTTCTGTGGTGAGCCAGTTTTAGAAAATGGTAGATCTAAAGAGCCACTTGTAATGGAAGTAATAGAATGGATCTTATATAAAGTCAGAATTTATATACGGATTCCATAAAATACTCTAGCTATAAGTAGTGAAAGCAATTTTCGTCGACACTTCATATTAATCTGTATGTTGAAAGTGTAATTTCCTTACAACACATGAAAGGAGCCTCTCAAGGAGAACCGAAACTATCACCTCGTTATCAACAACAAATTCCTGCAAAATATTATGTGGATATACAAAAAATTTATATTCCTAACTGTCTAGAGATCTCATTATGCATAACAAGCAAATGCAATGCAATAAACTCAATTGGTAAAACTCATAGAAAGAAATATATTGGTTCCCTAGAAGGGCGTACATTAGTCACCGCAAATGATATAACATCACAACACTGAGTGGGAATATATAGAATCTCGGAAGGAAACTCTAAAAACTTGCTAGAAGATGAAACACTAGAAGTAACTTGCCAAATCATAGAAAGGATCTTTAAACTCACTAGTAACAACACTGGTATCAATTATCTTAGGCTTATTATTCTATGTTCCGAAATTAAAACCTAGTTCAAAGTGAGGGTGAGACTCCATTAAAGTATCCTGAGCATCACTTGTACTCTCCAAAGAAATATAGATCTTAGTAGGTGCATGTGTACAAGACTCTAGTAACTCATTAACAATATCACCGATAACTAAATATGGGCTGGTAGTATTAGCAACAAGAATAAGGTACTAGATTCTAATATTGAATAATCAACAATACTATTAATAATCAACAATACTATTACTATCCTCAGGAACATAAACACTCTCAGCAACTCTCGAATTGTCAACATAATCAAAGTTGTTAAATCGAAATACGTATAGTGTATCGTTATCCCTATGTATCATATCACATATCGTATCACATATTGTATCGTAGAATACATTAATCAACATACAATAGGAAAGTACATAACCATATACAATATAACAAACATATGAGTAAATATAAAGTATAAGTAAAAAATAGCCAAAAATAAATACTAAAACTAGTAATAAGTTAAACATAAGTAAATAGCTATATATAAATATGTAACTACCATTCAAAATGTTATGGCTATAAGGTCACCAATCAAAATTATACTATATTAACAAATACATTGCTAAATTCATTTAAAATTGAAAATGACATTCATTTTTCTCATCGTCGTCTCTCTTACTCCCTACAAACTCCTCCTTTAATATATCCTTTCTTTTTCCTCATTTAATATTAACAACTGCATTCAAGTTAAGAGTTCTTACAAATAATGATAAAATATTCTATTAGAACTAAATATTGTGAATAAACAACGAATTAATAAAATTTTACAATTACTTCTTCTCTTTCTTTTCTTTTTAGTAGATCTATTATTCCTCTTTAAACTTAAAACACACATTGAAATCTATTTAGTATACACATTTCACTATGTAAAGTTCTTATTTCTCATTAATCCATTTATAATCGAATTTTAAATCCAACAGTTAAATTAGATTATATATTTATCCAATCTCTTCTCTTTTTTGCTGCCTTAGATTCGGTTGTATGTTATTTGACAAAAACCAAAACATTAAGCAAAAGTTCATTGTCCATCCAAAAAAATACAAAACTAAATGTAATATCAATTAATCATCCCTTATAGTTATATCATCATCATCCTTAAAAATTTTTATTTTAATTTCTTCATCTTCTCAAATATATACAAAATCTTTCTTTTTATCGAGATTTTAACATATAATAAATAAGCTATTTAGATAATTGAATTGAGAATTAGTAATTAAATAATTTATAATGACTTTAATAATATATCTCTTTTGATGATTCATTTAAATGTTTTTATCAACTAAAATAAGTATCTTAAATTTTGATATTCTCTTTTCTTAAATGACTATATTTGTTCGAAATTTGTATTTCATATTTAACTCAAAAAGTTCGTTTGAATGTGTAACACCCCATTTCCCGGAGAGATACGAAAACGGAGTACGTTACCGGTGGGCACGTATAAGTCGACGTGCACGAAACCTATAAGTATGTAAAAACAGAAATAAATGGAACTAAATACTAGTCATCTATCAGGATCTTAAAAACTAGTCTACTGTCATATAAAAGAGAAGATATACATATCTAAGATAAGAAATAACAAATACAATTCTAATACAAAAGTTGAAACCAAGCCTCAATGGAGTGATACATATCAAACCCAGAAATACGAAAGTAGAGGTTAGAAATCTACTACTATTCGATCTGCTTTAAAAAATATGGATCATTGTAATGGCAGATCCTCTCTCACATTTTCAGTACTTGAGCGTGTGGGGGAGATCAAGATCAAACCCGGCAAGTAAAACAATAAAAACTAGGGAGTGCAATATAATCAAATAAGTAAGATATGAGTGTGGATATGAAAAGTATATGCACATGTATGAGAAATAGTAATGATCAAGTAACAATATTAAATAGGGATATACATGCATATCATGTCTAAATTAATATCTTATTTTATTTTATATTTTGAACTAAGTGGTGAAGAAATAGACTCGTATCGTGAAAATACCCGTGCATATCCGGGACCCGGCCAAGATGCAGCGTTGAACCAGCTGTGCCGCTCAGCACTCAAACAGATACCGATACTGAATAATCGATCGTCCCATCAATATGAACTAAATAAGAGATGATGGCTCAGTACCATCCGGGCGCACTCGCGGATGGGCCCCTATTTCGATTGCGCAACCTTTTCTAAAGTTTTCACGATACAATATTTGTCCACCATTTAGTTCTTCCATAATCTAAGATTTCAAGTTATATTACATGCAAATCAATCCGGAATATGATGAACCAATCATGTCAAGATTAATACATATACATGTCTATCATCTAATCAATATCCGAGTAACAAACAAGATATGGTTCATATCAAAATCAAGTTAACAGGCAAATTAGGATCCATGACATTATCAAGACATGTATTGTATTAATAAAGAAAATTCGGCATATTTTCATGTATCTTGTACAAATAACTAATATATATATGTCAAGACAAGCATGATGGAGTTTAGAATACTAGAATGAGTGTTATGAAAATTATGATCATATATGGAAACCGCGCATATATAATTATGCATATAAACACATATTACATAGGTGGGTACTAAGTTGTAAGGAGAGAAATCAAATAGGCTCAACACTATTATAACCAATACATTAATAATATATAAATTTTCTAAATTCTAACATGATTTATGGAATGGAAAATAACAAATTTATTAAACCTTACTAACGTATATATTTTTCAAGTAAATATGGATTAGCATAAAAAAATATTATGACCCAATGCAATAGCTTGTATAAAAGAAATATTTTAGCAAATTTAATATAAAAACTAATGTGAACCATCTCTTTAAAATATGATTATGAATATATATATATATATATATATATATATATATATATATATATATATATATACATATTTCCAATAGCAAGTGGAAAATGATTTAAAATCATTGCATTATACATGAAGAACTTATATGGAAAATTCAAATGTATATCCAAATATAATGAACATTCATAAAGATAACTTCTTTGTAATTTCAAAATATGACATATGGTTTAAGTTTGCAACTTGTAGTTTAAGCATAAGAGGCCATAAATAAAATCATAAATTTAATACATAAACATAGAGTAAAGCGTAAGAATCAAATTTTTATATTTAAAATAATCATAGAGAATTTTGTATAAACATATCACCTTCCTAAATTTAAACAAATCAAGATTCTAAATTGGCTATAAAAGATTTTAGTTACAAAATAAAATCATAAGAGGGGATGTGATTCTACTTAGCTTGATGGGTTAGAAAGATAAAGCTATCTTGAAACTAAAGAACTTCTTCTTGTTTTCTTCTTTTTCTCTTTTTTATTTTTCTTCTTGAGATTTGGAGTAAAAAAGAGGAAGAGATGAATGAAAAATGAAGGCGAGAGAATAAATGACGAGAATAAATGAAAGGAAAGGAAGAAAAAAAATATAATAGATAAATGAGAGATATGAGGGTAAGAGGATGGCTTGTCATGCTTGGCCAAAAGACAAGCATGGTGAAGTTAAGGTATGAGTGAATAAAGACAAAATAAGTATAGGACAAATGACTAGTAATAATAGATTATTAGAGTTGTTTAAGACTATAAATTCAAATTAAACTAACCCAAATAAAGTCAAACTTTATTTTTACAAGTCAAAATATGTATAGGACCCACTGATGATTAAAATAATATTATTTTAAGTGACTATCTAGAAAATTTCAAGAAAATCACCAAAAATATAGAAAAATGAGACGAACACAACAAATTCACTCTTAGATAAATTTGACATCAGGAATATAAGTTATGATAGAAATTGAATTGTTACAGAATGAGTTTAAAATCTATTTATGAATCAAGTCAGCGTATTGTAACGTATTGCATATCGTAAAATACGTATCGCATATCGTAGGATACACTTACCGTATCGTAAGATACAAAATCCAATAGTATTGCAGATAAGATATGCATCGATTTTCTTATTAATTGTATCGTATCATAAGAGATATATCGCATATCGTAGGATATTGACAACTATGAACATAATCAATAGATATGATATTTATATGTTGACTCTTTGAGGGATACTCATAATCATAATGCCAAAATGTGCTACACTTAAACACATGATCGAGATATGTTAAGAGATTGTGTGTCCATATCTCTCACACTTAGAGCGTTGTGTTCTAACATTTTGAGTAAATCACTTTTCCAACTTATCAAAGAGATGAGTCATATAATACGATAGAAGGTACTCTTCTATAAAAATATCTTTCATCGCTTCTTATGAATTTATTAGATTCTTATAACGTGCCTCACGAGCTATCTCTATTGAAGTCAAAAAAAATTTGGCTTCTTCCACTAATATTTTCCTAGCAAACTGAAACTTACATAGCAAACTGAAACTTACACATGCTAGATGTCTCATTATAACAGTTGAATTAACATTTCATATCCGCCAACTACTCAATAAAGATACGGAGGAAGGAATAACCATCAAATATGAGCTCTTTAAACCAGAATTTTTTGTCTATATCTCTCTAGCAACATGCAAATCATAGGTATAATTAGACCCCACCTGACTGTCGACTAGATCATGTGGTAAAGTGGGACATTTTTATAGACTAAAATGAATCATGTGATGCAAATCAACTAAATATGCAGATGATGATGCAAAATCTAAGACTTAGATGAACTAAATGCATATATTAAATGGTCAATTAAAATCTCCTAATAACTCAATTGTTGAATGCAAATGAACATAAAATCCTAATTTGATGAAAAAAAGCAAATAACTATGAGATCACTAGATAGAAACAATTAACCATTATGTTAACAGATTTTAGCAATCTACTAATCTCTGCAAAGAATTTAACAATTGAAATTTCACTTCAACTTAGGTATCACCTAAAAGGTTGAGTAGTTCACGCCCAAACAAAGGATTCTGTAAAGTTCTTCAGAAGATTACTCACTATTGAGCGCTAATAATCACATATAGAAGCCCTGGAACAACTGTAACATATGTTGAGTGTGACTGGAAGATGATTGCTTCATATACGACTCGAATCGAAATTGGAACAGGCTCTGAATCACAAGAATACCCTTAATGGATATATTACTCTTAACAGGTCTGGTTTGGAACCTAATTAAAGTGAAGTGGGTTGAATCAGAATTGCAGGTCGGGTAGAACTGAATCAAAATCCAACCTTCTTCTTGGATGCGGGTTTGGTTAAATTGGATCCAAATCAAACCCACTAAAATCCAAATCCAAATCAACTTCTTCTCAACTCCCAAATCAAACTCCTTCTCGGTCATAGAAAAGAACTCATGTGGAACGCTACTGCTGCCAGGTCTTCTCTGGTGAGGGTGCTGGAGCAATATTTAGCTGCAGCTGGAGTTGCGGGGTTGCAACCAAGGTTGTTGTTGCCGAAGATGGGACATCGAGGGTGGAGATCGAGTGGTCTATCTCGTCATGGAGAGTTGAAGGCAAGGCCAAGTGTAACAACCTAATTTTATCATAACTTACATTCTTGATATCAGATTAATCCCAAAATAAATGTGTTGTGTTTGTCTCATTTTTCTATATTTTTGTGATTTTCTTGAAATTTTTAAGATAGTCACTTAAAATAATATTATTTTAATCACAGGTGGGTCCTACACATATTTTTACTAGTCTCTTCTTAGACTTGTAAAGATAAAGTTTGACTTTTTTTTTGGGTTAGTTTAATTTAAAATTATAATTTTAAACAACTCTAATAACCTATTATTAGTATTCATTTGTCCTATACCTATTTTGTTTTATTCACCCATACCTTACTTTACCATGCTTGTCCTTTGGACAAGCATGACAAACCATTATCTAATCCCCCATATCCCTCCTTTATTATATATTTTTCTTCCCTTCCTTTCATTTATTTTCTCTCTTTCACTTTTAATTTATCTCTTTCTTTTATTTATTTTTTTTACTCTAACTCAAGAGAAGAAGAAAAGAGAAGAAGAAGAAAAGGAGAAAAAGTTCTTTAGCCTCAAGATAAACTTACCTTCCCTAACCTATCAAGCCAAGTAAAATCACATCCCCTCTCATGTTTTATTTCTAATTCTAATTGTTTATGGTTAACTTAGAATCTTGATTTGTTAAAACTTAAAAACATAATATCTTTATACAAAAATCTCTATGATTATTCTAGAAAAATAAAAATATGATTTTTTATACTTTACCCTATGTTTATATATCGAATTTATCATTTTATTTATAATCTCTCATTCTTAAACTACAAGTTGTAAAGTTAAACTATATGCTTTATTTTTAAATTATAAAAATACTACCTTTATGAATATTCATCATGTTTGGATATACATTTGAATTTTCCATATAAGTTCTTTATATATAATGCAATGATTTTTAAATCATTTTCCACTTGCCATTAGAACATATATATATATATATATATATATATATATATATATATATATGTATGTATTCATAATCATGTTTTAAAAAGAATATTTCAAATAAATAAGTTTCTACATTAAATTGTTAAAATATTTCTTTCATACGAGATATTATGTTAGGTCATAATTCTTTCTATGCTAATCCATGTTTAAATATATACATATATATATATATATATACATGTCTAAGATTTAACAAATTTGCTACTTTCCATACTATGAAATCATACTAGAATTTAGAAAATCAATATGTTGTTAAACTAATTGTTATAAAAGTGTTAAGACTATTTAATTTCTATCCTTACAAATTTAGTACCCACTTGCCTAATGTGTTTATATGCATAATTGTATTGCGTGGTTTATATACATGATCATTATTTGCATAACACATTTTAATATTCTATGACTATCATGCTTGTCTTAACATATACATACTAGTAACTTGTACAACATACATGAAATTATATATTTGTTTATATGCATAATTGTATATGCATGATTCACATATATGATCATCCTAGGTATCTTTACATCTTAATACTCACATACGTATTTATATGTATACTTGTATTTATGTGTAGTTTACATACTTATAGGCCTCGTGCACGTTGACTTACACGTGCCCGCCGGTAACGCACTCCGTTTCCGTATCCCTCCAGGAAATGGGGCGTTACAGAGTGGTATCAGAGCTCTAGGTTAATTTAGGATGTCTTTAGGACTACGGCCATATATAAATATGTCCAAATTTTTTCTTTATCTGAAATCTTATCTTGGTCCTATTATTAGTTGATTTTCTATCTTGTCTTGTTCTTTTATCCATACCATATCTATTTTTTGATTTTCTATGTACCTAGTCTTGTATTTCTGCTGGTCGAGTCCTATTGAGTTGACGTGATAATTATAGAGTTTTATTCTCAGTCGACAACAATTACAGTCATTCATTAGAACTATAGCAAGCAGATTTATGAGATACTCCATAGTTGATTTTCGACCAAAATCATATGCTTTCGCTATTATGAGTCTTACCTATTGGCGTGGCAATAACTGATCTGTAGGAAATTATTGCAGCTATTCACAAGGACCTTAATAAGCGAGACTTATGATATTTTTTCCATCATATATTTTTTATTATTTATCCCACTAGTTTAGATAGTATGACAAGTTAGTTAGTTTTCAGCTATATTCTGATTGGAACAATTTTCTTAATAACCACATTCATATCAATTGATTGATATCTTATTATTCCAATTAGTTAAAAAAATAAATTTCGAGAACGAAATTTTTTTGTAAGGAGAGTAGGATGTAGCAACTTAATTTCATCATAACTTACATTCTTGATATCAGATTAATCCCAAAATAAATGTGTTGTGTTTGTCTCATTTTTCTATATTTTTGTGATTTTCTTGAAATTTTTAAGATAGTCACTTAAAATAATATTATTTTAATCACCGGTGGGTCCTACACATATTTTTACTAGTCTCTTCTTAGACTTGTAAAGATGAAGTTTGACTTTTTTTTGGGTTAGTTTAATTTGAAATTATAACTTTAAACAACTCTAATAACCTATTATTAGTATTCATTTGTCCTATACCTATTTTGTTTTATTCACACATACCGTACTTTACCAAGCATGACAAACCATTATCTAATCCCCCATATCCCTCCTTTATTATATCTTTTTCTTCCCTTCCTTTCATTTATTTTCTCTCCTTCACTTTTAATTTATCTCTTCCTTTTATTTATTTTTTTACTCTAACTCAAGAGAAGAAGAAAAGAGAAGAAGAAGAAAAGGAGAAAAAGTTCTTTAGCCTCAAGATAAACTTACCTTCCCTAACCTATCAAGCCAAGTAAAATCACATCCCCTCTCATGTTTTATTTCTAATTCTAATTGTTTATGGTTAACTTAGAATCTTGATTTGTTAAAACTTAAAAACATAATATCTTTATACAAAAATCTCTATGATTATTCTAGAAAAATAAAAATATGATTTTTTATACTTTACCCTATGTTTATATATAGAATTTATCATTTTATTTATAATCTCTCATTCTTAAACTACAAGTTGTAAAGTTAAACTATATGCTTTATTTTTAAATTATAAAAATACTACCTTTATGAATATTCATCATGTTTGGATATACATTTGAATTTTCCATATAAATTCTTTATATATAATGCAATGATTTTTAAATCATTTTCCACTTGCCCTTAGAACATAGGTATATATATATATATATATATATATATATATATATATATATATATATATATATATATGTATTCATAATCATGTTTTAAAAAGAAGATTTCAAATAAATAAGTTTCTACATTAAATTGTTAAAATATTTCTTTCATACGAGATATTATGTTAGGTCATAATTCTTTCTATACTAATCCATGTTTAAATATATACATATATATATATATACATGTCTAAGATTTAACAAATTGCTACTTTCCATACTATGAAATCATACTAGAATTTAGAAAATCAATATGTTGTTAAACTAATTGTTATAAAAGTGTTAAGCCTATTTAATTCCTATCCTTACAAATTTAGTACCCACTTGCCTAATGTGTTTATATGCATAATTGTATTGCGTGGTTTATATACATGATCATTATTTGCATAACACATTTTAATATTCTATGACTATCATGCTTGCCTTAACATATATATACTAGTAACTTGTACAACATACATGAAATTATATATTTGTTTATATGCATGATTCACATATATGATCATCCTAGGTATCTTTACATCTTAATACTCACATACGTATTTATATGTATGCTTGTATTTATGTGTAGTTTACATACTTATAGGCCTCGTGCACGTTGACTTACACGTGCCCGCCGGTAACGCACTCCGTTTCCGTATCCCTCCAGGAAATGGGGCGTTACACCGAGGCCGAGGGGCGTTAAGGGTGGATGAGAGGGAGACGTAGCTGGGTGTGGGGTCTCATTGTTGTTCAAATATTTTGTTGCCGGGATAATAGGTTCAGATCTCGGGAAGTCGATGAAGGAGGTGCGGACGGAGGGGGCTGGTGAGAGAAAGCTGAAGAGTTGAAGAAGGAAGGAGGTGAGGGAATTGGGAGTTGGGAGGTGGCTATGGCATTGGGGGACTCGGTGGTGGTGACAAGGGTTTCGGAGGTGTTGAAGCGACAAGGTGGACGGTGTGATGGAGAAGCGACGGAGGAAGTTGGGGCAGGCCGCTGCCTAATGTAAATGTTGCACTTCTCGGCGAGGAGGCGAGGGGGGAGGGACCGGATGTTGATGGCGACAACGAAGGACGGAGCTACGGCGGTTGTTGTAGGGGCCGAGTTTTGGTTGTTGATGAAGACGATATGTGGGTTGTTGTCTGTTGATGGGAGAGGGTGAAAGGGGATGGGGTTTGTCGCAAAGTGGGTGAGGCGGTTGTGGGGAGGATTGAGGAAGGATAAAGATGTGGAGTTTTTTTTTCCGATATGAACTTCTTCTCAGATATGTTTTTTCCCAAAAATTAAAACTAAAATAAAATTAAAAGAGGATGGAAGAGATGGAAAGAATGTAAGGAGGAAATATAGAGTTAGAGATTTGAAAATAAGGGTTTTTTGGAAGAATTAGGAAAGAATATATAAAATTTGGAAATCCATCCAGACGAATCCATCCCCAATAAATCCATGATGAGAGATTTTGAACCAGACGAATCCACGCAAGAATTTTTCTCAAATTTCAATCATTCATTCAATAATTTTAGAATCCGACATACAAGGCATATTTATAGAAAATCCTATCAATAAAGATAAGATCAAAACTCTAATCGAACTTAAACTCTATCTCAAAATCCTAAATAAATGAAATTCTATTCAAAGATCTTATCCGTATTCCATCAAGAGTTGAAATACAAAGAGTTACGAAAGTTTATAAAAAGAAAAATTCCTCCATTTGAACCCATTAGTCAGCATGGCACACATATAGCATTACAAAAATAGCGTTCGTTGGGGTTACTCTAATGACGAACCGATAGCTTTACTCTAATGACGAACCTACAACTGTATGACAAATGTCGGAGCTGTATTAGCAAAAATTAGAAGAGAAAATTCTAGCTAGTTTTACTTCTCAGTTATCAAGAAAAATATACTGCAAATAAGTAATTTGCACTGCATAATATTAGTTATTAGACATCATATTGGACGAATATTAGTTATCAGACATAATATTTGAGCTTCTTGCTCTAGAAAAAAGGTCATCATTTTTTTTGAAATGACCTTCAATATAGAATACCAGCTTGTCTGCAATTCCGAACTATCGAGACAAGAAAAAGTTACAGGAATATTTTAAATTGCAATTTCAGTTTAACTCTTGCGCCCCCCCCCACAAAAAAAAAAAACTTAAATTTCAGAAGTTTCTGCAATTTCAATCAAAGATGAATTTCAATTTTGTTCACCATTAAAAAGTAAATTAAGTTGGAAAATAAATCTTGTAAGTCATGTATATAAATAAAATAGAAATCAAATTGATAAGTAATTCTTTCACCATATATGTATTTGTAGTTTCAACCAAGGTTATAGACATTGGCTGATAACAATACATAACATGAATATTATATTGGATTTTTAGGTTATAAAAAAAACCTTATAATATGGGTACTGGTATTGCTAATATTTTACTGATATTGATGATACAATGTCTGATACTGCCACTTTTTTCAATACTATTACCATTGACCAAAACTGATCCCTAGATTTTAAACCTTGTTTTAACAGAACAGTGATTTCCAGAAACTTGATACTGTAGTTTCAGAGAGAAATTAAGAAATGAATGCTTGTATAAGTATATAAAACGATATTTTGAAGCATTTGCATAGGAAAGGCTGATTTTCATGATGTTTTTCAAAATGAGAAAAAATTTCAAATCATACAAATTTCAAATATTTCTTTACGCAAATATAAACTTAGAAGGTGTATTTTGTATGCGGGGATATGTTCTTGTATATGTGTTTTTATCTAATGCTTGTGTACTTGAGTGTATTGGTAGTTGTCTAGTATGCTTGTGTAAAATGGTATTGATCCCTCAGTAACAGTGCCCTATTTTGGAAATCTTTTATATTTTAAGAAACAAAACAAAAAAAGGGATAGGCAGTTGACGGCAATAGCATGTTCATTGATCATCAATCTATTTCTGCCTAAATGGAAACCTCTCACACCTCCGATCACAACCTCCCTCTTCACCTCCCAATGAGCTCCTCTTCAACAAAAATAAACAAGTAGGAAGAGATAGGGCCTCCTTGACATATATCCATTTACACGGAAAATTTGAGCTCTCATCATTTACTAGAACCATAAATTTTTAGGTTTACGGACAGATGTTCAGATCTTGGTAACTGCACAGCTAAACTCTGATGGACTCCCTGTAAAACGTCTGGACCTAAATGAATAGATGACTTTTCAAGGTTAACAACCTGGCCAGAAATCCTACAGAGCGTTTCAACTAGATACATGTTATGGAGAGGAGTGTGCATGAGTACACCTCAACTACACACATGATGTTATGGAGAATAGTGGGCATGACTGAGAGGCCGAGGACTTTTAAATATCTAGATGTAGCTATTTTCTTTCAAATTTCTAGGTGTACCTATTTTTTGAAAGTGTGAACTAATGGCTGAGTTTAGACCATTTGTGGATGGGTTTAGGGCAAGGTTGTTGGTAGAAAGCTTCATACTTCCTTAGCTGGGTAAGCTGAAATGTTGGGGTCGATGCTCAATGAATTGCTAGTATGATACCCCCACCCGAAATCTAGGTAGTCAAACGCCGGTGACATTTTCTCGTAGGAATATGCTAAGACTCTGGTGGAACAATAACTGTTAAATAGTTTAAAGTTAACCTTGGATTCCTTCCTAAAAATAACTAATTACGATTAATTTATGAATTCATTGGAATTATTATAAATTATACCAACTCTTATCTCATATCTGATGTGGGACTATTCGAACTAAAGGTATTACATTCTCCCCTCTTTTAGAATCTCATGTCCTCGTCAAAAGGAGCACAGTAACAAACTGACACGTCATTAGGCGATATGGGATTTTAGAGGTGGCTCTTATGGATTCTAAAAGTAGAAAAATAGATTCAATAGATGACCCCTACTACATTTGTGCAGCACTTTGTTCTGATCACACTTCCACCTAACACTTAGTTTTGCAAACTTCCAACTTGTGTCGGCTCTGATACCACTTTATGATATTCTCCACTTAGAATCTGGATAGCGGAACATCAGCAATATATTCTCGTAAGAATATGCTAAAGCTCTGGTAGAATTAAAATAGTTTATAATTAACTATTCCTCCCTAAAAAGGTTAGCTACGGTTACCTTATAGATTTATGGAATCATTATAAACTATACTATCTCTTGTCTCATATCCGATGTGGGACTATCGAGCTACGGTAATTACAGTCAGTTTATGAATTGTTGGACAAGTAGTTCCCCAACTCTATTGTCAATGGAATTGAGAAAGCTTGTAGACACTTCTTTAGACTAATGCTCAGAAGTGCAGGGGGATTCATCTTGTTACTTGAACCTGTTAGCGAAGGTTGATTGGGTGTTAGAAGGCTCTATAAGACCAAATGTGCATTGCATAGTTCAGCAAACTTTTCAAACTTCTATGAATCATGAAAATTTGTGGTGTTCAGTTGTCAAGAAAAAAAAATATAGGCTGACAAGTCATGAGGATATCAGGGCAAGGAGAGTTAGTAGTTACACAATTTGGAGAACTCTACAAATCGAAGTTCCCATTATTTAGATAGACAAATGGATAATTGAAAGTAGTTGGCTATAATTTCAGTTGCTAACATCTCCTGCATTTGCTAACATCTCCTGAAAGATTATTGCCTCGATTTTCTTAATGACCGAAGGAGCAGGATGCCCCGAGAATTAAAGTGTTTTTGGATGAGATCGCAATATCATCTTCATGCTAGTGCCTAGGGAGGGTGGCATGATGTTTAAAGGAGGATGGGAAATTCAGAAGGTTCTTACACCATGAAGGGAGCCTAAGAAATTATATGTGACTGGCACGAAACAAGAGAGCGGTGGAAGTAAATTTGGAGGTTGATTTCCCTTCCATATTGAAATGCTTTTTTTATGGAAGCTGGCCCATTGTAGAATTTCAGGTGCCTATGGACTTAATCAAGGGAGGAATGCAAATCAATCTATTTTGTGATTGGTGCATTAATAATTTTGAAGACAGTAATCATATGCTCGTGAGCTGACCATATCCAAAGCAGTTGGAGATGAGGTGCATGAGAAGGTTGGACTTAATGTTCTAGTGACATGTTCTGTTGGTATCTGGCTTTATATACGTAGGAAAGAACCGAGCCAGGTAGGTTTTGATTTATTATTATTCCCTAAAAGGAACTCGATTAAGAGTATATGGAAGAGCAGCACATTGGACCATTTTCAAAGATGATTGTGTCTCTGATTTATATGAAAAAGCTACACATTGGAGCATTTTCAAAGAATTTTGTGTCTCTGATTTATTATTATACCCTAAAAGGAACTTGATTAAGAGTATTGGACTATCAAGAAGGCAGAGGGTGGCCTGATTCCTCGTAATGTTTCAAGATTAATAAGGTTCAGATGGCACTCACCAGCAAGAGGTAAAACTAAATCAAACTCTTGTTTGTATTATTCATTTTTTTGTTGTGTGTCTGGGTGGGTGGGGGGAGCAAGGATGGATTTGACCACTGGTGCCGTGCCTGTGGGCTTCTGGGGGTATTTGCAGAGTGTGGAGTTTCAGGAGTACTTGCAGAGTGTGGAGTTTCAGGGGCTCCAGAAAGGTGTCCTAGTTGCAGAGAATTGGTTCCCCAAGTCCAGCTATTGGACTGGAGAACCCCTTACATGTCTAACGCAGGATGAAAGATGAATTAGGGTTGTGATGGAAATTTGGAGATTTTAGAGAAAAAATTAGGGTTTAATAACATATTCAGATCTCACAGCTAGGCGAATCACATGCCCACTGCCATGAACCACATATGGAAGAAATGAAAGAAGCAAATCACGTGCTCTCAATTATCAAAACAAATCTCTATTCTCTCTATTCATTATTTTAAACATATCAAACAAAGCAATATATAGAAAAACCTATGAGCGCCACGTGCAAACGAGATAAAATCAAATAAAATTAAACTCCTAATGAAATCTAATTAAATCTCCAAACAAGGTAAATCAAATAAAATTGAAATCCTATTCAAATCTAACCATATCTCCAATTAAATCCTGGCCTTAATTATCTCTATCATTGTAGTTGTGGTCAGTGCATTAATACACAACAAACCTTCTGATTCCACGTTATTAGCATGCTGAGGTCATTCCCTGCTTGGAGTTGGAGGTCATCCTATATATTTAGAGGACGGAAAATGCAGACTGAGATTGGTCAAATAGGGGCTATAGAACTTAGGCAGAGTTCTGTGGCTCTGGGAATTTCGATTTGAGTTGGTCATATTATGCAATGAGGATTGTAGTGTGAGTACTTTTGAAAGACAACATAGATGCTTCGGTTTAACTATAGCAAAAAGAAGTACCCAAACAGACTGCTCTATCTTCCTTAGTGTTCTTATTTGCTATATAATTTTTCAACTATCAAAAAGATACGATTAGCTACTTCTAAAAAAATTATTTAAAAAAAAGCCAAATTATCTTCTGCATATTTTCTATTAATGGTAGCACCATTATGCACCATGAAAAATAGACAATGACCTGAAAAAATGTGCCCCAACAATGCGGTCTTGGGAACTTGTCTTCTCCCCAACAACATTCAGATCAATGGTAGATGTGTTTGTTGCCAAAATGCAATGTGGAGGACAGACATTCTCAATCTCACTGAAAATTGATTGTTTCAATGGAATCTTCTCGACAACGGCCTAGAAAAGAAAATACATTAGAGAAAAGTCAAAGAAAATATTGTTTAACAAAATATACATAAATACATGCACAATCTTAGCACGATAGCCATACGCGCATACATGCGTACATGCTGTGTGTAGGCCTTTGTGTGTAAAGATGTATATATCATGTGTCCTAAGAACTTTCTCTAAGAAATTTTGTTTCTAGTTTTAGACAACAGTCCTAGAAAAGGAAGCCTTTTAGAGAAAGATCTTAGAGAAGAGGATCTTTCAGACAGAAATCTTAACACAATACAATTTAACTAGGGCAAAGGAAAATGAATAAAATCCAGTAACCATCTGACTGCAGAATCTTAGAACAAGAAAAAAAAAAAAAAAAAAACCCAGTTCCGTCCATTCCCCCCCCCCCCCCCCCCCCCCCCCCCCCGGGGGGGCCCTTCCAACGAAAAAAAAAAAACAACCAAATTCTCAACTTTACAACCCTGCCTTCCCTAAATTTTCAAATTTCAGCTATGCAGATTGTGAAACCATGAGTAGATCGCATTTTTTTATGAGAAAATATCTCATTTTCTTGCACTGAATAATTTTATTTTGAACTCCAAAAAGCAAAATGCCAAAACTCAGCCTACTACGATTAAACCCGCGAGGCTTATGAACCCAGGATTTGCATCCCTCCTGAAAACGCGATGTGGGAGCACATTCACACTAATGTTTCTTAGAACCGGTTGCCTATTTGCCTTCACTAGGCTATCTTGTACTTGAGTGCTCACAAGGGCCCACTAGGTTCTAGGCCCACTCAACATACTAAACAGAAGATAATGTATAAAAACAATACAACTTCTTACTCCTTAACCAATGTGAGAACAAAAGAACATGTCAGCAATTTTGAAATACACCAATAAATGCAACCAGCCTGCTTTGTGTGCTTAGGTCATGCTCGCTCGTATGCTCAGTGACACATGCACGCTTAACCATATGCAACACATATTTAACCAAGCCAACATTAAAATAGTACCTTTCAGATGAACAATTATATATGGTAAGGACAAGAAAATAGCTGATCACAATTGAGACCGTTCATACCCTTAGGCTACTTTGGGCAACAGGTTAAAGAAAAACCAGAGGAGCTTTAATCATGTTAATAAGTTGCCAAGAGTTTCTTTGTCTAAATGGGTTTAAATAACCGAATTAACAAATTAGAGAAGTTAGATCGGGTTAAAGGGGGTTTACTAGCACACATATATAGGTAGTTAAGAAATGACCAGGGTTTTTGCATGAAACAGTTAGTTGCGATTGTCAATAAAAACCATGAAAAAACTACGGATTGTATTTCGGCAACCCTCGCATCTCTTGTCAACATGCTATACACAAGTGATCAACTTAATCCAAGTTACCCTAATCCCTTTTTACTGACACAGGATTTGCTTTTGGTCTTAAGCCATCACCAAACAGTGTTGATGAACCTATCAAACATGATCTCAAGGCTAATACCCACCAAAGAGAAAAAAGAGTAAGAAATATCTGGAAACATGAACTGTCACGCTATATGTTAAGTTATAAAAATGGACATATTCTCCTAAACAGAAGTCAAGTGCCTACAATATATTAACTGGAACTACCTACCTTGCTGCGTGTAGGTTTTGTGCTCCACTGAGATATATGTACCTTATTACGCTCTTATAGATCATTAAATTGGTTTTAAAGGAAGATGAAAAGTTCACCTCTATAACCATATCGGCATCCTTGAACTCTGAGTAATCAATAACCCCTTTGATAAGTGACAAAGTTTTGCTCAACTTATCCTGTGTCAATGATCCTTTCTTCACCAAGCCTTCAAGATTTGCTGGCATACAAGTTCATAGACAGGTTTCTCAGGAGACTTATCAGGAAGAAAAAAATTTATCAGAAGCATGTAACCGAGTTTGACAGAAATATAAGCATGGTAATGTACGATGGCCAATGTTGTTTTTTTTACTGAAATTCATCTCTTCTTCAGAAATGCATGACAATAAGAAGACGCATTAACTTATTAATTTATTCCCAGTTGGAACAGAAAATGCCAGCAGACAACAAAGCATCTACTCAATTAACAACCTGCTACGGATTTCAATCCCTTCTGCAGGAAGGTATTATCAATTTCCTTGAGAATAACATATGTGCCACTTAGTATAAGAGCAGTAGCTATGCCAGAACCCATCAGACCTCCGCCAATAACTGCAACCTTTTTAATCTGCCTTGGTTTGAGTCCAATGCCAGTAACATTAGGTACCTGTTAAATGGGGGGAAAAGAAACATAAAGGGGATCATAATTACAAGTAACTCACTGAAAAGATCCTAGAGAAGTAATGTATCTCTCCATAAACCTAAATTACTTATGGTGGAAGCATTAGAAAGAAAATTAATTATTTTGCATGATATAAGAAAAGATTAAGGGAACTGCTAAGCAAGTGACAATCACAACCATAGTCATGAACAATGCACTATCTATATGAACTAAAAAGCTGAATCTTTTCATTAGTTTTACTGGGCGGAGTACATATAGATGATTATCATATATCAAAATAATAATACACCCAAATTTGAGGACAAACCCCTGCTGCTCAAAGGTCAAAAGAAACCAAACAGGAAAAAGAAATTAAAGTTTGTTATATATAATAAGGTAATCAGCCAAGCCCAGATCCAACATACATCTGCCTAATACTTTCCTTAAAAACATGGAATAAGTATGTTTCCATAGAAAGCCAGAATACTTGTGAAGGTGAAGGTAGATAAGTATATGTTTGACCCTCTGGGACATGGTCTGCGGGGCTGTAGATATTTCGCTGGGTAACAGCTGCTATTTTCCTCCTGCATGGAATGGGTATAGGTGTCCACACTCAAAGATGCATGTCTGGATTTTGTCAAAGAGAGAAGATGCTTGTTTTGGACCATTAGGTAGTTAAGAAAGATATATCACATGACTATTGTAACAACCTAATTTTAACATACTTACATTTTTGATATCAGATTAATTCTAGAGTAAGTGCGTTATATTTCTTACATTTTTTTTCATATTTTTGGTGTTTTTTTTTTGAAATTTTCTAGATAATCACTTAAAATAATATTATTTTAGTCACCGGTGAGTCCTACATATATTTTAACTAGTCTATCTTCTTTTGACTTGTAAAGATGAAATTTGACTTTATTTGGATTAGTTTAATTTGAAATTATGGCCTTAAACAACTCTAATAACATATTATTACTAGTCATTTGTCATATACCTATTTTGTCTTTATTCATCCATACCTTATCTTCACCATGCTTGTCTTTTGGCCAAGCATGACAAACCATCATCTTGCCCCCATATCTCTCCTTTGTCTATTATATCTTTCTCTCTCTTTTCTTTTATTTTTTTCTCCTCATCAATTATTCACTCTCCTTCATTTTTCATTTCTCTCTTCCTCTTCTTTTGCTAGAATAAGAAAAGAGAAGAAGGAAAAGAAGTTATTTAGCCTCCAACTCTCAAGAAGAAGAATAAGAAAAGGGAAGACAAAGAAAAGAAGAAAAAGAAATTCTTTAGCCTCAAGATAATTTTACCTTCCCTAACTCATCAAGCCAAGTAAAATCACATCCACTCTCATGTTTTATTTCTAACTCTAATTGTTTATGGTTAACTTAAAATCTTAATTTGTTAAAACTTAAAAAGATAATATCTTTATACAAAAATCTCTATGATTATTCTAGAAAAATAAAAATATGATTTTTACACTTTACTCTATGTTTATGTATCGAATTTATCATTTTATTTATAATCTCTCATTCTTAAACTACAAGTTGTAAAGTTAAATTATATGCTTTATTTTTAAATTATAAAAATACTACCTTTATGAATATTCATCATATTTGGATATACATTTGAATTTTCCATATAAATTCTTCATATATAATGCAATGATTTTAAATCACTTTCCACTTGCCATTAGAACATAGGTATATATATATATATATATATATATATATATATATATATATATATATATATATATTCATAAACATGTTTTAAAGAGAAGATTTCAAATAAGTTTATATATTAAATTGTTAAAATATTTCTTTTATACGAGATATTATGTTAGGTCATAATTCTTTTTATGCTAATCCATGTTTACTTGAAAAATATATACATTAGTAAGATTTAATAAATTTGCTATTTTCCATACTATGAAATCATGCTAGAATTTAGAAAATCAATATGTTGTAAAGTAATCGTTATAAAAGTGTCAAGCCTATTTAATTTCCATCTTTACAATTTAGTACCCATTTACCTAATATGTGTTTATATGCATAATTTTATATGCATGATTCACATACATGATCATCATAGTTATTATTACATCTTAATACTCACATACATGTTTATATGTATACTTGTATTTATGCGTAGTTTACATACGTGATCATTTTCATAACATTCATTCTAACATTCCATACTCCATCATACTTGCCTTGACATATACATACTAGTCACTTGTACAACATATATGAAATTATGCCGGATTTTCCTTATTAGTACATATACATGTCTTGATAATACCATGGATTCTGACTTACTTGTTAACTTGATTTTGACACTCCATCATGCTTATCTTGACATATACATACTAATTACTAATACAAAATACATGAAAATATGCCGAATTTTCCTTATTAGTACATACACATGTCTTGATAGTGCAATGCATCCTGACTTGCCTTTTAACTTGATTTTGACATGTACCACATCTTGCTTGTTACTAGACATGTATATGTATTAATCTTGACATGATTGGTTCATCATATTCCGGATTGATTTGCATGTAATATAACTTGAAATCTTGGGTTATGGGAGAACTAAAGGGTGGACAAATATTGTTTCGTGAAAAGTTTAGGCTAGGTTGCGCAACCGAAATAGCGGCCCATCCGCGGGGGCGTCCGGATGGTACTGAGCCATCTTCTCTTGTTTAGTCCATGTTGATGGGACGACCGAATACTCAGTATCGGTATCTGCTTGAGTACTTAGCGGCACGGCTAGTTGAGTACCAGCATTTTGACCGGGTCCCGGGTATGCACGGGTACTTTCACGATACAAATCTATTTCTTTACTATTTAGTTCAAATATAAAATAAAATAAGATATTAACTTAGACTTAATATGCATTAGTCTCCATACTTGATATTGATCATCACCATTCAGTTCAAAATATAAATTAAAATAAGATATTAACTTAGACTTGATGTGTATGTATATCCCTACCAGATATTGTAACTTAATCATTACTGTTTCTCATACATCTGCATATAATTTTTACATCAATTCATATTTTATTTGTTAGTGCATATTGCACACTCCTACGATACGAGTCTATTTTTTCACCATTTAATTCAAAATATAAAATAAAATATGATATTAAGTTAGACTTGATATGTATGTATATTCCTGCTCGATATTGTTAATCATTATTGTTTCTCATATATGCATATGCTTTTTTCATCAATTCATATTTTACTTGTTAGTATATATTGCACACTCCCAACGATATGAGTCTATTTTTTCACCAATTAGTTCAAAATAAAATAAAATATGATATTAAGTTAGACTTGATATGCATGTATATCCCTACTTGATATTGTTACTTAATCATTATTGTTTCCCATACATGTGCATATGCTTTTTATATCAATTAATATTTTACTTGTTAGTGCATATTGCACACTCCCTATGATACGAGTCTATTTCTTCACCATTCAGTTTAAAACATAAATCAAAATAAGATATTAATTTAGACTTGATATGTATGTATATCCCTACTTGATATTGTTACTTGATCGTTTAATATATTCCACACATGCGCATATTTTCATATCCACACTCATATCTTACCTATTTATTTATATTACACGCTCCGTACTTCTTATTGTTTTACTTGTCGGGTTTGACCCTGAGCTCCCCACACACTCAGGTACTGAAGATGTGAGCGAGGATCCGCCATTGCATGATCTGTACTTTCTAGAGCATGTCGAGCAGCAGTAGATTTATAAGTCTCCGCTTTTGTATTTTTGATTTGGTATGTATCATTCATTTGGGACTTTATTTCCAATTTTTATATCAGTATTATACTTGTTGCTTCTTATCTTAAATATTTATATGTTCTTTTTATATGACAGTAGACTAACTTCCAAGATCATGGTAGATAACTAGTATTCAGTTCCATTCATTTCTTCTTTTACATACTTATAGGCCTTGTGCATGTCGACTTACACGTGCCCGCCGATAACGCACTCTGTTTTCGTATCCCTCCGGAAAATAGGCGTTACAGAGTGGTATCAGAGCTCTAGGTTAATTTAGAATGTTTTTAGGACTACTGCCATATATAAACATGTCCAAATTTTTCTTTAATCTGAAATTTTATCTTGGTCCTATTATTAGTTAATTTTCTATCTTGCCTTCTTCTTTTATCCATACCATATCTATCTTTTGATTTTCTATGTACCTAGTCTTATACTTCTGCTGTTCAAGTCCCATTGAGTTAACGTGGTAATTATAGAGTTTTATTCTCAGTCGACAACAATTACAGTCATTCATTAGAACTATAGCAAGCGGATTTATGAGATACTCCATAGTTGATTTTCGACCAAAATCATATGTTTTTGCTATTATGAGTCTTACCTATTAGCGTGACAATAATTGATCTACAGGCAATTATTGCAGTTATTCGTAAGGACCTTAATAAGTGAGACTTATGATATTTGTTTCCATCATATATCTTTGATTATTTATCCCACTAGTTTAGATAGTATGACAAATTAGTTAGTTTTCAGCTATATTATGATTGGAACTATTTTCTCAATAACCACATTCTTATCAATTGATTGATATCTTATTACTCCAATCAGTATAAAAATTAAATTTCGAGACGAAATTTTTTTGTAAGGAGAGTAAGATGTAATAACTTAATTTCAACATAATTTATATTCTTGATATCAGATTAATTCTAGAGTGAGTGCATTATATTTGTCCCATTTTTTTCATATTTTTGGAATTTTTTTGAAATTTTCTAGATAATCACTTAAAATAATATTATTTTAATCACCGGTGGGCCCTATATATATTTTAACTAGTCTATCTTTTTTTGACTTGTAAAGATGAAGTTTGACTTTATTTGGATTAGTTTAATTTGAAATTATAGCCTTAAACAACTCTAATAACATATTATTACTAGTCATTTGTTCTAACCTATTTTGTTTTTATTCACCCATACCTTATCTTCACTATACTTGTCTTTAGGCCAAACATGACAAATCATCATCTTGCCCCCATATCTCTCGTTTGTCTATTATATATTTTTCTCTCTTTCCTTTTATTTTTTTCTCCTCATCAATTATTCACTCTCCTTTATTTTTCATTTCTCTCTTCCTCTTGTTTTGCTAGAATAAGAAAAGAGAAGAAAAAAAGAAGGAAAAGAAGTTATTTAGTCTCCAACTCTCAAGAAGAAGAAGGAAAGAAGGAAAAGAAGTTATTTAGTTTCCAACTCTCAAGAAGAAGAATAAGAAAAGGGAAGACAAAGAAAAGAAGAAAAAGAAATTTTTTAGCATCAAGATAGTTTTACCTTCCCTAACCCACCAAGGCAAGTAAAATCACATCCACTCTCCTGTTTTATTTCTAACTCTAATTGTTTATGGTTAACTTAGAATCTTAATTTGTTAAAACTTAAAAAGATAATATCTCTATACAAAAATCTCTATGATTATTCTAGAAAAATAAAAATATGATTTTTACACTTTACTCTATTTTATTTATCGAATTTATCATTTTATTTATAATCTCTCATTCTTAAACTATAAGTTGTAAAGTTAAACTATATACTTTATTTTAAAATTATAAAAATACTACCTTTATAAATATTAATCATATTTGGATATACATTTAAATTTTCCATATAAATTCTTCATATATAATACAATGATTTTAAATCACTTTCCACTTGCCATTAGAACATAGGTGTGTGTGTGTGTGTGTATATATATATATATATATATATATATATATTCATAATCATATTTTAAAGAGAAGATTTCAAATAAGTTTATACATTAAATTGTTAAAATATTTCTTTTATATGAGATATTATGTTAGGTCATAATTCTTTTTATGCTAATCCATATTTACTTGAAAAATATATATATTAGTAAGATTTAATAAATTTGCTACTTTCCATACTATGAAATAATACTAGAATTTAGAAAATCAATATGTTGTAAATTAATCGTTATAAAAGTGTTAAGCCTATTTAATTTCTATCTTTACAATTTAGTACCCATTTACCTAATATGTATTTATATGCATAATTGTATATACATGATTCACATACATGATTATCATAGTTATTTTTACATCTTAATACTCACATACGTGTTTATATGTATACTTATATTTATGTGTAGTTTATATACATGATCATTTCCAGAACATTCATTCTAACATTCTATACTCCATCATACTTGTCTTGACATATACATATTAGTCACTTGTACAACATACATGAAATTATGCCGGATTTTGATTAGTACATACATATGTCTTGATAATACCATAGATCCTGACTTGCCTGTTAACTTGATTTTGACACTCCATCATATTTACCTTGACATATACGTACTAATTACGTATACAAAATACATGAAAATATGTCAGACTTTCCTTGTTAGTACATACATATGTCTTGATAGTGTCATGCATCCTGACTTGCCTGTTAACTTGATTTTGACATGGAGAACATTTTTCTTATTACTAGATATGTATATGTATTAACCTTGACATGATTGGTTCATCATATTTCGGATTGATTTGTATGTAATATAACTTGAAATCTTGGGTTATGAGAGAACTAAAGGGTGGACAAATATTGTATCGTGAAAAATTTAGAATAGGTTGCGCAACCGAAATAGGGGCCCATCCGCGGGGGCGCCCCGGATGGTACTAAGCTATAATCTCTTGTTTAGTCCATGTTGATGGGACGACCGAATACTCAGTATCGGTATCTGCTTGAGTGCTTAGCGGCACGGCTGGTTCAGGGCCAGCATCTTGGCCGGGTCCTGAGTATACACGGGTACTTTCACGATACAAGTCTATTTTTTTACCATTTAGTTCAAATATAAAATAAAATAAGATATTAACTTAGACTTGATATGTATTAGTCTCTATAATTGATATTGATCACATACGAGTCTATTTCTTCACCACTTAGTTCAAAATATAAAATAAAATATGATTTAAGTTAGACTTGATATGCATATATATCCCTACTTGATATTATTACTTAATCATTACTGTTTCCCATACATGTGCATATACTTTTTATATCAATTCATATTTTACTTGTTAGTGTATATTGCACATTCTCTACGATACGAGTCTATTTTTTCACCACTTAGTTCAAAATATAAAATAAAATATGATATTAAGTTAGACTTGATATGCATGTATATCTCTACTTGATATTGTTACTTAATCATTACTGTTTCTCATACATGTGTATATGCTTTTTATATCAATTAATATTTTACTTGTTAGTGCATATTGCACACTCTCTACGATACGAGTCTATTTTTACACCATTTAATTCAAAATATAAATTAAAATAAGATATTAACTTAGACTTGATGTGTATGTATATCCCTATCTGATATTGTTACTTAATCATTACTGTTTCTCATACATGTGCATATAATTTTTACATCAATTCATATTTTACTTGTTAGTGCATATTGCACACTCCTACGATACGAGTCTATTTCTTTACCATTTAGTTCAAAATATAAAATAAAATATGATATTAAGTTAGACTTGATATGCATGTATATTCCTGCTCGATATTGTTAATCATTATTATTTCTCATACATATTCATATACTTTTTACATCAATTCATATTTTACTTATTAGTGCATATTGCACACTCCCTACGATACGAGTCTATTTCTTCACCAATTACTTCAAGATAAAATAAAATATGATATTAAGTTAGACTTGATATACAGATATATCTCTACTTGATATTGTTACTTAATCATTATTGTTTCTAATACATGTGCATATACTTTTACATCAATTCATATTTTATTTGTTAGTGCATATTGCACACTCTCTACGATACGAGTCTATTTCTTCACCATTCAGTTCAAAACATAAACTAAAATAAGATATTAATTTAGACTTGATATGCATGTATATCCCTGCTTGATAATGTTACTTGATCGTTTAATGTATTCCACACATGCGTATATTTTCATATCCACACTCATATCTTACCTATTTGTTTATATTACACGCTCCATACTTCTTATTGTTTTACTTGTCGGATTTGACCCTGAGCTCTCCCACACGCTCAGGTACTGAAGATGTGAACGAGAATTCGCCATTACATGATCCGTACTTTCTAGAGCAGGTCGAGCAGTAGATTTATAGGCGTCCGCTTTTGTATTTTTGGTTTGATATGTATCATCCATTTGGGACTTTATTTTCAACTTTTGTATCAGTATTGTACTTGTTGCTTCTTATATTAGACATTTATATCTTCTCTTTTATATGGCAGTAGACTAACTTTCAAGATCCTGATAGATAACTAGTATTCAGTTCCATTCATTTCTTCTTTTACATACTTATAGGCCTCGTGCACGTCGACTTACACGTGCCTACTGGTAACGCACTCCGTTTCCGTATCCCTCCGGGAAATGGGCATTACAACTATCAAATAAAATAATTTCAAGAAAGATACATCACATGACTGTCGAATAAAATAATTTTCAAACCCATAAGCCCATTGATCATTCAATGGGGGGAGTACATGTTGGATAGATAGTAACCATATCGGCTTCAGATTTATATAACCTTCTTCACTATTGTAATTCTCTAAGATAAAGGGTGGGCCTGGGCAACAGCAGTTTAAAGTTCCTAGTTACAGCTGAAGGGTCAAAAAATAGAAAGGAATTACGTCACTATTTTCACCACCTTCCTAATTAATTACTCCAGAAATAGATGCTTGCTTGAAAATAAGGAAAGAATAAATAAGATTTCCTGGTCAAAGTTCCTCCAGTAAAAGGCTTTCGATTAAAGTAGCTTACATAAACATTTGCATCCAGAATTTATAGGCCCATTTCCTTTTTTTTTTATTTTCTTTTCCCAAAGGGTAATAAATAATATAAGTTTCTCAAAGACAGTGCCGACAACACTACCAATGTTAACCCATTGATCTGCAAAAATTACACAGAATTTAATGTTATCAGACAAACATATAGATGGAAAAAAAAAAAAAAAAAAAAACAAAGTTTTGATATGATTCCATCGATAATATGAAACCACAATGGATTGTACAACAAGAAAGAAAAAATCAGTTTTTCCGTAGATATATGATGAATAAAATTTTCATCAGTGATCTTTGATATTCTCGTTCATGTACCTCTTTCCATTAAACGTTGAGTAGTACCAAAACTGCAATTGACACTCTTTTGTCAAAAACCTCTATATACTAATATCTAGTTCTCCAAAACATCTACTCTATGGCTAAATTTCCATAGTACTGAAGGTGCAAACTTGTAGCTAGTTTCTAGGCAGCCAAACATAAGTTTGTATGCTAACTGTGACTAGTTAAAATTTAAAGCTCCAAAAAGTAATGCGAGATAAAGAAATAATATTGACATGACAAACAAGAAATAAATACCAGTTAAAATAGAAGAATGTTGATGGACAAACTACTGATACTACTTGTCATAGCAGTGAGTAAAGAAATAAATACTATGTCAAACAAGACAAATTGGAAGCTTCCATTAAGAAAACTCATACATGCAACAGAGAATAACTCAAGATGCTCAACTTGTGGAGACCATAGTCCATATGCGGGTGAACGTTGTCAGAGCTATAAAATGCTATAGAACAAACAAGACAACTTCTGGAAGCTTTGATCAAGAAAAATAGTAAATGCACACAGCACACGACAGTATAGATGCTCAACTTGTCATGGAAAATAGTGACGTGTGTGTACATGTATGCCCATATGCATGATGGAATAACATGACTATTTATTTATTTATTTATTTTTGGTACTGATCTACATACCATAGGCAGAAGTGGACAGAAAAAATGGATAATACCTACCACTCAGGTTGGTTGAATTTTTTGTAGAGAATATTTCCAGTGGCAGATTTTTAGAGGATAACCAACCCACCCCACCCCCCCAAAAAAAAAAAAAAAACAAAGCACACATGCATGCCCAACTACACAAGGTCATTTACACAACAACAACAACAACAACTAAGCCTTTCATCCCAAGTATTTGGGGTAGGCTATATGAACCAAAAAAAAAAATTACGCCAGATCGATCACTTTGATAGTCCTCCATTCATTTCTATCAAGTAATATCTCATCATTTAAACCTCTAGAATCCATATCTTTTCGTATCACCTCCATCCATATTTTCTTTGGTCTTCCCTTCGTTCTTTTAACTTGTCCTACATTGATAAACTCCTCTCGTCGAACTGGTGTATTTGTAAGCCTATATTGCACATGACCAAACCATCGTAATCGGTTTTCTCGCATCTTATCATCGATATGAGCTACACTTATTTTAGCACGAATATCTTCATTTCTCACTTTATTTCTCCCAGTGTTGCCGCATATCCAGCGGAGTATGCGCCTCTCTGCTACACTTATATTCTGTGAATGACGTTTTTTTATATCCCAACATTCCGTGTCATATAACAAAACTGGCCTAATAGCAGTCCTATAAAAATTTTCCTTCAGTCTTAACAGAATGTTACGGAATGTTATGGTCGTATAAAACTCCTGTTGTCCTCCTCCATTTCAACCAGTCAGTTTGTATCCTATGTTTATCATCATTATCAATCTCTCCATCATTCTGAATAATAGAATCCAAATATCTAAACTGACTGCTCATTTGTATCTCTTGCCCATCCAGTTTTATGGCATTATAGTTTATGGTCCATCGTTTACTAAATTTACACTCCATATACTCTGTTTTAGACCTACTCAATTTAAAACCTCTAGATTCTAATATATACCTATATAATTCTAGTTTGGCATTTACCCCTGCTCTTGTCTCATCAAGTAAGACAATATCATCAGCAAATAACATATATCAACGTATCTCATCAAATAGCTCTACTAAACTAATCCATCACTATAGCAAATAATAACGGGCTCAATGCAGATCCTTGATGATACTTGATGATATCCAATTGTGATAGAAAAATCACTTGTTAAACCACCACATGTTATGATATTGGCCACTACTCTATCATACATGTCCTTAATTATATCGATATACTTGATGAGAACTCTTTTCTTTATCAATGTCCACCAAAGAATCTCTCGTGGTATCTTATCATAGGTTTTCTCTAAGTCAATAAATACCATATGCAAATCTCTATTTCTCTCTCGGAATCGCTCTATAAGTTGACGAAGTAAATGAATAGTTTTTGTCGTCGATCACCCCGGCATAAATCCAAACTAGTTCTTCGATATTTTAACAGTTTGTCGCAATCTATGTTCAATTACCCTTTTTCAAAGATTCATACTGTGACACATGAGTTTTATTTCTCGATAATTAGAACAACTCTAAATATCACCCTTATTCTTATACAGAAATACTAGGGTACTCTTTCTCCATTCATTTGGTATTTTCTTAATTTGTTAAATCTTGTTAAAAAGATCTGTCAGCCACCTCACATCAATCTCTTCTAGATATCTCCATACCTCTATAGGAATCTCATCTGAACCAACAGATTTTCTTAATTTTATCATATTCAAAACCTCTTTTATTTCAGACTCTTTAATTTGCGCATAAAGTTACGATTCATATCCTCACATTGAATAGTAAAATCTCCCAAATCTTGAGTAAAACTACCATTATATAATCTATTAAAATAATCTTTCCATCTTTCTTTAATCTCTTCGTCTCGAACTAGAACCGTCTGATCCTCATCTTTAATACACTTTACAGTACATAAGTCTCTAGACTCTCTCTCTTATTCGAGCAATTCTATATATATCATTTTCTGTCTCTTTATTATCCAACTTCGCGTACACTTGTTTATATAATTTAGTTTTTGCATCCCAAACAGCTTTCTTAGCCTTCTTCGCTAGTTTATACTTCTCAAAACTTATTCCATCATTATTATTATTATTCTTCAAATCTCTATAAAGGTCTTTCTTGATCTTAATAGCATTTTTTATCTCTTCATTCTACCATGATGTATTCTTAAATGGTGGAGCACTGTCCCTCGACTTTGCACAAGGTCATTTGTTTACCAATATTTTAGTTCATAACATAATGGATACATTCAGGATGGAGTACGATGTTTCAAGCTTTTTTTCAATGATACTGTAGTAGTTGATGGGACTCCTAGAGAAGAGGTAACACAGTAGTAGAAAGCATTCATGTAGGGGATATATTAAAGATTTGGAATAAAAGTTCTAGCGTAATAGATGTAAATATAAACTACTGCATGCACAGAATTTTTAAAGTTTCTTGAATTACATATCCACTTATTATATGATCATCTCAGATCTGCACTAAAACAAAATAATTATGTAACCAAATTAGCGGATCCAGCAGTAAATTCGTCAGTCATTATGTTTGCTCTGAGACATATCATGAATTTACTTGTTGAAATCAGAAAAAGAAAACAGATGAAATTGCAAATACCCTACACCTCAATGATCCCAACCTTAAAGCCATTGTGATATCAGTATGCAAACAAGCAGGCACTAAGTTTCAGAAAAGCAAGCACATTTTTCAATCTAAAACCCTAATTAGGAGATTTAGAAACATACTCCCCCTTATAGTGACCATCATAGTTGGCTAGTTCATTCAATAAGATCATTATAATTGATGCATTATAGAAAAAGAATTTATCCATTATAACCTAAAAACATTAACCAAACTAAATGCTAGAAAACAACAAGACATAAAATTTTAGAAACTTGATGCACTGTTGGAAGAAGAAAATTAAATAAAGAACCCTATATGTTAAATAAGATGGAAAATACCTTGGAAGTTGCACGTTGAGAAAAGAATACATGAATAAGGCCTCTGGAAGTACTTGATAAAACTAACTCATTGAAAACCTTTGCTTCCTGAATTTCACAACTTTACTTTAGTACATTGTGAAAAATAATAAATAATATTCAGATATTAAGACAAACAGAAAGAAAATATTGATACATACAGCTACCAACCATTTTTCACAACTGTAAAAGAACCAAATAAATTATTATGCATTATCTAAGAAGTTTCAAGCCTAATGAAGCAGGTCTAGACAGTCCGGAATATAAAATAGTCAGCATTCTACTTTCAGTTTCATGCTTATGGTGCTAGACTCTACATTTCTCCTGATAGCTTCTGTACTGCTAGCATTATACATAAGGAATGCATACTTACTTTCAGAACACCAGCATATCCTCCAAAAACAATTCCCTCCTCAATAGCATCGAGGCATGCCTGATGCTGTGGCATGTTTGGAGCAGTTTTCTTAGCCTGTTCTCGTGCAGCTTTCAATATTTCACGTGCCTCAGCTAGTGAACCTAGTTTATCTGTTCGATGAAGAGAAGTAATCCAAGGCTTACGTCTCTCGACAATTTCCAAAGCCCAAAGTCTTGAAAACCTTATCAGCTCCTCAGGAGAAACAATTGCATCAATAAGACCATATTCCCTCCCTTCCTTGGCATGGATTGACTTTGATAGCTGAAAATCATAAAGTGCAAAAAGTTTACATGGTCAGTTTAAAATTTAGGTTGGATATGGATAATATACTAGAATATTCTTCAAGAAGTTTTTTTCAACTAATATTATTTTCATAAATAGATAAATTTATTGGAAATGATCTGCTTGTAGCGCATAGAGACAAGAGGGGCAACAAAGAAAAAATTTCATAGTAAAGAAATGGCATATTAAATATATTGATAATGATAATAGTTCAGTGCAACGTTGAAAATAATGTGTTATGGAACTCGTTATATTACATTATGATACCTAACGAAACCCCAGCATTATCTAACAATAGAAATTAACTTAGGCATTGTAACCTTGCATTTTTTATGGTTTACATTACGTCAAATTACGTTACGTTATTTACTATTATTTTTTAGTAATTTTCATATTGTTATTGATTATGTGTTTTAATTGTTAGCAAATTACTGTAATTTTATTACATAATTACTTGTTGTTTGCTTGTTTGATTGTTTGTGAAATCGTTAGTTTGTTAATTTGGGATTGCTTCCTTGTTTTCTTATTGTAATTCTTCTCGGGTTATTGAAATTTCTTACTTGTTCATTTAAATGAATTCTCAACTGAATTAAGATTATAAATAACTATAAATAAGATAAATTGAACATTACAAAATATAAATTATGACATTGATAATAGCTTAAATTGAAATAAAAGAATTTGAAATCTTGATTTTTTTGTTTAGGTGATGACTTGAATTTAAGGTTGCAAACTTAATATTGTTTATGAAAATAAATATGAAAAATATTGTGAAACTTGATAGAAAATTAGAATAAATTTTGTGTTATAAATAGTTTTTTATTTTTTTAAGAATTTTATATTTATTTTCCAATTTATAAAATTCTTTTTACCTAGTTTTATATTTATTTTTATTAAATAAATAGGAAATTGCGTAACGTACGTTACGCATAACTTTATATGCGATATAACCTAACAGAAATAAAACGTAACATTATTGTTATCATTATTTTAAACATTGGTTCTATGTTTACTATTGAAATGGGTAATTTCATCAAGGCAACAGCACCAGCTTCACCATTCCTGTAATGTAACTGATGGGAAGTACGAAAATCAAAGCTAAGTCCCAATTATTATTTGAACAAAGGTTGATCTGCGACCCATAACCTAACCCCTTCTTTATTACCACAAAGGTTCAGATGAAAATTTTTTGTCCCAATTAATGCAAAGAATTTGATGTATTATTGGAGAGAAAACAACAATCCATGTAAACAGTGAATCAAAAGCCTTCATCAGCACGAACCAAATAATTTCATCAAAATCATCAGGCAATGCTGGCCATCTCCAATAAATCAACTAATGCAACAAAAAAAAGTCTAAGTTGAAACTTAGTTCCAAGTTTTAATGCAAGGAATGCTAGTGGCAGATTCTAAAAAACTATAGTTCCTTAAAAATCAATAAATAAAGTTAATGTCCAAGTTGCAAAACAAGCTCATGAGACTCAAGATTTGTTACTTACAAGCATCATTTCTATAGATTTTGGCAGACCTATAAGCCTTGGAAGACGCTGGGTACCTTATAAAATTCAAAATCTCAGTAAGAGTATGTTTCATATGATACACTATTGAACAATGTTAACCTTCAACGAGTCTGCTGGTTAAGCAAACAAATTAGCACTACCTCCAAACCCAGGGATAACTCCAAGAGTTAATTCAGGCAATCCAAGTTGAGCTTCTGGAGTGGATATTCGAGCATGGCAACCCTGAACAAAAGTAGTGCATAGGGTTCTAAGCATTCTGAGAAAATAGGAATATGAGGAAAAAGCATCACTTCGGTATAAAAAAGTAAAGAGCAAACCATAGTCAATTCCAAGCCACCACCAAGAGCAAGGCCTTGAATGGCTGCAACAGAAGGCTTGCGCCCTCCTGAAAAATTAATATAAAAAATGAATGTACGTAGACATTTTTCTGGACAACAGAAGAATTAATTCTGAGAAAATACAAGCATATTGGTGGGAGAAAAAGGGCAAAAAAATTATACATATCGACAGCTAATAAAAAAAAAACCTTCGATTATGTTCGCAACGAGTTCAACTGACACATCTGGTAACAGTGATAAATCTCCTGTCGGGATAAAAAAGCACAATGAGAACCACTTTTATATTAAGGAAAATTTGGATAAATATGCATTTTTCATGATTTTCACCTGTCTTGTGTACCTCCGCAAAAACATTAATGTCAAAACCACCAGAAAATTTTCCTCCATCACCTATAACGGAAGGAATATGAAATTATTACACGTTAATATTTTCCAGCTTGGTGAATAAGTACAGCTCTTGAAAAACTATGATAAGACTTGAATTAACACAACCAGCAAAAGAAAAACAACCAGACAGAACTAAGAGTACGTAAGATCAAAATTTTGTTTTCTTCAATGATCCATATACAAGGAGATGGGTGTTGTACTCCAACAAGGAGACATGAGGTTTCAGACACGACCACCCACCAATATCTAGACATGAGAATATAGCTATATATGTGCATTTCCAAAATTATATTATATAAAAAACATATACCGGTTAATATCCACATATGAAAGAAGCTAAAAAAGTAAAATGAACAATTAAATATTTATTTCTCGTCAAAGGGCGACATAACATAAGATATTTTAAGAATATTATTATGTAAACAAAGATTTCAAATTTTATAAGAATCGACATGGTAAGATGGACATCGCATCCGAGATAGCTTGACACATCAATTTTTTTAGGGATAAATATCATAGGTTTTAATTGACTCTTGACTTTTATGCGTGTCCTAAAGATGAATGCATTTTTCTATAACAAATTTATCATCTTTTTTTCCTTCTTATAGATGTTTTAACGAGTCTACGTGAATTTGGAGGTTGCTAGCATGACTTTAGGATTATGAAAAGTCTCTCTTTTTATATATTCCTCGTGAGGGAATTAGCACTAATTACAAGAAAGTTGACGTCAAGCTAATAGCAGGTCACAAGTACTTTGTTAAATCCTGCACATAGCCTTGCCCTATAAATGACCCCATCTCTATGAGAATAGGCTTAGACAATGAAGATAGCAATGACATAAGAGCATAAGTCATGCACGTCTCCACATAATAACGCCAATGTTGATGTTTCTCCAAATTTTATCTCACTAATTAATACTATGTAGATAGTGCATAATGGAAGGACATCAAATAGCACTCTAGGAGATTTCTTAGCTATCAAGAACTATAAGCTTCCATCCATGACGTCTCATCAAGCATTCAAAATAGGTCAGCAAGCATCATTTCAATCATCGAGAGACCTAACTAGAATTACTGATATCCATCTCATTTATCTAACTGTAGATCTCGGTTCTATGGACACAAACCAACATAGTAAGATGAGCGGTACGACGACTCATCAACACACAACAATTTCTAAAGACTTAACTTTAAATAGCCTTTATGTTATACCTTCTTTTGTAACAAGCCCACCTCTTCTACCAAAGTGGAAGACTAGTTTACTTGTAAAATGGTCACGATTTTGATGGAGGTAAACATTGTTATCTATTAATCATAAATAGTTTTTCAATTTAGTAAATGGTCAATATACTCTTTGTCACAAGTCAATAAGATCTAAGTCTTTACGAAGGATATATTTTAACAATTCTGGTCTCTCTCCACTTTTAAAGGCATCTCATACTTTTTCTTTCCTTTATACAAAAACCCAATTAACAATTCAGCTCGATGACAGCGATGTCCTGCACACAATAGATCGATATTGTCGATTTTCAATCTAGAGTATTCGTCATCTGCAATAAAGTAGTTGTAAAGGTTGTGACATCTGACAGGCAGATACTCTTGATTTGAAATAGATTTCGCTTATAATTCATCTGTTTTCTTGGTCAAGATGGTGACTGGCGAACCCTTGGGCGTCATTAATCAAGTTGATGGATTCCATTTGTGATTCTTTTTCTTAATTGAATCTGTGGATGGAATCATCGTCGTAATTCTTAGATTTCTTCCAAACTTAAGTCTCTCTTGAAAAGCGAATAGCCAGCTTTATCAAGAAATAAAGGAGACACATACTCGCACATATATCAATGTTTTATTTGTTCTAGTTTAAATTTCTCTTGAAAAGCAAATTGTCAGCTTCATCTAAGAATAAAAGAGATCTGTATTAGTACGCATGTCAATCTTTTGTTTGTTCTAGTTCAATTTCAGGCCTATTTTTATTTTCAAACTTTTATTCGCTATTCTCCTTAATTTTAAGGGGAAAAATATTCTATGGTTTAATATTTGTTTATTGCTATTTAATTGGAAGGAATTTTGATAAAAAGGAAAAAAATTATTATAAATTTAAAAGTGCCAAGACTATGACTCTTAGCAATTGATGGCCAATTATCTTTGTTGGCACTACAAAAAGAAAAGATTTTTTAATCCAAGAATTTGAGAGGGGGGCTAGTTTCAACCTAATGATCTCCATTCCAATGTTTAGTCTAACGAAGGCTGGTTTTATATTTTCAGAAAAGCTTTAATCTTTGATTAGTTATTGATTTTACAAAATAATTTAGCTGAAAATGAAAATTTTAGTAGGAATTAATGATTAATTCATGCCCAATTTTAAAAAAAAATTAGTAGGAATTAATGATTAATTTGACTGGTGGGGATATGGTATTGTTTAACGTATTTATAGACTTTGTTATTTTCATTTTTCAATTTCAGTATATGTTAATCACAAACTAACCTAAAGCATTATGGAAATATAATTCAGTTAATTACGTGCAACCCACATGGTCTTAACTTCAGGTAAAATACAAACAACAATTTTGGATACAAATAAACTAAGGGATTATTTATCCACTTGATAGATGAGGTTAATTAATTGCAAAACAAGGAAATTAAGCCTTTTCAGCAATATACATGCAAAATAGTCGACATAGAAAGCGTCGTGTACATGCAATGGCCAATATGACACTGGTTCAAATTAGAAGTGTTTGCACTTCCTAGCTTTAGATACTTTGAAACCCTACAAATATGAATTCTCACTCCCATTTAATATGTTTGTATTCCTTCTACTATACCACCTTGGATTGATTTCTCTCCTTAAGCATCAGAGAGAGCCCCAGGCTTATAGCCCCTGGCTGCGCCACTCCTTATTTTATTACAATCTTAGATCTGTGAATCCAATATTGCAGTGGCCATGGTGAAAAGCTCATCCCAGTAACTAAAACTCCCATCTTCGCAAAATTTAGCATAAGACCAATTTATCATTCACATTTAAGTAGTTCAACTCATTAAATCATGACAAAGGCAGACTAGAATTTGCCAAACATTACACTATCCCATCTCGCTACATTGCCTTAGCATTTTAACTTATATAAATGGACATACCCATGCAAAAAAGGGGAGAGAACCAAACAACATCAATTACAAAACAAATCTGAATTTCAACCCTCATGACCATATAAATATGCAGTCACACAAACATATTGGTCTATTAAACTTAAGTTCATCCAAGAGAAACAATCCAGTATTTGAAATAAGGCAAACTACAACGCAATCTACTTATTGAATAGGATTTCCACGTAGGCTTTTGCTACTTTTGCAAAGATATCTATTAAGATAGAAACCAACAACTACCAATTCTTCCAAATTCTCGAACTTAGCATAAAATAGCATTTATAATTTTGGAGCTTTTAAGCAAGTCAGTTTTGAAAATTTTTATAAAAAATTCGTAAATTATTTTTAAAATTTATGTAAAACTAATATACTCAATGACAATTTGACTAATAAATTAATTTTGGATAATTAAGGAAAGTAAGTTTTATAGATATATCTCATAAATATGTTATTTTTGTATTCCATCCTAAACGTGAACATCAAACCAAAAAAAGAGAAATTTATCTGTAAAATATAAAAAACTAAATGGATGTTAACAGTATAATATTTCCACTTCTACAAAATACCTTTACATAAATAAACTCTAGAAATTTTCTTTCAAGATACACCTATTTATTCTTCTACATATTATCGAATTCATGTGCTCCTCAATTAATCAAAAAGGTTTTTGAAACAAAACACTATTAACTTTACACAGGGGATGTCCATACACCTCTAAGTAAAGCTCTAATTTTATATCTTGGCAAGCAAACTGCATAAGAATCTGCATTCAGCTGGATCCATCGATTCATTTGAAAAATAAATAAATAAAGGATGAGTCCCATGAATTTACAAAGTTCTCAAATGCAATAAAGAAAACAAATATGCGTGAAAAATAGCTCCTATAACATAAATCAAACTATCATTTTGCATACAAATCCTCCAAAACAATATATATGCATTTCAACTGCTCTTACAAGATTAAAGTTAGATGTTCTGCGTCCATTGCCATATTACTTGTTATGCTAAAAAGACAAAAGAGTCCCCAAAAAAAGAGCGCAAGAACCTTGCTTTCAATATGTAAAGACAGGTCTGACCAAAAAAATGATTCGCATAGCATCCAAGAAAAAAAAATGTCAGAATTTGGATGACACCATAACGAAGAAAACACTCTGTATCATTCTACTATATGATATGATGAATCGATAATATAATTAACTTTAAGATCAAATATGTCCATTTATCCACCATAAGTCAAGCCTACCAATTGTCTAAGTTGTAGTCTTTTCATCATTTTGTAAGAAACAGAAGTTGCTAAAGTTCCTAGGAATCAAGAAACTGAAATGCTATACCATTTTTAGGAATTGTCTACTATGGCAGTTAGGTTGAATACTCTACCAAACATAGAGAATATAACTGATGGTAACAAGGTGGTAACTGATGAATGTCATATATTGCATATTTATATCTCTCATCTTATCTATTTTTGTATATAAATAATGTTACTCAAGTATATTTAGCGTTTACCTATTGCTACCAGCATTTGGCATGAAATCCATAGGAGACCGGGAAAACTAAGTTCAAAAAGAGCAAAAGAGAACAAAACTACAGAAACACAAAGCTAGAAGCCATCAAATTGGAATCCAGTTATGCACATGAGAAGAGAAGAGCCAAAAGATCAAAACACCATAAGTTGAAAGCCAAAATCAAAGATTTTGCTGATAAATAGAGGGCAATTGCTGCTATTTAGCGACAAAATGGGGCCCATAGGTCTCGAGCAAAAGTGTGTTGATTCATATACGAAGTAGGACTCTTTTGACAAAAATTGACTACCGCTATTTGATGGTCAACACTATTATTTGGCGGCAAAAGTAATGAGTCTGTATCTGAAAATTTTATGAGGATTTTGTTGTAATTTTGTGGTTTTATTGTCGTGACTGGATTAGGGTTTTGAGATCCCGAGGTCTATATATTGGCCTTGTCCTTATAAATTAGGGTTTCTGATGCTTTATTGAGATTAACAAAATTTGAGGATTAAATCTTAAAAGCGACGACTGCCATATCAGAGCTCGAAAGGCTATTTCTTGTTTTTCATTGGGAAGAAGGTAAAATTTATTTAATTGCTTTTTAGCTAATTTTTATTGCTTTCTAGTTTAAGAATTTACTTGCTTTGTAATAAAAATTAGATTTTTATTAGTTTTCATGCATAAAATATGAACTTGATTAATAAAAGTATGAGTAGCTAATTTTTATTAGTTCTTAGTAGCTAATAAAAATATGAGTAGCTAAATTTTTATTAGTTTTCATACATAAAATATGAACTTGATTAATAAAAATATGAAGTTAGGGATCAATCATAGTATAATTTTTATTATTCTTCTTCCTAAAATAAGTAAAAAAGACACAATTTTTCTCTGATAAAATTAAACAATGATAATTCATACATCTATACTTTGATAGCTTATACTTAAGCTTATTTTTGATAGTCTATACTTACTTAGGGTTTGGAATTATTACTTTTGATTTTATTTATAGAAATCTCTATTGATATAGTTTGCTTTTATAAAAAGTCACGAACTTTGATGAGTTATACTTGCACGACACTTGATAATTCATGCTTAGGGTGATTTGAATAAAAGTTAAATTAAAAAAATCATATTTTTGTTATATTTGCAATTGTATATTTTAGAAACATAGGAGGAAGATAATAAAAAAAGTACTCAGTTATTAACAAGTGGATTCAGTGTCCTATACTAATTTTATAATAAAAAATGTCTAAACTATATTAGTTAACTTGCTAGAATAATAGAAAAAGTGAGTTTGCAAAATATCATAGATCCTTATAGGTACGACATGTTTGCGCTACAACAACAATGTGTGCTTGCAATTAGATATTTCACGTCAAGTTTTTGGCGTCGTTGGTGGGAATCGACAGTGTTTTCATATTTTTTTTCTTGAGTTTTATGAGTTAACAGTGTGCGTTGAGTGTGCAGGGATCCAAAAGTACATGTACAAGGAGTTTGAAAGATCAGAGGAGCAACAGGTAAGTATTGCAAAAACTAGGGAGCCAGCCCTTGGATTTGTCGCCAAATAGCAGCCAAAGCCGCCATTCAACAACAGGTAAGACTCTGCCTATGCCCAATTTTTCTCATGTTCTGTGTTCCTAGTTTTAATAAATAATAAACAGTAGGAGCATGATACTTTATTTGATCATATTTCTTCCATTTTTCATCTCATTACACCACATCCGACACTTCTTGCATTAGTTTAGGAAACCCACGTATTCATCCATATACATTGGCTTATACCATATTGGACCCGTGATCAATTTAGTCGACTCGTGAGATTAGATTTCATTATGAATGACTAGATAGACCAACCGATTCCGATCCTTCAGCATCATTGTTACCCGTTGCATACATCACTATCGTCATGCATAAAACTTCCACAAGCCGCGGGTAACTGCTATGAGTTTAAACCGCAGTACATCAGTATACTTCCTAAGTTTACTGGATCTGATTCTAAGGATGCCTACTTATTCATCAGTGAATTTTAGAAAGTGTGAAATAATTAAACTGTAGAACTTATCGAAGAACGCAATAAAACTCCGCTTCATCCCGTTTGCCCTAGAAGATAATGCCAAGAAGTGGTTATATAGCATGTCTAATAATTCAATCACTACTTGGGATGAATTTGTGATAGTATTTCTTAAGAAGTACTTTCCCACGTATAAGACATCTAAAATAAGAAATACCATAAATCAGTTTCGTCAAGAGCAGGTAGAACCTTTCTAGAAGTACCTAGAACAATTCAAGAGCTTATTAGCTCAGTGCCCCCACCATATAATAGAAAAGTAGCGGCGTATCAAATCATATACAAAAAACTTGATTACACTTTCAAAACACTTCTTGAGCCTGTGTCAGAAGGAGTTTATGAGGAAAAACAAGGATGAAGTATTGGAATTCTTAGAAGACCTAGAGTGGAAAAGTATGCAGTGGGATAGTCCTGCTAAGAAGCCCAATACACGACAACTGCAAATAAGGGCGGGATCTATAACGTCGATAATTCTATAACTACCGAATCTAAAATTGCAGGCCCTTATGAGGAGAATCGAGGCGTTAGAAACTCCTAATGCTCCACAGATAGGTCAAATCAATCAATTGCACACTCCCACATGCTTCAATTACGGAACTCCAAATCACGTCATGGAGAAGTGTCCACTATTAATAAATCTTATGGGTCCGATACCTGAGCAGGCTAACACCTTATATCCACGACCCATGAACAGTCAATACGCTCCTACACACAATCCAGATTAGAGGAACCACCCAAAACTTTCATCGAGTCAGGACAATATCAAAAAGCCCCCAACTCCAATATGCAGCCTTCAATCACTGGTCAGTTTCCGAGACTAAATATGGGTGTTTATCAATACCCAAACGCCATGAATCATGGGAACAACTAAAATAGACCATCTATACATAATCAATTCTATTCACAATAGGGGTTTAACATTGATCACGATAGACAGCTAACGTCAATTGAGAGGAGTGTTGATAATCTTCTCAAGACAACGTCCAACTTAGACACGAATATGCAAAATCTATTGAAAGTGTCGACTGATTTTATACAACAGACTGACCAGTGACTTCTTGCAAATTCTCGTCGATCAAGAGTCTAGTACGGTAGATTAGACAATTAGCCACACAGCTAAGTGAGCGGGGCCAGGTACCTTTCCGAGCCAACCAATAGTAATCCCAACTCCAACTCATCTCAATTTATTCCATCTCATATTCACCAATGCAATGTCATTCACACGCTCAGATCTGTCAAACAAATGGATAATAATGTAGCTATGCTCTCGATCCCACTCCTACTATTCCGCAAGCTACACCATCTATTCCCTCTCTTTCTCCACATCCATCTCCATCACCTCCATTATTATCACATACTCATTCAAATGAACCTGGTTCTAAGTCGAAAGCACCATATCTCAATCGGCTTAGGAAGCATTCATTGCAAGTAAAGAAAATTCTCGAAACATTTCAACAAGTGAAAGTTAACATTTCACTCCTTGATAGCATACAACAGGTTCCCATTTATGCAAGTTTCTTAAGGATTTGTACACTAAGAAACAAGCAAAAAACATTCCTTAGAAAGTTTTTCTTACTACAAGCATATATCAAATCCTCTCTAACTCCTTATCTGTCAAGTACAAAGATCTAGGTTGCTCCACAATCTTATGCACCATTGTAAACACTACATTTGACAAGGCGTTGGTTGATCTATAGGTAACTGTCAATTTATTTTCTTACACTGTTTATCAACAATTGGGATTAGAAAATCATCAACCTATCAAAGTCATATTATAGCTAGTTGTAACAACTTAATTTCATCATAACTTACATTCATGATATCAGATTAATCCCAAAATGAATGCATTGTATTTGTCTTATTTTTCTATATTTTGTGATTTGCTTGAAATTTTTAAGATAATCACTTAAAATAATATTATTTTAATCACTGGTGGGTCCTGCACATATTTTGATTAGTCTTTCTTTTTTTGACTTGTAAAGATAAAGTTTGACTTTATTTGGGTTAGTTTAATTTAAAATTATAGCCTTAAACAACTCTAATAACCTATTATTAATATTCATTTGTCTTATACCTACTTTGTTTTTATTCACCCATACCTTATCTTCACCATGCTTGTCCTTTGGCCAAGCATAATAAACCATCATTTTACCCCATATCCCTCATTATCTATATCTTTTTCTTCCCTTCTTTTCATTTATTTTCTCTCCTTCATTTTTCATTCCTCTCTTCCTTTTATTTTTTTTTTACTCCAACTCAAGAGAAGAAGAATAAGAAAAGAGAAGAAGAAGAAAAGGAGAAAAAGTTTTTTAGTCTCAAAATAGGTTTATCTTCTACCCATCAAGATAAGTAAAATCGCATCCACTCATATGTTTTATTTCTAACTTTAATTATTTATGGTTAACTTAGAATCTTAATTTGTTAAAACTTAAAAAGATAATATCTCTATACAAAAATCTCTATATTTATTCTAGAAAAAAAATATATAATTTTTACACTTTACTCTATGTTTATGTATCGAATTTACCATTTTATTTATAATCTCTCATTCTTAGACTACAAGTTGTAAAGTTAAATTATATGCTTTATTTTTAAATTATAAAAATGCTAATTTTGTGAATATTCATCATATTTGGATATATATTTGAATTTTCCATATAAGTTCTTCATATATAATGCAATGATTTTAAATCACTTTCCACTTGCCATTAGAACATAGGTATATATATATATTCATAATCATGTTTTAAAGAGAAGATTTCAAATAAGTTTATATATTAAATAGTTAAACTATTTTTTTTATACGAGATATTATGTTAGGTCATAATTCTTTTTATGCTAATCCATATTTACTTGAAAAATATATACATTAGTAAGATTTAATAAATTTGCTACTTTCCATACTATGAAATCATGCTAGAATTTAGAAAATCAATATGTTGTAAAGTAATCGTTATAAAAGTGTTAAGCCTATTTAATTTCCATCTTTACAATTTAGTACCTATTTACCTAATATGTGTTTATATGCATGATTCACATACATGATCATCATAGGTATTTTTACATCTTAATACTCACATACGTGTTTATATGTATACTTGTATTTATATGTAGTTTACATACATGATCATTTCTATAACATTCATTCTAACATTCTATACTCCATCATACTTGCCTTGACATATACATACTAGTCACTTGTATAGCATACATGAAATTATGCCGGATTTTCCTTATTAGTACAAATACATGTCTTGATAATGTCATGGATCCTGACTTGCCTGTTAACTTGATTTTGACACTCCATCATGCTTACCTTGATATATACATACTAATTATTTGTACAAGATACATGAAAATATGCCGGATTTCTCTTATTAGTACATACACATATCTTGATAGTGCCATGGATCCTGACTTGCCTGTTAACTTGATTTTGACACGGACCACATCTTGCTTATTATTAGATATGTGTATGTAGAAATCTTGACATTATTGGTTCATCATATTCCGGATTGATTTTCATGTAATATAACTTGAAACCTTGGGTTATGCGAGAACTAAAGTGTGGACAAATATTGTATCGTAAAAGATTTAGGATAGGTTGTGCAACCGAAATAGGGGCCCATCCGCGGAGGCGCACGGATGGTACTGAGCCATCATCTTTTGTTTAGTCCATATTGATGGAACGACCGAATACTCAGTATTGGTATCTGCTTGAGTGCTTAGCGGCACGGCTGGTTCAGTACCAACATCTTGGTCGGGTCCTGGGTATGCACAGGTAATTTCACGATATAAGTCTATTTCTTCACCAATTAGTTCAAGATAAAATAAAATATGATATTAAATTAGACTTGATATGCATGTATATCCCTATTTGATATTGTTACTTAATCATTATTATTTCCCATACATATGTATATGCTTTTTACATCAATTCATATTTTACTTATTAGTGCATATTGTACACTCCCTACAATACAAGTCTATTTCTTCACAAATTAGTTCAAAATAAAATAAAATATGATATTAAATTAGACTCGATATGCATGTATATCCCTATTTGATATTGTTACTTAATCATTACTAATTCTCATACATATGCATATACTTCTTATATCAATTCATATTTTACTTGTTAGTGCATATTGCACACTCTCTACGATACAAGTCTATTTCTTCACCAATTAGTTCAAGATAAAATAAAATATAATATTAAATTAGACTTGATATGCATGTATATCCCTACTTGATATTGTTACTTAATCATTACTATTTTTCATACATATGCATATGGTTCTTACATCAATTCATATTTTACTTGTTAGTGCATATTACACACTCCCTACGATACAAGTCTATTTCTTCACCAATTAGTTCAACATATAAAATAAAATATGATATTAACTTAGACTTGATATGAATATATATCCCTACTTGATATTATTACTTGATCATTACTGTTTCCCATACATGTGCATATGCATTTTACATCAATTCATATTTTACTTGTTAGTGCATATTGCACACTCCCTACGATACGAGTCTATTTCTTCACCAATTAGTTCAAGATAAAATAAAATATGATATTAAGTTAGACTTGATATGCATATATATCCCTACTTGATATTGTTACTTAATCATTACTGTTTCTCATATATGTGCATATGCTTTTTACATTAATTCATATTTTACTTGTTAGTGCATATTGCATGCTCCCTATCATACGAGTCTATTTCTTCACAACTTAGTTCAAATATAAATTAAAATAAGATATTAACTCAGACTTGATATGTATGTATATCCCTGCATTATATTGTTACTTGATCATTTAATGTTTTCCACACATGTGCATACTTTCATATCCACACTCATATCTTACCTATTTGTTTATATTGCACGCTCTCTACTTATTGTTTTACTTGCCGGATTTGACCCTGACCTCCCCCACACGCTCAGATACTGAAGATGTGAGCAAGAATCCGTACTTGCACGACCCGTATTTTCCGAAGCAGGCCAAGCAGCAGTAAATTTCTGGGCCTCCGCTTTTGTATTTTTGGTTTGGTATGTATCATCCTTTGAAAGTTTATTTTTAACTTTTGTATCAGTATTATATTTGTTACTTCTTATCTTAAACATGTATATCTTCTTTTTTATATGGCAGTAGACTAACTTTCAAGATCCTGGTAAATGACTGGTATTCAGTTCCATTCATTTCTTTTTTTACATACTTATAGGTCTCGTGCACGTCGACTTACACGTGCCCGGCAGTAATGCATTCTGTTTTCGTATCTTTCCGAGAAATGGGGCATTACACTAGTTGATCATTCAGTCAAAAAACCACTTTGTTTGGTTGAAAATGTGCTCATCAAAATCGGCAAATTCATCTTTCTTGTATACTTTATTGTTTTAGAAACTGAGCCGATTCCCAATCCACGGAATCAAATTCCTATTATTTTAAATAGACCATTCTTTACAACTTCAAATGCATTAATCGACTGTAGGAATGCCTCGTGAAGCTATCATTTGGGAATTCATCGAATATATTCAACATGGATGAGTATACAACGAGCTCTCTCATTGAGGTAAATATAGTTCACAACATACAGTCTCACTCCACCCCAAGTGCTGATGAACCCACATTTGAACAAATTTTGAAGAAGAGCTTATGTTTTTAGACAAGTTGGCATATACCGATGACACTTTTAAAGTGTGCCATTCGCTAATGAAAAATGTTTTGAAGATTTGTTTGCGGAGGAGCTCGCGTTACTTCATGAGTTAGAAAGGCCCAATCCATGACTCACTTGATCATAGTACACTTTTCACATCTCACAATATCTCCATATGTGTGCTTGATGCTAATGATGATTGGAATAATTACATTGAAAAATTATTTAAACCAATCACTAATAGTTATATGTGGTAAAAAAGGAAGCAAGGACAGCATAAAAAACACAGGTAATTTCATGACTATTAGGAGAATGATGAGACCTATTAATGCAACCACTTCACATTTAAAACACACATATTATAAAAGTGGAAAGTAGTCAAGAGGTCGCAACCACTTTCCTTGTTTTAATAGGATGACCTCTTTGAGATCGTGATCATCCACAATTCTCATTGTTTATATATTATTTGTACAATAGTTTTTATAATTATTTTACCATTCTTGGTTTGTATATGAGGACATATACGAGTTTAGGTGTGGGGATAGGGAATTTTTGTATTTACTTTTTAGGAATTTTATTTTCTTTTTATTTGAAATTTTGTATTTTCTTTTTAGGATTTTTATCTTCTTATTTTTTTTAGTTTTTAGGATTTTTAAGTTTCTTTATTTTACACTTGAGGTAGCTTCTAGGGTATAAAAAAAGATAAAAGATAAAAATTAAAAAATAATTAAAACAATAAATATTTTCTGCAAGAAATTGATATAATTACAAATAAAAGAATAAATTTATATTAGAGATTTGATAGGAAAGTTGATTGGATTATACACTTAGAATTTTATGAAAAAGATTAAAATTCGAAAAATAAATACCACTAATGATAATCTTTAGGTAATTATACATTTATTTTCCACTTCAAATTGGTTTATTACGTTAAGGACAAAAATAATAATAATTGAGTAGTCTTTTCTCTCTAAATAAAGAGAAAAAAGTAGGAAAAAAAGAAAATAAAAAGGTGAGCCTGGTATTAAGACAATGATCCTTTTTAAATAAATAAATTTCTTAAAAATTACTAATTAGTTGGGTATTTACGGCTAAATAAGCATGAATATTCATATGAACGGTATTTTTAAGAAATAGAGTATGATCCGAGTAATCAGGTATTTACGCTTAAGCAAGCATGAATATTCGCATGAAAAGTGAAATATTCACAAAAAAATAAAAAAAGAAAAAAGAAAATTTTAGAAAGAGAGGGATGATTCAAGAGTTAGAATTTTAGTCCAAAACCGAAATAAACCATCACACATGTACACGCAAATGTATAGGAACCAAAGAATAATTTATTAGTAGTTATTGAAAGATAGGATTTGAATTTTTGATTTAAATAATAAGTATATTTGATATAGAGTTTGACTTGAAAAATTAATAATCTAAATGCTTTCTTAAATTTGTAGATTAGTAAGATTAATTGTAGAAAATGCCAAAAAAGATTTTTATATTTTGTATATAAAATTTTTTATATTTATCGATTTTCGATTATCATTTTTTTTTTATTCCTTAATTTTTCTTCTTCACGATGTTTGTGGGCAATATTACTGGAAACCCTCACGAGACACAACTCATCTACTAGAGTAATACAGGGATTTAACGTCTTGTTGCACGTACTAAGTGCAACTGCAATTCCTGTGAAAGTGAGTTAGGATTTTCTTTTTTTTTTAGATTTAGATTTTACTCGAGAACTAGCAAAAGATAGGCGTGAGAGTATAATAAGTGTCATATATTGTATATTTATATGCCCATCTTATCTGTTTTTGTATATAAATAATATTATTTGGGTATATTTAGTGTGTTTTTTAGGTAAAACCTATTGCTACAAGGATTTGACATGAAATTCACAAAACACCGGAAAAACTAAGTCCATAAAAAGCAAAAGAGAAGAAAACTATAAAAACACAAAGCTAGAAACCATCAAAGTGGAATCTAGTCATACACATGAGAAGAGAAGAACCAAAATATCAAAATACTAGATGTTGAAAGACAAAATCAAAGATTTTGCCGCTGCTATTCAGTGGCAAAATGGGCCCCATAGGTCTCAGGCATAAGTGTACTGACTCATATGCAGAGTAGGACTCTTTTGATAAAAATTGACCATTGCTATTTGGCAGTCAACGCTGCTATTTGGCGGCAAAAATAATGAGTCTGTATCTGAAAATTTTATGAGGAATTTGTTGTAATTTTATGGTTTTATTGTCGTGACTGGATTAGGATTTTGAAATCCCGAGATCTATATATATTGTCCATGTCCTTGTAAATTAGGGTTTCTGATGCTTTATTGAGATTAATAAAATTAGAGGATTAAACCTTAAGAGCGACAACCACCATAACAGAGCTCCAAAGGCTATGTCTTGTTGTTCATTGTTGTTCTAAGTAGGTAAATTTATTTAATTGCTTTTTAGCTAATTTTTATTGCCTTCTAGTTTAGTAATTTACTTGCTTTATAGTAAAAATTAGATATTTATTAGTTTTCATACATAAAAATATGAACTTGATTAATAAAAATATGTGTAGCTAATTTCTCTTAGTTCTAGAACGTAGATGAAGATAGGGATTAACCATAGTATAATTTTTATTATTCTTCTTCCTAAAAAATTAAAAAGACACGATTTTTCTATGATAAAATTAAAAGATGATAATTCGTAGATCTATACTTTGATAGGTTATGTTTAACCTTACTTTTGATAGCCTATATTTAGTTAGAGTTTGGAATTATTATTTTTTATTTTATTTGTAGAAATCTCTATTGGTATAGTTTACTTTTATAAAAAGTCACGAATTATGATGAGTTATGCTTGCACGATACTTGATAATTCATGCTTACGGTGATTTGAATAAAAGTTAAATTAAATGTAATAACCCTTCATCTTTTATAGCTAAAAATAATTTTAAAAAAATAAACAAATAATAAATATAACATTTCATTTTTTTTCTTTAACTCTTACACTTTTCATTTTCTTTAACCTCCTAAACCTTTCATCTTCTCCAACTCCAAACTCTTCATCTTCTTCATTATTTAAACCATGAAACTCCATATTTAATTCTCAAAATTAAACTTTTTAATTAACTAAAACTTTTCATCTTTTGTAACTCTCAATCCTTTCAACTCTTAAAACCTCCCAAACCTTTCACCTTCTAAACTCCCATCCTTAACTCTAAAATTAAAATCTCTAAATTAAATTAAAACCTTTCATATTCTCAACTCATTACTTATTTATTTCTCTAACTCCCATCCTTTCATCTTCTCCATAAATTATCTACATTAAATCTCCAATTTAATTTTATAACTCCTCAAACCTTTTAGATTCTATAACTCTCTAAACCCTTCACATTCTGTAACTCCTAAATCCAATCCTATATAAATCCCTAACTCAAAACACATTCCACTCATTCTAAAAATCATCCTCTAACATTCTCATCTCACTGGAGCCACCTTCAAAACCACTACAGGAGCCGCCGCTGGAGCCGCCACCACTTCACCGGAGAAGAGTATCTCCTTCCACATTTTAGGTTCTCACCTTTTGACAAGAGGTTAGATATTATCTTTTTTTTCTTTTGGTTAAAATATAAATCATAGATTAGCTCATTTACTATTCAATAATCCTAATAACCTAAAAATAGCATCCATCTTCTTATAAGCCCAATAAAATGGAGCCAAACCTATTTTCTAATTTCAGACCCGCTTAATACTAAAATCAATTTTGAGTATGTTATAAATATTAGAAAAATCCCTAAAAATCATCTAAATTTATATTAATATGTTTTTAATATTCTTAGAATATTTTTAATGTGTAGATTACTCCATTGAGCGACATCGGGACACAAAATCCAGGTGAGTTCTTTTTGGACTCACTAAACATGCTAATTTTTCTTATAAAAATATTACTTCAATTATATCATCTAAATTTGTTATTACAAATACTATTTCTTTATATTGTTAGAATTTAATTTGTAGAAGCTAAATGTGTTATTACAAGTGCAATCATTGACATATCTGTTATTTCTTTATGATGTTAGAAATTAAATGATTACTTGTTAAATTACAGCATGTAGTTAGGTTTTTAATAAATCATGAAAAAGGCTATAATCATGGAAACATACTGTTTGTGATATCATTCTATATCGGTGTCTAGAAAAGTTTTGTATGTTGGTTCTCTAATTAAGGAACGTGCAATGCACGGAAAACCTCCCAGCATTCATACACTGGCCTGGTCGATATCTGTATGATATCTCAAATCAGTAAATCTTTGATATAACCAATTGTGATTTATTGAATAAAATATAAAACGGATTCTATAAATTATGTGGTTAACAAATTAACAAAATCTAATTGAAATATTGTACCCGAAATTCAATATACAAGTTATGAAAAACAAAATTTAGACATGCATGTACTATACTTAAATGACACTGGGTTGGGGGAGAAACTGAGTGATGGAAATATACTCTGTTTCGGTTGTAAACTTGTTAAGTTGTACAACTGAATATTTCGCACACCATGGGTGCGTGATGATTTGCTGGATCATACCTGACTATAATTCTTGTTTGCCTGACGGCAGGTCCGATTCAGCACCGGACAATCCTGTGACCATTTCCTGGGTCTGTACAGGAAACAATCGAAACAGTTGTATCCCATCAGTTAGCTTTTCCAATTACATGACATCTTAGACAAAAATACCCCTGTTATAGAATTGACTTTACTAAAATAACATTAAGATAACCTAAGTCAATTGACATCATTATTACAGATATTTTATTACATATTTTCTAAAACTTGTATTATTATTATGTTTGGACATAACCGTTATATTTCACATTTTTTCTGCGTTTTTATTTTGGTCGCAATCTGACGATCTGGGTGTGCATGCCCAGATTTACCGATGGACACGCCAAAACTGACGCAGGATCTGGTGTATTTTAAATATCATATTGAACCTCCATAATGGATTAGAGATTCCCTTCTTTCTTTTGTTTAATTTTATTATATTTTGTTTCAATTGTATCTAAAGTTCATTCCAATAAATGAAAAGTCAAGCTTTTATTGAATTTTTCTATCGTAATTACTGAGTATTATTGTGGCAAATTTATTAAGGCTTTAGCATATTCAAACTGAATATGTTGCCGGTACCTGTTACACATGCTCGTATACCGTATATCGGGAGCGGGGCGTGACATTAAAAGATCATTTTTTTGATATAGTCATAATTGTTTACATTAGAAAGATAAGAGGAAGATAATAAAAAAAGTACTTGGTTATGAATTAGTGGATTCGATGTCCTAAACTAATTTTAGAATAAGAAAATCCATCTAGAATATATTAGTTAACTTGTTAGGATAATAGAAAAAGTGAGATTGCAAAACATCTTAGATCTCTGTGGAAACAACCTATTTGCGCTGCAACACTGTGCGCTTGCAATTAGATTTTCACATCAGTAATGAGACGAATTCATAACATATCCTACAATATCTACATGGCTATCCACCAAAAATTTGTACGATCAATTTAGGATCCATAGCCGCCAAGAAATGAAGGATCCACCTCCAATAGTTAATTGGTTTTGGATCTGGATTTTTAAATATCTAGTATCTATTTTTATTTACAAAATATACCAATTTCTACAAAGATTCATAAAGAGATTACAAACACTCATGCTCGTCAAGGGCTTTTTTTTATTCGCAATACTAATCATGTTTAAATAGGACAATAAAAAGTATAAATCTTGTTTAAGAAGAACATTGATAATTTATTTACAACTATTCAAACTAATTTATTATTGGTTATTTGTTATGGATCCTAAAAGATCCATAGCTAGCTCTGATAAGGAATTAGATCTATTTCAGGATCCATACCTTACCAAATAAGCTATTGAATATGATTTTTGACTCCAAATCCAAAAATTGTGGTTTGATTGCCATCCTTAGATGGTAAGGATGGTTCATTTTTTTCGAATATTGGTTTCCTTTTGATTATTTCTATGTACAAGTAACTGCCAGATACATATAATTAATATTTTCCTCCCTCATTTGACCATAACTTTGCTATTAAAACCATGGTTCTAAACATTGACCGATTACTATAATGTCACGTATGTCACATTAGATTTTGATGCATCTGATACAACATAACCCCATAGTATTGCTACCAATATATGCCATTATTGCCGTTATTTTGGCGATATGGCCGAGATTGCTGAGTACTGATACTATAAACCAGCAACCATTATCGACACCTTCTTCTGAGAAATTTTGATTAAAACAAATGAAAATTTTAAACCAAGCATGATCCATCATCAAGACCTGCCAAAGCCCATAAAATAACTCTTGCACACTTATGCTGAAATGCATTGAACATGACTAAAAATAAGCCATTAACCATCTTCTATCTAGCCACAAGACTAAAACTAAGGCACTAATGCCTCCTATCTAGCCATTCCTATAATTAAACAAATCACTAATCTATTGTTTCTCATCTACTATTTAGCCATTCATATGGAAAATTCCTCACCAAAATTAACATCTCATTATTTTTCTTCTTCACTCGCAACCTACTCAAAAACTTAAAACAAAAAAATAATTGAATGAACCACTGTACAGCAAAATCAAATCTTTTTATGTCATTCTAAAAGCAGCAATTATTCAAAATAGCTATAAAAAAAACCAAAAAATTCCATAAATCAACCTGGAGGGAAAATATTTTCCAATCAAAATCCATCCGAACCACATAAGTTCGGAATTGGCATTTTGAGGAATTTGGATTTGCCATATCGGGATTCATCTAAATGCTAAATCCGATTTACCAAGTCCAGGTTCATTATTATTATACTTGCAATTTATTAGTTTAAAAAATGTACTAATTACTATTTAATTTAATTCTATTATTAGTAGAATTCTCCATTAAACCATTCTTTCTCATCTTTTTAATTATTAATGATATAAGATCAGCAAGTCAATAAACTATTACTATTTTTCTCAAAATATTCCTTTTTTACTAAAATAATTTTTAACACGAAATGACTTTTTTCCTTTTATTGCACGAGTTAATTATCGTTATAGCCTACATTAATTAAAAAAATTATATTGGCAATATTTTTTTGAATCAATGAATCAATAAGTTTCGGACTTGGCAACTTCAGATTTAGAATTTATGCCAATCCATTCTTACCAAGTCCGAATTGGTCATAATTGGGAATTAATTTCCCTCAATATCCATTTTATGGAACTTTTTATTTTTTTTTAATAGCTATTTTGGAAAATTACTGTCTTAAAGAAGTAATTTTAAACCAACTACATTAAAATTGATCAAAATCAAGAAAGAGAAACACACACCAGTCAACACAATAGCTTTGACATCGCTCCGATTCATAGCCTCTATGTACTTCTCCTTCAATCCAGCAACAACTGCACACCATCAAAAGCACCCAATTCTCAAAATCAAGAACATTAGAAAATCGAATTGAATCAGAAAACGGGAAAAATTTGGAAAATCGAATTATTACGGGCAAGAGCGAGAGCATTGACGGGAGGGTTGGAGATGGTGATGAGAGCGACTCCATCGCTGCCCACCTCCAGCGAAACCCAAGTCCTACTGCTGCCCATCTGAATCGATCGGGATTTTTTTTTTTTGCCCCCTTTTGGACTTCTTTTTCTGCTTCTTGTAGAGCTTGTGATTCCCAATCGAGAGAGATACTGGAGAGAGCTCGAGCGAGAGACGACTCTGTGCACTGCGCTTGAGCTGGTCTTAAGTAAATAAAAGAAAAAACTAAAATTTTATTAAAATTTGGTCTTTTTTTATTTTTATTGCATGCCCATCAAATACTTGGCATAATCTTTTAGAAAAATTCTAAATGCATCCCCAAAAAGTACCCATCCTTTCTAACTACTCTCTGTAAATTTCAAAATGAACTTCTAAATGCACCTCCAATTTCTAAGACATCCCTCGAAAAATTCAATTTGTCTTTAGATATATGGAATATTTCTATTCCCATCTTCTCCCCCTTTCTTATTTCGAAATTTCTCGAAAAATTCTAATAATTCTTTTAAAATTTAAGTAACAAATCTCTTCAGTTTTCTCATATTATATATATATATATAGAGAAAATGTGAATTTCCCGTTTACACGTATATATATAAGTTTTTTCTCTTTCAATAGAAACGAAATTTAAAGGATTCGATAAAAAGATCTCATGATAAAAACATAACAAAAGTAAATTAAAATTTTAAAGAAATAATTTAACTTATTATTATTAATCATTTTTTTTTTCTAAAAGATATTCTAATTAAATATTCAAATTAAACCTCCTAAACAAATAGAACATAAAATCATTCTTGCAGGACTAAGGGTTGTTAGAGACTATACACTCTAAAAACCTTACAAGTTGAAGGAAGTATACTCATTTTTTTAATGTAACATAAAATTTTATTCTCTCTCACGCATTAAGTTCTCAAAATACATCTTTTTACTCTTTCATCAGCCATCAAATCTTATTGTGTTCTTATTTATCACTAATCTTTACAAAATTATCATCTACTCATTATAGGATATGATATGTGTTTCTGCAATGAAATAATAAATTGAATATAGAAAGGCAATAGTCTCTATGCTTATTTTCGAGGGTGCACATCTCGAGGGCAACCCGAACTATAGAAACGTGAACATTAGCAAATAGAGACTAGGTTCCAACTAAAAACCCTTTGATGTTCGAGTTAGGCGTTTATAGAGGTGAAGATAGGTAAATATAATAAATAATATAGTTAAAATGAGAGAGAATAAGATTAATTCTATAATAATTATATCTTGGATATATTTATTATACGATGGAGATGGAGAGATAGTTTAGTTATTTGAAGTGGGTCTCATATCTTGGAATATGTCCATATTAAATTTTTCATGAATTATTCTTGGTAAGCTTTTTATTGGACCACTCTCATAAATCATTTATTTTTTCATGGGGTAAATTAGCTTGTTGGATAAAGGTCTATCATGATTGGACTTAGGTTATGCTAGGCCCGTGTATTATATAGTAATAATATTGAGGAAAGAATTAAGACAACAGAGAAAGAAAAAAGAAAACAAAATTGATTTTCGTGGAAAAACAAATAAAATAATAAAAGACTGTGATGCTTTCAAGAAGAACTTGTAATGAGTCTAATTAGTAAAATTTGAAATCCAAAATTAATAGATGGGATAGACAAAACATTACACTCATAAAGAAAGAAAGTATCTTGGGTTTAATTTAAGAAGTATGTATACAAACATTGAGTTTAGGTGGATATGCAATATAAAAATGTATTTTAGAAAAATCCACAAAACTTTAGTAAGTCAACTTGAATGCCAGGTCACGTTCACACGGGCAATTCTAAATGCGCAGCACATGCTATGTAGTAAATCACAGGGGAAGATGATGCTCACTAGTAAAATATGGTGCGCACTTAGAATTTCCCAGGAATTCCGCGTGAATTTGGGGGAGTTTCTAAAGGAGCACACCATTTTTCCTTGTGATGGGACAGTCAGTGGGCCCCACAATCTTGCTTCTCGTGGCTTGTTGCTTGACACGACGCGAAGGCAAGGGAAGATAAGCTTCGGCCACTTTCCCCTTGCATTATCCGAAGATTTCCGACAATTTTAAGGGCTATTTGGCATGGATTTATGATCATGCTCATCCAACCGAGCTTATTAAGTTTGATTCACATTTCTATTCAGTTTATTTTTGCTAAAATTGGCAAAAGCCACTCACCCCTAGTGTTAATGATTGTTTTCTTAAACAAATATTATTAAAAAGAAATTAATAAAAAAATTCAAATCCGTGCCAAAATCGGTGGCTTTCCGAATAATATCTAACTATATTGCATGCGCAAATCCATGACCACATCACTCTCTCTAACAAATTAATTTATATATATATATAAAAAAAAAAAAAAAATCTTTGAACCAAGGTGAAGATTTCAAATTTTTCTAACAATGAATAATGCCAAGAGCTTAAATCCATGTTAAAATTCTTGCAAGAAGTCGTGAATGTAGAAAAGAGAAAAAAATTGGGCAAGAGAAGAAACCAACAAAATCATATTTTGCATAAAACAAGGTTGTGCTAACCTCGCTATTCTAGCCTCGCGTGGCCCGCGAGTCTACCCAGCCTTGCATGGCTAGCGAAACTAGAATCAGGATTTCAATCAAATCCATATCTGATTTGGATATAGAATCGAGACCAAATACAATGAATCTCTGGGTCAAATCTAATCAGATGAGAAACCATATATTTGATGAAGATTATAAAAATATTCCATCTTTATCTACAAGTAAACTACTATAACAAATTCGTTGTCTATAAATAGCTCTATGAGAAGATTCAAAAGGAACTTTTGGACAGAATCTTTTGCACAGGAGCCTACGACATTCTTTCAAAGAGCCGGTCCTAAAAATCTCTATGATCAACACTTTTCAATATCGGACGAGAACAATCCAATTAAACTATTGTAATCTATTTCAATGACAATGAAAAGAGAGCAAAATTATACTGAAAACAATGAACCAAGCCTTTATGTAAGCTATTTTATCTTTTCGTTTGAGGATTTCTTTTGCACCTCATAAGCTTCTTTTTCCTAATAAAATAATTTACATGTATAGTTCTTTCAATAATAATTAAAAAAAATGAAATAAATAAAATCCTATCAAGCATATCAATGCAAAACCTTAAAGGAGGATGCATTCGCAGCAAAAAATACGAAGTAGCAACATATTTCGTGGTTAACAATCCATTAAACCTTAATATTTGAAATATCCTAGAGGCAATTTTTTTTTTTGTTTTAGGAATAAATATACAATTATACAAAGTTTTTGCATACTCGAAAGGAGTTTCACTGAAGCATCAGCTAAGTAACATGCCAACTACACAATTCATTAGATACATAATTTACATTAATAGTGGGCAATGATTTTAGGAATAATTTGTCAAATTTTTAAAATGAGAGCGTAGTTTAGAGTCAATATTATAAATTATTGGAAGCCACTTGGAAATTTAAATTAGAGATTTCATTATATGGCGCATATGTGAAAGGTGGTGAGATTCGTTTCTCTTGAGTCTTGAAGAGACTCGTCCGAGTTGGACGGAGTCAACCATAGGGGTAGGTGGAGTCAACCATAGGTCAGCAAGTAGGACCTGCTAACAAGTCAATATGGGGTAGGTGGAGTCAACCATAGGTCAGCAAGTAGGACCTGCTAACAAGTCAATATGACAATATCTTCCCCATTTCTTTGTCTAGCCACGTTGCATTTTTGCAACACACCAATCTGTTATCAAGTCAAAAGTCTATTCGGAGTTCTTTTGTTGTAAGCAAATGGTAGAAATCAAAGTCAAAATTAACAATAAAAAATAAAATAAAATGATGGTTTGCTCATGTGCCCCGCAGTCTCTATTTTGTAGTGATCATGTCCTCTTTGTAATGCAAGACGTACAGAACCGTTTTATGTGCAATCTCAAACATTTATTGAGTTGGTAGGTGTTTAATATAAAGTGTATGTTACTGTGTTAGTACATGCTACAGAAATATAGTGCGTTTCGGAAATATTTTAACAATCCACCAACTTTATAGGCAACTGAAACTGAAATTACTTGTAGTGCAATTTTACACATCTTGCATCGTAGGGAGAATTCAAATCTGTGGTTAGCATCCTAAAAGTAAGATCCTTTCCCACCTATACTCTAGGATGAGGTTTCGAATTCTTCAACTCACCCCAATTATTCGGATGAATTTGGTGTTATGTGTGTGAATGTGACTACCAAATTAGTGTAAAAACAATTACATTCGAAATCTATACTAGGAACAAACTTGTGAGATAGAAGAACAAAGAGAGACTAGAAGTTCAAGTTCAATCATCCTTTTCTGCTTCTTTTGAATATTCTTCCAAGTTCAGGAGATTTTGAAGATCATAGCAAGCCACTTTTTGTCCATAATTTTAGAGTTATAATAGAAAGTTCAAATTATAATAGAAAGTTCATTTATAGAAAGCTTAACTCTACCCTGCCATCGTCCTTGCGAGCCTAAGACAGCTTAAATTCTATCAAATTGCACGGAAACCTGGCACGGTATCTGACCCCATCTTGTTGGAAAATATGACGATATCAGTGAGAATATCTCTAAAGTTTAAACAAACAAGCAATAGATGGTTATATAACCTTGCCATGATCAGATAGAATTTAGAAGGCTCAGGGTTCGGCTATAAAGTCTACAAGGTTGATAGAGCTGAATACAGGGACTTATAACACTCAACTAAACTAAACAATCACGGAAAACTAAAAAGAATGCCCAAAAAGAATAATAGAAAAACAATAACAAACGAAAGGAAAACACAAGAGAAAGAAAAGAAAGATCAACTGGCACAGATGACCATAGCATAGCGCAACAGATAACATGTTACAACACCTCATCGAACTCCATATACTACATAAATACATCGCAATCTTGCATTGTTACCCTGAAATAAACCTCCGAGCCACTCAGTCATGCCAAGCTCTCATGCTCCAGGTGACTGTTTATTACGTAGGCCCATTAATTTTTTTAGTACGTTTACAATACAGCATTAAACGTTTGTAGTCTTGACAAGCTGAGATTACAATATCAGCATTTGCAGATGCGGTACATCTTCTATACAGAGTACAAGATGCAGTCAACCTTTCTTTGGCATGGCCGCAAGTCTGGTATACATTTTTGCCATTGATCGGTATCCCCTGATATCACCAGATCGCAGAAGATTACCTGCATAGAGATTTAGCAATATTTAGGACAATGGTTACTGATGGATAATAATAATAGATTTAGGGTTACAAGTATGCAGATATATCATCATTAGAATAACCAAACATGCTGGTTTCTGCAATCATTACTGTATTGGTTACTGATGCGGGAGCCTTGTGCACTGGGTTGCCCTTTTTATTATCTTAGTAAGAATAACCAAACATGCTGTTAAATGTATAGGAAGTTCTTTGTGGCACTGAACACAGTACTAGCTTGTCAAAGTATGACATGTAGAATTAGTAATTTCCTGGACGTAGCAAGCAATTTTAAAACAGATTTGTTTCTCACTGCTTCAGTGGCAACTGACTCCAGTCCTTTTCAGATGGCACCTGAACAACATTAAGGTGAATATCTTAAGTGCTCGCTTTAATGCCTCTCTGGATTTCCAGCCAACATCAGATGTCATCCCTACCATTGTTGTTTGGGTCCATATTCTGGATTTCCTGCAACCTATGATAGATCAAGAATACAATTCAACAGGCCCCAAAAAAGAAAAAAAAAAAGGCCCAGTTGACCATCTTCTAGTTTATCATAAGAACATAGCTGCCCAGGCCAACCTAGCATTTCTCAAGCCCACGTAGAGAGAAGGGAACCAAATATTACTCCTCTGGACCAGGTTATCTGGCTCCTTCCACCCTAGGAGCCCAAAGTTCCAACAAGAGCTCCTATAGTACAAATAATTAGGGATGGTAATAGACGTATCCATGGGTAAATTTTTGGCCCGCCTTATATAAAATTTTAGATTAAAAAAATAAAATTTCCATTTTTATTCAAAAATTTGTATAGGATGGGCAAAAAAAAATAACCTATGAAAGCGTCCATTACCATTCCTAAGTACCATAGACAGGCGGTAATTTCAAAAAATACACATGACGTTTGACAGGCATGTCTAACATAGCATAGCTTCATGATAGAAGAATATATGTGATGAAGCACTTGAAAGGCCATCGACCACAAGCCTACCTATGGACCATACAAATCAAAATTGTCTACAAATGGAATAGTTTTTGTGCTTTCAAGCTTCTTTCACGGGAGGGAAGGAGGGAGGGATTTTTGTGCTTTCAAGTTTCTTACTAAAGAAGGAGCGAGAGAGACTTTTTTCTCTTTCAAGTTTTGTTACACAAAAAAAGGAGGAAGGGAGCCCCAGGAGCTCATGGTATGAGTGATCTGGTTGATTAAAGAACAACATATGCACAGTGTCCCTTGTTGATTAAAGAAAGACATATACACAGTGTCCTTGTCAACACCACTAACAGTATTGCCACTGAAATCTTCCTTCAGATTTCCAGAAGTAATATTAAGAACAAAAGCCAATAGCGCTTTTGATCTGCTCATATTGAGATTTCAGTTAAAAAGATCAGTTGTGGATTCAAAAAAACCCAATTTGACTATTATCTAAATCTGTGTGATGGCATTAAATACTCAGTGGTTGCCAATCAAAGATGTCAATTGAAATATGTTTCATTTTGCATACATATATCATGTCACATATCATATCATATATAGTAAGATAAATGACCCCAACGTCCAATAATTAAATGATTAAGTTCACAATCATATCATATGGAAAAATTAAACAGAAAATGATGGGTAACCAGCGAAAAATACTAAGAGCCTGCAAAGAAATTTTTACAAGTAAATAAATAATACAATCCAAAGTCCAATGACTATAAGGCAATTAAACAAAAAGGATACCATATAATTCAACCATACCAAATAAAAACATAATTAGTTGTATATGGTATATTCCTAAACATATAACGCACATATATGGTTGCTTTGCACGGGTACAAGACGACAAATTTTAGACTATAGGATACAAAGGCAATATATTATATATAATAATTATATATATGCTGCAGTCCTTTTCTACTATCACCAATATTGTTTTTTTTAGATTTTATTTCAAATTATGATCTTGACCCCTTAGGGTTCGGTCATGCCAAATTTCTTGGATTTTAGTTTTGATTTGGTCTTCCATCAAATAAACACAAAATTAACGGTTTTGGTGATTACAACATCTTATATCCACTTGATGAGAGAGCAGATGAAATTCAAAAACCCATGAAATTTGATTCTAAAGAAGTTAAGAAAGTACATATTATGATTTCAAAAAATTTAATGGAATTACTATTTTTTGTTGCCAGCTCACGTAACTTAGTTGACCTAGCAGCTCATTTATAGTGATCCATATATATATGTGTGTGTGTGTGTGTGTGTGTGTGTGTGTGTGTTGGGGGGGGGGGGGGGGAGGGTTGGGGTTGCGGTGATTACTGTAAATAAGCCGCCAACTCAAGAAATTTATGTGAGCTAGAGGCAGAAAAAGTGTTCTCATTATTTTTTTTTCAATTTTTTTTCCCTGCAATTATGGTCTCCACCACCTTAGCTTCTTGAGAAGCAAATTTCATGGATTTAGAATTGATTTGTCTTCTATCGAGTGGTACAAGCTATCGAAAACCATTAAGTTTGTGTCTATTTGATAGAAGACTAAATTAAAACTATAACGTAAGAAATTAGGTGTAGGAGTTGAGATCATAATCCAAATATATATATATATATATATATATATATATATATATATATATATATATATATATATATATATATATATATATATATATATATATATATATATATAATGGGATCATTATATTTTTGCAGCTAGCTCATATGACTTAAGTGAGCTGATAGCTCATTTCCATCACTCATTATGTGTGTGTGTTGGACCGTCAATGGACACATCAAAACTGAAATTGCATCTAATACTACAATTTTAAATGCATAATCTAAATGAGAAAATGTTTTTTCATCAACTAGTATCAAGTGTCCCAATATATACTTTCATATATAAATAAAACTAAACATATTATGTTTAAAGTAAATGTGCATGTGCCCATGAAGTAGCTTAACTAAAAAGTTTTTATAAAATTGAGAAAGGTTGTCCAATGAGTTTCAAAGAAATGTTGGTGTTGGACACATGTCTTGTATGGATATGACTAATTTTAGATGTACCCATATTACATAACCAAGATCATTACTCCTCCCAAAAAGAAGACAAAACAAAGCAAAAACAACTAATCTACATCAATCAATCATCCACGGTAGATCCATCACCTTTACCATTGTTTAAATGGGGCCTTCATATTTCTTCAATTTTCATTTTCTTCTTCACTCTCCACAAACTCATGATATTGACTTCCTACTATCTTTCCTTCTTTTCTTGGTTAAAGCATTCATATAAATAACAGCATAAGCATTCAAAAGCTACTTGGATATTTTTTCCTTTTCTATTTTATTTATCAACACTTGGACACTTGGTATTAGAAATTATCAATTGAAATCAAGATTTTAAATCTAAATATCGATATCGGTATTAGCCGAATGTTTATAGCACCGGTAACATCGGCAATATCGGATATTTTGTATCAGATGTAAAGGTAATTATACAATTTTTTGAAAAAAAAGATTTTAAAAAATAAAATTATGCTAAAGATTATAAGCAATGCTTTGACATATTTTTAGGTACAACTGATTGAGTTTTGATGTATCTCAATGAAAATATTATAAAATACAGTTTCCATAGTTGTTTTGATTGGTTTTGGAAAGGTTCAAAAGCTTCGGCGTAAATTTTGATTTCAGTTTACATATTTTTAAGAGCTACATATACATATAGGGGGTTACTCCTATGAGAATGGTTCACAAACTAAACTTCATGAAAGTTCTAACATGGACCATCCCCATAAAAGATCCAAACTACTCAACTCGATCTATACATATTTATTACTAGTTTTCAGACAAAACTTCAATATTTTTTACCTATAATTTAAGATATTATAGATTTCAAGAAATATATAGTTTTAGTCATAGAAAAAAGCAATCCAATAATGAGTAGACGGTGTCTGAAGGTCTTGAATTTTTGTTCGTAAGCTAATAAATACATATAGATTGAGATAAATAACTTAAATCTTTTATGGGAATAGCCGATTTAGGGTTCTTACATAACTTAGTTTGAGAAACGTTCTCATAGGAGCGCCCCCCCTACATGTGTGTAAAGAATGCGAATTTCATGAAACTTTGCATTAGATTTGAAATGCTAGAGTTAAATGCTATTAAAATTGGATACTGATATATCCGGACAAGTAACAAAATATTTTCTTCACTTGCTATGTTTATACTGTTAAAACAAGAATTAAAAAAGAGATCCAGCTAATATTTTAATTGATGCTTACAAATTTTATGGCCTTCAACAGATTATAATTATATGTAAATGCGTCCTCGTCAGGTTGGATATGAAAATCCAAAACCATATCAATAAGTTAGCTGTGTTTGAATTACTTGGAATCCATTGACCTTAAAGTTCATTAAGTTAATGGGACTGGTTTTTAAAATAGGCTCAAGGCAAGAACCCCTCTTTCTTATCCTCCTTCAGCACCATCCTAACTCTAATCTTAGATTCCAAAGTAGGAGGAGGCAGATCATCAGAAAAGGGCTCAGGCTCATGTACATTTTCTTTTGCTTACATCCCCCCCAACCCCCCACTTTCAGGTTCCAACAAAGTAGAGCATTATAACTGTGGCTTCTTCTTCCACTTCCTTTTTTATTCAATTTTTGATGGAAGATATTATTGGGCCAATATCGTATCGGGTGGCTTGAAACCCAATACATACCGATATCGGCCAATATTTAAAACCTTGATTGAAATATTAAAACTTTGCCTTTCTTTCCGGGTAAGGTGCTTGGTCCTCAAGTTCAAACAACTTATCTATCAAGGTGCTCACATTTGGTAGGCTAGTTCCTCTTCTTCCCCACTCAGCATTAGTTCCATATGTGACAGGAAAACCAAATCATGTCAGATTCTCTCTTCTCTTGACTCACTCCCAATTGATGATTGTACTCAGACAATGGCATTGAACCCTAGTTGTTCCAAACACTTTTTCTATTTGCATGATTATAGAATACTCAACATGTGATTGCTTATTTGCAATAGAGTATTTAGTGATCGGTAGGAATGGTAATGGATGCATCCATGGGTCAATTTTTGGCTCACCCTATATAAAATTTTGAATTAAAAATGAAAATTTCATTTTTCTAATTCAAAATTTTCTATAGAGAGGGTCAGAAATTGGTCTGTGAATGCGTCCATTATCATCCCTATTGATCAGTTGTGTTTTTATCTGTGAGTAGACAAAAACTAGTCATGATAATAGTTTGCAAGTTTCTATCGAATAAATAGGTATCTTAAAAGACTAGACCCATCTCATAACTTACAAGTTACAACCCATAAATAAACCTAAAAGGTCTATCGAATGGGTTTAAAAATTCATTTACAGTTCGTGTTAACTTATCATGGCATGTCACCTAGTGCAGATACCATTTGTACCACGGGATATATTAACAATTACTTAAGAAAATTTAGCCTGGTAGACAAACACATAAGATACATATCATCTTCCTATTTCCTACAGGTCGTCTAGTATCATAAGATACATATAGTACATCATTAGATATTGACAGTTATGTTACTAAAAGCCTTGTTACTAACTGAGAGAATAATAATTATCCCCTGATTATCTGTTGATGTATGCCACTTTTACAGGCTGAGGCAACACTGTTAACGAACTATTTTCAACTTAGCTCCTTTTATGCATGAAACTTCACCTAAGTTCTTCAATGGAAGCATCAGATGAAACCTCAGGGAACTGCTCAAGATAGACAAACACAATCATGTGGTCAGGTTAGATATTGACCTGCCAACCAAGGCTCTGGAAAAACAAAAGCAGGAAAGAAGCAGAAAGCTATTTCTATGAGTTCAGCACTTTAGCAGCAAAAAACTGATGGCCAGTACTTCAGAAGTAAAAGTAAATTTTAATTAGAAAACTAACAAATAATCAAAAAAACAGATTACAAAAAGAAGATTACGGTGATAAACTAATTACAACTAGATAAATAAAACAATATGTCAACTTAAACTGGAAAAAAAAAAAAGGTGTACTTGCATTTGTGAATTAAGCAAAATGAAGATAGATGGCTATTTTGTTGTGTGTGTGGGTGGGAGCGTGGGTGAGGAAGGAGGACCACAAGAATTTTAAAGGAAAAAGAAAGGATATAAAGGAAAAAGAAAAATAAGAAATTAAACAGAATAAGAAAGTTGTAGCAGTAGAAGTTGAAATAAGAAAGAACAACAGCAGTAGTAGTTGGGGAATTGGGTGGTTGTCTTTATTTTGTTTTGGAAGGGAAAGGGTTCCATTTGCTACTTAAGATAATTGGTACAGGCTTGGGATTAAGAGATTTTGTTCAACTTAAGAGGAAAAGACCAATATCATTAGCTTTTTAAGTGGGCTTCACCTGCTTCTGCTTTTCAGTACAGAGGGGAAGTGTTTGCCTCAGCCGGTTTTAATTACAGTGCTTTTTATAAACAGTAAAATGTCTGTTGCTCTCCAGAAAAAAGAGAAAAAAAAACACACACACACAGAAAATGTTACACAGAGAGCAAATATTTACACGCACGCACACGCGCGCGCGCACACACACACACATATAATGTTACACAGAGAGCAAATATTTACAAATAGACATAAATATTTATAATGATGCACAGACCTTGTCATCACCCTTAGCTTAAGATTGCTCAAGTAAACATGTGATACTCATAAACACAGAGACATTACATACGATAAGCCCCAGTTACTCAAAAAGAGGCATTTGTAGGTGTTATATATCTACTCAAATAAGTTCTGCCCCAGGACTTCTTTAAGGTGCCCCTCCTCATCAGTCTTCCAATGATATGTCTTCATGCGTATCAAAGCATGCTGTTGAAACAGATAGGATCAGGACGTGTCTCTTTCTGATGCAGAACAATTTTTGGCTGATAGAGGCATTTGTAGGCATGATATATCTACTTTTTTCCTAGACAAAGGAAGCATCTTTTGGAAACATTTCATTGTGACTGTTGAATGCGTTAAAACTCTAATCATGGTATGAATTTATTTAAATGGGAAAATCTTCGACGATGGTAATGACGAATTGACGATCACTGTAATACCCTAGCTCAATAGTCCCACATCGGATGTGAGACAAGAGCTAGAGTAGTTTATAATGATAATGATCCCAATGAAGCCATTAAGTAATCGTAGCTAGCTCTTTTGAGAGAGCAACCCATGGCTAATTATAAACTATTTTAGCTCTTGTTATCCTGAAAAAAAATTTAGCATATTCAAACCGAATATACTGCCGGTACTTGTACGTGTTCGATTATCGTATATTGGGGCGAGGTGTGATAGGTATTTTAGTAGTTTCAGATCCAAACACCAGCCGAAAATATGCGGAACTAAGTGTCACATGGATCTAAGTGTTACGCAGAACAAAATGACATACAGAAGTAGGTGCCATCTCTTGAATCCATGGGAGCCACCTTTAAAAATCCATAGGGCTGCATCTAGAATCCCACCCCACTTAGTGAAGTGTTAACATGTTAATGTGTCTCTGTGATGAGGATGTTAGATCCTAAAAGGGGGGAGAATGTAATATCCTAATTCAATATTCCCACATCAGATTTGAAACAAGAGTTAGAGTAGTTTATAATGATAATGGTTCCAATAAAGTCATTAAGTAATCGTAACTAGCCCTTTTGGAGGAATAATCCATGGCTAATTATAAACTATTTTAACTCTTGTTATTCTACTAGAAGCTTTAGCATATTCAAATAAAATGTGTTTCCGGTACTTGCATGTGCTCGTTTACCACATATTGGGGTGGGACGTGACAATGATGTGCTTAGAAAAGGATTCAGTTAGATGAAAAGAATAGTGAAAAAAATGAATATGATAGTAACTTATTTATCAAACCAAAATTTCAACAACCACAAAGATGACTCATACAAACTGATCATATAATAAATTCTATAGTTGCTAACCAAAAAGATGTTTAATTCTCTTACAAGTCCATTGAAGACTTGTCATGAGTTACACTAAACATGTAGAATGTATTGCCATGTGATGAGTGCCATATATTACATATTTATAGCCTCCATCTTATCTATTTTTGTATATAAATAATGTTACTCGGATATTTTTAGCTTGTTTTTCAGATAATCCTATTCCTACAAGGAGATGACATAAAATCAGAGCCGGATTAGAAAATCAAGCCCGAAAAAAAGATCAAAGTGAGCAAACTACAAGACAGTGATGCTGCAGAGAGTCAAAGTTCAATACAGTCAGGAAAATCAAGAGAACAAGACAAGAGACTCGTACAGAAGAAAAATCAAAAAAATTTCTCATATTATTGCCGCTATTTGGTAGCATTTTGTTGCCAATTAGCGGCAAAAAGAGGGGCCCACGGGTTGATTTTTCTTCAACGGGCTTCGACATAATTTTGTAAGTTTTCAGTTGTATTAAAATTAGGATTTGATTCTCCGAAACCTATTTATTGGCCGTATACTTGTAACTAGGGTTATACTCTATAGTTTTGTACTCATTTTTAATTTAATAAAATTAGGGTTTGCCGAACGAGTGACGACCGCCATATCGAACTCCAGAGGTCCCCTTGCTGGTAATTTTAGTTTTTATTGTTTTTAGTTTAATTTTATCTTACTTTCTAGTTTAAACTATTCTTGCTTATTAGTTTAGATTCATCGTGTTCTCTAGTTTAGATTTATCTTGCTTATTAGTTTAGATTCTTTATTGCTTTCATAAAAAAATAGGATTTTTAATGCTTTCGAAGTATAAAAATATGATTTTGCTGATTAAAACTATGAGTAGCTAATTTAGTTTAGCTCTAGGATGTAGATGAAACTAGAATCCACCATGTAATTGCTCTCTAGTATTTTCTTCCTAATTAAAATAATAAAGATATGATTTTTCTATGAAAACATTAAAATACAAGAACTTGTAGATAAATACTTTAATATGTTATACTTGAGTTAAGTTTCTTGATAGTCTATACTTAGTTAGGGCTTGGAGTTGTTGATTTTTATCTTCTTCATCGAATTATCTAATGATTTAGTTTGCTTTTATGAAAAGTAGTTTTTTTTATGCATTATACTTGCACACCACTTGATAACACATGCTTATGACACTTGAAGTAAAAATTAAACTAAAATATCACTTTTATGATAGAAGAAGATAATAGAAATGAATACATGGTTGGAAATTAGTAGATTCTAAATTTTAGGCTAATTAGATAATATCAACTTCAACTTAGAATTTTTGATTAATCCGTTAGAATAATAGGAATAGCAAGAATCACAAACACCTGAAATCTCTGTGGGATGACCTGTAAAGCGCTACAACCGACACTGTACGCTTACAGTTAAATTATCACATTACCCTGAAAGTAGTGTTCTATATGGGATGCAAATTCAACAGCAGATCTATATATGGTCATTTTTTTTAAAAAAAATCAGACGATGTTACAGAACTAATTAAGCAACAGCAAAGATAAAACATGACATGACACTGAAAACCAACTAACCCGAGTCACAGTTGAGAGGACTGTCAGCTTCTGGATGAGCCATCAAAGCAATAATAGCTCTGCAAACAGACTGTAGGGTCCATGCAGGACTCCAAGCATTCTTCAATATATCAAGGCAGATTTCCCCCGTCTGCACCACCCAAAGGAAAAGAACACATTTAAGGTTCCAAAATTTGAAAGTACAATTGCTACAAAGTCAAAAGTAGATTAGTATTAGCCGATTAACTTTCAAGGATATAAAATATTTGTAAAGTAGGAAATATTACTTCTATTTAGTGTTGATTAAAATTTCAAGAATAGAAAGTATAAAAATGGGAAGATCGATAGTGATGTCAGTCACAGGATCCAAACTGTTTGGTTGAAATGGAGGAGCATAAAAAAGTTATATGAGATCATTACATTCTGTTAAGACTGAAGGAAAGATTCTATGAGACTGCTATTACATTTACTTTGTTATATGGCATGAACTGTGGGCTATAAAAACACATCAAAAACACATCATTCACAATATGAGTGCATTAGATATGCACATATTTCGTTGGATATGTGGCATTATGAGAGATAAACTGAGAAATAAGGATAGTCTTACTAAAATAGTCATAGCCTCAATAGAAGAGATGCGAGGAATCTGTCTATCATGTTTTAGTCATATGCGATGTATGCATTAGTTCAACGAGTGGAGTTTATTACATAGAAAAAGTTTAAAGAGTACAAGGACGACCGAAGAAAATATGGGTGAGGTGATACGAAAATATATGCTAAAGGCCCAAATAAAGACATACTGCTCGATAGGAATGAGCGTAGAAGGCTTATCTATGTGATTAATCCAGTAAAATTCTCTTTTAGTTCATGTAATCTATCCCATACTTGTTAAAAGGCGTAGTAGTTGTTGACTGGTTTAGAATTTAAGTTACACTAGAAGTTCAAGTTTTAGTTGGATTAGTACTCTACTTTTACTATATAAAGTTATAAACATGAACATTTGTGCTTAGAAAATTAAATTTGTTTTGATGGATAAAATTTGTTTAGTCATAATTGAATGTAATTATTCGTTGAGTACTTGATTAAGGACTAAGATCCTGGGGTTCCCTCTCTGCTTTCTGGTTTTCTTATTTTGCCCCCAAGTCTCTTCATCCATAGCTACCACAAATATCTGGTATCAAATTCAGATTAAGTATCCATTTAAATCAGAAAAACGTCATGGAGTCTGTATGCTTCTTATTTTTAGAGATATAAAATTATTCTATGTACTATATCTTATTTTATTAATTACAATTACGAAATTATTGAATTATTTAGGAGCTTAATGAGGATAAGGATTATTAGAGATTGACACTGCTAAGCAGTTGTCTTTAACTAGAATTGACCCGGTTAGAATTTTAGTTTCTTTGGGATTTGTATTTTAAATTTAAGCAAAATTAGAGTTTTATTGAATTAGAACTTTATGTTCACTGTATAAAGTATAAACATATGACTATCTATGCTCAAAAAAATAGTTTTAGTTTGATGAATAAAATTGTTTATTGAGAACGAAATCTAATTATTGGTTGATTTGCAGGTCGAGTCCCTATGCTCCTCTTTTGTTGTTCTTCTGGTTTTTCCGTTTCTTCCCTCAATTCTTTCCCTTCTTCCAAAGGTTTCTACCATTATTTCGTATTAAAGCAAGTTAATGATTCAGAACAATCATTGTAGATGGTCAACAATCATTGTAGATGATACTTCAAATGTGAAAAACCACCATGAAGTTGAGATGTTTATCATGTTCAGAAATTGGGATCTATTTGTCGCCTATTATTTTTAGTTTGATAGGTTTAGGAAACCAGAATTTAAGGTTGCGAGCCTGTGGAGAATAGGAATTATTTGAGTTTGAGATTGTAAGGCTTTTCTTCAATTTGAATTTGTCATGGTTAACATTAGTTGCCATAGGATTTTATCCTCATTTATATTTAGAATTCAACTTAGGTTAGGTCTATACTTACTATATAAAAATAATAATTTGTGCTTGGAGTAATAGTATTGTTTTTTATGAATAAAATTTGTTCATTGAGAATTGAATCAGATTATTGGTTGACTAGAGAGCTGGCTGACTTTTGTTCCCTCTTAGTTCTTCTGTTTTCCTATTGAAGGAGAATAATGAATTCGAGGAAAAACAAGAAAACCACAAGGAACAAAGAAGTTCTATTCATCAAACTCAAGGAACACACGCAACTCTCATCAAATCAACCAATAATCAGACTCAATTCTCAATAAACTTATATTCATCACAACAAAAGAAATTTTCTGAGCATAAATAATGCATATGTTTATATAGTAAACATAGTCCTAATTCAACTAAAATTCAAACTCCTAGCCTAGCTCGAATTCCAAATAAAGATTGATGATGAAAAATCCTAGCGAAGCTTAAACTCTAAACCACAACAATTCTAATTAAAGGCAAGCCCTAAACAATCTCAAATTCAAATAGTTACTACCTCACAAAACTTCCAAATAATTCAAATTCTATTTCCTAATATTGATTAAACTAAAATAACAGAAATAGATCCAAATTACTAGACATAAAAAAACATGGACTCCATGGTAGTTTTTCAGGTTTGAATGGATCATCTAATCGGACCGGATCGGCAACAACATTAATTCCTCGAATAACTGTTGCAGCCAGAGATGTTGCTAGATGACTTCAAACAGATGGTTGGAGATATTTAAGCAAATTATTTGGGATATAGTTCAGACAAATCCGGGATGTGTTTTATTTTTATTTAGTAAATTTTAGCGAGCCCGATGGTAAAAGAGAATAAAATCAGTTAGGATAGGAGCCATGAGAGAAAATTGTGCTTTCCTATAAAGGTAGGAAGGCCTCCCTCTTGTACTCAGTTTTTTATAAAATAATGGAATTTGCATCCTTTTCATGCCTTTAATTTCATACTAGAAATTATCCACCCGGTATGTCCTTTGTTATAGATGCTTGGAACAAAAATAAAGACGTCTTTTTGAAAGACACAAGAAAAGAAAATAGTGCGACCACTCTACTTTCTTCATATAGATATATGTCCATATGAATCAAAAGTATCAATTTCATTCACTCATATATGTGTGGTGACAGGTTGTTGTATGTATGTCTGAGCACGTGCAAGTGTAACAGTGCCAGCTTCAATTATCTTTGTCTAGACGGTATGTTCCCATGAATCAACACTATCCATTTCCTGTAATTGTTTGTGGTGGTGGTGAGGGGTTTTTGTGTCCATATGTGCATGCATTTTTTTTCCTTTTTTTGTTTTATTTCATAATGATGAATAGAGACAAGGTCTCTAGTAGAGAGGGGGTAGTCATTCTAGATGCCCCCTTCCTTTTCAACTCCGATTGGCTTGTTTGGGGTAGGGGTGGGTGTTTAGAGGGTGGGGCTCCCTTCTTTTTGTTTATGTTGCTTGGATGAAGTTAGCTTCCGAGAAGTTCCAAGGAAGTTGGTGGATTGATGAAGAGAGTTGCTTGAACGCATTCCTAGTGTTGCGTATGCCTGTTGCAATTTCGTCTCTTTTCATAAGTGATCCTGACCAAAATTGGACGGAACCACCTCTCTCTGATCTTGACGTCAAGCTTTTGTTAGTTGGCTCAAACTTCAAACACTAAAATGGACTATAAAATTTCAGTCTGCCTTTATCTCATATCTGAGTAGTAAATTTTCTTCAATCTAGAGCTTTAACAAGTTATAGCTGCCATCCTTACTCATACAAAATTCTTATTAATGACTTGAGAGATAAATTCAATAATTTTTGGATAAGGATAAAAACAATTATTAATAGGTGGCTAACACTAACTTTAATACAATTTCGAACAAAACAAAAAAAAACTTTGTGGAGGATCTAAGGTTGATTAAATTGGGAAAATGTCAATATTTATGTTTTCCAGATCTTTTAGTTTGGGGAGTATAGGGGGTATCCTGGTCCATGCAAAATTTGAACTCCATACCTCTAGCCCAATGAAAAGAGGCTTGACCACTGTGCTACCTACCTTCTGAATCTAAACCCCACCTTCCCAGAGAGGGCTTCTTCTATCTCCATACCTGAAAAGCTGAACCCTTCCCCAATTCCCCATTCACACCATAAATCTTCATATTTCAAGTTCACATCTAAAATTATACAAATTCGAAGAAAAAGCCCCTCTCAATTGTAACACCATTACCTTGGAGAATGTACTAGGAATATTCTCTTTCTATCTATTAAAATATGGAATATTCTCAGTCTATACAATGAAACATTCCCATTGACTAATGAACAGACCCATAAAGGGAGTTTCGTGGCCCTACTTATATCATTTGAATGTGAATATGGAAATATAAAGATTTCAGGGTGACTACAAAATTAAGGATGATTTTAGGTGTCATCATGTAAAAACCATTTCACAAAAGCTTCTCAAATTACTTTCCTGACTAAGATTTCTAATCGATGTGGAATACTCTATACAATTTTCTCATAATCCAACAGGTTGTAATATGTAAGATCAAGCAAATCATTGTGAAATCCACTATGTTATGATGGCTTAATATGATTGAATAGGTCAACAAATGAATGAAACCCAAGTGGTCCTTGAGAAATGATCTAAATGATCAAAATTTCCTTACAGAAATTAGTTATCAATTCAAGAAAAAAAGAGTTCAAACCGGAAAAAATCAGCAGACGGTGATATAGACTAACTATCAACTAGGAGCAGTTTGCTTCAGATCAAGATGAGCAAAAAAGATCAAAATTACCTTACACTAGCCGACATAATGCTTTCGACTTTAAAGCAACATATCCACTAGGGTTATTTTTTGTTTTGATTGATTCAGATAAGGCAAGCACCATTTACATCAGAACTTTTCACTTCCAATAGAACCTACTGTTGACTTGCAGCCACAATGTTCATTTTTCAACGTCCATTGATGCTACAGCCACAATATTCATTTTTGAACTTGCATCGATGCTAGAGCCAGAATATTCATTTCCATTTCCTGCCCTCAAAAGGTTTAATTCTACAAGGGCATGAATGCAAGGAAATCATAGAATGACACACCAAATGGATGGAATAAGTGAGGACTGTAGTTAGAAAAATATATATAAGAATCAAGATGTGGCAGGTCTCCCAAGAGCATAACTAGGTTATCCTTGATGACCCATGCTAATACCTGTCATTAACCATTGAGGAAAAATATACAAAGTGACTCTTCATACTTTGATTGAAAGAACACTAGCTTTAACAAAGAAAATATAGTCTTCATATGCTTGAAGGAAAATGGACTCAAGAAACAGGAGATCAATCTGATAACTGACACAACTAGACTGGAGTGGTTCTAGGAAAAGTTTGCTTAGTTATGACAGTTAATATTCAATGTGCATTCATCATGAAGACTTGGGGAGAAGTTATTTGAAATTGGCTGACTGAACCCTTCTACCAATTCAGCATAATAAGAGCATCTGACTGGATAGAGAACTCAATGATTAAGGACATCTACTAGTTTATATAGTTAATATTTCATACATTTACAACATTTTCCAATGATGTTACCATCAAACGAACACTTAACAAATATTTAAACATGCCAACAAAGCTGATCATAAAGTACAAATATAAATCTAAAATGGATAAATTAAGTGTGTCACCTTAAAATGCACATTTGGATGGAATATTTTGGTCAAAAAGCGCACTTGTGGAGGTTGCAAAGGGTACTGCTCCGGGATAGCGAATGCAAGTTGGAATACACCACCTTCATATGGAGTTTCAGAAGGTCCCTAAATTTACAAAACAGTGAAAAGTATTAAATGCAAAAAAAAAAAGTACTGAGTGCCTACCAACAAAATCTCAAGGCAAAAAAGTTACCTTAATAAGAGCAGTCCACTTGAATATATTGGAATCATCACACACTAACTGAATATCTGGGTCTGCAACTTTCTCCCGTTGTACCTCTTTGTACTCCTTGAAAAGCCTTGCTCTTGATGCCTATAATTATGCGTACTTAATCTTGAGTTAAAATATGAATATCAATATGTGAACCTCAAGATCCTCCAAGGTACTCCAAACAAATTGATAATAAAAGGATAATCAAGACCAACAAATTCTTGATGAAACAAAATTACTTCTGGTTCTGAATATGAAGACAGCAAATAATATGTTAATCTCCATTGCTCAACAGAAATATCAGAATACGATCTAAAGCAAAACTTATTAACTTGAATCGCAGAGATGAGTTTTGCGTACTCAAGTTGAAACCAAAATTTAGATCAAGAAGAATCAAATTAAAACAGAACAGCTTGAAAATAATCCAGACATGACCTTAACTTCATCTATCACAAAAATATCAAGCAAGAATTGGTTTATCTTATTTGGATAAGTTTTTTTCATACAGAAACTAAACAATGCTATTCTAAAAGTTATTCTCCTTTGGAAATTAGCTATTTCACTAATCTTTGTCAAATTGACAAACATATCTTGCACCTGGTGGGCAAGATTCAACTGAAGTAACACACTTACTTAAGTTGCTTAGAATATGAGCCATTTGAGTTAAACCACCAATACAGCCTTTGACAACCTGTAGATCTAATTTTTCTCTTCCAGGCAAACTAATCCATCCACATCCTACTAAATTTCTCTTTTACTGGTCTCCAGCAATCCTACTCTTGGTGCATAAGCATTAGCCATGTTAATCACCTCCACTGTTCCAAAGAGGTATTATAGTGCTTGAGGCCACTATAGCATAGCGGCCCCTAGACAACTCTGAATTTGCTCATAGGAAGAAATATTATGACTAGAACTTTAGTGAATGTTTTATTGCTGATAAACTGCTAAAGCACCAGCTTTTATCATATCAAAGTCTTAAAGCCCGTTAGTCCATCTTCTTACTATTAATAGTATAAGATCCAACGTTGTGTACAGGATACTACCATTGTCAATGATCTTCTCCTCATAGCTTACGTCTCTATAAACATCTGATTGCTTCATCTTCGTCCAGTTTTTGAAAATTCAATTTCATTACGTGCTTGATCCTAGGGCGAGAAAACTCGGTGAACACTTGGATTACTCGTTCACAACGTGAAATATTTATATTTCAATTTCAATATATATATATATATATATATATATATATATATATATATATATATATATATATATATATATATATATATATATATATATATATATACTCAAAAATCAAAATAACATAAATGTAATAAAACAAATTTCATACTACAATTACCAATATCAACTAGTTGATAATTAAATTAGCATATTCTTGTTTAGCAGTCAAATTTAATTTAAAAGTAGACAATTTGAGATAATACATTTTTTTACTATTACTTGCAAGCATGCAATATATATTAAATTCAATAAACCAGTGAGTTAAAGAGAAATTAAAATTAGAAACCAGAAATTAAAATTAGAAACCTAAATTTCCTCCCACTTGAATAAAATTAACACTTTCCCAAGCAAAACCAATAAATAGAAGCCACCAAGAGTATGACTAACTAAAAAAAATGAAATCAATACAACAACAACTAAATTCTTATTTTGGCTCATGTCATAATATGTGACAATGTTTTACGTTGGTTGTCTCCGGCCTACCACAACCTTTCTCTTTTATCCTGGCTTGCGACAGGCAGTAAAAGGATAAATCTTTAAGCACAACACTGGCGGAGTTTAAAAAAAAAATGAAATCAATGAAAAAACAAAACTAATTAAAGGAATATGTCACTCAACAACCCACAAAACAAACACTAAGTTTTAAGAGGATGCATTTGGATTTCCCCCATTTAAATGTAGAAAACATTTCAAAAATCAAAATTTTGAGCATCCATCCAAAAATAGTAAGCTTCATTTTTCAAAACAAAAAGCCGAACATATTTCAATTTCCCCACTTTAACAAATAAAGTAATAAACTCAAACCAACCATGTCACTAAATAACTCATCAAACAAAATCCAATCTTTTTCCGATAAATAACAAAATCTAATCTTTGAGAAAACCATCCAAATTTTTCTAGTAAACAACAAGCAAAAGTACTCAAATCCAAACTTTGCACGATCTAACATCTTTCGATCAAGGAAGATCAGAGCAGAGAGATCTTAGCGAAATATAGTTTTCAATTAAAGAAGTTTGGATGTAGACGAACAAAGATCAAGAAGTCTCAGGCTACCTTTTCATATGGACCCAGGGAGAACTCATATCTCACATTTTGCCAGCAGCTTCTACTTTTTGCTAGATGCAAGAGAAGTCCCAACAGTCACTTTAAGGTGCAAGAGGAGCCGAGTCCCGATGATCACCTTGAGCATTGTTGTGGAATTAGTCGAGATATCAGGTCTTGATGAGATTCGGTCGAGCCCTAATTTCTCTTGACAAGGATATAAATAGCAGCAAGTCAGATCGAGTCCAGGTTAATTGGTTTTGGACCCAATAGCAATTTTTGATCCAATACTAATAGGTCAGATCAGGAACTCGCTTAAAAACTCGAAACTCTACCGACTACTTAGCCTATCTGAGTTTAAGAGCGAGTTTCAACATCTCTACCCCCCTTTCAACGGTGGAATCCGAGTACTAGGCCGACGCATTGGATTTTAGAACACTGGCTTTGTCATCGATCATTTTAATTTTAAAGATGGCGAACATCACCAATAACAAGTTGTCCCAAACAAAACCTTGCCACTAGGAACGAAATTATTTTTTAACTTTTTACGTGAGATTGTTCTTTGATTTTTAAAGGAAAGGATAGGATCAAAATGATTATCTTTTTCCTTACATGACTCCATTTAATCTTTTTCTAGCTCTTTAATTAAAGTGATTCTTCAATCTTGTATAGTGATGTTTGAACTATTAGTAATATTGTTATGCTTTCAAGATATTCTTTTTTTCTATATTTTACTTTTTAAGGGCATATTTATGTAAGTATACATATAACTGATATAGTTAATTATATTTTTTTAATTAAATATCCAACCCACTTTGGAGATCGTAAAGCATCCGCTAATAGGTTTAGTGCATAAAAGCACATTTAAGGAATACTCGTTTTTTGGTATTATGCTATTCTTTGCTATTATGCTATTTGAAACACAGTTTGAAACACCAATGTTCTCCACTAACAACAACTAAGTCTTTTATCCCAGGTACTTGGAGTACTGCATGAACCAAAAGAGAATTACGCAAGATCGATCACATGGATAAGTCTTCTCCACTAATTCCTATCGAGCAATATATCTTTATTTAGGCCTTTAGCATCCATATCTTTTCGTATCACGTCCATCCATATTTTCTTTAGTTGTCCTTTCGCGCTTTTATCTTATGTTGATAAGCTTCACTGATTAAATTGTTTCATTGGTAAGTGTACGTAGCATATGACCAAGCCACATTATAAGTGGTTTCCTCGCATTTTCTCTTTTATTGAGGCTACACATACCTTAAGAACAATATTCTCATTTCTTAATTTAACCTCCTAGTGTTGCCAAAAACAAATGAAGTATGTGCATCTCTGTGTATGAATAACGTATCTTTGTAAACTAACATTCCATGACATATAAGAAAGCTAGTATTCCTATAAAACCATCCTTTAGATTTAACGGAATGTTATGACTGCATAACTCCCATTACACTCCTCCATCTAACCAGTCAACTTAGATCGTATGGTTATCATTATCGAACTCCGCATCCTTTTGGATAATAGAACCTAAGTACTTAAATGAATTGATCATTGATATCACTCGCCCAACCAATGTCACAACAATACTGCCTTCAGCCCTATATTTACAAAACTTGCACTCTATATACTCTATATCATTGTTGAAAATAACACGTTATAAAACCAGTTATATTGCGTTACATAACCTAACGAAACTTCAGCACAACGTAACAATTGAAAATAACTCAATACACCGTAACAGTACATTTTTATGTTATTTTACGTTATATTACAACGTTACATTAAGTTACGTTATGTTACGTTATTTACAATTATTTTTTTAGTAATTTCTATATTGTTGTTGATTATTATTTTGTTTATTAGCGAATTGATGTAATTTTCTTGATTAGTTGTTGGCTTGTTTGATTGCTTGTGGAATTGCTAACTTGTTAATTTGTGATTGTTTCCTTATTCGCTTGTAGTAATTCTTCTCCGGTTGCTGAAATATCTTATTTGTTGATTTTATTAAATTTTTAACTGAACTGAAATCAATATTTATAAATAAAATAAATTGAACATTACAAAATATAAATTACAATAATAACAATAACTGGAATTGAAATAAAAAATTGAAATTTTATTTTCTTATTTAAATGATAATTTGAATTACGCTTGGAAACTTAATATAATTTATGATGATAAATATGAAAATTATTGTAAAACTTAATATAGAACTAAAATAAATTATGTATTAAAAAATGGTTTTATATTCTTTTTAAGGTATTTTAAATTTATTTTTGAATTTATAAAAATTATTTTATATAGTTTTATATTTATTTTTAATTAAATAAATAAATAATTGCATAACCTACGTTATGCGTTACGCTATATGTGACATAACCTAACAGAGAGAAAAACATTATGTTATCGTTATCGCTATTTTAAACATTGCTCTATATATCAAACCTAATCTAAAATCTCAAGATTCTAAGATTTGTCACCATAGCTCTAACTTAACATTTGTCCATGTTCTCGTCTCATCAACGAAGACAATATTATCAGCAAACAGTATACACTAAGATATCTCTTGGACAGCTTTAGTAAGCTCATCTATCATTAATGGAAAATAAGAATGGACTCAATGAAAATCCTTAATGCAATCAAATTATTATTAGAAAATTACTTGTTACATCGCCATAAAAATTCTGCCATCTGCACTACTCCATCATACATATCCTTATCTATGTCAATATACTTGATTCATCAATGTCTACCATAATACCTCTCTCGGTACCTTATTATAGGATTTTTTTAAATTAATAAAAACCATATGCAAACATTTATTTCTCTCTTGAAATTGCTCAATAAGTTGACGAAGTAAATGAATACTTTGTCATGAATCGCTCCAATATGAATCTAAACTGGTCCTTTAATAACTTAAGAGTTTGTCATAACCTATGTTTAAGTACTCTTTCCCAAAGCTTAATAATGTGATGCATGAGTTCAATTCCAAGATAGTTAGAGTATCTCCAAATATCACCATTGTTCTTATATAGAGATATTATGATATCTTTCCTCCATTCATTTTGCCATCTTTTTAGTTCATCAAATCTTGTTAAAAAGTTATGTCAACTATCTCACACTCATCTCTTCTAAGTATTTTCATACCTCAATAGAAATTTCATCCAGACCAATATATTTTCATGATTTCATCATCTTCAAATCCTCTTTTACGGTTCATATCTCATGCTGAATAGTAAGACCACTCAAATCTAGTGAAAAACTACCATTGTACAATCTATCAAAATAATCTCTCAATCATGTTTTAATCTTTTCATCTCAAACTAGAACCGTCTGATCCTAATTTTTAGCACACTTCACAATACATAAATCTCTAGAATTTATCTCTTATTCGAGCAATTATATATGTATTATTTTTAGCCTTTTGGTATCCAACTTCCTGTGCAGTTCTTTATAGTCTTTAGCTCTTGCATCCCAAACAGTTTTCTTATCCTCCTTCTTGTCTAGTTTATACCTCTCAAAACTCACTCCATTATTGTTCTTCAAATCTGTAACCATTTGATTTTAATAATATTTTTTACCACCACATTCCACCATGATGTGTCCTATATAGGGGAACACCACCACTTGATTCACCAAAAATATTTTTAGCTACCCTCTTAATGCAACTAACCATTTTATTCCATATTGCATTGAGATGATCTTGGACCATACAATCTACTTCTTGCACTACTCGATCTGCAAAAACTCTTTGGTTACATTCTAACTGCCACCACGTGATTTTAGAATCTAACTTATATTTAATCCTTTTAAGGTTGTACTTGTGGATTTCTAAAGTTGTAGTTGTGGATGCTAAAAGCAGATTGTTATGAGTTTTTTTAAAGTTTGTGTTTTAAAGTGTTTTGGTGGTATGTATTTTAGGGTGGTCTGACCATGGATTCTGAAGTGTTCAAGTACACACTTGGGAGTTTAGTTTCTCATAAATTTTCATGGGTTCCATAAACATGTACAAGACAAATATCCCAAACGAAAGGACGTGGGAGATAGTTGGAACGAGGAAAAAAGATTGATATTTTAGGCTAAAAAATTCTAAACACTCCAAAACACCCGGATTTGGTGTGTTCTAAAACACACTCCAAACACTCATTTAGGTGTTTTTGGGTATTCAAAAAATATCTCAAAACACTTATCCAATAACTCACAAACAAGTATTCTTACGAATACTTCATAACATATCACTCAACACCCAAAACACCTCAAAACTAGTTTCCCAAGCATAGCCAAGTTTCCTTCTAATCTGAACATCTAAAATTAAGAGCCTACGTTAGGTTACTACACTCTCACCAGATATTACCTTACAATCGATGCAAATATCTCTATCTACCCTTCTAGTTAAAATAAATCTACTTGGATTGCACTTGATCAACTTCTAAAAGTAATTATATGAGATTCTCTTTTCAAATCAAGTATTCGCTAAGATTAAATCATAGAACAAAGTAAAATCTAAAATCGAGTTATATGCTTCATTTTTCTCCAAAACCAAATCCTCTATTTATGCTATCAAACTCATTTGTAACTAGTTCCTACATGTCCATTGAGGTCAGCCCCTATAAAGAGCTTTTCTCTAATAGGTATCTCCAACACTATCTGATTTAGATCCTCAGATCCTCCCAAAGTGATGTTTACTAGATTTATCAAGTCCTACTTGTGGTGCATAAATACTAATAACATTAAAATTATTTTCTATCTAAAATAAGTTTAATGAATAAAATCTTATTATCCTCTCTTAACCTCTATTATATCCCACGTGACAGTCTATCTATGATTACACGTATCCCATTACGATTTCTATCCCTACCCATATACCAAATTCATAATCCCAAGGCTCTATTACTCTTCTCCTAAACAAGTTTTATATATGCATTTCTTTTGACACCTACACCATTATCATCTACTACTTTTTCGTCAAGTACCGCCACCCAATTCTTTTTTTTTCTCATTTCCTTTACCTATCTACTATTATCAATCTCTCTAGATTTATTTATCCATGTAGTTGCAAGTAAACTACCTTAATCTTAGATCCAATCATCACATTGAGCAGTTTCATCATCTTAAATATAAAAGTACCTATGTTGTAAGTAGCTAACATAATTATATTCTCAGTTCTCACTTAAGCCTCCTACCACATTTCTCTTCTGTGACCCTCTAGTCCGTATGGAACCTTAATCAACTATTGTCATCAGGATGGCATCAATACAAGCAAGCAACACGTCACCCTAGCAAACCACCATTTCTCACAACCTTACACCATATAGGCACAGATTTTTTTTTTCTGTTTCAGCCACAACTTAGTTGTGCTATCTAGAGAAAATGGTTTCAACCAATGTTTAAAATAGTGACAACCACAAAATGCAACATTTTGTGTCCGTTAGGTTAGATCTCACATAGCACAATGCATAATGTAGGTTACATAATTTTCTATTTACTTAATAAAAACAAATATATAAATATAATGTATAAATTAAAAAATAAAATAGAAATTATAAAAGAAGAATATAAAAACATTCTATAATACACAAAAATTAGTTTAAATTTTTAACAAGTTTCACAATAATATTAATATTTATATTCATACATTATTTTAAATTTGCAACTATAATTTCAGTTATCACCAAACAATAAAACAAGATTTGAAATTTATTTATCTCAGTTTTAGTCACCATCAATATTGTAATATTTTATAATGCTTAATTCACCTTATTTGGAATTGTTCATTCCAGTTCAGCTAAGATTTCAATAGAATTAAAAAAAAAGTAAGAAAGTCTAGCCATTAGAGAAGAATTATAGCAAACAAACAATCAATTGCAAATTAGCAAGCTACTAATTTCACAAATGATCAAACAAGCAAACAAACAATTAAGTAAAGAAATTGTAACAATCAGTCAAAGGAAATAACCAATAGTAATTTAGAAATTACTAAAAAATAACAACAAATAACGTAATATAACATAGCACAATAAAAAATAACGTAAAAACATCTTTATAGTGTACCAAGTTATTTTTAGTTGTTAGATTGAACTGAATTTGTGTTAGGTATCATTACGTAATATAACTAATTTTCATAATGCATTATTTTCAATATTGTTTTCAACAACATAGTAATGTTCTAGTTTGCCCAAAGTATTCTACAAGTTCTAAAACTCGTACATGCTAGAGAGTTGACACCATAGACACTATCCAAGATGAAGTAATAGCCTGTAATTTTGATTTCTCCTAAATTTGTCGTCAAACTCAGACACATCATTGAAGTAGTTCATACAAGTGTCTTCCAATATGTCCACAGAATTATTCGGCAAGTCACAAGCCAAACCAATCTTAACCACTAAAAAAAGGCATAACCATGCAAGAGCCCATGGCTACTCACCTAGAGTACAATGCCACAAAGACCAAGTGATACTAAATGTGGTCAAGCACGCCATATAAATAAAAGCCATTAACAGAGTATCTATATTTTCTTAAGAAAGTAAGAAGAAAGCACTTCAAGCCATGAGTCAAACCATTTCTCATCAAAATAGGGTTATTAAGGCTAGAAGGATCAATGAAAGAATTGATTTGTAGCACAAACTAAGAGTTTGAGAGTAAGATTACACAATCTGCAAGATTATTTTTTGGAAAGAACCATATTTTGACCTTTTTCTGGTGAATATCCAACAATGAGTTCCACTGAATAAATAATAAATACGGATCCCCAAAACAATAAAGCTTTCGAATAGGCATGAGTGACCAAGTGGAATAACGTGATTCGTTACAAAAGCTTTTTGGCACGCATTTACCACACTCAGAGATAGCTCAATTGGTAGAGCCGAGGACTGAAAATCCTCATGTCCTTTATTTTTACATAGCCCTTCTTTCTTGGAGAAATTGAACTCTTGGTGTACGCTCATTCCAACATTCACCTCTCCTTTCAAGGTTCATTGATATTGAACCAATCGAACGCACTTATAAGATTGTTCCACTTTTGAAAGACCTTGCATTATGTCACAAGATCAAGAATTTTCGTATATAAATATAACTAATGTATCTCCTTAAGAAAGGGTTTCTCCATAATATCCATGAACAGTCAGCTCCTAAAGTAGCCAAATAAGGCTTAACTGATCAAATTCAAATAGAAGTAAATATACAATATAAATATATAATATAAGATAAATTAAATTGGAAATTCGGAAAATAAAGAACATAGCCCGAAATGAAATAATGAATTATAAATCAAGTTCGAACAAGAATTCCATAGATAATATAATTTAATCTAAGTCTAGATGGTATTTTCTGTAATGATAGAGAAATGAAATGCACTTCACTTGCTCACAATTTGTATTCATCTACTAGATCTTTTGAAAAAATGATTAGTTGAACTTGAAAATTGATTTGTTAAATGAGTAAATGATTGAATTTGATTTCGTTCGTTGGGTGGTACTAACTAAATCGAGTGTTAATTCCTACTTTTTTCTTATTGAATTAACCGATCAACTTGCTATCGGACATTTATTTCAATACTATTCCAATTAAAAAAAAATTGACATATTTCGCTTTATCATGAAGTCCAATCCTACTACTTTTGGTCCTGTGTTTTCGACTTTTGCATTTTTTATTTCTCTCTTTTTTATATTTTAAAAGAAAAATAAGAGATGTTAAGCTTTTATTATTATGGTGTCGAGCTATTTTTCCGCAGGACCTTCCCTATAGTATTGTCACCGCAGTACTATTGAATTTTCAATAATGAATTGATTAGATAGATTAGAAATTGTTATTAATAATCTTGACTGATTCAATATCATCAGGATGGAATTCATTCCGTTGAATTTGCAGCAGTCAAATTTATGATCTATGTGGGATTAGATCCCAAGTTATTGCGAAACAAAAGAAGATTAGATTATAGAAGTCAATATTCTCACACTTATTGCTACAAGACTGTTCATTTTAGTTCCTAATGCTTTTTTTACTTATTATCTATGTAAAAACTGTCAGCCAAAATGATTAATTTGAATGAAACTTGAATATTATTAGTTCTCATCAATGATTCAAGAAATGAGAGAACAGGATTCAAACTTGAAATCTTAAATGAAATGATTAGACTGGATTTAGAAGTATCGTAGTAAGTATCTAAGCATGTGTGGTAGAAAGAACTATATCTATAGTTCTTTCTACCACACAGGCTATAGTATTGTTTTTATTATTATTATATATAGATCAAATGACAATATGTATGTACATATATTAGATGTACATATAGATAGCACTCTATTTCTTTTAGTTTGATTTCCCATCTCAAGAAGCCATTGATTGAACAATTAACGGATGATCTGCGGAGTTAAGTTATACAGTAACACTTCGATTTGTAAAACGAGTAGAGTAGACCCTGTTAGTTTGAAGATTCCTAGATATTCAACCGTGCGTCAGTTACCCTTCATGTATTGGGATGGATTCGGAGTGACCTTTTGGTTGCCTAAATACCTAAAAATCCCAAAACATGTCGAAAATCAATTATCCTTCACATTGACAAAGCACCATGTGCATGTGCAAAAGCAAAGATTATCAAAAGGATCATACAAAATTGATAAGATATTTGAAAGATGCTATTTGAGATAATAGTGTAGTTACCTCCAGATATAGAACCCACAATGTAAGCACAAAATCCATTTTTAGGTCTTATATACAACAGCCACTCCAAGAAAAGACATATCATGATAACTTAATTTGAACTACTAATATGAATCAATAATTAACTACTAAAACAACAATTTTCCTCATCAACAAGTACTTTATCAAAGAACAAACCTGCATGGTTATAATGGCTTATGCTTCCAAGTGCTTTCTAAATGCCCACAGTAGAATATCCCTTCGAGAGTTCAAGCTGCAAACAAAGTACTGTGTACCTTCTATCAGCAAATCATTCAGAAAACGACTAGCACTGCAAATAAATAGAATATAATTAAACATAGAACAGGAACAAGTTTAAAGTTTTACAGGTAACAAATCCCTTTGTATTTGATGCTAGCAACCATTATTATAGCAAAAACAGTTTCAATGGAAAAAGATCACCATCATTTCATTTTTTTTAATTCTTGAATTCAGTGAAAAGCTTTCACATTTTTTTTAATTCTTGAATCCAGTTTTATTGAAAAATTCAAGCTTGATAGAACCGTGATGAATGACTGAGAACCCATAACGGATAAAATTGACAAAGGTCGTTCTCAAAGAAGTAGAATCATGATTGGGATTGCCAAACATAATCTTAATATTACAAATTACTATGACTAAGTTTTTCCAAAATTTGAGGTCTCATCCAACTAATCCAACAGTAAAAGCTAGAAACCCCTAACATCCAGCATCAAATACTAAAATTGATGACGGAATTTATAAAATTCCTATACAATTTCATGACCTTTGATTGTAGATTTCAAAGAGATATGAGAAGGGCAGAGGATAAAAGAAAAGCAATAGGGACAACAATAATTGACGTGACATTGAGTGACCTATTACTCTGGAACCAAACACATTCAACTTTAACTATGCTTCCCATTGCAGTTTACCAAGGGGTGTAAATGGATAGATTCAGGATTGGGTTCATATAGGATCCGAATCCTAACCCGCTAATTTCAAAGTTATATAAAAATAGAGACGATGATAAATGATGTGAATTGAGTGACCTACTACTCTGCAACCAAACCCATTCAACTTTATCTATGCTTCCCTTTACAGTTTACCAAGGGGTGTAAATGGATAGAATCGGGATTGGGTTCATATAGGATCCGAATCCTAACCACTAAGAAAATCGAAATTCAGACAAAGATTTGAGTCAGAATCTAATCTTTCTAAATTCTAATCAAGTTCGGAACAGATACAGATCTTGGATGATTATTCAAGTTAGTAATTTTCACCATGATACTTCAAATTTATTATATGAACTTAAATTAAATGGATGCAAAATGTGTGTATCAGAACTGTTGGAGAAACAAGCATGTGGGATTTAAGATGAGCTAAAAAAAGGTGATAAATATGTTTAATACAAACTCCAAACTTTCGATGATCACAAGAAAATTAGTCATACTAATACCCCAAAGTAACTTACACAAATTTATACATAAGAAAAATAAGACTCATGCTGCATACTAAATATTTTAAAATTTACACATGATTTGAGATATGATTATCCATATTCCAATCTTAAATGATAACATTCATAATCTCAAAATATAGTTACATGTCAATATATGGCTTGAAAAAGTTGCATAAAAAGAGTACAAAATATATCATAGTAGACTATATCTTACTTATTCTCCCAAATTTGAAGTAACTAATGTAAAAACTCCAACGTAATCTAGCTTTCATGTAACATTATCCACAATGGTCATTGGCTTCTGTAGAGCAATTAAGAGTGTATTAAGCTAGCAACTCATGACTTATAGCATAACCACTAATTGAGAATATCATGCACATGACAATAATACACATACATTCTTTGTGATGCATATGTATGTATACATATATCATCTGTGAAGAAATAATTTTATACCATCATAGATGCTCATGGGATATAAGCATATGACAAGTACGATGCAAACTTGTAGACAAAATTAGCATTAAATTTAAGACGACTACTAAAGTACAAGGAAAAGATCAAAATGAAATCATTTCCAATAACTTCAATTTCTTTGCCTTAAGCAACAAATTTTAGGTAATAGTTAGATGGCAGGGAAACAACCATTTTTCTAACACAGGAAACTAAATTTGGCATGTGAACCGAGATAAAAAGACCAAATTCTCAAAATTCCCAAAAGGGAAAGAAAAAATCAGACGGGTGAAGCTAGATAATTCAAATCTAAGTAAAAATTGCAGAATTAATTGAGAGTCCTTCCTTCAAACCCAAAATTGAACCTTCCAGTTTAATCGCAGATCAATTCGAATCCCTCCCCTTCAATCCTTAATGAAGACACTAGATCAAGCTGAGAGCGATGGAGAGAGAGAAGGGGAGAGAGAGAGAGAGAGTTGAAATTGAAACCTCACGTACAAGCGCAAACAGAAATTGAAAAACTCCGCTCGGATTCGAAACCCTAGATCGATCGAACTGAGAGAGACGAGAGATCCCGATTCGCTAGGACAGCGAAATGCGGTGCGCTGTGTCGAATATATTGAACATACACCCCAATTTCTTCAATATTTCAATTGTATTACAAATTTAATGTGGAAAGTTTCAATCCAAGGCTCATCCACGTCTTCCTTTTCCTCTTCCTTCTTCTCTCTAAATCTCTGTAAATCTTAATAATTTCCAGAAAAGCTTAAATAATAAATCACTTTAGATCTCTCTAAAAATTCTATACACTAAATAAAAAAAGTCTTTTTCATTTAATAAAAATGAAATTCAAAATATTCAAAGAAAATATCTCACGATTAAGAGTACAAGAAAATTAAATTAAAATTTTCTAAAAATAATTTAACCTTTTGCAATAAACAAAAAAAATTGTTAAGAATTTTATTTTTTCTACATCTCAATATTCTATTTTTGTTTAAAAGTAGATCAAAAAACTTTGAGGAGCTTAGCAAATTAGAACAAGGGAAAAATAGGAGCGAGAGGAGCATTTAAAAATTAGGGGTAAAAAGGATAATGATAATTTACAATTATATGAGTGTACATTTAGAAAAAAAATCCTTTCTATGAGGTGTACTTAGCATGGGGAGGTATTCAAAAATTGGGGGTGGGCATAGAATTTTTCCTTTTTTTTTTATTTGGGTTTAAAGAAATTATAAGTACAATTTTCCCCTAAAATCCACCTCTATTCTTCCTTTTTTTTTTTATGGTTTTCTCTTTGAATCTAAGCATTGAGCTTCTAAAGATTTTAAATAGAGATTTGAAAATTTTTAAAAATAATAATTGAGTTAAATAAGAAATTTGTCTTAATGAAAGAGTAGACAGAAGTAAAAAAAAAAGTTTTTCATAAATTTTTCAGTCATTAATGAGTTTTTAAAATAGTGTCGAGCTCATGTAACGATCCAATTGTTATGACTCACAACTACATTTTTACATGATTAGATTTTTATTCCATTTTCAATTTTTATTTTTTGGATTAATTATGTATCAATGACACCATATGCAATTAAGCATGAGGGAGTGGTTGAGAATACACCCCCGTACCATATATCATTTAAGGAACGTTTAGACGTTGTATCATTGCAAATTGTTTATAATAATTGAAATTATTGTAACTTGTATTACTTTATTTTAATAAAAATTTGCAAGTAGTAATTAGAGTTTCAAAAACTTATAAATTTAAATGTTTTTATTTTCAAGGATTGTGAGAAGTAACACATTTATCAATAATATAATCACTGTTATCAAACAAAAGAGTAAAAATGTCACACAAATGTTCTTTCGGAAATTATAATTGTTATAAGTGCATAATTAATTATAATTGCACTTGCACAATTTTTCAACTATATCCACAAATCAAACAACACAAAATCTCTAATTGCAACAACTTTAGTCGCAGACTATCTGTTGGTTCGTTATTGCATACATATACGTTTTAGATTAACATAACAGTATAGACGTTTCAGATTATTATATATTGCTTCTGATACAAATGTGTCTACTGGTTTGCTACCGTAGTACAGAAAAAGAAAGGAAACTTACTTGACAGAAGTGTAGAAAACAGAACTGTAGAAAATAGGTGACTGATGCAGACAGAAGACAGGATGAAGATCGGATGAAGATCGAGACTAGTGTTGGACACTATCTCCTTAAAATCGATTCGCCCTCCACTGTTTGCTTCTGGATTTCTAGGACGTCGATCTCCCAGAATACAACGATCGGTCTGCAGAGGGAAGGAAGCCGCAATCCCTCTGCTCTGGCGAATCTGATAAAGGTTCTCTCTGGTTGATGATTGATGTAATGCAGGACTGGACTGTTGAACATAAGAACTGGTTCTTCTGTAGACAGAAATTGAGGAACTTCTATCTGCAGAAGAAGAAAGGAAACAGAAAAGAAAAGAAATTTCGTATGTTTTGAAGCTCTGGACCCAGACCCTATTTATAGCCTTCAACAGTCACAACGGTTGGCCGTTCAACAGTTGTGACCGTTTAACGGCAACTGTTGACGGCGACCGGTGACTGTTGGATCGCCGACCGTTGGACTTCAACGACTCTTGACTGACGGGGCGGGTGCAGGTCGAATCCATTCAAATCTGAACCCAATAGAGGCAACCCGAATCCAATAGCACCAAAACATTAAAGGCTCCTCAGCTCCTCGCGACGTTGCATACGTGCGAAGTGCAAAGTGCGCCTCTAAAGCGCCCAATGCGCCCTAAACGCCCATTCGCCCTCGCACACGCGCGTGCGCGTGCGGGTAGTGCGTAGCACCACCCGTGGTGCTCAAGGTTTTTCCTCTTCTTACATAAGCAAAGTAATGGAACAAACTACCATATATAAACCAACATCCTTACAACACTCTATCCAATGTGGGACTATTTTTTCATCTTCCCTTTTGTTCCATTGCTATGTACTCAACTTTTGAAGCCAATTTCCATTCACTTAATTCATTTAATTTGAACTAGTGAATTGGCTCAATTTAATGTTCAAATTAGTGAATGAATTCAACAATCCCCCACATGAATGAAATGGCTTAGACTCTAATGCAAGTAATCAGAGAGTGTAATAGAAAGTTACCGCATCGGGAGAGGTGGTTTTTGGCTTTGAACCTTCCCTAGTGAAATATTATCGAGTTTACTTGCTAACCAGTGAACACAATGTTTTTGAACTGTTCAGTTTTTGATGTAAACTAAGACAATAATATTCATACGACTTCTTTCAATTTTATCAGATTCTATGTTGTGTCTATTTTGGCCTTGGACAACCTGGTAATTCTGTGAGTGCTCTTAGAGAACTTAGCCTTTATCATTCTCATAGAAGCGGCCCATTTTCACTCCCATAGGTGATCTCTTATCAAGAGTATCCTGCCATACTCCACTTAGATTTCTAAGATATAAGGATCATTAAAAACTTAGCTTATCCTTACACATTGTAGTTTAATCACTATTTTACCATAGAAATCAGATAGGAAATATTTTCCTCAGTGATTCTTTCGAGTTCCCCCACAATTCGGTTGTCCCTTTGAACCTAGATCTTGGGATATCCAGTCAGCTAGATTGGGTTGCCATTATGGAGTTACTCTTTAGTAGGCTGTAATCTCATTCCCCTCGATAACTTATATACTTGATCTCTAGTCAAGCCTTTTGTTAATGGATCTGCAATATTATCTTTTGATTTTATATAATCAAGAGATATTATTCCGTTTGTAAGCAGCTGTCTTACAATGTCATGTCTACGACGTATATGTCGTGACTTTTCATTATACAATATATTCTGTGCCCTTCCAATTGCTGATTGATTATCGCAATGGATGCAGATTGCTGACACAGATTTAGGCCACATTGGAATATCTTCTAAAAAGTTTCGAAGCCATTCTGCTTCTTCTCCAGCTTTATCTAAAGGTATAAACTCAGATTCCATAGTGGATCTGTCTATACATGTTTGTTTAGAAGATTTCCAAGAGATGGATGCACCTCCAATAGTAAATACATATCCACTTGTGGATTTGATGTCTTTAGAATCCGTTATCCAGTTAGCATCAGTGTATCCTTCAATCACTGCTGGATATCTTGTATAGTGAGCCCATAGTTAGTAGTGTATCTTAGATATTTGAGTATTCTAACTATCGCTTTCCAGTGGTTCTCCCCTGAATTACTTGTAAATCTACTCAGTTTGCTTACTGAGTATGCTATATCAGGTCTTGTGCAGTTCATTAAATACATAAGACTGCCAATGATCTGAGAATATTCTAACTGTGATATACTATCACCTATATTCTTTGTAAGATGTAGACTCATATCTACAGGTGTCTTAGTTATATCAGTATTTCCCTTATCAAATTTTTCGAGTATTTTCTCGACATAATGTGATTGTGATAAGGTATATCCATCAGATGTCTTGAAAATTTTAATACCAAGAATAATATCTGCAATGCCTAAGTCTTTCATATCAAATTTTCCTGTTAACATAATTTTTACCTTTTTAATTAGAACAACCGTGCTTCCGGTAATAATTATGTCATCCATATATAAACATACAATGACATAGTTATTCATATCGCCTTTTACATATACGCATTTATCACGTTCATTATAGCGAAAACCATTTGACAACATAACTTGGTCAAAAATTTCATACTATTATTTAGGTGCTTGTTTAAGTCCATAAAGAGACTTAATAAGTCTACACACCTTTTTTTCTTTACCTGAAAGTACAAACCCTTCAGGTTGTTCCATATAAATTTCTTCATCTAATTCACCATTTAAAAACGCAGTTTTTACATCCATTTAATGAATCTCAAGATTATATAATGTTGCAAAAGTAATTATTAATCTTATGGATGTTATTCTTGTTACAGTGAATATGTATCAAAATAATCTAAACCTTCCTTTTGTCTATAGTCTTTTACCACAAGTCTAGCTTTGTATTTATCTATAGACCCGTCAGGTTTTATCTTTCTCTTGAAGATCCATTTATAACCTAATGGTTTAGTTCCCCGAGAAAGATCTACAAGTTCCAAGGTGTGATTTTGAATAATTGATTCAATTTTACTATTTATTGCTTCTTTCCAAAAAGGAGTTTCAGGTGTAGACATAGCCTCTTTATAATTTTGAGGTTCCTTTTCTAATAGATATGTTAGAAAATCCGGACCAAATGTTTTAGTAACCCTGGCCCTTTTGCTTCGTCTACATTCATCCTCATGAGTTTTATTTACAGAATCAATTCTGTATCTCTTAGAATTTCATCACAAGTCCTTTTCGGAGAACTTGATTCATGTTCTTTACTAGGAAACACATTCTCAAAGAATACTGCATTCCTAGATTCAATAATAGAGTACTTATGTATCTCTGGATGATCAGAGTTGAAAACAAAGAAACGATAAGCACTGCTATTATGCGCATATCCAATGAATATACAATCAATAGTTTTAGGTCCAATTTTAGTCCTTTTCGGAGTAGGAATTGCAACCTTAGCTAGACATCCCCACACTCTTAAGAATTTATAACTAGGTGCTCGACCTGTCCATAATTCATAAGGTGTTTTATTAAGTTTCTTTTGGGGTATTTTGTTGAGAACATAATTGGCAGAAAGCAGAGCTCCCCCCACATGTTCTGGGGTAAACCAGAACTTATTAACATGGCATTCATCATTTCTTTTAAAGTTCTGTTCTTACGCTCAGCAATTTTATTTTGCTGTGGAGTGTAAGGAGCAGTTGTTTGATATATAATACCATATTCTGCACAAATTTGTACAAATGGTGACTCATATTCACCACCTCTATCACTTCTTAGCATTTTTATCTTTTTGCTAAGTTGATTCTCAACTTCATTTTTGTATTGTATAAACATTTTAATTGCCTCATCTTTTGTTCTAAGTAGATATACATAACAATATCTAGTACAATCATTTATAAACGTAATAAAATACTTCTTTCCACCTCTAATTTGAACAGATTTTAAATCACATACATCTGTATGAATTAATTCTAAAGGTTCAGTACTACGTTCTATAGAATAAAATGGAAGCTTAGTCATTTTTGATTCAACACATGTTTCACATTTATTTTCAAAGTTTATATTGAAATTAGGCAACATATTTAAATTTATTAATCTTTGTAAAGTATAATAATTAACATGTCCTAATCTACCATGCCAAATAAAAGGTGACTCAGTCATATAAGCAGAAGAATCAATTTTATTGATAACCTTAGGGGCAATGGTCATTACATTTATTTTAAACAGACCATTGGTTATATACCCCTTGCCTATATATACACCATTCTTTGTGAGTACAAACTTAATAGATTCAAATACAAGTCTAAAGCCTTTCTTACTCAAGACTGAAGTAGAGACCAGATTCTTGCGGATATTTGGTACATGAAGTACATCAGTAAGAGTAAGTTCTTTCCCCGAAGTCATCTTCAGTACAATGTTGCCTTGTCCTTCAACCTTGGAGGTTGCAGAGTTACCCATATAGAGTAGTTCTCTTTCCACAGAATCATATGTGGAGAACATCTACTTGTTGGCGCAAATGTGGCAAGTGGCTCCAGTGTTCACCCACCATTCTTTAGAGTTACCACCAATTAGGTTCACTTCTGAGACGACAGATGTACAACTTACATCTATGTTTGCACAAAGATTTTCTTCTTCGGCCAAATGTGCATTAGGATGTTTCTTCTTCGGCCAAATGTGCATTAGGATGTTTCTTCTTCTTATTCGAAGAATCTGGTGCCTTTCGCACACGACAGTCCTTTGCACGATGTCCAGGCTTGTCACAGTTGTAGCACTTGCCATTGATTTTCTTCGAGTTACCACTCTTAGAGTCTTCACCATTGTGCTTTCTCTTCCTGTCATTAGACTTATTGGAATTTTCCATCATCTTAGCTTTAGAAATATTGTATGGATTTCCCATTTTCTTTTCAGAAAGGCGGTTATCTTCTTCAATTCTCAATCGTACAATTAGATTTTCAAGTGTCATTTCTTTTCGTTTATGCTTTAGGTAATATCTAAATTCTTTCCAAGATGGTGGCAATTTTTCAATTATTGCAGCCACATGAAAAGATTCACTAATAGTCATACCTTCAGCATGAATTTCATGAATGATCACTTGAAGATTTTGTACTTGGTTGATTATATTTTTAGAATCAACCATTTTATAATCTAGAAACTTACCGACTACATATTTTTTAGAGCCGGCATCTTCTATATTATATTTCTTATCTAAGGATTCTCAAAGTTCCTTAGAAGTAGCAATTGAACTATAAACAATATAAAGTTTATTGTCCAAACCATTAAGGATATAGTTTTTACACAAGAAGTCAGCATGTTTCCATACATCAACCGCTTTTGTAGACTGTGGATCATTGTCTACAAGAGTTGGCACAGTCTCCTTTAAGTATTTGGCCAGATGCAGTGTAGTAAGATAAAACAGTATCTTCTGTTGCCATCTCTTAAAGTCAGTACCACTAAATTTCTCTGGTTTCTCATACTGGCTTGAGGCTACAGTTGGAGCAACCATGATAGGATTTGTAATATCAGATACAGTGTCCATCTACAAAAAATTAATGTATATGTAACTATTTCTACTTTCTAATGAAACTAGAAATTAAATTCAAACTTTATAAACAATACACACTTATATAAGTTCCAGAATTAAATTAAATCTTCCTAATTAAATTAAAGAAATACAAACTTATATATTTATGTGTGCAGAAGCAAATTAAATTCAACTCTAGTGATTTAACACCATTATTTCTAAACAGAATGTAATTCTTGGCTAATAGAATTAAGTATTGTTTTCCAGGGAGCAATAAGAGTTAAGTATCTAGTGATTTATATGATTATCTTTTTTTCCAGAAAAAATTAGAAGTATAACAGTGTTATTTTTAATCAGAATTTTTTCAGAAGCAATGACAGTATTCTAATTAGTTTATTCCTCTAATCAGAATTTTTCCAGAAGTATATAGAATTATCAATGCTAATATTATCCTAAAAAGGTCGGTTTTAAGAATGTAGGTTCTAAACTAAAAATGTTTAAACTGTATTCTTAAAAAGTTAATCTAAAACAAGCAAAATCGATTTTAAGATTGTTGGTTCGTTATTGCATACAGATACGTTTTAGATTAACACAAGAGCATAGACGTTTCAGATTACTATATATTGCTTCTGATACAAATGTGTCTACTGGTTTGCTACCGTAGTACAGAAAACGAAAGGAAACTTACTTGACAGAAGTGTAGAAAACAGAACTGTAGAAAATAGGTGACTGATGCAGACAGAAGACAGGATGAAGATCGGATGAAGATCGAGACTAGTGTTGGACACTATCTCCTTAAAATCGATTCGCCCTCCACTGTTTGCTTCTGGATTTCTTGGACGTCGATCTCCCAGGATACAACGATCTCCCAGGATACAACGATCGGTCTGCAGAGGGAAGGAAGCCGCAATCCCTCTGCTCTGGCGAATCTGATAAAAGTTCTCTCTGGTTGATCAAAGTGCGCCTCTAAAGCGCCCAATGCGCCCTCAACGCCCATTCGCCCTCGCACACGCGCGTGCGCGTGCGAAGCACCACCCGTGGTGCTCAAGGTTTTTCCTCTTCTTACATAAGCAAAGTAATGGAACAAGCTATCATATATAAACCCACATCCTTACAACACTCTATCCAATGTGGGACTATCTTTTCATCTTCCATTTTGTTCCTTTGCTATGTACTCAACTTTTGAAGCCGATTTCCATTCACTTAATTCATTTAATTTGAACTAGTGAATTGGCTCAATTTAATGATCAAATTAGTGAATGAATTCAACACTATCTAACTAAATAGTTACCAAAAAAAAAATCTCTTGATGCATTCCATGCTTCTTATACTCTCTTTTCCTTCTCTTATATGAGTCCATACTAGGCACCAAAAAACTAGGTGGGTTTACCAATCTCCCACCTAGAAGCTAGTTCAATATGGATGGTTCTAAGTAAGACATTAGGACATATTGTTTTAAGCAAGGCATTAAGATGTAGGATTTAATGTGTAGAGTGATACAGACACGCTAGTTAGAATATAAAGTGTCTCTGTGGCCAGTGGCCACAAGGTTGGTGACAGAAGTGAATATTACAGGCTTATGGGAGATCATGCATAGGCATCTAAAGTAATCACAGAACAGCAGATTGTGTTGGAGAAAAATGCTTAGGATGTTTTTATATTATCTCTAAAAGATGATAATGGAGGTTACCCATTACTGCGGGATGTTCGTTTGATTGTTTGTGGCTTTTTCCAGATTCTAGTCTAGCATATTGAGAGTGAGAAAAAAATGTGTAATTATAGTTAAGGATATAAAATTGGGTTCAAAGATAATTCAGTTAAAGGCTTATCAACCTAAACTCAGTAAATTTAAAGCGAGCAACGTATTTAAAGTAAGGTATAAGAAATTATAGTCCTATAAAAAGGTAGTGACATTTTTAAAAAAATGGTTAGTAAAACGTAACATTATATTAGCATATATTTTTCAAAATCTATATAGTGTTTAAAATAAGAGCAAATGATGAAAAATGATTTAAAGCTAAATCTGAAAACGTCTTCGGATAAAAATAAATTTAAGAAATATTTCTCAATGAAATTTGTTAAAAATTAGAAAAAACAGATAATTGATATTACCGTCCAGACCTAAAATACAATGGGCATAATATAGGCCAGATTATAATATTTTTGGAAGGACCACGGCCTGACATTTTATGGGCCGCGTCGGGAGCCGCTAGGGCCGGCCCGCCCACTTCATTCCTTACCAAATTGTAACCCTTTGTCACCAGGCGACGTAGGGCCCAATTTAGGCCGAGCACAAATTATAGGTTCCCCCAAAGAACCAACTCCCGTTTTGTACAAATATATAATATATATATAAAAAAAAAAAGGGGAAAAAAAAACTCTCTGGTCTTATATCGGGAGAAGGAAGAAGCGAGTGAGGAGAGAGAGTCCAATTCAAACCCAAGTCCAAGTCGAAGAAGGGGACGAGAGAGAAACCAAAAAGAAAAATACACTCAAACTCCGTTTCCTACAGGGAGAAGAGAGAGAAAGAGATGGGTTACATGGGCAAAATTACGGATAGCCCTCAACAACAACAACCCAGTCCAAACGAAGCACCGCCTATTGCTTTTAGGCGAACAACAGAAGAAGAGGCGACGCTTCTTCTTCAGGCCCTCATCCTAACCCTAATTTTTCCATCCAATTCAATTATATTATCATCACCATCGACAGTTCTTTGTTCGCCTTCTCCTCTCTCCGGACCCCCCAACCCAGGGTTTCGTGATAGTGCCATCAAGCCAAGGTATGTTTTTCCCCCTAAATCGCTTTCTATTCATCTAATTGTGTCCTAGTTTTGTTTTTTAATTTATATTTTTGTTGTTTTTCTTTCTCTTATCAGTTTGTTTTTTGTAGTTGATATATTTTATTTTAGTTATTTGCTGAAGCAGTGATGTTGGTTTTTAACCTCAGATTGATTACCTGTTGTTGGAAATAATTAGCCAAAGTTAATTATTTGTACAAATTAAAATTGAAAAACTAAAATTTTAATGTAAATTAGAAATAAATGAATAATTTTGAACAAATTTAGAGTAGAAAATTACTGCATGTGGTTCTCAAACGCTGCCCTAGAAAGATAGATGGCACCTTTGTACAGGCAATCTAGGCAATTTATTCTCCGGAGGTAGAAGAAGCATGCCCAGTACTAGGTGGTGACTAGCAGCAAAATCTTTTTATTGGGATGGATGCTTGAGAAAGAAACCCAACATCGATAAAGAAAAGTTTCGATGCAATGGTAAAAGGGAGAGGATGTGAGATAGAATTAACCCAAAAAAAAAAAAAAGTTATAGATGTTGTTGTTCTCTGTACCTCACTTTTATCTAAATATATAGGGATAGTGATGTAGATTTTTACCTTACTTTCATCTAAATATATAGAGATAGTGATGTAAATTTAGTGTTTGATCAAAAATTCGATTAGGTTTGTATTAATATAATCTTGTTAGGAAATTATTTTGAAAATTATTTTGATTATTATTTTGATTTATTAGCATTTAGATTTTGAGGATTTAAAATATTTTTTATTAAGTGGAGTTTGTTTGTTCATTTTGTTAGTTTTTTGGTTTGTTAGACTTACTTATTTTCTTTTGATTGGATTTATTGGTAAGTCGATTATTTTCGATTTGAATAAGCTTTTATAAATTGTTATTTATGTAAACCCTATTTAGAGGCTGTCAAATAAAATAGTGAATGAAATGAATTAAGTTATCTTGTTTGGTAAAAGGTTGAGGCCTTGTTACCCTGCTTTCTATGTTGTTTACTGTTATTTTGGGGATTATGAGATTTAGGGTTGAAGAAATAGTTTAACACTATTCTCATAATTCTAAAAATTAAATCTTTGATCACTTTAGAACAAAAAAAAAAAAAAATGTTTGAAATCTTTCTCCCCAAGAATTAATGCGTTGTAATATATAAATAGAAACCATACTTAAAAGCAATTAAATCTTAGTAATTGAAAAAAGTTATAAAAATCTAAATAAGTAAACAAAATAATTTTGGACTAATTCTTTGCCTCACACGAGCCTGACTGAGTCTTGTCTTATGCAAGCTTGTGGTCAACAGGCTTAAGTTCAACAAACCTTCTTGGCAGGGGATTAGGAAAATTCAAAATAAGCCTCAAGCAAGCCACTTTTTTTTTTTTTTTACCTTTGGGACTAAAATCAAAACAAGTAATCCCTAGTTGAATTTTAGTATATACAAATAATCATGATTTAAACGTGATACGCATGTTGAGTAATCTTATACGATGAATTTGGCATAGGTAGCTGTTGAGTTTGAAGCTTCACTTAAAATTTTTTATTTGTTCCTCAAAAAAATGTTTTTCTTCTCCTTTGTTGTATATTTCATCTTCTAGTTGCATCCGTTCTAGGGTTTGTTTTTTGAGCCTCTTATAAATTGCCTTTGTTAATATTCCTTTTAGTTTATAAACTTTGGTGAATCTAATTTAACTAGTTTTATTGGGCAAATTTTCTTGTTGATTCCAACAAATGTTGTTAAGCATTGGTAAAAAGCCAAAAATTACCTATGCTTAATTAACAATGTAAGATTATCCAACTTACATGTCATGTTTTACTATGTTTATTTTTATATCTCCCAAAACTTAATTTTTTGGGTTTACTGAATTTATAAGAAAAGGTTGTGTTTTCCATTGAGCTTTATTTCTTAATAAAAAATAATTTTCCTTGTTATGTTCAAGTCTCATATCAAGTAAACTAGTGGTTTGGTTGATATTTGTCATGAAACTTCTCCAATCCATGCTAGGGACGTCTGTTGCGCTTAAGCCTATGCTCCAAAAGCTGACTAAGTCCAAAATATTTTTTTAGTTTTGGATTCCATTTATATATTTACTTTCAATTTTATTCTTAGAGGAGAAAAATTCTGAACGAATGTTTTAAAATGTGATTGGTAATTTAGGGTTGTATTTGGTTGGTGGTAGTTCGTATTTGGGATTTTCACCTGGTACTGATAAGGAGAGAGAAAATTTGAATTTTGATGACAACTTCTAGTTCCCATGCAAAAATTATTGGGTGTAATTAACCAATTTAAAATTTTGCTTTGGAATTAGGAGTTCTTACCACAATTTAAAATTTTCCTCTCCTTTTCATTACCAAGAAAATCCCAATTACCATATACTACCAACCAAACACGCCCTTAATTGTACAAGTTTTTTGGAAGTCAGTTTGTGTATTATGAGAGTTAAGTTATTTATTCAAGCCATAGTTATGAGGATTTCCTGACTCTTTATATTGAGATGCAAAAATTAGTTAAATTATTTATCCAAGCAATAATTTGCAAAACTATTTATATATTACAAAATTCTTGAAAATGTTCGTGTACACTAATTTGAAGCTTTAGAGATTTTATACAAATAATATTTGATGAAAAACTATACATTCGTTGTGTGTAAACAATTATGAGTTATGAAGATTTCTTGCCATTTTATCTGCTGCAAAATAAGCAAGTACTTGATACAGAACACCATAATTTTCTTCTGAAAGTAATCTCATGATGTACAAATCAAGATAAATAGTGTGAATCACGTATAGTGGTCCTCACCTTATCTTGTGTTTGATGATTTAATTTATGTGATTGATGATAAATAGTGTGAATCACCTTAGCATATGCTAAACACCTTTGTTCTTAAAGTATCTTATGATTGAAGATCATGTGATTCTAAGACTTCTTATCCATGCATCAAATTATACAAAATTAGTGGTATTACAGTAAGACTATGAATTGACCTCACAATTTTTAAATTGTATGATTTCTGATTCACGTTTTCATGGGGTGGAGATCACGATGAATGGTTCAGACCACCCAATTCACACCTCTTTAACGGAGGGGTGATCTTGATGAATGGTGTGGGTCACCCATTGGGGTGGCCCATCATGATGAATGATGTTGAGAGGTATTAAGGGCCTAACAAGTAAAAAGGAAGCACACTTTTCATCTTAGAACATGATTATAGATGAAGTTATGCAAACTATCTTAAAAAAATATTAGCTAAAAATCTAAATCATTTCTTAATCAAATCTAACATGATCAAATATAGCTATCCACAACTATTACTCTTTCCCCTCGAAAGAATTTGTAAAGACCTCTGATTGCGTCTGACCTCCATCATTCTCTTTTTGGAAAAGACTGTGAAGTTTCATTTTAGCAAATGAGGATTGATTAATTTAATTTTATGAAATTCATCCTTGGTAGTCCAAGTAGCATCTTATGGAGGAAGATCATGGCGCTTGACCATCTTCAACTAGCTCAAGCCTCGGAAAAGTAGTACGGTCATCCAAAACATTCTCACTTTTCTTCAGGTGTGGGAGAAGTGGCAAATTTGATGAAGGAAATTAGATAGCACTGTTAGAATCACTTGCATTGAAGAGTTATAATTGTTTTGAAGGAAATAATCCTCCACATTTAAAGCATGTATCCATTCCAAGAAAAGCACCATTGATTATTTCATTGAAAGTACAGTCACACATAATGAGTCATCTCCAAGTGCAATAATGATGTCTGTTGAACTTTTCTAGAATTCCGCTCGAGAAGGATGATGCAAAAATAGGGTTATCTAGGGAGAATCATCACAGAGTGCAAAAATGTTGTCCATTGAATTCTGTGACATGTTGAAGTGGGAGGGAAGTTTTGGGGTTTGGAGGTAGCACATGGATCCTATTGTTTATTTGAAATGCTCTCCGAACACCAGGGATACTTCTGGAATAATTTTGGCTAGGATGTGTTATGGGATTGATATCTCTTTATTTTCTTTTTGTGAAAAAAAAAGATTAAAGGGTAAACCCCCTTTAGCCAAAAACTCCATTAAGCATGTAAAGGATATATACAATATCCTATTGTCAGAACTATACAACAAAATATGGCTAGTTAAGGCCACAAGAATCATGCCATCTTACAAACTTAATCAACAAACTATCAAAAAAGTTCCACCATCAAAGTTATATTACAAAAATATCATAATATCTTAAGAACAATTGCTGGGAACTTCTAGATGGGCACGGTTTTTTTCCTAGTGAGCCCACTTTTCCTAGTGGGCACACCCTCTCTTTTATAAAAAGAGAGGAATTTCCTAGTGGGCACACCCTCTCTTTTATAAAAAGAGAGGAATTTCCTAGTGAGCACACCAAAATTCCTAACATACCCCTCTCTTTCTCTTTCTGCTGCTGCTGCTTCTGCTTTTGCTTCTTCTTCTTCTTTTTCTTCTTTTCTTCTTCATCTTCTTCTTCTTCTTCTTCATCTTCATCTTCATCTTCTTCTTCTTTTCTTCTTCATCTTCTTCTTCATCTTCATCTTCATTTTCATCTTCTTCTTCTTCTTCTTTTCTTCATCTTCATCTTCTTCATCTTCTTCTTGTCTTCTTCATCTTCTTCATCATCTTCTTCATCTTCTTCATCTTCATCTTCATCTTCTCAATTTCACTCTCTCTCTATTTTTGAGAGAAAAAGGAAATTTACAAGGCAGTGGGACTAATTCAACATAACAAGGTGAAAAAAAAGAGAAAAAAATTGTGCATGCAGGGAATCGAACTCTAGTCAATTCCATAGGAGGGCAATATGATACCACTACACCAGATGCACATGTTATGACATGAAAATTTAATTTGTTTTATCTCTCATCTCTCATCCGGGCTAACCAGCCCGGACCTATGCTCTCTGTCCGGGGCTGCTAGCCCGGATGGGGAGGCTTCATCTGGGCTGGTTAGCCCGGATCAGTCTTTCAGATTTCTGACCAAAATGAAGGCAGGGTATTTTTGACCATAAAAAATAATGGCAAAGTGGTAAATAAAACGATCTTTTAAGTGGGCTCACTAGGAAATATGCTGTGCCCATCTAGAAACTCCCCAATTGCTTGAGAAGCACTTGCAGTTGTAGAATCAGCATTACCAGAACTAGCATAAGTAAAACACCACCAGAAACAACAAGATTGGTAATACTACCAAAATCAGAAGAAACAACATCATCACCAGAGTCATCTCTCTTTAATTTTTTGAATTAATAAAACACCCCATGGAGGTTCTTATGTATATTATTTTGCTGTTTTACTTAGTCAATATTGATTCTCTTGTGAAATTCAGGTATGCGCTAGTCCTTCCTAATCCTTGAACAACAGAGTGTTGAAACAATTGTTTTATTTTCTTTCTGCATTCTTTTAATCATAGCTACTCTTTACTTCAGTATGCAATTTGATGGGTTTATCTTTTGGCATTACTCATTGTCTTACTTTTGGAGAAAGTTTATACACTTTATCTCTTTTCTTATCTTGACTATATCAAAATTTTGGGGTCTGACTTCCTACTACCAACAGCCATACATGTTAATGGCAAATGCTCATGCATTTGCTTAGTCTTTCACTAATACTCTCTTGGGTTTGTCCATTTACCAGTCTTACTTTCTTTCAATTGTTTATTGAATGGATGAGCTCTAGCCATTTTGGTTCATACCGGTGTTGTCGGATTCAAGTCACTAATCGCGTGAAGGGAACTCAGTTCTCCGATTGGGTTGATGGATTTTCCCTTGTTTTGTGGCTTATCTTTATGTGGATGAAATGTTACAAATATATTTTCTTATCTTAATGTGTAATAGTCTGTATTTTCAAAGCAGGGAAAAATATAGGTACACTAGTCTCCTGGTCTTTTTTGCGCCTTTTCTTAAAGCTCTCCCTTAAGTTATTGGCTTAAAAGTTATTGCTCATCTTTTTACAATTTTATATGGTTGAAGTATGCCATTGGACACTACATAAATTTGAGTTTTCTTCTAATACCTAATTGGAAAGGCACATTAGTTTGGTAATCTTACTTCCATAACATTGTTAGGATTTGCTTTATTGGTATATTGATTTTATCTCGTTATTGCACAAAGTTTGTTTCTATTAGTGCCAGTGTGATCTAAGCCTGTATATTATTTTGTTGCTGTTTTTCTTTTTCGTAACTTTTAAAATCAAGGTAAAGGTTTTTCATTTTTCAAATTAAATCAAGATTAAGGTATTTGTCATTCATAACTACTGCTTTATTGCTGTTGGTTTATTACTGATTAGCTGTTGACATGTTGTTTTATTTGAATTTTCTTGTATCTTCTAGGTTAGAAGACAATCAACCATTTAAACCCGAATATTCTAAGTTCCATTCTTTCCAATGGAAAGCTCTATGGTTTCTGGATTTACTGCTGTGAGCTCTTCTATGAAGAAGAGAAGGAGTGCTACTTCAAGGAGGCCCCGCTCTGATTCACAAACCCTAGTGGAGGGGCGTGATACATCTTCTCATTTATCAACACCGACTTTGGATGATGGAAGCGAACTATCTCCTGACCAGAGATTAGGGCGTAATTCCTCTGTACCTAAGGAGTCTAGTCTCGACAGCTCTGCTTTCAGAACTGCATCAGGGGCTAATAGCAAAGGCATGGGTACTTTAAGAAAGACCAGGAAAGGGGACGGGAAGGATCGAGCAGCTAGTGGGTTTCTTGAAAATGGCAGTTTAAGAGGTGGTAAATCTGGAAATATATCTGATTCGAAGAGATACAGTGAAGGTGTTCTTACTCCGGCAAACTGTAAAAGTTCTAGTGAGGCCAGAGAGGGTGTTGATATGCAATCTAGATATCCAAATGACTTTGCTGACGGAGTTGCCAATGGACACATTTCAGGGCATTTAGCTGGAGGTTGCAATAGTTTACCTGAGAACAAGGTAAAAGAGGCTAAGCTGAAGCTTTATATGTGTCAAAAAACAATTTTGAGAATGAAAATAGCGGTTCTATGGCAAAGCATATGCAATCTCCTGGTCCCTTTAGGCATAGACGTGGGCTGATGGTTTATGTACTAATTACGGAGGCTTGTTGCATGAAGTCTCCTTTATAAGTTTATTGGAAGATAAGTTGAAAATTAGCATATGGCAGAAATTTATTCTGAAGACAATTTTTTTCTCATGTATTGTAAAAGTTAATCCCATTTCTTTCTGGATAAAACTGGCAAAAATTAAAATGTTTCAAGTGTTCTTAAACATATTGCTTTCCACTTCCCAGTTCCAGTCAAGTGGAAAGTAAAAAATATCTGTGTGTAGAAAAATATTTCCTCTTGCATAGTTTTTTCTTTCTTTTTCATTTTACAACTAGACGTAGCTTTAGTTTAACTTTACAAAATGGATAATTGAACATAAGGCTTAGGATTAGTTAAATTAGTTTAACAAACTGAATGTACTGTTCTGCTTTCCTTCTAACTTCCATGGCCTTTATTCCTTGCAGGATAAGTTGGATGATGATTTTGAACATACTCAACCAGAGAAAGGTGATGGCTTGGAAGGAGTTCCACTGGAGGATTTCAGTGGAGGGGCTGTACTTCGTAGGTCAGAGGACCTCCAGACCAAATCATTGAAAAACTCATCCAGGAAACAAATACCCAGATCTGATCCTGTTCAGAAAAGAAAGAGGGTTCCCATGAGACAGGAATCAGATGGTGTTCATAAGGAGGGCTATGAACATGATGAGGTCCAGTATCGCAAGAGACGCAATATTGTGAAGGATGGTACAGAGTTGAGTTCTGTGGTAGAGCGTGGTGGGGAGGAAAGTGTCAAGAAGATGAATATCTCCAAGGTTTTAAAGAGGAACAAACTGCGATACGATGCTGATGAGAGCTATGGTTCCTCACGTTCAGCAAAGGGGAGCCGAAAGAAGCTGAGATCTGTGAAAGGATCTAATGATGTTGATTATGTTGAAGAGGACGAGCCTGGTTCCGATAACGAGGTTGATCCCAAGAGAGAAGAACAGATGGAAGGATCTGCAGACACATCAACCAATGCCAGAACAGAGCTCCTCACAACACGGCAGAGAGCACTTCAATCAAGGAAAGGTGCATCTACCGGAGGCAGTTCAATCGAGTTCCCAAATGGTTTACCCCCTGCTGCACCAAGAAGTAGGGACTTTAGGACTTAATTGATATCTAATACAATATGTAAACATTTTGTTGATGGTGTTAATTTGTTTTTAATTTTTGCAGAGCAGAAGGAGAAGCTTTCTGAAGAGGAACAGCAGGCAAAAAAAGCTGAGGCAGCGCAAAAACGTAGAATGCAAGTTGAGAGAGCGGCTAGGGAATCTGAGGTGTGCTCATGTTTTACTCTTTTTTGTTTTATTTATCTATCTTGCCCTTTTGGGGCAGGTAGTGACTTGCCAAAATTTACAGGCTAAGGCAATAAGAAAAATACTGGGCCAAGATTCTAACCGGAAGAAGAAGGAAGATAAGAAGCGGAAAGAGCGTGATAAAATGGCACAGGTGAGAAATTAATACTAACAACCTCATTTTGCAAACCATTTAATTGCGTCGTCGATACTTATAATTGAACTTGCATCACCCCCTCGCAGAAAAAGGCTGCTGAATCTCTGGTACTGGCTTCCAATTCTATTAGATGCGTCATGGGACCAACAGGTACAACTGTTACATTTGGTGACAGTATTGGGCTTCCGAGTATATTTGAGACCAAGACATCTAGGTCAGTAATGGTTCTTTGTTCAATTTTGTTAGATTTCTTGTCCTCTTAACATCACCTTCTCATCTTTGAAGCCGTCCATGATTACAATTCTCTCTTCAACGTTATTTGTTCCTCTAATTTATTTGCTCAAATTAGCTGATTACTTTCTTCTTGGTTTATTGCTATGGAATCAGTTATCCACCTCCGCGAGAGAGATGTGCAGGGCCGTCATGCACGAATTCATATAAATATCGAGACTCCAAGTTAAATCTTCCGCTATGCAGCCTACAATGCTATAAAGCAGTTCGAGAAAGCTCAGAGATAGCATCGTCATGTTGATCTCTGCTTCAGTCACGCATCTTCTGAATTTTTGCTGAGCAAGTGACCGTACTATATGAATATTATACTTGTGTGCTAGACATCGAACTCGTCAAAGTGCACGGCATTGTAATTGTATAGGCATGAAATGTAATTATTAGCTTATTCATTTGTGCAGAGTTTGCTTAAGGTGATTAAACAAAAGCATCTTTGCAGGAAAAGTACACAAGCTATCTATGTTACACCGAATGGTTGTGTAGTTAATTCATAGAAACATGTTTACTGCCCTACTTACATGTTCTTTGTTCAAGCTGTGAACTGAAATAATCAAGATTATGAAAGCTATATATTATTGTTCAAAAATTCTATCTTAATTCGATCAGTTGAGAGTTAATTATAAGGCTAGTGTTTGAAGGTGGACAACATTCATGAGAATCATTTTGTCTCCAGCTTTTGGAGCAAAAAAATTTCCCAACCCACCATGAGATGGTTCATTTTCCCATTAAATTCCCTTCCCCATCCTGATTCGTGATGCATGTCTTTGGAAAAATTCTCAAAAAAAGTTGCACAAATAAATTTGTCAAAAATATGGAAGGAGGTGTGAAAAAAAAGTCAAAGATACTTATTTTTTAAATTTTGGACTAACAGATTTGATCAACACTTTTTAGTAATTTTGAATACAAACTAGGTCAAAATAGTGATTTGGAATAATTTCTCCTATTTTTAACCCCTTGAAGCCATAAATATTAGGCTAAATGTGTTGAAGAAAAAGGAAATTACAATTTACAATATGCTGTCAATGAGCTAACTCATGTACTATATATATATATATATATATATTTGGAGGACGTGGGTTTGAAGCCACACTCTCTAGATTAAGATGAATTTTTTGGATAAAATTTGCAGGGCTCGGCGCAACACGCCCGCCCGGGCACATGCCAGGACATGGCATATGCCGGTACATGCCGGCCCGGGATTTTTCCTTCTTTTAATAAATTACAATTTTGGTTAGTAAATTAGTTTAGTTAGTTTGTTAACTTAATTTAGTAAATTTAGTTAGTTCTAACAAGTAAAAAAGATTGTGAAAATAAAATTTTATTATATGAAATCTCATTACATTAATAAAATAACTTTGTAAATCTCTTTAGAAATCATACAAAGCTCGAAGAGAGGACATAGAGCTCTGACCGTCCCTCTCAACTTGTTCTTATTATTTTTTCCAAGAAAATTATGAGTTTTAAAAAAATTACATGAAAAAAATTACAATTGTAGAGTTCGAAATAAAAAAATTACAATTGTGAAGAGGAAAAAAAATGTAAACTTAATAGTGTAGAAGCGTTCAATTTTCATTCTTTCTCGGGTGAGTTTTCTTACTCCAATTCGTTAGATCTTTCTTGATCTCTTCGTTCAGTGTCGAGCCAGTGCTTCAAACAAATACACATCTCGAATGTGTTTGCTACCTTGGATGGGCTCTTCTTCAAACATATTAGAGAACTCAATGTTTTCGTATGACTATGATGCAAATAATATTTATAAAGCGTGTTCTAATGGTTCACGAAGACTTCGGTATTCTTTATTTGATAAAAAAGGAAAAAACTAGCTGCGACTTGAAAAGAAGAAGCGCCGAATATGGATCTATTTTCAAAAAACCACAAAAATCCAAATAAAAATAAAATCAAAATATAAAACCTCAATGCCACAAACCGAAAGAAGAGTTTGAGAGTTGAAATCGAAAATTGCTTCTTAATGCTTGAGAGTTGAGAGTTAAAACTGAAGATTGATTGCTTGGGAGATCTCTTCTTGATATTTACTCTTGAATCTTGAATCTTGACGAAATATGAATGAAGTTTTATAGGAAAATTTTATATTTAGAAAGATTAGAGAGAGTGAAATCTTGATGCTTACTCTTGAGTTTTGAATCTTGATGGAATATGAATGAAATTTTGTAGGAAAATTTTGTATTTGAAAAGATTAGAGAGAGCTAAAAATTGAAGAAAGTTTGATAATTATGAGGAAGAACGAAATAAGGGGATATTTATAAGAGGGAGAAGATGTTTTTTTACAAAAAAAATTGCAAACAAATCCCTCAACGGCCATTGGGAGCAAAATTTGCAATTTTTTTTGCAAAAAAACCCAACAGCTAGTTTCATAGCTGTGGGGCGCTTTATGTAAAATTTTTTTTGCAAAACTGCCAAGATGGCTAAAAACGACAATATATATATATATATATATATATATATATATATATATATATATATATATATATATATATATATATATATATATATATATCGAGGCCAGGCACGGCACGCCCTAGGCGTGCCATGTCGGGCACGTGCTCGATACGTGTCGGGTTGGGCGTGGCTGACAGACCGTCCGGCCCATTTGCCACATCTCACAAGTTGGGAGTTATAAAACTATCATATTAAGTATATGCAGTAGAGGTGAAAAATCGGTCGGAACCGATGGAGGTCGGAGGATTCCAACTGATTCCGACAAGGAGGAGGAGACGAAACTCTGACCGTCTTGCTCTCCGAAATCCGACCAGCCTTCGACCGTCTCCGGATCGGTTGGATGCGGTCGGAATTCGACGGCGGGTCGAAGTTTTTAGGGAATGGCAGAAGAAATAGCAAGAGAGAGAGAGGGGGGAGGGAGAGACCGATGTCGATCGCATTGCCTTGCTGCTATTTTTTTCATCTTGCTGGCTCAAGGAAGGAGACGAAACAAATTTCTCCTTCTTTTGTTTCTATTTGATCCAAGAACAAAGTTTTGAATTTTCTTGGGGTTTTAAGGGTTTGGGTATATGATCAGTCAGCGAGTTTTTTGATGCCTGCTTCAAAGCAGCCTGCTCCGAAGCAGGGGAGAGAGGAAGAGAGAGAGAGAGAGGAAAGTTGGGGATGGAGATCAGAGAGAGAGAGAAGAGGATCTCGTCAGACGGTCCGAGTCCGATCGACTCCGACGAACTTCCAATCACTATGACCGCTTGTCATTTCGGATATACAATTCTGATCGAAATTCTTCATTAACTCTGATCGAATCTGATCAGAACGGGACGGAGTGGTCAGAGCGGATCTCCCTAATATGCAGCATTATGGCCAAAAGAAAAAAATCTTAATAGGATTAGGATAGATTTTCACAATACCGGCCACTCTTCACCATAAGGCTACTGTTTATAAACTCCATCAATTCCTCCCCCCACTCTTAGGAAACTTCTATTTGAGCACACCACTCATAATAATAAGCTTTTCGTGATCTTATCGTTCGGAAACTGAGTTTCGAACCATGTAAAAATCGTTCAGACAACTAATCCTCGACTCTGACTCGGCTCGATGATTAAAGTGGTGTGCTCAAATAGAATTTCCCAAATCCTAATCTGAAAACTCAGATACTATCAATTCCACACACATATCCCCCTGATGTGGAACTGAAGCTCTCCTCTCCATCTCAACCCCACTGATTCCTTCCTTTCTTCCTTCTTCCATCATGGTTTCTTCCATCCTCTCACCTCCCACTGTCTTCAGATTCCACATCTTCAAACTCCACAACTCCCTCCCAACACCGAACCCTCATGCATGCAGCCTATCTGACCCAGTTCCCCACAGAGACCCACCCCCTCTGCTCTCCACTCTAAGCCCTGCCGACCCGCTGGCTGCTACAGATGACCGACACCCGCAGCTTCACAGTGCAGCCAGGATGAGAGTTCAGAAGGATTTCCATGGCAAGAAGGTCAAGAAGAAGACAAAGTCCAGCCCTGAAGAGCCGGGCTTTCGAGTCAGGCTGGAGATGTGCTCCAAGGCTGGAGATGTGATGGGTGCTCTGTCGCTTTATGATTCGGCACTGGAGGAGGGTGTCAAGCTGGGGCAGTACCATTACAATGTGCTGCTCTATCTTTGCTCCTCTGCTGCCATTGGCGTCATCCATCCCGCAAAGAGTGGTAGTACAAATGTCGGCTCGATTGGTGGTTTGGATAGAGGTGAGTCGAGTGACGAGGAACTGGAAGTGGAAAGGAATAATGGGCGACCGTCAAAATCTCATCTTTCGGCTCGTAGTCCTCCGAATCCTCTCCGTGTGAGTGACGATGTTAGAGATTATGCCAGGACTAGAGGATTCGAGATATATGAACGAATGCGTCTGCAGAACATTCCAATGAGTGAAGCTGCATTGACATCAGTTGCACGATTGGCGATGTCTATGGGTAATGGAGACATGGCCTTCGAAATGGCACAACAGGTAAAAGCGCTGGGTTTAACCCCGAGGTTGAGATCATACAGTCCTGCCATATTTGCCTTCTGCAATAATGGCTGCGTGGAGAAAGCATTTGAGGTTGAAAGAGACATGTTAGAGTCTGGAATCTCTCCGGAAGAGCCTGAACTTGAGGCTCTTCTGAAAGCGAGTGTAAGTGCTCGTAAAGGAGACAAGGTTTACTATTTGCTGCATAGGCTTAGGACTAATGTGCGGCAAGTCTCTCCGTCCACTGCAGATACAGTTGAGGCTTGGTTTAAGAGCTCGACTGCTTCTAGAGTAGGAAAGCGGAAATGGGACGAGAAGATGGTGAAACAAGCCATGGAGAATAGTGGAGGGGGTTGGCATGGGTTGGGTTGGTTGGGTAAAGGAAAATGGACGGTGGTGCGAACTCATGTCGATGCTTGTGGCATCTGTATGGGTTGTGGTGAGAAATTAGTCACTATAGATCTTGATCCTATTGAGACTGAGACCTTTGGTAGATCTGTTGCATCTATAGCCAGTAAGAGGGAGAGGAATTCATCCTTTCAGAAATTCCAAGTAGGATAACTCAACTTTTAAAGATTACGATTTCAAGAATGACTTCTAATGATTTAATCTCTGTTTTGTCCTGCTTAATGATCTTATATAACTGTCGAATTGTTTTTAGTGATCACCTTTTCTTCTATTTTGCTTTCTTGAAATTATAACTTGTGCTGTAATTTATAGCTTATTTCTGAATTTGCTCTAGAGCATATCATATTCATTATTCTCTAAAATAAACTTTTTGTTACTCATTGTAACATTTGTAGAGATGGTTGGACTACTATGGACCATTTGAAGCTGTTGTGGACGCAGCAAACGTGGGTCTTTTCAGCCAGAGGCGATTTTCATTAACAAAGGTTTGATGCGGGAATATTGAGATGGTTTGATTATTGGTATAGCCTTTACTTTACTCATTGTTTTTAAGATGTATCATTTATTCTTATTATAGGTCAATGCTGTCGTGAATGCCATGCGACAGAAGCTTCCATCAAAGAGATGGCCTCTGATCATTTTGCATAATAAGCGACTGTTAGGACGCAAAATGGGTCATCCTTTAAACCAGAAGATAATAGATAAATGGAGAAATGCAGATGCTATTTATGCAACTCCCACAGGATCAAATGATGACTGGTGAGACTTTCTCATATGATACTATTCATCTTTTGGTTCTACGGTTAGTAGCTGCTACATTTCTTATATACAATATGCATCTTTTTCCTAGAAAGTAATTAAATTTTCATGTAGTTTGATGTTAACTGTACCCATGGATGTGCTTCTGAGCTAAATGGCATAACTCTGAAAAAACAAGGAGCTGCTTGATGTGTTTTTCCCCTATGGACCAACTAGGTGCATGGAAGGGTCTGCCTAGGGCCACAAGTTTCTCGATAGCTGTCATGGACTTACTTTCAGCTAAATGTCACGAATCTGAAAAACGAGAAGCTTCTTAATGTGGCTTTTCCCCATTGACCAACTAGGTGCATGGGAAAGGTCTGCCTTCGGCACATCATTTTTAGATAGTTGTGCTTTAATCAGTGTTCTAAATATCGGATACCGGTTCTATACCAGTCAGCCAAATTACATACCGGATACCGAATACCGGGTGGGATATCACAATATGACCCTAAATACCGGAATGTCATATCGGTGTCATACCAGTTAAAGAATAATCATATAATTGACTATATAGAACATATTAAAACATATAAAACAAGTTTATGGTATTTACTTGACTTATTTGCATTCAAATTATGAATTTGCAGATGCCGTTTAGAACTTCCGTATATGCACAAAGCGATAGATACTCATAAAATTAAGAAAAATAAGTGAATAACGCAATATGCATTATTCAACTTATCAATTGTTATCTAATATAATACAAAAATTGCAATAAAGTGAATACAATGCAATATGCACTATTCAACTCATCAACTAAAAAATACAATACAATAAAGTGAATAATTTTGTATTACAACTGTAATTAATTCACTAGCTAAATGTTATCTAATTAATACCTTGCAACTGAAATTAATTAACTAAACCACTTTGTATTGCAATTGTAATTTTAGGGTTTCGACCAGTTACCAGTGAATCAGATTCGAAACTCCACCTAATCAATTTGTGTAAACAACAAAATTCTCTCAAATTTTAAACACTTAAAATCTCAAACACACACATTACAGTCAAAAAGAAATATTTATAAAAAAAAATTGAAGCTACGCAAGAGGAGGAGATTGACTTACTAGTGACTTGGTGTAGGCTCGTTGGCGCCGCTGGAAGCTAAGCAAGAGGAGGAGAGAGAAGTCGAGAGGTCGGCGAAGCTCTTTTAGGGCGAATGGGGCTCGCCGAACTTCCTTTAGGGCGAATCTGGCAGATCGATCGAAGGAGAGAAGTAGAGAACTGGCGGAGAGGAATTTTAGGATTTTTTTAGGTGGATTTAGGATTTTTTTGAAAGGGGCGAAATGGGATGCGGTCGATCGGTCGAGGAGAAGAAGAGGGAATTCGCTTAGGGTTCGCAAATTTGGGGGAAACGAAAGAAGCGAGTTTTATTTTTTTCCTATCGAGTCAGGTCTAATGGGTTAACGGGTTTCAACTGCAATCCAAAACCGTTAACAAATAAAACGATAAATACTCATATTGGCCGGTATTTAACATACCAGATACCGGCTGATATATCGCCACGTGAACGATATATTAGTCCATACCGTTCGAAAACGAGATGCGCTAAAATTTTGGACATACCGTCCCGTTTCTATACAAAAACCGATATACTGGCCGGTATACCGGTATTCCGGCCGATATTTAAAACACTGGCTTTAATGGTCAATGAAGGTTGTAACCATGGAAATCCTTCTCACTTGTGTGTATTAGTCAATCAACATCATAATAATCTTCAATGATTTATTGACATGTGCTTTGGCACGGGAACAGGGTGTGAGATATGAAAAGTTTCCAAATTCTAAACACGAGGACACGAAAGATATGAACTAAACTCCATGAGAACTCCAGTGTGGGTCTTCCCACGAAACATATGAACAGTCCATCTTGTTATACACATATTTGTTAGCTTAGAAATAAAAATTCAAGTCATTTGGGTACCATTTGCTTATGATTTAATAGGTTTTTAGCAATATGCAGTTTCAACTATAGAAAAAATTAACATTTGATGAATGAGTAAAAGTTGTTGGAATGACTTAATTTTTGTTTATGACCTAATAAAATATGAGTAGATCAAGATGGACGGTTCAGATTTTTCATGGGAAGGTCCATAGTGAAGTTCTCGCAGAGCTTAGTTTAGGAACCTGCCTCAAAGGACTATTTATATATATATGTGTGTGTGTGTAGTCTAATAATATGTATGAATATATCCATTTCTTTCTATTTATTATGAAAGGACCTAATTTTAGTAAAATGATCTATAGACAACTAACAACTAAGTTTTGTCAAAAAGAGACAACATACTCAAATTCTCGCACAATTTTAAGATAATACATATTTGTGTCAGATACTAGTGAGCAAACTTGTTGTGTTTGAGAGTGTTCGACATTACAACTTTTTTTAATGGGACAATTCCCTACATATCGTAGATAATCTCACTAGTATTGGAATAGCTAAGCCAAGGGCTGAAGAAAATAAATTTTACATGGATTTTTTTGGGGAAAAAAAACCATATGTGGGAAGTAATAAGAGTGCACAACATAACTAGACAATAAGCCCTAGTGCATGGGACTTAAAATAAATAAAATAAGATGACAAAAGTATATATAATGGTTTGACGCTGATGGTCTATGTCCACGCGCAAGGGACGAGAAATTCTACTAAATCTTAGGAGGAGTACTAAATTTGAGAACATCTCACCAGCCTTAAAGCCTAAACTATATACTTTTAACTCTCAATGAGAAACTGGAGAAGAAACCCTCAATATGTAAAAACAAAATCCTCTGAAACTCTCCTTTAGTGGCTTACAACTCTCATCAAGACAAACCCTTCTTAATAGAATACGAGATAACCGTTTCAAATATTTATAAAATTTTGTTGGATTTTCTTAAAGAATATTTTGAAATATCCATAAAATATCTCATAGAAGATCTCCTAAAAATTTTAAATGAAATTTGAATATTTAAGGATCTATTATTTGGTGGAGAAATAACATAAAGTTTCAAAACTTCCAAGTGGTTGATCAGCTGGTTAGAGCTAATTTGCTCTGTGCAGTTCTAGACTCCTGATTTTGGTTAATCAATGAATCAATCAAATGGTCATCTGTCCTGAACGATGAAATCCAACTAAAATATATTATTCAAGGCATAAATTCAATTCTTTTCCTTGACTTGAATACGAATGAGTTCTTCAATGACCTCGTAGAACTATACAACTAGCTTTAGCTCGAATAGGGATAAGAACAGGCAGGCCCAAGGGTCATTTTTTGGTCCATTCTATTCAAAATTATGAATTAAAAATAAATTTTATTTTTCTAACTCAAAATTTTAAATAGGACAGGCCAAAAATTAGTTTATGGACTCGTCTATTCTCATCCCTAATGCTGCTCAATACATGTCACGCCCCGCTCCCGATATACGGTATTCGAGCACGTGCAGCAGGTACCGGCAACATATTCGGTTTGAATATGCTAAAGCCTCAATAAATTTGCCATAATAATAATCAGTAATTACGACAGAAAAATTCAACAAAAGTTTGACTTTTCACTTATTTGAACGAAATTTAGATACAGTTGAAACAAAATACAATGAAACTAAATAAAAAGACCGTTATTGAGCTTCAATCAGATCTTTAAAGTGCACCAAATTCTGCGTCAGTTATGGCGTATCCATCGGTAAATCTGGGCATGCACACCCAGGTCGTCAGATTGCGACTAAAATAAAATACGCAGAAAAATTGTGAAATATAACTGTTATGTTCAGACATAATAATAATACAAGTTTTAGAAAATATGGAATGAAATGTCTGTAATAATAATGTCAATTAATTTAGGTTATTTTATTGTCGTTTTAATGAAGTCAACTTTATAACAGAGGTATTTTTGTCTAGAATGTCATGTAATCGGAAAAGCTAACTGATGGAATACAATTGTTTCGATTGTTTCCTGTACAGACCCAGGAAATGGTCACAGGATTGTCCGGTGCTGAATCGGACCTGCCGTCAGGCAAACAAGAATTTTAGTCAGGTATGATCTAGCAAATCATCACGCACCCATGGTGTGCAAAATATTCAGTTGTACAACTTAACAAGTTTACAGTCGAAACAGAGTATATTTCCATCATTCAGTTTCTCCCCCAACCCAGTGTCATTTAGGTATAATACAGTATATTGATTATATCATGTACAATATTTCGATTGGATTTTTCTTAATTTGTTAATAATATGATTTACAGAGTCTGTTCAATTTATGCTTTATTTAATAAATCACAATTAGTTATATTTAAGAGTCACTGATTTGAGACATCATAGAGATATCGGCCAGGCAATTATATGGATGCTGGGAGGTTTTCCGTGTGTTGCACGTTCCTTAATTAGAGAACCAGTATACAAGATAATTTTTTTCTAGACACCGATACAAAATGATATCACAAACAGTATTTTTCCATGAATATAAGTTTTATGTGACTTATCAAATTTGTATATATGATTATTCTAAAATCTAACTATACTATGTAATTTAAATTTAATGACAATTGATAATAGATTTTTGATGAAAAGAAACATAATAAGTAATTGATAAATTCCTATAAAATAACAAATCAATTTACACAAAATAAATAACATGATTGAAACAACATGTATATAAAATAGCATGATTAGTGAGTCCGAAAATGAACTCACCTGGATTTTGTTTCCCGATATTGCTCAATGGAGTAATCTACACATTAAAAATATTCTAAGAATATTAAAAACATATTAATATGAATTTAGATGATTTTTAGGGATTTTTTTCTAATATTTATAACATACTCAAAATTGATTTTAAAGTTAAATTGGTCTGAAATTAGGAAATAAGTTTGAGTCCATTTTATTGGGTTTATAAAATGATGGATATTATTCTTAAACCATTAGGGTTATTAGATAATGGGTCAAGTAGTTTTAAGGCCCAATAGTTTAACCCAATAAGAAAGAAAAGTGTTTATTACTAACCTTTTGATAAAGCGGTGATAATTCAAGATGTGGAAAGATAGGAGAAATGCGTTCATGTCGGGCAAAGTGATGGCTCCGACGGTGGCGACTCTGGTGGCGGCTCCTTCGGCGTGATGAGAGAAAGAGAGAAATTTTAGAGAATAAGTGTAGATTGAATTTAGAAAAGATGTTAGGTTTATATAGTGTTGGATTTAGGAGTTATAGAATGTGAAGGTTTTTGAGAGTTATAGAATTTAAAGGGTTTGAGGTGTTATGGAATTTTAAGAGTTTGAGGAGTTATGGAATTTGAAAGGTTTTAGATTAATTTTGAAGGGTTTAGAATATGAAAGGTTTTAGTTTAATTAGGGAGTTTAATTTTGAGAATTAAAGATGAGATTTCATTATTGAAATAATGGAGAAGATGAAGAGTTTGGAGGCTGGAGAAAATGAAAGGTTTAGGAGGTTAAAGAAAATGAAAGGTGTAAGAGTTATAAAAAAAAAATGAAATATTATATTTATTATTTGTTTATTTTTTATTTATTTATTTATAGTTATAAAAGATGAAGGATTATTACAATACAAGCTTAATTCGTCTCCCTTATCTAACTAAAGAAGATACTCAAACGCAGTATCAAACATGTTCAGGTCATCCTTGAACTAAGCTAGGACAAATATGAATATGTATCCAGCTGGAATATAATGCTGGACTTACTAGTGTCTTGGCACTGCTTCACCTGTACGCCGAATGGCAAACCAAAAAATATCTTAACATCTGAGCTATACTCATTGGATGTACTTAATTCCTAATGTGCATTAAACTCTAGGCTAGAAGATGAGTAGCTGGTCCGTAGGATTTGAACTTTGGTAGCTGTACAAATTGTCAATCTTCTTACCTTTGAACTTGATATATGATCCTTTAGAAACTCTCAAAACAATCTCTTGCCACCTTGTAAGTGAAACCTTCCAGTTCGAAAAGGATATGGTTGAACCGCGATTCCAAAACATGGATGCGTAAAAGTGGTGATGCTACCATCATGAATCGACTACTTTGCATGGTGCAAAATTGCCAAGTAAACAACCTCTGATTTAATTGAGACGTGTGTGGTAAACGACTTCCTCTCAGAGTTTATATGAAAACACCTGAAGTTGGATATGTGCCTACCCTTAACACTAATTGACATGCCAAAAAATGTGATAACAAAATCTGTCGCATCCTAAACTGCATATGCTAGTGGCACTGCATCTCTAATCAGTTGCATCTTTAATGAGCAATTGCTCCTTTACTATGTTAACCTTAAATAATTGTTTTACTTGCACAAATAATGGCTTCTTTAAGAAGTATCAAACAAAGTACTTGACCTTCATCATGAATTTTAAAATTTATCTCAATGATGGAATTTAACACAGCACGAATTATTATTGGTGTACCTTCTTGAACATAGAGAACAATGACAAGCTACTTCAAAGACATCTCTTCCATGACATAATGACCTCTTCTTATTGGCCACTAAAGTACAATTCATCTACATATCCTAATGTAGGGATGGCTTAAATCTTGATGGTCAAGAAAGATTGAAGATACCTGGTAAACTCTAATATGCAAAATACACAACACAATTTTTTGTAGTTATGGATCCTAAAGGTAAATGTTAATTTTGTCTTAGAGGGGACAGGGGAACAGGGTTGGGTATTGTCGTATTGATGAAAATTAAAGCAATAAATATAACTTGTGAGTTAAAAAACAATAATATCATAAAATCCATGTATATAATGAACAATAAAAGTAAAGAGGAGGTGTGAAAGGATCAAGTTGATGTGATAATGTATAGAGGTTCTTTCGATACTTGGAGTACGGCCCTTACCATGAGTAACCTCTTGGATTCCATAAGCTCTATTTGTTTTATGTCATAGGCCTCAAGCATAGTCCTCACTCCAATTCCACCAATCTCTATTCCAAGAGATGGTTCTCTTGTCTACTCAACTTCCCCTTGAGTTAATATGACTTAAACCAAATTTTAGAGGCTGTTTACAAGCTCTAGAAAGCTAAATCTAAATACTAGAAGAGCTAAATAGGTAAGAAAACAAATTAAAGCACTAACTTGACACAAGAAAATCTAAGATGATGATATTGGATGAATAGAAAGATTTGGAATGCAAGTCAAGAAAGTTTCAGACTTGAACAAGATTTCTGTTTGCTCTTTGATTCTCTCTTAAATAATGCTGAGCTCAAAACAAAATTCTTCTCTTAAATGGGTATGCAAGAGTTTATATAGAATGAAGAGAGTAAAAGAATCAAGTGTTGAAAATATTCCAAAAGACAAAAGAGCTCACTAGGTAGTTGGTTGGTTGCCAGCAGTCGATCATCAGTGGTGGACTGGCCTGAGAAACCCTTGCTCTTGAATTTTCAAAACTTTTTACCTATCGCACCTCACACGTATGTGGCCTGAGGCACAGTGGGTGGTCGTCTACTGCTGAGCGGCCATTTAAAACAGTATTTTTCTATCACTGACAGTCAGATGGTCACTGCAGCAAAGACAGCTCACTATTGCGTCTCTTCCCTCCTCCTTGGGATTGACTTTTTTGGTTTTTTTATCTAGTAATTATACAGTTTCGTGAAAAAATTGAAACTCAACAAATTTAAGTGAATGAATAATTCAGATTTTGACTTTGAATTCAAATATCAAATACAAGGTGTCATCCAATGTCAAAATATTTTGTAGGATAAAATCACCAAAATGTTTATGCAAGGCCTTATTTGTTCCAAGATAATGACATCGTTTTCAGTGTTATCTATGTTACATCTTGGTCCTAATAATCTGACAATTGATGCTCTTTGATCATGCTCTTGATGGATAAAGCCGTTGTATGCTTGAGCTTGCCTTTTCCACCATCTTCGTATATTGTGATAACTAAATTCCATTTAAGAAACATGCAGCTTGGTTCACAATAGATTTTGATTGTTAGTCCACCTCCAATTTAGAGTGCTTTGGCCTATATTGTCTCAAGGACACTTAGGAGACACTACAAGATGATGGTGTATGCCTATGCATGTATGTATGTAGTGCACTGAAAAATTTGTAACAGTGAGAATATGTCTTACTAGAAGTAGAAAAAATAATATAAAATCCTAATGATTTAAGTCCATAAATTCTAAATTAATAATTAAACTAAAGAAATGAATATGAGAACTCAGTCCAATACCTCACCTAATATATCTATGAAGCCCATCACATTTTCACAAGGCATTTATGTTCTATTAATATAGTATCCCTCATATGTTAAGAGGATCTTTTTGTCTTTTTTAGGAACACATGGCTCTATGGTGTTTGACATGTGATCTTTATGAGATCTTTATGATTTATTAGAAACTGACGCAACTCGGATATGAAAGTTTTTAAAATTTGAAACTGCTCCGGACTGTCCGATGCATTTTGCATAATACGTCTGATATGGAGACAACACTCATTTTGAAGTGTCTGTGCTTAATCTGATGGTAATGCTGATTATGGAAGTCTGTCAAACCGAGAAAGATTTCATATCTACAAGTGGCAGAGTTATAAGTGCTTTGAATTTCTTTTCTGTATCTATATACATGTGAACAGAAATAAGCCCAGTAGGTTAGTACGCATGCACTAAGAGGAGAAAATAGTCAGATACAGAATCAAGTGCTCCACCTATAGGAATAAAAAAGAGTACTCATAACAAGTATTCGACTGTGCCTAAATAAAGCACACATAAAGTATACAATGCGTAAATACAATTGAGATCCTTGTTTTACCATTCTTCTCAAGTTACTGCACCTAAATTACCATGAACAAGTTGACCATAACCTCTCTAACAAGTTGGCATTACCTGTTGCCTATCCATTTATGGTGTGCTTGGTAGGTGGTAGTTGGTGCTTGAGAGTTGTATTTGGAGTTCAAAAATAGACAGAAATTTTGAATTTTGGTAGAAGTTCTTAATTTACAAGTTAGTGGTTGTACTTGAACCAATTTTGAAATTTTGCATAGGAATTGGGAATTCTCACCAAAATTCAAATTTTCCTTATCTTTCAAATGACCAAATGCAAGTCCCAAATACCAGCTACCACCAACCAAATACACCCTTAGTGTAGGTGGCATTTTTATTTTCTTGAATACTTTTGACATCATCTGTAATATCCACATAATTACGGTTCATTTCCTCAAAAAAAGTTAAAGATTTAGAGGATTACTGTTAAATCAGTTAAAATATAAAATAGGACTGTTGGAAACAAATTCATGTTATCTGTTACGGCATTATTTTCGTTATGTTTGATAGCCAAGAAATGCTAATTTTCTCCTTTATAATGGTAATAAATTCTTCTGCTTTAAAATGGGACTATTGCTTTATAATTCTCTATATTGCAGCATCACATCATTTTAGGTAATAACAGTTGTTCAGGTACTGGTTGTATGCAGCTATAAAATGCAAATGCTTGATTGTTACCAATGATGAGATGCGAGATCATGTGTTCCAGGTCTTAGGAAATGATTTCTTCCCTAAATGGAAAGAAAGGCACCAGGTAAGTGAACTTTGTCCTGCATTTGTTTGTTTATATTAAACAAGGGGAGAAAAGCTACCTTTACTAGAAGTAATAGGAGCTAAACACCATGAATTTTCCTAAGTTTCAATCCTAACTAGTATAAGTTCCAAAAGACTACCATAGTTTGATTTTGCAATATATCGTGCCGTTTTACTAATTTCCTAATTGACTGTGTTGCCCCTTTGCATGGATGGCTATTTTACATAACATGGATGACAAGTTCGTCAAGGATAGAGCCATCATTTCTTTTATGAATTACATGAGAATGTTAAGCTGACCATTATTTCTTTCTTATTAATTAATGCTGTTAGTAAGTTCTGTCAACATTTTGGTTCTAAACTTGACAGTAAGTGTCTGAAACTTCTAGCGTACATATGAAAGATCCCGATATTTCTAGACCTACTATTGCAGGTCAAATCACCATGATTACTTTAATGGAACAGTGCTTTGTCCTTTTCAGGTACATTTCAGCATTCGTGATGGCAGTTTTGAGTTTCATATGCCCCCTCCTTGCTCTATTGTGATTCAGGTGTGCATAATTCTAATCCTGTTTCCTCGGGACACTACTATAATTCCGCAGAAACATGTAAACTCATCTTTCGTAACTTCATTACGAGTTACTTAAAAAATGTATGTTATCTTCTGGCTCAATTTTCTTCATCCGGTTAGTGTTTTGGGCTATCCATCCAGATAATTTAGCTGCAATTGTCCTAGTATGCTAGTGTCCATTTTCCGATGAGGAACGTTCTAGGAAATGAACGTAGTAGGAAATATGAAGTGCAATCTTAATCTTGACATAGCAGGCTAAGCCGAAAGCTCAAGATTCAAATATTAATGACAGGGTAAACTAGTACCTATGTCATGGGAAATTCTGTCTTATTCTTAGAGAAATTGAAGGACAATAAACTGGTTTCCCCTTCCATATCTGGATTTGTTGACAACATATGACAATAGACTTACGTACAAGTAATATGAATAAACTTTTAAAAATAAACAAGGCATGAATGCTTCATATATTCTTAACAATTGATTTAGCTTACTATTTACGTATACTTTTTAAAATTCAGGAATCAGAGAAAGGCCATTGGCATATTCCTATTGCAGAAGAACTTGATTCAAGGAAAGAAAGGCCCTGGCTATGTGTGACACGTGCGAGCTCACATGTGGCATTGCAAGATTCATCAATTTCTCAAGAAGGTGATTTAACTTTGTTTAATCTCTTTTCAAGTACATAAATCTTTATTCAACATCATCATCGTTATTGTATCCTTTTCCAATCAAAATGAGGCTAGCTATGGAGCATGAATTTAACTCGAGAAGTTCCATCAAAGATTTGACTTAATTCTTGCAGCCCCCTGTCATCAACTAGACATCAATCCTTGATATTTAAGCACTGTCACGCATGAGGTCATTGCTATATGTTACAGGTAGGTGGTCCTAGCCTCTCTTCTAGAAGTTTTAAGCTCGTACAATTAAAGGAATCTGTCCAAATTCCCTGGACAATTAACTGTACTAAGATGTACAATGATGAGATTTGATGCCAGGAATTACATTCAACTGAGAGGTAAATTATATGAACAAGAGCGAATAGAATCAAATCCATGGAGCAGACTTTACTGGATCTACAACCAAGTAATATACTAGAATAAATGTAAGACTTCATAATAAACTACAAAACAAGGTTTAAAATATCTCAATTGCTACTGGTATCGGCTGATCATTTGTGGTATCAGAATTGACAATATCACGTGCATCATATCAACGTTATCGATAATATTGACAGTATCAGACTGGTACTAGGAATATCATGTATCAGATATCGTGAATCTGATATGATATATGCGATATATATCGGTGTCAGTTTATAATTAAAACCTTACTGTAAAAAATAAGTTGAACATTTTTCTCACGTCCTCTCAACTCTTAAAAGTATATTTATCATTCCAACATCATTGGTGCTTGGTCATCTGTTACATATAGTACTAAAGCAACGTACATGTATATGATGCTTCAGTTCTGAAGCCAGGGTTAAACTGGCTTTCAACCCGTTTCCTTCAATATCTATCCTGTAGACTCGTGAAGTATTAGCTTTTATAGCTGAAAATGATGGACACATGTACAGAGGGACGTAGGGAGCTCTACAATGATATGTTCATGGTCTTAGACCGAGGAATTATATATAGCATAATAAAAGGTTAGATACATGTATGCACTGACACAAGCCCTTCATGTGCATCCTCACATGCCAATACGAGCATCCATGCACACACAAACAAACATAAGGATAGATGAACTGACTCACATGTACAAACAGACAGAGGCAGACTAATCCAACTATAAATTTTTGTTATGTGCACACAAGCATTTCAAATCTTTGGATTTGGAAATTAAATGTTGATAAAATTTATATCATCATGAACATTATGTTAATAGGAATATTTCTCGAGCTCATGGATGTAGTAGGCTTGATGGTAGAGAATCTACATGCAAGATTGTCCCTTTCTGTTCTTAATGTGAGGAAGATTACACCATGTTCTTCTAACATGCCTTCGAATTGTGCATGAAGAAAAGAGACTCGAAAGAGTATATAACTATCTTTTGAACTCTTCTCCAAGTTTATAGACGGTAGAAAAGTTTTATATGCATGAAGAAGTTTCAGGATTGAAAAACCAAAATGGAGATCAAGCGGAGCCTGGGAAGACAAGACAACAAAATAGTCTCCAAGGGAATTGGTGCCCACATTGATGCCCATGCTAGTGCTTGAGCCCTTTTCTAGAGAACAAATTCTGCTTTTGCACTCGGCACTGGTGCCGAAGGGTGGGGCACCGGTGCCTTAACTATTCTCTATAGACCAAAATCTTCTTATGCATAGGACACTAGTACCTCTCATGTGTAAAAAAACAGATTTTTTGAGGGAGGCACTGGTGCCCCATCAAGAGGCATTGGCCCACAATGGTGCCGCCACCAGTGCCCCAGGCAATGATCCGAATTTTAGCAGTTTGAAATTCAATCTCGGTCGTTCGTTTGTTTAAATTGCTGATCTTTTGGCTGAGATTAATTCTACAGGTATTTGACTTGGGAGAACTATAAATATGAAGAGATCTCTAATTTTAATAAGATCTAAGATCATCCAAAAAAAGAGAGAAATCTTAAAAGAGAAAAACCTCCATCAAGCTAAAATATCTTGTTTTCTCTCCATCTTCTTCAAGATTGCCACCAGAACTTGTCGTGATCGAGAAAAAGCTATCAAGTACGCCACAAGGAGAATTATGACCACCAAAAACTTCATCTTGCTAAGTTCAACATCAAACCTTTAGTAATGGTTCTTCTTCAGATTTCTACATCAAGATTGTTTGTGGATTATCAATGGAGTAAAATAATCGCTCTGATCAATCTCTACCATCACAATTCTCCGGATCAACAAGGAAGTTATAATCTTCTGACTTGTTTGATTGTAAGGATAAGTCTTCTCTTGTTGTAATAAAATATTGAATAGAGTTTCAAGCTTTCCTCATTTTTTGGAAGTTTCACAAAGCGACGGGAAACAAAACCGTACTATGAGTGTGATCTATGATTGGGAAGAACGAAATTCAAACTCAAACTATTTATAGTCCCAACATACTTCCACTCATCCAAAGTGCAGAAGCCCTCAACAAAATTTAATTGAATTCAAGATAAGGCAAATAGAGTCATACATTCTATTGTGTCGTATGACCGTTATGACAACCTGCATGGCATGTGCGAATATACTACAAGGACAAATGCTTTCCATGCAAGGAAGGAGCTGATGAGAGATAATCAGCAAAAGAACTCTCCCCTTTCATTGGTAAAGGTCATGTCCATGCTAGAAATAACTTTTTGCCTAAGTAAACGGAAAACCTGTGACATAAGTTCTTTAGGCATTCAATCGAGCATGGAAAGCAACAACCAACCCCTAGAGGGATCCAAATCGGGCCTAAATGGAAATAACGCAAAATGTCTTTTTCAATACCTATCATTAAGGGCATTACGATGACGGGTTCCTTTGGCAATATTTGGCACTGGCTTTTTATAATTGATCGAAAATTTGGATTGCCTTAGACTAGCCTAGCATATACTTGCTACCAATTCATTCGACATGGTTTTCATTTTGTCCAAACAAAGTTCCACATGCAGACTCTCTACTTAACATACAATGGTGATCTTTCTCTCACCCTAATGCGTTCCATTCAAAATCAACAGCTTTCCTGAGCTCCATTTAGATCGAATCAATCATGATCATAGACTAGGAACCCAAGTAGCATGACTTTAGCCTTGGCGACATGGTTGGATGCATGTGATTTCTGTTACCTTGATTTCCCTCTCTTCCACAGTAGTGTCCTGTGATATTGTTGTTCCTTTATAGAGAAATATTGTGAGAGGAATGCTTGTGGCCTAAGAATGACAACGTTAAAGTAACGATAACTCACTTTTTTTCAGTATTAAAATAGTACAGAGTTAAAACCGATAAAGATGAATAGCAACTCTCTATAAATCAATAGTTTACTTTGTTTGTGTTAACCAAGGTTTTATATATCAACTGATACTGGTAAAATATTTGTATTATTGATACGATCTAGATTCTTTACAATATCGCTGATATTTTGCCAAAATTTTCTCAAAATTTCCAATTTGCTGATATGATACGTCAAATATTCTTGATTTCTTTACCATAACGGCCAATACTGATTCCAAGATTTAAAACCTTAGTATTAACAAAAGCTGTGGAGAACATCATGTCCTAATTTGGTTATTCAGAACTATCCCAAAAAAGAATCGAGTTACTGAAGCATGGTTTTACTGTATATAAAACAATGAATGAACTATGAAAGTCCTTAAATTGTTATTTAATTGTGAATAACATGAATATAGTGGGTGACGGCGGACGGGAGCGATTTAGGGTTTGTGGTGAGGAATTAGGGAAGAACTTAGGATTTTGGAGGATAAATTAGGGTTTTGGACCTCACGTCCAGGCGAATCACACGCCCACTCTCTCATGAATCACTCGAGAAAAGATTTGATAAAGCAAATTATATGCTCTCAAAAGAAATAATATTTCACTCCATTCAAATTAGGGTTTTACAAGCCATATATATAGAGAATTTTAAAGTAACAAAAATACCAAATCTATCCAAATCTCTAATCAAATCTAATCAAATCCTAATGCAACAAGATAATACCAAATCTAACCAAATTCTAATTAAATCCTAATCAAATCTCTATCAATTCTCCCGCGCTTGAAAATATTCACCACCTGGTGAATAGTGATAAGAAGAAAGTCAAGCGCGATCAACTGAAATTGGTCAATCTTCTCGAGATCTGGCAAATATTTCCACCGAACTAAATATAAGAAAATCGAACAGTTTGGAAGCCAAATGTATACTATCTGACATTTCCAAAGTGGCGACAGTAACAATTGTAGAAGGTCTGGAGAGAATTCAAAATCTTGCGCTTCTGTAGAAAATAAAGAATTTGGAAAGTGACTGAAAAGTCACTAAAAACACGATCCTCATGAACATGGCAAATAAATGTTTCTATAGTTGGCTCTGGCAGAAAAACCGAATTAACAACTTTTGGATCTGTGACGGGCTCTATGATAGTTTCGGTCTCAACTATAACATAATCACTTAAATTCTCGAAAACTGATGCGTCGATAACTGTACTTTTCGAAGGGCACTGATATTCGTAATGCCAAAATTCTCCACAGGCTGAACACTTAATAGATGGATACTGGTGAGCAGAGTGTCCATATCCTTCACATTTAGAGCATTGTTTAAAAACAAGATGCGGTGCATACCGTGCACGAAGAAAAAACTGCAACCGTTTCTAAGTTGGACGAGATTTATAATTGCTGAGATACCAATCAGAATCTTCTCTAACTAACTTCAATTTAGTATAGTTGTATTTCTGCTCTGAAGTCAAAGGAAAATAACGGAAAAATTGTTCCAAATTGCTTTCCCAATTTTCATAACCATTAGAGTCATTATAACCATGAAAATATGGAACTGCATCATATATATCACACTCTACTTTCTTAAAATAGACATCAGTGTTGATGTATTTTCCACAAAATATAAATCTCATATCAAGTTCAGAAAATACCAGAAGTGGAATGTGTCGATTATATCTCGAATCCGATGCGAACCGAACTCAAAATGGCTTCACAATCACCGAAAAAACCTTAACATGTCTGGATTCTCCTTAACGGGTCTGGAACAACTGCTGCTTGGTGCTGCGCTGCTGCTGCCTGCAGGAGGAGAGGGGAAATTTGGTTTTTTTTAATTTTTTTTTTCCTCTCTCTGTTTTTTTTTTACTTTTTTTTTCACTCGATTTTTTTCTCTCTCTTTTTTTTTATCTCTCTCTCTTCTTTTTTTTTCACTCTATTTTTTTTTATCTGTTTCTCTCTGTTTTTTTTTCCTACTGCATCTTCTCTTTTCTTCTTCTCTTTTTTTTTTCTGCTGCTTCTGCTTCTTCTCTTTTCTGCTTTTTTTTTTTTCTGCTGCTTCTGTTTTTTTTTTCCAGTGATTTTTTTTTCCTCAAATCTAAAAGAAAATTTAAAAAAAAAGATGATGGAAATATAAGAAGGGGGAGATGGATTTGAATTTTGATATCTGAAGATGTGGATCTTGAGCTCTGATACCAATTTGACGGCGGACGGGAGCGATTTAGGGTTTGTGGTGAGAAATTGGGGAAGAACTTAGGATTTTGGAGGATAAATTAGGGTTTTGGACCTCACATCCAGGCGAATCACACGCCCACTCTCTCACGAATCACTCGAGAAAAGATTTGATAAAGCAAATCACATGCTCTCAAAATAAATAATATTTCACTCCATTCAAATTAGGGTTTTACAAGCCATATATATAGAGAATTCTAAAGTAACAAAATACCAAATCTATCCAAATCTCTAATCAAATCTAATCAAATCCTAAAGCAACAAGATAATACCAAATCTAACCAAATTCTAATTAAATCCTAACCAAATCTCTATCAGTGGGTTATTTGCATTAAAATAGACAATATTTATTTGAAATCTAGATGGCGTGTTTCAGGATGTGATTTCTCCAAAGGAAAAAAAATTCATGCTTTTATTGCAGAAAATTCAATATAAATATTTATAAATTGGTTGTGGAGGTTTAAAGTGACAATTGCACTCCCAATATGTAGCTGCTTTGTAATGGTCTCTATGAGCAGCTAGCTAATGAAAATTCTTTATACTAGAATACATTGTGAATATTTATCTGTAGCTAAACTTCAGCTGCTCTTATTTTCCTGAAGGTTTTGTTATAAATAGCATCCTTTAGTTTTCCATAGTACTAACATGTGATGGCTTCTCCCAAAAAAAGAAAAAAAAAAAAAAAAAATCTGATGGTTTAGATAACATTAGGTTGTCATCTTACTTCACCATGATGGTTGCTAAAGATGTTTCACAGGGCACAGCGAGAGAGAATAACTTATCTATCTTCTTCTTTTCTGCAGAATCTCATCATGAGAAAATGGCACGAAGAACTTCGTCAGATGCTCAATCAAGCAATGTTCAGATACAAAATTGCAGTTCTTCTAGCCTACAGCTGAACAAGAAGATCATCAGACATTACCGAAGACCTGTGGCTAACATTACTTCTCCAAAACCTTGTACAATTATTCATCAGATAGAGGCTGCAGAGAAAATCTCAGGCTGTGTTATCGATTTCCAAATTTAACAAGACCATACAATTTTTTATTTTTTAATTTGTCAATGACGAAGTTGATTTGAGTAATTTTTGTTACCCAGTGGCATTCCTGCATCCCCATCTTGTGGAATATGTGCTTTCTCTATTTTGATCTCTGGTTGTTCCTCATTTTTTGCACAGATTTTGCAATGAAATAACTAATACTGATATATTTCCATCACTTATTCACTGTTTTGTTTACAATTCACCACTTGAATCTTCAGTTCACAGTGAATTCATACGTCAAGATCTTACATTTATTCATTTTATCTGGTCCGTGCCGGGAGTCTCTAAAAGAGCACACCATTTTTACTGGTCAGTCCACTTTTCAATTGAAAGCCTCAACGAAAAGGAACTATTTAATGGGCTCCTTGGGAAAAGTGGGAAAAGTGGTGTGCTCCTTTGAAAACTCCCGTCCGTACTGTCTTGTGATTAATGCAAAAAACTAATTTGCTCTTTTATTTTGCTTTGTACAGCCATGGTAAATGGGCTGGATTGGCACGGCCCATGCCTAGGCATGCATGTGCCGGGAACTTCTAAAGGGGCACAACTTTTTTCCTAGTGAGCCCAGTGAAAACTTTAACTTTATAACAACCCTGCCATCAAAAAAATTTCTCCATCTTACCCTTCTTCCTTCTCCCGCTTCCTCCATCTCTCTCGCGAGCAGCAGGTTTTTTTTTTTTTTTTTTTTTTTTTTTTTTTAAAGGCTAAAACCCATTCTTTTCATCTTCCTTTTGCACCAGGCTCAAGACTACTTCAGGCTGAGATTTATTCTCATCTGCAGTGCACAAAACAGGTTCTGCATCAAGTGTACGAGGGTCCTCCAACTTATGACCAACAGTAGCAAATTCTTCTACTTTAGGATCAATCAATGCTATTTCGTGTTCTTCATGCTCGATCCCCTGCAACTGAAACAAAAATTATTTGTATAAACAACTGCATCTCCAGAAGAAGGCAACTTGCTAACTTCCTCATCAATGAAAAGTATGAAATCGTTGTTCATGTATGGGCCATTACTTACCAGCAAACGACTAGCGGCTGTTCGGACTGACAGTCCGAACAACCGAATTTCGTTCGGACTGTAAGTCCGAACGAAATTCGGCTGTTCGGACTGTCAGTCCGAACAGCCGTTTGTGGTTCGGACTGATAGTCCGAACGGATGAATTTCGTTCGGACTGTCAGTCCGAACAGCGGGCTGACATAGTTAATTCATTGATCCAACCTATGTTAATTGATATTTCTATAGTTAACCAAAATTAACGTCAGTTTAAAGACTTATGTCCTGATACACCAACCCATTGATACACTGATACATAGTTTAATACGATACAATGATACTCCACATACAAAAAATTAATGATACTGTTGATACACAAATACACAGATACTCATTATATACCGATATAATAATATAATGAAACATGGATACTCCGATACAATGAAATAACGGCACAATAACTGATACAATGAAACAGTGTTTACATTAAAAGAAAAAAACGACCAAAAGAGTTCATTACAAAGAAAAACCATAAATTCAACATAACTCAAAATGTTTGGAAAAATTATTTTACACCGGCCACTTCAAGTTACAAACATCATCCATATCAATGCATAACTCACACAAAATCATTGTCTTCTTGTCTTCCTCGGGGGTTGACGTCTACTTCTGGTTCGAGTCATAATTGCGGTATCGGGTGCATTTGGAGTGGATTGATATGGTGTTGGTTCTTTTGCTTGTTCTTCTGGTGGTTCTTCTAGCTGGGTGCAACCAGTTAGCACGGACTTGATCTTCGCAAGTGCAGTAACTAACAACCCAGATCGCTTCTTGAATGCCTTATCCCTTTGCGCTAGTAATAGATCGATTATTGCTTCTATGGGTGTATATTTCTATTATATTAAAGGAGGCAAAGAAAAAAGCATCAGATAAACCGATTCACCGTATGGAACATAAAATAATGCAGATATATGGTTATTACCTCATCATCGACATTTGCTCGGATTGGTTGACTTCCTTTCTCTGCTGGGGGTTCATCTGGTGCTACTCTAAGGAAGTGCTGTGAAAATTTAGAGAATCAAGAAATATAATCTGACGTGCAATCAGATGGGTAGTCAGCAATAGACCCACAGTGCTCCATATACAATACGTGATCATACCAATTTCCTCACGTACTAATTCCATGAATTGGGTGTTTGGCTCAGGTGTCAACAATGGCCATGCACTTATTTTTCTCCAGTGACTAATACATCGAAGTGGATCTCGTTCCTGTATATATATTATAGTCTTAACATATGCACACAAACAATAGAGTAGTTTATGATTTATAACGGGAAATAATTACCTCATCTTTTAAAACGAAGTAAGCAACGTGCGTCTTGAAACTCTTCAGTACTGATAAATCAACTGGACCTCAGTAATTTGACTCATGAAGATCATCTTCAGAGCCTCCTGCATCAGTATTCCCTTCTTCTAGTCTTGCAGTATCATATCTGATCAAATTCGGAGTTTCTATATTTAATTCAATATCTACGGCCACTTCGATTTCTCTCTCTCGTATCGGGCGTTGGATTTGTGGTCGAGATGCTGCTTTCTTCATCCTTAACGAGACAATTGGTCGAACGCGAGAAGATTCTGCCGGATCCATCTATATAATACAAAGATATTTCATTTATAGATACTTTTTATCAAAACAATAAATTTTCTATGTGCAAATAAGTAGTAATAAAGTTTAATTTGCTACAAATATCATATTTTATCTATTTATTTTAAACTTCTAAATTAATTAATAAATTTTAATATTAACATCTATAATTAGAAATTAACTACATTTTCGCATATTTTACAACTACGATTACAATATTATATTTACTTCACAATTATAATCTAAATATAAAAAACAAAATTAACAAAAAATGTACTCGTTTAGAATTTCCCGATTGTAAATTATTATCAAACTAAACAGGAAGTTTTCAGTTTTCAGGACAGTCACAGAGCAAATAAGAATAAACTAAATAAAATAAAATTAAAATTAAATTAAAGAAGACTTACAGTAGAGCTCAAAAATCTGAGACCAAATTAGAAGAAATGAGGCAGCAGAGGATGGGGGTGTGGCAGCGGACACTAGGGGCGGAGGGTGGAGGGTGTGGCAGCGGCGGGTGGGGACGGAGGGTGTGGGGGCAGGCGGAGGGGGGGTGTGTGGCAGCGGCGGGTGGGGGCGGAGGGTGTGGGGGCGGTCGGAGGGTGTGGGGGCGGGCGAGCGGGTTTCGGAGTGTGGCAGCGAAGGCAGGTGGGGGAATGTGGCAGCGGCGGTGGGTGGGGGAGTGTGGATGCGGCGGCGGCGGCGGGTTGGAAGGAGAAGAGAGGGGCGGCGGCGGCGGCGGCGGCGGCGGCAGGTTGGAAGGAGAAGAGAGGAGCGGCGGCGGCGGGTTGGAAGGAGAAGAGAGGAGAGGGATTATGGGTTTGGGGGTTTTATGAAGAGAGGAGAGGAAGTGAGGAGAGAGGGTTTTACGAAGGATATCGGTTAAGGGTATTTTGGGAATTAAATTGGGCTCATTAAGAAATTCTACCACTTCTTAAACTTAAACTGGGCTCACTAGGAAATCTGGGCTCACTAGGAAAAAAGTTGTGCCCCTTTAGAAGTTCCCCATGTGCCTCGCACAACCCATTGGGCATGCTTGTGTGTGGGGCGGCCCATGCAAAAGCCGGTGCTCTTAGGGATGGCCTACCTCGAGTGAGCCGGGCTAGACCTATGCCGAGTTGGGTCAACTCGCCATTAAAAATAATTAATTTTGTAAAGATAAATTTTTTTTTTTAATAATTACCAAATTTTTTTTTTTTAATAATTACCAAAAATTCTTTAAAAATAGATTACTTAGCATTATAAATTCTAAAAAACTATAAAAAAAATCTTAAAAAATTATTAAAAAATTAAAAATTAGAAAATAAGACATAATTGATTCAATATAGGCTATTTAACATTATAAATTATACAAATTGTAATAACGATCAAATTAAATATTAAATGGAAAATTTTTGTTGCGCTCAAAGTTTAAAAATAATATATTTTGACTCTATAAGGACTAATTGGAATATCATACGAATCTCGAAAAGAGGGGAGAGAATATTAACCATCACACTTAATTTGTTCTCTGTATTAATCTATAGTCTTATGAATCCTAAGAGAGATACATAGATAAAAATAAAAAATTATAATTATTGTAGCGTCTCATTCTCATACACTAGAGTCTTCATTTTCATTTAACATCTGATAAGTTTTCCATGTCGAGACCATTTACTCAGTTTTTGGCTTATATCGTCCGTATCAAATCAGTTCTTCAGACAGATGCACATCTCCAACATGCTTGTAGTCATTAAGTTTCTCCACTCTATCAGTATTCGACTACCTACATTAAAAGTAGATTTCAATAGAAAACACATACCTACATTAAAAGTAGATTTCAATAGAAAACACATAATAAATTTTTTTCTGTGATTTCCACTGTGACAAAATGTCACATTTTTATACTTGTCTTGCAAGAACTGCAATGCAATACGATCAATGAGTGAAAACTAATTAAATAATGTATGAGATATTTTTGTTTTTTATGGTGATAATAACCACAAAATAATTTATTTTTTATGTTTCTCTCAGATAAAGCATGTTGACATACTGATGTTGGGAGTTTATTTCAGTATAAATCTTCGTATATAGGGTACATATTATCTAAATACGCCTTGATTTCAGGAAGTATAGATAAAATATCATGATCATAATTTATATTTTATAAAATTCTTAAATTAAAAAAAGACCTACTAACTTACAACTAAATCCATAACAGCTCCAAAATAAATAAAAAAATATCTTCGTATACAAAGTGGTTGTTATATTTAATTTCTATAGGAGCAACAATATCTTGAAGAAATTTACTTTCTCTTGATTCTGAAAATAATTTACAGTTAAAATATAAAGTACTAAATAAATAATTGGCAATAAGTTCTAGCAATATTTTTAACGCATTTTCAGAAATTCCAAAAAAATAACAAATAGCCGCAGCGGTCTAGGGTCCATTTTCCCTAGCCCAAGCATGACCCACCTATGGGGCGCAGAAGGGCCGCCCCAGGCCCACCTGCTTCCCATGTCTTGCCCCGATACGTGCCGTGTGTGCCAACATGTACCGCCCAGCCCATTTACTGCCCTTAGCTTCGCGTGTGAGAATGCATATCTTTCTCTTTATAGACAATGTTCTTGCCCTTGTGATATTGAGGTGATCTACGAAATACCTCATTGTCTCTGATTCCTCTATTTCATGTTCATTCTTGCCCACTCACTTCCACATCACCTTCATCTCCTCTAGAAGCTCACAGAAATCAAGGTTTGAAAACAAACCGCCATGCTCACGATACGTTGTTTATATTGATTGAGTTTACGGGATACCAACGCTACGGAATCCATCCATAAACCTGTCACCCCCGGTGACCTTCGTCACCAAAGCGTCAAGACTCCGATAGGCTACCCATCATCTCACATATTAGAGCACAAACAGTCTTGTATCCTTCACTGATCAGGCCATACAAGCCTCTTGCGCTAATGCGGCGCTGAGGATACGCATCTATAGCTATCCCAGTGGGGGTGCATGTCAATATTATATAAAAGAAAACAGAAGGTCAACTCTTTATGGCAATTGCCTTGTTGAAGGTCTTACAGCTTTCACTATGGAGCTTAGCTTCAGATTAGCAACAAAATTTGATAACCCATCGCCGCTCATCTCAAGGTAACCTGCGAAAATGTACAATATTCTTGATGTCGTTTAGATTGATGCAGTCATTGCAGAGTAAAGAGATGCCAAAATGAGAGCTTGTCTCTACTGAATCAAATTCACATCCCACTATTCAAGTGAATATGGATCCAGCTGTGGGCTACTTTCATCTGAAAATGGCCGACTATTTCTTTTCAAATCTTAATTTCGTCCCAATCAGATAAATCAAAAGAGGGCGATGGATGTGAATAAAAAGTTGAGTCAACACCTATCAACTTAAGATTTTGGATTGGATTAGTATTTATCGTAACCAAATTTTAATGGATATAGAGTTCTGGAACTACTTAATTTTATGTGTAGATCAAGTTTAAGAATGAGAAGAGTAATTTATGTGTGCAGATCAAGTTTAGTGATGATAAAGATGACTAGCAGTTACCAGTTAGCATGGTGCCTCAACAAATTGCTTTTTGGGCCTTCGATTTATTGAGACGGAGAAAATTATACTCATTTTTGTTGCTAGAGCTTGTGAATGTATGAAAGTCAACTGAAAGCCTCAGATTCAGATGAAAGCTAGCTGTTCTTACAATTTTCATTTGCCAACTGAAAACCACTTGAGGATCGAAAACCACTATACATGATAGAAATTTCTCTAGAAACTAATAGGTTGCTTTTGCGTTAAAAAAAGTTGGGGACTTTATGTATAAAACAATATGAATGAAAGTAGTTATCAAAGTAATAATTACTATTAACAGAATTTTTTTTCTTTAAAGAATAAACAATGGGTAGATTCCCTGGCATTCCCCAATTAGCTCTTAACGAAACTAGGTAAATATTTATAAGGTTACATAATGTCATCGCTCTATAAGAAGAGGACTAGCTACATAGTAAAAACTACACAGTAAGAAGAGCAAATACAAATATCACAACAAATAGTCTTTCTGTAGTTGCTTGTCCTACATATAAGAATCCGATGATCTCTAATCTTTAGAGGACTCTCACCCTCTGAGCCTCTGATTCTCAAACTCAACTGCTCTTAGGGACTCCCCCATGATGGGTTGCTGCGGTTCCTCTCTGTCATCTTAACTCTAGCAAATGAAACTTGTTTGTACTACTACAATAATGTGAAATATGACTTTATCTAATTCTCTTTTGTTTTGGTTTTGAATTCTGTGTTCTTGATATCGCCCTCCTACGTATTTAGTAAGCAATGCTTTCATGCTCGGTCTTTTTTTTTTTTTGATCCGACGACAGACTTTGCTTTCTCAACCACTGAGCCATACATGCCTCGTATCTATCTTAATGCGGTTCCAAGGACTCGCGTCCAGAGCTATTCTAGCGGTGGACAATGTCAATATTACAGGAAAGGGCAAAAAAAAAAAAAAAAAAGGCTAGTTCTTTGTGGCAAGCTAAGCGTCTCGTCTTAGCTTTTATAGCTTTCATCATGGAGCTTAGCGTCTATTAACAACAAAATTTGACAACCCATCACCGCTCATCTCTGTGTAAACTGCGAACATGTACAATGTTCTTGATGCCCATAGTCTTTTGATTGATACTGAAACTATTGGTGATCGTCCCCGAATAAAGCAAGAGAAGCTAAGATGAGAGCTTGTGTCTATCGAATCAAATCCTTATCCCACTGAATATGGATCCATCTGTGAGCTTGAGCTTTTAGGCCCTCCGCCTTCTATATAAGCCGTCCTTCTTCTTCATTTCAAGCACACACCTCTCTCAGTTGAGTTCCACTTTCGTCTGAGAATGGCCAGCTACCTCCTCTTCAAAGTTTTTGCCGTCGCTGCTCTCTTCATCGCAGGCGTCTGTGCAGAAAACTTCTCCTCCGACCTTGATGTGAGCGGGAACGCAAATGTGCAGGAAGGTGGAAGCCAACTGCAGCTCACCCTCGATCCGGCGGGTGGCTCCTCAGCCCAATCCAGGCAGCAGTATCTTTATGGAAGGTTCGACATGCGCATAAAGGCTGTCCCTGGTTACTCCGCTGGAACCGTCACTTCCTATTTTGTAAGTAAATTAACAATTATATCTAGCTAGTCATTCTTATCTACAAATATCTATGATCAAGAACTTTGAGCTATGTATTTAACATATGCATATATGTATGACTAATGCAGCTTTGCTCGCCTCGGCCCAACAATGATGAGATTGACTTCGAGCTCTTAGGGAACGTAACTGGAGAGCCCTACCTGTTGCACACCAATCTGTGGACGAGCGGAGTAGGCAACAGGGAGGAGCAGATGAACCTTTGGTTTGACCCCAGTGCCGACTTCCACACCTACACCTTCATATGGAATCCCCACAACATACTGTAAGAATGCATGCAACATATATATATATAGTAGAGTCTATTCTCTTAATCTAATTAGAAACAAACTTATCTATACAACAAGAGAAGAGACCATAGTCGCTCATAAAATCGGCGACCAATTACTTACAACTACTAGAATGTATCGCTAGTGTCGTCCCAGTTACGTGTGCAGCTTATATTTGGTAGCTGATACAATATCATCAACTAGTCGGAATACCAAAATACGATGAAGAGGCTCTAAACTAAATAAATATGTGTATACACGTACATGTGCAGGTGGTTGGTCGATGACACGCCCGTGAGAGTATACAGAAACATAGAGGGGGTGCCATACTTGAGCAACCAATTCTTACGAACCACTGCAGCCGTTTGGAATGGTGACGAGTGGGCTACAAGGAGAGGGCAGGTGAAGATCGACTGGAGCCAGGGGCCTTTCACAGCAACCTTCCGCGATTACCACTCTGATGCGTGTGTTTCCTCAGATGGCGGCTCCAGCTGCTCTCCTAACAGAGGTGAGTGGTGGGATTCGACCTTCGATGACGCTCAGGCTGCCAAGCTCAGGGCGTTAAGGGAGCAATATTTGGTCTACGACTATTGCACGGACACCGCAAAGTATCCACAAGGATTCCCTCCTGAGTGCTCCCTTAGGCCGTAACCAGTGATCTTAATGTAAAAATATAGTGGCAATAACGGAACTATGGTCAGGAATGCGTTTGTTGTGGACTATGAGAATAAATAAGGAATGCACCATGTGCAATGCAAAGAAGAGAATAAAGATATGAGAACTAATTGGCGTAAATGGGCTATGTTTATATATATATATATATATATATATATATATATATATATATATATATATATATATATATATATTATGATTTCGACCTCTTGAGATTCACTCATACCCAATTTCTTAGATTTTAGTTTTGATTTAGAGTTCACATAAAAGTAACAGTTTTCAATGAATAAAACATTTTGTGCCCACTTTTCATAGGTAAATATACTTTAAAAATTTAAGAAATTTGATCTGAAAGAAGTTAAGAAGATAGTAATACTAATTCTAGAAAAAATTTGAATAAAAATTATTGGACCGCTATATTTTTACTGCTAGTACGTAACTTTTTCTGAGCTAGCAACTTGTTGTGTAGGTGGTGTTTCTTCAAATCCATTGACTAAACAAACTCAAGCCTCCTACTGTAAGCAAGAGAAGTGTCAATTTCAAAAATCTATATCTCAATTTGAAATTTGAATTCAAATTCGGCATCCAAGAATTTGACCCTGTTCAGATTTTTCTATTATTTATTTATTTGAGTTTATTATAGAAACTATCGATGTATTATTGGAAATGTATTACTAATGTCCTTTATAAAAAAAAAAAATTATAGCAAGACTATCTAATAAGTGTAACAAAAAAACTATTATCTTTTGTTGCACTTGTACCGCTATCGGAGTCTCTCTGCAAATTTTTTTTTAGTGAAGTATTAGTGTTATAGCTGCAATAGTATAGGGATAGTTGTTACAATTAACCTTATTTATTCTTTATTATCTTTTCATAGGTGAGAATCTACTGGCATATGAGCTCTAAGTCAGGTAATAACGTGTGCCACAGTTTCTTTTGATGAGTAAGGTTAATTTTCTGTTTTTCAATCATCAAATATTGAGGTTTTATTAGTTTTTATCCAAACTAAGGAGTATAAAGTTTACCCTTTTTTATGTCATTTAATTTCTCTAGTTTCTCTTAGCTAATCCAAAATTATGGAACGATAAGAAATCAGTGTAATTCAATAATTTGTTTAGAGTCATTAAAACATTGCTATTTCGTTTCTTTTCATATAAAAGTGCAACAAACTAACTAGAATACCAGCATCAAGAAATTTAGTATTTCAAAAATAAGATTTTTCTTATTTAATAATTTTGTAGGCCTAATATTGTCTACAGTATTTTTTTTTTTCGACATTTGAAATGAAACAACCTACTTAGAGTACTGCTATCAAGAAATTTATTTTGCTCCAAATAGTTTTTTTTTTTTTTTTTAAATACGGTAGGACTAATATTATATCAATTTCGGATTGTTACAGCTAACATGTAATTAGTATAAAAAGTCTCATTTCACATCAATGGATTGAGATCAATTTCAACTCATTAAAATTATATATTTTTATTTTCTTATGATTTTATTTTAAAAATTGTTTTCACATGCATTTCACGTATTTTTCCTAATATAGAAATGAAAACAAAAGGTTATTTAATTATAGACCCTCGGAGTAGTCTTGTATTCGCTGCCAAGGGAGTCTGTGCCACTTAATTTATGTGTGCATATATATGGATTACTCTATTCCTCCTCTTTTTCTCCTCTCTTCTTCTTTTCTTCATTATTCATCTTTTCTCTTCCTTTTTTCTTCCTCCTCTTTTCTTCATTGGGAAAAGAGAGGAGGAAGAAAGGAGGAGAAGAGAGAAGGAATAATGAAGAAAATGAGAAGAGAGGAGGAAGAGAAATAATGAATAAGGAGGGGTAAAATGGTAATATCAAGTCAAAAATTAAAGAAGGTTAGGGAGGGGGACTAAATTGTAGTAACTTAGGAGATTTGGGGGACTAAATCCTAAATATGAAGATTTTGACACTAAATCATAATATATATAGATTTGAGGGACAAACCAGTAAATACCCCAATCCTAAAATATTATTTATCGCTATCTTTATTAACTATTTAGAAAAATTCAAATTTTTTTGCCAATTAATCTGTTTCTCTCACTTGCTATAAAATCTGTACACATGTTATCTTTTCTTTCACGTATGTCAAATATAAACCTCAGAGAAGTGACTACATAGAAAACGAACATCTTGAAATAACTTGATATATATACATTATTAATCCCCAATCTCTCGTCTAATATCAAAACTTGCGCGTTTTCTATCTATCAAAAGGAAAAAAAAATACATATTTTTAAATTGACTATAAAACCATGATTGTACATGTTATAAAGCCAAAAAAGCAAATAGGGAAAAATAATTAGAGTAAATGATGAACTTTTTATTTTTATTTTTTTGGCTAATTTCGAATCTACGTCCAAAGAAAGGAATTAGACTATTTTTCTATAATACGATACTTCTGGCAAACTCTTTAAACTTGGAAGCCACTGTCGACGGCGACCAACCTCCACCGTCGACAATCCTTGCATTTCCATCAGCTTTCGTCCGACGGCCAGAGCTCTCAAATCCTTCTTGGTGATCACAATCTTGATCCTTGTGCAAGACGATTCTTTCAAAACCTCCTTCTTGTAGGCGAGATTCGATGTCTCCACTTCCGAGCTTCTCAACGACCGTATGGGGCTCGGAAGCTCATCAAGTACATCATCTTCGGACCAATGTCTCTCCGGCTTCAGGCTATTTCCCATCGGTATATTGCTTGATATGTCTCTCTTGCGTTCGTCAAATTGTTGTTTGTAGATTGTTATCGTTTGTACAGTATATATATAGAATTGAAAATGTTCAATAACTGATCATATAATCTGTTCAAATGAAAAGAATTGAACATATTTATAAATTATGCGAGTTTATGGACCGAGTTTGAGAGTTGAAATTGTCATAAAAGACCGGCGTCTACTCTCAAATGTTGAATTAATTTACATTATTTCTAATTTATACACATTGTCACGGATAAATATATTATATTAAAGTACCGTTGGTATCTTCGAAAAAGGAAACAAATAGTTTAGAGGGTTAATTGCGGTCAGCACTTTTATATTATAAAGATAGTAGGTAGTTTAAAAGTTTTAGTTTAGTATTCGTTAACAGTTTGCTATCCTCATTTTTTTATTTAACTTAAACTGTATTTTATTTATGAAATTTCTGAATTATCCTCCTCTGGACATGTTCTGGATGAGTTTTTAGTGAGAGAGAGGAGAGTAATTTTGAGATTTTCATAAAAAAATATGCAAATTAAGTTTTACAGAGATGAAAATAACAAATTATTAACTAACAGTTTTAGGAGTTTAGAGACGAAAATGAGATTTTTAAATTTGATAGGTAATAAGTTACACTAACTCTATAGTATTGAGGGTCTCACAACAATTAATTCTATTTTAAAATAGACAAAGATGTTGGATTCTAGAGATTCTGCATGAACTAAATGATAGTCCTTCCAAAAATATGTATACAAGTCATCCATTCAGTTTGCAGTCCAGTTCCTCATAACCACATTATTATATTTTTATGTCTTAACTTTAATTTGGGAGGTTCATTATATTAATTTTGTAAGTTGTGTCAGTATTTTGCCAGAAAGTTAAATTTTATTGAAATTTGTACAATAAAAACGATTGTCCGTTTACACAAGATAAGAAAAGTGATTTCCTCTTTATTTAGTGTCAGGTTCTGTTGTAACTGTAGAGAACGATCTTTCTCTCCATTAACAGTTTGAAAAAGTTTTTCAGTTGGCAAATTCAAAACTCTTAAATGCAAGAGCTCTAAATTTTAGTACAACTGCTCAAATAGAGTTGATTAACTAAGTAATCAAGTCTCTGGTGTGTTAACCTCTTTTTTCGACCTAACATTTGGCTATTTATAGAGATTTGGAGACATTTGAATTTGTGCAACTATCCAATTAATGACCTCCTTGATTGATGATTAATTCTCTGTCTTTTAATCTGTTTAATTTATATTAAATCCCCAGGATTTGTAACCGATGTCTTCAATCCTCTGGAGTTGTAACTGAAACACAGATCTTAACTTTTAGATCCACATTTTGCCTTCTGGTAGCTTGCGTGGTATGCTCATACCTGCGTTTGCGTGTCAATGGGGACGGTTTTATCCTCTTGAAGCTCTGAAGTGAAAACGCGACTCTCTAGGGTTCACATTTTTAATTATATTTAGCTCTGATTATGAGCTCAAAAGATAGCTAAAAATGAGGATATCCCTTTATTGATGATCTACGCGTTAACTTTTCAGCTGAACATATGTTTGTACGAAAACGTGGTTTATCTTGGGCTTTTATAAGCCTTTGTGGGCTACATCGCAACCTTGTATTTAAGTCGCGGATTAGATTCGCGTTTGTATTGAAACACGATTTTAAGGGTTTGCGCGGATCTCTCTGAACGAGAATTCGCATTTGAGTATAAAAAGAAATAACATTATATTTTTAAGATTTTGAAAACAACATACGACTCTGAGGGATCTGCGTTTATTAATCTTTACGTAGCCTAATATGCGGATCACTCTGGATGAGGATCCCCATTTTGGCTGTGGGAAATGAGTACCTCGACTTCGTAAGAGTCGCGTTTTAGCCTTTTCTGGCTCTACAAACGGATCTCTCTTTAGTAAATAATCCGCGTGTTTTGGCTAAAACTATATATCCTTCTTTTTTTGTTCTTTTCTCAAAAAAATTGCCAACAAAATGCCTTTCTTGGCTCTACACGTAGATATCTCTTTGGTAGATGATCCACATGTTTGGATTAAAACTATAAACCCTTCTTTTTTTGTTTTTTTCTCAAGAATTTTCGCCAATAGTTAGATGTCGAATCAATCACCTCTGATAGAAAAGATCAATTTTAATTCATCAAGTCAGTACTAATTCTCTGATAAGCGAAATTAATTCACCAAGTAAAGTAAACGCCAAACATCTGATAATCAGAAATTAAACCATCAAGTTAACATAATACATCTGATGGAAAATTATTCTCCTATGGAGTTAAATATTATACTCTATCAAATTAACAATATACTTCTGGTTGCTTTCTTTATTTCATTAAGTCTAATAACAACCTCCGATAAATTTATTTTATTTTTGACATCGTCAAAGTGCAACAACCATAATTTCTAACAAATAAATCAAGTTTATCTTATCATATTCAATAGTAAATCTCTGATAAATTCTCTTTGTTTCAATACATTTATCGGTACACATGTTGAATCAACCCCTTTGCTACATTCAAAATTATATCTAAAGCAAATTCTTTAACACATTCAATAATATATTTACGTTAAATTTTTGAGATTTCTTGATACAGTAAATATCGCACCTCCATCGAGTAATTCAAATTTCTTTGCTATGTCTTTAGCAAATAATTTGACATCAATATTGTAACTTCATCAAGTCAATTTAGTTGTAATGTTCAATGGTACACCTCTTGCAAACGGATCGACAATTTCAACAATATACCGAAAATGGGTTCACTGCCCCATTTGATATCGAGTACAGTTGAAATCTTAATTCTAAACGGTTGCATCATATGTTACCATCATGTAGAGTGGGAGTTTCTTAAGGAGCACACCAATTTTCCTAGTGAGCTCACTGTCCAACTGAAAGATCTTGGCGATAAAAAATTATTTAGTGGGCTCACTAGAAAAAGTGGTGTGCTCCTTTGGAAAGTCCCTGTAAAGTTTGGGTTTATCCCAACCCAAGTTGCACCCTGGGAGGATAGATTGAAAAAAAAAAAAAAAAATATATATATATATATATATATGAGAAAACCGGAAATACACCGGCGGTGAAGGAAGTTTCCTTCACCGCCGCATAGGTGGCCCAATAAAATTATTACACGTAGTGTTATTTAAGAGAATTCATTTATTTGTTAGCTTGAATGATGCCCCGTGTTATAATTTTATTGGGCCACCTAAGCGGCAGTGAAGGGAGTCTCTCTCTCTCTCTATATATATATATGAATGAGGTGCTTTTGGAAATAAACAAGCAAATGAAGGGGGTCAATAAAATTTCTCCAGCGAAGTTGGGTTTTATTGTACTCGCTCTCTCAAGGGAAATTCTAAATGCGCACTACAATTGACTCAGTGAGCACCATTTTCCCCGATGTTGTATAGATGATTAAAGTTAGAGCTCTCAGAAAACTTAATGTATGTGTGTATATCTGTGGATCGCTCTACTAGATGATTAAAGATGGAGTTATCACAAAACTTAGTTTAAAAACTCAACCAATGAAGATTGTTTTATATGAAAGAATATCAGTAAAGTTGATATCTTATCATGAGTTTCTAATCATAATCATCTAAAATAATATCAAAATCCAATAAAACAATAAATTTTACCAATTTCTGATGCCTGATAATACGTATTTCCTTGAAAAACAGGTCATAACTACAATAAAATAAAAAAATAAAAAAAAAAAAAAACAAGAAGAAGAAGAAAATCCTCACTATCAGACTGGCTTTTGCTCTTCAAAATATAAATCCCTCCTATTATAACCATAATCCGCAGGGTTTTAATGTGGTTTTAACCATAACCCCTCTCTTTCGACTTGCGTTTAAGTTTGGGTTAGGTACTTTGAGATGCAGATAAGAGAAAAAGAGCAATTCATTCTAAACGAAGTTATTATTTACAAAAGAGATATATATTCTCAAAAACACATTCACAAGTAGAGAGTAACAGCACCAGATAGAGACATATGCACACGAATCATTGCATTGCGAGAGATATGTAATAATAGGAATAGATATCATCTACTAGATTAATCATGACAACAGCAACAAGAATAATATTAGCTGTTAAACAAACAGGATACAACATTGAATATATATGCAGAATAGTATATATTCATCCAGAATAAAGAATCACAAACTGAGAACTAATACTAATGGAGCACTCCTTGTTTTCGTTATATTAAATTGAAAGAAATATTTTTCTCATTTGGACAGATCAATTATAACAAGAAAAAAGGAGGAAAAAAAAATTAATAATGAAAAGACACCTGCTTCCAAATACATGAAAAATCTATATCCTCTTAATATCCAAATCAAAAAACGCAAACTACATAACATAATTTAGTTCCCTATTCATCACTGCTACCAACCCTCTCTAGCTGAAGATATACAATCATAAAATCAACAGATAAAATATACAAAAAAGGTGGAGTAGAGAAGAATATGCATTGGAGAGCACCTAAGTACAACAAGCCAAAAGAATATGTAAATAGAATAGAGTTTCTGTTCACTGATCCTACGAGCTCCCAACTTTATTAATACCAGGTTTGCTGGGCTTGGACTTTGCCATACTAACAAGATCACCAAAAAGCTTATCTTCCGCCTTTGGTTGCTTGTTGGGCTGGTAAGAGGTGGAAGAAGGAACGTGGACGTAGGAGGGGCTTGTGCTTGTATATGTGCTGTTGTCTTGCATGGATAGGCCATACATTCTCTGAGAGAGCTCATTTGGGCCTCCATAAAAGTATGATTGTCCTCTCTGATCATAGAACGGGGCATTTGGTTGTTGTCCATATCCATATGATCCCATCATTATTTGACCTCCATACATGGCCTGTTGTGACATCATACCTGAAAACTGCCCAACTTGCATTGGCTGGGGATACATGCCTCCTACTTGGCTATTTTGCATTGGAAATGGGTATGTGCCCACATACTGGACGTTCTGCATAGGTTGAGGTTGCATGCCTCCAAACTGTCCAGTTTGAATAAAATTGGGTTGCACCCCTCCCATCTGACCATTCTGTATTGCTTGTGAATCCTGAAGAGCTAATTGATTATTCTGCGTAGGCTGAGCTTCCCAGGGCGGTGGAGGAAGGGCTCCATTCTGACTGGTGCTGTCTGTTTAATATAAATTTGTTACAGTTTCATCATAAACACAAATTTTTGTTATAGACAATGATAACACTACATAACTTTAAGTCCAAATTTGGAAGGACAAAAATTAAAAGTAGTAGTTTTCAAACCAGCACCAAGAGTAACTGCTTCTTAGTTCTTACATAACTTATCTGTTGGGAGTTTATATTGCATTACTAGTCAATATGTACTTTAGTATCATTCTGAGTAGTCAGACACCTCTGCTGAGTAAATTCATAACAAGCTTACTAAAAGCAGAGGTAGAAGAATTTAAGGTTATATAAATGCTACTTAATTTGTTGAGATATATGGGCTGCATTTGATTTATTATTCTAAAATCAGTTTGAAGGTTGTAGGCTTCAAAGTTAAGCCACTAAAAAATTGCTTATACTAAACAGCTGCTTATATACGCTTACTAAAAGACTGTAAGCAAGAAGTGGAGTAGAAAAAGTCTAGGGACGGCAATAGAAGGAAACTTTCACAAACTAATAAATATCCACCTAAAGGGAAAATGAATTCTCTCTCAAAGCTTCTAGGAAGCTCCCAGTCCAAATACAGATAAATTTGTGTTTATCAAACCACCAAACATTGCAAAATTTTATAAACTTCCCTTATATAAAAACATGACTGAAAACACTGCAATGTAAAAAAGCTTATAGTTATTAAGAAAGTAGGGAGAACGTACTGTAATCAAGTGCCTGCAGTTGGCTGTTCCATGCAGAATTTGCATGGTTTATTTGTGCTCCCTGGGCATAAGCCGCCTGCCCAAAACTAAGAGATCCAGAGTTTGGGATGCCTCCATTGGAATAAAAAGGTGGTGGCTGCTGCAGCTGAGACTGAGACTGAAGCTGTGATCCAGCAGGGTTAGCAAGACTGTTATTGCTGGTGCTGTTGTTTTGAGGAAACATGTCTGCAAGTGCCAAGACATTCTGATCAGATGGGGAGAGTGAAATAGGCTCGCTAACAGGAACAAGAGCCAGTAGATTCTCTGCGGCAGGTTTATTGTAATCATCCCCGCTGAGAAGATCAATGAGAGGATCAGCCTTTCCTAAAGGGGTTGATGAACCATTGGACACTGGAGGTGCAGGTAAGGCTAACTGCTGAAGAGGAGGTTGACTATTTGTGCTTGTGCTTGCAGCAGATCTACAAATGCGAGAAACAGATAACGAACAACAAAGAAAGCTGTTAACTGAATCTTTTGTTTAGATAAAACAAGTTTATTGAATTGCATCACCGATGCAAAAGGGAGTGATGCAATGCAGCCAGAACTAGAAGTCTCACCTAGTAAACTTGTGTTCGGAGTTTGAGATCTAGCTTTTGAAGAATGAGTATAGAGAAAGGGTGCGAGTAATATTTTCTCCCAATGTTGAAAATAATGGATTATGAAATCTGTTATATTGCATTATGATACCTAACAGAAAGTTAACGTTATCTAATAGTTGAAAATAACTTAATGCACTGCAACGATGCGTTTTTTATGTTATATTACATTAAATTACGTTATGTTATGTTATTTGCAATAAATTTTTTTAGTAATTTTCAAACTACTGTTTATTATGTATTTTAATTGTTAGCAAATTGTTGCAGTTCTTTTTACTTGATTACCAGTTGTTTGCTTATTTAATTGCTTGTGAAATTGTTAATTTGCTAATTTTGGATTATTTCCTCATTTGCTTAGTTGTTGTTGTTGTCGTCCTATTTGCTTGTCATTGTTCCTCCCTAGTTACCAAAATTTCTTAATTGCTGGTTCAATTGGAATCTTAGCTAAACTAAAATGAATAATTGCAAACAAGATAAATTGAGCATTACAAAATATAAATTACAATATTGGAAATAGTTGAAAATAAATTTGAAATCTTGTGTTCTTGTTTAAATAATTAAAAAAGATCAGAGCACGAACAACATGCTAATTACCTTTGATCTGGCTGTCTGTCCTTGTTTGAAGTTGTAGAATTTTCAACATCCACCAGTGACTGAAGGGATTTTGGTTTCTCCGTGCGGACAACAATTCCCGCAGCGATAGCATCATGTTTTGCTAAAACTCGCTGCAAATCATCATTGAGAGCAAGTCCCTGACAAAGAACCTCCTCATCCCTAGATTTAGTCGGAAAAGGTATCAGGAATTTTAACTGAAGTACCCAACACACATCAGGACATTTAGCAAACTACTAAACAAAGATACATGCACATTCATACAAATATTGCAAATAACACTAGCATTAACAGGCTGAACTCAAAAGCAGCTATTTTGTAGGATTAAAAGACAGCAAAAAGGAAAGTCCATTGATAAATCCAGGGAGCAGAAAATTTATAAATGGAAAAGAAAGAGGAAATTTACTTTATACAAATATAAAGGAGAAGTACTTAAAAAACAGAGAGATTCTTCCAAGTAAAATAAGAAAAATGGCAAGTGCACTAACTGAAAAGTGATATTACAGGTATTAAGATATCCTTGGTCACAAGAAACATACAATACACCAAAAAAGTGAAAGGAGAAGGAGACAACATTCTATTACAAACATTTTAACAATTGAATGCAAATGGAAAAGATAGGAAATTTACTTGATAAAAATGCAAAGGAGTACTTTAAAAACAGAGAGATTCTTCCAAGTAAAATTAGAAAAATGGCAAGTGCCTTAACTGAAAACTGATATTACAAGAATTAAGATATCCTTGGTCTCAAGAAGCATACAATACACCAAAAATGAAAAAGGAGAAGGAGATATCATTCTATTACAAGCATTTTAACATTTGAAAGTGACTATCTTAGACAAGTAATGCTAAGAGGTCTTACGAGGTTGTGTTTACAAGCTGGACCACTCTCTGCTTGTACGTACGGCACTGTTCAACAAGGTCAACAATAACCTCCTGTTTCAGTCCCTGTATACCAGTATTAAGAAAGTGTCAGAGGTTCTGGGTTTCACCCAAATTTACATAGGAAAGTCAATCTAATAACACAGGTAGAAACCTGTTTCTGCAAATGCTTATAACATGAAAAACCAAAATTTAGTCCATATTTTATTTCTGTAGTTGTGATTATTGGTGTCAAACAATGACATCAGAATAAATAGCCAACTCTTCTTCTGTCACATGGCTATTCACTCGTTTAGGCAGCAAAGGCTCGTGCTTACATTTTTTTTCCCAATGTTAGGTTAAAACCAATACCTCAATAACAGAAGGTGTCTTGGATAACAAGGTATATCATAGGAACTGTGTACCTCTCGGTTTCCAGGATCCAAGGCATTCAGCATTTCTGCGAGAACATCCATGATTCCACGAGCATTTTGAATTTCATTGAGGCTGGAAAAATAAACTAATCTAAGAGTGGAAAGGTAAAACATAATAACTCATGATACAGAACTGGCATCTCACATTTCTGAAAGGATACAGAAACATAAATTAATGCACAAACCATACAATAAAAGAATAACAAGGCTAGCAATCCAATATTTCCAATTTGCAAACCACCACATTAATCTTTGCCATGCAATAGTTTCTTTTAAGGGCCACACCTCCATTAATAACTAACAATTATCTAATCTAATGTTCATCTTGCTATATCCTATTTATAGCTGATACTTCCAAAACGACCTCAATACTATGGTCATATCAAGGTGATAAATCAACCCGGAAGAAAAAACGATGGGGTATGTTAAATTAAATTGGGAAAATAAGATAGTTGTACCAAAAATGAACCAGCTCAAAGTCATCTCAATTAAGACCATAAAGTCTAGTTAAATTTAAACTAAAATACCTCACCATGTTGCTGATCATCTTGTGCTTTTTCCTAACCTAGAACAGTTCATGGGTTAAAAAAAGTTCATTGTCTTGAAATAGGTGGCAAACTATGTCATATTACCATGTTGCATTATGGAATAAGTTCCTTGGATATATACACTCTAACCCTTTACCCAAAACTCCTTTGAAAATTAAAAGTGTGCTATGTGGTGTTTAATTGACAATGTAGAGTATATGTAGGCATTTTGAGAAGTGTCTTTAGTGGTGGAATATTGATGTTAATAAGTAGTTTAATATGCGTAGAGTATATGTAGGAACTTGGAGTGCCTGTTCAGTTAAATGTTGATGTTGTTAGTAACTCACTAGTAGAACTACTTTATTTTTCCCTGTTTAACTGTCGTAATTTAATTACTTGCAACGTGTTACTGAATTATGTATTTTTTTCCACTACATCCACCTTGTGATGTAACAAATTGTATCCAGTAGAAGATACATAATTGATAACGTTGCAATAGTGAATTATTGGTTATTTAATTTCTCAAAATTTTAAATCATAATGCCCCCACCCCTCCCCCCAACCTAAAAACAAAACCACTTATATTTCTTGGAACTTTGCCCTAATTTTACGAAAAAGAATTCTTCTACCAGATGCAAGGGATATCGGGGCCATATAATCTGATTATGTAGTGTGTGGCAACAGAATACACGTATACGACTTAGACTTTAAAATAATGGCTTCTAGAAACTTTAGTACATGTATGGGTAATGATAATGAAGTGGAAAAGACAAAACCATGTCATCTCTGAGTTTCCAACTATCCTTTAGTTCCTTAATTTAGGAGGACAAACAAGCTATGAGCATGGAGCTGTAATGAAAGGACCGGTGTCCTGTTGCAGGAAAAGTGTAAAGAAGTAGGGAGATGCAATCCATTTCCAATATCTGAGCCTGCATCCCGTGCCCTTCCTTTTGCATTCTCTTCCTATTAATACCCCTCACACATGTTCCTTTTGTTCTTTGGACCCCGAGGGATATTTGCTAAATTTACTTTAGTTCCACTTTTTTTACTGCCTGGCAAGGTTTAAGATCATGGAATCATTAAGGTATTCGCCGATGGTTTGTGATATTGAAAAATAGCAAAGTTGGATGTACCATATCCACAATATCTGGCGTATCATATAAGCAATAACTGCAATTGCAATATTGGTACCAATATTATTGGACATATATACTAAAATGGACACCCCAAATCAAACAATATTTGCAATATGTTAATTATAACACCCAAATGAAGCTGTAGGATATAAAGAACTATATGATAAATAACTTGTGGTATCATTTCCTTAAAAAAAGTGGTCTTGGGTAATTAAAATTTTACGAGAGAGCTAATGATGTTATTATTTAATTGTTGAGGGCATATATGGGAAAATGAGAATAGATATTATTTGTCTTAAGAGGTGGATGTTGCTAGTGATGGGAATTATTTTCTTTTTTCCGTTGGCTTCTCTCATCAGAAACAAAAGAATAAAGAGTGAAAAGAAAAGATGGAAGATAGAAAGAGAAAATGCATGAGGCTAAGAAGCAGATCTAACGACCCTGCTATTACGAACCCCTATATTTCATTTTACCTGATTAGATCTTGCCTCATGATGAAAATTTCATTTGCTTTCGGTTAATAATTGACCAATGACACACTTTCAATTATGCAAGAGGGAGTGGTTGGGAGAGTACACCCCTCCAATATCCTATTCATAACTCCACCATCCCTCCCACTCTTCTACATGAGTACTTATAGACTAAGTCTTGCATCTTCTCATTTTAGCTCACTCTACACCTTTTCTTCTTCTTCTTCAAGTTATGAGCTCTAACTCCTCAAGGGTTCTAGAGCAAATCCCCTGCATGTCCTCCTTCAAGAACCCTTTGTTCAGATTCGGCAAGGCAAGAAATCGCACATCTATCATTTTAGTAAGCAATAACTCTTCATAATACTCATGGATCCTCTAGTAAAAAATTACATATCTATACTCTTATACTCTTTAGCAAGACATCTTGTTCTCAAGTGCATTACTGCTCACTAGAAAGGTTACGTCTTTTGAACCACAAGTCCAATTAAGTTAATTCTTTTTGGTTTGAAAGATGATTAAAAATCTTATTACTTTTCTTTATATTATTTTCTCAAATTCCAACAATAAACTCATCAAAAATCGACGTAAAGTAGCTTGTTATGCAAAATGCAAGAGTGTTGTCATCTATGTACCATCTCGTTATTTTGACCATAACTTTTGATTTTGAACTCCAAATAAGTTAATTCTAGTCTTGTTTGAAAAAAAAAAAAAAAATCTATTTTCTACATTTTTTATTTCACTTTTCTAATTCTACTTCTAGCTCTTCCAAAATCGAGTTCTAAAGAGTTCCTATTCAGTAACTTATGCGCTAGTAATATCTTCTATGCACAGTAATTACTTGCGTCGAGGTACCTTCTGCGCCGACAATAGTTATTTGTACTGGAGTTATCTTCTACGCCAACACTAGTAACTGTGCCGGCACATTTTTATATGCTGACACTACTAACTGCGCCGTCACTATTCTTCTGCTCCGATACTAGTTAGCTGCATCGGCGTACTCTATCTCTACTGACACTATCTATCGTCACTGACACTCTCTAAGTCTCTATCCTCACTGACACTAGCACCTATCCTTACTGACACTGTCTATCCTCACCAACACTACCTATTCTCGCCAATAATACCTTTCTCATTGACAGTTTGGTTCTTGCATAGTTTACTAAAACCCCCATAATTTTTTATCTCAACCTCCAATTAATTTACATTATTATTAGATTGAAGAAAATTTATATAAGCTATGGCATATTTTTTCTGAAGGAATTTGGAGAATACTTGGATGGCATTAAGTGGTCTCGAGTAGTTAAACTTGAATCATGCAATTCTCATATAAGGTGGATATCTTGAAGGTCTCGAGTCTAACCAATTTATTGTTCTATGAATAGGATTAACAACTAGAGACTAAGAAGATATTTTCCTGGACATTAGGAATTTCTTCGACAATTTACAGTAAATTATATTTTGAAATTTATGGTCTCCTTATTTTCTTTTATTCACCAAATTGTTGTGAACTTGTTTAAGGAAGATGTCATATATAATTGTCAACGTCAATGGTTCGAAATTGTAGGCATAATCGTGTTTCCCATATAAGCAATGTGTGTTGTAGGGTCACTTAATGATTACTCATTAACCATGTACTCGTAATTGGATGTGTAAGCATGCATGAGACGAGTTGCTCGGTTTTGGATTTTTCTCTCATATAGTTGTGTCCATGGATTCAGCACATGCACACATGTATCCTACAATGTGATAGGTTATCATTTACACTCATGTAATGCATTCACTTCATATTAGAATTGATGATATATAGAAAATTAAGCCACAATCTATTGGCTTTTGTAGCTAAGCAACACCCAAGGATGCCACCGTGCCACCATAGGCCATCACAATAGACCTCAGGGACTTCTGCCATTGTAGGCAAGCCAATGTAGGCCCAACCGACCACAGGTTATAGTGAAAAATCATATAATGCGACATTGCAGAACCTTTTCCTTTCATTAGAGCCCACTGCTGCATCATATGATTTGAAGGTGTCGATAATTAGGCATTATACAACAGCAAAATGAGCACTGTGTACAAAGTATTGAATTTAGCCATTCTTAGTTATTGCAAATACTCTTGTTTATTTGGAAAGAGTCTTGGATTCATATACTTAGTATTAATGTTCATATGCTAAGAATTATCCTTGTAAATTGCTTAATATGGTTCACATACTTGTTTACTGTTAACTCACCTCAAGCTGGTAGAATCTGAAGATGTTAGCATGGATGGATATAGTAGTCACTAAAGCAAAGGTCACTCTCGGCTAGTTGTGGTAATAGCAAGGTTTTAAAGCTCGGAATCAATATCAACCAACTGATGGTTTATGGTACTATAAATCTGCTATCTCGGTCGTATTATATCGACAATATCAAAAATATTGTTAGTATTCCGTAAATATTGGCAATATTGATACCAATATATAGAAGCTGTCTTTATGGATACCTCAAAATTCAGCCAATGTTTAAAACCATGGATAGCAGCATTGCTTGTAATTATGATATGTAATAAATTGAGGATTTTGTTTACCTTTGGAGGAATTTTCCTCAAGGCTTGAGAATCAATTTATTATAATAGGATTTGTAGTGTCATAATGAAGCCTTATAGCTTCTCAAGGTAGGAAGCCATGGCCATGTCTCGCACTCAATTCAGAAAATATCATGCAGTTTGAAGGCGTGACAATTAGTATCAACCGAAATTTGAAACCCCGCTGCCTAACTTAGACATTTGTAATATGTAACTTAATTGGGCAAGCTTCTGAAGGGAACCAAATTCTACGTTGTATTTTAGGATGTCTTCTGCCTAAACCGGCGTAATATGGTTAGAATTTTGGTCCATGCCTCACTCCTCACTCTCAACCCAATAACATGAACAAGCAGTATTATTAGCCAACAATGTCGGAATAAAACACTCAAGAACTCCCTCTCCTCTTCCCAGATGGCCTAACTATAAATTAGTAAAAGTTAGATCTTTTTCCTCTTCCATAAACCTTAAGGATCTATAGTCCAAAGTTCTAAATCTCAGAACCTGTGTTGATATCAACCGACATTTTATGGTATCGGATATTGCCCACATCACACGGATCATCAGCAATATAAAAAATGCTGGTTGTAATTGACAAAAATATCAGCAACATTGGCTATATTGCACCAATATTATAGGGTCTATATAATATCAGAAACCCCAAAATCTGAAATAATATTCACAATATTGATCGGCATGAACCGATATTTAAACCTTGCGAGTAGTAACAGACCAGGTTGATGATTGTCACCAGTAATACAACACTTTTCCTAGACAAACGGGTTGGTGATGGTGCATCTCATGTAAGACGGTAAAACAGATTTTTATAACTGGTCGTCAATATCTAATTTGGTGTGAAGTTCCTGCCAGATTGGCAAGGGACTTGCAATGTTTGGAATTTCAATGACAATATTCATGATAGTGAAATTCGCGATGAGTATAATGGAAAAGGATAAACTAATCCAGATTTCTCATTGTAGGTGAATCCATACAATAATGAAAGCATCGTGCTCCATCTCTTAGTAATGAAAAAAGTTAAACAGCATAAAGCATAACTAACATGAATTTTCTTAAAAGTTTTGTACATTATAAAATATGAAATATTCACAATAAACTTAGTAACTAAAAAAGCATACAAAGGAAAAAATTAAAAAAGATTTATAATTTTCTAAAAAACATAGTGCAAGCTGTAGAAACATGCAGCATTAAATATATCCATTTAAGAAATATCAAATTTCATGCTTGAAGATTCCCTCCAAAAAAAATTCATTAAACAAATTGAAAACAGCTTCAGATATTACAGAAAAAAACCTCAATTTCTGAACATCCACCAATTTTCCTCAAAGGAGAAGGTGTTGTGAGACTGAGTTGTGCTGAAATCTCATGAGTTATCACAGTTGACCTCCCATTCAAATATTTTTGTTTCTTAACCCCAAAAAAAAAGTGGCAGAAAGCTATGGAGTACTACTTTCTATTAAGTAGCCAAATAAATTATCATCAAGTTCTTTGCTAAAGTTGTGACAGAGTTTAAAGAGGAAAAAAAGGGGCAAAGGAATTGAGAAAAGGTCATTTCTATCGTAGACAGGGGAAGGGGGGTAAACGAACAAGAACAAGATTTATTTCACTTCACTTCCACATAAAACCCATTAGAATCCGAAAATATGAGATGTAGACCAAAAAAAGAGCACGATTGCTGCAAAGCTCAGCACATTTTTTTTCATTGCTTAAGCAGTTTGACTAAGCACTACATTGCAATCATGCACCGCTAAACAAAAACATGCTTTTCTGCACAACAGCATGCTTTTCTGCAATTTCTTCATGCTTTGCATGAATGCAACTTGATCAATTCTGCAAGAAGAAATGTTCTAAAAGTTATCCGCAATGGATTTTATGATGGTAAATGATATACTAGGTAATACAAAAAATTTCAAGGGATCTCTCACACTAATTCTTGTATCTTGTTTCATTTGGCTAGAAACCAACTACCAAACTATAATTAGAGAATGGACCTCACCAGCCAGCCCTTAATTAATACAGATTTATCCAGATCAGCAGGAAACTGACTTCTGGAAGCAACAATTATTTCAGGTTCTCTCTGTTTCCTTCTATAAATGGTATAAAGACAACGTTTGGGAGGCATGGGCTAACATAGGTCATGACCCTCCAGCATCCCTCCTACAACCAAATAAAAAGATGAATACTTGAAATTCCAATATGCTTACTTGCCCCTGGAGAAGATACAGTGAGGGAGAGTCAAATGAGATGGTTTAGACATGCAAAGGGAGACAAATAAGTGTACCAGATGATGGGATCATAGATAATGGAGCAACAAGGGGTTGACGTATGCCTATACAAACTAGGCCAAGGCAATTAAGGACATAATACTTGTTAATTAACCGTAGATATGACCTTACAGACTGAATGGTAGATAACTATTCATGTAGCTAAAAGCCAAAATCCTGGAAGATTGACTATGGTGTTACTATTGTTAACATGCATAATGCTTAAAAATGTCACTTAATTCCGCAGAGTGTACTGAAAGAGATTCATGAAGCTCAGAAAAGAACACTGATCAAGACCTTATTTGAACCATTACACCTCAGCTAAGGCAGAAACTGAATAGTAATAAGAAGATAAATAATTAAATGTTGATGGATACCCACTGATCCTGAATAAGCATCAGAATTACGAAGGAGTTGCATTTGAACAGATGTGCAAGAAATCACACCTCAAGGTGGGAAATTCAGATGCGGCAGAAGTCTCCGGTATGTCTTGTTGATAACTGGGGCTCCTTATTGATGGAGGATATGAGGATAAAGGTTGAGTCTGTGGAGGAGTAAATACAGGTGCAGAGCTCTCGGATCTTTGAGGAAATACAGCCCCAAGCCGCTAGTAAACAAAAGATAAGTTTATATTAGAAATCAGTAATTTAAGGAAAAAAAAATACAATAAGAAAATTGGCAGCATAAACATTAAAAAAGAATTTTGCACACCAAAATAACAATCTTCATCTATGAAGCATAGTTGATGTGACAAGAAACAAACACGTAGCAATACTAAGAAAAACTAGGATATTACACACTATTATGAGCATTAGCTACAGATAGAATCGGAAAAAAACATTTTGTGCAGCTCATTATCTAGCCACACAGATGTATCAGCAGAAGACTAAATCCAATTTAACGGTAAAATTATGTAGACAACCTTTATAATTCAAAAGTCAAAGATTAAGGTTTTGAGAGTAGAGATACATTGGAACTAAGTTAAATAGACGGATTATGCCAATCTCGTCTCCTTTTATTGATATAATATTTATGGAATTTTGCAAAAATATCCTTATACTAATTTATTATATAACACTCCCCTTCAAATTGAAGGATATACATCGTACATGCCTAACTTGCTACACTTGAAATTTTCTAAATGGCTCTGTCAACAAATTCACAAAATGATTGGCAGAATACACATACTTCGTCTCTCTGAAGCATGGACACGTGAAAACTGTGCCCATACCAGAGTCAGACACGTTTCGGGCACGGATTAGTACCTGATATGTGATCAACATGGGTCGAACATGGCTTTTCCGTGTCCGGTGCACAGTCAATTGAAAAAAAGCGGTCAAAACACATCAAAGATTTGGCTCGAACACAAGTGAATTTGAGTAGCAGATTTTCTTATTCGAGTTGAGGGTTCAAGGATTCAAAACCCGTTAAGTTCAACAAAAACCGTAATTTTAATTGCAAAATCAATCTTCCCTTGCCTCTCCACATTGATGCCTCCCTAATTTTTCTTCCCTCTACGATTGTCGCTTACTGCCCCTCTCCCCTTCTCCACGATTGTCGCCGAGACTCTCCCTCTCCACAATAGCCACTTGTTCCTAAAACTTCTCTCTCCTTTACCTTTGCACCTGCCTTCCCCATCGTCCTGATTGTTGCTGACCGCCTTCTCTCTCCTCCATGATCACCACCGAGGCTCTCCCCCTCCTTCACAACTGTCAGTTCTCAAATTTCTCTTCCTGAAACTTCTCCATCCCCTTCCACAGCATGTCCCTCTCTCATCCTCTACCTCTGTCAACTACCAAGTCTACTTCTCTCCTCTCCACCATCGACTGATTAGCCGACTGCCGAGTCTCTCCCCTTCCTTTATGACTGCCAACCTGCTTGCCACTGACCTTGCCGAACTTGTCTACTTGTCACTAATCCATCGAAATTGAAAATAATTTTTTTCGATTTCATTTAACCTCCTATGGAATTCTTAATTCTATTTTTTTTCCTATGACTGAAGTGAAATTGAAATTGAGATTAAATCAAAATTGAGAAATGCTTGAAATTAGGAATTGAGATTGTAGAGGGACTGAAAATGAAATTACTGAGATATAAATTCTTGAAATTTTTATGAATTGCGGTTGAAATTGAAATGGACTGTGATTGAATTGAAATGTTTAAATTGTTTAGAAACGGATTATTTTTGCTTGAAATAGACTTACATTACTTAAATTTTTTGCTTGAAATTGACTGTGATTGAATTTGATATTAGAATAATGAACATCTTGCTATTTTGTAATATGATATTTTATTTTGTTGGTTGAATTTTACAAAGTCCTATATATAATAAGACTTTTAAATGTTGCTCACCGTATCCCTATATCCTGTTTTAGGATTTTATCGTACCTCGTGTCCATGTCTATGTTGTATCCATGTCCAATATTCGTAGTGCATCATAGCTTTGGCTCAATAATACGACACTAGTATTAAGCTTTCCTTGTACCATATGACAATCTACTTCAATATGTTTCGCTCTCTCAAATACAAGATTTTGTACAATGTAAATAGTTGTCCAGTTTTCACAATATAACCTAATCAATCTCCGATACAAAATCTATCTCGACCAAAGTACATTGAATCCATACAAGCTCACATCATATGTATGATCAATCATAACTTTATTCTCTGATTCTGCACTTGATTTAGAGACCTACTTGTTCCTCTTCCACTATGCAAGTTTCCCTCCAAGATACAAAACTATAGACCTCTTGTGATTGCCTATCCAATATGTACGTCTAAGAAACCAGTTATGCAGTTATGACTACAGTATGAATATAGAACTCTTCCTGGAGCTCTTTAGATATCATAATAACCTGACCACAATATCCCAGTAACTCATTCATGGGCTAACATGAACCCGCTCACAATACTAACTGGATGTGAAATACCGACCGAGTTACTAAATAGTTCGGTTTTCCAAGTATTCTCTTATATCTTCCCAGGTCCTCCAAAAGCTCTCCTTAATCTGGCAATAGCTTCAAGTTTAGATCCATATTTGTATCCGTAGCTTTACACCCGAGAATACCTACTTCTGATAACATATTCAACATATACTTTTGCTGGGAAACTGAGATCAACCAAACCATCCAAATTAGGCTCAACTGGACATTTCAAGACATAAAGTAATTTTTACATATGGCAGACTTTGTCATAACCCTCCTGAGCAACAAATCCAAGTGGTTGCTCTATATAAACTTACTCATCTACAATGACATAAAGAAAAGCATTCTAAATATGTAACTGGTGTAGAGTCCAGTGGCGTGTAGCAGCATGAGAAATAAGCAACCATCCTGGAGACAATGTCATCTAATTCTACATCGTAAGTCTAGGAGTTCCCTTATGCCACCAAAAGAGTCTTAAGACGAACTAAAGTTCCATCAGGATCCAGTTTGACAGTATGTGTCTGTCAGCATCGAACTGTTTTCTTCCTAACTGGAAGTGAAACAAATTCCACGTCTTATTTTGCTCCAAGCAATACATTTCATCTTCTATTTATTGCTTGCCAACCATATTTAACATGCCATCTGACACCGACTTGGAAATAAGATATTGTGTGCGAAAATCAATGAAGGAAACAAAAAAGATATTGTGTGCGAAAATGTGCATACAACAAAAAGTTATGCAATGTACATAGAGTGCAACTCCTTTTACCTTTCGATAAGCAATAGGAATGTGAAGACCAGATACAAAAATCAATATCAACATTAGGAGAAGAAATATAAGTATTCTTACCTGATATATTATAAGTGATTAGAGGTATAAGGACAAACGACACATTGGTAATGGACACGTCTTGTATACACCTGTCCATATCTCTGATGCAGAATCCTTTGACAAATGAATATGATGAGCTTCTAAAAAGAAATTGTCTTCTGGTTCAAACAATGTACTTAAGGAGGAATATTTATCAGAGTATGGTGTGGACTTGAAAAGGTAACACATATGCAAAGTGAGATATTAGCATCTATATCCCTTTTTACATCTCGATACCCCAAAAAACACATTTGAAAGTGTTGAGATGCAATTTGGTTTGATTGGTAATTTGGTACTATGATCATGATTTATAAACAAAACATATACAACTGAAAATTCTAAAGAATAAAGAAAACATGTCATGCTTGGCATAAAGAATGGAATATGGTATGGACCAAGAATAGCTGTAGAGGGCATTCGGTTAATCAAATAAGCTAATAAGAACGATAAGAAGTGTATCCATCCAGAAGTGTAAAACTTTGTTACTTCAAGAACGTGAAGATTCTGATGTTCAACCATCCTCTTCTATTGTGAAGTGTAAAGGAAAAACAAGTTTGGTAAATAATTCGAGAATCAGACATGAAATATATAAAAAATGAACTAAGAAAATATTTTGCATTATCAGTTTGCAATGAATGAATAGACATACCATACTGATTCTTGATTTCATCACAAAAAGTTGGAAAATGGTGAGAGCCTATAACGATTTCACATTAAATATAACCATGTCTCACAAGAAAAATCATCCACAAAGATAATAAAATATTTACATCAAAGTATTGAATTAACATGACAAGATCCCCAAATATTAGAATAAACAAGTTCAAATGAGTAATCTACTCTCATAGTACCTCTAACAAATAAGGCACATGATGGTGTTCTCACCTTCAAGATATACACTTGACCTAAATCTAGGACTACTTATCTTAAAACTTGAAAGGTTAGATAACCAAAACGACAATACAAAGCTCACAAAGTAGAACATCCAACTGAATTGGCACCCAGGCACACGTATCTTGGTGATACAGACATCCATATTCATGTCTTGCATCAACAGTCCTCTGAAAAATTCGATGTCTCTAGTTGAGACTCAACTATAGTTACCTATCACCTGCAGATAGGCAGAAATGTGCTTTGATGGCAAACTCCTCAGAGAAGTCAGCACCGATAGTTTGTTCATTACTGTACTTTTGTGAGATAGGAAATAATATCATCAGCTTCTCATAAATCTTGTTTTAATCTGCATAATATTGAGACAAGATTGTATAGTCATTCTCACTCCGAAATATATCCCGAATAACGCCAAAAGTTCTATTAAGAATCTAAGATTATTCTTCCCAAAAAAAGCTCCTCGTGATAGCTTCACATCTCCTTCACTGTCGAGCACAGCTCCTCAAAACATATATTCGTCGATTCGTAAAACATTAATTAAGATTATTCTTTCCCAACTACAGCTCCTATAGTTAGTTTCATATCCCTTTATTGTCAAAATATGCATAACAAAATCTTATATTTCCAACTCTATAATGTTCAATAAGTGACCGAATAGAACAATATCCTCTTACTCCCACTCATCTGTTTTAGAACTAGAAGGACTGTGTATAAATAACTCTTCTTTCCACGATCGGCTAAATTAATTACAACGATTCTTCTCCACTGCAAATAGTATCTCTATTCAACTTTCTTTCTATAATTGTATTAGTAAAAACCTTGAAATAACTAGTTTCAGTTTCGCCGACTGTATCGTACTCTTCGAACCTACTATACCCAATCTCTCGGCCACGACCGCAACCAAAACTCAATGATCCTCCTAACATAAAACACAACTTCATAAACTCAACGTATTGCTTGCATCAAACTCCTTATCAAATGCACCTTCATACAACCATGCATAAAAGATAAAAAAGACAAAGGATATAAAAGAATAAGATAAAGGAGTTATTTTTTACATCTATGTTGCAAAAAGGAGACATCAATTTTGTTTTTAAGCCTCTCAGATCTTAGATCCAATCTTTGCATATTTGAAATAGGGTGGCAGACGCATCGTCATGAAGAAGTTGCTGCAGCATCGACATGGACATGTGGTAAGGATGGATCATGGAGACGAGGCTTGTCCGTGACAGTGAAACCAATTGGTCAAGTTAGAGTCCTCAATTGACCGAAGATAGTCCCTATCAAAAAGATGCATGATCTGGAGTTTAAGCCGTCAATCTGCAATGGAGTCAAAGTCCTTGATCGGGCTGTTGTTACTGGTGGTGTATGGTCGGGTGATCGAAGGTGGAACCATGCGAGGCTTGCTTTGATGGTGAAGATGGGTTTATGGTGTCAAGACTATTCGGTGAAGAGAAAGATTAATGGAGATTATTATTGAAGGAAAGAAAAGTTTGATGGCGATGGTTATCAAAGGTAAGAAGATGATTATGGCGGTGGGAATTGCTTTAGTATCATGATAAATCAGAAATTAGGATTATGAGACAAAAGATATATTGGGGCTAAATTAGCTAGATTTATGATGCCCATCTCATCTATTTTTATTAATATAATATGTATGGACTTTCACACAAGAGTCCTCCTAATACTAATTTATTATGTAATAATAATCATGTGGATATGATTATGATGTTGCTTTGTTGATTAAGCAAATCCAATTATGTGGCTAGAATATAATCACATTTCCTCTTGGTTTATTAAATTTGACCTAATAAAAATTAATAACCTGATCCAACATGTTACCCGTATCCACCTCTATAACAACCTAATTTTATCATAACTTACATTCCTGATATCAGATTAATCTCAAAGTGAGTGCATTGTATTTGTCTCATTTTTCTATATTTTTTTGTGAGTTCTTGAAATTTTCAAGATAGTCACTTAAAATAATATTATTTTAATCACCGGTGGGTTCTACACATATTTTGACTAGTTTTTCTTCTTTTGACTTGTAAAAATTTAATTTGACTTTATTTTGGTTAGTTTAATTAGAATTTATGACCATAAACAACTCTAATAGTCTATTATTACTAGTCATTTGTTATATACCTATTTTGTCTTTATTCACTCATACCTTACCTTTACCATACTTGTCTTTTGACCAAGCATGACAAGCCTTCCTCTTACCCCCATATCTCTTCTTTGTCTATTATATATTTTTCTTCCTTTTCTTTCATTTATTCTCCTCATCATTTATTCTCTCTTCTTCATTTTTCATTCCTCTCTTCCTTTCATTTTTACTCCAACTCTCAAGAAGAAGAATAAAAAAAGAGAAGAAAAAGAAAAGGAGAAGTTCTTAAGTATCAAAATAGGCTTATTTTTCTAACCCATCAAGACAAGTAGAATCACATCCACTCTTATTATTTTATTTTATAACTAAAATCTTTTATATCCAATTTAGAATCTTGAATTGTTTAAATTTAGAAAGGTGATATTTTTATACAAAATTCTCTATGATTATTTTAAATATAAAAATATGATTCTTACACTCTACTCTATGTTTATGTATTAAATTTATTATTTTATTTATGGCCTCCTATACTTAAACTATAAGTTACAAACTTAAACTATATGTTTTATTTTGAAATTACAAAGAAACTATTTTTATGAATGTTCATTACATTTGGATATACATTTGAATTTTCCATATAATTTCTTCATGTATAATGCAATGATTTTAAATCACTTTCCATTTGCCATTAGAACATATATATATATATACATATATATATATATATATATATATATATATATATATATATATATATTTATTTATAATCATGTTTTAAAGAGATGGTTTCAAATAAGTTTCTATATTAAATTGTTAAAACATTTCTTTTATACGAGATATTATGTTAGGTCATAATTCTTTTTATACTAATCCATATTTACTTGAAAAATATATACATCAGTAAGATTTAATAAATTTGCTACTTATCATACTATGAAATCATGCTAGAATTTAGAAAATTAATACGTTGTTAAAGTAATCGTTATAATAGTGTTAAGCCTATTTAATTCCTATCTTTACAATTTAGTACCCACTTACCTAATATGTGTTTATATGCATAATTGTATATGCATGATTTACATACATGATCATCATAGGTATTTTTACATCTTAATACTCACATACGTGTTTATATGTATACTTGTATTTATGTGTGGTTTACATATATGATCATTTCCATAACATTCATTCGAACATTCTATACTCCATTATACTTGCCATGACATATATATACTAGTTGTTTGTACAAGGTATATAAAAATATACCGCATTTCCCTTATTAGCACATACACATGTCTTGATAATATCATTGATCCTAACTTGCCTGTTAAGTTGATTTTGACATGGACTGCATCTTATTTGTTACTAGACATGTGTATATAGAAATCTTGACATGATTGGTTCATTTCCGGATTGATTTCCATGTAATATAACTTGAAATCTTGGGTTATAGGAGAACTAAAGAGTGGGCAGATATTGTATCGTGAAACGTTTATGATAGGTTGCGCAACCGAAATAGGGGTCCATCCGTGGGGGCGCCCGGATGGTACTGAGCCATCATATCTTATTTAGTCCATATTGGTGGGACGACTGATTCCTCAGTATCGGTATCTGCTTGAGTGCTTAGCGGCATGGCTGGTTCAGCGCCAGCATCTTGGCCGGGTCCCGAATATGCACGGATACTTTCACGATACGAGTCTATTTCTTCACCACTTAGTTCAAAACATAAACTAAAATAATATATTAACTTAGACTTGATATGCATATATATCCCTACTTGATATTGTTACTTGATCATTACTATTTTACATACATGTGCATATATTTTTCATATCCACACTCATATCTTACTTATTTGATATTACACACTCCCTATTTTTTATTGTTTTACTTACCGGGTTTGATCCTGAACTCCCCCACACGCTCAGGTACTGAAGATGTGAGTGAAAATCCGCCATTGCACGACCCGTACTATCTGAAGCAGGCCAAGCAATAATAGATTTCTAGGCCTCCACTTTTGTATTTTTGGTTTGGTATGTATCACTCCTTTGGGACTTTATTTCCAACTTTTGTATCAGTATTGTACTTGTTGCTTCTTATCTTAAACATATATATCTTCTCTTTTATATAACAGTAGACTAACTTTCAAGATCCTGGTAAATGACTAGTATTTAGTTCTATTCATTTCTGCTTTTACATACTTATAGGCCTCGTGCACGCCGACTTACACGTGCCCGCCGGTAACGCACTCCGTTTTCGTATCCCTCCGGGAAATGTGGCGTTACAATCTCAATGAAAGCATCATCTATACTAGATCTAAAACCCTTGATCCTTAATCCCTAACCTTTTCTCTCTCCCATGGCACTAGATCCAACAGCAAGGCTAGATGGCAAGGTGTGCATGTATTTTCAATTTTTTGTGTTTTTACCTTAGCAAATTTGTTTCTTAAAAAATTATCCTCGACCACTTTCTCTATCTTGACCTAAGGATTGTATTGATGTTTGAGAAGGTCTTCGATATTCTCATATTAATTATAATGAAATAACTAAATGATTAAATTAATTAGCTAAATGAAGTTTTTGAAAAAAAAATCATTAATTCTATTACAGATTAAAAAAAAGGGCAAGTGCATGAGGCTCCTGCATTGCTAGGTCTGGGAGAGTCTCATGGATGTAGCCTCACCTCTATATTGTAGAGGGCCTGTTTCCAGATTCAACTACGAATAGTCATAAAAAGTCAAATAAAAATTTTGCAGTGTCATTTGTAAAGAAATACTTTTTCTAGCCTAAATATTTTTAAGAATTAATCAAAATTTAAAAAAAAAAACAAGGAACCATCTTAGTGGTTGTATAAGAAAATTAATTCTGGTTTTAGTACATTTTTGGATAAGTTTTTATTACAATATTTTCAAATTTAGAGAGAGAGAGAGAGAGAGGATGTGAGATTGTTTCCTATAATTTAAAACTTAGAATGAGTGGGTATCAAGATAGTCCTAACGACGGAAATTTTATATAGTTATGAGGAAAAGACGGTTGTCAATAATAATAAATTAACAGTGTAGTTATGTATCACATGGAAGCTTAACCCTATAATTTGCTCCTTACGTAAAAGAATCACCATCAACTGCCATTTTTTCCAAAAGCCCCAAAAAGAAGCAAAGATCAAATTTCGTGATTGATACAGAAAAGAGGCTTTCCAAGAAGCCATCTGCACTAACTCCAACATATATGTTGAAGCAGTAGCCACATCTAATAGACATGTGCAGCAGCAAGAATAAGGTTGTCATTGTAGTTGAAGAATTCAAACATAGTATAGAAAGATGTTGCTTAGCAGTTGAGAACCATCAAATGAAAAGATATAATGAAATGGAATTAATCATAAGACTAATATGAGAAAAGAAAACTAAAAAGGGGGAATTGGTGGATGACAATAACATTCAAAAAAAATTCAGAAATGAACAATTATTCAACGGTTCCTAACTGCATTATTTAAAAAGAAAAATGCAACAAAATGAACAAGGAGGTCATAACGAGATATGATACATGATAATAGCAAACCTAATAAATATTGACTTATCAACAACAACAACAACCAAGCCTTTTATCCCAAGAACTTGGGGTATGCTACATAAACCAAAAGAGCATCACGTCGGATATGATCACATGGAAGATTCTTCTCCACTCATTCCTATTGAACACAATGTCCTTATATAAACCTCTAGCATCCATATCTTTTCGTCTCACCTCCATGCATGTTTTCTTCGGTCTTCCCTTCACTCTTTTAACTTGTCCTATATTGATAAACTCTCCTCGTCGAACTGGTGCATTTAAAGGTCTACGTTGCGCATGACCAAACCATAGTAAACGATTTTCTCACATCTTCAATCAACATGACTTATCCATCATCAAAAATGGTGACAAACATAGGAAGGAATTAGTATCCAAAAGTGAGTATCTCGGATGAATCAGATACATCTTAGACCCAAGAATTAAATCGAGATAGATAAATGATATTATCTGTAGTGTATCAGAGTATCTAAAACTAAGGCTCATGATCATATTCAACAAGAAATTTACTTGGATCTGGTCCAACCATAACATGTACAGGTAACTATACATCCTACTCCTGCCTGTAGTGCATAAACAGCGATAACATGGGCAGGTTTTCGATTGGTTTGCACACATCTAAACTGATTTATAGTGGAAATGTCCAAACATGACCAAAGTGCAGTTGAAATCTAACCAGGACTTGACCAGCCCTCCCTCAGGCCAATATAAAATGTTTTGGAAAATGGTGCTTTCTGAAGATAACCTGAAGCAGTCCAGTCCTGAAAATGATCCAAATGAAACATTGAATATACATGATATAGGCACAGATCATAGTCTCATTGCACATGCACATCCATGTATAGTGGTAAGTAGACCTACAAGTTAAGAGAGCTGCCTTTATCCAAAATCTATATTTTTGAACTAATTCATATTCTAGGTTCCCATGCACCTACAACCATGAAACATAGCTAATAGCTTACAAGTCCAAAAATTGCTCTCAGTTACTCGTGAAACCGTGAAACTCATATTATAATTACACAGACGAAAGTTCTTCATGGTCATTTTATGTTTATAGTCTGGTTCATTAAATCACAACAACAACAACTAAGGCTTTTATCCCAAGTATTTGGGGTAGGCTACATGAACCAAAAAAAGAATCACGCCGGATCGATAAAAAAAAAAAAAAAAAATCCAGCAAGTCATACCAATAGCTCCTGATATGCTGCATAATATTGTGGATATCTAGCTCGTGGGCCACCAAATGCCTCTTGCCATGTATCTATTAATATCAATATCTTTTCCTTGACGTGAAAATCAGGATGCTGTACATAAAAGAGAGATTATTGGCATCTTATGAAATAAGCAATTAATAAACTAGCGCACAAGATTTTTAAGAAATGTGCTAACCTTCTTTTTCACTATCTTCACCATTTCATGCAATACATCTTTCTCTGCTACATGCATGTGGACAACATCACCACAATTTTTTATCACTGTTTCCAACAACTGAAAGACGATTAAAAAAAAAAAAAAGATCAGTCTAATTCCCTGAGCTTGTAGAATTGAAGGAGTTTATGATAAAGAAAGTACTAGAAAAGTCACAATGTTATACATAAATGACTAAATTGATATGCATAGTTAATATGGTCTCTATTACAGCGTGATAAGCATTAGTATCATATGCTAAGGTATAAGAAGCAAATATTAGTGATCTCCCAATTTAGGAAACAATAGATGAACCACAAGACTCCTAACAAAAATTGTGCCTAATCTCCGACTTGTTCCTAAACCTGCTCCAAGCACATGAAGAATCACGAATATTCATGGTTCCATAATGCTGCCATATTTCTAGAACTTCTGAACTCCGAAAAATAGAAGAGGATTTGAGTTTGACCAGTCTAGGCGATGCAAGATGAGAAGCATTCCTCTAAAAATACTTGCAGTAAATGTTATATTGGTGACAGCAGAATGAAAATCTCTTCAGATTCAATCAAGAAACTTAACTCAAAAGAGAAAGGAAATACCATTCTTCAGCATATTAAGCAACGTCTTGGCATGGCTAGAGTGTTTTTTTTTTTCTTGACTCATACGTAGCTTTTCTGAGGAAGGCTAAATAATAGTTATGTGTTCCAATTCCTTCTACTTTACGAGATAAAAACACATTAACAAGTATGGTTCAGGATAAAAACAAAGGAATTTCAAGGTTATGGTTCTAGCCTAGATAAAAGAATAGTTGCAGTATAACCAAAAAAGAAAAAAAAAAGTAAACAGGTTATCTTGAAAGCTTGAGAAACACTGGATTAATGATGAGGACAATTAAAAGATAGGGTCTTATTAGCATTTGACTGGATATTTGCTTAGATTTATTACATTAGATTAGGATTTTATTTTTATTATTATTCGATTTAGATTTGATTATGATTTGATTAAAATTCATTCTAGGAATCGATTAAATTTGAATAGGATTTTATTTTCATTATTAGATATTGGTTTATTTGCACATGTGGTGCACATAGTTTATTTTATAAATAATCGCGTATGAACTATTGAAGAGACTAATCATATTTTGATCAATAAGAAAAATCCCCTTTGCTTAGCATGGTGATTTGCTAGCATTTTCAAATCTCTCTTCATGCAAAATCATTGAAAGTGGGTGAGAGATCACCTCACTAGAGAGTCTAAATCAAACCATTATTTTTTCCCAAATCTATTTTAATTTGCCTCTTTGTGATTGTGTTGCCAAATTGGTATTTAAGCTAAATAAGATCCAAGTTTTTTCATTTTATTCACCACATCCTAAACCCACATCCATTCTTCCTTCATTTCCTCTAAGAATGATTTTTTCCACATTGTTTTTCAATTTTCATTTCTATCAATTCCCCCATTTTTCTTCTTCCACCTTATTTCTCATTCTAGTTAATATTTCAGTTTTTTTAAAATAAAAAAAACTCCAATTATCCGATCTCATTTCCATCAACTTCTTCCATTTTCTTTTAATTTTATTTTCTTTTGAATTTTAGTTTCAAGAAACAACAAAGGAAGGAAAGAAAAGTCAAAAACAAAAAATAAATTCAAAAAAGGGGAAAAAAGTCAAAGAATAAAGGAATGCAAAAAGAAAAGGGAAAAGAAATCTGAAAAGAAAAAGTAAAATCAGATTGCTTACTCGACAACCTTAATCATTGATCGTCTCTAACACCAATGAATTCTCAACTCCAACTCGAATTTTTTGACCCACAGCTTCCTCCATCTATTCGTCATAGAAACAACCGCCCTCCTCAAATGCATACTCCTTCCCAATAAGCAAAACTCCTAATACTTAAGAAGTGTCGGAGAATCTATATTTAGATAGGAATGAAAACATGGTCGATCATATATGAATGAGCAATCTCAATGAATCAGAGTACAAGTTTGACCTAGATTTGGAGCCTACAACCCTTATCAAGCTTGACAATTAGCTTATCCAATTTGCAATGAACATAGAAGTACTTAACGGGTTCGAGCCAGAAATTCTTGTTGACGCCATGTCATTGGTAGAAGAAACTTCACAATCTATTAAAATTGTAGAACTATTTATTGAGATTTCTAGCAATCTTTCAACAGAAGCAGGTGTAGAGAAGTTATAGTCTTCTTCAATTATGATATTTCCAATGTTCATGAGATTGCCTGATATCTACGATCTATTAAGTGCTTTTTATCACAGCAAGTATATATACAGGATATCAAATTTATAATGGGGAAGAGTTATCAGCGACTGCAATTGATCCATCACAGAGACCGATTTCACCTCTATCTTGGCTCAGAGTAAAGAGTGTGTGTCAATTCCACAACCACACCATGGCCATATTGAGATGTTTCAATGCGAAATACTAATCAGTTCATCCTAGATATGCCATGAAATTTATATCATTGCATTCACCGGAGATAAATGCTTTGAAACCGTAGAGAATTGACAATGATAATTAAAAAATAGGATTTGATTAGGATTTTATTGGAGATTTGCTCATATTTGATTAGATCATATTAGGATTTTATTTATTATTAGATTTATATTTGAATAGATTTGTTTAAGATTTTATTTATGATTTGATTAGATTTGATTAGAGTGTTACCTTATTAATAGATTTTAGTTTATTTGCATGTGTGATGCACATACTTTGTTATATAAATAAACAAGAGAAGAATGAGATTTTAATTATTTAAACCCCCTTTATTTAGTATGGTGATTTGATAACAATCTCTAAATCTCTCTTCGTGTTGATTCGTTGGGGGTGGCTGAGACATAACCTAGATACCGAGGGCCGAATCAATCCTCAGATATCCCTTCGTGTTGATTCGATGCGAGTGAGTTCTTGGGTGTCGAGCCCCAAATCAATCTTTATCATTTAATTTTTATCCTAATTTCCCCAAAATTTCCACCAAAATCCTTAATCTTGTTTCTATGTTGCATCAATTAACCCGTACTTCTCAATCCTGTGAGTGATTTATATACTATGAAAATGGTCGGTTAACTGCATTCCATCCAAAAGAAGTATTATAAGAATACAAAATCCAATCAGATAGTGCACTTGAAGTATATTTCTTTACTTTCCCATAAATTAATAGAGACCAGGTTCCGATATGTGTGAGGAAAACAAACAGAAGTTCGAACACACCCTTCTCTAATATAAATTGAAATCAAAACAGATGTTATAACATGGTCCAGGCATTCATTGGAGAAGAAAGCCAGCTTTCACTAAAATGAAGCCCATCATGTAAGTTGTTGTGGTCAACCAGGTCCATTTACATTCTTGTTATAAATCTTAACCATCAAGTTGCTTGGATGTTTGTAGGCGTTTGATGATAATGTCATAACAGCGAGACACAGCTCAATCCAAGGATTGTACTTTAAGGTGAGCATTATGTTCAACAAGTGATTGGCTTGGGTTATCCTCTCTTGTTATCATACAAGGAAAGAAATTATTATGTGAAATTGTGAATCTCCTCTACTGACCATATAAGATCAGAAAACTTTCTTTAATATTCTCTCATACCAGGTAAGAAGCGTTTTTTTAGATGCAGTTTCACACTGTCTCGTTACATGATATAAACACCCAGCTTCATTCCATGTACTTCAACAGTGCGGATATTGTTTGCTTTGATGATCGAAGTTTTGTGGTGGTAGCTAATATGATTGCATCAAGGCATATTTTGATATGAGCATTGCATTATGGTGAGCATTCTCTTCAAGAATGGCTTGATGAGGGCTCTTCCCTCTTGTGGGCCTGTAATAAGTAATCCCTTGTACCAGGATAGAGAGACAATGGCATTGTTTGTGGCTTCTCATCTTGTTGCATGACATAAACTGGAGATCTCAGCATAGAAAGTATATTTTTTAACTTGTGATTATCTTCTTTATTTTTTATTAGTTTCAAGGGAGCAGATTGTTTGCTTGGATCCAGTCCAATCTCATTACAGAAAATTAGTTCTTATCCTTTGCTTTGGTTTACGGGTTGTTATATTATCTGAAGGCAGAAAATATCAAAAACCTGTGGATTCATTAGAATGAATAAAGATGGTTGAAGATTGTAGATCATTTGAATGAAAGAAATGATACAACCTCAATTTGATTAATGATTAAAGAACGTGTAAATATTTATAGAACTAATGACTATTATAGTACTGTCAAATCAAGTTATATAATTATAACCCCAAAACATTTTCTAAATGTAAGATACAGAATGTATGTATACCAAACTGAAGTTTGTTTATCCCTTGCACCAATTATATATTTCATAAAAATAGTTTGTCATGCAAGAATCTTTTGAAATACTTGCAGCAATTTGACTAGTGCCTTTTGCTCGACATCAGCGTAGGCTTGAAAATTATGGTCCATCTGATATGGGAAAAATTTGGACCCAAGAGGGGAAAAAAAAAACTCTGGGCGCAGACTCAGACCTATGAATCTGGCCCAAACCTGCTTGCCGCCACACCTATATTTCAACCTTTGAGAAACCAACAAACAACATAATGACCTTAACCTTGTAATAGGATCAACATCAGTTACGTAATAATTCCACTGTGTCACAACCTGCATGATATTTTGACTTTCACAATCTACAACTTCTGCAACTATGCACCTTTCTTTGGTTTGACCTTGGCCATGTTTTTTTTTCAAGCATTGTCTTAGCAAGAAGGAAAAAGTTCCCGCAACTATGCTCACCTTTGATTGACTCTAGCACTCCTGGCCTTTAATTGCCAATCCAATTCCATCGCAAGCACACTTTACCTCTCTGTCTCTCAAGCTATAAGTAATACCAGTCAAATGCCTTGTATGCAAAAGAGAAACCTTGAGGCTTGATGGCATTTGAAGGTAATATTGGCACATTCAAGATATGCATTGATGGGATTTTGAAGTATGGAAGTGTGAGCCCTAACTTTATCAAATCAAGCTAAGGAAGATGATCAAAACAACACAAAAACAAGGAAAAAGAAAGTACATATCCGATGTGTATGGTCCAGCAAAAACTAGCTTAAATATACCGGGGCAGAACTAAAAGAAAATTCCACATATAAAGTACAAGAGAGGACAAAACTACATCCTTCAATATATAAAAGGTCTCAAGGGAAATAAACCTTCCACCTGCCCCACAGAAAGTATTACATTCAGAACAGCTCATCATCAAAAATCAATGATAAAGCCTCTTTATGGAGAAACCATAACCCCCCCCCCCCCCCCCCCCCAAAAAAAAAACAAATCCCCCAACCCCTCTTCTTCTATGAGGAGCATCTGCTTCCCATGATATAGAGGTGTAACTTCATTGCTCTCCAACGCAGAACATAAGGATTTTATGCTTTTGATTGAGATTTGGAAAAGAACACAAATATTAAATAATACAAAATAGGATTCTGGTAAGGCGAATCACACGCCCACTCTCACAGTAAAGTCAAGAAAAGGTTTAATTTTGTTTCGCAAATCATCAGGCTAAGACAAAGGATTTCTTATTTGTTCATCTCTCCTCTCAAGAGTCTAATACAACTTTTATAATAAAAAACAAATGTAAAACTATGAGACCGAATACTAAGTCACTAATCAAGAGTCTAAACTACCTAATCCCTACACCTATTCCTTCATGATCCCATCAATTCTCCCTACCTTCAAAAGATTCACCTTCAATGAATAAAGGCACCACAATTACAGCAACTTCTGAAACTTTTCATCCATCAAACAACTTGATCTTGCTAAATGAAATAATCTCGATAGAAAAAATAAGACCTGAAGATGTGACGCAGTATTGAATCATGATGTCAGTATCGTTGAACGAGTTTCATTATTCTTCACACCACAATAATATGATTTCCCATAAACATGCATACTGTGACAAAATCATAGACATTGAGAATTAACTCAAAAATCCAAAATTTTAGCTCAAAAAAATCAAAAAATACCGAGAGTTGCAACGGCTCGAATCTGCCTCGAGTTTGACCTGAAATTGATAAAAAAAAAAAAAAAAAAAACTTTAATAGGTTTGGGAATTGAATTTTGTTTGACTCTAGTTGTTGAAGCTTCCATATATTTACTTCCAAAGTAGTAATGAGTTATTAGGTCAATGAGAGATGAGAATCGACTCCATGATCCAATTTTCAAGACCAGGATGAGTGTGGTGCAGTGGATTCAAACCGAATCTGCCTTTAATTCAAATCTGAAACAAAAAAATTGGATTGAATCCTTAAACGATCCGTCTTCAATCAACTGGTTGACAACTAAAGCATGTGCTATTTAATATTATTTAATAATATAAAATAGCACACACCCACTAAAGCATGTGCTATTTAATATTATTTAATAATATAAAATAGCACACACCCACTATCACATGAATTACTTAGGGTAAATTTAATTCTGTTTAGCATATCAACATTGCTAAGCCAAAAGTTTTTATATTCATTCTTCTCTCCTCAAGAGACTACTACAGCTTTTATAATAAAAAACAAATGGAAAACTTAAGAGACAAAAAACCAAAAGTCACTAAAATTCAAGAGTCTAAACTAACTATCTAATTACACTTATCCTTCCAATATCCCCATCACTCTCTTTATGCATATCCTTCTCCTTTCCGTCCTTGTGCCGGAGCATTGATCTACTTCTCTCTCTCCTAAGGAACACATTCATTACAAGGCTATGTAAACCCTCTCATAACTTCAAGCACAAAAGAAGATGTCATCCGATCATGATTATTGATTTATCTTGAACAGACCTAGTCATGAAACCTGGTGTGGACTCGTACATTGATTGACTACCACAATAACCGTGTAGAACAAAAAACTATTCTATTGGGACCAAAAACTTAATGATCAGCCAATTGAATCTGGAGATCAAACTACGCCTGTACAAATCCCAGCTACTCTTTTCACTGTTGATATTTTCATTTTACTCACCTTGTCTACCTCTATTAGAGCATCCATGACATTATAATTTGGTCTCCTTGGACAAGTCTAATATGCAATAGGATAAAAAAGTATATAAAACAGACAAAAAAGCTCAACCAAAATATTTAAGAATGCCAAACTTGCTAAAGAGATGAAAATGGCATCAGAAATGGATAATTATATGTTAAAAAAGAATAGGAAGTGAATATAGAAGTATATATAGCTGAGATTTCCTTAGGTAGACTACAGACTGCACAAGTGAACTTATGATACTATGAAATAAATGCATCTCCAAACAATTAAAATTTCAAGACTATGAAGTCAATAAACATTAAACTTGATACTTCGTTTGCCAAGTGCACATAACTAAAATAGACCAATATACGAAGTGAACAAGCATTTATTATCAAAATGGGATCATTAAGAAGCAAATTTCTAGGTAAAATTCGATTCAGAGGAATAGGCAAAATTTTGCGCATACAACATCTAAATTCACCTTCAAGAGTCAATTCCATAAAGATACCAACAAAAAACTGAAGCCTACATTCTAAATAATTCAAAATAAAGACATTTGAAGTGATTGCTCTTACCGTAAGTGCAAGAAGTTGGACTTTCGGATTCTTACTTCCAAGACGTTTTTTGAGACCTTTTACGACATCCTTTGCTTGCCTAGTACATGAAATTTAACATGTTGAAAAAGATTCAAAGTGTACAATACCAGTACCACACAATCATTATGAACATAACAGGCCAAGATTTTTTTCATATACAAAGAGAGGAAGACTGTGAAGTTAGTATAGACCAACCATTCCCATAAATGGATTTACAGATAACAAAATCATGCAAAGACAATACAATGCTTTGAACTCGTATATTAATGTGTTCGTGTCGTCAAAGAAAAAGAAAGGTAGTCGGCATGTTTTGCACTGTTTACAAAATGAGAAGGAAAAGAAACTATTTAGAATGCAGAGTTATAAAACCAGCTTACCCCACATGGCAGGCTATCTGCAAAGCCAAGCAAAAGAACCCAAGTAACAAACATAACAGGTCCAATAAATTTCTGCCCAGCTTTTAAGCTTACATAATATAACAACCTAATTTCATCATAACTTACATTCTTGATATCAGATTAATCCCAAAATGAATGTGTTGTGTTTGTCTCATTTTTCTATATTTTTGTGATTTTCTTAAAATTTTTAAGATAGTCACTTAAAATAATATTATTTTAATCACCGGTTGGTCCTACACATATTTTTACTAGTCTCTCTTCTTTTGACTTGTAAAGATGAAGTTTGACTTTTTTTTGGGTTAGTTTAATTTGAAATTATAATCTTAAACAACTCTAATAACCTATTATTAGTATTCATTTGTCCTATGCCTATTTTGTTTTATTCACGCATACCTTACTTTACCATACTTGTTCTTGACAAACCATCATCTAATCCCCCATATCCCTCCTTTATTATATTTTTTTCTTCCCTTCCTTTCATTTATTTTCTCTCCTTCATTTTTCATTCACTCCAACTCAAGAGAAGAAGAAAAGAGAAGAAGAAGAAGAAAAGGAGAAGAAGTTATTTAGCCTCAAAATAGGCTTATCTTCCTACCCATCAAGGCAAGTAAAATCACATCCACTCTCATGTTTTATTTCTAACTCTAATTATTTATGGTTAACTTAGAATCTTGATTTGTTAAAACTTAAAAAGATAATATCTCTATAAAAAAAAATCTCTATGATTATTCTAGAAAAATAAAAATATGATTTTTACACTTTACTCTATATTTATGTATCGAATTTATTATTTTATTTATAATTTCTCATTCTTAAACTACAAGTTGTAAAGTTAAACTATATGCTTAATTTTTAAATTATAAAAATGCCACATTTATGAATGTTCATCATATTTGATATAATTTGAAGTTTTCTACATATATTCTTTGTGTATAATATAATGATTTAAAAATCATTTTCCATTTGCCATTAGAAAATAGGTATATATATATATATATGTATTCATAATCATGTTTTAAAGAGAAGATTTCAAATAAGTTTATATATTAAATTGTTAAAATATTTCTTTTATACGAGATATTATGTTAGGTCATAATTCTTTTTATGCTAATCCATGTTTACTTGAAATATATATACATAAGTAAAATTTAATAAATTTGCTAGTTTTCATACTATAAAATCATTCTAGAATTTGAAAAATTCATACATTGTTAAAATAATCGTTATAATAGTGTTAAGCCTATTTAATTTCTATTTTTACAATTTAGTACCCACTTACCTAATATGTGTTTATATGCATAATTGCATATGTATAATTCACATGCATGATCATCAAAGATATTCTTACACCCTAATGCCCACTTACATACATGTTTATATGCATAATTGTATATATGTGTGGTTTACATACATGATCATTATTTCCATAATACAATCTAGTATTTTATAACTATCATGCTTGTCTTTACATATACATATTAGTCACTTGTACAACATATATGAAAATATGCCGGATTTTTCTTATTAGTACATACACATGTCTTGACAATGCCATGGATCTTGACATGCCTTTTAACTTGATTTTGACACTCCATAATGCTTGCCTTGACATATACATACTAATTACTAGTACAAGATACATGAAAATATGCCGGATTTTCCTTATTAGTACATACACATGTTTTAATAGTGCCATGGATCCTGACTTGCCTGTTAACTTAATTTTGATATGGACCACATCTTACTTGTTATTAGACATGTATATGTATTAATCTTGACATGATTGGTTCATCATATTCCAGATTGATTTTCATATAATATAACTTGAAACCTTGGGTTATGGGAGAACTAAAGGGTGGACAAATATTGTATCGTGAAACGTTTAGGATAGGTTGTGTAACCGAAATAGGGGCCCATCAGCGGGGGCGCCCGGATGGCATTGAGCCATCATCTCTTGTTTAGTCCATGTTGATGGAACGACCGATTACTCAGTAATCGGTATCTGCTTGAGTGCTTAGCGGCTTGGCCGGGTCCCGGATATGCACGGGTACTTTCACGATACAGATTATTTCTTTACCAGTTAGTTTAAATATAAAATAAAATATGATATTAATTTAGACTTGATATGCATGTATATCCCTGCTTGATATTTTTACTTAATCATTACTCTTTCCCATACATGTGCATATGATTTTTACATCAATTCATATTTTACTTGTTAGTGCATATTGCACACTCCCTATGATACAGGTCTATTTCTTCACTATTCAGTTCAAAATATAAAATAAAATATGATATTAAGTTAGACTTAATATGCATGTATATTCCTACTTGATATTGCTATTTAATCATTACTGTTTTACATAAATATGCATATGCTTTTTACATCAAGTCATATTTTACTTGTTAGTGCATATTGCATGCTCCCTACGATAAGAGCCTATTTCTTCACCATTCAGTTCAAAACATTAACTAAAATAAGATATTAATTTAGACTTGATATGCATGTACATTCTTCCTTGATATCATTACTTGATCATTTAATATTTTCCACACATGCGCATACTTTCATATCCACACTCATATCTAACCTATTTGTTTATATTACACGCTCCGTACTTCTTATTATTTTACTTGCCGGGCTTGACCCTAAGCTCCCCCACACGCTCAGGTACTGAAGATGTGAGTAAGGATCCGCCATTACACGATCCGTACTTTCTAGAGCAGGTTGAGCAACGGTAGATTTATAGGCCTCCGCTTTTGTATTTTTGGTTTGGTATGTATCACCCCTTTGGGACTTTATTTACAACTTTTATATCAGTATTGTACTTGTTGCTTCTTATGTTAGACATATATATCTTCTCTTTTATATGGCAGTAGACTAACTTCCAAAATCTTGGTTGATGACTAGTATTCAGTTCCATTCATTTCTTCTTTTATATACTTATAGGCCTCGTGCACGTCGACTTACACGTGTCCGCCGGTAACGCACTCCGTTTTCGTATCCCTCCGGAAAATGGGGCGTTACACATAACCCAACAAAGTTAAGCTAACAGTACATATACTCAAGGTACCTAAAGAAGGAGTGTTCTGCTGCACCTATTTCCTCCACCTTCAAACTTCAGGAAGCCCTGGATGGCCGGATCTGGTTCCTTTCATCTCAACGAGCAGTTATTCATGATATCATTTCCACATTTATTTTGGGGCTAAACCTGGTTTTCTGTAGAAAGGGGACGAAAAGATAAGAAGAAGACAGTAATGATGAATACAGCACCAAGAAGAGTTCATTGGCTGCTCTGGCAGTATGCTAGTTTGCAGTAAATTAATCATACTTAAGAGTCTTGGACTATTACCTTAACATCTCTTTTGAACCCCTACAGTCTCCAAAAGCTAGATCTATAAGCTGGATACATCCTTAATCAATTCCATAGCTACCCTTTCGTCTATTCGTCCTTCCTCCAGTTACTCCCATCCCTCTCCCTCCCATTTTCCCATGCAGGGAGAATGCCAATAAGAAGTTCTGCCTCCAGTCAACAACGTATTGTCACCAACCAAGTTATTACCAAGGAACCTTTTGGAAACAAAATTAAGTTGTCCTACCTCAATCTTTTTGGAGGTAGGTTCACTTAACTCTGGAATCTCAACTAAGAGGTACTTGGGAAAAAAGAACTTGGAGTTTAGATAACTCTGGTTGTCTCCACTATAAATTTGAGATACTTTCAAAACATTAGAGGTACCAATCTCCATTTTTAGCTCTATTATTCCATACCATTATTTCTTTCAAGCCCAAAACGCACAAATTGGAGTCTAGAAAGCTAGAGTAAGAGCCTTGTAAAGTGAAGTTTGCATAATAGTACCTCCACTTAAAATCCACCTCCAATTTTCTAAACTACACTCTCGAACAGACTGAGATTTTGAGGCAAGGTCGGTTATGGTTTCTTTTATTTTATTTCTGAACAAAGACCATACCAATTCTTATCCCTATCCCCACCCCCCACCCCCATTAAAGGTCATAGCACAATGCAGATGGGGCTCGGACACCTGACTCTTACATATTTGCTAAGAGACTTTACCACTGTGATAGCGGCACGTGCATCAGTTATGGACCAAGGAATATAAAACTAGTATTAACGATATGGACTAACAAATATAATGCAAATATCAACGAAAAAGCTTCCAATAGCTATACACCTGACATTAATGCACAAAGAGCTGTCAATATTTCCTAGCCGAAGGTAACTAAGGACATCGCACTCATGCTACACCTCATTGTGATACCTATATTAGATAATCAGCCGCGTCATGCTTAACAAACACAATAGCACTACACTAATTCTCGTCTTATGGAGTAAAAGAGTGTGATGTTAGTCAGCCAAAACAACTCCAAATCCAAAATTAGCAGCCATCACTATACATGAACTCTTATCCACTTCTGAATTCATTACGCATACCAAAAAAGACAATCAAATGCCTATCCATAGAATTTTCTGAAAAGTTCTAACCTTCAATCACAAAAATAAACCCAAAAAATTTTAAAAGTAAAATCGATCGCGAGCACTTTATCAATGAACGAATAGAACAGTAAAAAAAAGAAAACAAAATTGAGAATTGGGGTGGAATTTAATACCCAGGATCACGATTGAGTATATCGCAGATCTCGATGTTCATCGCCCAATCAGGACCGATCAGCTGATCACTTGTCGCCCGATCCACCAACGAACTCGCCATCGGCACGCCGCCCGAATTCGAGAGAAGAATCAAGATCCCAACTTTAATCTCGATCGATTAGGGCAAAGACAAACCCTCCTCTGAGATGAGAAAGTCGTCGATATCTTTCTTTACTTTCTTGAAATAAAAATCAATTAATTAAATAAATAGATATAACATTATATATCGTTCTTTTTGTGGAAAGCGAAAAATCCCCAGCAGAAAGAACCAAAATGCTTTGCAGAGTCCACCCACTCTCTCTCACGGTCTTAATCTGGCGTCTTGGTTTTAACAAAAATGTTAGATGATTTGGACCATTCCAATTGTGTCACGTGTCCAACTTAAACGGCAAGAGTTAAACAATTGCTGCAGGGTTTGTTTCCCGATTTCAACCATGGTCCCCGCCACGGTCCAAATATCTATAGGATATTCCTTCTATCGGCACATACTTTGATTTTTGTTTTTGAAAAAAACAAGAGCATTTTCTAAAAACACACTCTTTTTCCTCTGGCCATTTTCTACCCATCCCATCTCTTCCCTCTGTCAAAATTCCCACCTCACTGGCTCTCACCACCTCCTCCTTCCACCAAACTCCCGTCCTCTGATTTCCTTGGTCACTGTCTTCCCTATCTACTTAGCTCCCCCTCTCCAAATCTCCCCTCCCGCCACCTTCTCCATCCCCTAAATCCCAAATCTCTAATTTTATCTCACGTTGCCTTCCTCCTCCGCCAAACCCCCTTCAGAGCAAACATGTGCGCCACCCATTTAAAAGAAGGGGTATTTACTGTTTTGTCCCTCGAATCTTTATATATTATGATTTAGTCCCCAAATCTCCTAAGTTACTAAAATTTAATCTCACTTTCTAACTTTCTTTAATTTTTGACCTAGTATCACTATTTTACCCTTCCTTATTCATTCTTTTTCTTCCCCTTCTCTCTTCCTCCTCTCTTCTCATTTTCTTTATTATTCCTCCTTTTTCTTCCTTATCTCTTCCTCATATTTTCTTCAGTGGGAAAAAAGAGAAGGAAGAGAGAAGGAAAAGAGAGGAGGAATAATGAAGAAAAGGAGAAGAGAGTAGGAAGAGGGAGGAGAAGAGAGGGGGAAGAGAAAGAATGAATAAGGAGGGGTAAAATGGTAATATCAGGTCAAAAATTTAACTTAGGAAATTTGGAAAATTAAATCATAAATATGAAGATTTGGGGAATAAATCATAATATATAAAGATTTGAGGACAAACCAGCCCTTAAAAGAAAATCCCATTCACCGATTGGGTTGTGGTCCAAGGAAATGTATGGCCATCAAACCCTTTTTCAAAAGTTCTCTCCTCCAAAGGGGAAATTCTAAAGGCACACCCAACTATCTAAGGGCACATCTAACAATAGTTGCTTTTTATTATAAATTTATTGTTATTTTCCAGTGCAAGGGACGCACACCATGTTTTACTAGTGAGCACCATTTCCCCTTATGTTGTAAATCACTTTACTGTATAGTATGTGGTGCTCACTAGTAAAATGTGGTGCGCATTTAGAATTCCCCGTATACTATCTTCTTTGGTCTTAGTTCTAAAGAGTAGAGATTCAGGGGAGCAACATAGAGAAGAGGGTTTCGGAAGGGGGAAGGGGGTGGTTTCGGAGGGTCGTAAGGGAGAGGAAGAGGAGGGGTTCGGAGGAGCAATAAGCAGTGTGTGGGGATGGCAAAGGGCGAAGAGGTGGTTTGGCAGAGGAAAAGTTCTAAGAAAGTTATAGTTAAAAATTTATGGGCACGGAGGAGAGAGAAGGGTTTCAGAAGAGGGGTCAATTTCTGAGGGCCATAGGAGGGACGAGTGAGGAGGTATGGGGAGGAGTGGGTGGGGTTAGCAGAGGGCGAAAAGACCGGAAAAGATGGCCGAAAGAGGAATCAGAGGAGGTGAGAGTGAGTTTTAATTGATTTTTTGCCAATTTTGGCAAAACTGAACCAAACCAATTAGGAATAGGATCCGAAACCGAACAATACTAATTTGGTTTGGTTCAGTTGGATTATTCGATTCCAAATTTTTGAATAAAACTGGTTTAAAAATTATAATTTTAATCATTTTAATAAATATCTCCTCAAATTATCCAATTGGCTTTATTATCTTATGTGTATAATTTGCCGTGTATATATAATTTTTAAGAGTTTTTCGATTTCGATCCCTTAATTATTCCATATTTAGTTATCAGTCCCTCAAATCTTTATATTTTTAAGGGTTAATTAGAGAAACTAACCATGTATTATTAGGGGTATAGCACTAATGCCTCTTATAATAAATTTTAACATAGAGACCCCTGCTAGGGGGATAAATGTAACAAAATTTGCTATTTTCCGTTATATTTATACCCTTATCAAAAGATCTCTCTATGAAATTTTTTTAAAGGGGTATTAGTAATATATTACACTAGGACAAAGGTGGTTGTTATGATTAACCCTATTTTAAAATTAGTCCCTCAAATTCCTTATGTTAATCTATTTTAATTCTTAAAGTTAGGTTTTCTATCTAACTGACTCAACCAACTTGGTTTAGGATATAAAATGACTAGACTATCTTTTTGTTGGTCACCATCTTCATGTGACTCATGAAATCTTAGTGAAACAAGAAAAAGAAAAAGAAAAAGAAGTTCACCTCTTCTCCTTCGTCTACAAATCATCTCGATAGATCATAACAGCATTCCTCCTCTATCCATCGCCTATACCATCTCCCTCCTCCTCTACATCGTCTCCTCCTCTCTCTCTCCCTCCTATATTCTCCCTCTCCTGCTTCTCCCCACCTTCCATCATCTCTTGTTCGCCGAATCTAAATTATGCTCTTCTTTCATCAACTTCATCTATTATTTTTCTTCTCTCTCGCCTTTTCTATCTCATTTTGAATTCTCTAATGATATTCAGCTTGTCCAAACATGCCAGCCAGGAGATCCAGACCCCAGTCGAGCTTGACCCCTTGCTCGAGCTCGGCCTTACTTGGTAAGCTAGGCCAAACCTAGGCCAGGCACTGGGTTGGCTCGTTTATTAAGAAATAATTTCTTAATGATTTTCCTAAAATAATTAAATTTAGGGAAAAAATTAAAAAATATAATTATACAATTAAAAAAATGTGACAATATACATGGAATTTTTCATTTGAATAAAATTTTCTTTGCTCATTAAATTCAGATTTTATTTCAAGAAAGATTAGTAATTTATTATTCTTTTGGGAAAATATGGTATATAATTTTTATTATGAAGGTTAATTTTTGGATGAGGACATTTTTCATGGAAAGTAATTTTGATTGATTATGATATTAATTATTGATTATGAAAGTCTATTTTGATTGATCAAATATGCAATATACACATAGATATCTTTGTGATTAAACACAAGTGAAATAATTATGTTAATCAATAACCAATTTAACTTAATAAACAAGAAAATTACAAAAGTAAGTTTTGAAAACAAAAAGTTATTTATATATTAAGTATTTAGAAGTAATAATAAATTTGTTTTGATTGAATTAAAACCTAATAACACAAAAAATTGGAAACGCGATGAAGGCAAATTACAAGAAAGGAAAAGATAAATATCTAATTTTATACAAATTAAATTTTTTATTTAAAAATTAAATTTAAAGTCCAGGTTTGGTTGAGCCTGGCCTGGGCTTTATCGAGGGTGGCCTATGCTCGGGTGAGGTGAGGTGAGGGGCAGGGGGGAGCCCGCTCCCCAAGCAGTCAATCGAACCCGATCCAGTTTGGACAATTGGACTTGGCTTTTTAGACAGGACTACAGTTAGCTGTTCATTAAGACCATCCATACTTTCTATCATAGAGACAACTCATACATTTACGATCAAAATCTTGAGCAGCATATTAAACTCATAAGTAGAAATTAATGAGATAAAAAAGGAAATTGAGATGTACTTACCAAAAATGAGAGCAAGGGTTCACTTATGAGAATTATGGAGGAGAAATCGAGGTATAATATTGGGTTAAATTACTAGGGAGGAAATGAAGAGGGAGTTTGAATTATGATGAGACAAAGCAACTAGGGATAAGAGATTGAGAAAGAACGTTGGACTGAGTTATTAGCGAGAAGAGAGAGAGAAAGAGTTGGTTCACTTATTGATGAGAAAGATAATTAGAGTAGAAAGAGAGAAGATGTTCAGTTGAGTTATTAGAGAAGAGAAAATGGGTGTTGGATTGAGTTATTAAGGAGGAGAGATGGAGATGGAGAGGAAGAGGGTGATTGGTTTCGATTTATGACGAGAGAGAAGCAGTTAGAGAAGAGAGAGAGAGACAGGAAAATTGGGTTTAGTTATTAGGACAGAGATTGAAAATGAAAGTATAACAAGAAAGAATAGACAAAAAAATTAGATAGTAATGATTATTCTATTGACTTTGAATGTAACTCAATGTGATAAATTAAGGCGGAGTAATAAGGTTTTTGAGAGACTAATTTAAAACTACAAAGATACGAGGGACTGATATCTAAATATGAAATAATTAAGAGATAGATATTGAAAAATCCAATTCTTAAAAATTAAAGTGGGTTGTACATAGAAAAAATTCTTATTTTTTAACTTTATATGGGTGTATTTAGAAAGTATTGTAATAACATTCCCTTCACATTCTAATTCATTTTCTTTTTCCAAAATTAGCAAACAAAAAAAAATATGTTATTATACTTCTAATTTGAAAGCTAATTCTTAATTTCTTCTTCACTTCTACTATTTTTAGTGGTCAAACACACCCTTAGCTGATAAGTTTCTCCTTCTTTTTTTTTTTTTTTTGCTGCTATGTTCTCACTTTTTAATTTTTGGCCTGTTATGTTCAAAATTTTAAATTAAAAAATAAAATTTTCATTTTTCTAATTCAAAATTTTGAAAAAAAGTTAACCCGTGTACCTGTCCATTCACATCAAGCTTGATGATGTCCTATATAAGTCTTGGGCTTTATTATTATTGTTACTAATTATGTAAACCCACTGTCTGCATGGCAAGGGAATCAAAATAAGCCACTAAGCAGTAGAATTCCGATAATTAATAGAAACATATTTTGAACTTCCATTAGTAGCAACGTTTGTGTCTGTGTCATGTCCTCTGCAGGCAACAGCCTGCATCTTCTGTGGCAGTAGCAGCAGCAGCATCTCAGGGTAGCGGAAGTCGTAGTGGAAACTCTGTTGGTGGTTGACAAAATAATGATTGCAGCCATGGACGTCGGTATCATCCATATTGATCTTCAACAAGGAGTTATATGCATATCAAAGGATATTTTCATGCAAATTTCTCTCTGAGCTTTTACTTTACTGGGATATTGTTCTGGTTACCAGCATTCTTTGAGCTGGTTTACTCCATTTTGAGATAAAGAGAGATGTAAAGTATAAGTTTCTGAGGGTTAAATGTGATGTAGTACCGAGCCTCACGGGAAATTCTAAATCCACCCCCTACCCTTCCAATTTCTAAGTGCTTCCTCTCACTAAAGTATAATCCCTATGAAATTTAAGAATATGGATTTTTTTTTTTGAGTACACCCTTTACATTTCTATATTATTCTTCTCCTTTGTTATGCCTCCTATTCGGAATATAAGGTGTGAAATGCTGACAACATGTTTACAATAGCAATAAATTTTTCACAATAATATTCAATAATAATAATTAACAAAAATATCAACATAAATTCTACTTTTTATAGGCTGGAATAAAGTTACGATCAAAATAGTATAGGTAGAAATAGTAAAAGAATATATGTATTATACTATTAATAGTTATGTCCAATCTTCGTAATAATATAAGTCATAGAAAATGTTATCTTAATATGTAACAACAATATTTACAGTTATAAATTAAATTTATTATTATATAGTATAGTCAAATTTATTATTACAAGAGTATCTTTATTTAGGATATCATGTAATTAGAAAATTTAACTAATAGGATATCACTTTTTCAATTTTCTCTTATATAGAACTAGGAATTAGTTTGTCCGATACTGAGTGGTATCTGTTGGTAGACAAACATAAACAATCCGGTATAATCCAATAAATAATCACTCATTCATAATTTGCAAAAATTCAGTTATACAATTTAATAATTATACAACCAAAGTAGAGTATATATTTCCATCATCTAATTTCTCTCCCAACCAAGAATTATTCGAATATAATTCATGTCCAGTCAAGTGTTCTTCTTGTAGTTTATATATGGTTTATATAAAGTACAGTAATTCAATTCGGTGTTAATAATTTGTTATAACATAGTTATCTTATTTAATGAATTATCCGATTTGCATTTTATTGAATAGATTTTGATATGATTAATTTATGGATTTACTGATTTGTGATATTATAGAGATAAATCGATCAGACAAGTCACAAGTATAACAATGTTCGCTGTGCTATACACTTTCTTAATTGTATAACTAACATACAAGATAACTTTTTTAGATTAACATAAAAGATGATAGCACATATAGTTCGGTCATATATTCTTGTTAATTGAATTTATATATTATCAATAATTGAATTTATCAATAATTGAATTTATATATTATTATTATTATTATTTCCCTCTCAATCGTCGCTAGTGGAAATGGAAAAAAGGAAAGGAAAATTGATCGCACAAGAACCAGCCTGCAAACTTCTTGTTGGTCGATCGACAAACTCATCACGCCCCCATCCGCTTGTTTCTCCTCAAAAAATTGATTGCACAACAAAATTAGGATTAGCGTTTCTCCAATCCAGCTAACTCAGCAAACCCTAGAAATCCCAATCCTCCTCTTTCTCTCCCACCAATGGCTATAATCGGCGACGCCCTCCGGCAGGCGTTCATGCCGAAGCGCGAGTACGACAGCCTCCGGGAGGAGCAAAAGGCGTGGGGCCGCCTTCAGCGGCCGACCGTCCTTCTGGTCGCTGGAGTCGTTTGCGTCGCCGTGGTCGTCGCCGTATCTGTGAGCCTCGCCATTGTTTTCCCCGGGGAGTCCAGTCGCCGGCCGTTCTGCCAGGACCGGCGATTCCAGGCCCTGAAGCTAGTGAACGCGAGCGTGGACGATGCCGCTGCCGCCGGCGAATCGTATCGTGGGGCTTTCTATTTGACCGACGAGGAAGCTGCCGATTACTACTGGATGGTTGTGTTCGTGCCATCGGCCATCGTTTTTGCTGTCTCCGCAGCGTATCTGTTGTCTGGTGAGTGTTGATGAGGTCAATTCTATATGAGAGACTGACTACATTGGAAATGAAATTTAATGAAATTTGATAGGATACCATAACTGCAATACTCGATTACCATAAACTGTTTATGAGAAATAACTGCATTGGGTTAGATTAAAAAATTGCCTCTTTTGTTGAGTTGAAACTGTAGATCATTTCTACAAATGCCTCTTTTGTGGAGTTTAAATGGTAGGATTGGAATGAAATTGTCTTCATAATTCTGGATTTCTGAAGGAGTGCACATATTATGACATCAATTTTAACTGTAAAAATCAGTTCCTTATGAACACCATAAATAGGAATACAATTAAATCTAATTACTAAATAATTACTAAATTACAAGTACCTGAGGAGCTATGATTTTATTCACTTGTTAGTTGGAAGAAACACATAAGTTTAACAACTGGCATTCAATGGTTCTGGATACGAATTAAAGAAAGTTTTAGCGGGGTTTCTTTGGTAGTGAGTATGGCATCGGTGGTGATGAGTTTGACTGCATAAGTGCGGTTGAAGAAATCTTGCTTTCTTGGAAACCAAATTGGAGATCCTTGAAGTTTTAGGAGATTCCTTATAAAACATCTGTCCGTATGTTTTAGATACAAAACCCAATATCCCAAATTCAATCAATTCTCAATGATAAAATGGAAAAAAAAACTCTGAATAGGTAAAGAAAATCTTTTATATAAATGAGTCTTTCATAAATAGTATTCATCAAAATACTGTGAACTATCTCTAGATAGATCTCCTAAAAGGCTAAAATATCTCATAAATATTCATGAAATCTTAACTTGACTTATTTGCCAAGTGAGCTACCAAAATTGCCCCTTTACAGGTAAACTCGTCATCAAACTATTGACTAATTAATTGGTTAGTAAATTGACAGCAGTCAGCTAACCAATCTAATGGACTTGTAGGCTTTGGCTGATCGACTAGTTGCTTAACCAGTTTTTTGAAATTGGCCAATTGATTATAGATCCTTTGTAATCAGATTCTTCAAGATACAAATCTCAATACAATGGTAACAATTAAGTTATCGATGATACACACTATGAGAATGAAACGATTTGAAGATAATATACCTTTTTCTTGCTGTAGCAACTAGCTTTTCATGTAAGAAAGTGGGAGGATTAGAATCAAATCCCAATTGTGCAACTCTTTGCAAGGTAACTCAAAAATATGTTAACTTTAAGCGTTGAAGTGTGGTGACAGCTTGAAAGTTTCAGTGCACTTCTTAGTTCTCCAACCTTTTTGTATCTATTTGTTATCGCTGTTGGTGTAGCTTTGGGAACATGACCTAGTCCTTCCACGGAAAAATACTAATTGGTTTCCATTTCCAACTATTTTTGAGATGCCTACTCAGTTGAATTAGACTATAAAAGTCTTGCCCTTCTTTATCGCTCTCTCCTTCCACAACTTCACAACTTCCCTGTCTACTTGTTATTTGTCATAATTTTTTTTTATGCTCATGTGAAATTTCTATACTATCCACCTCTTTTCTCATCCAATTCTTTTTCTTGGTTGTGGCTCCATTCTATAAAACTATTTGTTTCTTTATACTTTCAAGATTCTTAGCACATGGATGAGAATTCCTGTTAATGTTGTCATATTTTTGTGCTCAATGCATTTTTTGGGGGTGTGGTATTTGCCTTTAATATTTATTTAACCTTAAATCTTTGAGGGATCATCATATGTTTTTTTGCTTTCTTAGGCTCGAATCCGAGATCCCGGACACCCGATAGGCCCGTAATGTCAATACGAGGGAAAGTCTAATAAGAATCTACTTGTTTTGTTCGTTGGAGGAGTGACCTAAATAGATATTCATTTCCTGTTTTCAATCCAAATCCTTAAGGTGGTCATCTAAAATTAGCTATTCCATGGAAACTAATCTAAGTAAATTGTCCAATTACGAATTAGTAGGATAGTAAGATGATGGAATGTACCTAAAGTCTGAGGAAAAAATGAACCTAAAGTCTATGAGAAAAAAAATGAAGAATAGGAAATATGACTTCAGTAGATGATGAGTTGGGACTTAGGAGAAGATGACGAAGGTGAAGAAGATGAAGATGATGGAATGTACCTGAAGTCTATGGAAAAAAAAATGAAGAATAGGAAATGATTTCAACAGGTGATGAGTTAGGACGTGGGAGAAGATGAGAATGTGAAGAAGATAAAGATGTTGAATAATTGAGTTTGGAATTTTTCTATTATTTGAACATGAGATGGTTGGAATGCTAGAATAGAGGATAGGGTAAACTTGTCCAAAGGATAGCATTTGGAGTACAGGACATGGAAGAAAAGAATAGTTGAGGGTATTAAAGTCATAAAAAATGAAAGTTGGGGGTGTTAAGATGAAACTACCACCAAAGTGGAGGATATTTTTAGCTAATTTCTCCTAATTTTTGTTATCTGATTCGTAGTTTTTTGGGTTTTTAATGTTAAAGGCATGTGGACTCATTTTTTTCAATATAAGACAATATTTAGGACTCATATTCAAGTAACTCAGCTGATTCCATTTATTTAGGAGCCATGCGGATCCCTTTCTGATTTTCTCTTAAGCCCTTACTTAACCTAGGCTTCTGTTGACTAAAATTTTTTGGGTTGTAACTACTGCTTTCCTAATTCTTGTCATTGTTTTGGGTTTGTAATTGCTCATTTCCTGCTCCTTATCTCTTTTTGGGTTGTAACTGCTGCTTGCCTGCTCCTAATCTTCTAAAAACCCTTAATCTTGCTATTTTAAATGTAACTGTCTAACTGTTGGCTACTTGGCTTCTTTAATGCTGTGATTAGAGCCTGTCACCTGGAAAATTATAATCCTTTTGCTTCTTAGAAGTGTCTATATACCAATCTGATATGTCTGGATTCAAAGTTACTATGGATTCGGCCAATATTACATGGCATTCTTTTCTAATATTCGTTGCATTTCCTTCGATTACAAAACCAGTGAAAATACTTCTAGACTAACTAGTGGAAAAGTGGACTACTTAAAGGAAAGTGATACAAGAAGTAATTGATCTTAAGAGAAGATTTTACTACTCATTAGCAATTTGTTGCATTGGTTGAACCCATCATTTTGTCACTCTTGTGTCTTATTGTTGCAAGCATTGTTTAAAATAGCAATAACAATAACATAACGTTTTGTTTTTGTTAGGTTATGTCGCGGATAGCGTAACACATAACGTAAGTTATGCAATTTTCTATTTATTTAATTAAAAATAAATATAAAACTATATAAAACAATTTTTATAAATTCAAAAATAAATTTAATATAAAAAAAGAATATAAAACCATTTTATAATATATAATCTATTCTAATTTTATATTAAGTTTTACAATAATTTTCACATTTATCTTCATAAATTATATTAAGTCTCCAACCGTAATTTCAATTATCATTTAAACAAGATAACAAGATTTCAATTCCAGTTATTAGCATTGTTGTAATTTATATTTTGTAATGTTCAATTTATCTTATTTATAATTGTTAATTTCAGTTCAGCTAAAAATTCAATAAAATCAATAAGATATTTTAGCAACCGGAGAGGAATTATAACAAGTGAACAAGGAAATAATTGCAATTTAACAAGTTAGCAATTCCACAAGTAATCAAACAAGCCAACAACTAATCAAGAAAATTACAATAATTCACTAATAAACAAAATAATAATCAACAACAATATAGAAATTACTAAAAAAATAATTGTAAATAACGTAATATAACATAATTTAACGTAACTTTACTTAATATAACGTAAAATAACATAAAAACGCACTGTTACGGTGCACTGAGTTATTTTCAGTTGTTACGTAGCGTTGAGGTCCCGTTAGGTTACGTAACGCAATATAACGGGTTCATGACGTGTTATTTTCAACATTGGTTGCAAGCTATGATTTGGGAGACAGACACGTGTCCCCCAACAACATGAATACGACTGCCAGACATGCAACTCTACCAACATTAGATACAAGAATACAATATTTTTAATAGCCATGTCTATGCTTCTATTGGTTCCTGTATGAAATTATTATGTTGAACAAAAGTAATGGTAGTCCTACAATTGTACACGTAAGCAATGTTTAAAATAACGATAACGTTAACGTAACGTTTTTTTTTTGTTAGGTTATGTAGCAAATAACGTAACGCATAACGTAGGTTACGCAATTTTCTAATTATTTAATTAAAATAAATATAAAACTGTATTTAATAATTTTCATAAATAAGTAAATAAATCTAAAAAACATATAAAATACTGTAAAATCAATATAAAGGCGTAGAAAAATTATAAAATGTCATAGCTAGCAAATATCATACATCACAATAATTTTTTTAATCATACACAACAAAATATTGTTTTTCTTTAATATGAAGATAAACTCATGTGATCATCTAATCAATAATAACAAGATCATCTTCCTCCAAAATGTAATTTGCATCTTCCGGATCGATATCATCTCCCGTCTCATCAAAACTATCATCAATTGCTTTTCCTTTGCCCGAAGAAGATGCTACACAAGAGATATACAAATTAAGAAGTTATTAGATATTCAAATCATGATAGTATTCATTTAAGAATATTAAAATGTAAAAATTGAATAACTTACAGGAATCGACCTTTCGTTTCTTTGCTGGGGTTTCAGTTTCATCTTGCTTGTCTCTCTTATCCACAATGGATGGAATAATATTTTGATTGCTATTAATTGCAGTGACTTCTAAGAAATCATTAGTTCTTGAAGCTGAATCGTCATCAATAGGCTCATCTAGCAATCCAAGATCTTCTGGGAGACAAGGCTCTTCACTCTCAACTAGCCATTCATCCTCTGGTGTCGCCTCATCAATCAAAATTGGATCCAAATTCATTCTCTTCCTCCGAATATTTCTCTCTCTAAGCTTAATATTGTACATGACGTACACGAGAGAATGTAGGCGTTCTTGCTCCAAGCGACATCTTTTTTTTGAATGCACCTTTAACAAAATTGTGAATTGTTATATAAGCATGATGATAAATAAAGTAATTAAAAAATATTATATTAAGTTTTTAAAATTCATACTTGTTCAAAAGTGCTCCAATTGCGTTCACATCCAGAAGCACTAGTCGTAAGAGAGAGGATTCGAATTGCAAATTTTTGGAGTGTTGGAACATCCTCTCCAAATCTTTCCCACCAGGCAGCTAAAACAGATAATTAATTTTGGTGTTAAAAAATACAAAAAAAACTTTATGATATTTCTACCAATAGAATCCTAAGAATGGAAACAATGAATTAAGATATACCAGGACTTCGGGCATTCATAGTCATTTGAGCTAGCGGGGATCTAAATTCTCCAAGTTTCTGTTTATATTGATCCAGCTCCACATCAGCTTGTGCATACTCATTGAGGTCGGGGATCATTCGTTGCATGCATTCACGGAGGCCTCTTCTAACCTCAGGAACATTGGAGCTAGCGGGGATCTAAATTCTCCAAGTTTCTGTTTATATTGATCCAGCTCCACATCAGCTTGTGCATACTCATTGAGGTCGGGGATCATTCGTTGCATGCATTCACGGAGGCCTCTTCTAACCTCAGGAACATTGGAGAATGTATCACTGTAGAAGCATTTAGGATTTAGAAAGTAGGCCGCTGCATGGAGGGGCCTATGCAACATGCCTGTCCATCTCTTATCAATCAAATTCTAGTATGGCATGTACTTCCTCTTACTGCCCCCACAGACTTCGGCAATTCTCTCTTTGCAACTGTCGAGATACTCATATAGAAAAGGCATGGAAGGCCTCACATCTGAATCCACCTCTCGCAGCACATAGACCAGTGGAAGTGTGGTGCTAAAGTAAAAGAGAACTCGGCCCCAGAAGCTTCTGCTAGATAGCACTGCTCTTCTTGCCTTTACTGCATTTGGTTTCTTTGCCCAAGCACTCTTCGTGAAATCATCAGAAGCAAACATCTTTCTCAATGGCTGCCTTAATTTATAGAGTCTTTGTAGAGTTAAAAATGACGTAGCAAATCGGGTGATGGCTGGCCTTAGCAGTTCCTTACCCTTTGTGTAGGTCCGCATCAAACTCAAAACCCAGCCATGATTATATATGAATTGTATGATCCCCTTTGCTGTTTCAAGAGTCTCCTTATGGATCTTCATCTTGCCAATATCCTCCAGTATCAAATCAATACAATGAGCCGCACAAGGAGTCCAGTAAAGCCGTTTTCGTGAATCCATAAGTTTTGTGCCGGCATTGACATAAGAAGCGTGATTGTCCGTAATCACTTGTACAACATTATTCTCTCCTATCTCCTCAACTACTTTATCAAGACACTCCCATAAGTAATCTCCTGTCTTGAACTGAGCCGATGCATCAATGGACTTATAAAAGAAAGTCCCCTCTGGTGAATTCACAAGAAAATTTATTAAGCTTCTGCTCTTCCTGTCAGTCCACCCATCTGACATCAATGTGCAACCGTATTTCTCCCAAGCCGCCATGTGCCTCTCCTTAATCTTGTCAATATTCTCAACCTCGGCCTTAAGAACCCGCGTCCTTATCTCGTATGGAGATGGTTGTTTCAAGCCAAATCCAAAATTCCCAACTGCTTCAATCATCTCCTTCCAATATGGACTATTCAAGATGTTGAATGATAGCCCATTTGCATATATGCATCTGCCTATTTTTCTGACACAGTCCTCTCTTACTTCCTTCTTTAAAGCTGTCTCTAACGTAGATTGGCGAGCTTCGAGATTAATAAATTTATTCATTGCTCCAAGAGTTCGAGGTTGAGTGTTGCTACCGGTAGCGCTTTCAAGCTCTTCACTCACCATTTCAGTGTCTGGTTCCCCCATTCTCCCAATTTCCCGACTTAGTGATGCTATCTTCTTCTTTTCTATCTCAGTAGACTTCAAAGCATCTTTACATGTTTTCTTTACATCTGGCGGGACTCGTTCACACATTTTCACTCAATGTCTCGTCCCAGCCAAATGATGCTTAAGCCGAGTGATTCCTGCAGTTATGTGGTGATTACAGAATTTGCAATAAAAATAATTGGGGGGCTCCCCTTCCTTGTGAATCCCCCATTCTCTGGCCGGATCCATATTCTTTGCCATGATTCTTTGTACGGATTGTCAAATTTTAATCTACAAAAATAATATACTTTTTTTAAATTCAGTTTTTTAATTCAGTGCGGATTATCAAAAGATTCAACAATTGCATCTAATTACTTCCACACATTACTTCTACAAAAGTAATTAAATGTATTCAAATCCCTACACAAGTTAATCATTTTTTTCCATTAAGTATTTCTGTTTTAATTCAGTTTTTATTCTTAAATGAACTAAAAAACAAATTTCAAACTTTTTTTTTAATTCAGTTTTTTATTTTCTTCTACAAAGATTCATACTTAATTCAGTTTTTCTTAACTGAATTAAAAATCAAAATTCACATGATCACATCATATCCTTTCCCATCCTTTCTTAACTGAATCAAAATCAAAAATCAAAAATCAAAATTCACTCCCCAGTTCAACAGTGTTCAACAGTGGAGAAATTGGGGAAAAAAAAAATTCCCGAAAATAACACAGTGCAATATCAAACTCATCCATTCTTACTAATGTCAATAGTTCAAATTTAACAATTAACACACTCCAATATAAATTTCCCGAAAATAAATTCATGGGACAGTTAAAAAAAATAGGGAAAAAATGAGGAGAAAAAAAATTTGCTGCACTAATTTACTCATGAATTTTGTAAAACAATAATTAAATCATGAATTTCTTCTAACATCCATGGAATCAATTAAATAATTGAAAAAAAATGGGAGATTGAACTAAGGTTTAGGAAATCTAACCTCACCGGAGCTCGGGACTCACGGAGAGCCGCAGGGGACCTCGGAGAAGAAAAAATTAACTGGCTTTGCCGGAAAGATCGCCGGAGGTGGAGGCGGAGGTCGTTAGGGCGGTGGGTTGCTTCGACGAGGGCCGCTGGGAGATGATGCGGATAATCGGAGCCTCGGAGATGCTGCGGATGATCGGGAGGATGATCGGTGTTGGAGAGGACTTGGTCGGGAACGCCGCCGGAGGAGAGTCGCGGAATCGGAATAGGGAGGAGAATCGCGAGGGAACGAAATTAGGGTTTTTTTTTCCCTTCGCGATTTTCTGCGCTGAGTCTGTATATATAGTTTTTAAGTATGTAAATAACGTACGTTACGTTACGTTATGAAATAACGTAACGTAACGTACGTTATTTTCACGGAAAACGTACGCTCCGAGGGAACACGTTATTTTCCCCTGTTAAGGAGCGCAACTGCTCCCGTTACGCTCCGTAACGTGTTAAAACGCGTTACGGAGCGCGTTTTTTTCTACATTGCACGTAGGTTTACATATATAATACATTCATTGATAGGTATGTCATACTATAAATTAAAAAAAAAGAACCTGACATATTGACAATATTTATATATTTGTATAGTAATTCTAGGCCTAGTTATCAATACAGAACATGAGCATGGGACACCTACACGAGATACACCATCTCAAAAAATCACATGGTACACGATATTATGACACTTAAAAGAAACTTCAGAGAAACTAATGTGAAACTTGTAAACAATTTTTATACTGAATATACACTATATATGATACCCTACGGAAACGTCTTAGAAACTTATGGGAAACTCAAACTTAAAAGGAAACAATAATAATGCATTTGAGAAACTTTTATAATTCTAAAGAGATGCTATACAAAATACGATAGAAGTTTTTGAGAAACTTATATAAAATTTGAAGAAATAATGATACAGTAAACACAATATAAGTATTTAATATATTGTAAGCATTATAATTTTTTTCATGAAGAATATATTAGTACTTTCCGATATATTGTACTCTTTTTATTTTCCAAATACGATTTTCATCAAATATCTTTATAAAAAGATAGCGTTTCTTTAAAGTAGCTTCATATGTAAAATATCATTTCCTAAAAGAATCAAATACTACTAAAGATATGGTTTCTCAAAAGTATTAGACATTTAGTACTTATTAAAAAATATGGTATTTTTGAAGTTTCAGAAACTATAAAGTCTATTAAAAATTTTCGACACGTGAAATTTTATAACAAGTATTGTTTCCCTAAAGTGCTTGTTAATTATTTATAAATTGTCCAGTTAGTTTCCTTAAAGTATCAGAATAGTTTTCTATTCTTTTGCGATATAGATATAGTATGGTATTGGTATTATAAACTGGATATGGGGACACGAATATCTTACTTATATAGAGTGTTTGGTAACTATGACTGTAGCTCTAGTAAAAATAGTAATAATGCTACTGTGCGCTTTTGAGGGCTCATCTAATGTAAAGTGTTAATGTGCTTTTAACAAAAAAATGACCAAAGCAACAACTGATTCATAGCAAATATTATTTATGGGTGAATTGCAATGATAAGTTAATTAAGGGTAGATATTATGTTTTTTTTTCCCCCTACCTTTGGCTTTCCCTTTTCCTTCTCCTTTCCCTTTTCTGGCCTCTCAGTGGTTTTTTCTATTTTCTTTTGTCAATTCAAGGCCTAAATTATGCAGTCAGATGCCAGGACAGAGTCTAGTGCCTGATATGTTGGAACATGCCTTGGGATATTTGAAAAGACTCTCCATCATATCATTGTCTTTAGTTTTTCTTCCCCTTCATTGAAGTTTAGTTCTAGGCACCTAGAAAGAAGTTGCATTTCGGTGTTGCTTTCTGCTTCCTATTTAGTTTTGTAAAAGATCAGAAGAGAATTCCATGGAATTTGGATCCGACATAAATGTGAGCATTTAAGAATCAAATTATCCCTCTATAGGGGTTTGAAGTGAACTGGGGAAGGTCAGAGACCCCCTAACCCAACCCCGAGCCTTTCAGAAATAGGTTAATGGTCTGGCCTAAATCTTAGGCATATTTTATTTTGAGGTCAGGGTTTGGCTTCAGTCCTCACTAGCCCTTTAAAGGCCTACTATGAGTCCCAGTTCAAAGCCCATAACACCATCTTTAAATTCAGTATACTAACTATTTTTTTCAATTTATCTACTAAATTGCTTTTTAAACCACTTTAGTTAATTACTCAAGTCCAATTTTGATAGTTATATTGTCGTACCCAATTATTTCTTCCACAATTCCTTAAAAATACCACAAAAAATTAATTTTCTATTGACATTTAAAGAGGTATTTTTTATTTCTTAAACTCATCTTTTCTAATTCGTCCTAATTTCAACACACTATATAACTTTTTATAATAAGTCGCACCAAAAGAATTCATAGTTGGTTACACAAGAATAAAAGAAACACCACCCTTCAAAATAATGAGTATATATAATTTGTATATTTTTAAAAATATATTTTAAGAAAAAATATGGTTGGCCCGCAAGCTTGAGGGCTGGCCTTTGGCCCATGAGGTAGGGTTTGGGGCCTCATTGCTAAAGCCTAGGGCTGGTGTCGGTCTTCTAAGGCCCGAGGCTTCAGTTAAAATGAGAAACTCTATGGCCAGCATCCTATGTAAGGATTTTACTACATCCATTCAATTTCATCCTTTGTTTTTTTTTGCTAACCAACCACTTGCATCTTCAACTAACAAATGTTAAGTATGCTAGTATTACGGACCAATCTAGAGGTCGCAAGATTGAACTTAAGGTTAAGCAGAGTTCTATTAGAACTGAAAGAACCATCGAAACTAACCCAAATAAGCAAAACCGAGTCAGATCAAAATAATTGGTTAATTTTCTGTTTCGAGCTTTGGAACTCGAAAGCGAACTGAACGGACTGAACTATTTAAAAATTATATCTACACAAATACATATATATACATACATATAAACATACATGTATAAATATTATAAATACACACACACACACACACACACACACACACATATATATATATATATTATAGCTTAGAAATTCAATGCCAATTGGATGCCTTGAAGAGACGTGCTCACTAGAACGGTTAATATTTATAACTTTCAAATAAGTTTTATTCAAAAGGTTGGAATTGAATAATCTAAACCGAACTGAATTAGTTTGGTTCGGTTTTGATTCCCATTCCTAATCAGTTCGGTTTGATTTTGTCAAAATTAAAGAAAACCAACCAATGCTCACCCTAATTGAACTCATGATGAGGTAGTGATTTAGAACTTTCTAGGAATTTTTTGTATATATTATACCTTATATGGAGAGTATAAAAGAGTGTATAGTACTTTAGAAGATTATAGAGCACTTCAGAAGACCGTCAAATACTCTAGAGTGCGTGGAACATTATGAAAGTATATAGAAGAGCATGGAACACTTAGAAGAGTGTGGAAGACTCCAGGAGAGTGTTAAACACTCCGAAAGTATATAGAAGAGTGTAAACACAATAGAGAGTTATCTGTAACGATTAGATTATTGAAGAATTTAGAAAGATCTGTTTTATGGAGACCTTGCCTATAAATAGGGAAGGGTCCTCATTTTAAAGTATAGGTCCTCACTTTAAAGTATAGAATCCAATTCAAGAATCCAAGTATCCAATCCAAGAGTTCCTACAACGAGTTCTCTTCCTGTTCTCTTGTATGAGTTTGTAAGTTATGCTTATATAATCTTTCAAATTAGAGTGAGCGAGCTAGGTGCCGCACAGGTCTAGAGGTCTAGAGCTATGAAGAATCAAAATTCCAAGCCCATGGTAGTAGGCAATAGTTATTTGGAAGTTCTGCCGATATTGCCTTTTACTTTGTGCTAGTTCGTTAATGAATTGGATTTACAAAACTATTTCCTACTTCAAAGGGGGCTACGTAGTGTCATTCTTCCTCTTCCTTTTTTGCTGTAATGCTGATATCTTTCATATGTTTTAACCTTTGTCACTGATTTATTGATATTTTATTTTCACTTTTTGTGGGAAAGATATGTAATTTTACCATAGTGAATAAATTATTGCTATTTTAAAAAATATTGCTTTTCATGTAGTTAAACTGTTGTCACAGGAATGATTGTTGCATATTCTGCTCCAACAAGGCACCCATGTCTCAAGGTTGTTGAGAACAATTACTGTGCATCAAAGAGAGGTATGCCAAGATTGCCCCGTTCCATCACAAGGTTCTCTTTACCACAATTAGTAAAATGTGATTGGAACTTGTGTTATTTTCTAGTTGTTTTCAGGGGTCTACAGAGCAGAAATAAACATCACGAAAATGAAGACGATAAACTTGAATCTCTTTAATTTACTTTTATAAAAGAGAGTAGACTTTTCTCTTTAAAATCGTGAGGTTACGAGTCACCAATTTCTGGAAAGTTGTGCTAATGAAATTTCACGATTGTAAAGAGAATAGTCTTCTCTCTTTAATTAAAGTAAATCAAAGAGATTCAAGTTTATCTTCTTTCGTTTTCTTGCTGTTTATTTCTGTTTTATAAACACCTGAAATAAACCTGTTGGATCCTTATTCTTTTCTAGAACGTTTGATGAAGGGTTTTTTGATGTTTTTAAATTTGTTGTTGTTGCTGCTCTTGTATCTTGTCCAAATTTAGCATGCTATGAAATGTTTAATTGTAGAATTGTAAACCAAACAGATAGGCACTTATATTAAATTAGGAGTTCACATATTTGTCATCATGTGCATTTACTTGTTGACCTGGTTGAGATGTGAAGATGAGTTGGACTGGTACATCAGATGGTGTTAGTAATTGTAACCTGATTGGGCAGGCATTCATCAGTTGCCTTCCTATACAGCTTTGCTTGCTACCTATTAGGGGAACAGCTCCATATGATCTGATAGTGCCTTCCATTTTTGTTTCCCTCTGTACATATACTTATTTGTCTTTTCTATTTCAATGTGTTGAACTTGGCGCACTCATTTTAGTAGCATCACATTCTGTACTTCTTCTTTAGGAATTTCTTAAAGATAACCAAACGTACAAAAAATCTTTGTCATCTTTTTGCATGTTTTCAAGGTTTCCACCAATGTAGTATGGACACTTATATCGTGTTATATCAACATGTATCATGTGTATTTGTTTTTGAATTTGCTGCATTTTGGAGTGTCATGTCCATGTCGGCATGTTCATATCCTTACAACATCTTTCCACTATTATTCCAACATTCTATGGACTGCCAATCTTCCACTATTATCCCGTCTGGTGACATCTGTCACTGAGGTGGATGTGCCTTGCTAATGTGATTAAGGGCTTTTGATAGAATTTAATTGGTAAGAACTAATATTGCATGGTTGAGGATCCATTGGAGGTTGAAGACAGTATAGTTGAAAGGATAGGAGAAAGCAAAGAGATAGGACCAAGGCTGGAAAAATTGTTCTGTCTTTTCCTATTGAAGTCCTAACTTTTTTTATGTTTCTTGGAGCTGAATTGCCTATGAATTCAGGTTAACTTTCAAACAGCCAGAAAACACCCACACCAAACTGGCTTGGCCATTCTGCTTATGCAATGCTTAACTACAGAACTTGTGCTAGTTTGCTAATTACAACATTAAGAGTTTACTGACCATTTAGAAACAGAAGTGCGTTACGTTGGAAACTTCTCCTTCATGTATTGGTATTTAATTTTCTAAAAGTAAAAAACTTTTTACAATTTTTTTTTTATTGTATGGACTAATATGTCGGGGTGCTATCATGTTATTATACAGTTGGGAATAATGAAATTACATCACGTACCGTCTAATACTCTAAAGACTAGCATTCCCAGTTAAGTTGAAAAATAAGTATCATTCATGCCTAGCTTGTTGTAATGAAGATGAAAATAACTTTAAAAAAAAATTATTCCTATGTAAAACATTAGTGAAAGCCGAGGTAGTAAATTACTTCAAACAAGAAATGGCATCCACACTCGGCAACCAAAAATGTCGAACGAAAATGCAACAGTATTTGTTGTTGGATTTTGACAAGCAACATACTTTTGACATGCAACAATAATAGTTGAGGATCATCTTCAGTGTATCCTTTCCACTAAGAAAAGTTCGAACAAGATAAGGAAGACTATGAACATGAATTATTATTATTATTTTTTAACCTTAGGTCAGTAACTCACTTTTTTTTTTTGCAAAGGACAAATGACAAGGAAAAGATTGAGAGATTAAAAATAGAGAAGAAAGAAAGAGGAGAAAAGGCTCTTCTTAGCAAAAGGCGACAGTGGCTAAGGTTTGAAAGAGCAATAGAGAAAATTAGGTTGAGATTGAAAAGAGATCAGAGAAACCTCAATTTTTATGAGCAAAATTTGAAACGCCAGTTTTGATTTTTACACTAAGGTTGCTCATTTATACTTTATTTTCAATTAGAAATGTCAAATACCGGAAACCTGCTCTCGTGCAAATGGATAGATTCAGAGTCTAATGTACTCCTGAGGAGTGAGAATGATGACTGTTAAGCAGTGAACAGTGTTTAAAATAGCGAGAACGGTAATATAATGTTTTGCCTCTGTTAGGTTATATGTCACATATAACGTAACACATAACGTAGATTATACAATTTTCTATTTATTTAATAAAAATAAATATAAAACTATATAAAATAATTTTTATAAATTGAAAAATAAATTTAAAATTTTAAAAAAAATATTCAACCATTTTGTAGTACATAATCTATTCTAATTTTATATTAAGTTTTACAATAATTTTTATATTTTTCATAAATTATATTAAGTCAGCCGTCGTAATTCCAGTCATCATCTAAATAAGAAAATAAGATTCAAATTTTTTATTTCAATTCAGTTATTATCGTTGTTGTAATTTATATTTTATAATATTCAATTTATTTTATTTGTAATTGTTGATTTTACTTCAGTTAAAAATTTAATAGAATCAACAAGTAAGATATTTTAGCAATCGAAGATAAATTACAACAAGCGGATAAGAAAATAAACACAAATTAGTAAGTTAGCAATTCCACAAGCAATTAAACAAGCCAACAACTAATCAAATAAGAAAATTTAAGTAATTCTCTAATAATTAAAATAATAATCAACAATAATATAGAATTACTAAGAAAATAATTGTAAATAACGTATCATAACGTAATTTAACATAACGTTACTTAATATAACATAAAATAACATAAAAAACGTACTTTACAGTTCATTGAGTTATTTTTAGTTGTTACGTAGTGTTGAAGTTCTGTTAAGTTTCATAACGCAACATAACGGGTTTCATAACACATTATTTTCAACATTGGTAGTGATATCATTTGCGTCATGACCATCTATCACAAAGTGGGGTTCATTATGACACATGACGAATAGCGTGTCATTAACATGTTATGTCATTGGACAAGAGGAGCTTCATTGAGATCCTAGCTGCCAGCTTGGTGGATATATTATCTTTGCAGTTTAATTCACATGTATGCAGAATAGACCGTAAATTCTCTTTTAGTTAGAATGAGTCCAGATTCTATGAGATGGAACAAGGCAGATACTATAACATATTTGCTACAGGGCCAAACCCTTTCTTAAGAAAGAGCCAGATGAAAATGCATTCATAAGGTAGACCACAACATTAACTTTTGTATTTGTGGGTCTTAAAATGTATGAAATGTCTCTGTTCTCTCTCCCTGCATTCTGGACGAATTCAGGCTTCTTCCTTTTTCTTTTGGGTACTTTAACATTAATATGTTCTGTTCATCTTTCCAGGTGGAGTCCGTTGTCTATCCATCCTCAATATTGTGTTTGCTTTGGTATTCGGTCTGATGGCACTTTTTCTTGGTTCGAGCCTCCTCACGCTGGGCAGTAGCTGCTCCATTCCACTTTTCTGGTGCTACGAGATTGCATCATGGGGTTTGGTTATCTTGTATGGGTTCACATCTTTCTTTTTGAGAAGGAAAGCTGCAGTCACCCTTGATGAGTCTGATTTTGCTGGCCGGAACTTGGGGTTGGAGATGTCAGAATCTGCAGTAGAAGTAACCCCAGAAATGGAGAGACGTGTCCATGAAGGTTTCAAGTCATGGATGGGATCTTCCCTTCTCTCTTCTGATGAAGAAGATGGACCTGATGATTACCTTGAGGAAGGCCATCCGATTCTGACATCTAATCATCCAAGAGGGTAAAGATGAGTGTGATTTACGATGGCTTCCTTTTTTTTTTTATTAAAAAAAAAAAATTCCTTTCACAGCTCTAAAAAGATGTAGATAAACTGATGTAGAAACGATACCAGCAGCATTATGATGTTTCTGCATATCAAAAACATTGTTGATAATGAAAATAGATATATCTGTTGCAGTTTCTGAGCTCACTGTGAACCTTTAATGTTTATTGTGCGATATATTGTTTTTGACCTGCAAATGGGAATGTGCTTAATATTTTGGTGCAGCCTTGATAAGAAGCAGCTATAACGAAATCAAATTACAGGAGAGAATCATGAGGTGAAATATCTTTTTTCGCTTTATTAAACTGACTATCTTATTATATTCTCAATGTAATTTCTCTAAGCAGATGGTAACCTAAGAAGATAAAGAATTAACCTTCTATTACTACAAATGTTGTAACAATTACGATATCTGTTGTGAATTCCACTATTGCATGAATTTTATCTATATTTGGTAATAGAATTGTGCAGTTCTCGCTGAAATTCGACTCAGAATGGAGCTTAAGCTTACACATTTATGTGGTTCAACCTTTTTAGGTATTTTCTTGCCACAGGTGACAGGACTACCAAGTTAATGACGGGAAATTCCAAATGAGTGCTCCACTGGACTTAGTAAGCACTTATTTCTGATGCGGGATTAGTTTTCAAACAGTTGCACTGAAACAATTTTAACATCATCCGGAGACTTAATACCTCACCACAGCAAAAAACCGGAGACTAATCTCCCACTAGGACAAAAAACAAGGTTAAAAAAAAGAAACTAACAAACTTGTAACTTTTTTATTACTTTAGGAGGTGGAGCTCACTAAATCAAGTGGCATGCTCATTTAGAGTCCATGTGAAATTTTTGCGATCCATTAATAAAGAAAAGTTTAATTCTAATTTCTAAATACCACTTTTAGGTTTACTGTCAGTTTTTCAATTTGTAAATTATTTTATTCTTACTTTATTTATAGAAATAAAGTTTTCAAAAATAGCACCTATTCTCTATAGCTCACCCCATTTCTACCTATGGACTCCAAAAGATTTTAAATTTAGTAAATTTGAAATAAAAAATAATTATTTATTTTTAATTGCTTACAAAATTTAAAAGTAATTTATAAGGGAAATTCTAAATGCGTACCATACTTGACTTTACCATATTTGACTTAGTGAGCACCATTTTCCTCGCTCATCACCTTACTATAGGATGTGGTGCTCACTAAGTTAAGTGTGGTGCGTGTTTAGAATTTTCCAATTTATAGTATCTCTCTTTGGGATAACATATGATTTTTAACATATGTAGTAACCTACGAAATATAGATAAGATATTTAATTTTCTATAATGCTTCTATTTTAATATTTTCAAGTATTTGCACAGTTTTGATCTGTTATTACTAAACCCTCGTAAACACATGGGCCATAACCCAACTTGGGAGAGTTTCCAAAGGAGCACACCATTTTTCCTAGTGAGCCCACTTTTCAACTATCCGACTTAGAACCAGTGGGCTCGCTTAAAAAACATGGTGTGGTACTTTAGCAACGCCCCAACTTGGGCATCTGCTCGGGCGCACATACAAACCCAAACACACCCGATCCGATCCACTTCTCCCTCGTAGAGTCCCAACTCTAACGCCATTCTCCAGAAGTTTCTAAAGTGGCACACTATTTGTCCGGCAAATCAAAATACCCTGATACCCTGCAAAGTGGGCTCACTATGAAAAATAGTGTGCTCCTTTAGAAGGTCCCCATTCTCCCCAGTCCTCTCAAAACCCTAATAAAATTAAAATAAATAAATAAAGAACCCAAAAAAAAAAAAAAAAAAACAAATCTAGCCTACCCCTTTCTCCTTCCTTCTCTCGAAGCCTCCTTCCCCAAAACCCTAAACATGGCGGCGGCGGTAATGGCGGGCCACGAGCACGACGACTCCTTCGACTCCCGCCAGCAATCCCAATCCCAATCGGATCTCCCCTACGACCCGAACTTCGTGCCCGACTCCGTGAAGACCTTCGTGGTCCACCTCTACCGCCACATTCGCGAGAAGAACGTCTACGAGATCCACCAGATGTACGAGACCTCGTTCCAGAAGCTCAGCGACCGGATGTTTCGCGAGACGCCGTGGCCGTCGGTGGACGCCGTGGCCCCCTACGTGGACAACGACCACGTGTTCTGCCTCCTCTACCGAGAGATGTGGTTCCGCCACGTGTACGCGCGGCTGGCTCCCACGGGGCGGCAGCGGGTGGAGAGCTGGGACAACTACTGCAGCCTCTTCGGGGTTGTCCTTCACGGGGTCGTCAACATGCAGCTCCCCAACCAGTGGCTGTGGGACATGGTGGATGAGTTCGTTTACCAGTTCCAGAGCTACTGCCAGTACCGGGCGAAGCTCAAGATGAAGTCCGACGAGGAGCTCCAGCTCCTCAAGCAGTTCGATCAGGTATATACAAACTTGCACTGCTCTTCGTGATGAATTGGCGATGTAGATTTAGCTATATGTTGAATGATTGTGTATTAAGATGAGCAATTTATATTTTGGGATTTTATTTTAGTTAATATGACTAGTGATGCAGGTTTGGTGTCTTGCTGATTCAATTGCTATGTAGTGTGTAAGTTTGTGTTTATTTGACCATAATGGAGGTTTTGTTTTTGCTACATTTCGAAGGAATTTGGTTTGATATGTTCAGTTAGGGATATGATTAAGATGTTGCAACTGGGAAAAATAATAATACGTGGTATTTCACTGATTTAGGCTTGTGCTTGTTTGTATCGGTCATATATTTCAAGCAATTTTGACTTGTGTTTTCTATTTGTTTTGTTTATCTATGATTTGTATCCGCATTTGAAATTTTTCTATTAGTAGTTCAAGTTAAGGTTTTGAGTTTGTTCTTGTTGTGTTGTAAAGAATTTGATTGGATTGGTCTCTCAAAACATATCATTGGATTTCACTTATCTTGTGAATATTCGGTGCACTCTTTCAGAAGTCATACAATTGATCAACTTGAGAGAGAGCATTTGTCATTTTTATTTATAAGGATAAGATTTTCGGTATAGATGAAATGAAGTTCTTGGATTTGAGCACTTTTACTAGATTCTAAATTTTAGGTGAAGCATCTGATGGTTTAGCAAGAATTGTTTAATGAATGAGAGATTGGGGTGTGAGAGGATAGTTAAGTTTGTGTGCTGTAAGCTGTTCAAGTTTATTTGATGAAGGATTTCTAATATGCATGCCTTATCTTCACTAGGCTAATAAACTAAAAAGATACTATGACACAAAATTTGATATCCTCATCACTGAATTAATAGAAGAACAGAACTCGTATATCTTCTTAGTTATGTAGGAAAAGATGCTATGACACAATTTATATAATTAACACAAAAATTTATGTTGCTTTTTTTTTGTAGTTCAGTTAAAAAGCTGAGGATGATAAATTTATGTGGACATGTAAAATCATACAACTCCAGATGTGACTGCATCTAATTTTGGAACATGCTAATCGGAAGAAATTATAAATGTCCCTTCCATCCTTTCTCCTCCATTTCAAGTTTTAGGTACAAAAGATTCCACTTTTCAATAAGTAGTAGGATTGCTCGAAAATCTTTATTCAGGGTAATATGGGACCATTCATTAAGACTTTTATTCTCTTGGCAACGCAATGGCATCTTGTCTAGGTCTAGCTCATTAGTTGATGGCAACTACAACTTACAGACTGGCATGGGTATTTTACTCAATTTTTGGTTTTTTTGTGGCTCATTCCACTTAGCTGTACAGAAATAAAAGCTTATATATGTGTTTGCTTCATCTTTGTTGTTATGTGTTAGGTTTGAGATTATTTTGAATGAATCTACTTTTATATTTTGCTTTCAATGGACTTTAACATTCTATAGCGCAAGATTTGTTAGTAATTAAGTAGTTAACTTCTAAATATGTATTTTGTATGACATTTGTATCCATTATGCCCATCAAATTCTAATTTTGTAGATTTTTAGATGTGAAGGATGGGTTTGGTGCGTCTTATTACTTGGTCTCGCTTTTGATTCTTTTCAGCTATGTTATGTAGGATACTTCGAAAGAAAATGGCGTGTCCAGCTGTGTCGGGCATGACAGTATCTGTGTCCGACATTTATAAATGTTGAAAGTCCATTTACTTTCTAAAAAAACTGCAATATGGAATATGTGTTATGCTATGCTTTTAACAAGTATTAGATATTCTATAGTTCGCTTTACTATTCTGGTTTCTGTGATATGTTAATTATAGCCCAATACACATGAATTTGTAAGGTATACCTATATTTTAAGTACAATACATGTTCACAGCCACGTTTTCGTGTCTAGACCCCGCGTTCGTGTCCACAGATCATGGCTTTTGAGCCTTGAGAATGTTCAATATTGTCTTATGTCGTCCAAGCTTGGTCAAGACTCGCTATGAGTGTTAAATGCTAGCCTGATTGGTTGTCCACCTTAGCTTCCAGCAAGTATTTTCTCCACAAGATATACTGCTTGGAAGAAGTAAATGCCTAGCATATTTTGAAGCTTACTACCCTTACATGTGAATTTTGAAAATCTTGCTATGGGTCGGAGCTAGGAAGCTATTATAACATTATCATAAGCAAACTTATACCAGTCAAGTAGAATGCATGAATTGCTTGACTGAAGGCAGTGCTCACTTAAGTAATTATGATATTTCACAAGGAATGGACAAGGCTTAGTTGACTGTTAGGCAGGCAGCATCCAGCTCACGGATGAATATGACAAACAATGTTTTGAGAAGCTGTATGAAACCAAAAGAAAAACATTAGTCACCATATGGTAATGATGGTGTAGCATTATTCTGAAAGGTCATCACAGCCACTGCAGTTTTGGCCTCTGATCACCTTTATACAAACTATGTCTGTTGCTTAAGGTTATCAGGCTCATGGTGGGAGCCATGGCTGGTTATATCTTGCCACGACTGGTTATATCTTGCCACGACTGCCAGCATTTGGTGCAATTAGGATACTGTAAGTGTTGATAGACATATATGGTTTGAATATTATTTGACCCAAGGCTAAGTTTAGTCACGGGTTTGACATGGGTTTTCAAGCAATCCTGTTTGCGCTGTATAGTCGGTTTTATCTTGTTAGACCTTGGCTTTAAAATACTGTGTAAGGTATTTCAGTTCTGTTAGACCTTGGCTTTAAATACTGTATAGGATATTTCAGTTCAGGATTCTCCATTTACTTTATCAGCTTCCCAAAAATGATGTACATTGCACATCTGCGACCTTTGAGAAGTTATTGAATTATTTATGCTACTGGCAGAGCCAGGATATTTCAGTAGGGGGTGTTAAAAGCACTATATAAACTAAATAGTCGGGAACTATCTAAAATTATACTTTTACCATTGTGGTGCTAAGGTGCTAGGGGTATTAAATCGTATCCTTGAGTTCTTAAAACATGTTTTTGTATATCTGGGCCTCTTAAAACATGTTTTTGTATATCTGGGCCCAAACTGTGGACCCTCATAACAAGTCCCAGGGGTAGTTCAAGTTCTTTATTTTTATTATGGAAACACCGTTTGTTCACCGTTATTGGAAGAATGATGGAATCCATTTGCTTGATCTTCTTTTTGTAATGATTTTAATTAGTGAAAATAGAAGATTTCTTTTTAATTGTATTAATTGATAATGAATGTTGGACTTAGTGATTCGGAATTCATTCATATAGTTTTCCATTTACGTAACTTTTTGGAAATCACATATAAATAATATTCAAATTTCCACAAAACATTATTGCAATTTGTTTTAAAAAATTTTAAACTACATTTAGCATTTTGTAGTTGTTGGGTGGGCTTGCATTCGTCTATGGAAAGATTCTAGTTTCCTATACAACAAACAATTGCTTACATTATAGTATGGCATATTATTTTATAGATAGCATAGATATTTGTATGCATACCTATCTATCTATTTTCTTGGGAACTATCTCAAATCTTCCAGATATTTCTGAACTACCAATTTTGTGGTTAGTCAGTTTGTTATTTCTATCTCATTGTTGGTTTTACAATTTCGTAACCTCACTTCTCTTCGACACAAGCACAAGCATGCATACACACAGGCACACACATACAAACTCACACACACATTTTAAAAAAATATATTTTAAAGATTTACTATTTATAAGTGACACGTTATACTAATAAGCTCCTAATCAGTATCAATATTTGCTCAGTGTTGTTGCTGAATCCATTGTTAGATTTGTTTATAATTCACGGTACAAATAGTTTAGATGGTTATACAAATGACAAGTTTTTCAATCTTCTTGACATAGAACACATGTCAGGTTTTGAATGATATTTCTTCTTTCCAAATATTTTTGAATGGAATTTTATATAAATATAATAATCGTGTTGCTATAAATTTGTGATCTGCTGTTTTTCTTAGCCCAAGGTGGCGACATTCCACCGTGTTCTATGATTCCCCCTGACTGTTATAGATCTTCCATTGACTTAGCATAGCATTATCTTGAAAAATATCATCCCTGGCATAGACCGGTGAAAAGCAAAGTAAGGTCTGCTTACTGTCGGTTTCCAGTGGAGTAAGAGCCTGTTTAAGTTGATATTTCCTCCTGTAGTCACACGTATATGAGTCCTTTGCGCTACTTAAAATATTTATAGTATTCCAGAATGGCTCTCATCGTCTGAAGAAAAGGTTTCCAGATTGGTTTACTGCAGAATTTTCGTTCCATATTTAGAGTAAGTATTTTGCTCGTAACTTCAATGAATACATAAGTAATATGCTGAAATTTGCAAAGACAAGCTACTTGCTTGTGTTTTTATCTTTTATATTCTTTTGAGGATTTTTTTTTTCCGTTTTTTTCCGTTTTGTTTTGTTTTTTTTTTTTTTTGTTTTTTTTTTAATTTGTTTTGAGGGAGGGTTTGGGGTTTGTGTGGGAGAGGGGAGAGCATGGTGGGTGTTTTGCTAACACATTATTAATTTTAGATGATTACTATTTTGTGCTTCACTTTGTTTTACTTGATCAGTTATTTGTGTGGCTTATATGTGTTTCATTTTAGTCTTTGATATTATCATGATGATTGACAAATCCAATTTATTTCGGGTCTTCAATTGGGAATGTTTTTCTTGGGGATGTTTCGGACTGATCCCTTGATTGCTTGTTTAAAAGACATATGAATAATATTAATTTCCCCTTGTTGCTAACTGCCCTTCAAGACTTTTGGATGTGCTGTTATTCAAGCTGGGGAAGTGTTCCATTTGACTTTTTGACACTGCTTCAAAGTTGATTTTTTTTTTCGCAATGAAATCTTGTCAGCAACTTCGAGTGATTCCAATCAGTGGTGGTGAGAAAAATGGAAAATAGCATTTTTCAACTTGAAATGATTCTAATCAATGAATTAAGTTTGTTATGTTGTCATTTTATAATAATTTAATGGTTGTTGCATTTAGGAAACCTTTCTGGAACAAAGGTTGTAGTCATCTTTGGCCTAATCCCCCCCTCCCCTTTAAAGGGCATAGGCTGATACAGTGGGGTTTGACTCTGACATCTTGAACACTTGCTATGAGGTTTTATCAATGCGCTACAGTGGTACTTGCACACTTTGGATTGTAGTCAATTATATAGTGTTATTGGCTTGTCTTTATGCTTTACCAGCTTATAACATTTTTTCCATGGTTGTTTGTGGACTTGTGCTTTAAATGTTCTCATATATTTGTTATAGACATTGTTATGTCTTGATTACTTGCCTACTATATATTTGATCAACATATCTTATATCCGATTCCTATGCTGCTATCTCGTTTCTACAACAAGAAAGTCTTTTTCATAGGCAATCATAGCTATGGCGGCTTTTTAAGGGGGTGGCTTACATCAAGGTTACTGCTGCTGTAACATTTTTTTATATAGAAATCTTGTCATCAGCTCCTGCATTGTAAATATTGTCATGAGCTGGTCTAGCAGTTTGCTTTATGCTGCGTGGAGCCTTAGTGACTTTGAGTTGTGCTCCATTCTTGTGTGGCTCACGAATATAATCTCTCTCGCTCCCAATCTAAAATCTCCTTTAATTTTGTTCCTGTTTTTTGGCAATCCATATCTTTCCCTAGTGGTTTTTTTATGGTTTTTTTTCCTTGCAAGTCAGTTTCATTGCTATTATCTGTATATTTATTTTCTGTAATGATCTTCATGTTTACTCTTGGTAGGCGTGGAATGTGTATGGTGTTCTCAATTACCTGCAAGCTCTTGTGGAGAAATCGCAGATCATCCAGATTTTGGAAAGGGAAAAAGAAGGTTTGGAGGTGTTCACTCAAACTGATGGGTATGATTATGACGGAGGAAGCAATGTTTTGAAAATGTTGGGTTACTATAGCATGATTGGATTGCTGAGAGTTCACTGTCTTTTGGGTGATTACCATACTGGCCTGAAGTGTCTGGCACCCATTGACATCAGTCAACAAGGTGTTTACACCACAGTGATTGGAAGCCACATATCCACAATATATCACTATGGGTTTGCTAATCTAATGTTGCGACGGTAAGTATCCCTCTTATCCTTCTTCACATGTTGTTATTCAAACGCCAAAATGGTACCAGTAAACTTCGTCATGTTATACAGTATGCCTTTTCAAACTATCTTTAACCCAGTTGACTGTGAGCTTGCATTTTTGTACTGTTACTTGGTATCATGCATGATACTGTAAGTGTTTAATTAGATGCTCATTGTATTGGTGTTTGTTGATGATTCAGAAACCAATCTGGAAGGAAATTTGAGGCTTGACAATTGCAGAACTGTTTCTTTTTAATATGGAAACTGGCATTTTTACCAGGACACTTCATTTTCCTAAAATTTTCCCTTAGAGGACGCTCAAACATGGCACGGCATGCTGACACCAGTGTCCTAGACTCCTAGTACTTGGACACTTGTCGTGTAACAAAAATGTTGAGCCAAGGTATAACATTTCATTATAAGAAGTGAAAGGACTAGAAGGCATAGGATCCATAAGGAGAAAAGAGAGACAAAAATTTCTGACAAGTAATGTATTCTTTTTTCGACTCTTTACCATTATTCAAAATTGTTGTTCCTTTTTCAAAAAAATGTCAACGTTATGAGATAGGTAAGTTGGTGGTGTGCTTCTCTAACTAGGGATAGGGGTGTCAGGTGGACGAAGTTAGCAAGCCAACCTTTACCTGGGTCTGCTCATTTATTACTTGAACTGAACTCGAGCAAGTCCATCGGGCACCGATTCAAATACGAACTGTTTTCACACTGTTTATTTTTTTCCATCGACTCATAGAATCAACCTTTTAATGTTGATGCATAGTTTATAGAATATTTGGGGAAAATTAAGTGTTTTCTATACCGTAATTTCAGTTTTTAACATGTTTTTTTTATCTTACTATATTTTCTGGCTAAGATTCAGTACTTTATTATATAAGTAACTAAGAAATTATATGTTTTACCTTTAAAATGTTACATAAATTTATTAAATACTTACACATCCACCTATATCGAGCTTATTCGAACCAAGCTCGAGTGAACGGTGTGTGCCTGATGTTTGGCTTGTTTAATCGAACAAGCCAAATAACGCCTAGCCAAACATAAATAGGTGAGCCACGAGCTCCAATGTCCTAAAACATATTTTTATTCTGCGTGCAGCTCGGAAGCGCATAATGTGTAAGCTGATTCCATGGAGATTAAACGGATTACGCAAAATTATGTGGAATATTAATATTTTAATACATATTAATATTATAATACTTAAAGAATGTATATATTGAGTGCTATAAAATTCAAAAATATTAGGAAAAAATCATAACAAAAAGATATAACCTAATCACCTAACCTGAACCTGTTCATACTGTTCAATTTAATTAAAAAAAAAAAATTGTATTCATTTGTTTCTTCACCTTAATGTTCCTTGAATATCATGATTTCTCTTTTGGAAATAAAACACACACCTAATTACCTTATTTCTACTTAATCACAAAAATTAGACAGCACATTATCACATGTTCACAATGAACTAATCTAAAAAAAGATCTTAAAAAAAAATACTAGGTTCACAGTAAACTATCAGAGGTTCACAATGAACTAAATCAATTGATCTCAAAAAAGATAAAAAAATTAATCAAAACTTAAATATCACACTAATTTCAAAAATGTAACCAAATTAATTTTCATCAAGATTGAAAAGATAAAGTATGTTCATAGTGACCATACAATCCATACGTAGTTATTTAGCTGAGAATTTGACTGGAGTTGAGTGCTGCCAAGTTCAGCTGAGATTGAGAGAGGATGATTGGAAATTGAAAAGAGAATCGAAAATTGAAGTGAGTCGGTGATCGAAAATTGAAATGGGGAGAGAGAGAGAGTCGGGTTAGGGTGTGGTGATCATATTCAGATTAGAATCGGCCAGTCGACTATCAGTAATTGAATAGGAGAGAGCCGGATGTGGGTGTGGTGAGAGAGTTGGGTTAGGGTCGATGATCAGAAATTGAAGAGAAGAGAGGGAGAGAGAGAGTTGCGTGTGGTGGATGATCAGGAGGTGAGAGACGATAGGAGGTAATGTGAGGCGAGAGATGTTCGGAGGCGATAAATCAGGGATTATTATTTGAGGACCAAGAGATGAAAGCGGGAGAGGAGAAAGATCGAGGAATCGGGACTTGATCGGGGATTGAATTTGGGGGCCTTAGGAGCTAAGGATAAGGGTTTTAAAAGAGCGGTTAGTTTTTTTCGAGTTTAAAACTATAAACAAAGTAGACACTCATACGGAATATGCGGATTATAATCCACATAATCCACATAATCCACGTTCAGGACAATTAATCCCTCTTTCCACGTGGACAAGGCGATTCTTAATTCTATATGCATTTCATGTACGCATACGATTATGTGGACGTATAAATATAATCGTTAAAACGCTTTTCTAGAACATTGACGAGCTCATTTGATAGCCCTACTATGGAACTTGTGTGTGTTACTTTGTATGCATATGGAGATATTATATATGTGTAGGGCCTTGTCTCCGTCTCCTAAGATGCAAAGGTTCAACATGTTGGACACTTTAGGACACCAAGCACTATACACCCATGTCATTGCCCTTGTAACACTGATGTTGAGACCCTTAAGATTTAAAGATTCGACCTGTTGGACACTCCGGGAACTGGACACTTTACATCCATGTCCCATGTCCATGTAACACTGGTGATGAGACGTCCACTCAAATTGCTTTCTCTTACAACCTATATCTTAGGTTGTTGTTCATTTCTGTTAATAGTGCGCTGTTTTCTAATGATAAGGAAACTTAGGTACTAGTTGTGAGGCCTTTTCTTGAATTCATAAGTTGACTTTGGTTGGAGCTGTAATTTGTAAAAGGCTGACTGCATCCACCTAAGGTTTTCTTAGTACATATAATACAAAGAAGTGTTTACAACCTTCAAAGCTAGGGACTTCTCATCTTGTTGTTTATCAGACATTTGACCTCATTAATGGTGGTGTGGAACTGTGAAAGCAGTTGTCCAACAGGTATAGCACTACTGAGTAATGTTGGCATCAATTGTTTTATTAGGCTAGAGACTCAAATGGTATGAAGTTAGAGTTATTAGCAACATCTTTTTCCTAAATATAAGTGTAGGTCTTGTGGTTTTGCTGGCTAAAATTCATCATAAATGTGGTTGATCACAATTATATTGAACGTTTGTATTCATTTGACTACTGTGGAATGTAAATATCAGCACCTTCTGGTTTCTTTTGAGTAACAAAACGTAGCTAACTTGTTGGTACTATTATCTCCTTCAAAACATTGAAGGAAATTAAGGTGGGCATTTGGTTAGTTTTTTCATGTTGTAAATTGTTCTTTTTTCTGATAGCTTGAAGCCAAAGTTATGAAGTGGTGCATTTTTTTGATATATATTTCTTATTAATGATAATTTCTTGGCTTGCCTGCTTAGTCATTACATAACTTTTTACAGCTTACTATTTTCTATTTTTCTTCCTGAAAATCTTCTGAACATGACCTTGATGGAAAGTGATCAACTTTGCTGGTGCCCAGTTTCTGAAGGTCTTGAGACATATATTCGAGTAGCATCATATGACAATTACTCCTGTTTTTTTACCTTCTTGTGTACTAGCAATTTGCTGGTTGACACTGAGACTAACTGTATACTTGCTGTAATGACTTGAGGTACTATCTTGCTTTAAAGCAATAGATATCCGATTCACTGGCAGCTTGAATCCTGCTGCATTGGCAGCTTGAATCCTGCTCATATTAACTGGCAGTTTAAGTGTCAAACATCTGATTTTCTTTGTTAATTCTGTGACTTGCGTGCTCAGGTCTGTCTAATAAATTTTATGCAATGTTATGCATCCAATCCTGTTTCTTATTCTCACAATTATTGAGGTGGCTTTTTTTTTTTTTCTTGTTTCCTGCTTTAGCCTAATAAGTTATGTGCCTAATGCTTTGTTTGGTTGCCCTGTTTATTTTTTATGACTGTTTTCCATTTCAGCTGCATGTTAATATGTCAAGGTGCCCTACATTGTTGGTTAAATTTATCTGATCACCTGATGTTTCTTTTACTTGTTGGAAAGGTATGCTGAGGGGATACGTGAATTCAACAAGATCCTTCTTTATATACTGAAGTATAAGCAGTACCATCAGAAGTCTCCACAGTATGATCAAATACTGAAAAAGAATGAACAGATGTATGCCTTGCTGGCAATTTGCCTTTCATTATGCCCCCAGACAAAACTTGTTGAGGAAAATGTGAACACCCAATTGAAGGAGAAGTACAATGACAAAATGTTGAAGATGCAGAGCTATGATGATGAAGCATATGCTGTCTATGATGAGCTTTTCACATATGCCTGTCCTAAATTCATCACTCCTTCAGCTCCCACTTTAGAAGAACCACTTACAAACTACAACCAGGTAACATGCTTTGTTATTTCAACATATGTTGATGAAGAATTCATTTTAATTCTTTTGTTTTAAATATCCAGAAAATGTTTTCTTGGCTCTTGCCACTTTTATGATTACAGTTGTGGTATCAGATGAACATATGAAGTTGAGAACTGATCAACTTTTCTATATTCGAGTAATTTAGGTTCCATGCTTCTTCCATGGCTTCCAACAGATTGACAGACTCATCCTTTTAAAAATGGTTAACTTTCTATTAGTGCTCAAAACTCAAGCAACAAGATTGGTCGTGTTCTATTGGTGCTATTATCATCTGTTGCCATTATTTGTGCCTTGTCAAATGGCATTGCTCAACACTTCTATAAGATCAAACTTGAAAATCTACATAATTCCTGAAATATATTCCTGCTTTTATGCTTACAAATATAGTTTAAGAGTCTATTGACCATACTTATTGTTTTACATGCTAGCTGATGACCATGGCTATTGCAGGATGCTTACAGGCTACAGCTGAAATTGTTTCTTTATGAGGTGAAGCAACAACAGCTACTGGCAAGTGTACGTAGCTTCTTGAAGTTGTATTCGACCATCTCTATTGGAAAGCTTGCGACATACATGGAAGTGGATGAACCCACTTTGAGGTTGGTATTTTCTTTTCGTTTTTCAATCTTAGTGCCATATGATAAGTAAATTTAACAACGAAAATAACGAAGCTTACATATTACATACCAAATTTCTGTGTTGGTTCCATGAACTAAATATTTGTATCTTTTTGTATCATCTTAATCTAGTTTTGCATTGGTCTACCTCGTAATCTCATAAGCTCCTTGAATTGTATAGTACTGTTAAGAGTCCATAACTAGTATGCTTATCCACACACCATATCATAAACTGAATCAACCTATCTTCTAGTATCAGAATATTGGGAGAAATTAGGTTAGAGGGTGATTGAGAGCTTTCTACATATTATTGTGATTGTAATTAGTACTATTACTACTATCACTATTATTAGTATTATTATTACTACTACTACTATTAACTAGCGTGGACTTTATTTGAATTTTCATAGGACCATGTAGATTCTCTGGTCACTTAAAAAGTATTTTGTTTTGACAGAGCAATCTTGATGACGTACAAGCACAAAATGCATTCAGTTGATAATGAGGGAAAGATCATCTCCAATGCGGATGTAGATTTCTACATCAATGAGGTAGCAGTTTTTCTATGTTGGATTCAATTTATATGGTTGGTAAATTTTACCACGAGACACTACTTTTCGGAAAGATTTCTGTCTACCAGCAGTCATTATCCTAGGGGATTGTGCTTGAAACCTTTATAATCCAAGTGTAGTTTTTTTGGTATATAGAGTTTAGATGCACCCTGTTAATGTAATATGGGGTTGCTTAAACCCTAATAATTATTGAAAGCGATGCTCGACTAGCGTGCTAGCTATTGACAAGAATGTTACTTCTGAGCAGTGTTTATCTTGCATTGCACATTATATCCATCAGTATTTTCATGATCATTATCTCATCCTTTTTTCCCATCAGAGTGGGCATGAAAACTCCTTAAAATATGACATTGACCCTCTAATAGGAAACAAATATTGGGATTGCATAGATAGCTAAAACTCAGTTGGGAGGCAGGAAACCCTTTATCGTATTTGGTCATTGGTGTGCTTTCTTGCAATTAAGATGCAAGCCCTCCAAAATTCTCCTAGGTTAAACAAAGGGGATGAGTGATGCAGCTGTTCTGAATATATTTATTTTTTTGGTTGAATGCAGGACATTATACATGTTGTTGAATCGAAATCTGCAAAGCGATATGGTGATTATTTCTTGAGGCAGATCTTAAAAGTATGCAATCCTTCTTTCTCACATTTTTGCTGTTGCCCTTTGCTGCCATCAGGCTGCAACTGAAGATAATAGCCTCTATTGCATTCATTCTCTAACCTGACTCTACGATTTTGTGCAGTTAGAGGAGGTAATTGGTGAGTTGGACAGAGTAAAACTGGAATGAGTCCGTCTCTTGTTTTTATTTCAGAAAGGCCACATCCATGCCCTTCACATGTAGTCTTCACTTGTTTCTTTGTTCGTGCATCTCATAACTTGAGGAGCTTGCTTCCCTTCTGGGAAGGGATTTTGATTTTTAGAGGTGTTTCCGCTTACTAAGTACTTTCAGAGTTGAACGTTGATTATTTATCTGTTGTCTGATTGCTGTTGATTCTCTATATATTTATGAATATCTACTCTTGTGTACTGCTGATAGCATATAATGTTTTTGGGTCCTCTACTTGTGCCAACTGTTTATAAATTCAAGCTATTTCCATGATTTGTGCAAAACATTCAAACTGCATCCTATGAGCTGTTTGAGGTCTTAAAAGTAAGAGCACGGCTACAGGAAACGATATTTGTTGTAATGATATTCATTTGGCTGCGAGATGATGGTGTGGGTCAACTGGTGCTTGGATAACCTTGTGCTATGTAATGCTGCGGCGGTTGAGCTTCAGAGTATGCTTGGGTTGGGTGTTTGCTTTGGGAACCTAGATCAAAATGGGTTAGGCAGATTTTCGAAGAACAGCAACAATCAAACTAACTTGAATGTGATTCTGGTTAGATCAGGCAATAAGTGAGGTTACTGATGTATCATATAAATTAGTTATGGGGATAATTGTTTGTGCTAGATGGCTTTCCTTGTCTCCTGGGAAATGCTAATGGTGTTTTTATCACAGTACATCTTTGTATTTTTGACCATCTGTAATTACGCCCGTACATTGTTAGATTTTGCAAATGCAATCAGCTAGCTTTTAGAAAAAGCATGCAGAATCGAACTTATTTGCAGATGCAGGTGTCGTATGCTATTGTTGATTGATTGAGGGAAAACTTGTAGGAAAGTCGGGTGATGAGCACAGCATCTAGTTCCATCGAGTAGATCAGTAGTTTCTGCGAGTAGATCAGTAGTTTCTGCAATGAGTTGCATAACGCTACCTTCATCTCTACACATCTGGCGCGTTCAAATGGGCTGCATCAAATGGGCTGCAACAAGATATTGACGATGGAATGATCTGAGTGGCAAGGGGCTAAGTTGGGTCTCTTACGCCCTTAAGGTAGAGCCCTTGTTTGTGGTGAATTGTTAGGTATCGTCCCAAAACAAAGTGCAAATTGAATTCAATAAATCACAATTCAATCCATTCAATTTTCATTTCCTCTTTGTGGAAATTGCCTCAGAAAGAATTATTCTACATTTAATTGTCTTTAGCGGTGAATATATAAAAGAGTTTTTTACATATCGGTTCCTTAAATTTTTAAAAATTAGATTTTAGCCTCTGAAATTTGCCTATTTTGATTTTAGTTTCCAAATCCTTTAAGTTACTTCACATTAATTCCTGGATAATTTTTGACCCGAATTTTCCATTATACACCTGAAAGGGAGGAAAATAACAGTTATTTTCCTCTTCCTTCTCTCTTCCTCTTGTTATTTGGTTTCTCTCTCTATTCTTCTTTTCTCTCTTCCCTCCCATTGATCTCTCTCTTTCTTCTTTCTTTTCTTTCCCTAACCCTATATCTAATAGAGAGGGAAATATAATAAAAAGATAAATAGATGAAGAAGAGGAAAGGAAGAGAAATAACTGATATTTCTCTTACTTGCAGGGATATAACGGAAAATTTGTACCAAAAATTACTTGGGGACCAAAGTGAGGGTAATTTTAAGGATTTGAAAAAATAAAATCAAAATATGAAAATTTCAGATATTAAAGTTTAATTTATATCAAGGGAACAATATGTAAAAACCCTATATAAAAATTATCTAACTCTGAAAAAAAATAACATATCTCATTCGTTGAATTCTAAGTTGGCTAAAGAATCTAACGTAGTGTCATGAATTGAAGTTTATTTGCACAGACATGCAAATGCAAGTGCTATAAAAGAAGAGCAACACATAGGTGAATTTTTCCTTTTGTTGGAATAAGCGCCATTATTTAACTACAGATTCGTGTTTGCCAAGTGAAGTTACAGTGGTAGGGTGAACGTGTTCACCGACTCCGAACTCCGAATCGTATGCTTGACTCCGACCGATATCAGGTAAAATATCGCAAATCGGTTGGAGCCATTTACATTTTTGTTGCGTTCGTCGAAATCGGTCGCGTGATTTCAAATCCGATAAATTCCGACTCCAATCAGACATGATTTATTATTATTATTATTATTTTCTTTTGAAATATTATTATTATTATTATTTTCTTTTGAAATTAGGGGAATTCGAATAATTGCTTTGATCTTGAAATTTGAATGGTCATTCTCTTATTGGTCGGATTTCATGGAGGAATTTGTAAGGCCTCTCTTTCTTAATGGTAGCATTTTTTTTTGACTTTTTTTTTTCTACTATTGATGGTGAAGGAGGAGGAAGAGGGTTTATCGACCCGGTCCGACTCTGTGAAGAGCCAACCCCCTCGATCCAATCAGAGATTGGTAGGAGTAAGTTGTCGGCGACGATCGAAGGCCTATTTCGTCAGATTCGATCGGCCACCTCCGAAATCCGACCATCCGTCACATGTTCATCTCTATACAATGGGTTTTCATGCATGTTATGTGAATATGGTAACATTCTAATCCCGGCGAAATGTTTATTAATGATTGGATTAATTAGAGAAGAACTATAAATACAGTGTAACTTATTGCTCTTGAAATTTAAAACTCTCAGAGAGCAAAAGGAGTCCGTTTAGTGATATAGACAAAGTACGAGTGCACACAGTTGGTAAACATGCTAGGTATATTTTCACTCCAAACCTCTCTCGACTCCAACCAAAGAGAGAAAAAGAAAAAGAAAAAAAAAAAGAGGAATTGGTTTATAATGATTGAATATTATATTGATATTGCAATCTTTTTATTAATATTACTCTTATTATTATTGTTACATCTCAACCCCCCTTGATGTGTGCCCCTCTTGTTAGGCACCGGTAATTTTGGGTTGACGAGCATACGGTGCACCAAAATGACATCCAAAAGATTTTGGTTGGAATCGAACACCTGTCTCAGTGTAGTAGAGGGGACAGTTGGTCCTCTTTTAATTTTGTAGCCGAATGAAAATTCTTTAGCATTCATCTGCTACAATTGCTAATGTGTTAGAGGGCACCTAGAGTTACAAAGAGATGGTTCACCAACTGTTGGGAAGCTGAAGATGGCAATACTTGCTTGTGGCATCTGGCTTTTCAAGCATGCCTGCAAACTGTTCGTAGAAATGCCTCTGTGGAGAGAAAAGTTTATGGGCAGCCAAGTGACGTAATACGATGAACACACATGGCTGTGCACTTGTTATCAAATGCTTGCATTTTTCGGCCATGTCGAGAATTTGCCGAACTAAACTTAAAACTCGGCAATCCGGTTTTCTACTGATATACCAGCAGCTTATCCTGGAGCAAGCACCTGCATGAAGAGCCTCACATGTATCGCGAAGGATGCATGGTTAGTGAGAAGGCCAACACTATGGTAAGCAAAGTCCGTTTTGCTTTATGTTTGTAGTATATGACTGCCCTGCTATGTTTCATGAACAATTTCAATAGATTAGTTATGTGGCTTGATTGGCAAAGCAAAACCAAAGTTCATCTAGAGAGATTTTTGCTGTGGGAAGCTACCATTGCCAAAACTTTTTACATTTTACTTAGTGAGCCCCACATCATATATTTAAGCGATTTACAACATAGGGAAAATTGGTGCTCACTAAGTCAAATGCAGTGCGCATTTAGAATTTCCCAAACTTTTCCCCCTCCCTTTTACACTCTACATTTGCCTTTCCTTTGGATGCATAATAAAGTGTAGACTTTTGACACATGCACTTGGTAAAGTTGTGTTTGCCACCTTGTCTTTTCTAAAAAGTCAATTATACTCCATTTGAGTCAAGACCTCCATTGCGTCCAAGCCCATGTGATTGAATCACTTGCTCTGGGCTACAAGTCAACTGCTAAACTTTCTAATTGAATATGTATGGCTAATTTCTGTACATCTGTCTATGAATTTTTTTTTTTTAATTCAAAATTAAGATGGGCTAAAATTTTGGTTGTGGACGTGTCCATTACCATCCCTAGCCACAGCATCTTCTATGGTGCCAAAGAGTCCCTGAACTAGACTTGCAACACTGACTTTCTATTTATCCCACCGTCATTGCCTTCCGACTATCACTGTACTTATGGTGAAGAAGTCTCTCCTTTGTGATCATGATCATGATCACTCCTTTGACACATTGCATCTCCTCGTCTTAGTCTTGAGGTCTAAATCTTGATCTCTATGTTCTGTCCTCCACTTTCATTGTTAAGTTAGTTCATATGTGAGTATAGTCCCACATCGGATAGGACTAAGAAAGTTTATGGATTTAAATACAAAGTTGGAGTCTTGACCTAATGGCTTAAAATTTTGGAGTTTTGTTTTGGCTCTTTCCACATCTGAAGGAGCATTCTAGATAATGGGAGTTTAATATATCCTCTCTAGGAAACATCTTTCAATATTAGGCATCCAAAACACCTTAACAATCCTATCTTTTGATCACCAAACCCGCCCAAAACATCATGCAGCTTTGCAGTCAGTAGATCGATCAAATGGTCATCCTTATAAGCTTCGGAAACATGGAATTGGTTGACAGATGCCCTGACCAGCCAGCTGTGGTTTGACTCTCCAGGCTTGTTTGTTGCTTTATAGCTTATTTCTCAACCTTGTTCAAAGCCTTCGAATGCATATATATCCTTTTGATAGTCTTTGATGTTTCTTTAATCTTGAATACAAGACCATAAACCAATAGGATCGATATATCAGAGGATGCTTAGCTGAAGATGAAGCTTTAAAAAATAGTTCGAAAGGGAGTTTAATTAACATGGATTTTTTACACCGCAATGCAGTTTGAATAGAACTGTGTTGTTGTAGCAAGTAAGAAGAATAGAAGGGTAGAAGTCAAGTGAGGCCAGAGGTCACTTAGAGAAAAGTGAGAATACAGTAAAGGGCGGGAAATTCTATTAACGCACACCACTTTGCTCAATACGCCCACCTTTGAAACTTCTAAAAAATTACAAATTTGCAAATATTTTTTTGGACTAAGTTGTCCGTTCGCAATTCACTGGTCATATATTATCCGATCTATTTGAATGCCGATCAGATATTAAAAACCGACCAAGTTTAATTTATGTCGGATAGTAATATCCGAATAGGATGAAATATGATGGAAAAGAAGAGAGAGAGTGTGGTAGAGTAGGAAAAAGTTGACATTTTGAGTAAATATGGGATGATTCAAAGGGGCATAAAGAGAAAGTGGTGTGTGAATAGAATTTTGCATGTCATATCCAATCACAATTTTTGATCATCTAATACGGGTATGGATGCAAATATGCTTCAGCAAGAAAAATTCATACAATGGTTAGGTATCAAATATGAGCACAAAATAGAAATAAGGCAAAACAAATATACATGGGCATAAAAATAGTTGAGAATGTTGGAATTAGGAAGTAAATTTTTTTCTTTTTCCCTTTCTTTTTGGCATTACTTTGGAGATTTTTTTTTAAAAACAAATTATTTTAATTTTATTTCAATAAATAATTAATTACAAGGTCCCAAAATTTGATTACTTAATCTAGGTTTTGAATTTCTTACTACTTTAAAATAACATGAGCCTAAAAAATTAAGTTCCAATCTAAGGGCTTGGGGATAATTATTCTCCACTACTCTAACTTGCACTCATATTAGGTTATGGGTCTAAGAAAATTAAGATATTTGACTTTATGATATTTATGAAAATAGGTGGATGCAAAGCTAAATTGATTTCAAATAGTGGAAATGGAAATGATTTTTCATATCCATTATCCTACTCAAAGGAAAAAAAATATAATTATCAGTCTCTGTGTCTGTATTTGAGCAGATATGGTGTCATATTCATATAGCATTAGTAACTGCATCTGATCCTTATCCGAATATATATATATATATATATATATATATATATATATATATATCAAGATTTAAAACATCAGAATCAGTAGTAGCATCGGCCAATCTCTCATATGATATTAGAATCAACAATATCTGACTTATCATATCAGCACTATCGAACCAAAATGGTTCAATTAATCATGTATCGAATACCTCAAAATCCTATATAAAACATGCAATATATATCGGTATCAGCCGATATCTAAAACTTGGTTTAGATATATCAATTTTTGTTTACACATTTATTAAGTTTATTCTAGGGTTGTAAACCAATACAAATAATTTGGTCTATATTTGATTGCATATCCATAATGACAAATGTGGATATTTGTTTAAAATATGCTTCAAATGTGGATAGTGCTAACCAATGTTTAAAATAGTGATAACGGTAACGTAACGTTTTAACTCTGTTAGGTTATGTCGCATATAACATAACGCGTAACGCATAACAGAGGTTACATAATTTTCTATTTATTTAGTAAAAATAAATATAAACTGTATAAAATAATTTTAATAAATTAAAATATAAATATAAAATATCTAAAAAAAAGAATATAAAATCATTTTATAATCATAATCTATTCTAATTTTAAATTTTATAAAAATTTTCACATTTATCTTCATAAATTACATTAAGTCTGCAACCGTAATTCCAGTCATCATTTAAACAAACAAAAATATTCTAATATTTCATTTTAGTTCCAGTTATTATCATTGTTATAATTTATATTTTGTAATATTTAATTTATTTTATTTGTAATTGTTGATTTCAGTTCAGTTAAAAATTTAATATAATCAACAAGATATTTCAGCAATCGGAGAGGAATTACAAGCGAACAAGAAAACAATCGCAAATTAACAAATTAGCAATTTCACAAGTAATCAAACAAGTCAACAACTAATCAAGTAATAAAATTACAGCAATTCGCTAATAATCAAAAAATTAATCAACAACAATATAGAAATTACTAAAAGATAACTGTAAATAACGTAACATAACGTAATTTAACGTAACGTCACGTAATATAACGTAAAATAACATAAAAAACGTACTGTTACGGTGTATTAAGTTATTTCTAATTGTTACGTAGCGCCGGGGTCCCGTTAGGTTACCTAACGCAATATAACAGATTTCATAATGTGTTATTTTCAACATTGGTGCTAAACATATCCAGTATATTCGAATACCCACAGGAATTTGTAAGAACATGATGTAAATTTAAGTTGATTTATTAGTATTATGTAAGGCATTAAGAAGCACTATACATTATTATTGAGAATTGATACCATTTTTCTTCAAAATTATTGTCATAATTAAGAATAGCTATTTTCGGTGTCTGATACAGTAGCATTGTGCATTGTTCTGCTTAATGTAACCATCAAAGAGAGATTAGCTTGTCAGATTCATCAAAATAACTCAGTAGATAGCCAGAAGCCAAGGCAAGTGAGAAATATATCAACAGCCTCATGCATCAAACTTTACTTGTTTCTTATCTAACATGGGGGAAGCAATGGAGCAATTTCTTTTTAGCAAATTTAGAACAATCAGTAAGGCTCTGTTGTGCCTTTGTTGAACTCTATATACATCTGAACATTTTTCCCTATTTTTTTTTTTTATGTCCATTCTTTTCTCTTTCCTGATCCTTTTACTGATCTGTAAGGTTCGTCAATGGCGAGCCGTCGGGCTTCTCAAGCCTCCCAAGTTCTCCAGCTTCTCTATATAAGAAAATTTCTTGTTAGTCACAACTTTAGCAGGAGGCTTCTTCAAGTTCCCATCATCTGAACTTAAATTATCCTCCAAGCTACCTGTTTCCTTCTTCTCCGCGTCCGCGTCCTGATCCAAATGCCAACCCATGAAATCTGACAGAGTCATCGAATTCGGTGGATCCATGTTGTTCAGCTTCTCCAGCTCCTCTCTGGGATCCAACTTCTTTATCGGCTCCGAGTGCACTTGTTTCCTGTCATGGTTCGGATCCACAGCCTCCGCATCTGCACAGAGCACATCTTCGATCCTCGACATCACTGTGTGAGCCAGTGTCTCTAGAATCCTTGAGTAGCTCTCGAGAACTGCTTGCCCCACATCCTGCATAAACTCCATGTATTGTCATCTGCCAGAAAAACATAGAGGTGCATAACATCAGCCTTTATTTGAATTTTTCAGGTTCTCACTTTGTTGAACTGGATCTTGCTAATGTCGAGCGTTGATTGAGAAATTCCAGGGAACCTATGCTTGATGAGATGTAGAATGGTCTCTGCTCGCTCTTCGAACTGCTCCCTTTTCTCCAGGCTCACAGCTGAACCCCAAGAGGACTTGCTGTCCTTGTTGTGCATCTTCCTCTTCCATATCACAATAGACGCCTCTATCCGGTTCTTGAGATCGAGAACCTTGTGCTCCGTCGACAAGTCCATAGACTGAAGGAATTGTATGGGGTCAAACACGTCGACCGTTATGCTCCGATATATTGCATCTCCAAGGCTTGCCCTCCCGTTCTGTCCGTTGCACAAACAAGAAACGTCAGCACGATTCGTTATCAGGTTCAAACTAGGCTATACGGAGCAATGTACCTTTGGTAGCCCTTCGATGTATGACTCTGGGATCTCCATTTCCATCAGAACCTGTGCGTTGATGGCCATGGCCGCCTTGAGCACTTGATTCACCGATTCCTTCTGAAACTGCAGCCATTTTCGAGATACATCGGACAGCCCTGTTGGTGGCACTTTCACTTGGGGCAGCCACCATTTGTCATTCTTCTGCGAGCCCGCTTTCTCATCGTCAGCATCTTTCTTGACGTACCAAAACTCGTTCTGATCTTTGAAGTTGTCCAGATATCCCTGTTCCATAACGAAGAAGAAGGATAAGTGAAAAAAAAAAAAAATCTAGCATCTTTACGGGAACACACATAATTAGATGGAGACTTAGACAAGTATTTCTCACGAGGAGCATGGCGTCGAGCTTGCGCAGGGCTGGGATGTTCATGAGGAGATCTTTACGTTGCTGCGTTACCATTATCTGTTCATCAAGAAGAATGCAAGTAATGTGAGCTATCGGTGTTATATCATTCGCAATCGTATACAAGGGGGCAGAGCTATTTGTAACCTCCATGTTGGTTCCATCCTTTGATACTTGCTGTGAAGGAACAAACTCCACAATATGATCTGTGACCGATAAGAGCCAATCGATTTCTCTCCTCCACCTAGCTTTTCTTTCAGCAGACATCGGTTCCAACCGCCCTTGTTCACTGAACACAGAAGCTGAAGGAAATGTAGCCATCGTAGAGTTAGATCCGCGTCACTGGAGGATTTTTGATGAAAAAAGAAACTATATCGCTGGTTCATACCGGCAAGATTTGTGATGGCATTAGAGAGAGCCAACGCTGATGAAACTCCTTTCCCGCCGCCGGACATGTCTTCACCCAGAAGCAGCTTCGCAAACCTCTCCTTTATCATCTGAACTTCTGCCATATTTACCAAATCGCAGAAAATATGGAAAACTTCAGTAATTTTTGTGATCTTAGCTTCTTTTATCCAATATTCAATTCTATTACCTGAAGGAGGTCCTTCACGGATGGAGGCGCTGCCGACGTCCTTGCTCAGGCGGGACTTTGGTACCTTGCTAGCTGAGCGCTCGAGGGCCCAGCCGATCTGCTGGCCCTCGAGGGAGGAGCCAGTCTTGGATCCCTGGCTCCTGAACATCCTCTCATCACCCCCATTCCCATTCCCATTCCCACTCTCTAGGATCAGGCTGTGTGCCTGCCGTCCCTCCAACATGGCCCCCTCCTCCTCCCCCTCCTCCTCCGTCGTCTTCTCGTTCAGGCTATGTCTCTTCCTCAACAGCCGAACCATCAGACGGCCAATCGTGGCGAACTTTGAGTGGCGAGGAGGAGGCAGCGAGGGGTCATCTCTCCTCTGCTTGTGAGGGCCAATGCGAGGGTGAGGGTGGTGGTGGTGGTGGATTGCAGGGCTATCGGAAACTCCTGTTCCCACCTCTGGAATGGGGAGAGATGATGAGGGTGGTGGCTTTCGATAACCGATGATGGTGGTGGTGGTGATCGACCGATGACCGATGAAATGAATGAACAGGTTGGGGCTGGTTGGTGAAGGGAGGAGAGGACCCTTGTGATGGTGGCAGAAGGGCCTAAGAGATGCAAGGATGGAGTGGTAGGGGAGTTGAGGGGGTGGGTTGTGAGTTTGTTTTACTAATTTTGGTGGTGGGAGGGGGGTAAACCCTAAATTAGTTGAATGGCAATTTTCTTTTTATAGACGTGGGGTGCATGTTTGAGGATGGAGGGGGAGGCTCTTGAATAAAGAAAGCCCGGGAAGTATGCTCCCTCCCATCTCTTCTTCACATTCTTCTAATTTAGTCAACAAAATAAATTTAAATATTTTCTTCTTTAATTTAATTTGATTTAATTTAGTTGTTTTTACATATATATCCCTTACATCTTTAAAAGTTATAATTTAATCCTCAAATCTTCATATTTATAATTTAGCCCCCAAATACTTTAAGTTATCATAATTTAGTCTCCGGCCATAGTTTTGATCCGAATTTTTCATTATACTCTTGAGTTATTTAACTTTAGTTCTCCATTTCCTCTCTTCCTCTTCTTATTTATTTGGTTCGCTTCTCTATTCTTCTCCTCGCTCTCTCTGCCCTTCTAGTTAATCTTTAAAGCGAAGTAATTCAGGAGAACCTAATAAGAAGAGGAAAGAGAGAGAGGAGAAGAATGAAGAGAGAAACTAAATAAGAAGAGGAAGAGAGGAGGAAAAGGAAAGGGAGGACTAAAATGAAATAACTCACGGGTATAATGGAAAATTCGGGCCAAAAATATAGCTGGGGACTAAATTGTGGTAGCTTAAAGGATTTGGGGATTAAATTATAAATATGAAGATTTGGAGAACTAAATTATAATTTTTAATGATACAAGGGACAGATATGTAAAAAACTCTTTAATTTAATAATACTCGAGTGCCAATATTGGAGTTTAAAGTCAAAATCATTATTAAAATTAAGAATGGGTGGGATGTTTGTTGCTGTAGGTTTGAGTTGATCTCATTGTGTTTGAAAGGTATTTGATTCTGATTGTAATTTTTTTTGGTTGAGAATTCAAACAAAATTATAATTTTTAATGATACAAGGGACAGATATGTAAAAAACTCTTTAATTTAATAATACTCGAGTGCCAATATTGGAGTTTAAAGTCAAAATCATTATTAAAATTAAGAATGGGTGGGATGTTTGTTGCTGTAGGTTTGAGTTGATCTCATTGTGTTTGAAAGGTATTTGATTCTGATTGTAATTTTTTTTGGTTGAGAATTCAGACTAAATGTTGTAGTTTTCAGGTTAGAAAATTCTAATTTGGAGGAATTAAGTTTTTAGAACTATGAAAATTTTATTTTTTAATTCAAAATTTTGTACAGAAAAGAACAAAATTTGGTCCCTAGATATGTTCGTTGTCCTTCCTAGTTTGAAGTCCGACCTGCCTTTGGGCCAAACTCTCTTCTTGCTTATCGGTCTGGGTCTTAATATAGTTGTGCAACATACCGATTGATTATATGAACTCATTATTTGGACTAATGAAAGTGGTTTTAAAGTGAACGCAAGAAATAGATATATGGAACTATTAAATGTATTCAAGCTACTTGAGTCCACTTTCAATAGTTTATTTAATAGTTGGGGTATTGATGGAGATCGGTATTTAATTTGGAAATAGATTTAATTTGATTTGATTAGGATTTGGATTTTATTAGGATTTGATTAAGATTTGAATTTTATTACGATATTTGATTTGATTAGGAGTTTGGATTTTATTAGGATTCTGTTTGTTAGGGTTTCCCTATATATAGGGGTTGTATGAAGTATTGAAAAGATGAATAATATTTTGAGAAAAATTCTTGATAAATCTTTGGCGTGGAATTCGCTAAATCAAAATCTTTCCTCGTGGATTCGTGGAGAGTGGGCGTGGGCCTAGGTGGATTCCCAAATCCCAAAAGTTTTCTCCAATTTATCATTTCGTCCCCAATCTCTCTAAAAAAAACCCTAATTTTCAAAACCTTAACCCTAATTTCGCCTCCGTCCTGCGTCAAATTTGGTATCAGAGTCTAAATTTATTTTCTCCTCCTCCACCTGACCCAACCAGCCTCACCCTCACCCTCCATCAACCAGCAAGAGAGAGAGAGAGAAAAAAAAACTCAGATCAGATCTATAGAGTAAAAAAAAAAAAAACTCAGATCAGATCTGTAGAAGAAGAAAAAAAAAACCTTTTCTTCCACATCTCTTTCTCTCCAACTCAACTCCACCCGACCAACCAAAACTCCACCTCTCCACTCCCTTTCTCATCTTTCCGACCTGCTCCCCACCACCGAGCAAGAACCCAACAAATCTCCTCCTCCTCTTCGTCGTTTCCACCTGCAACAGACAACCCAAACCCACTCCATCCTCCAAACCCATTCCATCCGAAACCCTAGCCCTCTCCCACAACCATCTAGCAAAACCCCTCCCTCAACTCCACCCTCTCCTCCTAGCAGCCGCCCACCCCGACGCCGCCCTCCACAGCAATCGCCGACTCCGCCTCTCAACGCCAACGCCATCTCCGCCTCTTCTTCTTCGTTTCTATACCAATGCTGTCTCCGCCTCTCAGCTGACCGCCACCGTCTCCGCCTTCCTTCCCCAAAGCAGCAGCAGCTCCACCGCCCTCTCCACCACTTTCCACTCCCGTCATCGCCGTCTCCGCTCGTTGCTTCCTCGTCGGCCACCTCCTCCGGTGACCCTCATCAGCAGATCCACCCGATCGCGGCTCACTCCCGCCTCCGGCGACCTCCTTCTTCTCCCCTCCGCCGTCTGCAACAGTCCCAACAATCACACCACAGGCTTCAAGGTTATTTGGGTTCAAGGAGAGAAGGATCAGGAGAGGTTCAGTGGGTTTGTACCGAATTTGGATCCAATTATTTAGACCCAATTAGAAAAAAGTTTGGGTTTGCATTGAATCAGATCCGACCCACAGCTCCAGATCCACAGCAGTGCAGATCCGTTTACAGTGTAGACCCGTTAAGTAGAAAAGTGGTGATTTGGAGCCCGTTCGGAGTCCAATTCGAGACAGATTCGAAGCGTTGCATTTCTGGATTTGTTTCCAAGAGTTGTGGCAGGATTTCAGGGCTCTTCAGCAGGCGATCCAATTTCGGAAGACTCTAAGGAACCACTATAAGTGCACGAACTTCTTCGGTATTTGGGTTATCTCTAAATTAATCCATTTTCTTCAGCAAAAATTTGCAATTATTTTGTGAAATTTTGCATAAGATTGTTAGTTAGAATTACTAATAATTATTTGCCAACTTATTGCTTTCTGCATACACACATTTTTAGGATCCATTTCCTTTCATTTTAGAAACTAAACCTTAGAAAATTTTATTTGATCATATAGTGCACGCATATAGAATTTGACTGAGTCTAGAAAATTGCATTGCATACGCTTGTTTGATTGTATGCTTCTTCGTAACGGTAAAATGACCACCCCAATTCTAGTAATGTGGATGAAAAGTTAGAAATCATGATGAAACAATTAAAAACTATCGCTGAACAAATAGAACAGTTTAAAATTGTTAATAAACGATTGGATGCACAAGAACAACAAATGGAAGAACAAAATAATTAAATTTATAAAAATGAATATAACGAAAGGAATTACGATAAAGGACCAAGAAATCGAAATGAAAAGAATAGAGATGAGAGTGTCCCTAAAACTAGATGTATTGAAGATGACATCACATGTAAGATAAAAATAGAAACTCCTACATTCGATGACACTCACGACCCTAAAGTTTTTAGTGACTGGCTCGCAGACATGGATTACTATTTTGATTGGTATGACATGCCTGAAGAGCGTAAAATACGATTTGCTCGGATGCGATTGACAGGGCCCGCTAGGATATATTGGGCATCGGTAGAAAGAGAGTGTGACAGATACCTGGATGTGATAGAAACTTGGAATGACTTAAAGAGAAATATCTTCCAGTCACATTTAGGAGTCACCTTTTAGATATGTTGCACAGTCTACGCCAGGGGAGCATGACGATCCAAAAGTACATGACTCAATTTGATGAATTGACACTTCGGTGTGATTTGCGAGAGGACCGACACTAAGCGATATCTAGATTTCGTTCTGGACTACGCGCAGACATACAACGAGCCATGCATATCCATTTTCGGAAGGGTTAATTACAATTAGACCCCCTGTAGTATTAGGGATGTGTCACTTAACACCCCTGAAGTTTGAAACTCTCAAAAAACCCCATGGATTTAGTTATTTTCACTCTCCTTTTCTATTAAAGTGCACTCTTGTCCCTTAAAATTCCTATTCTACCCTCATTTCTCAAATTTCTATTGTTGGTTAAAAGGAGGGATGAGGGTAGAATAGGAATTTGAGAGACAAAAGTACACTTTAGTAAAAAATGAGAGTGAAAATAACTAAGTCCAGGGGGTTTTTTGAGAGTTTCAAACTTCAGGGGTGTTAAGTGACACACTCTCAACACTACAGGGGGTCTGACTGTAATTAACCCTTTTCGGAATATAAGTTCTCTTGCTCAAACTTGTCAATTAGCAAAAGATATATAATACTCTCTCAAATTTTCTACTGACCACAAGTTTACTCCTAGAGCCGGGGAACAATCCAGACGTTCTTCTGAAGATAACAAGAGACCTAATACCAAATTCAACAAAGACTTTAAGGGTAAAACCGTGATAAATGAGTCAACTAAACAGGGCACGAAATGCATAGAGTGTTTTCGGTGTCACGAGTATAGCTACAAAGCTTCACAGTGTTCCACTAGAGCTTTACTCGTAGAAGGAGAATATAATGATGATGATGATCTTGAGGAAGAAATATATGAATCAGTAGGAAACGCTAGTGACGAGAAAATAATCATTTCAAATGTGCGCTTAGGCGTCGTTAGGTGTCTTTACACTAAAACGAAAGATGAAAATTGGCGTAGATCTAGCGTTTTCACCACATACATCACACACAGAGGAAAGAGTTATCACGTAATGATTGACGGGAATAGTTACGTGAATATAATCTCAAGAACTTCTATTGAGAAAATGGACCTCAAAACTGAACCCTATCCACAACCATACAACGTAACATGGGTCGATAAAACTGCTCAATCTATTACCCAGCGTTGTCTAGTGCTTATCCAGATGTCAAGCTATCAGGACCAGGTTTGGTGCGATGTGTTAGATATGACTGCCGCACATATCTTGCTTGGTAGGCCATGATTGTATGACTTAGATGTGACGAGTTTCGGCAAGTTAAACACATATACATATAAATTTAATGGAAAGAAAATTGTTTTGAAACCCGCGCCGCGTAAGTCTAGTGATGAGAGCCCAAAGAGCGAAAAGGTCACAGACCAGGTACATAAAAAGTCTCTTCACTTGGTAAGTCGATCACACTTTCTCAAGGAGAGTCTAGAGGAGAGACTAGTATATGCGCTAATTACTTTAGGAGAGTCTTCTAGTCCACCTGTCATTTACCACCCGGAGATTCATCAGATTCTCACTGATTTTCGAGATATCATGCCTGATAAGTTACCTGATGAACTCCCTCCCCTTCGGGACATTCAGCATGCCATTGACTTCGTGCCTGGTTCCAGTTTGTCCAATTTACCTCATTATAAGATGAATCCTGTTGAGCACGCTGAGTTGAGAAGACAGGTCGATGAGTTATTGCGGAAAGACTTTGTTAAAGAGAGTTTGAGTCCTTGTGCCATTTCCGCTCTACTCACACCTAAAAAGGATGGTAGTTGGAGGATGTGGATTGACAGTCGTGCCACCAACAAAATTACCGTCAAGTATCTGTTTCCTATTCCTAAACTTGATGACTTATTAGATATGATGGCTGGCTCTCAAATCTTTTCGAAGGTAGATCTTCGAAGCGGATATCATCAGATTCATATCCGTGAAGGTGATGAATGAAAAACTGCCTTTAAAATTAAGGACGGATTGTATGAATGGTTGGTCATATTTTTTGGTTTATCTAATGCACCCAGCACATTTATGAGAATTATGAACCAGATATTGCGTCCTTTCTTAGGCAAGTTCGTTGTTATCTATTTTGATGACATTCTCGTCTTTAGTCAAACCCAAGAAGAACATCTTTCTCATTTGACACGGGTTTTAGAGACTCTCCGTAAGGAGAAACTGTTTGTCAATTTGAAGAAATGTGCGTTCTTAGCTTCCTTTGTTCACTTTCTTGGGTTTATCGTCTCTAAAGACGGAGTAGCAGCAGATCCTGACAAAGTTAAGGCCGTAAGAGAATGGTCTACTCCTCGTACGATTCATGAGGTCAGGAGTTTCCATAGTCTGGCTACATTTTTAGGAGGTTTGTTAGGGGATTTAGTACCACCATAACTCCGATCACTAATTGTCTTAAGAAAAGAGAGTTTCAATGGACTAAATCTGCTGCTCATGCTTTCGAGGAGATTAAAGAGAAGTTGACTACTGCTCCGGTTCTTTATCTTCCAGATTTCTCGAAGTTTTTTGAGGTAGCATGTGACGCATTAGGCGTAAGTATAGGTGTTTTAAGCCAAAAAAATCATCCTATCGTCTTTTTTAGCGAAAAATTGAATGAGATGAAGCAGCGCTATGATGTTTATGATAGAGAGTTTTATGCAGTAGTGCAATGTTTGCGTCATTGGCGTCACTATTTGCTACCAAAAGATTTCGTTTTATATTCAGACCATCAAGCTATACGCTATATCAATTCTCAAAAGAGAGTAGGGCATCGACACATCAAGTGGCTTGAGTTTATTCAGGAGTATAATTTTGTACTCAAACACTGTGCAGGAACTGAAAATAAAGCCGCTGATGCATTAAGTAGGAAACTTTGCACTTTACAGACGATGAGTGCCAAAGTTATCGGATTTGAGCATATCATTCAAGACTATCCTACTTGTCGGGACTTTGGTGACATCAATTCATCTCTGACACAGGATCCTTCTATTATAGTAGATGCCTTCACCATTGTTGATGGTTTTTTATTTCGAAGTTTCCGTCTATGTATTCCTAATACTTCTTTGCGCGATTATCTGATTTGGGAAATGCATGCAGGAGGGATTGCTGGTCATTTTGGTCGAGATAAAACTATCATTCTTGTAGAGGACCGATTTTATTGGCCAAGTTTTAAACGTGATGTTGCGCGAGTAGTATCGCATTGTCGAGTTTGTCAGGTAGCTAAGGGTAGGAAGCAGAATAAAGGAATCTACACACCATTACCCATACCCTTTGCACCTTGGGAGCATTTTAACATGGGTTTCATTTTAGGACTCCCTCGCACACTTAGGAAGCATGATGCAATATTAGTCGTGGTGGATATATTTTTCAAAATGGTACATTTTATTCCTTACCACAAGACTTCGGATGCCTCACATGTTGCACAATTGTTCTGTAAAGAGGTAGTTCGTTTGCATAGCCTTCCTAAATCAATTGTTTCTGACAGAGATGTTCGGTTCACAAGTCATTTTTGACGAACTCTCTGGAAGAAAATGGATATCACGCTTAAGTTCTCCACTACTTATCATCCGCAGACAGATGGTCAGACAGAAGTTGTCAATCGTAACTTAGGTGACTTGCTTCGATACTTAGTGGGCAACCATTTAACCACGTGGGATCTTGTTTTACCTATAGCAGAGTTTGCATATAATAGTTTAGTCAATAGGTCTACTGGGATGAGTCCATTTGAGGTAGTTATATGTTATAAACCTAGAAAACCTATAGACCTTCTTCCCCTCCCAATAGGTGATAGGCCTAGTGCTTCAGCAGAATCTTTTGCACAGCATTTGTATGATTGGCATGATCATATTCGTCGGCAAATAGCAATTAGTAATAATAACTACAAGTCTGCAGCAGACTCGCACAAAAGATAGAAATTTGCAGTTGATGATGAGGTGATGGTTAGAGTGCGTCCGGAAAGGTTCCCTCCAGGAATCTTGAAGAAGTTTCCTGCTCGACGTATGGGTTCTTACCGAGTTTTAAAGAGGATTGGTTCTAATACTTATGAGCTTGCGATTCCCCACAATCTCGAGATCAATCCAGTTTTCAACGTCGAAGACCTGACTCCATACCGTACTCCATTTGATTATCCAGCAGTTATTCCAGATCTACCATCATCAGCTTCACCACGATATCGACATTTTTCCATCCGTACACCGCCTCCTCCTGCTCCACAGAAGCATCAGATAGATCAGATTGAAGATATATTGGATGATGAGATTGTTTCGACTGCTGATGGTGGATATCAGCGTTATTTGGTGCGATGGCGTGGACGTCCAGATTCAGATTGCATTTGGTTGTACACCGAAGAAGTCCAGCAGCTCGACCCGAATCTGCTCGACAATTATCATTTTCGTCATTCACCGGAGGTTCATGTTTTGAAACCGGGGAGATTTGATGGAGATCGGGATTTAATTTGGAAATAGATTTGATTTGATTTGATTAGGATTTGGATTTTATTAGGATTTGATTAGGATTTGGATTTTATTAGGATATTTGATTTGATTAGGAGTTTGGATTTAATTAGCATTCTATTTGTTAGGGTTTCCCTATATATAGGTTTGTATGAAGTATTGAAGAGATGAATAATATTTTGAGAAAAATTCTTAATAAATCTTTGGTGTGGAATTCGCTAAATCAAAATCTTTCCTCGTGGATTCGTGGAGAGTGGGCGTGGGCCTGGGTGCATTCTCAAATCCTAAACGTTTTCCCCAATTTATCACTTCGTCCTCAATCTCTCTAAAAAAAACCCTAATTTTCAAAACCCTAACCTTAATTTCGCTTCCGTCCTGCTTCAGGTATTTACTGGTTTGTCCCTCAAATCTTTATATATTATGATTTAGTCCCCCAAATCTTCATATTTAGGATTTAGTCCCCCCCAAATCTCCTAAGTTACTACAATTTAGTCCATCTTCCTAACTTCCTTTAATTTTTGACCTGAATATTACCATTGTATCCCTCCTTATTCATTCTTTCTCTTCCTCCTCTCTTCTTCTCCTCTCTTCTCATTTTCTTTATTATTCCTCCTCTCTTCTCCTTCTCTCTTCCTCCTTTCTTTTCCCAATGAAGAAAAGAGGAGAAAGAAGAGAAAAGAAGAATAATGAAGAAAAGGAGAAGAGAAGAGGAAGAGAGGAGGAGAAGAGAAAGAATAAATAAGGAGGGGTAAAATGATAATATCAGATCAAAAATTAAAGAAAATTAGGGAGAGGGACTCAATTGTAGTAACTTAGGAGATTTGGGGGAGTAAATCCTAAATATGAAGATTTGGGAAACTAAATCATAATATATAAAGATTTGATGGACAAACCAGTAAATACCCCTTAATAATTTTTAATAGTTTAACGATAAGCAGCAGGGTCACTAAGTTATGTGGTGTTTAAAATAAGATTCATGCTAATTCTTAGATGATCACTTAGTAAACAAGCAAATATATAATTCTCCTTATAATAATAATATTGAAAATTTCTGATAAAATAATTTCAAATTTCATAGTTATCTCTTGTGTTCGCATGGATTTGTTATTTCCTATTTTCGAATTGTTGTTAAAAAAGTAGTCGGCACAGGACCAAGGCGAAAGTCCATAATATCATGATTCTTAATCATAGCTCACGCAGCATAAACATTTGCTTCCGGTGAGTTTGTATCTCCTCATTGTAGGTTTGGGAAGTATTTTGGAATAAGTTCACAGTGATGCACCAAATGGGTTTACTTGTACAGTAGCTAGATATCAAGATGCATGGAGATTGTTAAGCGTAAATGAGTTTTGTTTCCATTGTGGAGAGTTTTCATTTGCCACTATGGGATATATCATATAAGCCTACGGGTCATTCTCTAAAAACAAGGAGGGTTTTTATGTATCGATACCTCAACTCTTCAAAAATTGAATATCGATCCCTCAAATTTTCATATTTTGATTTTAGTCCTCCAAAACATTTAAGTTACACCATTTTAGTCCTTCCTGGTCATTTTCGTTAGTCAAGTTAACTTTTTGACCCTTTATACCCTAGAAAGAGAGGAAAAAGACAGTTATTTCCCTCCCATCTCTTTTTCTCTCCTCCTCTCTTTCTCTCTACCTGGTGGATTCTCCTATCTATCATACTTTCTTCCTCTTTTCTTGGTTGGATTTCCTTCTCCATCCTTCCCTTCCTCTCTCCCAATGTGGTCTTTAATTAACAGCTAACTTTTATCTACTCACAACCTCTCTTCTCTGGCTTTCTCCTCCCTCTTTTTTATCTTTTCGTAAATTCTCCCTACCAAATCTAAACCCTAGCTTCCTCATCTTGCTGGGTGTCACCTTGGTGCCTAGTACTGCTTGGCATGTAAACCCGGCAATGTTGTATATTCTCGCATTGATAGCATGGATAGAGAGTTTGTAAATGCTTATCACAGTCATATAATAAAGATTGCCTGTGCAAAGTGATTCAAATCGAGGAATATGGTAGATGGATAACAACGGTGATATATTGCTTTATCATTGAAGATAATGATATGATTTTATTTTTAAATCCTTTCCTGTTGCTAATTTTTCCTTTTAGTTTGCTTATACTAGAATCTGGATAAGAGTAGTTGTCCATACATTTTGTTGTGTTATCTAGTTTCCGAAATATCCAAAAATCACTTCCTGTCACACTTGAGCCATTTCTTTAACCTTGGTCTAGTTTTCCGTGAAAACTTTTTACTAGGGTGAATAATACGTCGGATCCGGTGAAGGTCAGGAGATTCTGACCCATTCTAACAAATGGGAGCATATGGAGGTTCACAACCTAATTAAGAAAAGTTGGGCTCAACCGACGTCAGCAATGGATGCCACCAGTAACATTTGCATTAAATTGCGACGCCTTAGAAGACTACTATGGAGATGGAAATATAGATATCGACTCCAATCGAGGAAACACAAAGAGGGGATTCTTCGTCAAATGGAGCTACTAGAAAAACAGGAAGATGTGAGACAACTAAATATGGAGGAGAACTCCAAGCTACTGGAGTTGAGAAGCTCTTTAGAGGAGATATATAGAAAGGAGGAAATAATGTGGAAGCAGAGGGCCCGGTGAAAATGGTTGAAAGAGAGAGATGCCAACACTACTTTTTTTCACAAATCTCCTTCTATGAGATTTAAAAGCAATAAAATACAATATATCAAGACGGATAGAGGCGAAATACAAGGCTCACAGATTCAAGAACATGCCTACCGTCACTTTAAACAGTTGCTTGGAAGTAAACACCCATTCAGACTTCAAATGAAAAATGATGCTTGGGAAGCCACTTCAAACTTAATGGAGCTAAAGGATGAATTCCGAGAAGAGGAAATTAAGAAAGCTGTTTGGGATTTGGTCCCTGACAAGGCACCAGGTCCGGATGGTTTCCCGCTATTCTTCTATAGGACTTTTTGGCAAGAAGTTAAAGAAGATTTAAAGTGGATGCTTGATAAGGTATATACGGGTGAGGCAAGACTTGATAGGATCAATTACTCGTGGATCACTCTGATCCGCAAGAAAAAACAGGCAGACCACATTGGGGATTATAGACCAATTGCATTATTGAATAATACTATCAAAATAATCTCCAAACTGTTAGCTAACTGTATTGCAGAAAAACTCCAGCCGATGATAGGAGATTATCAGACCGGTTTTCTAGCAGGAAGAAATATTCTGGAAGGAGTCGCGACCGCATATGAGGTCATCCATTATTGCAGAAAACTTAAGTTGGGGGGTTTCCTACTCAAATTGGATTTTAAAAAAGCCTATGATATGGTAGATTGGGATTGTCTACTAGAGATTCTACGATTGCGTGGATTTGGAGTTAGATGGATCTCCTGGATTGAAAGTTGGCTTTACTCTGCCAAGACACAGATTATAGTTAATGGAGAAGTAGGCAAGGAGATATTATTGAGACGTGGTCTGCGCCAGGGTGATCCTCTATCACCTCTACTCTTTGTTCTAGTGGCGGATGGTTTAAATGTAATGGGTAGAAGTTGATAAGAGCGGGTTTGCAACACGGCCTTGCTGGGGCCCTATCTATCCCCATCACTAACCTTCAATATACAGATGATACACTTATATTTGGAGAGGACAGCATTAGGAGGCTATATATATCAAAGGGTTGCTATGCTGTTTTCAAGCCTGGTCAGGTCTACGAATTAACTTCTCTAAAAGTGCTCTTATTAACTTGGGGACAAGAAATCTGTCACACACTCTTATATTAGAGATTCTTGGTTGTGTAGAGGGGGAATTCCTGATCAAATATTTAGGCATCCCCATTAAACCAGGAAAGCTTTCTAAGCAAGATTGGAGCCCGTTACTTGATACATTAGAGAAGAGATTGGAAGGATTGAGAAGTAATTTACTATCCTTGGGTGGGAGAGTGGTGTTACTTAATTCAGTACTAACCACATTACCTCTGTATTATATGTCCTTTTTCCTACTACCGGGTTGGGTAAGTAAAAGAATAGACAGTATAAGAAAGAATTTCTTGTGGAACGGGGCCGCCAATACTAATAAATATCATTGGATCTCTTGGGATCATATCTGTAGACCAAAAAAGTCGGGAGGACTTGGTGTATTGGACTTAAAACTCTTTAATTTATCTTTAATGGCAAAGTGGTGGTGGTACTTAATCTCTCGACCACAGGGTTATTTTCAAAAACTGATGACAACAAAGTATTGCCCTAAGGAGACTACCTGGCTCTCAAATAGTCGAAGGCCGTGCTCTACTTCTAGATTCTGGAAGGGGGTTATGTTGTCTCGAATTATTATCTAGCCAAGCGTGGAGTTTAAACTGGGAATGGACACAATATAGCATTCTGGCATGATAGGTAGTGCTCAAAGATTCCCTTAAAATTATTATTCTCACGAGCTTACCTACTTTCTCGGGAAAAGGAAGCTAGGGTAAGTAGGTTGTGGGGCAGAGCTAGGTGGTACCTGAATCTTCGGCAGCCAATGTCTGTCAGTGAAAAACTCCAATGTAGAGAGTTACGATCCCTCCTAAGTGACTTTACGCCTAATCAAATGAATGAGGATCAACCTCAATGGAGATGGAGCAAAGATGGGAACTTTTCAGTCAAAAGCACATATAATCATTTTAAGGATAGTGGTATTGTCCAGAATGATTCCACTTGGATTTGGAAGACTGTTTGCCCACCCAAAATTAGGGTGTTTCTCTGGTTGGCGATTAAAAAAGCTCTGCTCACCTGGCCACCATTACAGAAAAGAGGGTGGAATGGACCAAACATTTGTGTTCTATGTAATAAGGATGGAGAGTCCACCGAACACTTTCTACTGAATTGTCCTTTTACAAGCAAATTGTGGTTGAACAGTGCCAATAAGTTTAATATTAGTATCAACACGGGGGTATGTACTAGTTTTGAGGACAAATTAGGTATTAGAGGTAAGAAATCATATTTGGCTAGAACCCTAATACAGCATTATGCTGGAATGTATGGAGTGAAAGAAATAGCAGAATCTTTAATTTTACTGCACGCCCATTACACTCATGTTTACGTGTGCTTATTCATGATACCTTGTTTTGGGCAGATATTTCTTCGGAGGAGGATCGGGTTCAGCTCTCAGGTGGGACATCAAGAGAAAGTATCAGCGATAACCCCCCATCCCCGATCAAAACTTGATAGACGGCCTCGGAAATTTTATAGTGAGTTTGGGTGGACTCTTTGAAGATCATGAGGAGCTTATGTTGTACTTTTTAGATTTCCTTGTTGTCATTTGAACACTTATTTGTATTAGTCATCTACTTTCTCCTAGCTAGTTTTTTCCGTTTTGTATTTTTGCTTTAAATGTTTGTAGTTCTATTATCAACTTGTTAATGGAACGCGGAGGGCTTCTACCCGCCGTCTTTGCTCAAAAAAAACAAATGGGAGGAGGCGAGACTCCGACTATCGTTCCCAACGGAATCCGAAGAGAGAGAGAGAGAGATACGGTGAGAGAGAGATCTGAGAGAGACCTTAGAGAGATATGGAGAGAGAGATTTGGGGGAGAGAGAGATCTAGAGAGAGAGAGAGGGGGGGTAAGGGAGCAGGAGAGGGAGGAGAAGGAGAGGGGGTAGCCAAAGCGGGAGGGTGAGGAGAGAAGGTACTCACCGAAATCCGACCATCTCCGACCACCTCGAACGGTGTTCCGACTGTCTCCGATGTCTAATTTTTTCACTCATACAACTCCGATCGTTCTCTTCTACAAACTCTGATTGATTTTGGTCGGAGCGGATTTTAGTGTTCAACCCTACTTTTTACCCCTAAAGTAATTTCCTGGTGGCCGAAACAGTTACAAGCAAGGCTTCCCATTCATTGCCAGATCGTGGTACTGGGCATCGTCACTCTCTGATGCTTGGAATTTTCATGTTGATGCAGATTGAAATTGTTTTCGATTATGGCAAATAAATGCTCACCAGGTCTGGGGTCCAAATGTGCTTCCTCTCTTCTTTATTGAATGATCCCTGCATGATGGCGCTGCTGGAGATGGCCGCCGATGAGCTTGGGGACTGCGGCCAGAAGGGGATATTGAGGATTACTTGTGACATCGAACATTTTCGCAGGGTGTTCAGTGTCATCTCCAAGTTAAGATTGAGGGGATATTGAAGGTGGATATAGCATCAACTTCAAACTGTAGTTGTTCTATGAGTTCAAAATTAAAAATAGCACAATTTGAGGCCTGATGAATCGCTGTCAGGACCACGGGCTAAATTTCTGTCCGTTCTATACAAAATATTGAATTAGAAAAATAAAATTTTTATTTTTAATTTAAAATTTTATATAATATAAGTAAAAAATTGACTTATAGATGCGTCTATTACTATCCGACTGTCACGATACAAAAAATGCACACAAGAGTGGCAGATAGAAGTAACTATCTATTTGGATCAAACAATGGTTGCAACAGAGAAGAAGATATGCCAACAAAACTTCTGCTAGTGATAGAAAAATTACAGGATTACGAAGAATAAAGTACTCCGGAGGAAAGCTAAATTAGAGTTTGATGGTGAGAAATGAATATATTCGTGTTAACATAAGTATAGCTCCCATCGATGAGAAGATGCGAGAAAATCGCTTACGATGGTTTGATCATATGTAACGTAGACCTACAAGTGCACCAGTTCGAAAAGAGGAGTTTATCAATAGAGGACAAGTTAAAAGAACAAAGTGAAAACTGAAGAAAATATGGATTGAGATGATACGCAAAGATATGGAGTCTAGAGATTTAAATAAAGAGATATTACTTGATAGAAATGAATGGAGAAAGAATATCAAAGTAATCGATCCGGCGTAATTCTTTTTTTGGTTCATGTAGCCTATCCCAAATACTTGGGATAAAAGGCTTAGTTGTTGTTGTTGTTGTTGTTGTTGTAAAGAACAAAAAAAAAAAAAATTATTTTGGAAATTTAGGAGAATTTTGGAACAAAAATAGAAATGATAAATGTTAAAAAGATTTCTCCTCGGCTTTGGGGCACAAAATTCGCATGTGAGAAGATGGCTCAAATTTTCTCCTGCAGCATTGAGAACTCGATAGTCCAGTTATCAACCAAGTTTGACATCATAGAGAGAATTCTACAAGTTTTGCTCTCTGTGCTTGCATCTACACAGAAATCATAAGCATGAGAGTAAACAAATCCTTCTTTATTCTAACAAAATCCTCTGCGTTCAGCAATCCTAACTAATATCATGCTCAGAAAGTTTCATGGCCCCATGGGTCAACGGAAATTCATCTTGACTGTTCATTAATTTTCTAGTAGTGCACACAATACATTTACACACACAAAAACTCCAGTATGACAGTTATCGGAATGACATGATCTGCTTCTGCCACCATTCTCCTTAGGATTAAGGGGAGGAGAGACAGCGGTCTCAGGCAGCGAGAAGTGACCGAGGTGGGGCTTAATGGCAATGGAGAAGCTAGGGTTCGTGGGGTTTGGGAAGAGGTCGAAGGAGATTTAGAGAAGGGAGGCGGTTGGGGAGCCGAGGCGGCCAGAACCGGACTTGAGGGTGAGGGCAAAAGAATTGGGATTTCTGGATTGCGATTAGGATTAGTGGATTGGGATAGTAGGAGAGCTTGAGGGAGGGGATAGATGTTAGCAAAAAATAGCGGAATAATACTAATACAACAACCAGCGGAATTAAATAGTTAACCGAAAAGAAAAATAGCAGAGACAGAGAACACGCATATTTAACGTGGTTCGGCAATATGCCTATGTCCACGGGAACACGATCGAAAAACTTCCACTCTTGTTGCAGTGATTTTACTTTTTGCTTCGGCCGCCGAAAATCCAAAGGAAGCCGCCACCTTTGTTTTCGGCCAAGAATTGCAGCCGCTCACAAATTTAATTTTTCCCTTGGCCAAAAATTACTTTGGTTGCTTCAGGCCGCAACACCCTGGGAGCCGCAACCTTTGATCTTTTTTTCTTTGCCTTCGGCCAACACAAAGAAGCAGGACCAGCCGCACCCTTTTTTTTTTCACCTTTTGTTTCAGCCGCCCTCTAAAACAAAAGAAACCCAGCCACACAAAAAACCCTAGCCCCACACCCTATATATATATTATATCATAATGAATTTGAGCCGGTTTTTGGACCCGTTTCGATGTACCGAAACCCGCTGCGGTAATGGGTTCCATTAGCAACAATCTCCCACTTGGAAACCTATTGCAAAAATTGTAATCTCTATACATAATAATTCTAGTGTCCAAAACTTTTACCTCGATCGTTTAAAGTTCTAATTTCAGCATTCAACACAAGTGCACCAAAGTTAAGAAATAGCTCAACTTTTTCCCATCAACCGGCTTTGTCAACATATCTGCAGGATTCTTATTACCCTCAATCTTCTCCAACTTCAATTGGTCATCCTCTAACAAGGATCTAATGAAGTGATATCTCAAGTGAATATGTTTAGTCCGTGAATGATACGCCGAGTTCTTAACAAGAAGAATTGCACTTTGACTGTCACTGAATAACCTGCAATCCACTCCATCAAAACCCAACTCACTCATCAATTGATGCAACCAAATAAACTCCCTACTTGCTTCTGCAGCTGCAACATACTCAGTTTCTATCGAAAATAAAGCAACAATTGATTGTAATTTTGAAACCCAGCTTACCGCTGTCCCTCCTACAGTAAAGACGTAACCAGTGGTGCTCCTGCCATTGTCTCTATCATCTGCATGGACCGAATCTACAAAACCTTACACATCAATATTATCACCCCAAAAACACAAATAATAATTTGAAGTACCTTTCAAATACCTGAAAATCCACTTCACCGCTTGCCAATATTCCTTTCCAGGGTTCTTCATGAATCTACTCATTACTCCCACTGCATGTGCAATATCTGGTCTTATACTCACCATTGCATACTTGAGACTACCAACGGCTGATGAATAAGGCACATTCTCCATATGTCTCGTCGCCTCATCTGTCTTAGCACCTTGCTCTTTTGACAGTTTGAACTGACCACCAAGAGCTGTAGTTAACGGTTTTGCATTATCCATGTTGAATCTCTCCAACACCTTCTTGATGTACCTCTCCTGAGATAACCACAATTTCTTGTTTTTCTTATCTCGGGTAATTTGCATTCCAAGAAATTATTTAGCCCCACCCATGTCCTTCATAGAGAATCTCCCTGCCAACTTCCTTTTCAGATCATTAATTTTCTTCATGCATGTACCTGCCACAAGCATATCATCTACATACAAAGTAAGTATAATAAAATTAGCATGCTTAAACTTTTGTAGATATACACAATGATCTGGATTGCTTCTGGCAGAATCCGAATCCAATATAAACTTGTCGAATTTCAAGTACCATTGTCTCGGCGCTTGTTTTAACCCATACAAACTCCTTTTCAGTCGACATACCCAATTCTCATTTCCTTTAACTTCATATCCCTCCGGCTGTTCCATGTATATTTCCTCCTCCAAATCACCATAAAGGAAAGCAATTTTCATATCGAGCTGCTCTAAATACAATCCTTTCACAGCCACAATACTCAGTATTGCTCTGATAGAAGTCATATTGACAACAGGTGTAAATATTTCATTGAAGTCAATACATTTTCTCTGACCGTATCCCTTCACCACAAGTCTAACCTTGAACCTTTGTGTCCCTCATGCCTCATGTTTTACTATGTATACCCACTTGTTATGCAATACTTTCATTTTTTCCGGTCGCTTCACCAATTTCCATATGTGATTCTCCTCCAAAGAAGACATCTCATCACGCATGGCTTGCTCCCACTAAAGACGAAATTTATACTGCATAACCTCTTAGTAACTTTCTGGTTCACCTGCATCAGTATACAAAATATAATATAATGGAAGACAAAGTTTTTAGGTTGGCTTCCTTATCCTCGTGCTCTTCCTCAAAGTGGTTACACTCTCTGATGAAGTACTGGAACCATATACTTCAGTCAATGACTCTCTTTTCTGTTCGGTCTCATCTGAAACTTGTGTATTCTCAGGTGTAGCCATTTCTTCTCTTTCAAATGTAGGTATTTCTTCCTTTCTTTTATCCATGAGATCCATCATATCCTGTGGCTCATCCAGTTCCAAGTGATCTTTCTCCACTGCATTGTCACTCTTACTTTCCATTCGGTCTTTATACATACAGCCCTCATTAAATACTACATCTCTGCTACGAATTACCTTGTTATGCTCATAATCCCATAAACGATAACCATATTCGTCGCACCGTATCCAATGAATGCACACTTCTGAGATTTAGAATCAAACTTCTTTCTCATCTCATGATCCACATGTGCATATGCTATACAACCGAATACTTTTAAGAATAAATAATTCACAGTCTTATCAGACCGCACCTCTTCTGGAATTCCTCCATCTAAAGCACTAGCTGGACTCCTGTTAATCAGATAGACTGTCGTATCTATTGCGGCTCCCCAAAGTTGTAAAGGCAAACCTGCATATAGTCTCATACTCCGAAATGGTTCTATTCATCCTCTCAGCCACGCCATTCTGCTGCGGTGTTCTCGGTACAGTTTTTACTCTCCTGATCCCGTGGGTAGAGTAATAGTCATTGAACTCTCTATTGCAAATTCCCTACTATTGTCTGACAACAGACATTTCACCTTCAAATCTGTTTCATTCTCAACGAACTTTCCATGCTTTGAAGATCTTGAAGACATCGGATTTCTGCTTAAGTGCAAACACCAATGTTTTCCTGCTTGCATCATCTATGAAAGTGACAAAATAAGAATTACCTCCAAAAGACTTCGCCGAAGAAGGCCCCCATACATCTGTATATACCAACTCCAATCTCTCGGTTTTCTTCTCCTTGCCATCCTTCATAACGCTAACTCTCTTCTGCTTTCTAAATACACAGTTCTTACAGAAATCAAAATTAGCATATTTCATATCTGTCAACATACCTCTGGATTGCAATACCGTCAAGTCGCTTTCGCTCAAGTGACCGAGCCTCTGATGCCATAAGGTAACATTCTCATTATTCACGGTGGCCAAAAAAACAACGTGATCCACCGAGCTTGAGAGTAAATATAGAGTTCCCACTCTCTCACCCTTGACCACTACCATTGCTCCTTTACTGATCTTCCACTGTTTCCTCTCAAATGAGATTTGATAAGCTTCGCCATCCTGCTTACTAACAGATATCAAATTCTTCTTCAAATCTGGTATGAGCCTGACCTCTTGTAAAAGCAACTTTCCACCATTATGCAACTTTAGCTAAATTATTCCCTTACCGATAATCTTGCATTCCTGCCCATTACCAACAGTCACATGCCCAAAATCACCTTGGACATAATTCTCAAACCATTCTCTGTGAGCAGTGCAATAGAACGAAGCCCATGAATCCACAAACCACAGATCTGATCTCGATTCTGTATGAGCAGACAAACACAAGTCATCATATTCTTCACTTAGATTCACTGCATTCGCTCCTTCCTTATCTTTGTTTGGACAATCCTTTTTTATATGACCATCTGTTTTACATTTCCAACACACTAATTTTTTCTTGAACATCCCCTTAGACTTTAATCTTCCTCTTTGCTTTGACTTCCTGTTTAAACTTCTACCCCTTTCCTTCCTTCTGTCATTATCAATCGACAGAGCAGTACTTGTAGAAACTGTGCTCTCACCCATACTCCTTTTCATCAATTCATCATTCATGATTGTACTCACAACATCATCAAATTTAAGAGCAGTATTGGAAGAATTGTTGATGGCCATAACAATATTACTCGAACTATCCGGTAACGAACACATAAACATCAAAGGTTTAATGTCATCAGCAAAGACAAAATCTAAGGATTCAAGTTGTGCTCATAATGTGTTAAATTCGTTCAAATGATTAACAATTGAACTATCAGAAGACATTCTCAAGTTAAACAATTTTTTCATTAGAAACAGTTTATTTGAAACAGACGGCTTCTCATAAAATTTAGCCAACGCTGACATCAAAGCTGAAGTTGTCTTCTCCTTGGAGACGTTGAACACAACCTGCTTTGTCAGGCACAATCGAATCTGAGCCAAAGCCCTCCTGTCCAACAATTCTCACTCCTCATCTGTCATCTTTTCTGGCTTTTCTCCAAACAGTGCTTGATGTAAATTCTTTTGATATAAATAATCTTCCATCTGTAATTTCCACCATTGGAAATCTGTCCCATCAAATTTTTTAATTTTTCCCTTCCTATCTTCCGCCATAACTCCCACTCAAAATCAACACCGATCTGAGTGAAATATGACTCGAAGCAGGGCTCTGATGCAATTGTTAGCAAAAGATAGCGGAATACTAATGCAACAACCAGCGGAATCAAATAGTTAACCGAAGAGAAAAATAGTAGAGACAGGGAACACGCAGATTTAACGTGGTTCGGCAATATGCCTACGTCCACGGGAACTCAATCGAAAAACTTTCACTCTTGTTGCAGTGATTTTCCTCTTTACTTTGGCCTCCGAAAATCCAAAGAAAGCCGCAGCCGCTCACAAATTTAATTTTTCTCTTAACCTTTGATCTTTTTTTCTTTGCCTTCAACCAACACAAAGAAGCAGGAGCAGCCGCACCTTTTTTTTTTTCACCTTTTGTTTCAGCCGCCCTCTAAAACAAAAGAAACCCGGCCACACAAAAAACCCTAGCCCCACACCCCATATATATATTATATCATAATGGGTTTGGGCCGATTTTTGGACCGGTTTGGTGTACCGAAATCCGCTACAGTAATGGGCTCCATTAGCAACAATAGAAGGGAAGACCTTGAGGAGGTCTGAGAGCTATCCTGAACTTTCTAACTAAGTTAAGCATATTTAGCTTATTTTATAAATATATAAAAAAGAAAAATCAGAAGCACACTTTATTTTGACCGTAACATGTAGACTAAAATGATGTAACTCACATGACGTTTTGGGAAGATTAAAATCAAAATATCGAATTATGTTATGTTTTGGAAAAATTAAAATCAAAATATCAAATTTTGAGGCGATCGATATTCAATTTTAAGAATTAAGGAACCGAAATGTAAAAATCCAAAACAAAAATAGTCAAGTCAGAAACAAGTTGACAAGGCCAAAAAGTTATACAGACTGAAATAATTAATATAAAACTGGTTCCCATTAAAAGTGTAATACTCCTGCATCAAGTAATCCCACGTTGAATTCGAAATAAGAGTCAATTTAGTTTCATAAGTAATATTTTACTCGCCAATGACTCCGTTTCCCAGATTTCGTGGAGAAGTGGTATTGAGGGCAAACCATGCATGATTAATGAGATTTCGAGTTAAAAATGGAAACGAAGCGGAGGTAATTACTACTTTTGGAGGATGTTACCTATACAGTAGGGAAAGGAGAGAATAAACTCTCTGATTCAAGATTCAAGAATATTCAGTCATTTGTATCATCCATCCAGCAAATAAAACAGTGAAAACCTCCTGAATATATTTTAATTTTTCTTCTTCTCATCCATTAAGCAAGATCCACCATCATAAGCAACAATACTTGCTGAAAATAACTTTGGACGAGCATGCATATAATTCAACATTGGTATGGAAACGTTATTAAAAAGGATAATAAATCTGAAAGACTATTGATCCCTTCCATTGCATCGACATTACCTTGCCTTGTATATTTTGATCTGTATCTGATGCTCCAGAGCTTGACGACAAGCTTAAGAATGCATGGCAAGCTTAATAATGCAGGGTGATCCGCGTCGCCGTCTATCTATTGTCTCAGCCACCAACAACATGCACCTCGCCCACAAAACTTCCCCTCTGATGCTCATAATAACGACGGCTGTTACCCTCCTCTTCCTGATACTGCATGCTCTATTCTAGCAGAGGGCGCAATTGCGGCTAGTTTAACTGCATGACAACCTCAAATGGATTTCCTCTAATCCCTGTTTCACTCTCAAAAATTTGAGTTGGCACCATCAATTTCTTCTTCTCCTGGGAATTCTTCTGTCAGTTTATCTCGCTGAACAGGGACCTGATTCCCAGTTTTCAGACTGATTGGTTCCTGACAAATTAATTTCCTCATAATATCATTCAACTTTAATTAAAAATCCCAGAAACAGTTCGATCCAGATGAGATATAACTGAGATAACCCAATCTCTCATTAGGATATTTACTTGAAATTCTAAAGCAACTGTTGCATAGAGAGGTAGATTAAAATGCAGAACAAATATTCAATCTAAAAGGCAAGGGATAATATGGAACCAGAAGCATGACACTGTTGCAAGCCTAATGAGAGAAGAAACACCTCTGGGTGCAACAGAATACAAAGGATGGTGGAACAAAATAGATCAAATCACTAAAGCCATTGTTCTCTCTGCAACTAAAAAGTACTGCACTACTCTTTCTAACTGAATGACTTCGATCTGTACAATACTCCCATGCACTGAGAACTAAGCAATATCTCCTTCCCATATTCTCTACCGTACAGAAGCTCTCAATCAAGTTCGATACTCAATTAACGAAGCTTGTTTCAAATATATCAGCAACCCAGTACTTAAGAACATGACATGTTACGAAGGCAGGATTGAAATTTCATGTGCAGTGAATAGTAACCAATAAGAGATCGTAAATGCAAGCGACAGAAGAGTATAACTTGGGGAACATAGGCCAAAACTGAAATAAATTACTTAACATAGGACAACAAATATAATCTTCACCTGATCCCCTTGTGCACTCTTTTGATTAAACAGGCTGGACTAAATGCAATTGTAATACGAAAAAAATATGAAACCCAAACAAAACTAAGTGAGCTTGCATCAAGGGGCATTTACATATCATTACAATAATTATCAACATTATGATTATATATTTACCGGTATTGACCACAAATGTTATCTGCAATTCTTTAAGAGATGGGCGGACTGGCTTGATAAGCTTACGGAGTCCCCTGCACTGCTAACTTTACTGTTCTCCATTCTTCTGCCTGGTGTTGTACACCCGCTGAAATCAAGAACACGTCCCTCCACCTGCAATGGCCTCAAACATGTTTAATAATGGGGGAAAAAATTGTTGATTAAGCATCAGGCTAATTAATTTCTTTCAACTAAATGCTAATTGTAAAGCAACATATATTGAAAGATGTAAATCCAATTTATCTTTTTAGCATAAAACCATTTTCAAGAGCACCTCTAAATGAGAAAAATTGAACGCTTAAGAAAGCTAAGTTTGAAAGTTTTTATGGGAGGAAAAACTTCCTGTTTTCATAATTCTCTTATTCACATTCTTGGACTTTGAAGAATATAAGATTGTGCATTCAAGCTAGAAGAGTAAAATAAGAGCTTATTATGTTATAAAATTATTAGTGCCAACACAACAAAAGTTTTTGTATTTATTTGTCATAAAAAGTCTAACAAACATATGGAAGTCAGTTACATATGGAAGTCAGAATTTTAATGCTATGCACCAACAGATTTTAAAGATGAGAATTGGATGGGGAGAGAAATAATATTGTGATAAATGAGAATACATTACCATGCTATTTGATGATACAGTATCTGTTACTTGGCCAGATTGATGTCTTTTTAACAATCTCTCACTACCAGCACAGCTTTTTTCAAAATCTATATCACGTTTTCCGCTGGACAGTACCTCATGAGCATCAGCTGCTGCAGCAGCACTTTGGTCATTTAATTGCCTCATTAACCCAATTGCATCATAACTTCTGTCACCAGGGCTCATATAATATGGGATGTCCTGAAAATAAAAGAATATGCACTAAGATTGCCTAACATTATAGGAAATAAAAGACAAATTTCTTGAATTCCTTAAAAGAGCAAAAAATAATTCAACTGTCTATTACGATAATACAAATTTGCAACAGCTTCTCATCTATTATTCAAAAAAAAAAAAAAAAACAATTTAACTATTATTTATTAGTTCACCAATAAACAACTGCAGAACCTACAGCTAACATTTAATAATTAAGCTCTTATTTCCATGGACCTCCTAAATACCTATTAAAATTTAAATTATATAAAGGAAAAACACCATCAACATGAACTTACATTCTTGGACAGAACAGAATGAAAAATCCCCATACAACAATAGAAGGATATAAGCAAGAAAAATAGGAAAATCCTGCATTGCTGACTAGCATACGGACATATTTTGTGCAGTAATCCTCACAGATTTCCCTCAAGAAGAAAAGAATCACCTGGCAGAAACAAAACATCTATTCTATGTGTGGAAAACCCACATGGAACAAATGAGAAAAGAAAACCACACATGGAAGCTCATCATTTTCTTGAACCTTCCAGAAAAAGACAAGGGTCTTTTCCCAAAATGTGCATTCTCCTATTTCTAAACTAAGTCCTCTTATCATCAGCAATTTCAAGTCTTATGTCTTCTTTCTAATATTTCCTAAACTCTAATTCCTCAACCCGAGGTTCTATATATCAGATTTCGAGGTACCTAATACAATATAAACCCTAGAAAATTGGGCTGATATTTCCAAGATTCCCAATATGATGAAGTATGATCACTGGTTTTGATACCACAAACTATTTGGCCAACATTGATAGCCATTCTGAATTTTTTTAACCTCATTCCAACCTTTTAGAGAGCTTTCTTTTCTCCTAACCCTCTTCCAAGTCTTAATTTGGTAATTGTAATTCTCTCACCACATATCTCTTGAAAACTTCGAAACTTCTGAGACTCAAAAATTCCAATCAAATTCTTTTAACCAGTATATATATACAGACCTAAAAATGGATAATAGCACTTTTGCCCACAAAATTGTGGTTGATCAATATCTGATGTTATGACACATGAGGAGGTGACAAACACTGAATTTGACTGGAGTGATGAAAAGCACAGAAGGACATCCCGCATATGTCTTAACTTCCAGCGAAGTTGCAGGGATATTACAGCAAATGAGACATATCCATATCATATATGCTTCTAATACTCGTGCGCTATGACACTTGATCGTATATCGTCAAATACTTCCTTTGATATACCCTAAATTTTGCAAATATCTTTCACATATCAGAAGCATATCATAATGTATAGGATTTTAAGGAGTTTAAAATTGAACAGATAGTGATGGGTCCCAATTCTATTTCATATTTACATTGGATTTATATAAGTTCTCCAGATTCTTAATCAGGAACACGAAGGTTGGGCAAGTGTTAATTTATATCATGAAAATATTTTTTAATAACGAAGATAATGTGCTTTTTTAAGAGTCAGGCTAACTGAACTGCAAGTAGTGAACTGCTTTTGTAGCTGTCAGAATGACATGGTTGGTCCCATCCTCAAATCACTTGTTCAAAAGCAAAAGTAGTGGACCTCACCACTTATCTCTTTAGTACAAAAGTTGATACGAGAGTAGTAAAACTAGCATTTCTCCTTTTTTAAACCCTTATAGCCTTACAAATTATACTGCAAATACCAAATGCTAACAAAGAGGCCCCACATATAACTGTACTTAGAGGTATCCACAATTCATTCATACTCGTGCAGTCGTGCATCGTGTATGACTGCATGAGAATCAATTATTATTATATCCATCCCGTACATGTATCCTAGTTCATGAAATTTTGTTGCGTCACTGTGTCCATAGAATTTCATACCAAAATCCCTTGATCACCTCCTTTTTAGGGAGAGCTAATGCTTATACTTGTTGAGTATTTTGGTTTGACACTGCTTCACACCCACAAAAACCAACCGTAAAAGGAGGTAACACTGAAGTAGCCTAAGAGACAGAGATGGGAAATCATTTAACTACCTCATAAAAGATATCTGTCTCAATTCCATGTCCTGGCAGAAGAGAATTCATGAACCAAGGCGACTTCCATGCTGAAGGTGATTCTATACCTCTTTTGATACTAGGGGTGTCAGCAAAACTGCAAGGATAAAAGAAATATAATGAAAAAAGAGAAGAAAACCTTCATCAAAAGCAGAAATGAAAGTATTTGTAAATTAAATATTCAAAAGTACAAGTGAGGTCACGTTCATTTGTTTGCATTGGCTCGTGATTTTTTATAACCCACTCAATAGGGAAATTTTTTGCAACAAACAGCCATGCAAAGTAAGATGGTGCATCAACCCTTTCATCAGCATGACCCCTTGGTCTACCAATATAACCAAGAAAGTGATTCAACTTGAACATAAAGGAAGACTGCAGATTATAATAATTGGCATTACCGAATTCTCGGTATGCTTTGGATTGTCGTATAGGTATGGGTATGCAGTATGCTCTTTTGAGCCGTAGATACGGTATTGAGGATGTAGGCTTAATCAGGATGGGATCTGGGGTCATAGTACCTTTGGAAACATTGCAGCTTCATTTAGATAATATATCTTATTCGTGTATGTACACAAAAAGAGACATCTTTAATGTCCATAGTGTAGCCTTTGGAAATCATAAATAAGTCTATTAAGGAAAGGCTAAATATTAACACTAAATATATCAAAAAAAAAGCTATTGAATCAATTAGTTATTAGATCTCTTCTAGTGATTCAGACCGGGCTTGCACCATGAACTGATACACACTAACTGCATGCAGTTTGAGGGATTGGTGTGAATTCAACACTGGTTATGACTTATGACCCCAAGGCATCCAAGGATAAATACCGTACGCCAATGTTTAAAATAGCGATAATAATAACATAACGTTTTCCTTCTGTTAGGCTATGTCGCATATAGCGTAACGCATAACTTAAGTTATGCAATTTCTTTTATTTATAAAAATAAATATAAAAAAATATTTTGTTATACAAAATCTATTTTAATTTTGTATTAAATTTTACAATAATTTTCACATTTATCTTCCTAAATCATATTAAATCCGCAACCATAATTCCAGTCATTATCTAAACAAGAAAACAAGATTCCAATTTTTTTATTTTAATTACAATTATTATCATTATTGTAATTTATATTTTGTAATGTTCAATTTATTTTATTTATAATTGTTGATTTTAGTTCAGCTAAAAATTTAATAAAATCAACAAATAAGAAATTCCAACAATAAGAGAGGAATTACAACAAGCAAATAAGAAAACAATTGCAAGTTAGCAATTTCACAAATAATCAAACAAGTCAATAAGTAATCAAGTAAGAAAAATAAAGCAATTCACTAATAATGAAAACAATAATCAATAGCAAAAAACATAATATAACATAATATAAACTAGGTAGTTAAATTACTAAAAAAATAATAGTAAATAACATAATATAACATAACATTACGTAAAATAACGTGAAATAATATAAAAAAAAAAATACTATAACAATGCAGTGAGTTATTTTCAATTGTTACGGAGCGCTGGGATTCCGTTAGGTTTCATAACGCAATATAACGGGTTCCATAACGCGTTATTTTCAACATTGTCGTACGTAGTTGTAAAAATAATCAAATAAACTAGGTAGTTAACAAAAACTAAGCTACCATGAAGGATCACTAATAGTATATCGAAATGGGCTGATGTAAGTAAAAAACCAGAAGGGAAAAAAATCTGTTCTAATTCATTAAAAAAATAAGCAGTACTTAGGTTTGACTAATTGGAAAACCCTCATATTCAGCCAACATAATCAGGTTTTGGTTAGAAATACAAATTAGAATCATCATATAGTACCAATATTAGAGTCTAGAGACATGAAATTGTATTAGAACACGAGGCAGACAGAACATAGATTCACAGTAAAGATAAGTTGAGAAGATGCTAAGGAATTACAAGTACAAACCAAATATGTAAATGATAAAAACCAAGAATTAACCAATGCTAAATTCATTATTCTGACAATAAGGTGTATGTTTCTGTTTGTGGATCTTGTCACAGTTAAAAAGGAGAAAGAAGACATTATAATTGTCAACATCCTACGATACATATCCTATGATACAATACGATAATAAGAAAATAGATATGTATCTTAACTGCGATACTATTGGGTTATGTATCTTACGATATAGTAAGCGCATCTTACGATATGCGATACGTATCTTACGATATGTGATATACTTAATGATATACTGACTTGGCTTATAAAGTGGATTTCAAACCTATTCAAATGAATTTTTTAGTTAAGTATGAGATACAAATTTCGAACAAGTATAGTTATTTAATAATAAAGAATATCAAAATTCAAGATACTTACTTTAGTTAATAAAAACATTTAAACAAATCACCAAAAAAAGGTTTATTATTAATTATAGTAAATATAAATTATTTAATTACTAATTCTCAATTCAAGTATTTAATTATTTATTTATTACACGATAAAATCTCTACAAAAAGAAGAATTTGCATAGATTTGAGAAGATGAAGATCAGGAAATTAAAGTAAAAGTTCTTCAGAATGATGATAATGATATATCTATGAGAGATGATTAATTGATGTTACATTTACTTGTGTTGCATTTTTTCGGATAAATAACGAGCTTATACTCAATACTTTGGTTTTGTAAAAATAACATATAACCGAAACTGAGACAACATAAAAGGAAAGAGACTAGGGAACATATGATATAATTTGATTGTTAAATATAAAGTTTGATTATGAATTGATTGATGAGAAATAAAAATTTTATATAGTGAAAGGTGTTGCTTAGATAGATTTCAACATGTATTTTAAATTGAAAGAGAGACAATGGATCTAATAAAAAGAAAAGCATGAGAAGATATAATGGTAAAAATTCTACTATTAGTTGTTTATTTCTAAAATTTAGTCTCTAATAAATTATTTTATAACTATTAGTAGGACCTCTTAACTTAAATGCACTTGTAAATAATAAATAAGAAAAAGGAAAGGAAAATAAAAGCATACTAAAGAAGGATTTTGTATGGAGCAAAAGCGACAAAGATGGAGAAAATGAATGACATTTTCAATTTCAAGTGAATTTAGCAATGTATTTGCTAATGTAATATAATTTTGATTAATGGCTTATATTCATGACACTTTGAATGTTAGTAATATATATATATATATATATATATATATATATATATATATATATATATATATATATATATATATATATATATATATATATATATATATATATATATATATTACTATATATATTACTATATATAGGCCGCCAGCTCAGATAAGTTATATGAGTCGGTAGTGAAAAAGTAATGATCTCATTATCTTTTTTCAAATTATTTTTAGATCATGATATGTACCTCTTTAGTTTCTTTAGGATCAAATTTCATGAGATTTTAAGTTTATTTCATTAAGTGGATACAAAATATTGTATTTACCGAAAACCGTTAATTTTATGTTTACTTGATGGAGGACAAAATCAAAACTAAAACTCAATAAATTGGGTATGAGGACAAACCTAAAACTAAAATCCTAGGGGGTCGAGATTATAATCCAAAAGAATTTTTTTTTAAAAAAAAATATTAGAAGTAGTGGAAATGGATTGCACCTTAGGTAACTTACGTGAGGCGGCGGCTCTTTCCATTATTCTAATATATATATATATATATATATATATATATATATATATATATATATATAGAGAGAGAGAGAGAGAGACACACACACATACATACATATAGTTATTGACTTGTATTTAACATGTTACCAACTTTATTAGTTGTGCTTGGTTATTTATTTACTTATACTTTAAATTTGCTCATATATTTGTTATATTATATAATGTTATGTGCTTGTTTATTTATTTATTATGCATTGATTAATATTCTTACGATACGATATGTGATACGATACATAGAGATAATGATACACTATATGTATCCCAATTTGATAACTTTGCGGCATACCCATCTATGGTGACTACATATTATTTATATAACAGAATATTGAAGGCCTTTTATAGAATTACATTAAAAAAACCTTATCCTTAATATTTTAAAGCTCCCCCTCAAGCTGTGAACATGTATCAAACTAACAAACTAAATTATTTTTTTTACTCCCTCTCAAGTTGAAACATGTATCATTTGCTCACATCTTGTTACAAGTATAGAACCATAAAAGATTCTAAAGAAATCTTCAAGCAGAACTTCAGAGAGAAAGAAACAACATCAGTAGTAGATTCCATTACTCAATAAAAGTTGACATTCAACCAGCAACTACAGTGAGCTTTTAAGAACCAACAGATTAAGCTTTTGACCAGTAGCAAGAGTAGTTGTTCTCTTTTGACAGCAACAGTTAGTTTTTGCCAAGATGCCATAACAGTTGTGAAGTGGAGATAGATTTGGGATAGGTTTAGAGGCAGATCTGGAATAGAGATTAGGAAGTGGCAGGAAGTACATGGCCTAACATCCACTCTCAAGGATGGAACAACATGTGGAATGGGAAAACATGGCCTGAACAATCTTCTGCATGGATGAAACAAGAAGGGGCATGACTGAACTGTTGCAAATCAAAAGTGCACGAGATAGTACCAAATTACTGTCGTATCATTTGCTGCAAATAAAGTGTTGGTAACACTTTTTCCGCAATGCAGAAGCGAACAAACTAGGCTTACAATTAAGATCCACCAAACTAGAGATTAAGATACAATATGAACACAAGAAAAAGGAGAAAAATACAAGTAGAGATATCATACCCGAGTACACCAATATTTAATGTGGATCAGACTCCTACATTCATGGACAGCCAACTAATTATTTGACAATGATTACAAAAACTAAAAACTCTTGAATCTCCCAAATAGAAACTCTCACAAAAATAGTTCACAAATCTCTCCAAGTCTCTGGATGGCCAACCAATTAAATCTTCACTATTTTATGATGATTACAAATATTACACAACTCTTAGATCTCTCAAATTGAAAACCTCAACAGATAGTTCACAAACCTTCCCAAAATAATTGTCATATCAATTGCTATGCGAAAGCCATGCAAAAACAATGCCTTAGGATTACAAGCAACATATATTTATAGCTCCAAATTCAAATACGCGTTTCTAAAGGAATCCAATTGGAGATATAACTAACTCATGTTTTATCTTAATCCAAATATGATTTGGATTTATCTTGGATTCTACACCAAACTAACTTGAATCCTATTAGGAATCACCAACTAATCTTAATTCCAATCATGAGTTTAATACCATATGGACTCTAATCGAGCCAGTCTTCAGCACAAGCATACCCCTTACAAGTGATAGCACAAGTGGAATAGCATGACAAATAGAATAGGAACACTAGGCAGCATGGTCAGAACAACCTCAAAATTAACATCATTTTGTTCAGGAAGTGTGTACAATGAGCCATGGCCGCATTAAGTTGTCAGAGGCAGAAGCAAATTCAGGTTCAATTTTGGAACAGAAATTAAATTCGCGTGGATCCTGGAGTTGACAAAAACGGCTACACATGCAGGATCTTGCAAATGTGAGGAACCCAAGCAGATCTACAGAACTTTCTTAAACTATTAATCTTAAACTAAGAATTAGACCAGATTGTGCTAAGTAATTTGGAGACAGTCTGACCCGCCAACAACACAAAATTGAGACGATGTCCAAAGGAAACATCGAAGAGGATGCCACATGCATGCAAACAACCTAGAGCAGGTGAGCTAGGTGGTGTTGCTGGCAAAATTTACGGTTTTGCTTGCTTTGATACCATCTTAGACTAGATAAGAAGAAAGACGATATACCCATGTAGAGTTGCTATATGTTATTTATATAGCAAAGAAAGCAGAGAAATGACATACTAATTTAGCTCTTGGGTTTTAGTTTTGATTTGGCCTTCAGTTAGGTTGACACAAAATTAACAATCTTTTAATAAATACAATATATATATCCACTTCAAATGAACTCAAAAATTCATAAAATTTGCTCGCAAAGAAGTTTAAGAAGGTGAAGATCATGATCTAAAAAATTAGAAAAATTACAGAATCTTTACTTTTTCATTGCTAACTCATATAACTTACAACGCGAGTTGGCGGCTAAATTTCCATCATTACCAATGCCGCTAGCTCATATAAATTATGTGGAATAGCAGCAAAAAAATAGTGACTCCATTAATTTTTTTTTTATTATGGTCTCAACCCTCTAGATTTTCCTCATACCCAATCTCTTATATTTAGTTTTTATTAGCCTTGTATCAAGTAGGCACAAAATTAACAGTTTTTGATTCATATATACACTTGATGGAAGCGCAAATGAACTCCAAAATCCATGAAATTTGATTCTAAAAAAGCTAAGGAGGTCGAAACTATGATCCAAAATATTAAAAAAATAATGAGATCACTATTTTTCACTACTAGTTCATATAAGGGCCTATTTGGATGCTAAAAGTAGAGCAAGTAAGAATGAAAACTAGAAGTAATTTCCAAAATGGAAGTTTAGGAAGAACAATATCTAATGTTTGTGTGTTAATTCTTGAAAGCAGAAAGTAGATTAGGAAGTAAAATAAGTATTATATTATTTTTTAATAAATATTATAATAGTAATATTTTATGTGTTTCTTGCACTAGATTTGAAAGGTAATTATGAGAGTTGAATAAAATATGATATTTTGTCTTGTTCCTAGAGCTTCATGGGCTTTTCCACTCAAAAATGAGGTGAAGAAAAAATTGAAAGTAGGGTTGCCATATAAAATCCACATTATTGTAGTGGAAGTAACTTCTAACTTCTTTTTTGGTCAAACACTAGAAATAGTGGAAGGAACATTACTTCCACTATTTCTATTCTACTTCCATGCAAATAAACACACCCTACGTGTGGCAGCCATTTACAATAAGCCTATATATATAAGACCATGATCAAAAAAATTGAAAAAAATGGATAGGATCACTATATTTTCACTACTAGCTCATGTAAGTTACATTAGTTGGCAGCTCTTTTCCAATAATCCCATATATATACACACAAATGCACAAATATTAGTACCAACCAATATTTAAAACCTTGCGCTGGATCACCATTAGCAAGGTTCTAATATCGAATATTGAGATTGTATCGGATGAACAATTTTCATATCGAATAGTGGAATATCGGATGATATATCAGGGATATAAGGCAATCTCAGGCATTTGTATCGTATCAGTAGACAAAATGATGTATCAAGTGATAAATCGTTTGTTGTGACCAATATTTTAAATAAAGCCTTGTAGCTTGGTAGGTAGGAACATCTCAAGGTACAATGTAACTTTATTGTATACATCTACATTTGTGCACGCATATGCGTGCCCACCTAATAGAATTATAAAATCTTACTTCGCCAAATGCATCATGGAAAAATACCAGCATAAGAAAAATATAAACCTTTGCACAATCACTTGTAGAAATTAAACTCACATGTTCAAGTTTTCACGTTCCACGTTAAAAGATGAAGGCTTCTCAGCTGAAGCTTGGGATAAATGAGAGGACGAGGCACATTTTACGGATGTTACCAGAACTGATTGGCAGACTTGCTTACTTTCACTTGCATCAGGAGAGAGGAGGGCAGATACAGACAAAGATTCAGGAGCATTTTCACAATCCTGCTTTGACATACAACCCAAGCATCTAGAACTCTGATCTTGTGAAGAGCCATCAACAGCACTCCGGCTTCCACATCTATTTTGATTCGGAGAAAATAATAGCTGGTCATTGATATTTTGTTCTGTAAGTATCCCAGCAGGCTGTTGAATGAATGCAAATGGGTTACACTATTGTCACAAACTATTAAGAACAGAGGACCATAAAATAAATACAGAATATTCCTCAGGAACAGCAAAAGTAACTTAAGATAATCTAACCATCATACTTTCCTATATATAATTTTCCAAACAAAGGTCATAAACCAGCCTTGAGCTTACAACCTTTCATAACCATAGACACTAAGCCAGGCATCATCACAGTTCCCTATATATTAAAAAATGCTTTTGAAATTCAACAAGCATATATCAATTGAAGTAAGAAATCATTCAACCTTAAACTGCTGTGGAACTTAGACCTATTAAATATTGAAGGTGAAAAACTGTAGATATATAACGCAGGGGACTAGAAAGTCATCAGGCTATTGCCATCGACTAATACAGAAGGTGAAGGTGAGAAATAAAAGAGATCGGTGAGAGCAGAACACTGGCCTAATGAATATGTCACGCTTTTTTTTAATGAACTATATCCTAAGTAATCCTAGATTCCATTTTCTCATTGGATTTAGAAAATCCAATGTATATACTTGTATGGATATGATAATGGAGCTATAATCCAATGGACTATGATACCAAAAGTAGCTCAATACTTTGGATCTAAAAAAGGGAGGTCTTAACTTATTGTTTTTAATCCAAAATATTTCTTTTAACTGATAACTCCTTTTTGACTAAAATTTAATGGCTTGATGTGAAATATCAATGCATATCCATTAAAAAAAAAATGATCCTAATCTTTAGGATTATTTCCCAAAGGAACACAAATGTAATCCAAGAGCTTATTATTCTAAATAACATCCACATTATTTGTATCCCAACCACCCAAACAAGGCCTATTAAGAGAAATTATAGAAATGTTCAACACTTCCCACATGGCAATATGCAGAAATAGATTTTGGTTCAGTAAATAAATGGCCAAACACACAAAAATTAATTCTCATTGATACCTTCATCCTAGTTGCAGACACTTCTAACTTTTCTTGAAGGTTACTAGTGTCAGATCCTTTTCGTAAAATGTCTCCTTCTTGTACGGAAGTACCCTGTTTTTCTGCTAGCTGTGTAGCATTTCCTGAATCCTTTTCCTTACCATAAGGGGACACCAGAAAATCCTCAGCTGAGCACGTAGAAATCCTCTCATCAGCATTTTCATCTATTGGAGTGTCACTGCAAGAGAAAGCCTTGCTCATAGAGGATGTAAACATGAAACCATGTTTCATATCCCTCCCACATTTCTTGTCGGTTCTCTTTTCCTGCAATGGCGACAATAGTTCACGCTGTCTTTTCTTCATTATGGATGGTGTACATATGAAATTTTTAGCAGCACTCCTGAGAATGGCATCAGGACTGTCATCGTGAGAGGGTGAATCCCACAAGCTATATGGCATTGAGGACATCATGATTTGCCGAATTCCAAGGGGACTAAAAGCTTGCTGTTCACTAGAAGAAATGAGATCACAACTGACAAATGGAATCTCAAAAGTTGGTATGCGAGGAGGTTCATAGAACAAACCACCAGCATCGAAACATTCTGATTTCTCATTTCCAGTTCCATCAGAGAGGGAAAGGGTTTCAATCGCACCAGTAGGTCCCAAACCCATCATTTCCATAAAGGTTTGTTTTGGAGTTTCTTTTTCCTGATTGATATCTGCGGGCAGACAAATCTTGGACATTTCATTGCCAGCCTTAGGTATTGGAGAAGAGTCAGAATATGCAAAAGCATCATATGAGCATGCTGTAATCTCTGTATCTTGAATGACAACAGAAGTATCTGCGACACCAGCACCATCACTTCTATCCAGAAGGTTTCCATCACTTTGACACATAAACGATGGAGGAACAGTAGCAATTAGACTCTGACTGTATGAAATTCCTGTCGAGCTGGATGGCATGACTGGGAACAATGATTGTGAACTCGATGCAAGATTTGTACAAGTTCCAGAACCATACGTTTCAGATTGGAAGTTTACCGTCCTCTGGAAACGATTCAGGTTTGCGATACTCGATGAAGGATAAGGGCCTGCGAAGGGAAAATCTGGATTCACCCCCCCTTCAAAAACCATATTGGTAGAACAGTCAGCTTCAGACAACAGAAGTTCATGCTGCTCAGAAACTATCATGGAGGCCGTAGAAGTGGAGTTCTTCTCTCCAATATTATCTTGAAACAAGTTTGATTTGCATCCATTATTTGCATTAACACACTCTGGACTGTATTCTGATATTTTAATTAACCCCAACTGTCTGTTGTTAATTTCTGCAAAAGAGTTGCTTGACATGTGAGAGACAATTTGGTGCACCATATTTTCAGATCCTTCATCATCCTGTCGTGAATTTTGGTCAGAAGTAGTTAAAATATAACCTCGAGAAAGATGCATTTCAGGGACATATGCAGCATTGCTCACAGATGCATAACATTGAAAATGTGTATCTGCATCATTTGCCTCTTCTTTAATAGAATCCTCCTCCAGCTTAAAATTTCCTTGCACTGGAATCAAATTAGTTGCCAATTCACAATCTGATTGGGAAGAAAATGCCACAGCTGAGCTCTGGCTACATTCTGAACAATCATCAAATTCTGGCTTATCTTTTAAGCCACTTTCCTCACTCTTATGCTGATTAATTGCTGATGAAGAAGCATTGTGGTTGGTACTATCCCCAGAGGGCATGCCTTGGAAATGTGCAAGTAAACCTGATGCCCGGTAAGAGTCCAACTTTTTCTTCACTGAGCTGTTCCAATGATTTTTAATTGCATTGTCTGTCCTGATGGCACAAGGCAGGATGTTATTTCAATAATAGTGCCAGGAAAAGAAAGAATTATTTTTTAATGCCAAATCTAAAATTGCACTGTATCCTAATGAAAAAAGAGCCATTTATGCACCCATCATCTACCAGTGACATTAGATTGCAAGAGGAAATATACATGTTAAAGTGCTTGTTTCGATTGCAGATATGGAAAGGTAATTGCTTATTGGCAGTGGCTAAGTTATTGTCAACCATAAATGTTGTATAGATTCTTGTTTAGATCAAGAATAAGAGAAAGTATGAAAAATAAGGAACAAGCCAATAATCATCTAACAGCCAAAAGAATATTGGACGTGTAGCGGCAAAAATAACACATAATTTGTAAAAAAAAAAAAAATCTGTGAACAATAGGATAATAAGCAGTAATCATTTCCTAATAGCAATGCAGAAAATAGAAGCTGAGTTAGATATAAATCAAGTTTGAGCATGCTTAATCTGACAACATATAGAAGAAACCTTTAGAATCGAGATCAATCAATATGAACTTGAAATTTAGTTTTGTAACGAAAAATATGCTAGGATGTTAATCCAAGTGATAATCAGTGTTTAAGATATCGGTTGGCAAAATTCTATATCGGACACTTTAGTGATATATCACAATATTTATCAAATATCATTCATCTAACATCATATCAGATGATAAATATGTTTGTCATGCCTACAAAATTACATAATATCAAACTATTTTAAACACATTTCAAGCCTTACGAGATACCTTGATGATCTGTATTGAATCTATAAATAACTAGTATTTGTAGAAACTTCTCAAATGCATTAACAAATAAACCAACTGAATGCTCAATCTTCAAAATGTAAAAATAAAATCAAGTACATATAGTGTTGCTACTTGTTGCTAATTGCTATTGCCACTAGAAATGCTCAGTAGTGTCATATCTCTCGACCGCTGCCCATGATGGAGTGACAAGTCAATGAAAGGGGCTTGAAACTACTCATCAAGCCTTAACTCCACTTCTTTATCATATACAAGGATCAGATCAATTTTATGAGCTAAAAGATCAGGTGGGATTTTTTTTTCATAATCAAAAGAAGACCCTGTATTGATGTTTACCATGCAGTATCAAGGCTTAAATATCCCATATCTCGCCCTCAAGCTGATATATCGGCCCATTTCGGTTAAAAAAAATTGGTATAAAAACATATAATACCAGGTGGCGATAAAATACAAAGATAGAGACCAATATACCGATATTATCAACTAATATTTAAAATACTGATAATAAAGATAGTCAGTTTAGGTACTTGGGTTCTATTATTCAAAATGATGGAAAAATCCATAGTGATGTCAATTATAGGATCCAATTTAGCTGGTTGAAATGGAGGAGTGCAATGGAAGTTTTATGTAACTGTAATATTCCATTAAGACTGAAGGAAAAATTTTATATAATTACTATTAGGCCAGCTCTATTATATGGCACGGAGTGCTGGGCTATAAAAAACATCATTCACAGAAGATAAGTGTAACAAAAATGCATATACTTCGTTGGATGTGTAGCAACACTAGAAGAGATAAATTGAGAAATAAAGATATTCGTGCTAAAATAGGTGTAGCCTCCATCGAAAAGAAGATGCAAGAAAATCGTTTACAATGGTTTGGCTATGTTGCAACGTAGACCTACAAATGCACCAGTTTGACGTGAAGAGTTTATCAATATTGGACAAGTTAAAAGAGCAAAGGGCAGACCAATGAAAACATGAATGGAGATAATACGAAAAGATGGATTCTAGAGATTTGAATGAGGGCATATTACTTAATAGGAATAAATGGAGAAAGATTATCGGTGTGAGCGATCCAGCGTGATGCTCTTTTGGTTCATGTAGCCCACCCCAAGTACTTTGGACATTTAGTCGTTGTTTTAGTAGAGTACCATAAGTCAATCGATGTGTCCATGGACAATGAAATAAGCATGTCTAAAACCATTGAATGTTATCATATCAAACAAAAATGGTATTTTGATTCTCACCTTCCTGGTAAAAACTTTGTCAATTCAGCCCACTTGTTTCCATAAATTTGGTGAGCATGAATAAGCGCTATCTCCTCTTCCTGAGTCCATGCTTCCTTGTTTATGGAAGGATTAAGATGGTTATGCCACCTAGGATACATGTCCCACCAGATTATCAGAGAATATGATATTAAAGCACCATTAAAGTAACAAGGAACAAAAGTTCCATTAAATGAATAGGCAAACATCAACCATGAAAAACATAGCTGCTCACTGAGTGCAATATTTACTGTCACAAATGAAAAAACACAGATATATTGTGTAAAACTTCAAGGGAACACATACGTACAACAGTGACTTGTCATATTTGTTAAAAAAGATATACATAAATCATACTTGCAACCAATAAACCAACACTTATACGTACTCTGTCCAAGTTCAAGATAAGAAAAAGCTTTAGCAAAAGGTAAAGATGAATCTACTACATTTAAGCTCATACCAAGTAAAACATGTGCTACAAAAGGTGGTGATGGCTCAACCTTTATCGTTTTACAGAACTACAATGCAACAAATAAAGTATTACCAAAACGAACATTAAAATTCAGTGCCACTTATCACTGAAGCATCACATAGACAACCCTTGTAAATTTCATTGACTCTCTAATCTTTCTGGGCATGAGGAACATTATTAGGGAATCAATCAAGAACTGCAGATAAGCTGCATTGCAAAAATGATATGCATCTTCTTCATGTTCTTTTATTCACCCCCCAGTCTGCTTAAAACCTTTTTCTTCTCCTGCATCTCTGCTTTCTGTTGTGACCTCTCTTCTCCTTTTTCTTCATTACTTATTTTTCATTTTCCAATTCTCTGCCTCTTTTAGAAACTATCCTGTTATTTCTGTGTCATCTTTGGTTCTCCTACTTTCTCCTACTTCTCTCTTTTTATAAACTCTAGTGGAAAAATGTTTGCGTGCATAGGCCTAGGTGACCAACTGGCAGAACATCCTAAACTGTTGTTTTTTACATAACATTTACAATTGTCATAGCAATTAATAGAATATTTTTTAACGTATGGTAACTCAAAAATGTGCAAGCCACAAGCATCCTTTTTTTGATCTTGCAAGTACTTTATTATCTGTTTCTTGTGTATTCCCCTCCCCACATATTTTCTTCATTGCATTTTTCATAAATATCAAAATTGAAAACAAACTAGGTTACTGTCCCAAGAAAATAGCCTATGCATGTTCAAGTTCTTAATGAATACGATATGAAATGTTAGGTCTTCTAGTTTGTCAGAACCTAATAGTGAAAGATAACTTTCATCTTGTATTTTGGTGGTTAGATTCCTAGGCATATTGAAGATAGCTCCATATATAAAAGCTTAAGAAACTAAACAAGCTCTTTATCATGTGGCAAACTGAACCCTTAAAAGTGAAATAACTTCTTAATGGGGTACCTCTCTCGACATTGCTTTCCGATGCGTCCTGGTAATGCTTGTGCAATTGTCGACCACTTTTTTGGTCCGTATTTGTTTACCATTTCAATTATAATATCATCTTCCTGTATAAGTTTCAAAATATACAAGTTATTTTTCATGCTGTATTTTATTTTTTATTTTTAAGGGAAAAAAAAAGAAACAAGAGGAGCACATAAAATGAGGTGCAATATGCAAAAACATCTAATGATACCTCTTTAGACCATGGTCCTTTTACAAGTTCAGGATTTAGGACTTTCTGCCATCTATGCAGACACTGAACATCAGTTCGATCTGGAAAACATTCAGCTGAATAGAGATACAGCAGAATAAACCAATTAGACATGTAAAATTGAAAGATAATTTTTAATACCAAAACAAATAAATGTAAAACTGGCAGAAAAGATCAATCACTCTGCAGAAAATGCAATGAAAAGATAAGACTTATAAAGCAAGGAGCACAACCACAAAAAAAGAACCATCAAATAACCAAGAAATTTAGTAATGTGATATAAAGGAAACTGTAATGAGAACTAAACAAGTAATATTAAAGCAAAAGTCTGGCCATCATTTATTCACTTGTTCCCCTATTGTTCTAGTTAGAGACAGAAAACCATAGCATTCACTATCTGCTGTAAAACATCACTAAGAATTACATCCACGCACAGAGCATTATGTGCCAGTCACAAATTAAACTAAAGCACCAGTACAGGTTTTCTTCTATGACCACGGCAAACAAGACTAGAATAAAACTTGCACAAAGTGGCAGTGAAAAGATAGAATGAAATAGCATATCAACAAAGCATGAGAAAGCTGCAAGCAATAGAAGATATCATGCGCTAATTGTGGGCACTGAGTAATCTTTGGATGAAGTTTTACAAAACTTTTAAGCAAAGGAAGGCTTTATTACAATTTGGCTAAAGGAAGTTCAACTAAACCTTCAAAATGATATAAATAAAAATAGTTCAATTTGGCTGCTTCAATCTTACAGCAAATAGATGTTACAAATAAAATGTTACATGCACTCAATACCTATCTTTTTCCAGTTCTTCCCCTTAAAACGCTGAACAGCTCTGCACAATATAGCATCCTGCGTTGAATATAGCAAATCAAATTAACAAATGTTGATGGCTAAAAAGAAAGAAGCTGAAAGAAATATGTAGCTGAAGAGCTTGATACTAAGAAAAATAAAAATGGAAGCAAGAGCCTAGATTTATTATCCAATGGTTCAACAAAATGCAACAAACATGCAACATGATATTCCGTGTACGGTTCCGCATACTTCGATTATGCATAAACAGGATGCTTTGCTTCCAACTTTAAATCTCAGGTCACTGTGTCAAGTGTCTGAGCATAGCCCCTTGTTACGGATTCATGCTTTTCCCTAAAGATACTAGTAATGATTGCTTATAAAATGGCTTTTTGTTAAGATAATGAAGTTGCTCTTATTTGGAGTTCATCCCACTCCAGCAGATTCAGAATAGGAATATTTTATATACGATGTCTCCTAGACTTTCTTTCAATCCTTACATACACTAGGTACCAAAATAATGAAGATGAGTGTATTTATACAGGTGAACCAGAAGGAGGTCAAAAAATTGTGTCCAAGTAAATTAAAACCAAAAGAACTTGAGTGTGTCAAGGAAATACAGTCCCAATCCCCAAATATTTCTGTTACGGAAGAAGATACCATTCTTATCCTGGGGAAGAATATAACTCTCAACCATGGAAAAATAATTTCTTCACAGTGACAATAATTTCAGCCTAAAAATAGCATTTGAAGGATGATATTGCATGGAAGTTGATCTAAAAGGTAGTATATGGATCTCGATACCGAGACATCATGGAGTGGTTCTTGATTTAAAAAAAAAAACAGTTTATTGACAAACTTTCTGAGATCTAAGTCTAATGCTTTAACAAATGTGGAAATTGTGTTCGCTAATCGAATAATATCCATATACCTATCTTTATCCCTATCAACTAAAACTAACTATAAAAAAAACAGCCTCCAAAATTTTAGATACGTCTTGGTTTGTATTGTGGTGGTCATGGTGGTGGTGACTTATTCACTGAATTTGAATTATCCATCAATCTCCAAAATGCAAAACTTATATATTGCAGCTCCTATAAGATTAAGCATTTCAGGAAAATAAGATAACTTGTACACAAGAATACAAACATATCCATAATAAAAACTACATATATATGATTAGGATGTCAATACCGAGTTAATTCATGGTAAGTGAACACATCATTTCCTCACAGGCTCATATAATGCATCACTATAGCCAAACACTTATTAATTAAATGAAAGAAACAAAACATCACGGACCTCTTCTGCTGTCCACTGTCCTTTTGTCGAGCGGCGTGCTGGGCCACTGATCCTCCTATAAAACAAACAAGTTGCATTAGATGTCTTCTTAAACTCATCAGGCTGGGCCACCAAAGATTAGAATTTACCCATGCAAAGGCCGCTGCCTCTGAAATTCCTCGCTTCCCCCATCTTGGGGTGCAGAAGAAACAACAATAGCTTTGCCTCTCCCATCATGGGCAGCTGCTACACATGATGCAGACTCGCCTCTACCCGAAAGCCGTCCCTTGCTACTTGCCATTGCTTATAAATCGACGAGTGAAGATATCCGTCCCAATCCCCACTCTAACACAGTTCTCGACTGAGTAGGGCTTCCAAAGCATCATAAACTACCCTAGAAATCTAAAACAGTTTGCTCCACTAAAGATGTAGACTGTTAAAACATGGGGAAAAAAAAAATTGAAGAATTAAAAAAGAATCAGAAATCACCAGCTCACATTAAAATTGAAACCTCAACTAAATGAAATTTTAAATTTAATTCACTTAGATTGTAAACAAATCAGCCAAAATTTGTTCAAATTAGCAACCACAAGAACTATATTTGACCAAAAATAAAAGCCCTAAACACCAATTTCAGCCATCTCCAGGCCTACTAATAGAAATCCACATAAAACTCTCCAATTTGAAATGATCCGCAAAAGTTTGAAATTTTGTGAGATCAAGAACTGACCGTTGGGATCGCAGGAAGGGGCTCGTGCCGAGATCTTGCAGGGAGCCGATCAGACATCGCCGACGATCGCTGTAAGAGATCCGAATTCAAAATCGATGACGGTCTGAATCTCGATTCGAACTTGAAAATGGGCTCTCTCTTGACCTTTATTTCTGCTTATTTTTTTAAGGGAAGATGTTTGAGTCTATTGCTTGAAATTAAAAGGGGCGAACTCGTCAGTTTCAAACCCTACAATTAAACGTCGAGCAACTCACGCTAGATCTGACGGCTGAGGGAGAGGATCTCGAAACGGCAGCGCGATCCCCGCCGTTCGTTATGATCAAGGTCGCGTGCCGCTGTCCGCTTCCCCATTTTGAATCTCAACGGTAGTCAACCGGGTATAGGCTGTTGCACTGGCTCTATTGACCGGGTAACGGCGTTTTTGTTGAGGAAACTTAATTAAAACCCCCTGTTTGTTTTAGATATTGCAAAACGACCCCTCGATTTAAAAGTCCGGATAAATTATAAAAAAAAAACAAATTGAAGAAATTCGGATAAAATTACTAGCTATATAGAATACTAGCTATACAGAAAGATCAGATGCATCTCATTTTTCATGTGAGAAAATAGAAGGCGAATGTTTATTTTTGGACTTTCAGATAAGATGCGTATCATTTTTAATGTGAGAAAATAAAATGTGAATGTTTATTTTTGGACTTTCAGATCAGATGCGTATCATTTTTCATGTGAGAAAATAGAAGGTGGATGGTTATTTTTGGACATTCAAATAAGAATTATTCAGTGACTAAGTTATCTTGGAAATTCTATTTACGCACGAGAAATTATTTTTGACGCATGGTTTAAAAACTTATAAATAATTACAAGTTTGTCATTTATATTTTTGACTAAATTACCTTTCTAAATTCAAAATTAAAACTTCTTAAGATTTGAAACAACTACTCATCGTATTTTTCTTATGTTATATTTCTAAAATCCTAAAAAATATTTTAAAGTGGAATTTAAATAAAAAAGCAATGCATCTCCCACAATCTCATCAATTTGATTTCTTAACCCCCTAAAATTTTTACATTCGCATTCCTAAAAGGTTTTGGAAGAATTTTAAATTCTTCAAATTCACTGTGACAAGTGAAATTAGAATTTCGAGTTTGAGTTTGGTTTTTTTTTATGCAAATAAAAAATTCCAACATGTAATTGGTGTAGGAGAATAAATCTAAGGTACTATTTAAAACTATTCTTAAGTTTTTATGCATATTTGTTTACAGTTTATTGTTACTTATGTTTTTTTTTTTTTTTTTGTTAGGGAGACATCGGTTGCTGGTCGGGTTTTAATACCCAACATGATGATTCTTTAATTGGATATTAATACCTAACCAATATATTTTTAACTTAGGAATTAATATCTGGCTCAAATTAAAACGGATAAAAATTGTTAAAATTGAAAATTTTGGGATTGGACGGGAAAAAGAGTTAGAGGGAAGGGAGGGTTAAAATTTGAAATTATTTTAGGCGGAGAGAGTAAATTGTTGGTATCTTAAAATGGAAGTTTGGTATAAAGAGTAACCAGAACGTCAAGTCAAGAGTAAATAGCTATGCGTAAATAGAATTTCCCACTGAGTTATTTGGGAAATTCTATTTACACACGGTAAATTATTTTTGATGCCCATGTTATTTTTTACATCAACCTCTAATTTTGAAACATCACTAATTTACTCTCTATCCTATTTTTTTTTTTCAAATTTAACCATCCCTCTCTCTCCTACTTTAGTCTATCGTGACTTAGTCCTAAACTTCCCAAACTTTCCTCTAAGCCTTGCTCCATTGACCGCTTGCCTCTGTCGTCACTCCCAACTCTGTCGCCACTCAACGCCTCCAGCCCCAACCATTTACTTTGACTAGTGACCAATCATCGTGCTAATAAAAAAAATAGTAACAATCAATTACAAACAAAAATGCATCAGAAACTAAAAATAATTTTAATCCGTAGAGATTTGTCCTCCGATACCAATTGCACGTTGATTTTTTCGTTTGCTTCAAAAAAACTCAAGCTCTACACCCTAATTTCATTTGTCACAGTAAATTCGAAAAAAATAAAATTCTACCTAACTTTTTGATGAACGTGAATATAAAATTTTTATAGAGTCAGGAAATTGATGGATTTATGGGAGTTGTATATTTTTTAAAAGATTAAACAGTACAAAAAAATTTGGGTTTTAGAGAGAGAATAGAGAAAGAAGACAAATACAGCATTTTAAATTTTTAAGAAGTTTTAGAGATTTTGGAATTTAAAAGGATAACTTAGTAAAAAAAAATTGACAAATCTGTAATTAGAATTTGCAAGTTTTAAATATGTGCGTTAAGAGTAAATTGTCCTGCGTAAATAGAATTTCCCAGAGATCTCACATAGGACTTGTTTAGATAAGATCTCTATTCGATTTTAAATTGGATAATTAATAATGATACTTTCTTTTTCTGAAAAAAAAGTATTCGAAATTGTTTTGAAAAATTCCCTTTTTCCCTTGTTTCTTTTTAAATATTTCCTTGTACAATTTATGTCTCTCATTCTATGATGAAATTGCTTAGTTTTGATATCTTTTCTTTTTTGGAATGTTAAATAACCATTAGAAGGAGAAATTTCGATCTTGCTATTTTTCCCTAGCAAAAAGGCACGACATCAGAGTGCATAACGCTTGTGATATTCTAAGTATACCCCTCTAATTTTTAAGTATCCCTCTTCCTAAATACATTCCTTACGAAATTCAAAAATATAGATTTATATAGGAAAATTATAAATTTACTATTTCAATTTCTAAATACTCCCTCTTACTAAGTACATCCCCTATAAAATTCAAAAATATAGAATTTTCTTAGTATACCTACTTATACTCCTAAATTATCTTTCTCCTTTTCCACCCTAAATGCCCCTCTTCCATAACCATTTCTTCACTCTTCTAAAAACTGCTAATATACTAAACACCTAAAAAAATTTTAACCTATTTTTAAATAAAAAAATAAAACATTGAGATGTGAAAAAAATAAAAATTTTAATAAATAATTTTATTTTTTGTTCAATTTTTAACCTTTTGCATAAATTAATTTGTTTTTTAAAAAATATAATCTATTTTTGTTATACTCTCAATTGCGAAATCCTTTCTTCGAATCATTTTGAATTTCATTTTGATTGAAACTGATAAAACTTTGTTATTTATTATGTCTATTTTTAGAGACATTTATTATAAGTTTTTTGGGAATTCTTTAGATTTTGAGAGATTTAAAGATAAGAGAGGGGAAGAAGACGAGAATAGAAACATTCTAAATTTTTAATAACAAACTTATAATAAATTGGAGGAGTGCATTTAATAAAGATCATGCCAAACAGCTACTTTCTATCAAGGACATAGGCTCGAGATCCACCTTGGTCGAACCTCGTTATATTGTTGCATACATATATTTTCTATGCATTTTACTTTATTATTTAACAATCTCGCCACAAATACTTGACTGAGATCCCGCATCTAGGCGACCTACTTAGCTATTCAACTTAGTCTCGAGTCAGCCTCAAGTCCAATCTCTTTTTGATATTTAAAGTTTACTCGACAATTCTAGTCGACCAAATTTGGACTAAACAATTGGCATCATCCATGAGAAAACATACTATCTATGGTGAACATACATTCCAAATACCTATAAAACTAAACTCTTTCAAGATAAGTCGGGAAAATTGGTGAATAGTGTATCGAAGCCAAATCTAGACGCTCTAGTTACTCAAGTACAACTTCGACTCTTGACGAACCAGGTGGCAGATGTTGCCTAGGCAATCCATGGAACTCTGTTTGCCCAAGCAGAGCCACAATGAGGGTCCCGAGAGGACATCAAATGGAGGGTGAGATCTATCTCTTGCTTCCTGATCTCACAGTACCCAGAACAATAATCAGGATGAGGTCAAGTGAAAATAGGATGAGCAAAACAATGAAGCATTCTCTTTTTAACAGAAGAACGCCACACTCCCCCATAGCAATAAGCTTTTCAACAATTGTGAATCACTCTGCAAGATAATTCTCCAAAAATAGTTTCAGTTCAAATAGATGGCTCTATCGATCCTCGATCAAAATGCCAACTATCAAGACGCCATGCATCTGTTGAATTCATTCACTAATTTGAACCTAAAATTGAGCCAATCCACTAGTTCAAATTAAATGAATTAAGTGAATTGAAATTGGCTTCAAAAGATGAGTACATAGCAAAGGAATAAAAAAGGAAGATAAAAAGATAGTCCCACATTGGATAGATGATTGTAAAGATGTGGGTTTAAATATGGTAGTTTACTCCTTTACTTTGCTTATGTAAGAAGAGGAAAATCTTGAGCACCACGGGTGTGCTACGCACCGCCCGCACGTGCACGCGCACACGCACGCACTTGTGCGAGGGCGAATGGGCGTTTAGGGTGCATTGGGCGCTTTAGAGGCGCACTTTGCGCGCACTTTGCACTTCGCACGTGCCTTTGAATTTTAGTCCTATTGGATTCGGGTTGCCTCTATTGGGTTCAGAATTGAATGGATTCGACCTGCACCCGCCCCGTCAGTCAAGAGTCGTTGAAATCCAATGGTCGGCGGTCCAACAGTCACCGGCCGCCGTCAACGGTTGCCGTTAAACGGTCACAACTGTTGAAACGGCCAACTGTTGCGACTGTTGAAAACCCAACCGTTGCGACTATTGAAAATCTATAAATAGGGTCTGGGTTCAGAGTTTCATTCATACGTTTTTTATTTTCTGTTTCATTTCTTCTTCTGCAGAAAGAAGTTCCAGAATTTCTGTCTACAGAAGACCTCTGTTCAATTCCATTCAATAAGTCTCCAGTCCTGCATTACATAAACCAGAGAGAACCTCTATCAGATTCGCCAGAGTAGAGGGATTGCAGCTTCCTTCCCTCTGCAGATCGATCGTTGTATCCTGGGAGATCGACGTCCAAGAAATCCAGAAGCAAACAGTGGAGGACGAATCGATTTTAAGGAGATAGTGTCCAACACTAGCATCGATTTTCATCAGATCTTCTTCCTGTTATCTTCCAGTGGTCTTCCAGTCTTCCTGCAAGTATCTGAAACAGGTTTTTCATAATCCAGTTTCTTCTTTATTCACTTTAGGCTAAGTAAACTAGATAAATAAGGAAAAATTAGATAGTTTCTCTGTAAACAGTCTTCTTCTAATTTAAAACGGAAATATAGAGATTAAATAATCCATAATTCTTCTTCTCCAAATTTAATTTCTGTTTTGAGTACAAAATACAGAAACCTAATTACATAATTCATTTCCTGCAAGATAACAGTAGTAATTCTGTGTAGTAAATCTATTAACTACAATTCTGCCATCTTATATTAATCTAAAACAATTCTGTATGCTTCAATCTGCAACCAGAGAATTAGTAACCTCCACATATACAATATATAGAAGGAAATAAACCAACAATCTTAAAATCGATTTTCGTACTTGTTTTAGATTAATTTTTAAGAATACAATTTAAACATTTTTGTTTAGAACCTACATTCTTAAAACTGATTTTTTGAATTCTGTCAAAATACCATCAATTAGAGTACTGTTATCAATTAGAACTATGTTATAATAGTATTTAATCTTTAAACTGATATTTCGTTTTAGATTAAAATACTATTATCAATCACTAGTAATCTAGATTGCTTCTGAAAAATTTCTATTTGGTGATTTGGAGACTAGTAATCTTAATTGCTTCTGGAAAAAGAATAGTTAATTTCTGTTTTGTGATTTGGAGTGTTGAATTGTTTTTCAGTTTTATTAGAAAGTTAAAATTTATTACAAGACATTAAGATAGATAAATTTTAATATTTGTAGATGGCTACTACATCTGATATGTCCACTGTGATAACTCCTGTCATACTTACTCCAACTGTGCCTTCAAGCCAGTATGAGAAACCAGAAAAGTTCAGTGGTTCAGACTTTAAGAGATGGCAACAGAAAATATTGTTCTATCTCACTACAATGAATCTGGCCAAGTACTTGAAGGAGACTGTGCCTACTCTTGTTGAAGATGATCAACAATCTGTGAAGGCGGTTGAAGCATAGAAACATGCGGACTTCTTGAGTAAGAACTATATCCTCAATGGTTTGGACAATATACTGTATAATGTATATAGTTCAGTTGCTACCGCTAAGAAACTCTTGGAGTCCTTAAACAAGAAATATAATACAGAAGATGCCGGCTCTAAGAAATATGTAGTCAGTAAGTTTCTGGATTATAAAATGGTTGATTCTAAAAATGTAATCAACCAAGTACAAGATCTTCAAGTGATCATTCATGAAATTCATGCTGAAGGTATGACTATTAGTGATCTTTTCAAGTGGCTGCAATAATTGAAAAATTGCCACCATCTTGGAAAGAATTTAGATATTACCTAAAACATAAACGAAATGAAATGACACTTGAAGATCTAATTGTACGATTGAGGATTGAAGAAGATAACCGCTTTTCTGAAAAGAAAATTGGAAATCCATACAATGTTTCTAAAGCTAATGTTATGGAAAATTCCAATAAGTCTAATGACAGGAAGAGAAAGCACAATGGTGAAGACTCTAAGAGTGGTAACTCGAAGAGATTCAATGGCAAGTGCTACAACTGTGACAAGCCTGGATATCGTGCAAAGGACTGTCGTGTGCGAAAGGCACCAGATTCTTCGAAGAAGAAGAAGAAGCATCCTAATTCACATTTGGCCGAAGAAGAAAATCTTTGTGCAAATGTAGATGTAAACTATACATCTGTTGTCTCAGAGGTAAACCTAGTTGGTGGCAATTCTAAGGAATGGTGGGTGGATACTGGGGCCACTCGCCACATCTGCGCCAACAAGTGGATGTTCTCCACATATGAACATGTGGAAGGAGAACTACTATACATGGGTAACTCTGTAACCTCCAAGGTTGAAGGACGAGGAAACATTGTACTAAAGATGACTTTGAGAAAAGAACTTACTCTTACTGATGTACTTCATGTACCAGATGTCCGCAAGAATCTGATTTCAGGGTCAGTCTTGAGTAAGAAAGGGTTTAGGCTTGTGTTTGAGTCTGATAAGTTTATACTCACAAAGAATGGTGTATATGTAGGTAAGGGGTATATGACCAATGGTCTGTTTAAAATAAATGTAATGACCATTGCCCCTAAGGTTATCAATAAAATTGATTCTTCTGTTTATATGACTGAGTCACCTTTTATTTGGCATGGTAGATTAGGACATGTTAATTATTATACTTTACAAAGATTAATAAATTTGAATATGTTGCCTAATTTCAATATAAACTTTGAAAATAAATGTGAAATATGTGTTGAATCAAAAATGACTAAGCTTACATTTCACTCTATAGAACGTAGTACTAAACCTTTAGAATTAATTCATACAGATGTATGTGATTTAAAATCTATTCAAACTAGAGGTAGAAAGAAGTACTTTATTACGTTTATAGATGATTGTACTAGATATTGTTATGTATATCTACTTAGAACAAAAGATGAGGCAATTGAAATGTTTATACAATACAAAAATAAAGTTGAGAATCAACTTAGCAAAAAGATAAAAATGCTAAGAAGTGATAGAGGTGGTGAATATGAGTCACCATTTGCACAAATTTGTGCAGAACATGGTATTATACATCAAACAACTGCTCCTTACACTCCACAGCAAACTGGAATTGCTGAGCGTAAGAACAGAACTTTAAAAAAAATGATGAATGTCATGTTAATAAGTTCTGGTTTACCCCAGAACATGTGGGGGGAAGCTCTGCTTTCTGCCAATTATATTCTCAACAAAATACCCCAAAAGAAACTTGATAAAATACCTTATGAATTATAGACAGGTCGAGCACCTAGTTATAAATTCTTAAGAGTGTGGGGGTGTCTGGCTAAGGTTGCAATTCCTACTCCGAAAAGGACTAAAATTGGACCTAAAACTATTGATTGTATATTCATTAGATATGCGCATAATAGCAGTGCTTATCGTTTCTTTGTCTTTAACTCTGATCATCCAGAGATACATAAGTACTCTATTATTGAATCTATGAATGCTGTATTCTTTGAGAATGTATTTCCTAGTAAAGAACATGAATCAAGTTCTCCGAAAAAGACTTGTGATGAAATTCTAAGAGATACAGAATCTGATTCTGTAAATAAAACTAATGAGGATGAATGTAGACGAAGCAAAAGGGCCAGAGTTACTAAAACATTTGGTCCTGATTTTCTAACATATATATTAGAAAAAGAACCTCAAACTTATAAAGAGGCTATGTCTACTCCTGAAGCTCCTTTTTGGAAAGAAGCTGTAAATAGTGAAATTGAATCAATTATTCAAAATCACACCTGGGAACTTGTGGATCTTCCTTCAGGAAGTAAACCATTAGGATATAAATGGATCTTTAAGAGAAAGATAAAACCTGATGGGTTTATAGATAAATACAAAGTTAGACTTGTAGTAAAAGGCTATAGACAAAAGGAAGGTATTGACTATTTTGATACATATTCACCTGTAACAAGAATAACATCCATAAGATTAATAATTGCTTTTGCTGCATTATATAATCTTGAGCTTCATCAAATGGATGTAAAAACAGCATTTTTAAATGGTGAATTAGATGAAGAAATCTACATGGAACAACCTGAAGGATTTGTAGTTCCAGGTAAAAGAAAAGAAGGTGTGTAGACTTGTTAAGTCTCTTTATGGACTTAAACAAGCACCTAAATAATGGCATGAAAAGTTTGACCAAGTTATGTTGTCAAATGGATTTCGCTATAATGAATGCGATAAATGTGTATATGTAAAAAGGGATATCCACAACTATGTCATTGTATGTTTATATGTGGATGACATGATTATCACCGGTAGCACGGTGACTCTAATTAAGGAAGTAAAAATCATGTTAACACGAAAATTTGATATGAAAGACTTAGCTATTGCAGATATTATTCTTGGTGTTAAAATCTCCAAGACATCTGATGGATATACCTTATTCCAGTCACATTATATCGAGAAGATACTCGAAAAATTTGACAAGGAAAATACTGATATAGCTAAGACACCTGTAGATATGAGTCTACATCTTACAAAGAATATAGGTGCTAGTATATTACAGTTAGAATATTCTCAGATCATTGGCAGTCTTATGTATTTAATGAACTGCACAAGACCTGATATTGCATACTCAGTAAGCAAACTGAGTAGGTTTACAAGTAATCCAGAGGAGAACCACTGGAAAGCAATAGTTAGAGTACTCAAATATTTGAGATACACTACTAACTATGGGTTGCACTGTACTAGATATCCAGCAGTGATTGAAGGATACACTGATGCTAACTGGATTACCGATTCAAAAGATATCAAATCCACAAGTGGATATATCTTTACTATTGGAGGTGCAGCCATCTCTTGGAAATCTTCTAAACAAACATGTATAGCCAGATCCACTATGGAATCTGAGTTTATAGCATTAGATAAAGCTGGAGAAGAAGCAGAATGACTTTGAAACTTTTTAGAAGATATTCCAATATGGCCTAAACCTGTGTCAGCAATATACATCCATTGCGATAATCAATCAGCAATTGGAAGGGCACAAAATGTATTATATAATGGAAAGTCACGACATATACGTCGTAGGCATGAAACTGTAAGACAGTTGCTTACAAACGGAATAATATCTCTTGATTATATAAAATCAAAAGATAATATTGCAGATCCATTAACAAAAGGCTTGATTAGAGATCAAGTATAAAAGTTGTCGAGGGGAATGGGATTACAGCCTACTAAAAAGTAACTCCATAATGGCAATCCAACCTAGCTGACTGGAGATCCCAAGATTTAGGTTCAAAGGGACAACCGAATTGTGGGGGAACTCGAAAGAATCCCTGAGGAAAATATTTCATATCTCATTTATATGGTAAAATAGTAATTACCTGCAATATGTTAGGATAAGCTAAGCTTTTAATGATCCTTATATCTTAGAAATCTAAATGGAGTATGGCAGGATACTCTTGATAAGAGATCACCTATGTGAGTGAGAAGGGGCCGCTTCTATGAGAATGAGAAAGGATAAGTTCTCTAAGAGCACTCACAGAATTACCAGGTTGTCCAAGGCCAAAATGGACACAACATAGAATCTGATAAAGTTGAAAGAAGTCGTGTGAATATTATTGTCTTAGTTTACATCAAAAGCTGAACAGTTCAAAAACATCGTGTTCACTGGTTAGCAAGTAAACTAGATAATATTTCACTAGGGAAGGTTCAAAACCAAAAGTCACCTCTCCCGATGCGGTAACTTTCTATTACACTCTCTGGTTATTTGCATTAGAGTCTAAGCTATTTCATTCATGTGGGGGATTGTTGAATTCAATCACTTATTTGAACTTAAAATTGAGTCAATTCACTAGTTCAAATTAAATGAATTAAGTGAATTGAAATTGGCTTCAAAAGATGAGTACATAGCAAAGGAACAAAAAGGGAAGATAAAAAAGATAGTCCCACATTGGATAGAAGATTGTAAGGATGTGGGTTTAAATATGGTAGCTTACTCTTTTACTTTGCTTATGTAAGAAGAGGAAAACCTTGAGCACCACGGGTGGTGCTACGCACCGCCCGCACGCGCACGCGCGTGTGCGAGGGCGAATGGGCGTTTAGGGCGCTTTAGAGGCGCACTTTGCACTTCGCACGTGCCTTTGATTTTTGGTCCTATTGGATTCGGGTTGCCTCTATTGGGTTCAGAATTGAATGGATTCGACCTGCACCCACCCCGTCAGTCAAGAGTCGTTGAAGTCCAATGGTCGGCGATCCAACAGTCACCGGCCGCCGTCAACGGTTGCCGTTAAATGGTCACAACTGTTGAAGTTTCATTCATACGTTTTTTCTTTTCTGTTTCATTTCTTCTTCTGCAGACAAAAGTTCCAGAATTTCTGTCTACAGAAGACCTCTATTCAATTCCATTCAATAAGTCTCCAGTCCTGCATTACATAAACCAGAGAGAACCTCTATCAGATTCGCCAGAGCAGAGGGATTGCAGCTTCCTTCCCTCTGCAGATCGATCGTTGTATCCTGGGAGATCGACGTCCAAGAAATCCAGAAGCAAACAGTGGAGGACGAATCAATTTTAAGGAGATAGTGTCCAACACTAGCCTCGATTTTCATCAGATCTTCTTCCTGTCATCTTCCAGTGGTCTTCCAGTCTTCCTGCAAGTATCTGAAACAGGTTTTTCATTCTCAAGTTTCTTCTTATTCACTTTAGATTAAGTAAACTAGATAAATAAGGAAAAATTAGATAGTTTTCTCTGTAAACAGTCTTCTTCTAATTTAAAACGGAAATATAGAGATTAAATAATCCATAATTCTTCTTCTCCAAATTTAATTTCTGTTTTGAGTACAAAATACAGAAATCTAATTACAGAATTCATTTCCTGCAAGATAACAGTAGTAATTCTGTGTAGTAAATCTATTAACTACAATTCTGCCATCTTGTATTAATCTAAAATAATTCTGTATGCTTCAATCTCCAACCAGAGAATTAGTAACCTCCACATATACAATGTATAGAAGGAAATAAACCAACAGCATCTGCAAGGAGTAATGGACGAAATCATGTACCATACCTTTGCCATGTCTCTCGAGAAATGGACATATACGTGGTATCATAATCTCTTCCTAACTAAATTGAGAAGTCTAATCAGCTTTGCTAGGCGTTCAAACAATAATTCACATAATTTACTTCGAGCAGGCTACATTTGTGGTATCAAAGGATTTTATGATTTTCATGTTGGATACTAAATCTTTTATTTGCTTTCAAACGACCTTCTAAGAATATTTTTCTATCAAAATAGATTTTTATTTTTATTTTTTATTTCCGTAATAACATATGTGGATGTTGTGTGCAATATATTTTAGATCATAACACTGTCATCTTTTTTATTATTGACTACAATTAATAAATCAAGACTTTAATTATTATTTTGTCATGAAAATTTATATGACGGTTCTTAACCAGCAACTAATTACCGTTTAGTATTTCGACCGTTATTAAAATTTAGGGTTAATTACAGGTAGACCCCTGTAGTATTGGGGATGTGTCACTTAACACCCCTGAAGTTTGAGACTCTCAAAAAACCCTCTGAACTTAGTTATTTTCACTTTCATTTTTTTACCAAAGTGCACTCTTGTCCCTCAAATTCCTATTCCACCATTATCTCTCTCTTTAATAAGTGTGCTGGTTAAAAGGAGAGATGAGCGTAGAATAGGAATTTGAGAGACAAGAGTGCACTTTAGTAAAAAAAGAGAGTGAAAATAACTAAGTCCAGGGGATTTTTTTGAGAGTTTCAAACTTCAGAAGTGTTAAGTGATACATCCCCAATACTACAGGGGGTCTAACTGTAATTAACCCTAAAATTTATATGATGATAGTTATAGCAATCTAAAAATTATTTAATAGTATACTTATTTTTTTTTCACATTATTTTCTCTCTATTCTTTATTTCTTATCATAAATTAAACTTGCAAATGGAACATAAAATATCAAATGATATTAGGTATTTACTACTTGATGGGTTTGTTACGTAAATGTCTTTCTCCCACGAACACTTCACTTAGCTTATCATTCTTACCAACTTGTAATCGATCATACAGATATAATTGGTTTCATATTGTAGTTCTATTTTTGACAAAATAAAGTCTTAATTATGTAAATAATTATGCAAATTATTTTTACTTTATTGTTTGTATCATACTGATATAAATATATTAATTAACATATAGAATATTCTTTCTACGGGTAATAAATACCTAATGACATGCTTTACTTCCGATATATTATATACGAGCACGTACAACAGATACCGACAACATATTCATTTGAATATACTAAAGGCTCAGGTAAAATTTGCAATAATAATACTTAATGATAACAATTTTAAATTCAAAAGAAACTTCATTTTTCATTGATTTTGAACACTCAGGTTATTAGATTACGACAAAAAAAGTATGTGTAGGAATAGTGGGAAGAAATGTTATATAGTCGTAATAGTTGTGTCCAAGCATGATAATAATATAAATTGTTTCAAAATATTACATTAGTTCATAAAAGTGATCAACAGTTATATGTTAAATCTGATATCACTTAGTGCAGTTAAATTTATAATGAGAGTGTACTTACTTAGTGTTAGCAAAAGATAGCGGAATAATACTAATGCAACAACCAGCGGAATCAAATAGTAAACCGAAGAGAAAAATAACAGAGACAGAGAACACGCAGATTTTAACGTGGTTCGGCAATATGCCTACGTCCACGGGGACCGATCGAAAAACTTCCACTATATCATAAGAGGATTACAAAACTGTAGTTCTCAACCACAAGAGAAATCACAAAGAAATCACACAAGATTTTGAAATCAAACCCTAATCTCTTGTTGCAGTGATTTACCTCTTTGCTTCGGACACCGAAAATCCAAAGGAAGAATCCTTTTCACCTGAAATAAATTCAGTAGAGCCACGACACCTCCTTTGCCGCAATAAACGCAGCGAACAAGAGCACCCTTTTTAAGGCAAAAATTGCTAGAGGCCACACACCGCAAAAGACACACCGCAAAAGATTTGCTTCGGCCAAAGATTAATTAGCAGCACTTGTTAATTACTCACCTCTTGGCCAAAAAATTGCAGCACCCTGTCCTTTGTTTTCTGCGGCCAAAAACAAACCAGAAGTCCGCAATTTTTCTTTTCTTTTCGGCTCCTTTTTCGGCTTACACAAAACCCTAGCACCACACCCCATATATATATTATATCATAATGGGTTTGGGCTGGTTTTGGATCCGTTTCGGTTGACCGAAACCCGCTACGGCAATGGGCTCCATTAGCAACAATCTCCCACTTGGAGACCATTGCAAAAAAATGTAATCTCTATGCATGATAATCCCAGTGTCCAAAGTTTTTACCTCGATCGTTTAAAGTCTCAATTTCAGCATTCAACACAAATGCACCAAAGTTGAGCAATAGCTCAACTTTTTCCCTTCAACCGGTTTTGTCAATATATCCGCAGGATTCTTACTGCCTTTAATCTTCTCCAACTTCAATTGACCATCCTCTAACAAGGATCTAATGAAGTGATATCTCAAGTGAATATGTTTAGTCCGTGAATGATACGCCGAGTTCTTCGTAAGATAAATTGCACTTTGACTGTCACTGAATAACCTGCAATCCACTCCATCAAAACCCAACTCATTCATCAATCGCTGCAACCAAATAAACTCCTTACTTGCTTCTGCAGCTGCAACATACTCAGTTTCTGTCGAAAATAAAGCAATAATTGATTGTAATCTTGAAACCCAGCTTACCGTTGTTCCTCCTACAGTAAAAACATAACCTGTAGTGCTCCTGCCATTGTCTCTATCACCCGCATGGTCCGAATCCACAAAACCTTGCACATCAATGTTATCACCCCCAAAACACAAACAATAATTTGAAGTACCTTTCAAATACCTGAAAATCTACTTCACCGCTTGCCAATGTTCCTTTCCAGGGTTCTTCATGAATCTACTCACTACTCCCACTGTATGTGCAATATCTGGTCTTGTACTCACCATTGCATACATGAGACTCCCAACGGCCGATGAATAAGGCACATTCTCCATGTGTCTCTTCTCCTCATCTGTCTTAGCACCTTGCTCTTTTGACAGTTTGAACTGACCACCAAGAGCTGTAGTTACCGGTTTTGCATTCTCCATGTTGAATCTCTCCAACACCTTCTTGACGTACCCCTTCTGAGATAACCACAATTTCTTGTTTTTCTTATCTCGGGTAATTTGCATCCCAAGAAGTTGTTTAGCCTCACCCATGTCCTTCATAGAGAATCTCCCTGCCAACTTTCTTTTCAGATCATTAATTTTCTTCATGCATGTACCTGCCACAAGCATATCATCTACATACAAAGTAAGTATAATAAAGTTACCATCCTTAAACTTTTGTAGATATACACAATGATCTGAATTGCTTCTGGCAAAACCCGAATCCAACATAAACTTGTCGAACTTCAAGTACCATTGCCTCGGCGCTTGTTTCAACCCATACAAGCTCCTTTTCAGTCGACATACCCAATTCTCTTTTCCTTTAACTTCATATCCCTCCGGCTGTTCCATGTATATTTCTTCCTCCAAATCACCATGAAGGAAAGCAATTTTCACATCGAGCTGCTCTAAATATAATCCTTTCACAGCCACAATACTTAGTATTGTTCTGATAGAAGTCATCTTGACAACAGGTGCAAATATTTCATTGAAGTCAATATCTTTTCTCTGACCGTAGCCCTTCACTACAAGTCTAGCCTTGAACCTTTGTGTCCCTCCTGCCTCATGTTTTACCCTGTATACCCACTTGTTATGCAATACTTTCATCTTTTCCGGTCGCTTCACCAATTCCCATGTGTGATTCTCCTCCAAAGAAGACATCTCATCACGCATAGCTTGCTCCCACTTAAGATGAAGTTTATCCTGCATAGCCTCTTGGTAACTCTCTGGTTCACCTGCATCAGTATACAAAACATGATATAATGGAAGACAAAGTTTTTGGGTTGGCTTCCTTATCCTCGTGCTCCTCCTCAAAGTGGGAACACTCTCTGATGAAGTACTTGAACCATCTGCTTCTGTCAATGGCTCTCTTTCCTGTTCGGTCTCATCTAAAGTTTGTGTATTCTCAGGTGTAGCCATTTCTTCTCCTTCAGATGTAGGTATTTCTTCCTTTCTTTTATCCATGGAATCCATCCCATCCTGTGGCTCATCCAGCTCCAAGCGCTCTTTCTCCACTGTTTTCTCACTCTTACTTTCCGTTCGGTCTTTATACATACAGCCCTCATTAAATACTACATCTCTGCTACGAATTACCTTGTTATGCTCATAATCCCATAAGCGATAACCATATTCGTCGCCACCGTATCCAATGAATGCACACTTCTGAGATTTAGAATCAAGCTTCTTTCTCATCTCATGATCCACATGTGCATATGCTATACAACCAAATACTTTTAAGAATGAATAATTCACAGTCTTACCAGACCACACCTCCTCTGGAATTCCGCCATCTAAAGCACTAGCTGGACTCCTGTTGATCAGATAGACTGCCGTATCTACAGCGGCTCCCCAAAGTTGCAAAGGCAAACCTGCTTGTAGTCTCATACTCCGAGCTCGCTCCAAAATGGTTCTATTCATCCTCTCAGCCACGCCATTTTGCTGCGGTGTCCTCGGTACAGTCTTTACTCTCCTGATCCCGTGGGTAGAGCAATAGTCATCGAACTCTCTATTGCAAAATTTCCCACCATTGTTTGACAACAGACATTTCACCTTCAAACCTGTTTCATTCTCAACAAGAGCTTTCCATACCTTGAAGATCTTGAAAACATCGGATTTCTGTTTAAGTGCAAACACCCATATTTTCCTACTTGCATCATCTATGAAAGTGACAAAATAAGAATTACCTCCAAGAGACTTCGCCGAAGAAGGCCCCCATACATCTGTATGCACCAACTCCAATCTCTCGGTTTTCTTCTCCTTGCCATCCTTCATAAAGCTAACTCTTTTCTGCTTTCCAAACACACAGTTCTCACAGAAATCAAAATTAGCATCTTTCATATCTGTCAATATACCTCTGGATTGCAATACCCTCATGCCGCTTTCGCTCAAGTGACCGAGCCTCTGATGCCATAAGGTAGCCTTCTCATTCTTCACGGTGGCCAAAGAAACAACGTGATCCACCGAGCTTGAGAGTAAATATAGAGTTCCCACTCTCTCACCCTTGACCACTACCATTGCTCCTTTACTAATCTTCCACTGTTTCTTCTCAAATGAGATTTGATAATCTTCGCCATCCAGCTTACTAACAGATATCAAATTCTTCTTCAAATCCGGTATGTGTCTGATCTCTTGTAAAAGCAACTTTCCACCATTGTGCAACTTTAACTGAATTGTCCATTTACCGACAATCTTGCATTCCTGTCCATTACCAACAGTCACATGCCCAAAATCACCTTGGACATAATTCTCAAACCATTCTCTGCGAGCAGTGCAATGGAACGAAGCCCCTGAATCTACAAACCACGAATCTGACCTTGATTCTGTATGAGCAGACAAACACAAGTCATCATACTCTTCACTTGGATTCACCACATTCGCTCCTTTCTTGTCTTTGTTTGGACAATCCTTCTTCATATGACCCTCTGTCTTACATTTCCAACACACTAACTTTTTCTTGAATTTTTCCTTAGATTTTGATCTTCCTCTTTGCTTCGACTCCCTGCTTGAACTTCTACCTCTTTCCTTTCGTCTATCATTATCAACCGACAGAGCAGTACTTGTAGAAACTGTGCTCTCACCCATGCTCTTTTTCATCAATTCATCATTCATGATTGTACTCACAATATCATTGAATTTAAGAGCAGTATTGGAAGAATTGCTGATGGCCATAACAACATTACTCCAACTATCCGGTAACGAACACATAAACATTAAGGCTTTAATGTCATCAGCAAAGACAAAATCTAAAGATTCAAGTTGTGCCCATAATGTGTTAAATTCGTTCAAATGATTAACAACTGAACTATCAGAAGGCATCCTCAAGTTGAACAACTTTTTCATTAGAAACAGTCTATTTGAAGCAGACGGCTTCTCATAAAATTTAGCCAACGCTGACATCAAACCTGAAGTGGTTTTCTCCTTGGAGACGTTGAACACAACCTGCTTTGTCAGGCACAATCGAATCTGCGCCAAAGCCCTCCTTTCCAACAATGCTCACTCCTCATCAGTCATCTTTTCTGGCTTTTCTCCAATCAGTGGTTGATATAAATTCTTTTGATATAAATAATCTTCCATCTGCAACTTCCACCATTGGAAATCTGTCCCATCAAATTTTTCAATTTTTCCCTTCCTATCTTCCGCCATAACTCCCACTCAAAATCAACACGGATCTGAGTGAAATCTGACCCGAACCAGGGCTCTGATACCAATTGTCAGCAAAATATAGCGGAATAATACTAATGCAACAACCAGCAGAATCAAATAGTAAACCGAAGAGAAAAATAACAGAGACAGAGAACACGCAGATTTTAACGTGATTCGGCAATATGCCTACGTCCACGGGGACCGATCGAAAAACTTCCACTATATCAAAAGAGGATTACAAAACTGTAGTTCTCAACCACAAGAGAAATCACAAAGAAATCACACAAGATTTTGAGATCAAACCCTAATCTCTTGTTGCAGTGATTTACCTCTTTGCTTCGGACACCGAAAATCCAAAGGAAGAATCCTTTTCACCTGAAATAAATTCAGTAGAGCCTCAACACCTCCTTTGCCGCAATAAACGCAGCGAACAAGAGCACCCTTTTTTAGGCAAAAATTGCTAGAGGCCACACACCGCAAAAGACACACCGCAAAAGATTTGCTTTGGCCAAAGATTAATTAGCAGCACTTGTTAATTACTCACCTCTTGGCCAAAAAATTGCAGCACCCTGTCCTTTGTTTTCTGCGGCCAAAAACAAACCAGAAGTCCGTAATTTTTCTTTTCTTTTCGGCTCCTTTTTCGGCTTACACAAAACCCTAGCACCACACCCCATATATATTATATCATAATGGGTTTGGGCCGGTTTTGGATCCGTTTCGGTTGACCGAAACCCGCTACGGCAATGGGCTCCATTAGCAACACTTAGAATGTTATGTAATTGGAGAAACAAATTGATGGGATACCATTATTTTGATTCTCATATATAGACCCAGAAAACAATTACAAAAATTGTCCGGTGCTGAGTGAGACATGCCATAAGGCAAACATGAATAATCAGATATGATCCAGCAAATTATCATGTGCAAAACATTTAGTTGTACAACTTAACAAGTTTAAAGCCGAAATAAAATTATTTCCATTATTCAGTTTCTGTCATAATTCAGTGTCATTCAAGTAGAATTCATGTTAGTCCAAAATCTTATTCTTATAGTCTTTATATGGATCATATTCGGTACAATATTTCAATTGAGTTTTATTAGTTTGTTAACAATATGGTTTAAAGAGTTGTTCAATTTATATTTTATTAAATAAATCACAATTGGCTAAATCAAATATTTACTAATATGTCTGACAGGTAAGTGCATAAATGTTAGAAGGTTTTCGTCAGACGCACGTTCCTTAATTATATAACCAATATACAAGACAATTTACGCAGACAGCGACACACAATGATATCATATCATTTTTTACGTGATTTATCAAATATTGTAATCTCGATTATTCTAAAAATCTAATTATACTATGTAATTTTAACATGTAATCATCCATTACAAGAATAATTGAATTTCTAATAGTATAAGAAAATAATAGTAATATCCATGATTTCAATTGTAATAACATTTCTATAAATTAAAGAATATAATTAAAATAATATTTTTATAAAGAAAACTAGCATGTTGTTGAGTCCAAAAAGTACTCTCCTTGATTTGTTTTCCAATATTGATCAGTTATCAACCGCAAAAATTTAATCTGCATAAAAAAATTATTATAATATTAAAAATAAATTAATATGAATTTAGATAATTTTTATTATTTTTGTAATATTTATAACAAAATCAAAATCGATTTTAAAATTAAATATTATTAGCACGTCTAAAATTAATCCATCTTATTGGATTTATAGAATGGTAAATTTTGTTTCAGAGTTATTAAGGTTATTGGATAGTGGGTGATTTAGTTTAAGAATTAAAAAGATGAATTTTATTTGGAGAGTTCATGGATAATACGAAAGATTTAGGAGTTAGAATGAAAGGTTTGGGAGTTAGAGAATATGAAAGATTTGAGAGTTATAAAAAATGAAAGGTTTAGAATGTCAGAGAAGATTAGTGATTGAATTTATTTATTTATTATTTATTTATGATTAAAACTTAAGAGTTATTACATCTAAGCAAAATATAATTGATTTACTAAACAACAAGAATTAAGATAGCTTGTACTTATTGATTCTAGTTTTATACTGGTAAAAAATATGAAACATCTTGTAGCATGAGACAAATTGGAATATACAAATTATACACAAATAAAAAGAAATAGTCATGGAAGCAAATTTTCCAATTTCAAAAGATACAAAATATTTCTAAATAAAAATATCAATACTTTATAGGCACGAAATGCCTCTTATGAAGAGAGCTAATAGTCCGTCTGTTCAAGGATAGTAAAACCGTCATAATTTACTTTATATTTGTTTTAAAGGTTTTAATATTATTGATATTCATTATAAAAAAGTTTAGAAGATATAATCAAAGATTTTTAAAGTAATTGAAGGAAGAATGATTAAAATTGAAATATTTAAAATTCAAGAGAATTGGAACTTCTATGGAAATATGAAGAGCCACAAGAAATGTAAGAACTAAGTGACAACATAAGGAAGAAACTATTATTAAACTCAAAGCAAGGATACTGCATAGTATATTGAGACAAGTTCAGATAAATGATGATGTGGTTATTTTGTTTGGGCACCTCATAGAATTGTTTAATTTTTAGGGGTATTTATACATCTGTCTTTTAAATCTTTATAAATTAGAATTTAGTCTCATAAATCTTCATATTTAGAATTTAGTCCCCCAAATCCTTTAAGTTACTATAATTTAATCTCCAGTTTATATTTTGGCCCGATTTTCCCGTTTTACCCTAATTTTCTTCACTTAATTTCCCTTCCCTCTTCCCCTTCTCTTCTTAGTTTTTATTAGATTCCCCCATTCTTCTTCTCTTCTCTCTCTATTCACTTATTGGGCTCTCCCTCTCTATATTAAGACTAAATGTATTATTTTCTACTAAATATATTAAACCTAAAAATAAATCTATCAAATATAGAGAGAACCCAATAAATGAATTTATATTGAGACTTAAAGGTTTAATACATTTAATGGAGAATAATACATTTGGTTTCAATATAGAGATGGAGAATCCAATAAATGAATAGAGAGAGAAGAGAAGAATAAGGAGAGAACCCAATAAGAACTAAGAAAAGAGGGGGAAGAGAGAAGGGGAAATTAAATGAAGGAAATTATAGGTAAAACGGAAAAATCGGGCCAAAATATAAACTCGGGGACTAAATTGTAGTAACTTAAAGGATTTGGAGGACTAGATTCTAAATATGAAAATGTGGGGGACTAAATTATAATTTATAAAGATTTAAGAGACAGATCTATAAATACCTCTAATTTTTATTTCTTTAATTTACCCCTTTTTATCCACTATGTATTACATTGATCGTATTGACTTGTTGATATAAGTTAAAAATTTTAGTATATGTTTAGATTGTATAAATTTTGTTTTACTCTCTTAAATTTTCATTTTGGCATCTGTTTTTGAGTTTTAGTTTTAAAGCTTAAAAAAGCATGATAATGTCTTTTCCTTTTATATCTAATTACATATGAACTTTCCCTCAATTTTTTTTTTTATCTAAAATATATATCACATAACTTGTTACTTTTTTTTTTAAAACATAACTGCTAGCCAATAAAAAAAAATCTGACTTTGCTAATATAAATAAAATACTATACAATTTATGCAAAAAAAAAAATGTAAGGTAATATAAATGCAACTTATGAAAATCCTAGATACCGAGGAAATAAGCATATTATTATAATAGAATTTTTATCTTCGACGTTTTGTTCCTCCTCGTAGTTTTTATTCATTTTTCGTTAGTTCAAAAAGCTTTACCCAATTCTACATGTTTTTTTTTTATCTCCTTTATTGCTAAGACGAAAACAACATAAACGAAAATAATTGGATTTGTTATAACATCTATTTATAAAACTTTTTATGTAAAATAAAAAAAAATGACTTTTTATGTGTTACATGAGAAAAATGTTTTATATGTTTCTTATTTACCACTATTTCATACTTTTGAAAAATAATTTTTCAAACAAAGGAATTTTATTGATTGTCATTGTAAACTCACGTTGACATCGCTAAGGATACGGGTGTGTTTATTTGCATGGAAGTAGAATGAAAAAAGTTGAAATAAGACTATTTTTACTAATTCATTTGTTTGTTTAACTCAGAAAAAAAATTAGAAGTTACTTCCAATACGATGATGTAAATTCTATGTGGCACCCCTACTTCACTTTTTCTCTTTCCTTCAATTTTTATTGGAAGTGCTCTTTTGAATCTCAAGGAATAAGGTAAGATTTTATTTTTTTTATTAGTTTCTCATCATTATTTTTCAATTATATTCAAATAACAAATAGATTAATATTATTTTTATTTTATTTGATAATAAATAATATTTTTTTCTATTATATTTCTTACGTAAACACACAAACACTTAAAATCTATTAAATAATTTTTTTTTTCTAAACTTCTTTTTATAAGCTACTTCTTTTTTCTTTCTTATTTCACCCACTTTTAAAAATCAAACACATCACAAATCCATCACCTCTCCATGGAGTTGATGTCGAGATTACCGCTATGCATGTCATCATCTCGAACCTAGTTATCAATGTCAAAAACGGGGAATTTCCAAAGAAGCACACCTTTTTTTCCTAGTGAACCACTATTCCTAGTGAGCCCAACATCTCTTTTGAAAATAGAGTGTTTTTCTTAGTGAGCACATCTAAAATTCCAAAAACTACCCCTCCATCATCATTACTCCCTCTTGATCCGGACTAGACAGCCCGGATCCGATAAGGTAGATCCGTGATTGTAAACCCGGATCCACCATAGTAGATCTGAATTCTCTAGCCCGAATCAATGTTTGGAGCTTGCGGTGAAAAATGAGCACACTTTTGATCAATGATTGGAGTTTGCGGTGAAAAACGAGCACACTTTTGATCTCGTCGTCACCATTTTCCAACCATCTCCGTCGCAACCGCTCCTCCTCATCTTCGCAACCAAAACTCCTTGGCCGAAAACAAAAAACTCCTAGGGTCGATGCAAAGAAAAAGAAAAACTTAAGATTAGGATTTTGTTAGGGTTTAATACCTTGAGCCAAAATCGTTACGGCGGCCAGCCCTGAAGTAGTGGAGGAGTGCAGGGGCGGCGGCGAAAAGGTAATGACGGTAAAGGAGATGAGAGAAAGAATAAAGAGGTTGAATATAAAGATATTTTTATCCTAAAATTTAAATAGCAAAATTATAAATAAATAAAAATAAATTTTTAAGTAGGTTTACTGTGAAAAATGGTGTGCCCTTCTGGAAACTGCACAGAAACGTGGCTGCCCATCCTTGGATTTGTGTGAGAGGTGATGTCAGAATTCTCGGTACATGCGTTTACACTCCTCTGCCACTACTAACCAAGCACGTCACTCACCAAGGCGAGCTCTAGAATTCTCCAAAACATTTTTTCACGTCATGAGACACGACAGCTCTCGCCATAGCTCACCAATGTGCGCCCAAGCTCCTTTGAACTATCGGGCCAAAACACGCACAAAAAGAAAAAAGCATTTACTGGATGTTATCCTAAAGCCCAGCTGTCTTGTTCCTAAAGCCCAACTGTCAGGCTAAAAGAAGGAGAGAGAGGCCAGGCTGCACCTGTTCCCATTTCATGACATCGAGGTCCTTAATTACGCACTGAGCTCTGGGGAAATTCTAAATGCGCACTTCATTTTACTAGTGAGCACCACATACTATATATTAGTAAAGTAATTTACAACATAGGGGAAAATGGTGCTCACTAGTAAAATATGGTGCCCTTTCATAAGAAAAAGAGAAAGGCTCCAACAAAAAATAATTACTAACTACATGGAATAAAAATGTTGCATGACTCCATAGGCAATCATAAAGGTTGGAAGAATACCCTCTTTATTTTTTATTTTTATTTATTTTTTTGTTGTTTCTTCTTGGAGATACTATTCAGACATACCACTTTGCTTAAGAATTCCATATTTTTCAGTCGGAGATTAGTCTCCTGAACGATTTTCACACTATCCATGAAATAGTCTCCCAATGGGTTTAACATCGGTCGATGATTAATCCCGAGTAAAAAACATGGTCACAAAAAGTAATAGCAAACTTCTAAACTCAGTCCATATGACATTATAGAGGGTAGAAAGTTTGCAAATATGTGATGCCAGCTAATTTTAGACTACAATCAAACAATATTACTATAATGCTTAATATTTTTCACTATCATGAATTAGGTCAATTACAACAAAGGGATATATAGATTTTAAAACCCATTAGAATTTTATTGTGAAGGTGTCACAGGACACTTGAGAGTTGGATGCCTGATGGGTCATGAGAGTTCTGTGAGTCCAGTTGAGTTAGGTGCCTTTGCTAGGCTCTCATGTGGGCAAGCTTCTTCTGCTGCCCTTTCCAACTCCTTGAATTAATTAATGAGAAACAATATTATTTTTTAACAGCAGTGATAAATGTCAATGAGGCTTGGTTGAAGTGACATTATCCTTTTTCAATTTGCGATATCTTCTAAATTCGACTCTCCTTCCGATAGAGACTAAATTTGGATAAGAATGTGTACGCGTGAGATTGGACGTGCAGCTATTCGTTGACCCTGACACTTTCACAGTCAAGGCCAACTTAGGGTGTGTTTGTTTGCATGGAAGTAAAAAGAAAGTAGTAGAAGTAAAGTCACTTCTACTATTTCATGTGTTTGTTTACACAAGAAGTAAAGTGGAAGTTACTTTTATAATAGTGAGGTGGATCCTACGTGTCATCTTTACTTCTTAATTTTACTTCACATTGATTTTGGGTGGAAGTAGAGTTGGAAGTAAAAAGTAATAATATTTTATTATTTTGTATCTTCTTATTTTTTCCTTTTTTCCAAAAAAAATAAATATTTTATTTCTCTTCTAAAAAGTAAAAAACAAATACTACAAGTATATGAAATATGATACTTCCACCTTATTATTTTTGGAAGTTACTTCTAATATTCTTCCTTATTTTTACTACTTCCAAATATCCAAACACACCCTTAATATCGAGAGACGGTGCACCGCATTTGTGTTGGGAGATATATATATATATATTTTTGGTTTCATTAAGTGCTTTTTAATGAGACGCAAGGGACATTTTCATCCATAGCTCTCTCTCTCTCTCTGAAAAAGAAAAGATTTACCCAAATATGGTAACATACGAAATAAATTTCCACTGACTTTATAAATCTCTTGAAGCCAATGAAAAAGCAAATTAATTTATGATGCCACTGTTTGTGGTACTATGCATACTTAAACCATAAATATATTAACTAAACCACTAGGTCCAGCTACTCCAAGCCACTGCACCTTCTGAATCCTATGCTACTGCAGCTGCTGAAACTGCAATAACTCCTCTTTACAATAACAAAATCTGGTACAAAATGGACCCTCTCCTCTACCACCAATTCATTTCTCAACCAAGGGAAATTCTAAACGAGCACACCACTTACTTAACTTACTTAGTAAGCACCATTTGCTTAACGAATATCACCTCTCTTTTAAACTCTTTTAAAAAGAGTGTTTTTTTTTTCTCAGTGAACATCCATTTTTTTTTTCTAATTTTAACCTTCACAAACTCACACAGCCAATCCCTCACAAGTCAGCCCCTCACTTAAACCGATCATCCATACACCGTCAGCTCCATATCTCTCTATCTCTCTCACCAAGCGTAACCTCCATTTCTCTTCGTCCATCATTCCCAAATCTTCATCATAATGTATGCCAAATGCGGGGATCTCACAACACGCTCAATATGTTCGATAATGTTTAAAATAGCGATAACGGTAACGTAACGTTTTGCTTTTGTTAGGTTATATTGCATATAGTGTAACGCATAACGTAGGTTACGCAATTTACTATTTATTTAATAAAAAATATAAAACTATATAAAATAATCTTTATAAATTGAAAAAAAAATTAAAAAATTCTAAAAAGAATATATAACCATTTTATAATACATAATCTATTCTAATTTTATATTAAATTTTACAATAATTTTCATATTTATCTTCATAAATTATATTAAGCCACAACTGTAATTCCAGTCATCATCTAAACAAAAAAAACAAGATTACAAATTTTTATTTCAAATCTAGTTATTATCATTATTGTAATTTATATTTTCAAATATTCAATTTATCTTATTTGTAATTGTTGATTTCAGTTTAGTTAAAAATTCAATATAATCAACAAGTATGATATTTCAGCAACTGGATATGAATTACAACAAGCGAATAAGAAAACAATCGCTAATTAGCAAGTTAGTAATTCTATAAGCAGTCAAACAAGCCAAATCAAGTAATAAAATTTCAGTAATTCGCTAATAATCAAAATAATAAGCAACACAAATATAGATATTACTAAAAAAAATACTAGTAAATAACGTAACATAACGTAATTTAAAGTAACATTACGTAATATAACGTAAAATAACATAAAAAATATATTGTTACGGTGCATTGAGTTATTTTCAGTTGTTACGTAGCGTCGAAGTTCCGTTAGGTTACGTAACGCAATATGACGGGTTTCATAACGCGTTATTTTCAACATTGATGTTCGATAAAAGGCCTGAACAAGACCAAATTTTCTAACTCCGTTATCGCCGCACTCTATGTGTTTGATAAAATATCCAAATGAGTCCAGGATGAAGGATAATTTTGTTTTAAAAAAATGACATACTTGTAATTCTTTACAAGTTAATTACAAGTTTGGATGTGGTGTTGACAAAGTCAAGTTGTGTGCGCATTTAGAATTTCCCTTCAACCCATTCTTTATATTTATAGTAAAATCTATAAATTGACGTTTGGAATTGACTTTCAACTTGATCCTTTGTCAATAATTTCATAGTAAAAGTATTTAGTTACGGTTCTGTTAGTTTTCATTGCTTAGCTGTCTGGTATGCCAATAAATTTTTGGGGTGGTTGGTTTCCTACATCATGATCCTTTCCCTTTCATCATTACATGTGGGGATGGTTGCTTTCTTTCTTTAGTAAAAGTCTGTAATTTTTTTTTTTTTAAAAAAGTTGTAATACAACTAACAAAATAGGGACAAAAAAGAACATATCTCATTATGTTCCTTACTTTGATATTATAATATTTCATAGATTTTTTTTTTGGATATTTACAGGTTTGTCCCTTACATGTTTATAAATTATAATTTAGTCTCTTAAATCTTCATATTTAGGATTTAGTCCCTAAATCCTCTAAGTTACTACAATTTAGTCTTTTCGTTAGTTTTTCCGTCCAAATAAATGACAGAATTTAATTTTTACTTTTTTAAATAATGAAATGATTTAAATACCCTTACGAAGAAAAAAGGAGAAAGAATAAAGAGATAGAAGAGAAGAAGAAGAGGGGAAGCCAATGAATCCAATAAAGAAAATGAGAAGAGGGGAGGAAGAGAGAAGGAGAAGAGAGGAGGAAGAATGAAGAAAAGGAGAAGAGAGAAGGAAGAGGGAAGGAGAAGAGAGGAAGAAGAGGGAGGAAGGAATTAAGGAGGGGTAAAATGGAAAAATCAGGTCAAAAAATAAACTGAGCTAACGAAGATTAGGAAAATGTACTAAATTGTAGTAAGTTAAAGGATTTGGAAGACTAAATTCTAAATACGAAGATTTGTGGGACTAAATTATAATTTATAAAGATTTATAAACAAATCTGTAAATACTTTTTTTTTTTACTGTAAACCGCGGACTAATACCCTTCGCGTCAACAGATAATCCAACATAAGAGTACAATGTGATGCAAATAAACTGCACCCGTAGTATGATCAAGTTATTACGAGGATATGGAGATGTAATCACTCCTCGCTGTCAAGCACGTCCACCTGCATCCTGCCTAAGCTGTGGGTTTGTCTCGGAGATTGTATGTCCTCGATTGTATTCTTATCTGATAAACACAACTGCTCATTCCGCTCATCATTTGAAAGTAATCACTTCTAAAAAAAGATAAATATGGTGAGTTTGATTAGTGATAGAGATAATAATCGACGTGTCCATAGATCACTTTTTTTGTCTTCTCTATACAAAATTTTGATTTAGAAAAATAAAAATTTAATTTTTAATTCAAAATTTTATATAAAATATATCAAACATTGATTCACGGATGAGTACATTACTATGCCTACTTAGCAACTTCTTATGTGTGAGCTACGTCATTGAAGATTCTAATGTTTCATAGAATTCTTCAGTAATTTTTTTTAATAAGAGAGAGAGAGAGAGAGAGAGAGAGAGCCTACTGAGGTAAGCATCTCTGTTCCATAAGCTCTCGAACTGGCAAGTCTAAGTAAAAATTTATGCTCAGTATCATTCTATCTGACTCTTTCAACAAATTTTTTTTCTTTAAATTTACGTTTTTTTCTCTTTTGAATCATTCTCCTCTTGCAGTCCTGATCAGTGCAATAGAAAAATGCTCCAAGACTCACTCAGATCAGCTGTCTACAGATCCTTAACTAAGCCTCTCGCAGACGGCTGCGAGGCGACGGATACATGCACGACAAACACACAGTCCAGAGCCTCAAAGTCCTGTGGGCCGACGTTTCTTCAGCATACACAGGTAAAGGATCAGCAGCGAGAGTCGGAGAAAGAAACGAGCACCATGAGACGTAGAGACACGAGCGAGGCCCAGCTCTCCCGCGTCTCCAGAGGAGCACGAGAGCTCACTCGGATGATTGATTCCATGTCCAAGTCCCCGAACCTCAACGGGCAGTCCAAGCATTTTGCCGGAGACCTGCTGAGAGGTTCTCTAGATCTTGAGGAGTCGCTGGCCATGCTTTCGGAGATACAAGAAGGATCGAGGAGGTTCGGACTGCAGGAGCCGAGGTTCTCAGTTGACGGATGTTATAGGAAGAGATCAGACTTTGTAGGAAAATTTGGTTATCAGGAGGCACGACATTCTGTCGACGGGTCCTTGAGGAGTTCGGCAGAGCAAATGCAGAGAGTGTCGGCCTCCATGTTTAGATCGAAACAGAGATCTTCTGGTTGTAATGAGAAGTCTAGATATTCGTTTGACGGGTCCTCGAGGACTCAGGAGCTGGAGAGGATGTGTCAGGTTAGATTTAAGCAGAGTTCAAGACTGACAGAAGAAGAGATTGGTGATCAAGAAATGAGCAAGTACAGGAAGTTCGGACTGCAGGACCCGAGGTTTTCGGTTAGTGGATCCTCAAGAGAGAGGATTGGAGAGCTGAGCAGAGTGATCAAAGAAAGCCTCTTGCAGCAAAATTTACTGTCTCGCTCTCCCGAAGACGAGAGAACCGGTAGAATTACAAGTTCGGTTTCTCCAACTCCACAGCCAACGAAGAAGGCGAAAGGTACTAATCTCGTAGCCAAACTCATGGGGCTGGAGGAAGTACCTGCACAAGAAGTTGAGCATGTTGAATATGAAGACAAGAAAAAGCCTTCAAATGTGTCGAGGCCTGCAATCGACATTGATAGACCGAAAGCAAAGAAGCTGCAGTTGGTAGGGGAGAAGAACAAGGCTAAACCGAAGCAGAAGTCGCTGCAGGAGATCATCGAGGCAATGCAGTTCAAAGGGCTCCTTAAAGGTACCCAATTCGACATCCCCAGGATAATACCACATCCATTTGATGAGATGCGGTGGGAGAGTTTTAGCAGAAGCTTTGCCGGGGACAAGGAGTCGCCGCCAATTGTGATCATGAAGCCTCTGTATCTGCCGCAATGGGAGCGAGCAGAGGTCCAGAAAACCCTTTTGCCCGATAAGTTATCTGGGAATCTGATCAAAGAGAAGAACGTTTCTGATCAAGATCCAGCTTTCTCGAGATCATTAGAACGAGGAGAAGTGAAGAGCATTGAGAAAGCTGAAATCGACGGCTTCTCCATTGTATCTCAGAAACTACAGAGGAAGGAGGCTTTCAAGGCTAGGAAGAAAGCTGATGAGAGGCAGAAACCACTGCCAGATGTAAAGATAGACGCGGAGAAAAAGCACGGGAAAGCCAAAAGGGTGCCGATATCTCAGACAAATACAACTCCTTCAGCTCCGGCCAAGTCCGATAAAAGACTGTCAAGAACGAAGAGCAAAATTTTTCCAGTAAAACCTGAGCCGAAGAATTCTGCTAATTTCGTGAAGGAAAAGAAGTCTCCAACAGCGAAATCAGACGCAAAATCAACCAATATCAAGGTAACCGTTGCTTCCACTTCATGTTAACTGCAATCTTATTCGTATCAGGAATGAGTTCGACTGATAAACGTGTAGCTTCTACAAATTTGAGATTGATGAACATATATCCATGACTGACTCAATGCAAGTTCAATGGCCTTCTCTTTGTAGCCCAATGAAAAGAATCACAAAGATGGCAAAGAAACCATCATCGTGCACGAAATGGACACATCGTCAAAGAGTGCAAGTTTGCCTGCTGAGAAAATCCCTCAAGGGACGGAGACGGAAGCCAAAACATGCAATAAAGGTACACTATTCGCGTTAAATCCTTCAGTAATCAGGTTGTTTGGCATGTCACTGAACTCCTAACCGTCGAAACTTCATATTGATCACAGCTATTGCAAGAGAAAACCAAGAACCATCGGTTGTGGCCATGCCAAAGATTAGCCAAGCTACGAAAGTTCCTGAAATAACCAAAGAAGCAGTAGCAGTGGATGACGACCTTATGTGTCTACTGCTAAGCAGCCGATCATTCCTCACCCGAGCACGAGAACTCTATGGTACCAATCCTCACCAACGCATACACCACTCAATAAAGGAGATAGAGGAGGATGTGATGAAAAATGCTAAGCTCTACTTAGATTGCAGCCAGGAGATAATGGAGCGGAAAAGACACCAGAACGAGCATTTGCACCACCCGATGTTGCAGGCCCCAATGTGGGATAGAACAGCATCCTTTACGTTGCACCAGCTAGCCGAGGAAGTCCGTAGCAAGATCAGGATACTGGCAAGTTATATCAAGGTTGATCGTTGTAACAACACTTCCGATGATATTCTTCACTTGAGATTGGAGGGGGATATTAGATGCAAGGATATGTTGGTGAACGCAATGTGGGATATTGGATGGATAGCTCGGGGTTATCCTGAAGAGGCAGGTGAGGTAGTTTGTGAAGTCGAGGAGAGTATCTTGTCTTTGCTCATTTCCGAAGTTGCAACAGAGTTGGTCTGTTAGCAAACAGGATGAACTTGTCAATAATGAAGATCGATAATCTTCTGATATAATTTGTTATTTAGATTCACGTATCTTTTGCGGACAATCAAGTTCAGTTATGTTGAGAAATGTGGAGTTCATGTACCTGTAAATACAACAACCATAGTTTGATATAGTTCGTTATGACACTTGACATATATTTGGCCATAGACCTTTCCTTTTGTTTCTTCAATTAAATTAGATAACTGAAATAGTAACTGCAAGCAATGTAATTCATCCAATACTCATACCGATGATATTGTACAGCAAAACTTTGCATAACAGTAACATTAGAGCCTTCGGATAGCTTATCTTGAATGCAGCATCCACACTGTGCATGCTGGCTAGGACCTATTTACATGTTGGAACCGAAAACCTTAACTGAAGTGTAGTTCTAGAGTAAAATTTTCTTTGCATAGCAACAACTATGCAGATGATCTGATAAGAATATTGTTAGAGATAATCCAACCCAAAAATGGATTAGATGAAATATGATTAGGTGACATAGTAATGGTCGGTGAAATAGTACTGGTTAGTAAAATAGTGCCACAATGTAAGTATATAAATATATACTCTCATTTGATTTCATTCATCACCAAATCACCAAAAAATCATCCATTCAAGAAGAAAGAAGAGTGACGAGAAGATAGAGAAAGGAAAAGAGGAGAGAAGAAACTCGGTGTGCTCTGCGGGATACTCTCTTCATCTATCACGGTGTTAGCCTGGTGCTTCTACTACAGACTACAGTTCTCTAACAAGTTTGGAGGTTTCTTTCGTTTTGAAGGTAATATTGTATCACTCTCTATTTTTTGTATATTCCCGAGTTCTCTGGACAAGACTCGCAAGGCTGTACTATTTATTTGGAATAGTGCAATTCGCTCTTTGATTGTCCTGTAATTTTTCCCGTAAGGATTTTCCACGTAAATATTGTATGTCATATGTGGCTTGTTGATTTACTTATAACTAACTTGTTGTTTATATACAAGTCGTGTCCTCTTCCTCCTTCTGAAAATCCTGCACATTCGATTCGTCCGGAGGTCGGTAATAGCAATCTCCGCGAGACCAACATATTTTCCCGGAGAACCGGTAAAGCGAGGTTGGAGATCTAATTGGATCAGTGTACTGCTGGTATAGACGCTCGAGCATGTGAGATGACGAGGGTCAGAATTTTATTATTTTTCCCAACAAATATAACATTCCCTTCGGTCTCTATCCCTATAGAATATGATCCATCATCTCATATTAACATTTATCAAACAAAGAAATATTTGTAACCCTCCAACACTTCGTGTCCAATAATGGCATCGTTGTCTTTCATGGCTGTAAAGGTTTATTGGCAGTGAGACATATGGAGTTCTGATACACACGATTGCTCGTCACAAGGCAAAAAATATACCCATTTGGACGCAGGGACAACGATCCAATAGAAGATGTCGAACTAACCAGCTGCTAAATATATATTAATTTGTGACACTAACACTGCGACTAAGTTATTTCATTATCTTCAGTAGCTTTCACGCATATATCTTGCAGCATTGTCTAATTAAGCAGCCAATGAACTCGTTAAAATTGACCGCCACACGTCTGAATTTCTATTTGAAAAGTCTACTGCAACCGAACAAGCTGATACTGGGCGGCCTGCAGTGATCTGATAAAGATGAGCCGTGCATTGACACAGACGACAGAACATTAATATGTCTAAATATCTGATTCAGCAAGCAAATAGTTGCGAATTCATTACAAATTATTTGAGAAAAAAGATACAGAGGGCAATAATTATCATAGTAACTATTTTGAAGTTTGTAATGCCCATGACAATCCATGTAATACTCATAAATTGACGTTTAATATTTTTATTTTATTTTATTTTATTTTTTGGTTAAATTCCAAGTATCTTGGAAAGACATGCAGGAGATAACACGATACAACCAATCACTAAAAGTAGAATGATTTAAAGACAATACTTAGCTTACTCGTGGGCTGCTACAGTGGTGGTTCTTTCGTGATATCTCAACCTCCGAATTCTTGTGTTACATTCTCATCTCTGCCAATCTCTGAGGGATATATATGTGCAAACACCGTGTCGGCTTCAGCAATCTCCGGACTCCATTGTGTTATTGAGCATGGGAGCTATGAGACGCACTGCAGCATCAGTTTCCACCTTTAACTTATCTTTGCTGGGCTTAGTCCATTGCTGCTGCTGGTTCGTTGAGTTGCTTGTGTTCTGTGTGGCATTTTTACAAACAGATGGTGGGCATTGTAAACTTGAGAAGGTCGGAAAGCCTGTTCGCTCTAACTTTGGAGCCCATTTTTCACATTGAAGAAGTTGAAATGTAACACATTGTGATCATGCCAACTCTGAAAATTGGTCACAATCTTTATTTGAATATACATTTCTTTGCTTGAATAATAGAAAATTACATGATTTCTCAAAGAACAGGTGGGTTGGCTCAAGGGAAATTCTATTGAGCACTTAGTTTGATCAGGGAGCCCAAAATTGTAAAAAATTACAAGTACATCATTACTTTCCTTGACGTGGTTTGGGTATTGATCCTGAACAAGTGTGTGACTTACTAAGCAAAGTGGCGTGCTCAGATAGAATTTCCCCTGGCTCAATCCCCTCCCACCCGACACCAAAATGTCAATGTCCAGGGAAATTATGTAGGCACACTCCAAATATCAACTATCAACGCTAAGTTTGTCATTATTTTTTTTTAGGGGAAATTCTATTTGAGCACGTCACTTTGCTCAGTGAGCCTATCTCTTAAAACCGTAAGAAATTACAAATTTGTTTTTTTCTTATCGCAATTAATTCTCAAATAATATTAAATCCGTTCAGAGACTGATTTCTAAACTAACAAGTTTGTTTGGATTATACTTTCTTTTCTCGTAGATGAGTAGATTTAAAGATTTTTCACCTATAGTACACACAAAATTTTATTGAGTAATTTGCAAGGCACATTGGAATACTACATATAATGGTTGGACATTACAGACATCATTTGGTTCAATTAGCAATTCATGACTCTATCTTTGGAATCTAAACAAATACAAATAACCTGACTCGTATTTGGATTTGTATCCCTATCTTGATGAATAAGAATATTTTTATCTGTTCAGTATAAAAATATGGCATGAATGTGAATAGTACTTTCCATATTGATATATCCGAATAGATATCTAGATATCCTAATAACAACCAAAAACACAAGTTTATTAATGACCATATAAAAAATAATGTCGATACTTTGTAACACATAAATAAGCTTTTTCTCAGAAAATTATTTGGAATAAGTATCATTTTTCTTTTAAAAACGTTGGTATAACTAATGATATTCAGATCATATTTGATTTTGTCATATATGGCTAGTAAATTTAATGTCCAAGGAATCCATTTTCGTATTAGAAAGAAGAAAACAAATACATATATGGTAATACCCATTTCCATTCTATAACTAATCCGTACGGGAAATTCTATTTAAGCACGACAATTTACTCTTGACACACAGATTTGAAACTTGCAAATAATTATAAGTTTGTCATTTTTATGACAAAATTACTCTTTTAAATTCTAAATCTCTAAGATTTCTTAAAAATTTAAAATACTGTCATTATCTTCCTCCTCTATTCTCTCTCTAAAATCCAAATATATATATATAGAGAGAGAGAGGAAACGGGAAATACACCGGCGGTGAAGGGAGTTCCTTCACCGCCGCTTAGGTGGCCTAATAAAATTATAACATGGGGCATCATTCAAGTTAACAAATAAATAAATTCTCTTAAATGACACCACGTGTAATAATTTTATTGGGCCACCTAAGCGGCGGTGAAGGAAACTTCCTTCGCCGTCGGTGTATTTTCCGTTTTCTCATATATATATTGTGCTATTTAAATTTTTAAAAAAAACACATCTTACACAAACTCATCGATTTTCCAATGCTCTAAAATCTAATATTTGTGTTTCTTAAAAAGTCAGGAAGAATTTTAAATTCTTCAAATTCACCATAACAAACAAAATAAGAGTTTAGAGTTTGAGTTTTTTGAAACAAATGGAAAAATCCAACGTGTAATTAGTGTTGGAGGATAACTCTCAGGTACGGATTAAAATTATTCTTAATTTTTTAGTCTGGGATTGTTAAGACGGGGGGTGATAGAGGCGGGGTCGGGTAAGGGACTTAGACAGGCAATGGAGTCAGGGAGAGGCACCAGAGGCAGTGGGTGACGCTAGAGGCGGTGGATGGTAACGGAGTTGGGGTGGCGACAATGGAGGCATTTGAAATAAGAAGCAGGGCTCAGAGGAGGTGCTCGTTTGGGGATTAGACATGCAAAATTAAGAGAGAGAAATTGAAGGTTAAATTTGGGTAAACAAATGAACGAATAAGGTAGATTGGTGATTATTCACATAATGAGTTAAATTGGTGATTATTCAAAATAGGAGTTAGGTACGAAGAATAATCTATGCTTCAAGAGTAAATTTACGTGAATAAATAGAATTTTCCTAAGGATTTGCTTTCCAAGATAAATGTAAATTTAGTTTATAATTTCTTTTTCTTAAATAATAAATATGTAGTTGAAGTTCTCTCTGAAAATAAATATGTCAAGTTGACGTTTGATTAGAAATATACTATTTTTGTTAATGAGTGATGAATGGAAAATTCTAAATGCGCACCTCATGTTACTTAGTGAGCACCACATCCTATAATAAAGTGATTTACAACACGGGGAAAATAGAGTTCACTACGCCAAATGTGGTGCGCATTTAGAATATCCCGTGAGGAATGATCAATATTTTATTTTATTTTTACACAGGATCTATTTATTTTGTTTTTTTTTTCCCTTGAATAGTATACAAAAATGACAGTAAATGATTCATCTCATCCAAGTTAAGATAACTGATTCCAATTTGAATTCGACTTTTCTGTTGACTTATAATTTACATAACTAATTTGAAGTTATCCAAATATTTTGTTTAATTCCATCATCGCATACGATTACAATAATCGTTTCATCTGAATTATGAAAACCTACAATATTAAAATACTATATGTTATAAGCAACGTTTAAAATAACGATAACGATAATGTAACGTTTTCCTCTGTTAGGTTATGTCGCATATAGCATAACACATAATGTAGGTTATGCAATTTTTTATTTATTTAATTAAAAATAAATATAAAATTATATAAAATATTTTTTATAAATTCAAAAATAAATTAAGAATATCTAAAAAGGAATATAAAACTATTTTGTAATACATAATCTATTCTAATTTTATATTAAGTTTTATAATAATTTTTACACTTATCTTAATAAATTATATTAAGTCTCCAACTGTAATTCCAGTCATCATTTAAACAAGAAAACAAGATATCAATTTTTTATTTCGATTTCAGTTATCATCATTATTGTAATATATATTTTGTAATGTTCAATTTATCTTATTTATAATTGTTGATTTCAGCTTAATTAAAAATTCAATACAATCAACAAGTAAGATATTTCAGTAACCGAAGAGGAGTTACAATAAGCGAAGAAAGAAATAATCGCAAATTAACAAGTTAGTAATTCCACAGGTAATCAAATAACCCAACAACTAATTAAGAAAATTACAGTATTTCGTTAATAAACAAAATAATAATCAATAACAATATAGAAATTACTGAAAAAATAATTGCAGATAACGTAACTTAACGTAATATAACGTAAAATAATATAAAAAAACGTGTTGTTACGGTATACCGAGTTATTTTCAGTTGTTACGTAGTGCTGATATAACAGATTTCATAATGTGTTATTTTCTACATTGATTATACGTTTAATTAATTTATTTGGTATGTAATTATGATCCTCTCATTTCGAGTGCTTAAGTATATACCTTTGCTGGTGCGCGAACAAAAGGGACCTCACACATCCAAGAAACTGTGTGGGTACTGGGGATCGCATTGCAATCATGAATTATCGAGTGTATGCTCTTCGCAGGATGTGCATTGGTGACGTAAAAAGGTGGTCGTTCACTTTGGGGATCATATTTGCTATGACGAGCGTAGAGATTGGCCGATGAAAGTTGGTCGGAGAATGATCAGAGCTGCAACGATCAAAGTGTTGGGCATGCGAGTAGGAGAGAGCGAGTGGAGCCGAGGATCCGAGATGGTTACTGAGCAAGTGCGAACTATCCATTTGCATCACGGGAGGCAACGGCTAGGGCGGCTGGCAGGGAGCTATTGATGCTAGAGGTGGAACCACACGCATAAGATTTGTGTGAATTTCAAAATTTTAAATTCAAAAGTTTGAAATTCAAAAAATTGCCCGCTTCTTGCTTGATGCCTTTGCACATGAGTTCGCAAAGCATGAGTTCACAAGGTGACATTGCAATAATGGAAAGTACTCTGTCATGTTGAAGCCTCTCACTTAGATGTGTTTGGCTATTAGAAACAGTAAAAGTAGGAAAGAAATTAAAAAGTAATTTTTAAGATAGAAGAGATTAATTCTTGTATTTGTTTGCTAATTTTTGAAAGAAAAAAGTGTAATAAAAAGTGAGATGTGAGTATTATTTAATTGATTAATTAAAACAATAATTATATTGTTTTATTTATTATATATATAATACAATTTTTAAATTGTAATAATGATATATAAATAAAAAATTACTTTATTTGCCTTCATCCTATACTTTCTAGAGTTCTTCCAAACTAAATTATGATAAAGAAAATTTTGAAAGTTAGATGCCATGTAGGTGTCACCTCAATATATAAGAATTGTAACTTCCAACTTCTTTTTTGGCTAAATAAATACTTGAAGTAGTGGAAAGTAAACTTACTTCCACTACTTGTAATCTACTTCTATGCAAATAAACACACACTTACTATCTTTTTACTTCTCCGTTACCTTACCATTTTTTTGTATTCATACATGTATAAATAGTCATATATATATATATATATATATATATATATATATATATATATATATATATATATATATATGAGAAAACGGGAAATACACCGGCGCCGCCTAGGTGACCCAATAAAATTATTGTACGTGGTGTCATTTAAGAGAATTCATTTATTTGTTATCTTGAATGACGCCCCGTGTTATAATTTTATTGGGCCACCTAAGCGGCGGTGAAGAAACTCCCTTCACCGCCGGTGTATTTTCCGTTTCCTATATATATATATATATATATATATATATATATATATATATATATATATATATATATATATATATATATATATATATATATATGTGTGTGTGAAAACTGGAGGAGAGCTGGCAGTGCAGGATTTTTCATGCGCTGCTGCCATGTGGCAGCCCTTCATTGGTGGGGCCCACAAAAATTGAGATTTTTTTGTTGTTCAGAATGAAAAACTGTGACTGAAATATAACAAAATGAAGGGTTTATTTGCAAATAACAATTTCAATTCACGTCCAGTTAGCAGCAGCTTAAAAGCCCCATGACCACTGCAACGCTCAAAGTCGTCCAGCTCTGGGTCATCGTAATCGGCGGCAATCAGCCGGATCTCCCGAAATGCCTGCTAGACTTAAATTCTCAGCCCTCAGTAGGCTCATCACATAATCGTCCAGCGTGATCATACCCCTAATCTCTGGGGAAGTTGACAGAGATGGAGGCTCGCCTGGGACCACTGTCTGCTCATCCATCTTCTCGTTACTACTGCTGCAACAACCACCATTATAGGAGAGACTGAGGCGGGCACAAGGACCGTAGAGGGCGAGTGAAGTCTTGTCATAGGCTTCAGCAGTCTCAACCGCTGTGCCAAAGGTCCCGAGCCAGAGGCACGCCCCATGGAATTGGGCGTGCAAATCTCCGCCACCCACTTACCCCAGTCCATTAGCGGACGTCACGGAAGGTGCAGGAGGGGTTGTCCAGTCCGCCCTTCCCCTTCATGCAGCCCTTCCATGACTTCCGCAGTGGGCAACATTTCTTCTTCTTGCCCGCAGTGTCGTCCCCATTGCCGCCGTGAAAGGGACCCATGGAATCCAATGAGAAGGGGATGATCAGTAGCAAAAATGAAAATAAGTGGGTAAACTTTAGTTTCAACCTATTCATTAATAAGCTAATTGCAAAGCTCGAGTCACTAGATATGGTGGACATTGAGGTTGAATGAGAGCAGAGAGGGGAGGGACGCAGAGATCGTGAGAATGACCTGAGAGTGCATTGAAATGATTATTTGCAAATAAACCCTCAATTTTGTTATATTTTAGTCACTGTTTTTTCATTCAGCAAACTAAAGCTCAATTTTTGTGGGCCCGACCAATGAAAGGCTGCCACGTGGCAGCAGCGCAGGGAAAATCCTGCATTGCCAGCTCTCCTCCAGTTTTCTCATATATATATATATATATATATATATATATATATATATATATATATATATATATATATATATATATATATACACACTAAATTTATTCACTCCACAAGTTGTTTCCTTATAAGCTCTTGCAGACGCATATGCTTAAAACCTCTCATAGAAACGAGTTTCATTGTTAGATAGAGATAAAGGTAAGTACCGTCCAGTTTTAGTCGATTTTTATTAATCTTGGCAAAATTGAACTGAACTAATTAGGTCTACAAACCAAAGGTTCAGTCTAACCTAATACAATTCAGTTAGATTATTTGGTTTCAACTTATCAAATAAAACTGGTTTAAAATTATTATTTAATCGATTTCACAAACATAACTCTTCAAGATATCCATAATAAGATATACAAAAGGTATCTCCATAGATAATTTTATATGGAGTCATCCCTAAATTTCATCACGGAGAATCAATTTAAATAATCTGAATCGGTAATTGTGATTTTCGCATTTAAAAATGGTAGTGTACGAAATATCTTGTATTTTTTTTTTATACATTTTGACCGTATATTGAATATGTACAAAATGAACTATTTTTATAATAATAGAATAAATAAAAACTCCTTATACATGATAAAGAAGTTTCTAAATTATATATTATTTTATATATAACCTACTCAGGAGGATATGAAAATTATAATTAACAGTTAGATGTTACATGTACACACCCACATGATTGAGAGTTTTCTATGACGGTACCCTTTTTATATAAATAATCCGTACCGTTATTCGTGATATCTATATTCTAAAACGTAGGTTTAAAAAATATGTCTAACAACACAGTACAAGCCCAGCCCAGCCCAAACCTAACTTCTTCCTTTCCTCCGCCTCATTAATAATGGTAGTTTCCAAAGAAGCACACCACTTTTCCTAGTGAGCCCACTAGATAGTTCCTTCTTGGTTGACTTTCAGTTTGAAAGTGGGTTCACTAGGAAAAATGGTGTGCTCCTTTTGAAACTCCTTTAATAATCCCCCCCACTCTTAGCAAGCAAGAAACGCAACGAACCAAACCCTAGAAACCCTAACCGTAGAAAAATATGGAGGCTTTGGGCGTTTTGTTGACCTTGCCCATGAACCCCTACCTTGAGGAGGAGCTCGACAAGCGCTGCAAGCTCTTCCGCCTGTGGGAGTCCCCGCCGGAGTCCCGCCGGGACTTCATCCGGTCCCACGCCCAGTCCATCCGGGCGATCGTCGGCGACGGCGCCGACGCCGACACTATTGACGCTCTGCCTAAGCTCGAGATCGTCGCCTTGTTCAGCGTGGGGGTGGACAAGGTCGACCTCGCCAAGTGCAAGGAGAAGGGGATTAGGGTTACCAACACACCCGACGTGTTGACGGACGACGTGGCGGATCTCGCAATCGGGCTAGCGATCGCCGTGATGAGGAGGATTTGTGATGCCGATAGCTATGTTAGGAGTGGGAGCTGGAAGACGAAAGGGGGTTACAAGCTCACCACCAAGGTCTGATTTTTTTTTTTCTTTTTCATTTTTTCGTTCTTTTGTTTGTTACTGTTTCTTTGCGTTGTTAGATTACAGTATTGTTATCATGGAAAGATTTAGGCTAAATTTCACAAACGGGTATTGAAGGTTCACCATAATCCGAAACATGGTAAATGATTTTCCAAATTTCACAGAGGTTTTCAGTTACAAAACGGAGGTACAGCAGACCTAGAATGGATTCAAGTTTAACTCACATGTGTACAATTGAAAAGGTTGATCTTGGTGTAAATTGGATAGCCAAGACTTGACGAAATGTCCTGAGTGTCTTGAGTTGTAACAGGGTTTAAGGGTTGCAAGCAGGTGAGAATTCTATCGATAAAGATTCCTATGGTATGGTAGAAAGGGTAATGGAGTTACACGTCTAGATCAAGGGGAGGTGATAATCATTAAGGGAGTGATATGTTTTTATCAATGGAGAAACTTTTTCTAACCTGTATTAGGTTGAGTGTGATTAGCATTTACTCTTGAAAACTTGTATTGTGACTAGCGTTCACAAATTTCTCTGTTTAACAATCCTGCATGCCTTGATTCAATGATGTTGGGGTTAGTGCTTGTGCACTTCTTAAAACCCCTGATGATAGGTATTGTGAAAGGTGTGAATGGTCCCATAACTTCTATCTTTATATGATGATTCTACTAGAATCTTCGGCATATGTTGTGCAAATAAAACAATCATTTCTTAGTTTTTTTATGACGTGGATGGTGGAGGCCGCCCTTTGAAATGCTATTATGTGCACATGTTGGTCTCCGAGTAGTCATATAATTGTCTTTATTTGGAGTACAGTTGGTATTAGCCTTAAAATTTTATCCAAATCATAAATCATGATAGGTTTGACTAAGATTGTATTGAAATTGGATTGCCCTAAGGCCCCTACTTGTAATTTATTGATGGTGAAAAACACTTTAAAACTGTTGAGATTTAGTCTTAGACTGACCATAGCATGAACATCTTTTTACTTCTGGGAACAATTGATAACTTTGTGTGAGCTCTCAATCAAAAAAATTGTTACGCCTCTCTTTTAAAAACAATAAAAACAAAGATAAGATTTGGCAATATTTTGATGGCATCAGATTCCATTGGCCAAAGTAACTATTTGCTGTACAAAATGTCGGATTCTGAAATGCCCATCTCTCTTTATCCCTATCCTCCCAAATATTTATTTAGATGGTGTTATTCGTTTGGAAATTATGACTATTTGTCTTAATTTGATGTTTTCTAAACTTGGACCAGAATTCGAACTGTTTGGTTATTATCACTAGGATAACAAAATAACATGTACTTAAACATCAACAAATTTGTGATATGAGACTTTCATTTTTTTATTTTTTTGAAGTGTAGAATATGCAATAATATTATTCTAAAATGTTAATTAATGTACTTGCTTCTAGTTATAAGTTCTAATTAATAATGTTAAATGATATTATCTTATATATAATATTAAATAGTTATAATTTTTAAGTAATTCATTTATTAATTTAATTAATAATAAAGTAATTTTTTGAACTTTTGATATGTAGAACTATTTACTATCATATCTTTAAAATCTATATCTGCACTACTTATAGAAGCACCCATTGGAAATAATTAGCCAGTCGGTTTTGTCCAAACTGGAATAAAAAATCTTTTCCCTTTTTAACTTTAGAAACATAAAAAGATAATATAGATAATAAAGTAATCTAAAGGTCGTTCTTCTCTATATTTATATATCCAAATTTCTAATTGTTTGACCTTATCCGTATTTAAATTTAAACAAAAAGTTGGTTATCTTGTATATATTTTTTAAGAATTTATTTTTTTAATCCATTTTTGAATCTGGGTATACAAATAATTATTGCAATATAAATAAGAGATTTAAATTTTATATACTTTGCATATGTTATTGGCTAAAACCGTACATTGAAATAAATTGGTATAATATGCATGCACAATTATAAAAAAATATCTTCATTTTAAATAAGAATTTGTAATAAGTATCTAATTTCACTAGAAATATATTTTACTTTTCTTTCTCTTAAGATAAAATATATATGACATTTTAGTCTAAAAAAATATTAGTTTAAATCTTATTAAAAATTTAGATAAATATATTGTATTATTTTAATAAGATGCATTATTGCTTTTTAACATAAGTTATGTTATTTAGTAAGCACATGGATAGATAATTTGGCATCAAAGTATTTATTATATTTAATTCTTTTTTCTATTTAATTGGTAAAGTGCTTTCATATCTAAATTCATATAACAATAGATTTAACCTAAAACTTTGAACATGATTTATTTCTTTTTTCAAACTAACTTGCTTCATTTTTTTTTTTTTTGGGTTATTTATATAACTATCAATACATAGTTTCTTACTTTTATACATTTCTCTTTGATGCACCATGAAATACCTAACATATTCATTAATATAATCTAGTTGTTCTAGTTTGTGGTCTAAGGTATACAATTTATTTTTAAAAATATTTGTAATTACTTAATAATCATGATACATACGTGTATATTAGTATTATTAATATTTTCTAGATGTGCATAGCACATTTGGTTAAACTAGTAAGTTAAGAAGAAAAAAACTATATTTTTTTAAGCTGGCACTAAATAATTAGAACTTCATTACTACTACTATTATTATTTTGCAGTATATAAATTTGTCATTTATTATTAATTAATAATTATATATAATACAGCGATATTATATATATTTCTTAATAAATAGTAACTTATTTTTTGCTGGTAGAAATTGATTAGTTGAGTGAGAGAGTTCAAAAGGGAGTATAATGTCTAGAATAAGAGTCTAAAGTTTTCTCTTGGACTAATTGTGGGGCATGAACTATCAAAAATGTACATATTGTAATTAAACTAGGATTTTAGAATTCAAGTTTGAATTATAGTCCACCAATAATACTAAATTTCAAAATTCAAGTCCGATTCTAAGACAATTAACGCTGTATTTCAAATCCAAATTCAAGTATGATACTAATGACACCAATATCTAGAGTCCAAGAAAAAAGTCTTACTCCTAGCAAGAAAGTCCAAATAAATAGCACTGCATTAGTATCTATTATGGAGGTAAGTCTGCATCTGCTCAACCATTTTTTAAGGGGATCTTTTCAGTTATGCTAGCAGCATTTTGATGAATGCATAGACCCCTCGATGTTGCAACGATATACCCTATGCTTACACTCCTGTAAAAGCAGTTAAAAATAAAAATAAAAATATTAAACCAAACTCTAAAAACTGTGTTTGGTCTTTACAGTAGTAGATAACAATTCGCACATTCTGGAGTAGGATGGACATGAGTGGCATGTCCAAGCATGGGGGGCATTATCTTACGTATCATAGGTTGTAAACAAAGGGACATGCAATTGCAACTATTTTGTAAAGCATTGTTGATATCGTAGCAAAAATTGCTGTTATCATGGGGGCAGGGGTTTTTGCTATTGCTTTAAACTCTTTCACAGGCCTCATTTACCTGGCAGTTGTAGGAAAGCCTGTAGAAATTAATCTACCAAGTCAGGCAGGCTTTTCAAAAGGGATCATGGCAATGAAGGCTGCTTCAAAAGTGAGAGTGCAGGACGCACCCGGATTACTTCCCTGGAGAGTTGAAACAACTGAAACTAATTTGATGATACACATTCAATTTTTTTGAATTAGACTAGGAATTTTCAAAGTATATTGTTAACAGTTCTGATATTTTCCTTGAGGACCTTGATGAAGGGCTGATGGAGTATAATGAAAATTTTCTAGGCCTCATTTTATGATTAGTGTTTGAGACTTTGGGAATTGAGCAGTGATGGTTTATGCAATGATATTTATATTGGGGGTGTAATTTAATATGACTTTTCAGTCATCTATTGTTGAGAGATGGGATGATTGAACAGTGGGTTTGTGCTTTGGGGTTTCATGGTTTATGTTAAAAGATGGTTCTTCCAATGAAATGAAAACGGAGGGAAAACGAGATAAGAGGATACAGTTGATGGTTGGAGAGAGATAGCACTTTCTTGATGGTATATGAGAGCTATAATCACTCGTGGGGAAAAGTACACTTCCTAATGACTTAATTCTACCAGTGACTTGACTGGGTTTCTACTTACCAATTTAGCAAGCTTGCACATGTATCATTTGATCGCTTACTATTTGATATACAAGACACTTATCATGATGTTCTTTCATGCAGTTTAGTGGTAAGACGGTGGGTATTGTTGGACTTGGAAGAATTGGTTCAGCTGTAGCTAAGAGAGCTACAGCATTTGGCTGCTCCATCAGTTATTACTCAAGATCGGAGAAGCCAAGTACAAATTACAAGTACTACACGGATATCGTAGACTTAGCAACCAACTGCGAGGTGCTTGTGGTAGCCTGCTCGTTGACTGAGGAGACCCGCCACATCATTAACCGTAAGGTCATTGATGCATTAGGCCCAAATGGTGTACTGATAAACATTGGGCGCGGCCAACATATTGACGAGCCCGAGCTTGTGTTAGCATTGCTTGAGGGTCGGCTTGGAGGGGCTGGTCTTGATGTATTTGAGCACGAGCCACTGATTCCTGAGGAACTGTTTGGGTTGGACAATGTGGTTTTGCAACCCCATGTCGGTAGTGATACTTGGGTGACTTGCAAGGCAATGGCTGACCTCGTTCTAGGGAACTTAGAGGCCCATGTGCTAAATAAGCCATTACTAACTCCGGTGATTTGATTGAGCTTGCAGCCACTGTGATTTGGTTGTTTCATGTCACCAATAGTAATTGATCCATTTGAATGATTGATACTTTGTACTCCGACGAACTTCAGTGAATAAAATTTTGAGCAGTTTGTGGTAAAAGAAGTTTCCCCTCATAGAAGATCCTCTTTTCATGATGGTGACTGTTTTCTTTGAGGATAGATATACGCTTCGTACAAGTTGACTGCAAATGAGCCATATAGAATGTTGAGAATTTATGCCCTTAGTCTTTTACTTGTATACAGTCACATGTTTACAGAGACAAAGGGACAGATGTGTATGTACATGTATGTTGTATGTATGTATGCTATACATCTTCTGTGAGCTCCAATCTCACAAGGTAACTTTGAACATTGAAGTCTATGCATGACGAGGCTTAAGGTTTGGGAACAACCAACTTTTCCAAATTTCTAGTGATAGTTGGGCAATCACAATTCTTTAAAATTATTTACAAAACCATGGTCTTGGTACGCCACTACCGGTCTTGGGGAAACTTTAGCAATCGATGACTTTTTGCCCACTAGTAATACTCCTTGATCATCTATCCAACCAAAACACTTTTAGCCTCCATAGAGTAAGTTGTAAGTAATGTGTCAATACCATAATCCATGGAGGATCCGGGAATTAGATCTCATAGGTGAAAAAGGTGATTAAAAAATATATGAAATAATGATAAGGATTATATTTTCAAAATATTTATATATATATATATATATATATATATATATATATATATATATATATTATATAGTGTGTGTATAATGTAAATGAGCCATTTTATCACGTAAGTTGTGTGAGCTGCAGTACATTTCCACTATCTTTAATATTTAAAAAAAAATCTTTTGGATTATGATCTCATTCCCTAGGTTCACTAATACATAATTTCTTGGGTTTTAGTTTTAATTTAATCTTCCATCAAGTAGACAAAAATTTAACTATTTTTAGTGAGTACAACATTTTTTATCCACTTGATGAAAATGCTAATAAACTTCAAAACCCATGGAATTTAATCTTAAAGAAGCTAAGGAGGTAGAGATTACAATTCTATTTTTTTTTTTAATAGAATCATTATTTTTTGGTCGCTGACTTGTGAAACTTATCTGAGTGACTGTTCATATACAGTAATATCTATACATGTATATATGAAAAAAATTAGAAATGAGCCATCGACTCACGTAAGATACTTGAACTGTGGTCTATTTCCACTTTCTCTAATAAAAAACTTCTAAAAAATTTTGTTGGATTATGATGTCGATCTCCTAGTGTTCGCGCATATCAAATTTTTGGATTTTAATTTGATTTGGCCTTCCATCAGGTAGATACAAAATTTACGGTTTTAAGTGAATACAACATTTGTATCTACTTGATAAAAGAACAAATGACCTATAAATCCCATGAAATTTAATCCTAAAGTAGTGAAGGAGGTAGAGATGAGGATACAAAAAAGAATTTTAAAAAAACTAATGGATATAATTTTTTGGCTACTGACTCAAATAACTTACCTGAGCTGGCGGAATATATAAAATAATTCCATATATATATATATATATATTTATTATATATATATATATATATATATATATATATATATATATATATATATATATATATATATATATATATATATATATATATATATATATATATATAATAAACACACTCTACATTGATTATATACCATTTTCAATAGGATTGACAGCAAATAATGTTGGTAGCTTACAGTTTTTTTGGGGTATGAGGAAGATGCGGATGATCTAGACGTGACTAGAATTTTTTTTTTAATTTATAATTATAAGAAAATGAGCATGGAAATCAATTTATTTTCCAACATAACATTACACTTTGGTTAGCATTGAAATTTTTCATGCATTGACCTTATTGTGGAAGTTGTGATTGAGAGAGTAATTTGACATTGCCATAAAGAGATGCGTGAATAAAGGAAAGTTAATAAAGACCATGCTAATGTGGAGTCATTGCAAGTAGGGGTGGTTAGTGGGCATGACTCGACCAGCATATTAGATTAGATGTGACGTGCCGTAGGCACGCAGTTCTGGGCGGTGGCCTAAGTAGGATGTGCCTATGCCCGGCCGGGCCGGCCCGCCTGGTTTTTTATTGTTTTTTTTATTGTTTTTTCATCTTTGTTTTTCAATTTTGTTTAAATTTTGTTTTCCCTTAACTAAGGCATAAAATGATAAGTGATTAACACAAAAAAATAGGAAAAGAAAATGGAACTTTATTTTATTTAGTTTTGGCTAACTTTACAATTTAAATCCATAAAATTCTTTAGCTATCATACAAAATTCGAAGAGAGGAAAGAGGACTCTAACCGTCATTCTCAATTTATTTTTTATATTACTTGCTAGAGAATTATGAGTTCTAAATAAGTTACAAGTGAAAAAAAATGTGTAATACAAATGTATACAAAATACATGAAAACTGTAATACATGTGGAAGTCTTCATTTTCCAAACTATTTCTGGATTGTTTGCAAGCCCTTGAATCCTTGATTCCTATCTTCTGCATGCAACCAATCTTTTAAGCATACACACATCTCCAATGTACTTGCCGTTATAGAGCTCCTCCACTCTGTTAGCATTCTATCCTCTGTACTAAAGCAGACTCCGATACTACTGTGGATACTAGAGGTGTTAGTATATCACGGGTCATATTGGAAAGTATGGAATATATATTTTTCTGTGATTTCCACCGGCCCAAAATATTAAAAGATTCATACATTTCCTGCAAATTAGTCTCCACAAAGGCACGGTCAAGATAATAATGCAGTTCATGAAATAAAGTGTTGTTTGGATTTCATTAGTTGGTTGTTTTTACCGTACATGTCTTCGTATGTTGAGTACATAATATCCAAATATGCTTTAATATCGGCTTGAATATTACTTTCGTAACTCATATTTTTCTGGAATTCTGTTATTAAATATTCCATTCCATCTAGTTTAGTGAGTGGATTTATCGCGGTGCCAAAATAACATAAATAAGGGAAATTTTGAAAATATTTGTTAAATTTTGCTTCCATTGGTGCTACAATATTTTCAAGAACGGGATCATATCTATTTTATGCAAAAACCCTATTAATTTCAGTTAAATAACATAGTGCAAAATGTATAGTTGTATAGTATGTTCCAGAAAGTGCTCTAGTTGCACCTTCGAACGTATGTAAGAAATCTTTGATGCTTTTTAATTGTTCCCATTCATAGCTTCCATTGCACACGTGGGCAATTCCATTTCAGCAAGTAGTTGTTTTATATTGCAAAGGCTCATGCAACATCTTAAATGTAGAGTTTCACCATGTTCTTACATCTTGAGGTAATATTCTTGGTTTAATTTTAAAATTTTGACAAATTTGTTTGAAATGTGTGAGGAAATTCAAATTTTCTAAATCCTATTATTCTTTTTTGAATGCACCAATCATCATCTATGTAATGGAATGTTACATATAGATAATAATTGCCATTCAATCCTTCCCAAAAATTGAAAGTAATAGCAACTCTATAAATCATAAAAGTAAAAAAATTGCAATTAAAGTTTGTCTCCTATCTTGATATATTTTGGCAAGGACTTGCATGTGGTTCTAAGGACTTTTTTAAATTTGGAGTTATCGTGTCGTTCTAATAATTTTTTCAAAAATTGGGTCTTCGGCATAGAGAATGGTTGTTTGGCTTGTACTATGTATATAACTAAGTGTTCTCTACAAAGCACGGATTGTATTTAAAAGTGCCTAAGCTACCATCGAATGTGTTTAGTTGTGTTTGTTGTAGTTCATTAGGTGGGTGTGTTTTCTCAAAATGCCTCTTACACTTCCTTTAGGAAAAGAATATGGTCTGTAGCAATGTTTACATCTTGCTTTGCTTACACCATCCTCCATAAATTTTTCAAAGTGATTCCAAATATCGAATTTGGAAATCCTAGAGGAGGTGGCTGCATCATGAGAAAGATCGGGAAGTGTAGTGGGTTTTATTAGGAACATTAGATGAAGGTATGTTATCTTGTGATTGTGATGCATGCTCGTATACTTGTGGTTGTGACAATGAAAATGGAACTTGTGGTGTATTGGCGGGTGGTTGATGCAAAAAATGATATCCATCCGAAGTTAAAAAGGAGAAAAACTGCCGACAGCTTGAGAAGAAGCATCGGAGGTGTAGGGATCCATTGTCAAAAATCTCAAAAAAAATTGAATAAAATATTGCAAAAAAATAACCGTGTACCTTAACGCTGCAAGCCAAGTATAGAGCTTGAGAGAGGGAGGGAGGGTGGGAGCTTGATCTTGCTAGACTTGATTCTTGGATTGAAGATGAGATAAGGGAGGGAACTTGAGCTTTTGCTTCTTCTAACTTGGAGAGCTTAAGGATGCTTGGAGAATGGAGAGCTTGAACTTGAAGATGAGTGCTTGAGCCTTGAGAGAGTAGTAGAGTTTTATTATTGTTGTTGTGTAAGAAATTTTTGTAGAGAGTTAGAGAGATGAGAGTTGTTTGTGAGAATAAATGAAATTGAATCGGAAGGGAAGGTATTTATAGGGAGAGATGAGAGTTTTGCCAAAAAAAATTTGCAAAAAACCCCAATGGCTATTTTGACCATTGGGGGAGAGTTTTCCAATTTTTTGCATAAACCCCCCAAACAGCTAGTTTACGGCCTTTTTTGAAAAGCGGAGGGCTGAAACCCCCCTTTCGCATTTAACATGCAACGGTCATGTCTAGTACGTCGTGCTGGCTTGGGCCAACAAGCCCGAAGCTATCCAAGCCATGTCTGTGTGCCGGGCCCGGTCCGGTCGCCACCCCTAATTGTAGGTTTCATCCTTGGCTTCAAGGCATTGTTAGGCCCAATGAGCCAAATATGATACCTTCGTGAAACAAGTAAATAATAAATATTTTTCCTTAAAAAATCCCTATAGATTGTAGAAAATTAGAAATCAATATGAGTTGGAACCATATAATTATATCCATATTGAAGCAAAATCCCTATGAGCTGAGACAAGTAAATCCTATATAATTTTCCTCGAAAAAAGAAATCCCTATAGATTGTAGAACATTGAAATCAATATGAATTGAAATCATATAATTTTATCCATATTGAAACAAAATATTCTTTCATCAGCGTACCGGGGAGGTAATGCCAAGATATATGACAATTTGATATTGCCATATTCTCTTGCAAGTATGCAGCAGCAGAATTTTTAATATAGGGTATCTAGAACTTGGTTTCAGGTAGAGTATACCCCCAAGCTGTTAATTCCAGAGTGATTATTATCTCATTCTTTAAATGGCGCTGACAGGCTTAGGTTCTGTGGTTAGATTGGAGTTGGCATGAAAATGATCGTTGATGTCTAAAGTTTTATTAGCCCTTATTCACAGTTTCAGTGTTAATCTAATTCAACCTTGAGGTACTACAAGAAGCTTACCTTCTTACCTTTTTCCTCTTTTTCCAACTACCCGACCTATTAGAGACTAATAGTGAATACAATTAATGGTTGTCTGCTTTTTACTTTTGCATCAAGCACCACAATTTATGCAGTGCATGGTTTTAGGAATAATAAATAAGATTCAGTTTTGATTGATGGTCTAGACTCCCCTTGTTTTAAAGCAGTAAATGGCTTAGAAGTATAATAATAATGATACGAGTGTATAGTGGAGACGAGACCCTTGGAACCAAGAAATGATTCAGACTGAATAAGACTAATCCTCAAATTGTTGAACCTTCTTCCGTTCTCTAGATAGTTAAATTGTCCAAAATATTAAAGCCCATTCATCCTTTTGTTGGATAGCATCAAATTCCTTTTTGTTATTTGTCCTTTTTCACAACAGATACAATTGGGTCTGTTGTCAAACCTACAATTTTTTGTACAGATACTTGTAGAGCTTATCTTGATGTTTGCTTTATACCTTTCTTCATGTTACAGTATACTAGTTTGTCTTAGGCTCTTGTCACATTGACTGGTTTTATGTTTCTTTCTCAAGAAAAGTTTCGAGCATGGATTGTGCCTGAGGCTTTTCTCTTATTACGTCTAGGATTTCCCTCTGAGGTTTGGTTTGTTAGGTTTTCTCTTTTGGGATTAAGGGGCATGAGCAGACAGTATAGGAAATTTCCTATACCCACCCTCAAAAACAATAGGTGGACCATCTAAAGAGATGATCCACACATTTCATTTCGATTTACATCTCTTCAGGAGGTTAAGGACCAAAAGTAATGGGGTTTAGATGGGTTTTTTGATTGTCCACCCAATGGAGAGAAAAATTAATAGTTTTTAGTGAAAACATTATTTTATATCCACTTGAAAGGTGGCTAAATCAAAACCAAAAGTCATGATATTGGGTATGAGCGAACCGGGTCCAGATAATAATCATAAAGGAAATTGAAAAAAAAAAAAATTGGGATAGTGGAGTTTTTGGGAAGCTGTTATAGGAAATTTCCTGAATGGACTGCTCATTCTCCTTATTTTCTTTTCAATATTATGAAATTGTAACCGGACTCTTATTTTATTTAGTTTTCCTATGATTTTTCTCTCGGCAAATTCTAGAATTACATGCATCTTTTAGTTATTTAGATGTGATCTTTGTCATGTGCAACGTAGACCTACAAATGCACCAGTTCGATGAGGGGAGCTTATTAATGTAGGATAAGTTAAAAGAGCGAAGGGAATACCGAAGAAAACATAGATGGAGGTGATATGAAGAGATGGATTCTAGAGTTTTAAATAAGGAGATATTACTTGATAGGAATGAATGGAGAAGGATTATCAACGTGATCGATCCAGCGTGATTCTCTTTTGGTTAATGTAGCCTACCCCAAATACTTGGGATAAAAGGCTTAGTTGCTGCTGCTGCTGTTGTAGATGTGATCTTTAATATAGTTTATTACGATCTATCAGCAAAAATAGTAAATAAAAAAGAAAGCTTACTATGATCATTTTCGATGGCATGAACTTAAGGCATTGTATGAGTTCTGTATCTTGGAAAGCTCTCTCTCTCTCTCTCTCTCTCTCTCTCTCTCTCTCTCTCTCTCTCTCTCGCGCGCGCGCGCGTCTCATGTCTAGTGCAGTGTTTTATGATCCGTAAGCTAAATTCTGATGGTCTGTTCAGCAAGGTAAGGTTCCAAAAAGTAACCCGTGGTAGCTTTTTTTTTAAGGGTAATTTCAGACTGGTCTTCTTGTGAAACATGACTTTGTGTGCAGAGAAATGCAAGATGGTTCAAATAGGAACCCCCAGACTAGGTAATGCTGATGATGAGATGGTCATAGAGAAGCTTATGGTATAACTGAATATAGATAAACTGAAACACAAGGTTCTTGCAGCCGTAACATTGAACAAGTTGACATAGATAGTGAGAAAGTTAGAAAACATAAGAAGATCATTTCCCGTAAATGGTTAGTTGCTGGCAATTTCATCCGCTGATGTATGCAAAGTTCATATGGCAGTCAATATTTGCTGTCAAATTCTCAGTCTTCTCCCATTTAGTATGTCATTTTTGTGTCTCTCTTGGAAAATAAACAAACCTGCAGGGCCAGGGTAGTTGATCCAATAAGAAACATTCTACAAAAGCCTTTCATCCTTTGTTTCTATTCTTTAATTCAATCTGAACTGACTTATCTTAGATGCAATCTCAGTAGGGCTTCATACTGGAAGCCTAGGACAATTGTGCAACTGAGAAACGATCATTCAAGGTTCCCTTGATCTAGAAACTCAATTGAAGATGAAGCAAGCGAAATTTGTTGATGAGTTACTCTTGTGGTAGACCATTAGCCAATTAGTGTAATTTAACCATTTATTGCTATCTCTATAATGTTCCAAGTTTTTCTTTTTGCTTTTTCAAACTTTGATTCTTTTCACAATTCAGTTAGTCTGTTCGGTTATTTTAGAGTGCATTGCTTTTGAAAGAAATCGAAGTTTATCTATGGGAAACTGGTGAATAATGGATCTGAACTATGGAAGATGGTTACAAAGGAGATTATCGTCTATTCCATTATCCTCCTGTATAACAAGCTTCAGCAGTTCAGTTTAGACAATGATCTCCTTTGTATAAATGTCTGCTACATTCAAGAATTAATGCTCTAAGACATGTTGAAAATAACGCGTTATGAAACCCGTTATATTGCTTTACGTAACCTAACGGAATCCCATTGCTACGTAACAACCGGAAATAACTCAGTACACCATAACAGTATGTTTTTTATATTATTTTACGTTATATTACGTAACGTTATGTTAAATTATGTTATGTTACGCTATTTACAATTATTTTTTTAGTAATTTCTATATTCTCATTGATTATTATTTTGATTATTAGCGAGTTGTTGTAATTTTCTTACATGATTAGTTGTTGGTTTGTTTGATTGCTTGTGGAATTGCTAATTTGTTAATTTGCGTTCGCTTATTGTAATTCCTTTTCGGTTGCTAACATATCTTATTTGTTGATTCTATTGAATTTTTAACTGAATTGAGATCAACAATTACAAATAAGAGAAATTGAACGTTATAAGATATAAATTACAACAATGATAATAACTGGAATTGAAATAAATAATTAGAATGTTGTTTTCTTATTTCAATGATGACTGGAATTACAGTTGCAGGTTTAATATAATTTGTGAAGATAAATGTAAAAATTATTGTATTATGTATTACACAATGATTTTATATTCTTTTCATAGATATTTTTAAATTTATTTTTCAATTTATAAACATTATTTTATATAGTTTTATAATTATTTTTATTAAATAAATAAGAAATTGCATAACCTACGTTATGCGTTACGCTATGTGTAACGTTATCGCTATTTTAAACATTGTCTAGGACTTCATTTTGAAGATGGTGTATAAATGGCCTTTGATGGTTCTGTTAGTATCAGGATTTGAAAGAACCAAGTTATATCTGCGGTTAGTAAAGTTGAAAATTTGTTGCTGGGTAGCAACAAAAATTCATTCTTGAGGATTTTCTTTCCACATGAATAGTTTAAAGCAAGGTTTCGAATATCCACCGATATTGAAATACGTCACAGATATTATTATCGGATTGAGGCATCTTATATGCGATACGCCATATAATATTAATCTGATACACCTAAAATTGTCGATTCTAATACATAAATCATCTGTTGATGCCAATACCGATCCAATATTTTTTCTTAGCTAGGATTCTATATGATTTTGCGGCAACATATAAGAAGAAAGAATTGTGGAATTTTTTTATGATGTAGTACCAGCTTGCACAAGGAATCTCCAAAAATCATGTAGGAAATCTGCATGCATCTTTAATTCACATATATAGAGCTCAAATTTCGTTTTTTTTTTTGGTTAATTACAGTTAGACCCTCTGTAGTATTGGGGTTGTGTAACTTAACACTCTGAAGTTTGAAACTCTCAAAAAACCCTTCTTGACTTAGTTATTTTCACTCTATTTTTTACTAAAGTGCATTCTTATCGCTCAAATTGATCGATCCGGCGTGATTCTTTTTTTGGTTCGTGTAGCCTATTCCAAATACTTGGGATAAAAGTCTTAGTTGTTGTTGCACTTTTTATACTCAAATTTCTATTTTACCCTCATTCTTCCTCCTTTTAACCAGCACTCTCTATCCCTCTCTCTCTCCCTCTCTATCCCTTTCTCTCAGTCACTCTCTCACTATCCCTCTCTCTCAGTCTGAGAGGGAGCGTAAGTGACTGAGAGAGGGATAGAAGGGGAGAGAAAGAGGAAGTGTGCTGGTTAAAGGGAAAGACGAGAGTAGAATAGGAATTTGAGAGATAAGAGTGCATTTTAATAAAAAAAGAGAGTGAAAATAACTAAGTCTAGGGAGTTTTTTGAGAGTTTCAAACTTCGTTAAGTTACACACTCCCAATACTACAGGGGTCTAACTGTAGTTAATTTTTTTTTTTTTTTTTTTCCTTTCTGCAGTTCAGTTCAGTGGTAAAACGGTGGGCGTAGCTGAAGGATTGGTGCAGCTGTTGCTAAGAGATCCCAAGCATTTGGCTGCCCCCATCAGGTACTACTCACGAACAAAAGCCAAACTAAACGTCCAAGTACCATTCAAATATTCTGGACATGGCAGCCAACTGTTTAACATTCTCGCGGTTGCTTGCTCATTGACTGAGGAGATGCGCCATATCATCAACCGCAAGGTCATTGACGCGCTGGGGCCAGAACGGCGTACTTATAGAACGAGCTGAGCTTGTAATAGCACTGGCTGTGGGCAGGCTTGGAGGTGCTATTTGGGCTCGACAATGTAGTATTGATACCCCATGTCGGGAGCAGCACCTGGGAGATGAACTTTGACTATACTCAGATGGTCATCTTCATTCAACTTGTCTATGTAAATCTTTTGTATGGATTATGAACTTTGACTTGTAGCGGAAACTATAAATCGTTCTGTGCCTTATATTTCTCAATGGTTATTGGAGCTCTACTATCAAGGCCTTAATATTGGAGTACCATTCAATTTGAGGGTTCTCTTTTGTTGCGTGTTTGATGCTATACTCCGTTCCACTGCGATGGCCGGTTTCACATAAAATTTTGAATTAATTACAGTTAGACTTCTTATAGTATTGAAAGTGTGTAATTTAACACTCCTGAAATTTGAAACTCTCAAAAAATCTTTTGGACTTAATTATTTTCACTCTATTTCTTTTTACTAAAGTGCGCTCTTATCCCTCAAATTCCTATTCTACCTTCATCCCTTTCTCGGTCACTCTCTCTCTATCTCTCGCTCTCAGGAGTATACTTTAATAAAAAAAGAGAGTGAAAATAACTAAGTTTCAGGGGTTCCTATAATACTACAGAGAGTCTGACTGTAATTAATCCTAAAATTTTTTACATATCAGTCCTTTACATCTTTAAAAATTAGATTTTAGTTTCTAAAATTTTCATATTTTGATTTTACTCCTCCAAATCCTTTTGAGTTACTTTACTTTAGTATCCTAGGTAATTTTTAGTTCGAATTTTTCATTATATCCCTTGAAGAGAGGGAAATATTAACTTTTCTTGTCCTTCTCTCTTCCTCTTCTTATTAGATTCTCCTCTCCATTGGATATAGAATTAAGGAAAAAACAAAGAAAGAAGGAAGAGATAGATTAACTGGGAGGGAAGAAAGAGAGGAAAATAATGGAGAGGAGAACCTGATAAGAAGAGGAAGAGAGAAGGAAAAGGGAAGGGACGGAAATAACTGTTATTTTCCTCCCTTTCAGGGGTATAATAGAAAATTCGAACGAACTAAATTGAAGTAATTTAAAAGATTTGGAGTACTAAAATCAAAATATGAAGAGTTTAGAAACTAAAATTTAATTTTTAAAGATGTAAGGGACCGATATGTAAAAACCCCAACTTTTTAATGAGCATCAAAGCTAATCCCTTATTTTGCTGGGTGAATTGCTGAATCTAAGTCAATATATTTTTTCGGTTTTACAATTAAACAAAGAATATTTCTTTATTATGTCCGAGGTATTCATAACAACACTGGTGTTTTTTTTTTTAATGCTTGAAGAATAAATCAATATGTAATAAAATTGAACTTTTTGGGTAGGACATCTTTCTTCTAGCTGTTGCTTCCGGTGGGTGTGCTTCACTTTTCTGCTAATTTTATTTAGGAAATTCTAAAAACTCCAAACAATTTCTAAATACTCTGACCGAAAATCTCAATTTTATTACAAGATTGTCGGTATAATTTATTAACGAATTTATTCTCTTCTTCAATTATAATTTAAGTTTACTTTTTTCTTTTTCTTTCTGTTTCTTTCTTAGTCTCTCTTACTTTTTTTTTCTTTTTCTTTTTGTTTCTTTCTTAGTCTCTCTTATATTATAACTCAAATAATTCTCAAAACTCTAAAATTAAAAAATATACAAACCCCAATAATTCTCAATACTCCATAGTAAAAAGAATTCAATCCCTAACAATTCTTATTGCTCCAAATATATTAAGAATTCAAACCCTAATAATTCTAAATAATCCAAAAAAAAACAAAGAATTGAAATCTTAATAATTCTCAACACTCCAAAATACAAAGGATTCAAATTTTAATAATTCTCGATAAACAAAAATAAAATGAATTTAAAAATTAAAGTGGAAGTAGTTAAAAATTTTACCATTTTAGGAGTGTTTTGAGAGAGAGAGAGCAGTCGGAACCTCGGAAGCAGGCTGACGCTGGAGTTCGATCAAGACAACAATGGAGGAAGGAGAGAGGAAAAAATAAAGGAAAAAAAAATACAAAATAAGGATAAAGTTCTTATTTATATTGGAAGAAGTTCTTGATTTTTAACTTTACAAGGGATGTACTTGGAATTTGGGATATTTAGAAAATTAGTGGGTATAGTTAGGATTTCCCTATATTTACTTACCATTGAGCCAGGTGTCAATAATACCATATTTATATTACTCAGAGAAAAATGGAGTCTTTTTTTTTTTTGAAAAATCTTAACTTGAAACCATTTTCCTCGGCCTTGTAACCAACGGATGCCCATCTTGTTAGCTAGCAGCTCACATTTTCCACATGGGAAATTCTAAATGCCCACACTTGATCAGTTGACCTAGTGAGCACCATCTAAGTTCTTAAAAAAAATGCATTTTTCTTAGTGAGCACCATCTATATTTCCATTTTAACTTATTTCTTCTCTCATAACTGTCTTTCTCTCCAAATTTCTCTTTGTAGTGAGCATCAACGCTAATTAATCACATTCTTCCCTCGCTAGTCACCTGGTCGCCTCGAACCCTTCCGTTATTCCGCCCGTAGGTTCCCCTAACCATAGGAGAAAAATGTTTTCTGATATGTAAGAAAATGGTGAAAGTCATTTTTGTCAAAAAAATAAATGATAAACTTATAAATATTTTAAAGTTAGACCATGATGCTCACTAAGTCAAATGTGGTGCACATATAGAATTTTCCTTTCCACATCTCTCTCCTCTTCTCTATTTCTTTATGACGTTTCTATTTTTCAGCTGCTTTTCAAAACGGAGAACGCTACTTTAAATAAAACTAGACAACCCAACTATTGCAGGATCTTGGAATAACCGTAATTACTATCATATTCAGATGAATAAGAACATGTCTGAGCTGTAAAGATTTCATTTAGATAAAAGAGTTAATTATATAAAATGATATACTACTCTGAATATGAACATGAAAGAATCAAAAAAGGAAAGTAATGCCCATACAAAATGAAATATAGACAAAATATACAAATATTTTTTCGAAGATACTTCAACGTTTATTATTATTCGGTTTGTTCAATGAAGTATAAGGTCGTCAGTTAGGACTAGTTTCTTTTTTTTGCCTTCCAAACCTTGGTCCGGAACTTAGAAGATTAAACTCCGCAAGTAATATTTAAAGGAAAGGAAATAATGTACTATCATAGTATATAAGTATCAGTGTATATGGACATGCTCATGTTAGTGTTGGTCGTTAACATATAAATTTGGCATGTAAGCACGCATAAATAAATAAATAAACAAGTATGATGAAACAATTATTTTATGTGTCTTGAACATGTATTCTATTGGTCTCAGTTATCGTCCAAGTTAGTTATAAAAACTGTATTAATGGATAAAATAACGCTATTCTCCATTGTCGTATAAGTGCCCATACATATCCGGATCCCGGCCTCAATCGTAATGGTACAACAATCAATTGGTACTATCAATCAGTCGGTGATCCAGTATCACCTAGGCTACTGCAGTAAAAGATCTCAACACTAATATTGCAATAATATTTATACGACATGACTTTTCTCCATCATACACCTTCTCCCTATCCCGAGTGCATAATACGTGATACACATGACTTATAATGACATCATGACATGATTCGTTCATTCACATATACATGTTCATTTCTATCATCCATGATATCATTAACAATTCATTATTGGATTATGTATATGGAATATTGTTATATTATATTCCCATGTCATGTCACTATATTCACTATCATGTCCATCATGTATCATTTATATTACTATAATATGTCATTCACAAACGAGTATTGTATACCATGCTACATAATTGAGATTTAATGAAATAATTTAGTTTATCAACCTATAAATTCTTATTTAATTAGAAATAAAGACAACACACAATAAAAAGTAATAATAACAATAAATTTAGATAAAGTCATATATCTCCCACTTTCTTCACTGTAATTGCAAAATACATATAAAGCAGACATGTTCTCTCATGAAATTATTTACATATATTTAGAGGCTCACATCATTCACAAATAAAATTATTTTATTTAATTTATTAGAAAAAACATTTGAAAAGTTTAAACGAAGACATCGTAATACATGAATTGTACACTATCAATGTTATATATAATGTATGGTGGTAATATATGGTGCTACATGAATTGTGCACTATCAGTAGAGAATTGCAGCTATGTTATTATAAACCATATAAACTATATTATTAGAAACTATATATTTCATGTTTCAAAGTAATTAGAACGCAGCACATAACTTTTTTTTTTATTGTATAAAGAAAGACATCAGGTTCATTATACACTTATTTAGCTATGTTCAAATAGTTTAAAAATCTGGTTCAGTTCATAATGTCAATTAATAGTTCAAAACATGAGGCAAGCATATTCACAAAATAATAGTCCAAAATATAAGCCAAGAATATTCATAAAATAAATTAAATTATGTACTCAAAATATAAATTAAATAAATTTACCAAAAAAAAACAAAAACATAGAATAGCTATGTTACTTGCCTCGAATTCCTTTTCACATTATTCGATTTCTTTAATTTCCTCTTATTTTTCTTTCTCTTCTTCCCCCCCCGAAAAAAAACAATTTCATGAATTTTCTCCTGAGCTTTGCTGCGTAGAGAAAGATGAGGAAGAAAATGTAAATGGGTTTAAATGAAGTGGAGGAGAATTTATTTGTGAGTGGTAAAATTGTAATTTCGTGAAACATTTTTTATTAAGCTTTATTTCTCTTTACGCCACATCATCCCACTCAATATTACTCTATTTCTCCTCTCAATATTACTCTATTTCTCCTCTCGACAGCACAGGACCAACCTATGTGTCTTTAGAATTTTATTTAAAAATGATGTGTATAATTTTTTTTTATTTATTTAATATTTTATTATTTATAACTCTGATAAACGTTTTTCAAATACGTCCAAATTAATACACAATGCTCAACGAGAGACTCTAAAAAATTATCCGTTTGTCATTTCGATATCGGAAATTAGAGAAATAAAATTATGAATTAATTAGAAGAATATTTTAATATTTTAAAATTAGTAAAATTTGGAAATATTTTTCGAACTTTCAGGAAAAAATTTTAAAAATAATAAATATTAGAAAACCAATAACCGCGAAAACCGAATACTATTTGGAGTTATAGATTTAAAGTTACGTTCATCGAAAGTTATTTCGGTATTCAACTTGGCCTGCGATAACTCTAATTGGCGTGATCAGATTCAAAAAACAAATATAGATAACATGAATTTTGGGATATTATATCTTACCTACCTAATAAATAAAATTTATTCTCGAAATTCTAAATTAAGAGACATAATAACATATACAGGTACATATGGATATAGAAATGATTTAAATTAACATGTATGATAATGATACGGATACTTCGTCCTAATATCAATTACACTCTCTTAGTGATTGTGCATCCTACAAAATAAAAACTAATTGTATTATTTTGTTCTTCAAGACTTTCTTCTGTCGGCCAACGATTACTATATTTTTCTTTTCGTATTTTTAGGTCCTATTTCAAATCTACTTCTAATAGATCTACTACTCTATACTTTTTATCTAAACACTTTTTTAACTGTGATACATGAAATATATCATGAACTGCTTTCATCTCTAATAGGAATGATAATATATAGATAAGAGTTCCAATTCTTTTTCAAAATTTTATTTCAGATTGAGAAATGCAAAAACAAGATAGAGTTTAATAAAGAATAATTGTTACCAATTTGGGCTACCATTCTATCTGATTAATATATGCAATTGGTAAGATACAAGTTATAAATATTTTCGTTGAGTTTACTCCTAAAGTCCTAATATATTAGTTGTAATAGACTTTAGAAGAGAAAATAAATCTCAACTATTATAATGCCAATGTTACAAAACTATGAATGGTAGAGATATATGATCAAAAATGAATTCATGACTGATTACAAAATTCAATCATACAAAAAAGATCTTAATGAGTGACTACAATTGTCGATGCCAGATAATATATCTCTACAATTGCCTCGTCGACTCAATTAGACTTGTGATATATAGAATTTTCAAGACAAGAACTATATTAGGATAAAGTTTATAAGGAAGATACGAAATATCATCTGATAAAAGTAATGGAGACAATTATTTGAAATGATAAAGCCAAATTTGAGTAATTAGATATAATATCATATTCTGGTTTGATGAAATTTATCTTCTTCTAATATAGTTCATTATTAACTTCTTACTTTCTAACCTGGCTAATTCTACAAAATTTTAGCTTTCTATGATTTTGTTATATCTCTTACATTCACTTTTACTTAGATTGTTTCTTATTTTCTATTCTATTTATCTAGTAAACCTCGCCAACTATGTTTATTTTACCAAGTTTATCGATTTTGATTATTGTAATTTATCAATATTTTTGACTTAATCTTTCTTTTTCCTTGGAAAAGTGCAAACTCAAAGTCATATATCTTATATTTAATCTCCATAATTTCCTTTTAAAAAATTTCCAACCATGACGTCCATCCTTTTTTTTCTTAGAAAACTTAAGGATTATATCCAAATTCAATCACTCTTCCATTTTATGTCAACACATCCGAATCCTTGATTTGAAGTATCATTATAAACTTTCATTTCTCCAGAGTTGTCTGGAAATGTGGGATACAAGTGTCATTGTTAGCCTCCATTTTATTTCTTCAAATGCCTTGTCACACTTCTCCGCTAGAAGATTGGATCGACATCTAAGCTAAGGGACAATATTGATAGAAGATTTGATCGACATCGTTCTGCGACGAACCAGATATGTGTCAGTAAAAGAAATTTCAAACAAATATGATACGGTATGATAGGCACAATACTAGATCAAGTAAATAATAAGGAAATAAGGAACAATTAGTAAGAATAAGTCACAGACATATTCTTATGTGGTAATAGTTATACGGTCTTTCATATAAAGCTAAGCTCTGATACTACTCTGTAATGCCTTCGTTTTTCAGCTGCTTTTCAAAATAAAGGACACTACTTAAAATAATACTAGATAACCCAACAGTTATAGAATCTTGGAATAACCGTAGGTACTGTCATATTCAGATGAATAAGTAACTTGTTTAAACTGTAAATATTTTATTTATATAAAGAATTAATTATATAAAATGACGCAATATTCTGAATATAAATATAAAAGAATCTAAAGAGGAAAGCAGTTCATATATATCTATGTATGTGTGTGTCCATATATATATATATATATGAGTAAACGGTAAATCCACTGATAGTGAAGGGAGTTCACCGCCACTTAGGTAGCCCAATAAAATTATTACACGTAGCGTCACTGAAAGGGCGGTTAAGGAAATTCTTTTATTTGTTATCTTAAATAGCGTCACGTGTAATAATTTTATTGAGTCACCTAAGCCACGATGAAGGAACTCCCTTTCTCGTCGGTGGATTTCGCATTTTCTTTATATATATATATATATATATAAGCTATTAGTTCAGATAAATTACGTGAGCTAGCATTAAGAAGTTAGTAATTCTATTTTTTAAAATACTTTTTGAAACCATGATCTTTACCTCCTTACCTTTATTAGGATTAAATTTAATATATTTGGAAGTTCATCTGGCTTTTCAACAAGTGGATACCTAAAATTTTTAATTTTACTTGATGGATAATTAAATTAAAGCTAAAATCTAAAAATTAGATATGAGTGAATTCTAAGAGGTCGAAATCATAATCTAATTTAAAATATTAAAAGAATTTATTTGGATATACTGAAAATAGACTGCAGCTCAAATAACTTAGTTGTTGTCAGCTTATTTCTATTATTCTCTTAATACGTATGTTTGTATATTATAATTTGTATATTATAATTTATAAATAAATCGACCAATTCGATACAATTTAAGGTTTCAAAATTTGTAGGATTGAATTATTTCGATTCAGTTTAATTTTTCTTATTCGGCTCAATTTCGATCGGTTTGTGCGGCAACACTAGGAGAGATAAAGTGAGAAATGCTGATATTCGTGTTAAGATAGATGTAGTTTTCATCGATGAGAAGATGCGAGAAAATCGCTTACGATGGTTTGGTCATGTGCAACGTAGACCTACAAGTGCACCAGTTCGAAGAGGGGAGTTTATCAATATATGATAAGTTAAAAGAACGAAGAAAAGACCGAAAAAAATATGGATGGAGGTGATACGCAAAGATATGAAATTTAGAAGTTTAAATAAGGAGATATTAGTTGATAGAAATGAATGGAGAAAAAATATCAAATAATCAATCTGAGGTGATTTTTTTTTTTATTTATGTAGTTTACCCCCTCCCCCCACCCCCAAATGGTAAAAGGCTTAGTTAGTTGTTGTTGTTATTGTCTTGGCTCAATTTCTATACTATAGGTTATTTTGATTTTTAACTGACTTCTGCTCTCCGGTGCCATCCAGTCAAGGGTCAAGTCCTGAGAGAAAGACTGACCAATGGAGTGGATCTGTTTCTTTGATAAAATATTCTCGATGTTGAAGAGAGGGAAGACAGCGTCCTTTGGAAGTCACCTCTCGCAGCAGTGAGTTGGAGGCGCTTTCTTGTCCCATGACCGTCAGCTCCCCGTGAAGAAATCCTTTAGTTTTATTTTTTATTTTTATATATAATTTCCCAAATCTCTCTGTCCCCCTATCGTCATCCTAAATAGAGAAATATAGAAGACAAACCCCAGCGGAGAAATTTGAGAGGCATGGGCGACGAGAAGTCGTCGGGTTCGAATTCGAAGGCGATGGCGATGACGAGCAGGGAAAGAGATCGCGAGCTGCTGATCCCGGTGGCCGATGACCCCGCCGATGACTCCGATTCCAACAAGCCCTCAGCCTCCGCCTCGGCCTCCGGCCACCACCACTCTGGAAGAGAGGTCAGTAGGCTATCCAGCTAGCTAGCTAGGGTTTTATATTTTTTGATCTTGTTGCAGATTGTTTTGATTGAAATTGACAATTCTTGCGATGCAGGAGCTGAGAATTCTTGATGTGGGTATAAATTAGCCATCCACTTACTTTTCTATAAAATTTTGGAAAATTAAACCGATTCCTTTTTTGTTCTTCAATATCATTGCATTTATAGTGAACTTGAATAAGCCAAATCAAGTTCAATTTTACATAATTCCCGAACTTTCTTATGAGTTCTTGTTCAATTATTGCAAAGGTCATGCTTTGCAAGCCTAATACACTGAAGCTAAGGGTTTACATGGATAATATATGAAGGGCTTGAGAATAACTAGGCATTTTTGATAGTTGTATTTACATACAGAATGATTCGAGAAGTTTCCTTTTGGTATACAAAATGCCATGACCCAGGAAGTACCTTGATTTTCTTTGAAAAATATTTAGTTTAACTCTTTTACTGTTCTAGCATTGTTCTATTACCTCAATGCTTTGACTATTGTCTAGCAAGTAAGCTTGCAAACTCAAGATTGCATTTAATGGTGCAACCTTCCTCTGTAGTAGCCAAACCAACGCGCAGGGTCTGGATGAAGGATACTTTCTTATTGTCCTTCTTAAAATCAGCATTTGTATATAATATATTCTTGAAAATATTGAAGTCTAAAATGACAGTGGCTATAGAAAATAAGGCAAAGAATTCCTTATATAGGATGTTGGGGAAGTGTTGAAAATGACTGACGATTAAGGATTTGGTACGACAATAAAACATGAACAACCACCAAAATGATGTTATGGTAAGACTAATAGCAAAGTATTGCCAGATTAATACAGGTGATTAATACAGATTTGATATCTCCTATTTAAAGCTCATAAGGTGCTGGGTCTCTTGACCCTTCATGTCCTCACCTAATATTGCTAGTGGTTATACTATACATCATGAGAATCAACATTAGATACTAGATGGAACAAAATAAAACGTAATATGCTAGTGGCACATTATTTTGTTTATGTCTTTCACATGATATTAAACATGGTACGATACTCAGTAGAAACATTTAACTATCCTGAAAGCCTTTTGATCCACTACAAATCTACAACCCTAATCATGCAGAAACCTGAGATTTAGAGTTACCACAGTGTGGCGCTGATGTCCCATTTTGGATAAATTTTGATGTTTTCTTTATGTTATATGAAAATAATGTTTATGAGTGACCTACCCAGATATGGCAAGTTGAGGGGCGTTCTACTAGTCAAATCATCATCATCTAAGTCATTTCCCATCAAAATGGGATATGTTATGAAGCAAACCTCCACGAAAAATTTGACTAAGTTTTATAATTGTCTTTCTATCTGCTGTCAACCCTCTTAAATTAGCGTCGATCTCATAGCCAAAACCTATGGACAGGAGAGGGGTTTGCCATAGTCCAAAACGGCAAAATGATTGCCACCATATCCTAGACTTGGAAAAATGTCTAGAAGGAAAAATATGATAAATTTGCTATTGAGAATCATATTGAACTATGAGGCACATATTAATTCAAGAGTAAAATAGAATGAACTTCTCCATTCTACCAATCAAATTATACGGGAAAAAGTAGATGAGCTTCACCATTCCCATCTCTTGGTTGCTCATTTTGCTAATCGAGTGGCCACCTCATAAATGTTATTTGTTTTTGAAACTTCAGAGTAAGTACTAACTAAGATATATATTATCGAAATTGGCCGATTGTTTATAGTTTTAGAATCTGTAATATCAAATGTATCGTAGTAACAATATCATATCTATATTATAAAGTATATTGTGTATTGGATGTTTCAAAATCTGATATGCTATATGCAATATATATCACTATCCATGGTTATTTAAAACCTCGGTTTAGATGTACTATTTCATATGACCAACTTATCATATTATCATGCATGGTTTTTTGTGTGATTGGGAAATCAGATAACTACCATTTAACTTCTTATCATTATGTGGATCGATGAGGATCATTACAAGTTGAGAAGGGTGCATGGAAAGCATCTTCATATTTCAGCTTGTGTGAAGCTAGTGGCAATGTTGTTAATACAATGTTCAATTGCAGATATTTGTGGTGTTATTGATGATAGGGTGTCCTCACAAAATGAGTGAGCAATGTTAACTTCTAGACAATTCATTAAAAATATTCTGTTCATCTAACAACATTTCGAAAACGATATATCTATCTTTAATTTCTTGATTTCAAAGAATATCTAAGAATGTTTTCTAAGGTTCTTTGGGAGGACTAAAAGAGACATTTAGTTCCTAGTGTGTTAGGAAAGAACCATAAGGGGATGGTGCTTTAGACTCTAAGAGCACTACTTTTGACTTTGCTAGTTTGCATTGTGTTTGGATTCACTCAAGTTAAGCCCCTTATGTGTGTTGTACTTAATTACATGACTTCCCATGGACATCAAAAGTGTGGCTGTTTACTCATCCATGAACCCATTACACCTAACTGGCAAGTGTAGCAGTTCATGTCAGCATGGTTTCTTTAGGTTTCTAAAATTCTGTCTTTTTAGTTTCGATTGTAAGTAAACTTATATTTGATTACCAAGCTATAATTTGTTAAATCAGTTTATTTTGTTTCTCTTATTATTATTATTGTTTAGCCTTCTTCTTGAAAAATTATTATTATTATGAACATTTCTCAATTTGCCTTTGAAGCTGTAGACTAACTTCTTTCAGCACTTCCAAACAACCTCTGTTGATGATAGTTGATTCTTATGTGAGATAAACATTAAATCAAGTGGCACCAATTGCAAGAGATAACGTATTGTGTGATATGATATTCAGGATGCTTTCAAACAAAAAATTGGTGTCAGTCATTATAGCTATGTTCATCAGTCTCTAAAGCTAACAAATATTTAAACTTCAATTCACCTTAAAAGTATTTACAAGTGAAATCCTATGCCACCCTTGAGTTAAACTAATAGTTCATAGATCGTTTTTACTATCTTAGTTTCTTGTGTAAATTACAACCTAATACATAGATATTTGAGTTTATATATATATATATATATATATATATATATATATATATATATATATATATATATTGTGTGTGCATGTGTGTATAGAAGATACACATACAAAGCCGTGTCCATATGTTTGGATATCAAAGGGTAGTTGTGACTGACACTCTGTATCTATGTCCAACTGTAAGACTTGTATTTGTGCCTACAATTCACATGGCAAAGTGGTTCTGTGCTTCCTTGAGCTTGCTATGCATATCCAAAAAAATTTGGCCTACCAATATGCCTCTACTCCAAACCACCCAGCATCACGACTAACCCACCCCAACCCACCCTAAGAGAGATTCAGAATTCATACAAATCTCACTTTAAATACAAACCTCTCTTGAACGGTTCCCAAGAGTTTGATTGATCTGCATACTCTCTTGTATTGGTGATCAACATAATAAACTATATTTCACCAGAAAGAGGATTGTGAATTTACACAAACTTCTTTTGTATGGTTAACTGGAGGTTGATCATTATGATATACCCATATTTAACCTTATCAAGTTCGGAACCAAAGTGTTTTAAATACCGGTCGGTATACCGGCCGGTATATTAGTTTTTTTATAGAAACGAGACGGTATGTCCAAAATTTTATCACATCTCGTTTTCGACCAGTATGGGCCGATATATCGTCCACGTGGCGATATATTGGCCGGTATCTTGTATGTTAAATACCGGCCGGTAGGAGTATTCATCGTTTTTTTGTTAATAGGTTTGGGTTGCGGTTGAAATCCGTTAACTCATTAGACCCGACCCGATAGGAAAAAAATAAAACCTGCTTCTCTCGTTTCCCCCAAATTCGCGAACCCTAAAATTTTCGCGAATTCCCTCTTCTCCTCGACCGATCGACCGCATCCCATTTCGCCCGTCCCAAAAAATCCTAAATCCACCCCAAAAAATCCTAAAATTCTTCTCCGCCAGTTCTCTACTTCTCTCATTCGATCGATCTGCCAGATTCGCCCTAAAGGAAGTTCGGCGAGTCCGATTCGCCCTAAAGGAGCTTCGCCGACCTCTCGACTTCTCTCTCCTCCTCTTGCTTAGCTTCCAGCGGTGCCGACGAGTCTACACCAAGTCACTGGTAAGTCAATCACCTCCTCTTGCGTAGCTTCAAATTTTTTTTATAAATATTTCTTTTTGACTGCAATATGTGTTTGAGACTTTGAATGTTTAAAATTTGAGAGAATTTATTGTTTACACAAATTGATTGGGTGGAGTTTCGGTTAGTGAATCAGGTTCACTGATTCACACCGAATCAGTGAATCGATTGAATCGATTCACTGATTTGGTGTGAATCAGTGAATCTTATTCACTGGTGACTGGCTGAAACCCTAAAATTACAGTTGCAATACAAAGTGGTTTAGTGAATTAATTTCAGTTGCAAATAATTAATTAGATAACATTTAGGCAGTAAATTAATTACAGTTGCAATACAAAATTATTCACTTTATTGTATTGTATTTTACAGTTGATGAGTTGAATAATGCATATTGCATTGTATTCACTTTATTGCAATTTTTATATTGTATTAGATAACAGTTGATGAGTTGAATAATGCATATTGTGTTATTCATTTATCTTTCTTAATTTTATGATTATCCGTCGCTTTGTGCATATACGGACGTTCTAAATGGCATCTGCAAATTCATAATTTGAATGCAAATAAGTCAAGATAAATACCATAAACTTGTTTTATGTATTTTAATATGTTCTATATAGTCAATTATATGATTATTTTTTAACCGGTATGACACCGATATGACATTCCGGTATTTAGAATCATATCGCGATATCCCACCCGATATTCGGTATCCGGTATGTAATTTGGCTGACCGGTATGGAACCGGTATCCGATATTTAAAACATTGGGGCCAATTAGACGTAGTCCCACCGACTGTAAGCTGAGTCACATTTAGCTTGAGTAAAATTAACTCAATTGTAGTGGAGTTGACTGCACCTAAACAAGAAGAAGCACGATTACTTATAGATCTATTTCATATCTGTAAGCTTTAAAATAATTTCTACATTACCTGAGTTAAACTGCTATGATTATACCAAATAACTAGTGGAAAAGTTTAAGCCTGATTTCAAATTCTTAATTGTGATTCAATATAATATTATATCATATAGTTGGGGTTCAAACATTGATTTATTATTTGATCCTATCTTAACGCCCATGCAAGTCACTAATAGTACTTTGCAACTAGTCTTTACTGTCTTTATCTTTATGATGGTTGTTTCTTTGGAAACACTTCTATAATGCTTCAAATAAATTCCTTTTGTGGAAGCAGAAACATTATCTGCTATGTGGAAATCTAGGTATCATGTTCGTTAAAGTAGCTTACTTATATCAATTCTGGTGAAAATTGATTCAAGCCATGAGAGAAAGACAAGGTTGCAATTGGTGAAAACCTAGAAGGTGGAAATTAGATATTGAGTTCTTGTTGATTTTTCTAGTTAATCTAACAACTAAGGAAAAAATGAGTGTCATACGTACAGTGCCCAAAAGAAAAGTATTTGTACATATTTGGAGTTTTGGGATACTTACCATAAAATTGGTAATTAAGAACATGTCAGTTGGTGTCGAACTTGGTTACTGATGAGTCACACCTCACCGAACGGGGGTAAGAGAGATTAAATATGTTTTAAGAAGGATGGAAGCAACATGAAATACTTCAACAAACTCCTAGGATAAGAAGTATTTTTTTTTTTGTAGGAGTGGTTTCCTACCTCTGGTCACTTTTGTTGCCCCCTCAATAGAGTGAGCTACTTAGCGAACTTCTTGATCAATATGCGTACTGAGAGTGGATGGTCAACTGCCAATCCCTTGTCCTGTATTGGAGGCTCTCTGGGCAGAAGAGAGGCAAAAGAGATTGCTATTGTCAAAATTCCATTCTCGCCTTTTTCAATGTGGCTGTACCCAATTTGTTTCATTACTTATTCTGTGTTTGCCTTTCTGAGTCAGATTGACATAGTGCAAACATTGAGCAGTGCTTGCTCATGTTGCTTCTAATTCGGCAATATGTCGCTGGTTCAAGTTGCTGTTAAGCCCAAATAATTCAAAAGCAGTTAATGGTAACATCAATGCATATGGGAACTATTACACTTACACATAAGGTAAGGGCGACAAATGATTTATAGGCCTTGGAACTAAATGAAAGACCATGGAATGATTTTTTTAAAAACAAAATCTTTGGAACTTGATAGTTTAGAAAATGTAATGCTATTGTGTGATTAAACTTGGCATTTGGATATCTAGTTTTCCCTTCTCCTTTGTAAACGTTACAACAAGCTGTGTCTGACTCTGTGCATGCAAATATGTGTGTTCTTAAAAAACTGATTGAGATACTATGATCTGATAGGCTTCACATGTGCACTCAAACGAAAGAACATGTGTATGTTTGTGGATATTGTTTTTAAACAATATCTTGAGATCAGTGCTTTAAAACCCATAGAAATCGTCTGGGTACTTGTTTGAGTGCTCGAACTTGTTCTTTGAACGCGTCGAGATGAGGGAACTCGCTAAAAAAGATTGAACAAAACAAGTACTTGTTTGACTTGACCGAGTTTAGGTAGGAAGTGGATATTTGAACCCTTATCAGGTCGACAATAAAAAAAATCATAATATTTTTACCCAAGCATGAGCAACCAGTTTTTGTTATAAAAATCGTCGAAAGAGATTATGATTCGATCTAGCCCTAATCTCTCTCTAGACGAGTTTTACAGTTGCATGAGTCATAGCAACGGTTTCGAGGCGATGCGATCAGTAAAGAAGTATCGACAGTAACTTGTAAAATGGTCACAACAATCGGTCTAAAGGGTGAAGGTGATCAGTAACTTGATGTTATGCGTTGGTCCGAATTCAGTAAGAAAATAAGATTGAACCTTATTTCTTTTGATTGTTGTTTTTGTTTTCTTCTCTTCTTTCTTTTTTCTTAATATTTTCAATTTAGTTTTGTTTCATTCTGTCTTTTTTCTAATTTTTTTTGGAATCGAATGTTCCAAATCAACTGAGTCAAGAATCAAGTTAGGAAATGGGTTGATTTTTGGGATAACCCTAAGCCAAGTTCAAGACTATTCTTGAATATTGGTAAGATATGAAGTATGTTTTATTACATTTAGGTTATCTTGATTTTTCAGTATTGAGATTACATGTTATTATAGCACATGTTTAATATATTGGTATATATATATTAAAATATTAATATTTTCTGTTCTGGACAAGTAGTCTGAGTACTTTCTTATACTCACTACTCATTCTCGAAATGAGCGAGTAATAAAACATTAGGTTTTAGAATACTGCAAGAGATACTATGATCTCATAGGATTCACATTATGCGCTCAAAACATCATATTCTTTGTTATTGGTCATTTTGGATTCTCTTGCAATTACGTTAAATATCTTAATTGTACTTTGCTAAATCACTAATGTTTTATGCAGGCATTTTATAAGGTTGTCCGCAGTTGGGCCTCAAAAAAGTTCATGACAGGATGGTGAGTTCCCTTTACCCATTATTTAACAGTATACCAATTATCTTACAATTAACCTCATATCATTAAACATCAATACTTTATTTTTGTCAGCTTAAGGGACACTTCTGTTTAAGAAGCATATACATAATGCATGGTTTATCCCTTCTAGTGTTCTTCATTGTTCATGTCCATGATTCTAGTCAAATCATGTTTCAATTTGTACCAAATTTTGCTTGCACCAACTGAAAGGAAGGTGGATGACTCTCAACATTTCTCCTAAAAAACGAGGGAAGATTCCTCTTATATGTAGGCTGGAAGCATGCTCCTGCCCTGGTATCTAAATAAGGGAAAGAAAATTCATCTACTATGTTACCGTAAGTCACAGACAACATGATTAGCAATATCCTTATTTTAAGCAACCTACTTTGCTAGGGTTCCTATCCAAGGCCTAGCCCATCAATCACTTTTATATAATTTTACTATCTTTTTTCCATGGTAAATTTCTTTTTTGGACCCCAACTTTTGTTCCATATGTTAATCCATGCTTATTTTAAGTATTTGGGTGATGTCTGTGCCCAAGTAATCTAAGGATGTAGGTAAGAGGAGGCTAAGTACATATGGTCAATTAATACACATTGTCTCATGGTCTTGATGATTTATGGAAAAGAGATGATTCACAATTAGAACAACATGTGGTTTTAACCTTAACGACTTAGATTGATACATTCCCTTTCAATTAAATAAACATTGTTATTTCTTCTAGCAGACTGTTGATATCATTATCCTTCTAAATGAACTCCTTAGATTATGAGTACTTCTAGGAAACAGGTCTCTCCTTGTTGATCTCTTACATAAAACTTGAGCACTAGGCCTTGCTAGTTTGATATGTGAACATGTTTGCATGTATTTTCAGGTGGGTGCACCTCTTGGTATGAATGCGATGAATACAGTAATCCGAAACCATGACTTTGAATCTTTCGATTAATGTAGGGTTTTGCTAATTTGCTGATCATATTGGTGCAGAACTTGTAAAAAACTTGTAAATTTGAAATTCACTCTCTTAAAGTTGATGTAACAGCTAATAATTTCTAAAACACCTTACCATAGCTATCTGAACTTACTCCTTGGCTTAGCATCCATTGTCTATAAATGGCCTAATTTGAATAGCTTGATAAGATTCTGATGCACTGTGAACAAGCCTGTGAGCCACCAGCATAAATAGTCCAAATTTCCACATAATCAATTTGGCATTCTCGTCAACACTGTCCAACATGCCTGCATGACAGCTAATCCTATCTCAGCCAAAGTCAGTCGTCCTGTTGATAGGATGTAAGAACAAATGTTCTAGGGGATCATGTCTCTTAGGGCCACTCGCCCAAACATGATGAGCTTTGAAATGAACTTTAAATATTAATGATAACTTTTCTTGTAAGGTTACAGTTTAAAGTGTCAATTTTTTTGAAGTTTGATTTTTGTCTTACAAACCATGGTGAGTAATGTGCCATGAGGGGCCTATACTTTGGTCAGCATTGTCTTTCTACCTATACTTGCCATAAACAAACTTGCATCTAGTATTCAAGAATCTTTATCATATATAATGCTAAGGCACACTTAATCTGTAGATGTAGACACTAAATGTTAAAACAATAGGTCTGGAAACCTGTATTATGAACATAAGGAGAGTGGAGTGCAATTTTTAGCAAAAATGGATTGAATAAAAGGCAGTGGCTAAAATCGATGGTTGTTACTAGGACATGTCCACTTCCCTACTATCTTGGATTTGTTAGTCATTGATGGAGAAGTGGATGAAAAGGTGGACGTCATGGAGATAAAGGTGCACGTCATGGGTGAATGGAGAACTAACTTTTGGCAGTCCTATTGTTTGCTCATACAGCAATTTGAAAGTACTAGTTGGTAGGACAGATATGCTAGTTGTGATGCAAAAGTTTTAGAGAAAATTTCACAGCAAATATCTCTGGTGATGAATTCTAAAGATTTTTTTTTTTCAAATTTTGTTGCACTGTGAACTTTTCAAGCATAATATCCTCATTGAGTCCTTATAACTAATATGAAAATTGACAATTTCAAGGAGATGGAAACATTTAAAGAAACTTAAGAAGTATAATGTGCGAGATAGAAATATTTATTAGAGAGAAGATTAGAAAGCGTCACGGTGTATAAAATCTTTTAGTAGTAGGTAAGACATTTAAAGTTCACCATCTACAGTTGAAAGTCCCTCCGTTCCTAATTATGTTTCTTCCTTTAAAAAGAATACAGTCTTTTAAGAGGAGCTCAAATATACAGATAATATTGATACACAAAATTGGCCTCTACATGTGGATGAGCAAGACTTTTTCTATCGACTGTAGACATAAGAAATTAATTTTTTAGTGAAAATGAAAAAAGAAAGGAAAACTATGTAATTATTTTCCTTTCTTTTCTAAGTAATCTAAGTACGAAAATTCTAATTTGAAATTATTTATATAGACATGCTTTATACATATTATGCTCGTAGAAACTTGGTCCTATGGAATCAATAATACTTGCTAGTAGTTTATTCCTAGGTTCAACATTTAGCTAGTTAGGCCTAGCAGCATCCATACACTATAATCTCAGTGCGTTCTCAGCAAATTTATTCATATTGGAGATGAGGAGATTCCTATGACTTCTTAGGAGGAAATAGATGATTGTGCCGAATGAGCAATGCTAAGTTGGCACCCATAATTGAAAGCAAAAAATTATGGTAATTAGTTGGAGATTTATTTGATAAATAATCAAATTGTAGAGGACTTGTGCGAATATCTTTTTTAATGGATGAGAACTGATCCAGGTTTATTGATAAATAAGCCAACACTTGAGGTCTTCTGTGAATAGGTCTCTTTTTTTAGATGAGTGGGAGTTGAGAGGTACATGGTTCCTTTTCCCTCTTTGGTAGATGACAGATGAAATATCTGTCTCATAGCTCATAGGCTAACCTTGTACCTTCCTACTGTTATCAACGTCATTCACATCTTTTATCGGTCCGTTCATGCGGAGCAAACAGAAGCTGACTTGAGGGAAAAATCATCTCATATTGTCTTTGCTGAGAAATTAAGAAAATTGTCTTTGGCTGCCAAGTAGCTTGGTAGATAATTCGGACAAACACGATGAGAATGGTAAATATAACAATCCTGAAAGGAATTTGGAAGGCTAAGGTGAAGAATAAATACTTTAGACCGATGTTTAAAATAGAGATAATGGTAACGTAACGTTTTGCCTCTGTTAGGTTATGTCGTATATAGCGTAATGCATAACGTAGGTTATGCAATTTCTTGTTTATTTAATAAAAATAAATATAAAACTATATAAAATAATTTTTATAGATTGAAAAATAAACTTAAAATCTCTAAAAAACAGAATATAAAATTATTTTGTAATACATATCTATTCTAATTTTATATTAAATTTTACAATAATTTTCACATTTATCTTCATAAATTATATTAAGTCTGTAACCATAATTCTAGTCATCATCTAAATAAGAAAACAAAATTTCAATTTTTTATTTCAATTTCAGTTAGTATGATTGTTGTGAATTATATTTTGTAATGTTTAATTTATCTTATTTGTAGTTGTTGATTTTAGTTCAGTTAAAAAATTCAATAGAATCAACAAGTAAAATATTTCAGCAACCGGAAAGGAATTCCAACAAGCGAATAAGGAAACAATCGCAAATAAGCAAGGTAACAATTTCACAAGTAATTAAATAAGTAACAACTAATTAAGTAAGAAAATTATAGCAATTTGGTAGTAATCAAAATAATCAAACAAGCCAATAACTAATTAAGTAAGAAAATTATAACAATTTGGTAATAATCAAAATAATAATAATCAACAACAATATATAAATTACTAAAAAAATAATTGAAAATAACATAACATAATATAATTTAACGTAACGTTACGTAATATAACTTGAATAATATAAAAGAAACGTACTGTTACGGTGCACTGAGTTATTTTCAGTTGTTACGTAGCGTTGGAGTTCCGTTAGGTTTCGTAACGCATTATAACGGGTTTCATAACGCGTTATTTTCAACATTGCTTTAGACAAAGCCTTATATTTGAACTGTACTAGCATCTAATTGCGGGGAGCTGACAATTGACATGGATGCTAGTTTATATGTGATATTGCAATTGAAACACTTAAAAAGGGAGGTGCTGAAATTCATTATGTAGTATGGATGGTGGTTATAGCATGGCTTCTAAAGCTCAAATTAGGGTAGATAGGAAAACTGGTAGGAATGATTGGTCAGGATTGGCCTAAAATAATTGGGAGATGGTTATAATATTTTATTACCTGTGTCAGATTCATGTTGCTCAAGTTCTATTGGGCGAAAGAGGGGCAGGAGTGGGGTTGGTGTGTATATTTTATCGAGCATATTTTTCCTTGATCATGTAGCTACTTTGACGGTTTGTTGTGAGGTTTTGTCAATCACCTGATGGAGTCTTTTCAGTTAGAACTGTTCTCCAGTGACAGTGACGGAAAAGATTTTTCTTTCCTTTCCTTTATTTAGGGTGAAGTGGGGATATCCCACTGCTCCCAGAGGGAAGAAGTTCCTCCCCTTTTGTACTCATCAAGGCTCTGATAAGTTCCTCTTAGTTGTGATGGAAAAGGCTTGGAAGAGGTGATTGCTTCGTACTGCACACAGCTGTATACTTAGGAAGTGACAACAGTAATTATGTGGAGGGAAGGACAAACAAATTTGAGCAGTGGTACCTTGCAATAGAAGGTAAAATGAATTGAGTAAATGTATTATATATAACCATAGAACTTTCTCCATTTTCAGTGGAGAGTTAGTTCCTGAAATTTAGGTAAGATGTGTTGATTATTTATCTTTATAGCAGAAAGATCCTACATTTTCATTAGACAAACAGTAATCTCTTACCTAAAAAATGGCAATAGAAATGGATTCGTGGACTAAAATTTGCTTACAGTCAATTGAATTTCTAACTGGGTAACCACTTCTAAGGTAGAGTCTTTCTGGTCTTCATAGTTATCCTGACAATATCCCAAACTGTATCTACTGCTGACTTGACCATCTTTACCTCCATAGTTTGTTTTGAGTTCTGAAGCTATTGGCTGATGTATTGGAACAAACCATGCATTCGATTGTCGATGCCAAAAACAGTTCATGTTTACTTATTTGAGAGCAGTTGGCTGAGCTAATAGAATAATATGCAGCTATAAACGTTACCTTGTTCTATGTTTCTCCCTTTCGTAGTCATCTTTTTGTTACTATATTGTTCTTGTATTCTAAGGACATGAGGATTGGACTACGAAACATTTTAGAGCAAAATGGCTTGGCTTCCTAGTGGGAAAATGTGAAGTTTCATGGCATAATTTAAATTAGTTAAAATGGAATTTTATTTACTACTTGCAGCGCAGATTATGAATCCAGAAGTGATGTTTTATTCCATGTATGAATTAACTGATGACAATATAACCGCTGAAAAGTTTACACATCTGATCATCTTTTATTTTCATTCTGCAGTGTGATCCTGTTTCCAATAGCAATCACCTTCTATATCACGTGGTGGTTCATTCATTTCGTGGACGGATTCTTTTCACCAATCTATGCTCATCTTGGAATCAACATCTTTGGTATGTCTAATCTCTCCTTTTTTTTTCCGTCTCCTGTGATATCATTTTTTAGTTCTAAGGAGTTAGTTTATTCCTTCTGCCATCAATTTTTACTTTGTTTTATAACCTGCAAGGTCCAAAGAGTTGACCAAGTTAAATTTTATCATTTTTTTTCTCCTGTTCTTTTTTGCTATTTTCCCAAGTAAGGAGAATTTAAAGGCAGCCTGCTGGTCTTTTAGTACATGGGACCCCTCTCATCCATATTTTCCTTGGCCTCAAATTTGGAACTAATTATGAGTGGGTTGATGCGAGGTCAACGGGTAGTCATAAAATTCTACAAATCCTTCGTGGGTCTTGCTCCATACCAGACCTAGCTTGATAGGGAAAGGCTTATATGATCATGATGATAATGATGTTTTCCATTAGATCGCTTATATCTACCTACTTGTATGTACTTTCATTATTAGGGGACCTCCTAAATTGTTGGTACTCCTGAATATCTGTCCAACTTTTAGCATTTTCAGCTTCAAATCTATGCTCTTTTATTTTATATTTTAATGAATATTTATTAAGATAGCACTGCAAAGAAAGTTCTATTATACAAGGGAGAATTTTTCTAGTGAAACCTGATTGCTGAGAACTGTGTACCGTTTGCTCTATAGTCATTGCAATAGATGGGTAATTATTTATTGAAATCCCAAGGGTTATGGCCTTTTTGAAAAAGAGAAGAAAAAAGAAACAACTTTGCCTTACAAATGGATTTTACTGCTTATCTTTCTCTTTTCCATTGTTTTAAATATCGGCCGGTATACTGGCCGATATATTGGATTTTCCCCACAAACGAGACGATATGGCCAATTTTATATCGCTTATCGTTTTCGACCGGTATGGGCCAATATATCGGCCACGTGGCGATATATCGGCCGATATAAATACCAGCCGGTATGAGCGAATATCGGCTTTTTTGTTAATGAGTTGCGGTTGCGGTTGAAACCCGTTTACCCTTTCGACCCGACCCGATAGGAAAAAATTAAAATCTGTTTCTCTCGCGTTTTCCCCCAAATCCATCGCTCGCGAACCCAAATCTCCCGTTCTTCCCCGACTTCCCTCTCCTCTTCGACCGATCGAACGGTCGCAACTCAAAATTCACCAAATAAAAACATAAAAAACTGCTTAGCGAGACGTTGAGAGTTCTCTCTTTCGATTGATTTTCGTTAAAGAAAGTTCGGCAGCCCGATTTGCCCTAAAACAACTTTGCCGGCCTCCCGACTTCCCTCTACTCCTATTACTTAGCTTCCAGCGGCGCCGACGAGGAGCTTGGTAGTTAGTGCCTCACTGATAAAGTGGTAAGTCTAGCTAGCCCCAAATTTCTTTTCTTTATAAATATTTTGTTTTGATTGTCATATGTGTTTGAGGATTTGGGTGCTTAAAATTTGAGATAATTTGGTTATTTGCACACATTGATTGGGTGGAGTTTCACTGTTTCAGTCAGTGAATCAGATTCACTGATTCACTTCGAATCAGTGAATCGATTCACTGATTCGGTGTGAATCAGTGAACCGAATTCACTGATTCGGTGTGAATCAGTAAATTTGATTCACTGACTGAAAGGGGAGTGACCGAAACAGTAAAATTAGAATTTAGAAGTTAATTTGTTTGCAGTGTTTTAAATACCGGCCGATATACTGGTATATCGGCCGGTATATCGCTAAAATTGAATAAACGAGATGATATGCAGTTTTTTTTACCGTTTATCGTTTTGGACCGATATGGGCCGATATATCGGCCACGTGGCGATATATCGGCCGGTATCGAGATGAGAAATACCGGCCGGTATTAGGTAATATCGGTTAATGGGTTTTGGTTACGGGTTAAACCCATTAACCTGTTAAAATCCGACCCGTTAAGAAATAAAACGGGCCGGGAGGGGGAGAGAAAGGGTATTTTTTTCGTTTTCTCTCTCTCTCTCTCTCTCTTTCTCTCCCGACGAAAGAGCAATCGATCCTTCCCCGCGAGTCGCGACCAAATCTAACCCTAATTGAGCAAACCAGCCCTAAATCTCTCTCTGATTTTTCTTCTCCCACTCTCTAGCTCTCTCTCTCGTTCTCTCCCAGTGATCGTCGGCCGATCGAGCCGAACCCTAACCCTAATTTCCCAACAATTCCATAAATCTCTCTCATTTTCTCTTTCTCTTTCTTTTCCGCTCTCTGATTGCTCTTCTCCCACTCTGGGAGTCTTCAAAGGGTCCTCGCCGTTCTCCGCCGACGCTGCCATCTCCAGTTCGTCGGATAGTGGGGCAGTGGCCGCCGGCCAGGTAAGTCAAGTTTGATTTTTTCATGTTAATTTGATTTAGAGTTACAAATTTCTTCAATTTCTTTTATAATTGTGCTATTTAGGTTTAATTGATTGCGATTTATGTTAGAAAATTTTTTTGGTGTAATTTGAGGCTAATACTTAAGTTGGGAGGGCTGAATTAGTGATTGTAGTTTACAGTGAATTTGTCAAGTCACTGATTCACATTGAATCAGTGATTCGGTTCACTGGTTCACACTGAATCAGTGATTCGGTTCACTGATTCACACTGAATCAGTGAATCGAATCACTGATTCAGTGTGAATCAGTGGTTCGAATTCACTGATTTTGTGTGTTTGTGTGTATGAGCTTCATGGTAGATAAAATTTGTAAATTTGTATTAGTATTTACTATTTAGTAAAGGAAGAAATAGATTATGTAAGATAAATTTGAATTTACTATTTGTATGTTAGATAAATTTGTAAATTTTTAAATTTGTATTAGTATTTACTATTTAGTAAAGGAAGAAATAGATTATGTTAGATAAACTTGAATTTACTATTTAGTATTTACTATTTGTATGTTAGATAAATTTGTAAATTTGTAAATTTGTATTAGTATTTACTATTTAGTAAAGGAAGAAATAGATTATGTTAAATAAACTGGACAAAGCAATTCGAGTAATTAGCTAATATAAACGGTATCTGCAAATTCGTAAGTTGAATGTAAATAAGCCAATGTAAGTACTATAAACTTATTTTATGTATTTTATTATGTTCTATATAACCAATTATATGATTATTCTTTAACTGGTATGACACCGATATGACACTTCGGTATTTAGGGTCATATCGCGATATCCCGCCCGGTATCCGGTAACCGGTATGTAATTTGCTGACCGGTACGAGACCGGTATCCGATATTTAGAACACTGTTTGTTTGATAAATTGTTTGAACAATGACAGTCTAATTAGAATTTAGAAGTTAATTTGTTTGATAATTTGTTTGATAATTTGTTGAGTGATGAGTAATTGCTAATTAGAAGTGAATTTGAATAAGAATTTTTATACTGAAAATATGTAGCAATATAATATATTTTAATTAGGATATTTTAATTATGTGCATATAGAATATTTTAATTGCAGGACATTGAGCAATTGTAAATTTATAATTATATGACATTTTAATTTGTTGTATTGGTTGGATATGTTAGGGTTTGAAATTTTGAATTATAGTACAATGTAGTTTGGATTATGTAGTTTTAATGAAATAATTTTTTGTAAGATATAATTTAGTTTTGCCTACTATATGATTAGATTAGGATTGGGAGGAAAAAGTAGCCAATAATTATTTATATTGGGCACTCAATTTCAAATAGATTTGATTAGGATTTTTATGAAATAGATTAAGTTTATTATATTTGCTATTTATTTAATTAATTTTTTATGTCTTTTTTTAATAAAATTTGAAGTCAGAAATTACTTGAAGAATGTTCTCTTCTGGTGCTTCTAATGTCCAAGAAAGACGAGGAGAGATCCAGCTTGGGATTAGGGAAAAAAAGTACCCAATAAGCCCAATAAAGTGGAGTGCAATTTCTGTAAGAACGAATATGGAGGAGGCATTACCCGCTTGAACGAATATTTAGGTCATGTCAGCGGGAATGTCAGAGGCTGTCCCCTGGTCCCAGATGACGTAAAGCAGAAAGCGCTGACAATATTAAATAAAACTAGAGAAGTAAAGAAAGGGAAAGTAACAAAACTTCAAAATTTGTTAAAAGAAATTCGTGTTAGGGAAGAAGAAGATGAGGAGACAACTCGAGATGAGTCATCTTCTCGCAAAACAACAGGTCAATTTTCTCGCAAAACTATAGGATCGATGGATCAATTTGCTATTCGATCGGTTCGATACATTGCCAGGTTTTTTTTATGAAGGCCAGAGACGATGCAGTTCGATACATTGCCAGGTTTTTTTATGAAGGAGGGGTTGCATTTAATATTGCTACGTAACCATTTTTTATGCAGATGGTCTAAGCCATTGGCATGTATGGACCAAACTTACAGACTTCCAGCCCGTACGAGTTAAGCGAGACTTATCTCCAGAGAGAGGTCGAGGAGACAAATACAACTCTTGAATCATTCAAACGAAGTTGCCGAACAAATGGCTGCACTTTAATGATTGATGCATGGTCGGATCGAAAGGGGAGAAGTTTAATGAATATCGTTGTGTATTGTCTGGCCGGTACAGCATTCTTATTTTCTCAAGATGTATCTTCTGAGAGACACGATGACAGTTATATCCACAAATTTGTGGAGAGTGGAATGAACAAGATTGGCGTGGAAAATGTTGTACAGATTGTGACGGATAATGCCTCGACTAGTATGACTGCAGCAAACACATTGGTTCTGACACATCCAAATATATTTTAGACACCTTGTGCAGCACATACAATTAATCTGATGCTTGCGGATATTTGAAAGATTAAACATATCCGAAGTATAATTATGATGGGGAGATCAGTCTCCGTGTACATATACAATTATACCAAATCTTTAGATATTATGAGGAAGGCGATTGGTGGAGTGTTAATAAGGTCGGGTACAACTAGGTTTGCCACGGCATCTCTCTTTATCATCAATCAGAGAGAAAAAGGAGTAGGCAAGAAAGTATTTATTTAAATTAATAAAAATTTATATTTTATAATTTTAAATTATACGTAATTTATATTTTTTTAATACATCTTTTTATGAATATTTAGGTTGCAGAAATAATTGCTAGTAATAAATTTTGGGACAATACAAACATTGCCCTAAAAGTATTTACTCCACTGGTGAAAGTTTTGCGTAGAGTTGATGGGGACAAGGTTCCTTCAATGGGTTTTCTGTACGGTGACTTAGAGACTGCTAAAGAGGAAATAAGAGATGCTTTAGGGGGGTGAAGAGAAGAAATATCTTCCAATATGGAAGATTATTGATAGGAGATGGGAGGAAAAACTTAAGGGTCATCTGCATAGAGCTGGATATTTCTTGAACCCTCTGTATTACTATGCGAAGCAGGCTGAGATTAATGCTGATGGGTTCATGTCGGGCTTCGTTGACGTGATACACAGATTCTATATAGATGATTATATGATAGAATTGATAAAATTGCACAGCAGCTCCCAATGTATCAAAATCAAAATTGATCATTTGGAATGTTTTTTGCAAGGGTAGCAGTAAAGAGAATCATTAATTTAGGTATGCATTTCAATTTAAGAAATGCAAAATTCAATCTATTTTTAATTAAAGAAACTATTAAATAGCTAATAACTATTTCTAAATATTCATTGCTAGCTCAATGGTGGCAATTCTACGGGACAGATGTTCCCGAATTGAGGATCATGGTAATGAGGATCTTAAGCCTGACAACCAGTTCTTCGGGTTGTGAACGGAACTGGAGCACATTTGAGATGATATTACAATTTTAAATTTGCTAATTAAATATTTCTTTTTCCCAAATAGTTATGTTCTAAACAAATTTCATGTGATTATATTTTATTTAGGTGCATACGAAGAAAAGAAATATGCTAAGTTCTAAGAAATTGCATGACTTAGTTTTTGTCAAATTCAATGTAAGGCTCAAGAGCAAACTTTCAATTCCAAACAGAGATCCCCTAGTAGCATACAATGAAAAGGAAAAGGTCACCAAGTGGTTCATGCCTGAGAAAAAGTATGGCGATCCTTATGAGACTAGTGATGATGAAGTCTTTTCTGGATAACAATTGACTTTTCGACAGGTGTCAATTGCTATGGGTGCTAATCCGAAGAAGAGAAAGAGTGAAAGAATTAAGGTATCTAAATCCAAGAGTAGTAGAACTTCAAAAAGAAAAGCATCATCATCTTCAAAGTTTAAGCAGCGGCACGCATCAGATGATAATGATGAAGAAGAAGTTGGCACATCATCATCAGATTCATCATCAGATGACGAGTAAGACATGCCATCAAATAAACCAGTAGACTCTGAATCTAGCTAGAAAATATATTGTAAAGACTGATATTTAAAGTTTCTAGCATGTTTCAAATAAATTCATTTAAAAAATAATGTTGTAATTTTATAAATTATATCACTTATGTATTGTAAAAATACTTTTCCTTTATCTTGAAAAGTTATTTTTCTTAATTTTATGATTATATGTCACTTTGTGCATTTGCGAACATTCTAAACGGTATCTGCAAATTCGTAAGTTAAATATAAATAAGCCAATGTAAATACTATAAACTTGTTTTATGTGTTTTAATATGTTCTATAGTCAATTATATGATTATTTTTTAACCGGTATGACACTGATATGACACTTCGGTATTTAGGGTCATATCGCGATATCCCGCCCACTATCCGATAACCGGTATGTAATTTGGCTGACCGGTATAGGACCGGTATCCGATATTTAGAACACTGCTCCTTTCCAAGATCCCTTACCCACTGTAGGGAGGGTAGTATGCCATAATAGCACTAGCTATGAGCTGTTTTTCTGATTATCTGTTTTATTATTCTCTCATTCTGTGTCATTTATTAATTCATTCTGCTTATCTTTTATTTCTTACTGTCTTTTTAATTTGCTTGCTACAGTTTAAATATTAAATATAGATTACCGTGCACATGACAATGAGTCTTGATTTCCATACTAATGTCATGGTTCTCCTAAATCCCTGCCCGGCCTATGTTCCTTCAGTAGTTCTATAAAGCTTACAATCTGGTTATTTTCTTTCAGGACTTGGTTTCATTACTTCCATATTGTTCATTTTCTTGGTTGGAGTGTTCATGTCATCATGGCTGGGGGCATCAGTCCTTGGCCTTGGCGAGTGGTTTATCAAACGGATGCCATTTGTTCGCCATATATACAATGCATCTAAGCAGATTAGCTCTGCCATATCACCTGGTAATTTCTGACATCTTTATTCTTGGTAGTCTGTGCTAGTATATGTGCCTGATGTATGTTTACTAATTTTTTTCTATCCTTAGATCAAAACACAAAGGCTTTCAAGGAAGTGGCCATTATAAGGCACCCAAGGATTGGCGAGTATGCATTTGGATTCATCACATCTGCTGTTGTTCTTCAGGTCAGTAGTCAAGATGCAGAACCTCTTTTTATTTAAGCATTTGAATAATTCCATGCATTTACTAGTTAAGACGATCTGCATTGAGCTTTCGTTTTATTAAACTGTATAATGCTTTTGCAAATAGTACTACATATAGAAGTTACACTTTATGAAGCTGCAGACATATCTGATGCAACACTTTTTGGATACTTGTTGGTTACTGAGAGTACTCCTTTTTTAAATCTTATTTGAGGGCACATACTGTATATGTGGGGTCAATTTCACAATATTATTTTTTAATTTTGGCCACTAGTTCGATACTTGACACACTTCAACACTAGTCAAATACTACATATGCATTATAATTTTTCTGGGATATGTTTTTTTTCAAATTATCACATCAAATTGTAATATTTTTAAAAATATATTATCTGTTAGACTATTTTAAAAAAAGATATGGGATATGTTGTGATCCACCGTTGAAACCAATAATAACATCGATTTCTATATATTAATCAAATTTATGGAATGTATATTCCTATTAGGGGTGAGTATCGGTCGGTTCGGTTTTTTGAAAAAATTACCCAACCAACAACCGAACCGAACTTTTAAAACCGAAACCGAACCGACCGAATTCAAGTGGGAACCGAAAACTGAACTGAAATTTCGGTTCGGTTCGGTTTTCGGTCGGTTATCGGTTTTATGGGCTTCGGCCCAAAAGCATAACTTAATTAAAAAAAAAATCGGCCCAGTTAAAAAAAATGCAAAAGATAGACAGAATTTGGCCCAGTTTAAAAATAATAAATATAACAAATCCTGTAAATAGAAATAATTTAGCAATTATAAACAACAAATAAAATAACATAACAAAACTAAAATAATGTAACAACTAGCAAGTTACAACTTACAAGCAAGTAGCAACAACTACATACCACAGTGAATCAGTGATATCAAGTTAAATTACAGGACATGGTCATAATTACAAACAGAAATAATATAGCAATTTAAATTACATAACATGATCACAAATTTAAATTTAACATATTGTTTTCCAAATTAATTACAAAGGGATTAAGATATATGCTCCAGAGTCCCATGATCCCATCATGCACTGAAGACTTGAACTTGTACTAATCTGCTTAACATGAAAAAAATAAATTAGTTATTAAATAGGAACTGAGCTCTGTGTCACTGTGTGCACTGCACACAGAGCTCTCTGCAGAGAGCTCCTGAGCTCTGTGTGCACAGAGTGCACATAGAGCTCAGGAGCTCTCTGTAGAGAGACTGAGCTCTGTGTGAGTGCATGATAAATAAAATAAAGATACGCACCTTCGACACATGCACGGTGCATCATAGCTTGGTGATAACCGAATCCGTAGACCTATCATCCAATTCTAGAAGGAAATAAAGCTAATTAGAATTAGAAATCGTGAAGCTAATAAATGATATGAATATAATAATAGACTATTACCTTGATCAAACTTCTCAACGCCACACAGATCTTCTTCAATACTGACCATTGGAACTCTCAATTGTCCTCGAAACCAATCCTGAGAACAAATGAGACACTGGACGGATTTGATAGAGAGTGAGCTTCGAAATGCATCAATAACTCTCCCACCCGTGCTGAACGCCGATTCCGAAGCAACTGTGGATATTGGAATCGCCAACACATCTCGAGCCATTCTTGATAATATTGGAAATCTTCCAATATTAACCTTCCAGAAGTTTAGAATAGGAAAAGATGCCATGTCTTCGCCGATAATTGGCACCTCCTTGGCCCCATTCAAATACTTATCCAATTTGCTTTGAGTTGATGTGACATATATCGAAGAATTCTGTGCATAGAACTTATCCAACATGCGATAGTTCTTTACTGCACTACTGTATCGAGCTGTTGAAGATTGTGATGGTCTTACTTGTATATCATCTCTAATGCCATTTTACTTATCATGTATATAGCTTTGTACTCATTGAACAAAACTTTAAGAGTTCTCTCCAATTTTGATGGCATTGCACGGTCGCTCTCACCTTGAGATCTGAATATCTCTCCTATCATGTACTGGGCAAAGTCTAGCTTGAATTGAGAGTCAAGAATCAATGGTATAAACATCATCAAGTTCACCTTCTCACAATTTCCCCAAACTTATCATACTTCTCTTTCATCCTATGAGCCATCTCACAAGTAATGATATCATCACCTATCATAGCCTCATATAGCTCACCTTCAACATTCGTGATCTGATGAAGAAAAATATTAGATGTCACATATAAAGTTCCTGATACTCTCAAAGTCAAGTCATAAAAAGCTTGCAAGAAACAGCATAATCGGCCAATACAATTCCAATTATCTTCATCTAGCATGCCCTTCCCATTATCACCCCTAACTTCTTGTCTGAATAAAGGATTCTCTAACTCAAACTGATAGAAAGCGGATTGACATTTCTTAGCTGCCTGTAACATCAAGTATGTTGAGTTCCAACGCGTCTGTACATCCAAACACATTCCTGTCTCAACTGCTATTTTTTTTTCTCAACATAGCTCTTCCATTTTGCCCACCGTGAAGGTGATTGCAGCACATACTTTATAGCACTTCGAACCCTTGAAATGGGTTCAATATTTGCACGTAGACCATCCTACACAACAGGATTCATAATGTGTGCAACACATCGTACGTGAAGATATTCACCCCCTAAGAATACCATGCTTACCATTCCAATTTACAATTTTTCTCTTCAAGTATTGTATCATTTTATCATTGGAGCTAGTATTATCAACAGTTATTGTCAACACTCGCTCAATTCCCCACTCATGTAAACACGCCTCTAGCGTGGTTCCAACAACTTCACCTCTGTGGCTTGTAATAGGACAAAAATTGAGAATTCTCTTGTGAAGATTCCAGTCATTTCCAATCCAATGCACAGTAATACACATGTAATTGATTTGTTGAACTGATGTCTATGTGTCAGTGGTGAGGCAAATATAGTGGGATGTCTCTGATAAATATTTTTTTAATGCAATCTTCTCGTTTAGGTAGAGTTGATAGATGTCTCTTCCTATCGTCCACCTAAATAGGATCGTGAATCTGGGATACGCAATTGCCATAAAAAGTCTAAAGCCAATACCTTCCACAAACTTAAAGGGCAATTCATCTGAAATTATTATTTTAGATAATGTCACTCTGATCGCCTTCTCATCATATTTCCAGATAGTTACAGTTCCTACCCTACTATCTTTTCTATTTGGTTGGAGACTTAACTGTGCTTGGCTTGTCTCCTTATTGTGGGGATTTTCTTTACAATTATTAGCATGATTCCTAAGAGACGACGTGCCATTTTTCTTGGTATTGCAACTATAGATTTTTCTACAATACCTGCATCGGCATTCGTCCTTATCAAGAGGCTCATCTCCTTCTTCTCGCATGTCATCAGTTTTTTGATCCCACTTGATAAAATAATCCCACACATCAGACTTGGAAGATATTGCCTTTCTTTTTTTTGTTCCAGAAGCTCCACTTCCAACATGACTGCTAGTATTTGTTTGTGTTGGAGTTGGATCTGTTAGTGGAGCATCACTAGTTTGATTTGTAGCAGCTTCATTTACATTAACAATTTCATGTGGATATGTCTGACCAACACGACTTTCAGCCATCTAAAAAAATAATAAAAGAAGTCCACATAAGCAACTCACTATGAAAAGGAAAAAACTAAGGTTATGCAAGTAACATATTACACATGAAGAGAAATCATTCTAATATTAATATCTTCAAAATCTAATCTTTGCATACCACTCTCACTCTATGAAATCATGAAGAGAAATCATTCTAATATCTTCAAAATCTAATCTTTGCATACCACTCTCACTCTTTGTATACACATGAAGAGAAATCATTCTAATATTACACATGAAGAGTCTCTTTGCATACACATGAAGAGAAATCATTCTAATATTACACATGAAGAGTCTCTGACACAGTCTCTGACACAATTAGGTAAACAGGACTAGGAACTAGTGAACTAGGGAATACAAACCTTTTAAATTCCAGTTTAAGCATAGATCAGACAATTTTATACAAAATAACAAAATTTAATTTCGAATCATAACTGAACTAGTGAACCAGGGAATACAATCAAAATTTAATTTCAATATTCATTTCAATCTTCCTCATTATTTGGATTTGTTACAAGTTTAACCCATTTAATGAAACATAGAAATCATACAATTGAACAGATGTTACAGATCAAATCATCAAACTATCAATTTCACAAACAAAAAGGAGACTGGAGCGACAGTTTCGTACCGTCGGAGCTGCAGAGAGCCGGAGATTGAGGGCCTGAGGCGGAAGCAGAAGAGGAGCCGGAGGATTCAGGCGACAGAGAGAGTGGCGATCGGGTTTCGGGGATTCGGGCGAGGGCTAGGGCTAGGGCTAGGAATTTGGGAATTGGGTTCTCTCGGAGACTCGGAGGAATGAAGTCACAGAACGAATCGAGCCTTAGAATTAGAAAGTAGTTATTTGGGTATTGGGTTAATGGGTTAATGGGTAGGTTGGGATAGAAAGTTCGGTTTTTTCGGTCGGTTTCAGTTGGCGGTTTCGCCACCGATAACCGACCCGAAGACCGACTATAAGTTTGGTTTTAGAAACCAACCCGACCCGATAACCGAAGTAACCGGTTCGGGTCGGATCGGTTTGTCGGTTTTGTCGGTAAATTGCTCACCCCTAATTCCTATCACATTTGAAGATTCTAATTGTCTTTATTAAAAAAAAATATAATATCTACTAATTACTATACATGCATGTACATATAGAGTGTGTGAGCATGCATGGTTGTGAAAGCTAAGCTTTCAAATATCAGAATAAGTATTGGTCAATGATTGGTGGTATCAGAAATCAACAATATCAGCTGAATACACTGTATCAGCAATATTGGAAATATTAGGAATATCGGTAACTTTGGCAATATGTACTGTTATTATAGGGTCTATTGTATCGGATACCTCAAAATCCAATACGGTATTTGTAATACATATCATTATTAGATGGTATTTAAAACCTTGGGGAAACTTTCAGGAATAGCTCATATATGAATTTTTCCATTCCTGTCTCCATGATGGACCATTGACTTGGGTGGTCTATTATGCATTTTGGAGTGGAAGTATTTGCTTCTGCTATGCTATGAAGTTGTATGTGCTTGCATGCGCATGTGCTATGCTTCTCGGGACTCACATCACTAGTATCCTGATCCTATCTACATGTATTCAATGTGCATGCATTTCAATATCTAGGGACGCTTCGTAAGGCTCCAGTAGTCAAGAGTGATATAGAAAAGACTTGGATTGGAGAGCACAAAGGAAAACCAAGAAACAAGTGAAGTAAAATAAACAGAAAGAGAAGAGGGACAAGGTAAATGAGAAAGAATAAATGATAATTATACATTTGGTAATCAGTCCAGATCATCTATTAAACAATATAACTTATCATCGAGTAGCTATTTTGACATTCTTGCTGCAAACCTATCAACAGATGTTAGATGGGCGAAGTATCCACAAAGATGTTGCATTTCTACTCTTTCAGTGGCCTATATGGTAGATATACAAAAGCAGTCCACTATAATAGGTAAATCTTTGCCCAGGTTGCACTAGTATGGGCCAGGGATGTGGGCATGGGTATATGCCAAATTCCATACATCCAGAATACTGCGTTATGGGTAAATCTTTTCCCTGGCTGCACTAGTATGTGCCGGGAATGCAAGGTGTGGATATATGCCAAACTCCATATATCGAGAATACTGGTGCAGCGGAGAAGAACCTGTTTTTATTAAGTATGGGTGGGTGACCTAACTGTGGTTCCATGTACGATGTATCAGTTATGGAATCTAGAAAAATGTATTCCGTTTTAATCTTAGTCTTATGTATGCCTTAAGAGTTGAATGCAGTTCAATGTAGCAAATTTATCATCCTTTTCCCTTTTTCTAGGTTTTTTCCGAAGTCTTGGAGATTTTAGTGCAAATTAGCCCCTCTCTTGTCCATAGTGTCCTCGGCCAGTTGGCACTGTTAATGAGAGGGGTGATGTCAGGTTGACAAGCAAAAAATTTGTCAAATTTTTCATGGAGCCTTGCTTTATAGCTGCTCCTTTTGTCTTTATAGTGTAACCAACCAACAATAACTTTCAGTATGGAATATCAATTGCTAAGTTTGGTTAGTACTTTTTTGTTCTTTTTTTCTTTTTGAAGAATTTAGTTGTGGTTTTACTTTGTTTAGGTTCTACTTCCAGACTTAATTGAGTATGAACATGATTTTGTGCCTATATAAAGGTTGAATTGGGAATGTATTGATGATAATGTTTGTATCCATAGGTGAAGGCTAGATCTTATTTTCCTGCTCCATCCTCTTGATTCTTCTTTTTCATTTCCTGTTTTTCATTTTTATTCAGATCTGGACAGCGGCAGTAATCTTCTTTAGTGTTGAACTTTTCCACTTAAAAGCCCCAAAATCCATGTTCTTGTGTTCGTGCAGCCCATGGTTATATTACTTTTCATGTTATACCACAAACCACAGAGAATGTTGTGTAGCTGATTTTAGCTTGTAGCTTTATTTTGTAGCTTCTTTTTCCTTTGGCTAACATCTGTCACACACACAAATATATGCAACAACAACAACAACAACTAAGCCTTTTATCCCAAGTACTTGGGGTAGGCTACATGAACCAAAAAAGAATCACACTGGATCGATCGCGTTGATAGTCCTCCATTCATTTCTATCAAGTAATATCTTCTCATTTGGATCTCTAGAATCCATATTTTTTTATATCACCTTCATTCATATTATCTTCGGTCTTTCCTTCGTTCTTTTAACTTGTCCTACATTGATAAACTCTCCTCATCGAACTGGTGCATTTTTAGGCCTACGTTGCACATGACCAAACTATCGTAAGCGATTTTCTCGCATCTTCTCATCGATGGGAGCTACACCTAGCTTAGCACGAATATATTCATTTCTCACTTTATTTCTCCTAGTGTTACCACATATCCAGCAGGGCATACGTATATCTGTTACACTTATCTTCTGTGAATGACATTTCTTTAAAGCCCAACATTCTGTGACATATAATAACGCTGGCTTAATAGCAGTTCTGTAAAAAATTCCTTAAGTCTTAACGGAATGTTACGGTCGCATAAAACTCCCGTTGCACTCATTCATTTCAACCAGCCAGTTTGTATTTTATGCTTAATATTATTATCAATCTCTCCATCATTCTGAATAATAAACCCAAATATCTAAACTGACTGCTCATTTGTATCACTTGCCCATCCAGTGTTACATCATTATAGTCTACGGTCCGTCGTTTACCAAATTTACACTCCATATACTCTGTTTTAGATTTACTCAATTTAAAACCTCTAGATTCTAATATGCGCCTATATAACTCTAACTTGATATTTACCCCTACTCTTGCTCATCAACTAAGATAATATCATTAGCAAATAGCATACACCAAAGTATCTCATCCTAAATAGTTCTAGTAAGTTCATTCATCACTATAGCAAATAAAAACGGGCTCAATGAAGATCCTTAATGCAACCCAATTGTGATTGAAAAATCACTTGTTAGACCACCGCATGTTCTGATATTGACTACTACTCCATCATACATATTCTTGATTATGTCAATGTACTTGATAGAGACTCTTTTCTTGATCAATATCCACCAAAATACCTCTCGTGGTACCTTATCATAGGCTTTCTCCAGATCAATAAATACTATATACAAATCTTTATATCTCTTTCGGAATCGCTCTATAAGTTGACGAAGTAAATGAATAGCTTCTGTCGTTGATCGTCCCGGTATAAATCCAAATTGGTTCTCCGATATTTTAACAGTTTGCCTTAATCTATATTCAATTATCTTTTTCCAAAACTTCATAGTGTGACATATGAGTTTTATTTCACGATAGAACAACTCTGAATATTATCCTTATTCCTATACAGAGGTATTAGGATATTCTTCCTCCATTCATTTGACATTTTCTTACTTTGCCAAATCTTATTAAAAAGATCTGTCAGCCACCTCATACCAATCCCTCCTAAGTATTTCCATGCATCTATAGAAATCTCATCTGGAGCAACAGTTTTTCTTGATTTCGTTCTCTTCAAATCCTCTTTTATTTCAGATCTTTAATTCTGTGCATAAAATTACGATTCATATTCTCATACTAAATAGTAAGATCTCCCAAATATTGAGTAAAACTACCATAATATAATCAATTAAAATAATCTTTCCATCTTTCTTTAATCTCTTCATTTCGAAATAGAAACTTCTGATCCTTATCTTTAATATACTTTACAGTACATAAGTCTCTAGACTTTCTCTCTCTTATTTGAACAATTCTATATATATCTTTTTCTACTTCTTTATTATCCAACTTTTTATAGACTTGTTTATATAATTTAGTTTTTGCATCTCAAACAATTTTCTTAGCTTCCTTCTTAGCTAGTTTATACCTCTCAAAATTTGTTCCATTATTATTATTATTATTATTATTATTATTATTATTATTATTCAAATCTCTATAAAGGTCCTGCTTGATCTTAATAGTATTTTTTACCTTTTCATTCCACCATGATGTATCCTTACTTGGTGGAGCACCACTTCTTGACTCACCAAATATATTTTTAGCTATCCTCTTAATGTAGCTAGCAATTTTGTTCCATATTATATTAGAATCACCATGCTCCCTCCAATCTGCTTCTTGTGCTACTTTATCTACAAATTTTTTTTGATTACGTTCTAATCGCCACCACTTAATCTTAGGATCTAATTTATACTTAATTTTTCTAAATCTTTCTAATATGAAACTCTAAAACTAAGAGTTTATATTGGGTAACTATACTCCCACTTGGCACTACCTTACAATCGATGTAACTAACTCTATCTACCCTCCTAGTTAAAAAAAAATCTATTTGGCTCGTACTCGATCCACTTTTAAAAGTAATCAAGTGTGAAACTCTCTATTTGAACCAAGTATTGATTAAAATCAAATCATAAGACAAAGCAAAATTTAGAATTGAGTTATCTTCTTCATTTCTTTCTCTAAAATCAAATCCTCCATGTACACTATCAAACCCATTACGATTAGTTTCTACATGCCCATTGAGATCATCACCAATAAATAGTTTTTCTCTAGTGGGTATTTTTTGTACTATCTAATTTAGATCCTCCCAAAATTGATGTTTACTAAATTCATCAAGTCTTACTTGTGCTGTATAGGCACTAATGAAATTAAAAATCTCTTTATCTAAAATAAATTTAACTAATAAAATTCTATCACTTTTCCTCCTAATCTCAACTACATCCCCAAGTAATTGGTTATTTATGATTACATCTACCCCATTATGATTTCTATCTCTACCCGTATACCAAAATTTATAACCCCAAAACTTTATGACTTTAGTTTTCTCATCTACCCACTTAGTTTCCTATACGCACAAAATATTAACCCTCATTCTAATTATAGCATCAACTTACTTTGCTAATTTACCTGTAAGCGAACCTATGTTTCATGATGCCAATCGAATCCTATATTTATGAGCTAACTTTTTTACTCCCACCCGCTCATTAAAGTGTGGGAACTTTCTTACATTTGATACTACATCCGGGCGCCGACGTGGCGCGTCGCTTCTCGGCGACGATTTAGCAACCCTCACACATTTTTCACTACACTCGGGCTCCGATGTAGCGTGTCACTTAGTAACGTCCCAACGGAATTCATATTTTGGCTCATGTCATAATATGTGATAATATTTTACGCTAGCTGTCACCGATCTACCACAACCCTCCTCTTTCATCATGACTTGGGACAGACAGTGAAATGATAAATCTTTAAGCACAGCACTGGCGGAGTTGCACACACAAATATATGCACGACACAAAAATACTTTGTCCTTGTATCTAATCTTCTATTAGTTCTCATGCCTGGCATATCTGTAATTGGTGATGATCAATGTCACACATCACCCAAATAATAGCATGCATGGATTCATGCAAGAGATCAGGCGAGTGACTAACTGGAACTGAGGATTTTTCATATGAATTTGATGGATCCTGTAGTCCTATTCTAGGTTCACTTCTTCACCCCACCCCCACCCCCTCAACCCCTTTCTTCTGGGCTCTTCTGATCGGCATTGAAGTCCTTCTCATTTAGCTAGATACTGCCAACTTATTGAGGGAGGGAAAAAGCTCTTCTGACATCTTCAGCTCTCATCCAATCCAGTGTGCATGTGCATTGCCACGGACATGGCCTGTGGCTACGATTGTTTGTGTGTTTCCTTTAGGATTTTGCATGAAAACAATGCTTTTAGAGAATTTGATGGTGGACAATACAAAGGATGATTGACACCTTAATAGTCCAAGAAAAATATGTCAAGTGGTTTGAAAACTCTTTAACTAATCAAGTGGTTTTGAAATAATTAAACATAGGTAAAATGCTTACATTTGTACATATTGTGTTTATGATGAGACCGTAGGAGGATATTGATCCATGTCTAGTGTATTCTGTATTGCTACTCTTAATATGACTTGGCAGGACTATTCATTCCCAGAAAATATGGGATGAGCCAGAGAACGTAACATAGTATAATAACCTTTACAGTAAATGAGTTTTGGTGCTTAGATGAGTTAGGTAAACTAAACAATTTGTTTCTCACTTTTTTTTGCATTCATTCATGCTTGCGCAATTTTCAAGAGGGGTTATTTTGTACTATTAGTAATTCATTGGCATTTCAATTATGTAGTGCTTTCTGGAGAACATCTAAAGTTCGTGTTCTTTGCATAATTCATTTGCCTCTAGTGCTTATATTAAGCACAGGCATGCATCTTCAGGTTTTTTATGTAATATGTCTGGAATTTGTGTTTTCACTGTCTTTTCTTCTCTTGACAGAGTTACTCTGGGGAAGAGGAGCTCTGCTGTGTATATGTTCCAACCAACCATCTCTACGTTGGCGATGTATTTCTAATCAACTCCAAGGATGTGATTAGACCAAGCTTATCTGTCCGTGAAGGAATTGGTGAGTTACCACTGCATCTTCATGATTATGCCTCATGGAAGTATGTTTGATGCTCAACATTCTTTTATTCTGCGTTAATGCATCCATGAAAGTATTATGCCTTATTAGTTATCTAGAGAAATTAATACTTTTAATTGATCATTTGCATCTTTCAATGACTTAAATTTAAGTGATCCACATTTTTTAACAGAGATTGTGGTCTCTGGAGGCATGTCAATGCCCCGAATCCTCTCTGCAATGGATTCTCATACGATATAAGTGGATAGAACCCGTTCAAACCGGAGTTGAGGCATAAGCGACGAAGTTCTGTTACCTTTGACCTATCAGATGGGGCCACAGTTATTTTTTTGTTTTTCCCCGGTTTAAATACAAAATTTGCATTCAGTAGCTGGCCTGCTGATTCCAATGGCATTCTAACATTCTTCCTTGCATTAGATTTGGATAATGTAGGCAAACTGGATTGTTCAGTGCACCGGTTGCTATGAAATTTTCTTTTTCATCGAAGTGACATAGAAACGGTGCCTATTATGAGCTTTCTTTTTCATCGAAGTGACATAGAAACGGTGCCTTTTATGAGCGCTTTCAATTTCTGGATTTCTACGAGGAATTGAGCCACAGAAGTCATCAGCCAGCTCATGAGAATGCCCTACAGTCTTGGCAATGACATAATGTCTTCTTTAGTGAGCCATGAGCTTGTCTTTGTGGTTAAGATGTCATGTTCTTGGCAATTTCATTGGCTGCGTGGTTGCATAATCCTGTCCAAGTATGAGTTCAATTATATTGGCGCTTTCGTTGTTAGCTTTTCTGTTGACCAAGTAAATTAATTAAAGGTTTACTTTATTTTGTTTTCCTTCCCATTTTGTTTTTGTCAAATAAAAATATGAAGCCGTGGAAATTGCTGATCTGGGGATTATGCTCCATGTATCAATTCATTTGACACCATCTTTTTATTTTTCTGTAGTTGGGCCAGTGCATAATTGGTAGGTATCGAAAAGGAATTTGTCCTTTGGCCTGTGTGACTGCTCACTTAGTGTAAATATACTGAGACATCAGCCAGGCTGTTGATTGTCCAGTTTTCTGAAAGTTATGGTTCTACTAACCTATTCTTGGGGCTAGGATTAAAGGGTCCTTAAGATCCTTTTTCTTGTTGAGAATGACTGGTAGGTTTAGCCCCAATATCAGGGAAAAGAACCTGTCATAGCGGATAAAGAAGCTCTCAGTTTGGGAGAAACAATCTCCTCGACTATGTGGACTCACAAAGCAGTCCTTCTTGAATTGTTTATAGCTTCCATCTATAACTTCTGTATGTTATGGGTTTTGCTTCTCAGAGTCGCTAGTCAAACCTAATAATTTTTATACGCTGTAACTTGAGCCTCTATGCTAGTATGTCTCATGGGAACTTCTAAGGTTAGTGAGCACACCCTATTAAATTCTACATATTTACAAGTTTGTCATTTTTATTTGAATAAAGTTGCCATTATCTTCATCCCACTAGTCGGGCTCTAAACTCAGACCAAACAATAGTCTGTCCGGGATTAAAGTCCGGACAATTAATTATTTGATACGGGTTTAGATCCCGACCGGTGGGTTTTGTCTCTTGGGCAGAGGCAAGCTTGGGCGAGCTTGCGATTGGAGGTGGGCCTTAGGTGGAGGTGCAAAGGCTCAGACGCTGTGGGCCATGGTGGCATGAAGGCGAAGGCGCCTTGGGCAGAACGGGAGAGGATGGAGCGGCATGGAGGCGCTTAATTGACACTTTTCATACTAGAACCACTGTCGCTATGAACACCGGTTTTGAATCCTTGAGGATTTATGACCAGGGGAACATTGAGGACGCATAATAGCTTTTACATAATGGCCAAATTAAATATAAAGTTTTTTTTTTTTTTTTTTTTTTTTTTCTGAACTTTGTCCTCACTATTGATCGTATTAAGATGATAACTACATGTCACCCGACAAAGCCGACACTTTCTGTTCACAACATAAGAATATGCGACTGTGTGCATATTTTTTTTTGCGGAACATAGTGTAGTTTTGTCGGGGTTGGCTAAGATCAGAATAGATTCGGGTTGGCCAAGTCATCAAGCTAGCAACGATGCAGGTGCAAACGCTGCAAGGTCTACTAAAAGTTAATATATCGGTTTGGTATCGGTTACCAAGTGAGAACAACTTCACTTTCTTGCCTTGTGGGGAGGTTCTGAAGTGGAGTATTTGCTCTTTAAATTCGCAGCGGTAAAATCAAAAGTTTTACTATATTTCAAGTTCAAAAGAGAGTAAATAGGGAAGAATGCATGATGTACGTGTATCTTTGTTATTTGCCTTGGTTCTAATATTGGGAGCCAAAACTATGAATCATTAGTGATTGTTATTTACGTTGGTTCTACTGTCGGGAAACAATCTCCGTAACCATGCTAGCAAAGCAATCCTTAAATAATTATTTGTAGCTTCCATCTGTAGCTTCAGCATGCTATGGGTTTTGCTTCTCAGAATTACTGGTCAAACCTAATAAGTCTTGTACACCGTAATTTGAGTCTCTATACAAGTATTGTTGAATTCATATTTGAACATTGCAAATTTTGAATCAATTTTACAATATAATCATTAGTTCAAAACAATGAATTAAGTGAATGAAACTTGGTTTCAAAATAGGAAACATGACAATATAATAAACAAAAAATATAGTTCCACGTCGGTAAACGAGTTGTAAAAGTGTGAGTTTATATAAGATTGTTTATTTCAGTGTATTACTTATGTAATAAGAGAAGAAACTTTCAAGTATCATTAATGAATGGTGCTATTGTGATCTATCTGTTAGGATTTATCATATGGTTGTTAGACGTTTGAATGTTTGACAAATGATCATGCCTGGTGTTTGTTTGAATGCCTAACGGTCTTAGAAAACAGTGTTCAAAATTAGACTCGATCATATATATGCAGTAAAATTTTTCTTGCTTATTTTATATATTTTGTTTATCTTTCTAAACATATAAACTCGTTTTATTTTAGTTAATATATTCGGATTTCATCATCTAATTATCCTAATTTAACAAATATAATAATATTAATCTGTTTGGATTTACATATCTATATTTCCTAACTTAACAGGTAAAAACAGTATGTCTCTTTGTTGTACCCAAACAAATTTATTCGAGTTGCCTGAGCTATGCTTAATTAACACTTTTCATACTAGATCCTTTGTCACTATAAATATCGGTTTTGAGTCTTGGAGGATTTATGACCAAGGGAACTTTGAGGATGCATAATAGCTTTTACATAATGTCCAAATTAAATTTAAAGTTTTTTTTTTTTTTTCCATATGTATCATTTTTCCATTTTCACTCCGTCTTTCTTAGCGATAATAAGTGGTCAGCAAGAGTAGGGCAGGAGTTTAACCTCACTCCAGTAAATTTAGATCAGACTCTAGCCAAATATTACTCTTGTTAATATTTGGCTAGAATTTGATCTTCCCAAGTGATTTGAGTATGTTTCACAAGTTGACCTATTTTTTATGCTGAGATGATACTTTCGATGATGATGAGTTTAACAATGTAATGTTATGATTCACGATATAGATAAGAGAATCTAGTGGTTGCAAAGCATGATCATACGCATAGGGCAGTTGATTCTCTCTCTCTCTCTGTTTTTTTTTTTTTTTAATATTTCTATTTTGTTTTTTCTTTTTATTTACTAGCAAAAAAGAAGGGGATAAAAGAAACAGTTGTGAAGTATAACGTTACTTTACCAGTTCATAGTAGAGATGATAATGTATATGTCTACGGGCCAATTTTTAGCTCTTCCTATAAAAAGTTTTAAATTAAAAAATAAATTTTTTTATTTTTAATTTAGAATTTTATATAGAACGAATCAAAAATTAATATATAAGCGTATGCATTACCATCCCTAGTTTATAGTTTCAGCACATTTTCAGAAAGACGTTCATGCATCTCAAAGTAACTACTTTTTTGAAGAATCATTACAAGGTCACGTTTACTTGTGATTATTTCTGGACACTTGACAAAAACGTGCACACATCATTTGTGAATGAGTGCAAGGAATCGACATCTACCAAATCTTCATACTTTATTTTGGTGGGTTCTCTCAATTACAACGAACTCAATTAGTCATTAGTGTTTTTAAGGGTTGATTACATTCAGACATTCTGTAATATTATGGGTGTATAATTTATCATCTCTAAATTTTAAAACTCTCACTTAGACCTCTTGGACCGCAGAAAAAAAATTGACAGGAAAGCTCAGACGAATATATTTTTTCCATTAAAGTTTAAAATTTTAAAAGTGATAAGTTATACATCTTTATATTACATAAAGTTTGAGTATAATTAATTTTTTTTTTTTTTTTTTTAATGCCGCAACCTAGCCTTTGTATCTTTCCATTATCTAATCATATTTTAAGTTCCAAGCAATCATCTAAGTGCAATAAAATACTACATAGATACTGCTTCAATCGTCACTCTTCTCTAGACCTAATCTTATACTAATATCCGATCCAACTTTCAAGCACTAGCTCCAAGCCAAAGCAAGCATGCTCCAATAATGAGTTCTGAATGGTTGTTTTATATGGATTTAAAATTTTAAATCACATGATTTTTTAAAACTAGAAATTTAGTGTTTGTAAAAATTATATCGAATAATTCGTATTATATATATAATCCGCCAAATATGTAATTTACTGAGCGTGCATAGAGTAACTTACCTATGCATTTGCGTATGATTTCCTTACTGGTGTGTGTCTATGCTGGAACAGACCCATGCTCGAAAAAAAGAAATATAACTCAGCATCCTTTATTTTTCTAAAGATTTTGCAGTTTTATAACTTTAACACGACTAAATTTAAATTTTTAATTATAAAAATTGCGATTATAAGAAATAAAATTTCTCTGAAAATCTCTTTTTGCTTAGACTGATAAAATCTATTTTATTTTACTTTATTTTATTTTAAACTTTAAAACGCAACGGAAAAACATAGTACTATGGTGTTGATTTACTTGGAAAGCTGCACTTCTGCAGGTAGAATGCAGGGCTATGTAACTGTTTTGTTTTTCGATAATAACAAGGAAGACTTACATATGTCCTATCATTTTTCAATTTCACTAAGAATTATTAAATATATATATATATATATATATATATATATATATATATATATATATATATAATTAGTATACTCAGTTATCATATGAAATAGATATTTATATTAGTATCGTATTATCATAAGTTTGTATGGGAGTTATAAATCGAAACATGATATTTTTTGTGCATTGGGCTCTTCCTTTGCACCCTGTTCATCCACACACCTTTGGTGAATTCCCAAGCAGTACGATCTCCGATTAACTCTGTCTCTCGGTTCAGAAGCTTGGATCTACCCCTGTGTGTGTATAAGGCATTTTTGTAGGTGTTGCCTATAGAGATGAACCTAAGTCTCAATGTAGAGGTTTTATATGGACGATTCATCGACGATAAAGAAGTATCTTAATCATATGATTTTATATATACTACTTATTTAAAATATGGAGATAAATTGTCGACATAGGCCCTCTATGTTGAGCTTTAAGAATGTCTCCATAGGCAACTCTCTATATGGAAATCAACCGCCAACTCACAAAATTATTTGAGTTGCTGTCTATTCTCACTATCTCTAATAATATTTTTTTTATACAAATGTTCTTTTGGATTATGATTTTGTTCCCTAGGATTCACTCATATTCAATTTCATGAGTTTTAGTTTTGATTTTGTATTCCATCAACTAGACACAAAATTAACAATTTTCGGTGAATATAAGATTTTGTATTCACTTGATAAAAAAATAAATAAACTTTAAAATCCACGGAATTTGATTTGGTATTTCATCAACTAACTACAAAATCTCGATTCCTAGGATTCACTTATACCCATGGAAATAGCTATGACGGATGGAATTCGACCGGCTCTGATGATATTTCAACCTTCTCTGACCAATTGCTATTTCATGTATACAGTTTTGACCATATAACTTCTTATAATCTGACTGAATCCGAATAGGAGCCGGACGGAGTGGTCAAAATAGAGGCTAAGGAATATGTGGGGGCAAGGTAGAAGCGTTGTGTGTCTAGGGTGCTTGTGTGTGTGTGTTTAACTATTGAGCTTTGGCAGTAGGGTGACGTAACACCTATGTTGGCCCGAACGGAATCCCACCGATTTACAAAGAAACCCCATATAGAAAGATTGGATTTGGCTTTTGTTAATTAATTGAAGGAAGTGAGGATTATTTAATTAATATTCAATAATATTTTAGAGAGTCTCTTCCCTTTTCTTTTAGAATAATATTTGATAATCATTGCCCCAAATTTATACATTTTTTTTTCTCTTACTCTAGAGGAACCAACAGTAGAAAGTACAGAACAGTTCTCATATTAATATATTCTTATTTTTTTATCCATAAAACAAACTGAAAACTTTAGAAGATAAGAGTTGATCAAGTAATATTTAATATTATAAATACATTTTTCAAATCTATGCATCAATCATTCTCTTAGAGTGAGAACATGATAGAGCATATTGATGGGAAATTCTATTTGTGCACACCACTTGTCACAGTAAATTCATCTTCTAAGTCGAGGTTAGTTTTCAGAATAATTTTGTTAGTTATCAAACAAATTTAATATTATTGAATGATTAATTTTCAATCAGAAAAAATATCAAGATTTCAAATATAAATAATAAAGTTATAATTTTTTACAATTTTATATGTTATACGGTAGACTCATTGGTGATATAACTCCCCAAGCACACTGAGGACAAGATAACAATAGGGGGGTGGGCAGTGACGTCATCAATCCAACCCCCCCCCAAAAAAAAAAAAAAAAAAAACAAATAATATCGTGCCGACACCGAGCCAAGTCGGGGCTCTGGTTCGGACCCAAACCGAGCCTGAAAAATTCCCAACTAACAACCCAAACTCCAATCTGTCTCTCTCTCTCTCTCTCTCCCCTCCACGTCACTCGCGCGCACTCCCAGCAGTTATACTAAAGCTCCTCCCTCTCTCTCTCTGAGATTCATTTCCTTCAGTTTTTATAGAGATTGAGTCCGATCTTTTTGAGTGAGAGAGAAAAAAGGGGAGATTTTTATTATCAACTCTTAATTTCTCAGTACGAGATGAGACCTTGTTTTAATTTATAAAGTTTAATGATAACTGCATGAAGAGAACTCAAAGACGAAGCCAGAGTTTTTGAAGAGGTATTGGATTCGTTCTTCTTTTCTTTTCTTTTTCTTTTTTTTTTTAATTTATGCAGTTATAATTTGTAGTTTCTGCAGAAATTAGCGTTATGGGGATTATTCAAAAACCCATGGATTGGATTCTTGATTTTGTTGAAATTCAAGGGCTTTGTCAAAAAAATTAAATCTTTTTGCGCGATAATCAGATAGATTTTAAAGGAAGTGTATGAGTTTAATTTTTCCTACTTTGAATTTTTTTTATTTTTTATTGTTCAAATTACAGGCTTTTTATGATGCTCATGAGGATATGGAAGAATTTTGTTCAATCCATCATCTTTAATTTCTTAATATTAAATCTATATTTATTTTAGAATTTTATTTTTTTTAAATTTTACCTTTATCTTTAGGTTTTGAAAGAAATTTCATTTTCTCCCCCAAATTCCAAAAGAAATGACTTTTTAGCTATAACTAGAAACCCTTGGCATCAATTGAAGCAATTTTCTGCTCAATTAAGAGGTTGAGAGAGCTAAAATTCATATTTCTTAAAATTGATTATGATCATGGTGTCCCTTTTTTGGAAAGTTAAATTAAAGATCAAAGAGACATTGGATTCTTCCTCCACATCAGTAAAAAAAATTGTTTGAAGCTATGTACTTAAAAGAAAAATTCAGTAACACAATGCCATAATACCGATTAATCGAGCTCTTTCGGGTTTTGATTGTACAACTTTCTTCGTACTTTTCGAAAGTACTCGATAAGAATGAACGATAGCATCTTTTCCCCTTTCTCTATGGTTCCATTTTGTAAATTCACTTTATTACCCACTCACCATATTGAATCTCTAAAGCAAGTGCAAAGAATTTTCTATTGAATTTCTATTTTTTTTTATGGAAATATTGCTATAATATGCATTCTTATATTGAGTTTATTTGATTAGAACGAAGAGATGATGCACACCAAGTCGGAGTCGGATGTCACAAGTTTAGCTCCCTCCTCGCCTCGTTCTCCCAAGGGGGCTCTCTACTTTGTTCAGAGCCCTTCCCGTGACTCCCATGATGGCGACAAGTCCTCGTCGATGCAAGCCACTCCTGTGTATAATAGCCCCATGGAGTCTCCATCCCACCCTTCTTCCTTTGGCCGGCACTCGAGCCTCATCGGCTAGCCGGTTCTCCGGAACCTTCCGTTCATCTTCTGGACGGAAGGGGAATCGGAAGAGAGTCAATGACAGGGGATGGCCGGAGTGCAACGTGATTATGGAAGAGGGAGATTATGATGATATTGATGAAGGACTGTCTCGCCGCTGCCAAATCCTTATTGGGATCTTGGCATTTGTTCTGCTGTTCACAACCATATGTCTTATTGTTTGGGGGGCTAGCCGACCCTATAAACCTGAGGTCGTCGTCAAGGTAAACTGCTGAATTTCCATTGATAGTGCTTTTGGTTTGTTCGTGATCTTAGTTTGTGACTGATTGTATTATATTGTCATATAGTCAATAGTCAGTTCTGTATCCAATATTAGTATTTGAATTGTATATATATATTTTTTTCTCAAAAAATATTTGATTTGTGTTTTATGGTACTTCTTACCTCTCATCTTACTTCAGCATTTTTTTTTTATTTGAATTGTATTTCTTGACATGATTTACTTCAGTATTCATATCTGATACTATTACCTTAGTGAAGTTTTGTGGTCCTCTCTTGCCCTTTGAGATTAGTTGTAATCATGTATAGGGGCTGAAAAATTCTTTAGATATTGAAAGTTTATCCTTGTTTTGCTTTGAATATAATTGCGAAGATGAAGATTTGGTTGAACAGGAACGTAGGCGATTATCAAATTACCAGAATATTGGAATGCATTTCAAAAATATTTGATGGCTAAAACAATATTGAATGATGATTTTATGATTTAGAAGCACGGAATATTGTTTTGAAATTGTTCAGAATTACTTTGATTGTATGACTCAGAGACTTATAAACACAACAAAAGCTTAGAAGCATGGAATATTGTTTTGAAATTGTCCAAAATTACTTAGATTGTATTACTCAAAAACTTATAAACACAACAAAAACTTTTTCTCCGAAAAAATCTTTTTTTTATTTTTCCCCGGGTGAAGGATAGAAAAATCCTTTCTGTATTATAAATGAAGCACTGGCTCATACCCTTTCTAAGTAAACTGAAACTTCTTTCTGATGCTACCAAGGGAAAGTAATGAAGATGAACACAGAGCCTGACGGGTTTTCCTTTTCCTTCGAATTGATTTGCTTATCTACAAGTTACACCCATTTAACTAGCATCTTTTGATGCAGAGCCTGTCGATGGATGACTTTTATTCGGGAGAGGGAACTGATGACACTGGAGTGCCAACCAAGTTAGTCACGGTGAACTGTTCTCTGAAGATAAATGTCTACAATTCTGCTCCTCTGTTTGGCATTCACGTCACTTCGGGTCCTATCAATCTCATGTACTCTAAGATTACAATTGCCACTGGTCAGGTAAGTGTGCATATTTTTATCTTTCTGGTGTGCATTCCCCCTTCTACCAAAAACAACAGAAACGATCTTTTAAAATTTGAGTCATGCTTTGTGCAACAATTAACACATCTTGCATAGGATTTGCGATTTGACCTGAACCTATTTGCGGGTGGAGACCCACTAAATATGCATTTTCCTTTGAGTGCTTCTTCTTCTTCTCCTCCCTTTATCCCTCCCATCTTTTTCGGGTGTGAATTAGGAAATTAAGTTGGTTTAGGAGGCCATAATAACATATTGTAGCTTTAAGGTCTCATTGGGCAATGTAATAAAGCTGAATTAAGTGACGTATAAGTGGTTGTATTCTATCAAAAGAGTGTAACTGAATGGTTGCACAACTTGGACTACATTTTAACCCCGGTCCAGTCATTCTGGTCAAATATCAGTTAATCCAATTGTTACTCTTCCGTCTTTTACGGATTAATGCTAATCCAGATAGCCTAGAGGGAGGTGGAATAACTATTTATCTTGTTCTATTTTGGTAACCGTACAACGTTACAATGTTTCTAATAAATTGGAAAAAAGTGACAGGTTATATTGCATCTATATCCTATCAGAAAACTTGAACGAAATGTTAGTAGTTAAAAATGTGGAACGGGAACCAACAGAATAAAAAAAAGTTCGACCAATCCACCTAAACAAGGGATTCTATGTACCAATGACATGTCGACACATTGCAACTATGAGCCTTTATTGTTAATTTTACAATTTTGTGGACACTGACACTGGGTGTTGGACGTGACTACCCTTGAATTTATATACACAAGGATACGGCTATATATGTATTTTAAAAATATATGTATATCTAGCTCATACAAATATATGTATTGGGTTAATAATTTACAAATGAAAAAGCTATAATAGTAAAATGAACCATAGAATATTTAGTTTCTTGGAAAGAGCGGCATAACATACTCCATTTTGTGATACTTTTTTCATATATCAAAATTTATAAGTATCGGACACGGGGGGCCAGTGTCATATCCGACATGGCTAGATACACCAATGTTTTCGGCTTGGACAGAAGTGTCCTACATATCAATAGGCTAATTCCAACTATACATCTAGGCAATTTAGACGAACAAAAATTCTTAATACGATATTGCTACTTATGCAACGTACTTTACAAAAGATGCATATGTTGTTGGTTACAGTTTAACAAGTACCACCAGCCAAAAAAGAGCCATAGGACTGCATCTGTTCTCCTGCAAGGAAATAAGGTTCCTCTCTACGGAGCCGGGGCAGGCCTAGCTCTGACAAAAACTGGCGGTTCAGTCCCTCTGACATTGGACTTTATAATCTACTCTCGCGGAGACGTGATGGGGAAGCTGGTCAGGGTTAGCCATCAGAAGCATGTGTCATGCTCGCTCGCAGTCGACCCCAGCAGGGGCAAGCCCATCAAATTTAAGCAGAATGCATGTACCTATGAATGAGGTTGTTGATTGTGATGGAGCTTCCTTGGTTACCAACTGCTTTTAGAGTAAGATCAGTTGAGGTTTCCTCTCATATGTGTATAGTAATTGCCTGTTGGTGGCGATCATATTTTTTTCAAACCCTGTAGTAAATAAGTAAACATTTATCTGGCTTGCTGTTTGCTGTAGTTTTTCAACCATTCAATAGATTTTGCAGTTTTGGTGTTAGCTGTATCTGAAGTATCTGCATTATCAATTTTGCCATATATGTTTGGTTGCAAAACTCTTCTTGGCTACATCGATAGCAAGTTGATCCCACAAATCCTCTCCTAATGGGTAGGAGGACTAGGAACGCGCCCTCTAGGGTGCAACCATCGTTTGGAAAGAGGTAGGTCGCACCGTCTAGGACCATCAATGGACCATCAACCACTGCATCCATCATCTGTTACTCCGAGCCACAAATGAGTCGTCTCAGCTACCCAGCAACTTTGCACAACTTGCTCAAACAAAGATACAGCACAATTGGAAATCCAAAGCACTGGCTGTATGCAGTATGATCTGACTTGAATGGCTCCATATTTCTTAAACGCTGTGCATGATCACTGTCACCTACAGAAATTGGGCAACTTACCCCAAACCAGCACAGGTACTTGAAGTATAATGAAAGAAAAATAATCCCCAAACCTCCATTTAAAACTTTGATTCCTGGCGAGCAATTTCATTGTTAAAGATCAAAGAAGAAGGATGCGAGAGGCAATAGCCTTAAGCAACAAAATAATTAAGTCCCATACTTCAAAGAACCTAAATGACTGGAAGACTCTGCAGCCTAACACCTTTGAAGTTAGCCTAAACAAAGGTCTCTTTTAGGAGTAAACTAGTGGAAACCTGCGCAAATTCTTAGGTTCATAGTAATATAGTAATAATAACAAAATGGTAAGATATTATGTTGATATAAGATAAGTAAAGTACGAAATAAATATAATTGATTAATTATAAATGTACGTAAATAAAAAATAATGTACTTAATAAATACATGACATTAATTAAAATTCAGTTTACAGAAAGTTTCCTTTAAAACCTAACAATAAGTAATGAGCAGTACTATGTAAAACAAATAGGAATTAGAAGCACAGAGAGAAGAGTTCGTCAGCGCTCCGAAGAGATCTCGATATATGGATGGCGGCCATTAAAAAGAGATCAAATGGAAATTAAATAGTAAAGAAACTCTGAGGAGAATAAATATTCAATTATCAATTTTAAAATATGAATAATTACTGAAAAATATAACAGTTAAAAAATAATTAAGCAAATATACCTTTCATAACCTTAATAGTATATTAGCGACCGTATCAAATCTTCCAAAGGGCGATAATATTTTTGAATTTTTTTATTTTTGAGATATCTATATAACTACTTTAACTACTCTCTCCAACCCAACAGTATTATTTATTTCCACTATTTTTTAATTATAAATAAAAAATTCATAAAACTTTCTAAATTTTCTATTTTCTATTGTGTTATTTTCTCTCTTTTATTGCTCTTTTATTGCTCAGTAACATAGTAAGATGACAAAGAAAATGCCTCTGCATTTGATTAATACAATATCAGTGGTTTCAAAAAAAATGACAGAAAAGATGGAAGTTGTAGCTATCCCTGCAATCCAAACTCTACACTGTAACTATTAACTCTTGTGAACACAGAGGGTCTTGTACAGAAGGTCTTGTATATAGGGATGGTAATGGACGTGTCCACGAGCCAAATTTTGATTCGTGTTATATAAAATTTTAAATTAAAAATAAAAACTTTATTTTTCTAATTCAAAATTTGTATAGAGAGGGTCCAAATTTAGTCCGTGAATGCATCCATTGCCATTCCTACTTGTCTGACATTTTAAGTTAGAAAAAAAAAAGTTTTTATATATCATTCCCTTACATTTTTAAAAATTACAGTTTAATCCCTGATATCTTTATATTTTAATTTTAGTACTCAAATTCTTTAACTTACTTCTTTTAAGTCCTCTTGGTTAATTTTTGGCACGAATTTCCCGTTATACTCTTGAAAGGGAGGAAAATATCAGTTATTTCCCTCCCTTTTCCTCATCTCTTCCTCTTCTTATTGAGTTTCACTCTCCATTCTTCTCATCTCTCTCTTTCCTCCCAGTTAATCTATGTGTCTTCCTTCTTTCTTTTCTTTTCCTAACCATATATCTAATGGAGAGGGGAATCCAATAAGAAGAGGAAGAGAGGAGGAAGAGGTTCCTTCCCTTCTAGAAATATAAAGGGAAATTCGGACCAAAAATTATCCAGGGGACTAAAGTAAGTAACTTAAAGGATATGAGGGACTAAAATCAAAAAATGAAGATTTCACGGAGTAAAATCTAATTTTTAATGATGTAAGGGACCGATATGTAAAACCCCAAAAAAAAAGCGCTGATGCTGACTCTTGCATAAATGAATATGGGGAGTTTCTAAATGAGCACACCACTTTTTCTTGTGAGCCGCATACCAGTGTATTTTTTGTCTGGATTTTCCGTTGTTAAGTGGGCTCAATAGCAAAAATGGTGTGATCCTTTGGAAACTCCCATGAATCTGCCAAAAATATTATACATTTACTATCCATCCATTCATGTTCCTAGAACGATTAGCTATCCGAGAATTATCTCATTACAAGATGCAAAATCTTTTTTTTTCCTCCTCGGGCAAACAAATTTCATATATCAATTTAACTTCTAAGCTCCAGTAAACAATGCAATTTTATGATGGTGGTCTAAATATTGAATCCCAAATTCCATAAATACTGGCTGTTCAAGTATCAATTAGATACTAATATGTATCTTTTCCGATTTTAAAGAATCTGCAATGGCATAGATTCTATGATGTTGGTATCAATGTAGCCAACATCGAAGATATCTTTGTTAATATTATGATATGTTCGATATTTCTGATTTTTTATCTTAAATTAGCGGTCAATATCCATGCGGATTTTAAGATTTTAAGATTCCAAATAAAAGATAGAGGGAAGAGTAAAATAAGAAAAATCCAATCCATCCCCTTTCTAAGCAGCATCTGATAAAAGAGACTGCACTAAATGGTTTAGATGCTTTTTCACTAGTATGCTCTTTGGTTTTATATTGTCTTTGGTTTTATATTGTTTAGGACGTTCTTTAATTTAACAATAAATGGAGTGAGTTACACCAATACCAAATCCAATGAGCAACAATATCATAGGTCTTATAGTTTTGAGATGGCACATCATAAGATCCATTTACTGCACACATGTTTACCCGGATTGGTATTTTAGGATTTTTTGGACCCGAGGTGGCCAACTCATGATTTTGTAAAACTTTTTAAAAAAGAAAGAAAAATTACCATGTTTTTTTGTTGAAAATTAAAAAAAGAGATCATTCTTTACAATTAAATTCAAAAATTGGATTTTTTTTTTTTAATAACAAAATTGTCCAGGAAAATAATGCAGCATCTAGCAAAGAAAAGGAAAATTAAAAATTAAATCAAATCTTTCCAGTTGAGTTAGATGTGCTCCCCCATGAACCTAAAGATTCCCACCCACCCATCACGTTGGGAAATTCTAAATGAGCACTTACTTGACTTAGTGAGCAACACTTTCCCATGTGGTGCTCACAACATGACTTTAGGATGTTGTGCTCACGATGTCAAGTGGTGTGCTCATTCGGAATTTCCAGATCACAGTCATAATTCCCGGGACCTGCCTATCGGGCCGTGCCACCGGCACGGCTGTGCCCGGGCCCGTGCCATGCCCGGGTTTAAAAAAAAATTAAAGAGGAGCTATGTTGCTTCATTTAACTAGATTTAATAAAAAGTAATAATAATAAAAATAAATATTATATTATATTTAATCTCATTACATTCATATAATTGCTCTATAAATCTCTTTAGAAGTTATACAAAGCCCGAAGAGAGGAGAGAGGACCCTAACCATCACCCTCAACTTGTTCTTAATATATTTTCTAAGAGATTTATGAGTTAAAAATTATAAAAAAAATTGAATATAATACATGAAAATCCTTACAAATTTAAATATTTTTAATCAAGCTTCATTTTCTTCTGGTAAGCCTAAAGTCTCTAGTACAACTTCATTAGTCAAGTCTTGTTCCCTATCTTCTGCGTCGTACCAATCCTTCAAGCAAACACACATCTCCAATATGTCTGACGCCATTGAGGTTCTCAAGTCCGTGAGCACTCTACCACCTGCGCTAAAAACAGACTCCGATACTACAGTAGACACTGGAGGAGTTAGTAGATCACGGGCCATGTTGGAAAGCACGGGATATGTTTTTTCCTGTGATTTCCACCATGCCAAAATATCAAAGGATTTATAATTTTCAGGAGATTTGTTATGTTCATAGCTAGCTCTCTCTAAATAATAATGTAATTCATTAAAATATGTACTACTTTGTCTTGCCTTTTTTCTGTGAAATACAGATGATATTATTGGATTACGAATTTCCCTAGTAGATGGTTCTTTTGTAGTTTGTGTTGACACACCATACATATCTTCATATGTTTTATACATAATATCTAAACATGTTTTAATATCATTAACTACATCGCTCACATTATTTTCATAAGACATATTTGTATAAAATAAATCTATTAATATTTCAAGTCCATCTAATTTGCAACGGGGATCCACAACAGTTGCAAAATATAATAAGTATGGAAAATCTTTAAAATATTTATTAAATTTAATTTCCATAGGTTCAACAATACTTTCAAGTATAGAGTGATTTCTACATTCATTAAAAACCGAACTAATTTCGGTTAGATAATATAATGCAATGTGTGTAGTTGGGTAATAAGTTCCTGACAGTGCTCTAGATGCATTTTCAAATTTGCCTAAAAACTTAGAAATGCAATGCAACTGGTGCCATTCATTATTATTTAAACTATACAGTGGTGACTCCATTTCATTAAAAGTATTTATTACATTTTTATACTGAATAGCTATGTTTAACATTTTATATGTAGAATTCCATTTTTTTCTAACATCTATAGGTACAATTCTATGTGATATTTTCAGATTTTTTACATATTTGTTTAAATGCTTGTCTTCTTGGCCCACTATCTTGAATAAAAAGTAATGTATACCTAAGTTTCATTAGTGAATCATTTACTATTTTTAATCCATCTTGAACGCATAAGTTTAGTATATGGCAAATACACCTAACGTGAATAATTTTCCATCTAGAATTGGTTTGGTCATACTTTTAAGAATTCTAATTGCGGCCGTATTTTCAGAAGTATTATCCAAAGAAATGGTAAATATTTTTTTATCTATTCCAAAATCTGAAAAAACACTTAGTAGGGATTGTGATAAATTATGTGCATTGTGAGGAAATTCAAATACCCTAAACCCTATTATTCTTTTCTGTATGCACAATTCTTGATATATATAGTGTGCCGTTACACATAAATAATTAGTCATATTTTTAGCTTCCCAACAATATACAGTTATATTAACTCTAAAAATTAAAGAAGTAAAAATAGCTATTAAAGTGTCCCTCTTTTCTTTATATAGTTTGAACATGTCGGATGTACATGTTGAACGTGGGACTTTTTTTATATTCGTCAGTAAATACTGATTTACAAAATCTTTCAAATTTGCGATTTTCCGAAAAAGTAAATGATTGTTCATCTTGTATTATAAATCTTGCTAAATGTTCTCTTGTTTTAATTGGATCATATTTACGTATACCTAATGATCCACCAAATGTGCTTATTTGTGTTTGATGTGGTATATTTGGTGGGTGATTTTTTTTCTAGGTGTCTTTTAAGATGACCCGTTCCGCTACCTAAAGGAAACGAATAAATTTTATGACAGTGTTTATACTTAGCTTTCCTAACATTATTTTCTATTAATTTTTCAAAATGTTTCCATATGTCTGATCTAACAGCCCTAGTAGATGTGGTAGTTTGTGTTTCGGGTATGGTTGTATCATTGGTTCTTCCTGAGATACAGAAAATGGTACTTGAGGAGGTTGTTCTAAGGGTTGACATTGATTTTGATATTCTTCATCAGTTAAAAAGGAAGTAAAAGAACCCGTGGCTTGAGAGAAAGAAGCGTCAGACGAGTGTGGATCCATTTTAATAAAATCCCGAAAAAACAAATTAAAATTCTCAAAAAAAATTTAAATTATAAATACCTGTTAACCGCTGAACTATTTGAGAGAGTGTGTGAAATATCTAGCTAGAGAGATGAAGTTGGAAACCGAAATAGCGAAGAAAATCTTGCTTCAATGAGAAAACTTGCTTGGATCTTGTTTGGGAGACTTGCTTGCTTGAGACTTATTTATTGATTGAAACTTGCTACTTGCTTTGCTTGAGAATTAAAAATTGGGGTATTTACTGGTTTGCCCCTCAAATCTTTAAATATTATGATTTTACCCCCCAAATCTTCATATTTATAATTTTGCCCCCCAAATCTCATAAGTTACAACAATTTTGCCCCTCTCTTTAACTTTCCCTAACACAGTTAATTTTTTGACCATTTTACCCCTCATTTCCTCTTTTATTTTCCTCCTCTTCTTCTTTTCTCTTCCTCCTTTCTTCTTATTTTCTTCATTATTTCTCTTCTCTTCCTCCTCTTTTCTCCTTCTCTTTTCCTCCTCTCTTCTCATTTTCTTCATTTTTTTACTCTTTCATGTTCATGCATTTTTCTTCTCATTCTCTTCTCATTTTCCTCCTCTCTTCTTATTTTCTTCTCTTTTTTTACTTGAGATAATTGATTTGGTAAACTAGAGGAAAAATGCATGAACATAAAAGAGTAAAAAAAAAAATGAAGAAAATGAGAAGAGAAGAGGAAAAGAGAAGAGGAAGAGAGGAGGAAGAGAGGAGGAAGAGAGGAGAAATAATGAAAAAAATAAGAAGAAAGGAGAAAGAGAGAAGAAGAGGAGGAGGAAAATAAAAGAGGAAATGAGGGGTAAAATGGTCAAAAAATTAATTGTGTTAGGGAAAGTTAGATAGGGGGCAAAATTGTTGTAACTTATGAGATTTGGGGGGCAAAATTATAAATATGAAGATTTGGGGGGTAAAATCATAATATTTAAAGATTTGAGGGGCAAACCAATAAATACCCCTTAAAAATTTTAGGAGATTTTTTTGAATGAATTTGGTGTATAAGAATGATGAATGGTAATAGAAGAGATATTGAGGTATTTATAAAGAAAGAAATATTTTAATTTGCAAAAAAAATTACAAAACCCCCCAATGGCTATTTTGACCGTTAGGGGAAAAATCTGCAATTTTTTTTGCAGGAAACCCCCCAACGACTATAAAAATAGCCGTTGGGGGGCTATTTGCAAAAAAAATTTGCAAAACCCCCCCTAAACACCCCCAACGGCTAAATTTTAAAAAAAAAATATCGGCCGTGTCCGGCCGGACCGTGGCGCCGGCACGGTCGGCCTCAGCCGGACGGCCCGAGTCGAGGTGCCGGGTCGGGCGTGCCCAACGGGCCGCCCGGCCCGATAAACGGCCCTATCCCGGGGAAGATCTGATGCATCTCGTATTTTTCTTAGTGAGCTCTGATGTCTAAAAAATAAATAATTATAAGTTTGCTATAAAATTTTTGAAAAAAAAACTTTAACTCTTATAAGTTTTTTCCTTTGCTGTGGCTGACACTTACTGCTGTGATAGCATGCACTTACTGTCGCTGCTGCTGGTGGAGAGAGGAGATGGAGGTGAGGTCGATGGATGGTGATGGTGACTGGTAGGGTTAGGGTTTTGGAATGATCAGATGATGAGAGAGGGAGAGGGAAATTGCGAAAAAACAGTGGGGCTCACTAATAAAAAAAATGGTCATATTTAAAAATAGAATATTTACATATTTGTCCCTTGAGTCTTTAAAAATTAAAATTTAATCTTTCAAATCTTCATATTTATAATCTAGTTCTCTAAATTTTTTATGTTACTATAATTTAGTCTCCTTGGAACTAAATGAACATTCAGTTCAGAGACTAAATTGTAGTAATTTAAAGGATTTGGAGACTAAATTCTAAATATGAAGATTTCAGGAACTAAAAACTAATTTTTAAAAATGTAAGGGACAGATATGTAAAACCCCCCTTAAAAAATATATGGGGCTCACTGAGAAATTGGGGCTTTAGAGTTTCCCTAATTCCAGCGATAAGGCCGCTCACTGTCACTGTCCGTTCGCGAGCATCGCGCTTAGATTCTTCTCCTCTTCTTCAAAAATAATCCCCAAAAAATCCCAACACATCAACAGATCTCTCAGATCCAAAATCCCCAAATTCTCAAAAACCCTAAATGGGATCGTCTTCAAAGCTCCTCTCTTTCATCCTCATTCTCTTCCTTTTCCAATCCCTGGTCCCCTCCGGCATCTCCAGCGACGAGGATGATGATCTCGAGGAGCTGCTGGCGATCGACGAGGAGGAAGACAACGCCGGCGCGGGGGCGGCGAGGCCCTCGGAGGCGGAGGTGCTGAAGAGGGCGCAGAGGGTGGTCCTCGAGCTCACCAACGAGAATGCCAAGAAAGTGGTGGAATCCAACCCGCTGGTTCTTGTTCTTGGGTACACCCCGTGGTGCCCTAGGAGCGCCGAGCTCATGCCGCGGTTCGCGGAGGCGGCGATGGTCCTGAAGGAGATGGGCAGCCCGATCTTGGTGGCGAAGGTCGACGCGGAGAGGCACGGGAAGGGGGCGGCGCAGCTGGGGATTAGAGGGTACCCTACAATCCTGCTGTTTGTCAATGGAAGTGAGATGACTTATACCGGTGGATTCACTGGGTAGGTTTTGTTTCTCGTCTTACATTTGTTATTGTTGCTGTTAGAGAAATGTCGGTTGATTTCCTAAGGTGGTGCTTTTGATGGTTAGGTGGAATCAAGAAATTGTTAGGATTCATGTTTTGAACTCCTCTGAGTTTGAGTAAAAAATTAGTGACGATCCACTTTTCAATTGTACCATGCAGTCAATGGAATTGATAGAGCTTTATGAGATCTGTATCACAGTATATTTTCACTTGTTCAAATTCATGAATTGATTTGTGTGAATGGAAATTGGTTTCAAAGTAGATAGACGTGGTGATGAAAAAAGATGAGCAAAATGAATAGTCCTACATTGGAAAATGAGAAGGAAGATAGTGGGTAGATATAGGATTATTTGCTCGAGTATATTATTTATGATATAAGAGGAAAGACATCTGAACACATTGCATCATTCACACGGGTGTGTGTGAAGGCAATTAAACTTTTAGGGTGTTTTGGATGATTTTGTCAAACAAGTCTATGTTATACGTTAAATATCCGTTTCAACAAGGGCGATTGGGCATTTAGGGAACCGTACTGACAAACGATTTTCCAAACATGTTAGGAATCTCTTTCAACATGTGAGGGTAATTAGGTGTTTAAGGCAGAACATTATCAACAAATGATTTTCTGAAAATGTTAGTCGTTAGAAATCCGTTTCAAACATGTGCAAGGGTGATTGGGTGTAGAAATTTGTTTCAATAGGTGTGAGAGGTTTATGTTAGCTATTAGAAACCTATTTCAACATGTGCAAGGGCGATTGGGCGTTTTAGAACACAAATTGAGATATTTTCTTACAAAATTTTCAAATTTTTCATCCTTTTTACTCTTTGTTCAGACAAATAGAGGTTATCTTTTTCTTGATTTGTATGGGCAATTGGATTGTTGCGCTTCCTTGGTTCATATAGGCAATTGGATTATTGCTTTCTTCCGGTTGCAGTACGACCACTCTTCTAGAAGCACTAGTGGTGGGCGAATTTGGTCATAAGGACATAACATCCAATGCTAACTTTGATATTCTATCCTAACAAAATGATTCGGTTTATAGTAAGGTTCTTTCTAACTTGATTTACATAATTTCCTTCTAATTCTAACATATAGAATTGATTTTCAATTATATATAAACAGTTTGTTTTCAGTTAGACAATATTTAGTCTCCTTTTTTTCCAACAGTATTAAGAGGGAGTATTAGGAGGGAGTATCTGGGCATCAAGAATTTGTCTTGGAGAATTTGTTTTGTTATGTGATGTGCTAAATGGCACCTCTTGTTATTAAGACTAACTATGACTTTAAGGGCTAGGTATTTAGTTGAGAAGAGAGAGTTTAGCAATTGTTAATTGGTTAGTATTATCTTGCCTGAAACCTAGTCTTCTTGTTTCTTAACTTAATTTGATCTAAAAATTTGAAGTGAAGAATGCTTGCCATTACATCCTTCAAAAACCAAAAGGAAATTTCAAAATTTACATATCTAAGTACTCATTTTTCAAACCTGTTTGCCACGTGCAATGCACGTTCAAGGGTCTAACATGGAGTAGTGAGATATTGATTGATTATTGCTCTCAACATCTTATGTCCAATTATTGTACAACTTCTTGTCTAGTGGTAGTTTAAGATTTGGTGATAGTCATTGTAAGCACTATTACAAAGATAAGCATAATTGAAATAGGAAAGAAATTCTTGAGCTCTCTCTTGATCACCGAGAACAAAAGTGGAAATTCTTACAATAACTATTACTATAATGCAGTTGATGAGGAGTCAAAGGACATTTTTGGTCTCCACAGAAGAGATTAAGAAATGGCATAATGTTTTGGATGTAACCTTATACCAACAATAAAAATTTAAATGATTTCGGCATGTCTTGCTCATGCATTAAGTATCAACAAAATCATTGTCTCAAAGTGACCATATGATTAAATATCATTTGATTACTTTTCGCTACTTGACATATGATTAAATATCATTTGAAAATTTATCTTTAGGAGTTTATGTGTGTAATATGATAATATCAGATCTAGCGGAACAAGTTTTTTGATTGGAGTTTCACCTTTCAAATATCTGGTGTGCAAGTCATACTGCATGCAATTCATACCGTCATACTATCCCTTTGTTAGCTCCAGTTGAAAGTAATGCACCTATGGTGTTATGCATGCATTAGTTGTATGATGCCTTTGTCAATTCCAGTCGAAGTAACGCATTTAAAGTGTTATAAATGTGTCAGATGCCATTACATTTATAGATGCCATTACATTTATAGCATCGCCTTTTGAGAAACTATTCAGTGGACCATGTCCATGAACATGGGTTGTGCTAAGAGGAGACAGAGACGCATAGAGGATAAGTAGGAAAGCCCAATGCCCCTCTAGCTATTTCAGATGTGTCTCTATTCTTTTTAGCATATGATGTGTATGTAAACATAGTCCATTGAATACTTTCTCATCATCTTTAATCAGTGTTTTAAATATCGGCCGATATACCGGTATATCGGCCGGTATATCGTTAAAATTGAAGAAACGAGACGATATGGGCATTTTTTTACCGTTTATCGTTTTGGACCGGTATGGGCCGATATATCGGCCACGTGGCGATATATCGGCCGGTATCGAGATGTCTAATACCGGCCGGTATTTGATAATATCGGTTATTGGGTTTTGGTTACGGTTTAAACCTAATAACCCGTTAAGATCCGACCCGTTAATAAATAAAACGGGTCGGGAGGGGAGAAAAAATCCATTTTTTCGCGTATTCTCTCTCTCTCTCTCTCCCGGCAATCCGAGGCTCCCTCCCGCGACCAAAACCCTAACCCTAACCCCAAATTTCCCCAAATCAGTCATAAATCTCTCTGCGATTCTTTTTCTTCCACTCTCTGGCTCTCTCTCTCGTTCTCTCTCCGCAATCGTCGACCGATCGAGCCGAACGGCCGAACCCTAACCCTAATTTTCCAATCCATCTATAAATCTCTCTCGTGTTCTCTCTATCTTTCTTCTCCGCTCTCCGATAGCTCTTCTCCTACTCTGGGAGTTTTCGAAGGGTACTCGCCGTTCTTCAGTGGAGCAATCGCCGCCGGCCAGGTAAGTGCAGTTTGTTTACTTAATTTCAATTTGATTTAGAATTATAAATTTCTTCAATTTCTTTTATAATTGTGCTATTTAGGTTTAATTGATTGCGATTTATGTTAGATTTTTTTTTTGTGTAATTTGAGGGGAATTGTTAAATTGGGAGGATTGAACAGTGAACCTGCGGGTAGGGGTAGTCTACAGTGATTCCTTGAATCACTGATTCACACTGAATCACTGATTCAATGTGAATCAGTGATTCAAGTCACTGATTCACATTGAATCAGTGATTCGATTCACTGATTCAGTGTGAATCAGTGATTCAAGTCACTGATTCACACTGAATCAGTGATTCGATTCACTTTCACACTGAATCAGTGAACCGAATTACTGATTCAGTGTGAATCAGTGATTCAAGAAATGATTTTGTGTGTATGAGTTTTATGCTAGATAAAATTTGTAAATTTGAGTATTTATTATTTATATGTAATTATGTATTCACTGATTTTGTTTCATGCTAGATTCACTGTTGTTGCAGATTATAATTTCTTTAATTATGTCTTAAACATGGTGGGTACAGTGAATGTAGCAGCATATTCAATTTAATACAATTTTCATAGTATAGATGTATTATTCAATTAACTAAAACAGTTTGTTGGGACTAAATTGATATTAAGCAAAACAGGTTGTTATTGGCTTCTTACTAGGTTTGGTTATATGAAATAATATAAGTTGCAGTGTTTTAAAACAGTGAATATTTGCAGTGTATTGTAAACATAGCATGTATTGTAAACATTGACATATATTTGTGTCATTGACAAATAGCATAGCATTTATTGACATATAGCATAGCATAGCATTGACATATAGCATATTATTTGTAAACATGAAATAATATAGCATGCATTGTAAACATTGACATATATTTGCAGTGTTTTAAAACAGTGAATACACATAAATATACATAGCATTTATTTGATTATTTTTTTAACTTAGATTATGTTTATTAACTTTATTTATTTTAGTAAAAGCTTGAATTCTTAAATAGATTAAGTTAATATAAATTAAGTGCAACAATTATTTAGCTATTTAATCAATTAATTGTTTGTCTTTTTTCACTCCACTTTTTTAAAGTCAGAAATAGTTTGAAAGATGTCCTATTCTGGTGCTTCCAATGTCCAAGAGAAGCGAGGAGGTAAAAATCCAGCTTGGGAATGGGGAAAAAAAGTACCCAATAAGTCCAATAAAGTGGAGTGTAATTTCTGTAAGAATGAATATGTGGGAGGCATTACTCGCTTGAAGGAATATTTAGGTCATGTCAGCGGGAATGTCAGAGGCTGTCCCCTGGTCCCAGATGACGTGAAGCAGAAAGCTCTGGTAATGCTAAGTAAAACTAGAGAAGTAAAGGAAGGAAAAGCAATAGAATTTCAAAATTTGTTAAAAGAAGTTCGTGTTGGAGAAGAAGAAGATGAGGAGATAACTCGAGAGGAGTCATCTTCTCGCAAAACAACAGGTCAATCTTCCTGCAAAACAACAGGACCGATGGATCAATTTGCAATTCGATCGGTCGAAAAAGCAGTAGAAGCAGCTCAAAAACAGCCTACCGTGCCATCAGCCTCCAGAAAAAGGCCAGAGACGATGCAATTCGATACATTGCCAGGTTTTTTTTATGAAGGAGGGCTTGCATTCAATATTGCTACGCAGCCAGCTTTTATGCAGATGGTCCAAGCCATTGGCATGTATGGACCAAACTTACAGACTCCTAACCCATACGAGCTAAGTGAGACTTGCCTCCAAAGAGAGGTCGATGAGACAAATGCAACTCTTGAATCATTCAAACGGAGTTGCCGAACAAATGGCTGCACTTTAATGACTGATGCATGGTCGGATCGGAAAGGGAGAAGTTTAATGAATATCGTTGTACATTGTCCGGCCGGTACAACCTTCTTATTGTCTCAAGATGCATTTTCTGAGAGACACGATTACAGTTATATCCACAAATTTGTGAAGATGGGAATGAACGAGGTTGGCGCGGAAAATGTTGTACAGATTATGACAGATAATGCCTCGAACAATATGGCTGCAGCAAACACATTGGCTCTGACGCATCCAAATATATTTTGGACACCTTGTGCAGCACATACAATTAATCTGATACTTGCGAATATTGGAAAGATTAAACATATCCGAAGTGCAATTATGATGGGGAGATCAGTCTCCGTGTACATATACAGTCACACTAAATCTTTAGATATAATGAGGAAGGCGATTGGTGGAGAGCTAATACGGCCGGGTACAACTAGGTTTGCCACGACATTTCTCTCTTTATCATCAATCAGAGAGAAGAAGAAGGAGCTGCAACATATGTTTATTTCTGATGACTGGATGGATTTTACTCTTTCCAGAACAGATGCAGTAAGAAGGTATTTATTTTAATTAATAAAAAAATTATTTTATAATTTTAAATTATACGTTATTCATATTTTTTTAATACATTTTTTTATGAATGTTTAGGTTGCAGAAATAATTGCTAGCAATAAATTTTGGAACAACACAAATATTGCCTTAAAAGTATTCACTCCACTAGTGAAAGTTTTGCGTAGAGTTGATGGGAACAAGGTCCCTTCAATGGGCTTTCTGTATGGTGACTTAGAGACTGCCAAATAGGAGATAAGAGATGCTCTAGAGGGTGAAGAGAAGAAATATCTTCCAATATGGAAGATTATTGATAGGAGATGGGAGGAAAAACTTAAGAGTCCTCTGTATAGAGCTGGATATTTCTTGAACCCTCTGTATTACTATGCGAAGCAGCCTGAGATTGATGCTGATTGGTCATTCATGTCGGGCTTCATTGCCGTGATGCACAGATTCTATCCAAATGATCATGATAGAATTGATAAGATTGCACAGCAGCTCCCAATGTATCAAAATCAAAATGGATCATTTCGAATGCCTTTTGCAAGGGCAGCAGTAAAGAGAATCATTAATTCAGGTATGCATTTCAATTTAAGAAATGCAAAATTCAATCTATATTTAATTAAAGAAACTACTAAATAACTAATAACTATTTCTAAATATTCATTGCTAGCTCAATGGTGGCAATTCTACGGGACAGATGCTCCCGAATTGAGAATTATGGCAATGAGGATCTTGAGCCTGACAACCAGTTCTTCGGGTTGTGAACGGAACTGGAGCACATTTGAGATGGTATTACAATTTTAACTTTTCTTTACAATTTTAACTTTTCTAATTAAATATTTCTTTCTCCCAAATAGATATGTTCTAAGTTCGTTTCATGTGATTATCTTTTATTTAGGTGCATACGAAGAAAAGAAATATGTTAAGTTCCAAGAAATTGCATGACTTAGTCTTTGTCAAATTCAATGTAAGGCTCAAGAGCAAATTTTCAATTCCAAACAGAGATCCACTAGTAGCATACAATGAAAAGGAAAATATTACCGAGTGGTTCATGCCTGAGAAAAAGAATGGCGATCCTCATGAGACTAGTGATGATGAAGTCTTTCCTGGAAAACAATTGACTTTTCGACAAGTGTCAATTGCTATGCGTGCTAATCTGAAGAAGAGAGAGAGTGAAAGAGTTAAAGCATCCAAGTCGAAGAGTAGTAGAACTTCAAAGGGAAAAGCATCATCATCTTTAAAGTCTAAGCAGCAGCATGTATCAGATAATGACGATGAGGAAGAAGTTGACACATCATCATCAGATTCGTCATTAGATGATGAGGTAGGCATGCCATCAAATGAACCAGTCGACTCTGAATCTAGCTAGAAAATATGTTGTAAAGACTGATATTTAAAGTTTCCAGTATGTTTCAAATAAACTCATTTAAAGGACAATGTTGTAATTTTATAAATTATATCACTTATGTATTGTAGAAACACTTTTCTTTTCTCTTGAAAACTTATTTTTCTTAATTTTATGATTGTATGTCGCTCTGTGCATATGCGAACGTTCTAAACGGTATCTGCAAATTCGTAAGTTGAATGTAAATAAGCCAATGTAAGTACTATAAACTTATTTTATGTGTTTTATTATGTTCTATATAGCCAATTATATGATTATTCTTTAACTGGTATGACACCGATATGACACTCCGGTATTTAGGGTCATATCCCGATATCCCGCCCGGTATCCGGTAACTGGTATGTAATTTGACTGACCAGTACGAGACCGGTATCCGATATTTAAAATACTGTCTTTAATGGTGCATATGTTAGTGCAAAGCAAACTTGTAAGATTTGAAGATAAATGGATCTATAGCCTGCATATTCATGGTGGATGCCTACACATAATTAATTTAGATAAATCATTTTCTAGTTGGACCTTGTTGATAAAGTATGCATCTTAATATCAGTGTTCATATGTGGTTAGTTTGTAAGCTGTGGAGAAGGCTTGGCAAGCAACTACTAATCAATATTTTATTCATGAATGCAAATGGATCTGTATACTTAAAGAAGTTGGATAAATGTAAGTGCTCCATTCCAAATTTGTAGCAGATTGTTGAAGAATGAAGAATATGCTCGAATAATAGTCTTAGAACAGCAATAATTTTCAAGAAAGTGGAAGACAAGGTGCTTCTTGCTACTTCTCACTTTCTAGCAATTTAATAACTTTTGGGTTGCGATTGCAAGGATTATTATGGAGATAAGTGTAAAGGAAGAAGACCTAGAACAAAGTTTGGAGTTCCTTTTTCAAGAAATATAGAAAAATAGAAGTAATACTTGGGATTGCTCTCTACTCTCCAAGGAAGAGGAGACCATTGAATTAAAGATTCATATCTTAAGGGAGTCAATGTTACTGAAAATGATTGGTAAGATGGTAATTGAAACAAAGGTGCAAGGGGAAAAGTTGTACTTTGGTGCACTATAGCAGTTTTTGGTTACATGCATAAAAATTGTAGTTGTTTGGTATTCCAATGATTTTCAGTCTAAGTTACTGATATGCAGATGTCTACACGTGTTATGCTCTGGCACAGGCACGGGTTATTCAACACAGAAACCTCAAAAATCTAGTCATGAGAACGTGACTGTATATGTTTATTTCCTAAACAATATGCATATTTATCTCATATGTATGTATATTGAGTTTTTATTCACATATAAGAAAAGCTAAAGCAATAAAAAAGATCAATAAAATATTTAGGTTTTATCAAAATGGGTAGTGTAGCATACTTCATATAGTACAAGTTTGAGAGGTTAGTATAGGTACACATATTTATAAGTATTCAACATGTATGGACATGGGTTTTGTGCCCAAAATGGCTGGACTAGGAGAAGTATCCTACCTATCGGTCAACCATTTTTGCATGGTCTAGAAATATAAGAGAACTTAATAGTTTTTGTCCTTTTTGGAGTACAATACTAATATAAGTCCTATATTGGATTGCTATTCAAGGTTCCAACTTTCTTTTACTTATTGCGCATGCCTTCCTTCCAAGGGCTCTCGTCATTAGGCTTGTTAGCAAAATTTTTTTGGGCTACTTACTTGTTTGTTAGCAAAGTGGAAAGGAAATGGGATGAGCAAGTACAAATGTACAATGTATTGTCTCTTTAGACAAAAGAAGTTAGATTTAATGAAAGTAGGAAAATAGAAAGTTGGGTTGACTTGTGATGTAGCATTCAAGGAAAACAAAATTGTTAGGCTTGAAAGAAGACATAATTAGAAATTAAAAAAATGTTATTGACGAGTGGAAAGATCACTGTCTCTTCACTCTTTTCACTTGAAAAACTAGTAATATTTTCAAGTCCATGTGTCAACATCATTTACGAATTTTCAAGCAAAAAGAGTTGAAGAAAGCGGCCATTTGCTTGAATTTCGATCCTGTGTGACGACATTCCAGTACCAGGATTTAAAAGGCGCTGGGTTGTACTGTGCAGCCAACCCAAGACCTAGCTGCCAAGTTGTTGTCTAGACACCACTCATTATTTAGTTTTTTTTTAAAAAATAATATAAACAGCCATTTTTCTTTGAGAGAGAAGAATATTTCTTTGTTGCAAATATTTTTGGAGTTTTGTTAAAGATGACATATTGGATAAAAAAATGGATTATGTTACTTATGATTATCGTAATATTGCACTTGTTTCTTTGAGCATATTAATGTGTTGTTGGCTTCTTTTAACAGGGAAGAAATAGTGATCTGGGTAAGAAAGAAAACTGGTAATCCTGTGATGAGGTTATCTTCAATTCTTGCTGTGGAAGAGTTCGTCAAACGATATGATATATATGTTATTGGTCTCTTTGAGAAGTATGAGGTACGGAATCTATCTAGAGCTATTATGTAGAACCTACTTGGAGTAATGGAATCATTGATGTAACTTCCCATGTCCATGGACTTCTAAGGGTATGTTGTAAAAACTTAAAAAAATGCTTACTAATTGAGATACTTGATCATATGCTACCATAATCCTATTCCTAACTCCTAAGTAAAGAGCTAGAAACTGGTTGAACTATGTTTTTCTTTTAATTCCTTTGAGCTTCTGTAGGTTCACTATTTTTAATCTTATTATTATTTAGGCTGACATTTGCTGTATATTAAATTTGAAAAACAACTAATGCAAGTAAATGATACAAATATAAACAGATAAATTCTTTATAAAAACTAGAAAGAATCTTGTATTACCTTGATAGATATCCCTTCAACCCATTCATCATCTTATTCGTAGTCTACCTGGCACTGGAGATGTACTCATTTATATTACATAAATGAGTACATCTCCATGGTGATGAAATATTACCATGGAGGCTAATAAATGGTAATATAGAGGCTTATAATTTACCATGGCTTTTCATCTGAACTTTGATAATTACCGATACTTTGCCTATACGGCTATAGTGGCAGAGTTGAAATTACCTTTTTGCATTTTCTACGGTTTTGAGCAACATTAGTAGGTGCACAAAACTAAGAGATTTTGTTATTCAAAATAAATAATTATGTAAACAGTAATCAATGGTGATGAAATATTTTAGCAATGTTTTCCTTTTTGTACTTTTATTCAGAGAAATAATTCATTAACAATTTCGTGGCTAGTCTTCTATAAATTCTAATGTGAAAACTAATTAAAGTTGTTGAGTATTTTGGTCAAAAGGGATCGTGCATTTGTATGCAAGCCATGTGACAACGTTTCAGAGAGTGGTTGTGGATGATAAATTAGTAATGACAGAAGCAAAAAGCAAAGCCTCATCATGATGCAAATTCATAGTAGTTTTTTTTTTTTTTTTTTGGGGTGAAAATGATGCATGTTCACGGTACTTAAAATAGTTAGCCAAAAAAGACATGATATCTGCATACCACAATCGTTATTGGAATATCAGAATTAAAGAGTGATTCAGTGAAGTTTAGAATCATAAGTGTTGATTAATAATCTGGGGATTCCTATAAAGAGAAAATGTATTTGAACAGCAGTGTGCAAATCTTGATTCCTTTAAAAGGTGACTGTACTACTGTAGTTATAGATTTCACTGAAACAAATGGATTTTGCTAATAAATTGAAGGCTTATATAGGTTAGAGAGATCTTGGCAGCGGTTCTATTCTAGTGGTTACATTTCTTGATTAAATAGAAAGTTTGGATCTAATGAAGTTGTCACTCTATTTAATTGCATTAGAGCCTTTTACCTTCAGTTGTAAGGAAAATGCTCAGTCACAGGCAGATATACCTTCTGCCTGCTTAACCCCTTTTGATCTGTATTAAACTATTTTTACCCATGTCCTCTTCAACGTTGGATTGGTGATGGGTGCAAAACTTAAGCAGGTTAACTAAGCCCTAGGCATACTAGCTAGGTGTATGCTATGCCTTGAATCCTGCTTTTCAAACAGTGCCACTGGCATTCTCATTCCTTTCTGTAGATTGGCAGGCCTGCCAGAACCTATACAACTGTTCACCGAGGCATATTGTGATCCTGTCTTTTTTTTTTATTAATTTCAGTGTCCATTAACATTTACCTTATTCTGTTAGACTGCTTGAATTTTAAGATCGTTATAGAAACTTTACTATTATGAGCCAAAGACATTTTTGTAACATTGTCAAACTGCCACATTGACTAAATAAATCCATACACACTATTTATATAGCAAGCTACTGTATGAGCTGATGCTCGGTTATGGTTAAACTTCAAATTTGTTTTAAACAACTTGTATTTTCTTTTACAGGGACGTGAATATGAAGAATTTGTAAAAGCTGCAACCTCCAATAATGATATCCAGTTTGTTGAGGCTACAGATTTGAGTATTGCTAAAATTCTTTTTCCTAGTATAGGAGCTGAAAAACGTTTTCTAGGCCTGGTCAAAGGTGAACCGGAGAGGTTCGAGAAGTTTGGTGAGTAGGTTCAATTCTATATTCATCTCCTTGAATTTTATGGTTCTTATGGTCCTTTTTACATTGCAACGTACTAGTTTTTTTAAGCTTTTCTTTTTTAATTCTGTTTGCTACACTGACAATCCCCTAGCTGCTAGTATTTCAGCCATTACTCCTGTTTTTGTTGGTTTTAGTTTCCATTAGTTGATTATATCTACCATTTTGTCCTTTATTTTTATTTGAATTGTTTCTCATAATACTTTTCTTGCTAATTTTGCAGAGGATAGCTTTGAAGAAGAGAAAATCTTGCAATTTATAGAATATAACAAGTTTGCATTAGTTACTACCTTGACAGAACTCAATTCTGCAAGAGTTTACTCAAGCCCTATGAAAATTCAGGTCTTTTTGCACATGCTATTATATTTTCTTTGCCTATGCACTCTACCTCTTCTTTCTAGTTTTGTGCTGTATGAACAATGTGTAAATTTCCTATCAAGCAATTGCACAAACACATTTGTCTTGGATAGTATTTTACTTAAATCAAACACATTTATTATGAACATTTATTGGGCACATCTCAGGAACTTCTCAAGTGTTTATAATTTTACATCCTTATGCAACACTTGCCAAACTGGTTTTATTCAGTTCTTACACTTTGTGATATACACATTATAGAGTGTAAGCAATCGATATATTTTTTTCATTCATTTTCTTTTTTTAATTTAAGAGCCCAATTTTGTGAGGGTAATGTGAAATAATGGTTTATATGGTTCGAATATAAAAACATAATCCTCAACTATTGGAGTTTTCATGTAGTGGAAGAGACTTTATATGTGTTGTCAAAATAAGTCAAATTCAAATCTCAGCATGCGGGCATTTAATTTGCTTAATTTGGTGTCTTTTCTTTATGACGATTATTCGAGCCGCTGGTCACAATTTGGAGTTTTGTTTAGTGGAGAAGATTTTAATAGAGACAAAGAATGCAATAAATTTAGAATTTCGTTTGTGTAGAATGTGTTTAGTAACTTTGAGAAGTGTATATAGCTTTGTTTGCCTTGTCGTATCCCTTACTAGTTGCCATGTCAGCTTACACATCATGCTCAATCCTGTGTGTGCTTCATGTACAAGTTTATGCCTGTCACGTCTATAGAGAATTTCGTTTGTGTAGACTGTGTTTAGTAACTTTGAGAAGTGTATATAGCTTTGTTTGCCTTGCTGTATCCCTTACTAGTTGCCATGTCAGCTTACACATCATGCTCAATCATGTGTGTGCTTCATGTACAAGTTTATGCCTGTCATGCCTATAGAGAAAAGATATGTTTTTGAAACCGATTCAGTAAGCTAGTTATGAGAACTATCGGAGTGAACTACATAAGTGAAAAGCTTATCATCTTTTCCTATGGAGAGTTGTCTTTTTTACTTGTTAAAGAACACTGGCCCTTGCTTGATTGGAAACCTGTAGATGTGAGCTTGCCCTAGATTGAGACAGTTTTAGTTTTGCCACATCATTTCTGCAGGTAAATTACTCTATACAATGTCCATACCCCTAGGATCAGTTGCGAGCTTTCAGTTAGCAACACATGAATTGCAGCGATGCCAAGTTTATCCTTGTGTATTTTCTTGTATTAAATCATTGCTCTGTTATCTAATATGTGGCTTAAGATTAAAGACACCCATAAACATAGGCCGCTGTTGGCTATATTTATGTGTTAGCCTAGGCTCACCATCCTTTTTTCATATACTTGTCGTAATCTGTAAGGCTGTAACCTAATGAACATTGTTATTTTAGCATTTGTGTTAACGATGCGATCTGGAATAGACGCAAAAGGCTAATTTTTTTTTCTTATTTAGACACTGTTTTTTTTTTAAATAGAAAGTTCATAAAACATAGAACATACCAGAAAGCTTCAAAAAATCCTAAAGAATAAATAATTCATGTCTAATGTTACCAAGTTAATTATAGTGTTAATGACAACTAGCTACATAATTGATAAGTTAAAAAAATTATCATCCTTATTGGTTAAATAATAATCAATAAACATCATAGATTTTTAACAAGTTAAAGAGTATCAACATAAGAAAATAATGGCAACAAATAATCAAGTTCAATTGACAACTAAATGAGTAATAAGTGGCAAGTTTACATAACTCTACAATAAGAATCATTTAAACTAATGCGACTTTTAAAAGAGCTATGTGGCACTATCCACATATCTAATGGGAACCCTAAGGATTTTGTGGCTATTATGCTGAATATTTTCATTTCTATTTGCCTGCATAATAAGCTACTGTGCATTTGTGCGGCTTCGCATAATTTACCCACATAACCCACACACGACATGGTAATAGGCTGGCGATGCATCCATTTACATCTCCTTTATCGAAATGATTCTTCCCCATTCAAGAATCACTATTTCATGATCGAATGAAGAAATAGATAAACAAATTGTATAGTATCATTTGCTGCAGCCACATGATTATATGGTCGTGCAATATGTTTTAGAATATTGTCATTTACTAGTGTGTTTTCTGAATAAAATTTCTGTTACAAGGTTAAGAGTTTCTTATCTTCTGTGGCAGGAGGATACGTTCTTCCTTGTAGCCACAAAATATTTCATCTTCTGTTCGCAAGAAAATTTGAGAAATATGCTCACTGTTAGTGATCATAACAAAACTTTGGATTTATGGATTAATTTCAGTTGAATAATACCACCCAGATTCCCTTCCATTCTTTTTTTTACTCTTGTTCACTCAAATGTTTGAGAAACAAGAATAATTAGTCCTACCCGCATAAAGCCTTTCTTTTTGCTTGCATGTTAAAGCAGGCCTGATAGTGTGAGACCTGATATACCTATTAAATTTGACCAAGTGCATGTGATACATTGTTTAAGGAAGTTTGCAAACTTCAAGATTTGTGTGCTCTACTTCTTTGAAGAAGGCATGGATACCTTGATCTGTGGTGTGGATGATCTGACGTAGCATGAAAATGTTTTAGGGTTTGTGGTGGGGATTTTATTGGATTTTGGGAAGAGCTAAACTAGAGTTTCATCGAATAACAAAGGGGATAATTTTTGGGCTTCACGCCTAGGCTATAAACATGCACCCTCTCCAAATCATTCTCAAAGAGATTTATAGCAATTCACATGTTAGGGCCTCTCAAAGAAACTATTTTCTTCGGTAATTGTTCTCCTATCACAAGCGGCCCTATATTACAAAAAGGCTACTCTACGTGCATCACACGTGCAACTAAATAAAATTCCAATAAGTAAAGAGATAATTCAACTAAGCTAACCTAGGCTCAAGTCTGTCCCTATCATGATCCATGGGCTCCATAATGTGTTTCGGAGTTTGTGTACGGAGTTTTCTTGATGTATATGTTTGTATATGTTGCTCACTAATATGTGCGTAGGACATGTTGATATTCAAGGTGCAAAGCACTAAAGTGCATGTTGGAGATAGGGTGTGGAGACATTTATTCGTAGTGTGGATGAACCACTGGAATGGTCCTTAATGTGTTTTGGAACCATTATAATAGAAATCATCACTTACATGTCTTTTTCCGTAGAGTGGGGTCTATTATGGAGCACAAGCTTCCATGAAAGATACAAAGATGTTATGATCGCCCAACGACCCAACTTCTCGCAATTTACTCTCTAGGTAAACCTGTCATTTATAGACGCAAGAAATGGGTACAAATATGGACGTTGAGGTGTCAGACACGGCAAAATAAAAAAGTCACACGATTATACACTCTTTGTTTCTTTCTTTGTAAAGAGAGGAAGCAGGATGATTTAGGTATAAAACAAAGAGGAGAAGATGCAAAAGGATATGAGAAGATGGATCGAATGAAAATATAATACTGCTAAGAAGAACAGGAAAAAATGCAATAGAGTTTTTTTTTTTTTTTTGAAAATCAGTCTTCTTTTACAGTCTGGGATAGAATAAATGCACTAAAAAAAGGTCTTGAAAATCAGGCTTCTTTTGCAGCCTTTCCCGGTCATCGTGCTTTCAAACTGTATGCTACTAAAACTCGTTTCCATAATTTGTTATATTTCAGTGGAGATGTAGGAGAGTTTCTCAATTTTGTTGTACACATGTCGACGTGCGAAAGTTCATGAATAGGATTGTTCCCCATATCATAAACTGCGGAGAAAGAGGGACTTTCCAAAGAGATTGGAAGATCTACCCTTTAGCAGATTCCTTGGCGTAGCAATTTTGACTAGACCAGAAGATTTGATCTGAACCCAACATGAAGTGGGTTTGGTTCAACCAAAAATGGGTACCAGTAAAGATAAGTCAACCCAAGTAACGCCGGTAGTAAACGGGTTGGGTCAGGTTTGATTCCATGACCTGCTCGGCCTGAAATTTCCCATTTAGAGCCTATTTGTTCCGTTGCATATGGAATGTAGTTTGTAAATGTATGTGAAAGGGGGATGGAATTTCAAATTTCGGTGGGAACTTCAATTCCCCATATAAAATTTCAAACTTTATTCAATCACAACCACTAATTGCATTGGGATGTCAAGTTCCCCTAGTTTGAAAATTCTCTTCACTTTTCACTTGCATTTGTTCAATTGTATTTGCAAACACAATGAGAGACCCATGCCCTTAGATAAGTACGTTTAATGCATTAGGATAGGATTGAGCAAGTACCCTCAAGGTTAGCATCTGCAATCTTGGCTTTTGTGTGAATTGGTTTTGATTTTGAATCCTGAACATGATGCCTTCCATCGGGTTGTGGTAGGGAAGAGGAGAAGGGTTGTAATATCTGTGTTCCTACAATGGTACTCATAAACATGCATTATTGGATATGTAGGAGAAACAAACCAAACTTAAAGATTATTTACACAGATGTGCAGTAGTTGTATATGCTTTTCTTAAATACTTGTTGAGCCACATAATAACAACATTCATCTTCCTTTCTTCCAGGTTTTTACTTTTGCGGAGGCTGATGATTTCGAACACTATCAGTCGACAATTCAGGATGTTGCAAGAAAGTTCAAGTCAAAGGTGCCCATATAATAGTATAGTGAAACTCTGTGATCTTTCAGTTTGCGAGGTAATTTCATGAAATGCTCGTCTTTCATTTCTGTAGATAATGTTCGTATATGTGGATTCTTCCGAAGACAACCTTGCAAGACCTTTTCTAACTCTATTTGGGCTTGAACCAGACAAGCCTATTGTGAGTCCCTATTTCCCTGATTTGACTTTTTTCGAATTCGTGTTTCTCTAACTATTTGTCAGATTTCACTGAATGTGATGATGCATATGAATTGCTGTATTCTGTTTTTAACTCTCTTAGTCCACACACTGACTGGTAATACTGCCCCAATTTGTTTTAGTTTTATTTATTTTTGTGTGCACATGCTGGTATTTTCAGTCCTTTATGTTGCAAAATTTCCACCATTCATGTATTCCCACTTCCTGCTAGTTGTGGGCATAACATGTCAATGTTTGGCTTGCTATGCATTACGTATGCTCATCCTTGTATTGCAGTTTTCCCCATTTCATGAATCTATATCATTCCACATTTCCCACTTACAAACCCTCCAGCTAGTTGTTTGCTATCTGCCTGTTACTATTATAGCCATTTGGGTTGATATGGTTTTAATTTTGCAACCCCCCCACCACCACCAAACAAAAACAATTAGTTTATGAATGTCTACCATTCACATGCATGCTTCCTGCTACTTGTTTACCTACTGTGCTTTCTGAGCTATGCAGCATGGATACTTCGTTCATGAAGTTGTGCCATGCCGAATATGTGTCAGGACAAGTTTGTTGGACACACATCCTTTGTTTTTCTTAGAATATGCAATGTGTCAGCATGCCGTGACTGTGCAGCAGTCTCTGAGGAACTTTGCCCCTGGTTTTGTTAGTGTTATCACCATCGTTTAACTCTGTTAGTATTATCTGTGTCTATACTTGTTTTCTTTTTCTTATATTGCAGCCTTCCCCTTAACTTTTCTATCATTCCATGAGCTAAGTATGATTGGAGTTGCAAAGTTTCTTCTCTACTTGCTAAGATTTTGCCACTCGTGAAGGGAGATCAGGGAAAAAGGATTTATTTAAGCAAGGGGAAAAAATATTAATCATGCAGTTATGTTATGTTATAACGTAATGTAAATAAAGGCATTATTTTGACCTTGATACTGGGTTAAGCATTAAAATGCATTATAATGTATTATGAATCATATTAATTCCACAATGTTATCACCACTTAACTCTGTTAGTATTATTTGTGTGTTTATACTTGTTTTCCTTTTCTTATATTGCGATCTTCCCCTTTAAATCATGAACCAATCATTCCATGTAAACATGCTTCCTGAAAGTTTTTACAGTTCTATTGAGCTTCTAAGGAACTTTATGGGACAGATGTCCGCATTCCTCCTTCCCCTACACCCAAACACAAGCGCTCACAAAATAAACTTTAATTAAAGTTATTCTTCACTTAAAAAAACAGAATCTAAAAGTTAGTCATGGCAAGGCATTAATTAATCCAAGATTCTCATGTTTTCCAATTTATTGCTCCAGGTGACTGCATTTGATAACAGGAATGGTTCCAAGTATTTGTTGGAGACGGATCTTACAACAACCAATTTAGAAGTAGGTCTTTTTTACCAAGTTATCACTGAACTCAGGTCTTCGATTTTGGATCAGTAAAAGTTATACTTCTGGTTATGGTTTCCAGGAATTCTGCTCTGGACTACTACAAGGCACTCTCTCACCATATTTTAAGTCGGAACCAATTCCAGTTGTAGTAAGTACTGATTTATTTTCTTTTCCTTTTGTTTCTCTCCATACTTCAAGTGAGCAGACTGCTGTAAAAAACTACAAATTCCAGATAGTCTAACATTACAAAATTCTAAAAACATCAATTTCTCTCCCATTAACCAAAGTTTTTTTTTCCTCTTAGTATTTGATCAATTTCTTACTGGCATGTTTTATATACTTCATCATCATCATCCAACCTCTGTTCTGTTGGTTCAGCTGTTGAACAGAAGGCACTTAGAGAGACTGCCAAATTTATAATGACTGTCATTCTTATGTCAGCAATCTTTTTTATGAATTTTTAAAGTCTATTAGTGTTATCTTATATGAAATGAGTTTCTTCCCCTTGTGAAAAATGCAGGGTGGATGGATTGAAAAGGTTGTTGGCAGGACTTTTGATTCATCTATCTTGAACAGTGCTGAGAATGTGTTTCTTGAGGTAAGCATTATTAAGTTGATTGACATTACTTGCTGAATACTTGATAAGGCCTTGTGAAATTTTACCTCAACTCAAAGGTATATACACCTTGGTGTATGGAGTGCGAGACCACTAGCAAGCAGATTGAGAAGCTGGCCAAACATTTCGAAGGCCATAACAATCTAAAGTTTGCAAGATTTGATGCTTCTCTCAATGAACATCCAAATTTGCAGGTATGAGAAAATTCTAAACTAAAGTTTAGCCTTTAAACTTGTTTGTTTCCATTATCATAGCATATCTGTCATAGCATACGTCCGGAAATCCAATTTCTAAGAACCATTTCTGCAGGTTTCCTTGGAGATTTTCATACTGAAGTCTCCATACCTAAAAATAAGCTGAACTGCATTAGAAAGCTGAACTGTGCTAGTTTTTTTATTTTTTTCACTGCTTAGGATATTACATTATTTTAGCTTGCAAGCAACAGGCAGACATCTGTTATATTGCATGGTCTTAAAGATATATATGCCATTAATTTTTAAAGATATATATGCGATTAATTCTTGAAACTTTCAGTTAGAAATAAAAATTTCTGATCTCATTCTATTTCTAGTGGAGATACGAGGTCTACTATATTAAGATTTACATAAAACATTTAGTGTTATTTGATTTTTGTCTTGGGCAGATAAATAATTTCCCGACGCTCTTCTTTTATCCTGCTGGAGATAAATCGAATCCGGTATGTTCAAAAGCTCTGATTTTCTTTAGTTGACCTTCACATTTCATTTTCTTTTGACAATCAATTTATTTGCAGATCAAATTTTCCAAGAAATCAAATGTAAAGGAGTTGGCAGCCTTTATTAAAGAAAATTTGAAACTGGAAGATGTCGATGGAGTCTCATGTAAAGATCAAACAAAGGACGAACTATGAGAAGATCATTATACGGATATATGTAAGTTGATAATGAAGATTCAACCATCCTTTTGACCATAAAAGGGCGCGACATAGATGCCAATTATGCCTTTCTAGGGGTCTCTGATACTAATACCTGGTCGCACTTTGTGAATTCACAATTGATGAGTTTATGATATAACTATCAAAAATTCATATAGCCCTACAGGGTAAGTGATTGTTAGAACAAGAGCTGTATTTGATTTGTAACTTTAGTATGTAAAATGGCAACAGTTTTGGGTATGTGCAATTTTCTTTTGTGCTACCAACTATTCAATTGCTTGCGTACCTGCATAAAGATATACTTTACAGAGTAAATTTCCCAGTTGACTGTATTTATGTTGCTCCGAGTGTGCTGTGTTTAATGGTGGAAACTCGATAAAATTCAGATGCTGCTGTTGAAATGGTTTATGGGATGGATTATTCTCATCAAATACATCTTACTCTTTAGTGATCAATGATCTTAGGGAATATATATATATATATATATATATATATATATATATATATATATATATATATATATATATATATATATATAAGCGCCCAAACTTGGCCCCTGAGCATAAGCTTTTCATTCTGTGAGGGGTGTATCTTTAATCTTTCTCAATAGGGTGCTAATTTGAGTAGAGACTGATTCATTCTCTAAGGGTGCTTTCCACGTTCTTTGAAGTAAAATTGCGTTCCAATTAAATAGAATTTAACGAAATATTTGTAGGTGAGCGGATGAGAGTACATAGTTACAACAAGATTAACGTAATAGTTACAACAACATTAAGGTACTAACATAAGGAGAGAAAATGAAGGGGTTTTTACATATCTGTCCCTCATATCTTTAAAAATTAAATTTTATTCAGTGAAATCTTCATATTTTGATTTTAGTTTTTCTTATCCTTTAGGTTACTTCCCTTAGGTACTTTTGGAAATTTTTTTTACTCGAATTTCCCATTATAGTCCTGCAAGAGAGGGAAATAACAGTTATTTCCCTCTATTTCCTCTTCCTTCTTTCTTTCTCTTCTTATTTGGTTTCTCTCTCTTCCCTCACAATTAATCTCTCTTTTTCTTCTTTGTTTTCTTTTCCTAACCTTATATCCAATGGAGAGAAAAACCTTATAAGAAAAAGATGAGGAAAATGATGAAAATAATTGATATTTCTTTTTCTTCCCTTCCACTGTACAATGGAAAATTTGAGCTAAAAATTATTCAGGGAGACTAAAGTGAAGTAATTTAAAGGAATTGGAAAACTAAAATCAAAATATGAAGATTTTAGAGTCTAAAATCTAATTTTTAAAGAGGTAAGGGACCGATATGAAAAAACCCCAAAAATGAAATGCTAATACAATGGGTTTAACTAGTCCCGAAGGGGCTCAACTCTATTTGTTCATCATGATATTACCCCTAACAACAAGCAAGGAGCCACAACTCTTCACTGCAACACAGCCGCATCACTGCACAGTCCTAGTCGCATCACTGCACAGTGCTAGTTCCATTTCCAAATTTGAATTTCAAATTTCAGCTCATCCGTTGTGCCCATAGCAACTCCCTACATCCATCATCGTATGTGACTGCCTGCGAAGACACGATCCCTACTACACTCTTTGTGGTTGGATTCCAAAATCATGACGATCTCCTGCCCCTGTATCCGACTCTTGCCCTAACACGGAAACTCAATCTTCTTTCGTGTTGCTATCGAAAGACTTCCACTGGCAATGATTCCTATCAAGGCAGGCAAAATGGATATGATGATGATGGATCCAGGAGTCACTGCTCCCATACCTGGATAAAGATATATGTAGCCTATAATATGTACTTACTGCTCCCAGTGATTTGTATTAAGGTTAGAAACTATCAACAAAATTAAGATGGTGTTATTGTAATGTATTGTGGAATGGACAAATTCTAATCAAATGTAACATGACTTGTGCAAAAAAGAGACAACGTACTCTTTTGAGATCATTTATCCTTGTTAAGCATGAACTTTCATTCTTCGGTGAGATGTGCATCTTTGATCTTCCTCAATATATTGGTTGATAAGTGTACATGCCGGTATGTGGAAAATCTTCGATTTTCTTTTTATTATATCAAAATTTTAGAGCATGCACGTAAACATATTGAAAGACAAGCAAAATGATATGGATAAAAAGTCACCTAATGTATATGCCAAAGGTAACTGATGCAAGGCTGAAGCAGAATCAGCATGCTAGGGAAGCTCTCTCTCTCTCTCTCTCTCTCTCTCTCTCTCTCTAACGACCATGTTGTTTTAAAACCCATTTCTTCATTTACCTCTAATATTTTTCGATTTTTATTCCATGACAAACTCCATTAAGTTAAATCAAAATGTGCCAAGGCACTCCTGCAAATTGCAAGAGAGAATGGTTGGATGAGTACAACCTTCCCATACCTCCTCCATGATGCCTCCACTCCTCTCCCCTCGATTCTTATTTGAATACATAAGCCTACATCCTTCCTCTTTTCCTCATTCTCAATCCTTTTCCTTTCCATTATTCTCGCTCTTCATCTTCCTCCAACAACAAGCAAGTTTAGCTCCAATCAAATCGACACTAAAGAGACACTACTGACATAGGATATGGTATAGTCATACTAAAAATCTCATAATTTTTTTTTTATCTAGACCCCTCAATTAGTTGATCTTAGGTTAGTTGGACAGAAAATTCAATTACCTACAACTCCTATAACTTGCTATCTTTATAATTCCCACTATATCCTAGTCAAATTATAACTTGAAGTTGGACTTGCTGCATATAACATTGCAAACTACACCCAAAAGTTTTGGTGATGTATCTCATTTATGAGTAAAGTATTACCAGCAGGTATTTCAAGTGCGGGTACACGAGACCTTTGATAACAAAAAATTACGTAATCAAAGTGCACAACTGGAACGAATTACATTACTACAATCTAAAACATTACATTATATTATCCAAAATAGTTCTCAAGAAGATTATATTATACATGATTATAAGGGATATTGCCCATAATATAGTATTTTACAACAAGGACAACTCGCTAAACAATAACAATACATGTTAAGACTAGATACATTGATTTCCAAATAGTAAATGATTACATCGAAAAAGAGAGTCTTTAATGATTTGCTGGGTCTACTGACATACTGGTGATGTGACGTATATGTATGATATGAGTCAGACCGTTATCAGGTGAGTAACATGTTGTGACATCATAAGAATAAATTAATATATAGTATAGTGATTAGTCAAGTAAGGTGTAACCATTGTTATCACTTCTAGAAAATTAGGAATTATCAAGTAAGTTATCAGTTGGTAAAGCAATTTAATAATAAGATAATAAATCATGCAGTTATATAATAGTTTGACCTCCAGCTAATTCTTAACAAGATAGTAAACAAGTTTAGCTAATGAGATAGAATTTTTGGTGGATATGAGTCAAGCCAGTGAAGATAAGGTGAATTGGAAGATGTGATAGAAATTAGTAGGATTGACATAATTGAATAGTCCTAATAAAGTTAGAAGAGACTAGTAGTATTGACGAGTATGAGTAGTGTTGACAATTAATAGTGTTGGCGAGTATGAACAATATTGGCGGGGTTAATTGTGTTGGCAGAGGTTTGTTAAGTTGGTAGGGTTGGCAAAGATAATTAGCCTAGGCGGAGTTTGTGTGATAAAGCCATAATCAAATAATCATAATAATATCAAATTCATGTAAATATAATAAAGATAGAGTTCTAGATAAAGGTTGTGGTTGGGTGGAGTATGTAAGGGGGAATGAAGAACTATGAGGGTCTCAACAACTTTATCATTGTTTAACCGTTTTGCAACTGCTGAGATTTTAAATGATTTTTATCTTTTTAAATAACTAGAATTAGAAGAGAAACTATAAATGGAAGTTGTAGAGGACTGAGTTCTCTTTCTAACAAGTCTTAAAGAGATCTAATTGGTGCTCAGAATTAAAGATATCTTGGGTTTATTGAACATGATATAAGTCGTTGTACAGTAACTTCATCTTCAAGCTAAAATTTGATTAGGATAGAGTGAGAATTTGAAAGGCAGCTAGTTAGAGAATTTATACATTGAATTCTCTTTCCAACTAATCCAAGATCAACTCAAACACAGTTCTGGATCAAATGTTATGATGATTTTAGTAAATAGTTGCACAGTTAAATAGAAATGTGGATTTAAAACTGATTTGGGTTGGGTACTAATGCAGGTTAGATTGAATGCAGATTAGTTGATCTACGTTTGAAAAATGGATCAGACTCGCGTTTGGCATTAAATCGGTTGCAAATCAAAGCGGGTTGAACCCGAATGCAGATCAGTTGATCCATATTTGGGCAGATCCAAACACAGATCAAACCCGTGTTTGGCAGCCAAACGAGTAGCAGACCGAAGCGGGTTGGATCCAAATGCAGATCAAGGATAGCAGATTCACATTTTAACATTGAACCCAATTTTGAAGGGGTTATAGTTAAAATTAGGAGATAAGTTATATATAGAATATTGAATTATATTTCAATGACACCAAAATCAACTCATTTGGGGCTCTGCATCAAAAGTTATAATAAAAAAATTGAAAATATATCTAGATGACAGCAAATCCGCATTTGTACAAATATCGAATTTGGACTCGATTTTGAAGGGGTTAAAAGTAGAGTTAAGAGACAAGTAATATATGAAATTGTAGATAATTGAATTATCTTTCAAATGAGACCAAAATCAACTCATGTCGAGTTATATATCAAAAGTTATGATAAAAAAAAACGAAAGTATGTGTAGATGATTAGATCTGCATTTGGACACGCCTCAAATTTGAACCCGATTTTTAAGGTGCTAGAGGTAGATTTGGGAGACAAATAATATATGAAATTGTAGATAATTGAATTATTATTTAAGCAAAAAGATTCAATTTAATTGGACGTATGGTTTGAAAGATATAGCCGTTTTAGTGAGTGCTAGCGCGTTAGGCAGCAAGGTTATTACTTGCTAAAACAATGTAAGTGTGTAACATCATGCTAGAAGAGAGTGAAAGCATGATTTCTCTCAAAATAAAATATAAAATATGTGACTCCTTGCTAGAGAGACAGTGAGAATGTGATTTCATGCAAAATAAAAAAATAAACATGTGATTCCTTGCTAAAAAGATTTGGGTATGTAATTTCTTGCAAAAGAAAAGATTAACTATGTGATTTCTTGTTAGAGAGAGTGAGAATGTGATTCTTTCAAAAGAAAAGATTAAATATGTAATTCCTAGTTTTAATCCACTAAAAGTGAGTTCTTGGAGCTCGGTGAGTTAAAGTGTTCAAAACCTTTACGGTTAAAAACCAAAGCTTTAATGAGACGGATAACCGTCTAATAACACAAGTTCTTAAAGTGGATAAAAGGTTTGAAGAATCTCTTATCTTGGAGAAGCTCCATCTTTTGGAGCTAAACCTTAAGGCTTTGAATGAGACAAGGAAGAAGATGGAGGATAATAAAGAGAATGAGTAGAGAAATGAGGAGGGATTGAGTCTCATGTACTCAAATAAGAGTGGGGAGAGGATGGTGGTGTGCATAAAATGAGTATGAGAGGATGTATTCTTCCAGCCACCCCCTCTTAAAATTTACAAGATTGCCATTGCTATAGGTTTGACTCAAGTCAAAAAGAATTTTACCATTTAGATCAAATTTAAATAAGTGAGGAAAAGAAGATTAGGAGAAAAATACATGTGATGAGTTTCAAAAGATAGCGTAGCTGCATATCAATAAAATTCTTGTATTATATTCAGTAAATCCATTCTAAGATTGTCTTAAAGAGAATTAAAAATTATTTAATGGTCTCAGTAACTGAAAGACGATTAAATAATGGAGAAGCTGTTGAAACTTCTCGCAGCTCGTTGTTCCTTTTGCGAATCGCATGACTCTTTTATGAATATTATCTTGATTTCAGTGGTTTGATTTTCACTATTTTTTATTATTTATTAAACTTTTGCCTCTCAACAGTTTTATTCGGCATTAAAGTTGCAATCTTTTATATTGTTGGTAGCTTCTTTTGTCATTTGTGGCAGTTGTATGTAAACCCAAATGACCTACCCACCATTTTTAAATATCTAAGCTTGCATTTCTCTTCAATATTGTATTATAGACAATGTTATGTTATGAACGGATTATAGCAATAGCATATTCTTATTTTAAGTATTTTGATATTGTGGCTTATTGTAAAAGGCCCTATGTACCCTATGTACCCGCTAGTAATAGCCTCATCTAGAAAGAGAAAATACCGTCAAATTTTTGAGGCATAGCTTGGGGTATCACTTATATTTATTTGGTCCTCCATTCATATTTCTTTTCATATTTCTTAGTTTTGGTGATGGTTTTGGAGGGCTGAAGGGGGCTTTTATTTTATTTTATTTTTTTTTATTATTATTTTATTTTATTTTTTTGGGAAAAGGAGCGGGTGGGGGCGTTTGAAGCTGGAATAATAAGGAAAATGATAAAATAATGAAAAAATGACTACAACTATGTAACCGTATAGGCTGTATATTTATGCAATCTCACATCTTTATTTATTCTCTTGCTTGCATTACTTAGGTTACATGCTTCCAGTTTCTTCCTCCATACTTTCACGATAAGGTAACATGTTACGGCCTAAGGGAGCACTCAGGAGGGAATCCTTGTGGATACTTTGCGGTGTCCGTGCAATAGTCGTAGACCATATATTGCTCCCTGAGCGACCTGAGCTTGGCAGCCTGAGCGTCATCGAAGGTCCAATCCCACCACTCACCTCTGTTAGGAGAGCAGCTGGAGCCGCCATCTGAGGAAACACACGCATCAGAGTGGTAATCGCGGAAGGTTGCTGTGAAAGGCCCCTGGCTCCAGTCGATCTTCACCTGCCCTCTCCTTGTAGCCCACTCGTCACCATTCCAAACGGCTGCAATGGTACGTAAGAATTGGTTGCTCAAGTATGGCACCCCCTCTCTGTTTCTGTATACTCTCACGGGCGTGTCATCGACCAACCACCTGCACATGACGTGTATACTCATATTTATTTAGTTTAGAGCCTCTTCATCGTATTTTGGTATTCCCTAGTTGATGATATTGTATAAGCTACCAAATATAAGCTGCACACGTAACTGAGACGACACTAGCGATACATTCTAGTAGTTGTAAGTAATGGGTCGTTGATTTTATGAGCGACTATGGTCTCTTCTCTTGTTGTATAGATAAGTTTATTAATTTCTAATTAGATTAAGAGAATAGACTCTACTATATATATATGTTGCATGCATGCTTACAGTATGTTGTGGGGATTCCAGATGAAGGTGTAGGTGTGGAAGTCGGCACTGGGGTCAAACCAAAGGTTCATCTGCTCCTCCCTGTTGCCCACTCCGCTCGTCCACAGATTTAGGGCTCTCCAGTTACGTTCCCTAAGAGCTCGAAGTCAATCTCATCATTGTTGGGCCGACGCGAGCAAAGCTGCATTAGTCATACATATATGCATATGTTAAATACATAGCACAAAGTTCTTGATCATAGATATTTGTAGATAAGAATGACTAGCTAGATATAATTGTTAATTTACTTACAAAATAGGAGGTGACGGTTCCAGCGGAGTAACCAGGGACAGCCTTTATGCGCATGTCGAACCTTCCATAAAGATACTGCTGCCTGGATTGGGCTGAGAAGCCACCCGCCGGATCGATGGTGAGCTGCAGTAGGCTTCCACCTTCCTGCGCATTTGCGTTCCCGCTTACATCAAGGTCGGAGGAGAAGTTTTCTGCATAGACGCCTGCGATGAAGAGAGCAGCGACGGCAAAAACTTTGAAGAGGAGGTAGCTGGCCATTCTCAGACGAAAGTGGAACTCAACTGAGAGAGGTGTGTGCTTGAAATGAAGAAGAAGGACAGCTTATATAGAAGGAGGAGGGCCTAAGCTCACAGATGGATCCATATTCACTTCAAGAGTGGGATAAGGATTTGATTCGATAGACACAAGCTCTCATCTTAGCTTCTCTTGCTTTATTCGGTGACGATCACCAATAGTTTCAGTATCAATCAAAAGACTATGGGCATCAAGAACATTGTATATGTTCGCAGGTTACACAGAGATGAGCGGTGATGGGTTGTCAAATTTTGTTCTTAATAAACGCTAAGCTCCATGATGAAAGCTATAAAAGCTAAGACGAGACGCTTAGCTTGCCACAAAGAACTAGCCTTTTTTTTTTTTTTTTCTCTTTCCTGTAATATTGACATTGTCCACCGCTAGAATAGCTCTAGATGCGAGTCCTTGGAACCGCATTAAGATAGATACGAGGCACGTATGGCTCAGTGGTTGAGAAAGCAAAGTCTTCGTCGGATCAAAAAAAAAAAAAAAGGCCGAGCATGAAAGCATTGCTTACTAAATACGTAGGAGGGCGATATCAAGAAAACAGAATTCAAAACCAAAACAAAAGAGAATTAGATAAAGTCATATTTCACATTATTGTAGTAGTACAAACAAGTTTCATTTGCTAGAGTTAAGATGACATAGAGGTACCGCAGCAACCCATCATGGGGGTGTCCCTAAGAGCAGTTGAGTTTGAGAATCAGAGGCTCAGAGGGTGAGAGTCCTCTATAGAGTAGAGATCGTCGGATTCTTATATGTAGGACAAGCAACTACAGAAAGACTATTTGTTGTGATATTTGTATTTGCTCTTCTTACTGTGTAGTTTATTACTATGTAGCTAGTCCTCTTCTTATAGAGCGACGATATTATGGAACCTTATAAATATCTACCTAATTTCGTTAAGAGCTAATTAGAATGCCGGGGAATCTACCCATTGTTTATTCAATAAAAAAAAATATCATTTGTTAGCTGTTCTTACATGGCATTTATAAAGTGGCTATTGGCCTCCCATCAATGTTTAAAATAGTGATAACGATAACGATAGCGTAACATTTTATCTCTATTAGGTTATGTCGTATATAGAGTAACGAATAACGTGGGTTATATGCAATTTCCTATTTATTTAATAAAAAAATATAAAATAATATAAAATATTTTTTATAAATTGAAAATTAAATTTAAAATATCTAAAAAAATATAATATAAAATAATTTTGTATTACATAATCTATTCTAATTTTATATTAAGTTTTACAATAATTTTCACATTTATATTCATAAATTATATTAAGTCTGCAACCATAATTCGAGTCATCATTTAAACAAGAAAACAAGATTCCAATTTTTTGTTTTAATTTCAGTTATTATCATTGTTGCAATTTATATTTTATAACATTCAATTTATCTTATTTATAATTGTTGATTTCAGTTCAGTTAAAAATTCAATAGAATCAACAAGTAGAATATTTCAGGAAGCAAAGAGGAATTATAACAAGTGAATAAGAAAACAATCATAAATTAATAAGCTAGCGGTCAAACAAGGCAACAACTAATCAAGTAAGAAAATTACAGCAATTCGCTAATAATCAAAATAATAATCAACAACAATATCAAAAATACTAAGAAAATAATTGTAAATAACATAACATACCATAATTTAACTTAACGTTACGTAATATAACATAAAATAACATAAAAAACGTATTATTACTGTGTACTTAGTTATTTCTAGTGGTTACGTAACGCTAGGATTATGTTAGGTTACGTAACGCAGTATAACGGGTTTCATAACGTGTTATTTTCAACATTGCTTCCCATATTTCTCTTAAGAGTAATTATTATATAACACTTGATAACAACTTTCGTACATTGTTTTATACATAAAGCCCCCATCTTTTTTAACACAAAAAGCAAGCTATCAGTTCCTGGAGAAATTTCTGTTATCATGTATTAGTGGTTTTCGGTCCCCTTTATCATCATTATCCTTGATCCAAACATGGATCAAGAATAACAGATTCACGTTTTAACATTGAATCCAATTTTGAAGGGGTTATAATTAGAATTAGGAGATAAGTTACATATGAAAGTTGTAGAATATTGAATTATCTTTTTAATGAAACCAAAATCAACTCATTTAGAGTACTGCATCAAAAGTTATAATAAAAAAAACAAATATATCTAGATGACAGCAGATCCGCATTTGTACAAATATCGAATTTGGACTTAATTTTGAAGGAGTTAAAAGCAAAGTTAAGAGACAAGTAATATATGAAATTGTAGATAATTGAATTATCTTTCCAATGAGATCAAAATCAATTCATGTCGAGTTATATATCAAAAGTTATGACTAAAAAAAACAGAAGGGATGTGTAGATGATTACATATCCGCATTTGGACAAGTCTCAAATTTGAACCCGATTTTGAAGGTGCTAGAGGTAGATTTGGGAGATAAATAATATATGAAATTGTAGATCATTGAATTATTATTTAAACAAAAGGATTCAATTTAATTGGACATATGGTTTGAAAGATACAGTCGTTTTAGCGAGCGCTAGCGTGCTAGACAACAAGGTAATTACTTGTTAAAACAATACAAGAGTGTAACATCTTGCTAGAAAGAGAGTGAGAACATGATTTCTCGCAAAATAAAAGATAAGTGATTCCTTGATAGAGAGATAGTGAGGATGTGATTTCGTGCAAAAGAAAATATTAAACATGTGATTCCTTACTAAAGAGAGGGTGGTGTGTAATTTCTTGCAAAAGAAAAGATTAACTATGTGAGTCCTTACTAGAAAAAGAGTGAGAATATGATTTCTTGCAACAACAAGAAGTAAGCCTTTTATCCCAAGTACTTGGGGTAGGCTACATGAACCAAAAAAAGAATCACGTTGGGTCGATCTCGTTGATAGTCTTTCTCTATTCATTTTTATCAAGTAATATATCCTCATTTAGATTTCTAGAATCCATATCTTTTTGTATCATCTCCTTCAATTTTTCTTTGGTCTTCCCTTCGTTTTTTTAACTTGTCCTACATTGATAAACTCCCATCGAACTGGTGCGTTTTTAGATCTACGTTGCACATGACCAAATCATCATAAACAATTTTCTTGCATCTTCTTATCGATGAGAGTTATACCTAGTTTAGCAAGAATATTTTCATTTCTCACTTTATCTCTCTTAGTGTTGCCGCATATCCAATGGAGTACGTGCATCTCTGTTACACTTATCTTCTGTGAATGACGTTTCTTTAAAGCCCAACATTTCATGTCATATAATAAAACTGGCCTAATAGCAGTCCTATAAAAAAATTCTTTCAGTCTTAACGAAATGTTACGGTTGCATAAAACTCTCATTGCACTCCTCCATTTTAACCAACTAGCATGTATCTTATGGCTAACATCATTCTGAATAATAGAACCCAAATACCTAAACTGATTGCTCATTTGTATCTTTTTCTCGTCCAGTGTTACAACATTATAGTTTACAATCTATCGTTTAATAAATTTACACTCCATATATTTTGTTTTAGACCAATGCAATTTAAAACCTCTAAATTCTAATGTGTGTCTCCATAACTCTAACTTGACATTCACCCCTGCTCTTGTTTCATCAACTAAGACAATATTATCAGCAAATAGCATACACCAAGGTATCTCATCCTGAATAGTTCTAGTAAGTCCATCCATCAATATAATAAATAAGAACGGATTTAATACAGCTCTTTAATGCAATCCAATTATGATAGAAAACTCACTTGTTAGACTGCCACATGTTCTAATATTGGCCATTACTCTATCATACATGTCCTTAATTATGTCAATATACTTGATGGGGACTCTTTTCTTTATCAATGTCCACCAAATTACCTATCTTGGTACCTTATCATAGACTTTCTCCAGGTTAATAAATACCATATGCAAATCTTTATATCTCTCTCGGAATCGCTTTATAAGTTGACGAAGTAAATGGAGCTCAGTGATTTCTCGCAAAAGAAAAAAATAATAAATATGTGATTCCTTGTCTTAATCCACCAAAAGTGAGTTCTTGGAGCTCAGTGAGTTAAAGTGATCAAAACCTTTATGGTTAAAAAGTAAAGCTATAATGGATAACTGTCTAATAACACAAGTTCTTGAAGTAGATGAAAAGCTTGAAAAAGCTCTTGTCTTGGAGAAGCTCTCTCTTTTGCAGCTAAAGTTTGAGACTTTGAATGAGATGGGGAAGAAAATGGAGGAGAATGAAGAGAATGAGTGGAGAAATGAGGAGGAGGGATTGAGTCTCATATACTCAAATAGGAGTTGGGAGAGGATAATGGTGTGCGTGAAATGGGTATGGAAGGATGTATTCTTCTAACCACCCTCTCTTGAAATTTAAAAGATTGTCATTGTCATAAATTTGACTCAAGTCAAAAGAATTTTACCATTTAGATAAAATTTAAATTAGTGAGAAAAAGAAGATTATGAGAAAAATACATGTGATGGGTTTCAAAAGGACAGGGCCATTACACTGCATAGCAACAAAGTTCTTGTGTCATATTCAGCAAATCTATCCTAGGCTTGTTTGAAAGATAATTAATAATTATTTAATGGTCTCAGTAACTGAAAGATGATTAAATAATAGAGGAGTTGTTGAAACTTCTTACAGTTTGTTGCTCCCTTTGCGAATCACATGGCTCTTTTATGAACATTATCTTGATTTCAGTGGTTTAATTTTCATTATTTTTTATTATTTATTAAACTTTTGTCTCTCAACTATTTTATTCGGCATTAAAGTTGTAATCTTTTGTATTGTGAGTAGCTTCTTTTGTCGTTTGTGATAGTTGTATGTAAGCCCAAATGAGCTACCCACCATTTTTAAATATCTAAGCTTGTTTTTCTCTTCAATGTTGTATTATAGACAATGCTATGTTATGAATGGATTGTAACAATAACATATTCTTATTTTATGTATTCTAATATCGTTTCTCCTTATAAAAGGCCCCGTGTAGTATAGCCTCACCCAGAAATAGAAAATAGCACCAAATTTTTAGGCATATATTGGGGTGTTAACGTACTCTCCCCCTTCCCAGGAAAGGAAAAAAAAAAAAAAACTATATTTATTTGGTCCTTCATTCATTCATGTTTCTTTTCATTTTTCATCACTCTCCTTCTCTAGGGATTTCTTAGTTTTGGTGGGGGTTTTGTGGAGGGTTGAAGCAAATATAACTACAACTATGTTACCGTATAGGCTATATATTTATGCAATCTCACATCTTTATTTATTATCTTGCTTGCATTACTTAGGTTACATGCTTCCATTTTCTTCCCCCATACTTTTACGGTAAGGTTACAAGTTACGGCCTAAGGGAGCATTCAGGAGGGAATCCTTGTGGATACTTTGCGGTGTCCGTGCAATAGTCGTAGACCAAATATTGATCCCTTAACGCCCTGAGCTTGGCAGTCTGAGCGTCATCGAAAGTCCAATCCCACCACTTACTACTGTTCGGCGAGCAGCTGGAGCCGCCATCTGAGGGCACACATGCATCAGTTTGGTAATCGCGGAAGGTTGCCGTGAAAGGTCCCTGGCTCCAATCGATCTTCACCTGCCCTCTCCTTGTAGCCCACTCGTCACCATTCCAAACGGCTGCAATGGTACGTAAGAATCGGTTGCTCAAGTATGGCACCCCCTGCGTGTTTCTGTATACTCTCACGGGCGTGTCATCGACCAACCACCTGCGCATGTACACATTTAGTTAGATACTTCAACCATGAAGAGTGTTGTTATTCATATTTATTTAGTTCAGAGCCTCTTCATTGCGGTAATGTATTTTAGTATTCACTCGTTAATAATATTGTATCAGCTACCAAATATAAGCTGCACACATAATTGAGACGACACTAGCGATACATTCTACATTTTGGTAGTTGTAAGTAATTGGTCGTTGATTTTATGAGCGACTATGGTCTCTTCTCTTGTTGTATAGATAAGTTTATTAATTTCTAATTAGATGGAGAGAGTAGACTCTATTATATATGTTGCATGCATGCTTACAGTATGTTGTGGGGATTCCAGATGAAGGTGTAGGTGTGGAAGTCGGCACTGGGATCAAACCAAAGGTTCATCTGCTCCTCCCTGTTGCCCACTCCGCTCGTCCACAGATTGGTGTGCAACAGGTAGGGCTCTCCAGTTACGTTCCCTAAGAGCTCGAAGTCAACCTCATCATTGTTGGGCCGAGGCGAGTAAAGCTGCATTAGTCATACATATATGCATATGTTAAATACATAGCACAAAGTTCTTGATCATAGATATTTGTAGATAAGAATGACTAGCTAGATATAATTGTTAATTTACTTACAAAATAGGAGGTGACGGTTCCAGCGGAGTAACCAGGGACAGCCTTTACGCGCATGTCGAACCTTCCATAGAGATACTGCTGCCTGGATTGGGCTGAGGCGCCACCCGCCGGATCGAGGGTGAGCTGCAGTTGGCTTCCACCTTCCTGCACATTTGCGTTCCCGCTTACATCAAGGTCGGAGGAGAAGTTTTCTGCATAGACGCCTGCGATGAAGAGAGCAGCGACAGCGAAAACTTTGAGGAGGAGGTAGCTGGCCATTCTCAGATGAAAGTGAAACTCAACTGAGAGGTGTGTGCTTGAAATGAAGAAGAAGGACCGCTTATATAGAAGGAAGAGGGCCTAAGCTCACAGATGGTTCCATATTCACTTCAAGAGTGGGATATGGATTCCATTCGATAGAGACAAGATCTCATCTTGGCATCTCCTTAATTTCTTCAAACGGTGACGGTAATTAATGGTTCCAGTGTCAGAGATGAGCGGTGAAGGGTTGTTAGATTTTGTTGCTAATGCTAGATTTCATGCTGAAAGCTATGAGAGCTCCGACTGGACAATTGCCATAAAGAGGTAGTCTCCTGTTTCCTGCAATATTGACATGCACCGCCGTTAGAAGAGCTTTTGCCACCTTAGCATAGGAGTCGTGTATGATCTCAGCGGAGGATACATCACCGCTGGAATAGCTCTTGAGCAACAGGAACACGTCTTTTACATTATGGGCTTAAGAATAAATGGGAATTTCTAATTGAGCACCATCAATAGTATTAGTGAGCCTACATCTTAACATAAAATTGTAAAAAAAAAATTAGAAGTTTGTTATTTCTTTTTTGACTTTGTCTTTTGTCATGGCCAGGAATTAGCCCCCTAACAATATTAAAACCATTTAGGGACTTATTCTCGAATGGCTTGAAAATGTTCGGAGACTAATCTCTGACTCAGAAAGGTATGCTCACTAAGATCAGTGACACATACTCATTTAAAAATTCCAAAAACATATGGTTCTTTTTTACGTATGAAACTTACTTTAATGCCCCGTCCATGGTGTTATGTTGGGAAAAGCAGGAAAGAATTCTAAATACATGTCATTATTCATTAAGTATAAATAATAGAAGATTACGAAGGCATTGGTTCATACATGACTGGGGCTCTCAAAGGAGTCTAAGATATACATAAAAGTGAATACAACACTAAAATAGAACGCAGTAATAGCAAAAGAGATAAAAAGATAAAATTTGTGTGAATTCAGAAAAATATGCTATAAATTTTGTCATGCTTCTCTCATTCATATCTACTTCCAATATTAATTTGAAATTTTCCAACTCATCCTACTCGCTCAAGGGAGGTTGAATTTTTTGCATAAGTTTAATTTGGTATTTGGATCTTTCATGAATTCTCTGTTACTTTTAGTAAAGGCCAGCTAAATACATGTGTACCTTATACTTATGACTATACTTGTTACATGGGTATGATACTTAGTAAACATGATAAAGGTGCATAATGCTAATATATAATAATGGTATTAAATGATTAGAGTCGCGACACGTGCCAGGCACGTGGCCCGGCACAGAGCCTCCTTGCAGGTCTTGCCCGAGCCTGATGGCTTCGGTTGATTAGCACATGCCGGCGTGGCACGCGCCATGTCATGCCAGGCACGTGCGGACTCGGCACGCTTGTAATGGCCTTTAACACAACTATAAATACCCACTAGGGGTTTTCTTGCAATTTTCTTTTACGAAACCCCTCTCCTCCATCCCTATAAATACCCCCAAATCCAATTTCAATTTTACTTCTTAACACAACTTACTTCTCTCTCAAATCCTCAAACCCTCAAATTTCTTACACTACAAAAAAAAAAAAAAAAAAAAAAAAAATTGTACAAAAAGCAACATCAAGACTTAAGCAAATTCAAGATCAAGCTCTCTTTACTCTCAATTTCAAGGTCAAGATCAAAATTCACGACTTCCATGTTCCAACCTACAACTTCAAAGCTCTACTGTCTCTCTGCATGTCTACTCTCAAGTTTTATCTATTCAACTTGCAAGGTTGAGATACATGTTTCAAGTCTCCAAGTCACAATCCACGTAAGTTCATCATAGCACATCTCATTTGTAGATCATACTTGACCTATATATCGACAATCGTTATTGGTCTTAATTGAACTAATCAAACCTATTCCAAATACTAGTTTTTGTCTAATATGTATCCTCTATTGTATCAATAAAATGAAATTTTTCTCTCATAGAATGCATATTGTACATTTTCCAAAAAAAAAAACCATTATTCAAATGGTGAGTTATATTCTTACTTCTCATATGCAAATTTGAGTTTTGTGCGGTCTTGATGTCTTGTCAAATAGGACCTTTTCTGTTTAGAAAGAGATTAAAATTACTTATAAATACGGGTTTGTAGAAAACCGGGTGAGAATATACTTCGATTATATTAATCATGTACATTTTAAAGTTTCGCATAATATTATTTGTAAGATTGACAACATACTAAGTTTGTGAGATAATCCTAGTTAGTAAAAATTTCTTTTAACATGGATTTAATTAATTTATTTATTTTTTTAAGCAGCATATATTAACTTATTTAGTCGAAAAATCATTTAATTCTAGAATTAACCTATTTCAGAAAGGATAAAAGATGATTTAGTCCAAATAAGAAAATACTCTCACAATATTCTACTGATAAATAGGAATATTTAGTAATATCATAAGATTTTCAGTGATTATTACTAGAATAGAATTCCAGGGAGTTGAATTTGATTGCGAATATGGATTGGGAATAGCCCTTCTAAATTATACCCAATTATGAAAACTCCCATATAGAGAACGAATACATATTATTAGACAAAAGGGGCTTTTGCATATCGATCGCTTAATTCTTTAAAAATTACATATTGATCCCTCAAAACTTCATATTTTGATATCAGTTCCCCAATATATTTAAGTTACACCGTTTTAGTCCCTCTGTTACCTATTCTGTCAAAACAAATCGTGCTTCTATTTTTTTTTCATTTTTATATATTAGTAAGATGACCTAAATACTCTTCGACTTTGTTAGAAAGATTAGATAGGGTTTGTTTTTAGGTTTTAGTCAGCGTTGCTTGATATGAATCAGAAATAGGCGGCTAGGACTGCTTTGGGCGATCGACAGCGGTGGCAGATCTCTGCATCGGAGAGGCTTATTGGGTGACCGATGGTGCGGAGGAAGGAATTGCACTGCAGGCGATCGAGGAGGGTTTGCTCCGAGCGGCAGAGTTTGCCAATCGAGCAGAGGGGAACTTTTGCTCCAAGCAGAGTTGTTGGCACGCAGGTCTTTCCAGAATCAATAAACCAAAGTGAGAAAATGCCGATATCATGCTGCAAAAGCGCAGAAAAGGTAAATTTCAATTTTAGAAAAAGAGAGAAATGCCAATATAAAAAGTACCTGAAGCTGACATGTTTCGAGAAACAAGAAGAAAAGAAAAGCATCGTCCCTAATACAAACCACAGCAAAGATTTCGCCGTATTCTGCCACATCACAAGCCCTACGATCAGCTCCCACAGCCAATATCCATTCCTCTAGCTCTCAACATTGGCGATTTCTTCTTCACAAATTCTCGACGACGGGGCTCAAAGGAGGAGCCCAAAGCCAACCTTTCTTCACTCCGAACCCTCACTTTGCTTGGCCTCTTCCTCCTCACTCTCACTCCCTCCTCCTCGAAGGACAGTATCTCTGTCATAGTCTCCTTCTCCGGCCACCTCACATGTCGTGCATTTCTTGGTGAAACCCCAGAGGCCCTGTTATTCCCTTTCTTTCTGCTACAGGGAGTCACTGCAGCTGCTTGAGCCACAGCATCAGCCCACTCATCCACAATAAGTAGTCACGACCGTGGCCTCAACATTGTCGTTCGGGCGGAGTGGGGCTTCTACTTCGAGTGAAGAAGCCATATTTCACAGGAGGAGGGAGCTGGAATTGGAATTTGGTGAGGAGGATTTAGAGAAAGAAAAAAAAAAAAAGAGTGAGGAGAGAAATTAGAGTTCTAAAGAGAAAATATTGTGATTAGATAAAAGTTAGCCGATCATTGATTAAAGAGAATATTGGAAGAGAAAGAGAGGTTGAGAATAGAGAGGGAATTTAACCAAGAAAGACGAAGAAAGGAGGAGGAAAAGAGAAAAAAACAAAAAGAGGGAATTAATTACATTTTCCTTCCTTTTAAGTTTATTTCTAACGGTATAAGGAGTATAAAGGGCCAAAAAGTTAACTTAGCTAACGGAAGTGACACATGGGGACTAAAACAATAACTTAAATATTTTGAAGGACTAATATTAAAATATGAAATTGTGACGGATCAAGAAATATGTACTTTTTAAAGAATTAAGGAATCGATATGCAAAAACCCTAGACAAAAATAAGGGCTTTATATAGTATAAGTTTCTAACAAATTTCATATTTAGGTATTAGTCTCTAAGAAATTAGTATTTGGATATTAATTCCCAATAGTATGAAACTCATGTTATTTCAAAAATTTCTTCTAAAATGATAGTAAGTTTACTTAATTATTCTAACTTAATTAATTAAATTAAGTTACTTATTATCATCATGTTTCTCACATTCTATCTTTCTTCCCTTTTGGACTACCATATCAACGACAAAATATGTAAAGGAGATGAAGAAAATTTCTAATTAGTAGTGAAGACCATCAAATTTGATATGTTATAGGCAAATTAGTCTGCCCCATTACAAGTAATCTTATATTATACTTGGGAGATTAGTTTTGAAGTGTTTTATGGTGTTTTGGAGGGATGTATTATGAAGTGTTAATAAAAACACCTTTTTTTTTTTTGCTAATCGTTCATAAAAACACTTATTTGTGAGGTTTTTTTTACAAGCGTTTTTGGCGTATTCTTATAACACCCTAAAACATATGAGTAAGTGTATAGGTGTGTTTTTTATAACGTGTTTTCTATAACACTTCAAATTGGGGTATTTTGGGGTGTAACTGAATTATTTATCTAAAAATATCATCTCTTTTTTTTATTGTTCTAAACTCTCTCCCACGTGCTATTTTTTTTCCTATTTGAATATATTTATGTTTTATTTGTTTATGAAACCTGTGAAAAGCCCACAATAAACTAAACTCGTAAGTACAAGTTTGAACACCCAAAAACTACGATCAGAATACCTCAAAATACATATTACCAAAATATTCCAAGACACACTGTAGAAACAGTCTAAAACACTTTGTTTGTTTTGTATGTAATTTTGTCATGTAACAAACAAACTTATGGATGGTTAACAAATATCAAATAATATCATAAACTAATATTTAAATATAAAATTTGCTACGTATATATTGCTATAAAAAAAAAAAGGAAATTGACCAGATGTTCCCCCAATATTCCGGGAGTTTCATACGAGCACACCTTTTTCCCTTGTAAGCCCACTTTATAGTGTCCAAACTGACTAAAAGTGGGCTCACTATGAAAAGTGGTGTGCTCCTTTGGAAACTCCCAATATTCCCCATTTCCCCCGGCCACGGGGAAAAGGGGTCATAGAAAATGAGAAATGGGTCAGCAGCTGCTCCACCTCCACGTGCCCTTGGCCCTTCCTGGCCCAGCAACTAGAATTATCGCTTCCTGCTGCGTCGCCGCCGCTCCTCGCTCCTCCGTGCTGGGCTCGCCGTCACGCCCACCACCACCTCCTCTTCCTCCCTTCAGACGGTCCCACGCGAGCTTCATCCTCCCCCATCTCAACACCCCTCCATTGGGCCCCCGTGACCGCTGCAGGATCAAGAAAGATTCAGGTTTTGTTTCTTACTAGCCCCCCTCTCTATATCTCTAGGGTTTCAATTTCTTAGCTCTAGATACATTTCAATTCGCTTATTCTTTTGATTTGGAGACCAAGAGAGATGATAACTACTGGACCCCCAATTTGATTGGAACTCATACATACTAATTGTAGTGTCATTGTCAAAAGTGATTTTTTTTTTTTTTTTCTTTTTCTTTCTTTTCCCCTAATTAGAGAAATGAAACTCCCAGAGTTCGTCAATTGGAGTTAGATGCGGAACTGAGCATATTTGGTTTTACTTAATTGAAATTGTAATAGAAACTGGAAATGATAACTCTTCCACTTTACACATTTTTTAGAGAGACATCCTTGGAGGAGAGTGGCATAATTTGGAAGAGAGGGAAGATCCATGGCTCCTCCCAATCTCTTTTCTCTGCTAACAGTTAGTAATTATTAGTAAATCAGTGTTTTGATGTAATCAGTATTTTGACGTAATCATTAATGTTTATCTGTGAATTAATATCATTGTTAATGCATAATATGATAATTATTTTAGAGACACGTCCTTGCCTGATATCCTCATGTATAACACTATTCATAACGATCATATGCAAGCAAGGGGTATACAAGTATTAAGTTAGAGGGGTTAAATATGCAAAAGATTAGCTGCAATAGCGGATGAGATTATGGGGTGTGCGACACATATTTGGACCTTGTGAATGGAATTGACAGACCACACCATCCTTGTTTCCAGCACAAGAATCCAGTCAGTCAGCTGTAAGTTAAGTGTCATTGGAATTCGTTTGTTGTGAGCAATATCATAGTCTCCATGTGCTTAGATCAATAGTCTCCACTTTCAATGTTGCCATGCATGCGGTCTTCCCTCATGCTTGGGGTCAATGATGGGCCTCGTAGATAAATCACATCTCAATGCATCGTCAAATGTTGAGGTAGACCTCGACAGAACTGTGGGGAGACAAAGATAGGGAGGCAAAGAGGATGTTGAATATGCAAGGTGTCTGAGACTAGGAGAGCTTTGGCATAGCGGATAATGACCTCAAACTCATGATCTTGTTAAAATGCCTATGTTTAATGCTTTTTGACGGGCAGAGGAGTGACCCTGTCTCCAACATTGAAATGGATTTCGTAGTCAAAAACTCGGCCGTCAGAAAAGAGATTTTGTATTGACTTACAACATTCACGTAGACAAATGTTGAGGTAGACCTTGACAGAACTGTGGGGAGACAAAGATAGGGAGGCAAAGAGGATGTTGAATATGCAAGGTGTCTGAGACTAGGAGAGCTTTGGCATAGCGGATAATGATTATGAATCAGGGGCTCAAGCTAGGGGGAAAAAATCACAATCGCTTTTCTCAAATACACCATGTTGTAGACATACAACGAATTCTTATTGGGGTTCCAAGATCAAACTGATGGGAAATGTTGCCCTGAATGAAGAAAGCATAAGACCTGCATGCCTGCTGCCAAGCTTCCGGGCAAAATGTGCTGGGGTGTCCAAGTGTCCATTGGACGATTGTTTGAAGAGATGTTGTTCTTGAGTTGTCGATGAGAAGGTTTTAATAAAATTCACCTCAATTAAAACTTGAAAGCAAACTACACTAACATATCTTTTTTACGTTGTTCAAACTTGTTTAGCGACATTGTAGTTGCGAGATGAAAAGCATGTTCAAGGAATTCAATGTGCTAATCTTGTTCGGGAAAAATGAATTAGAAAGGTGAACAGACTAAGCTATCGGTTTAGAAGAACACTCATTGAGAGGAACTAGTTGGTCTTTGAATATCAGAATCTCTCATTATTGGTAATGAACCAGGAAGAATCCTGAGAAGAATGTTGAGAAGTTAATGGCTTCTTTACAAATTGGATTATGCTAATGACCTCGAGGTGAACTGAAATGGGCAATGCAACACTTAACATGGATTAAACAAGCTTGTTTAGAGCTAGAGTACAATTTCGATTTATGGTTGCGTAATAGATGTTGATAGCCACTTCCATGCAACACAGTCATCCTTCGGTGGATGTTTAAGAGAATTCCACACCCCTTAACATGCATGTGGTGGATGCCAACTTTTTAGGCCTATTTCTTTTCTTTTTTTGTTTGTTATTGTTTATATATCTATTCTAGTATCGCAATAAGAATATGCCCTAATGTCACTTTATAGGAGGAAGTCAATGATTGACCTTCCTTAATGTGAATTTCAATCCAAATATGAGAGAGGAGATTGTTTCCCGCTGTTTTATTTTTTTTATTCATCTTTTCTAAAAGGAAGCTATCATTGAAGGGTCTTTATTGACTAATAAAGGCCATACCCACCAAAATACATTGAAGACTTGTGCATGATGTTAACACCAAGAGAGCATCTATGAAGTTTGGACATGACATATCTATACTGAAATAAATGTTCAATTTGGAGTTCTCTTACTAGCACCAAAAAAGATGCATATGTAAGAAAAAATATTCAAAAAATTAATCATAGACTTCACACTAATCAAGTATTGTAAAGAAAATAAAATCATTATCCCAATAACCATATTAATTGATCGTATTAAAGCTAATGATAAATTTGTAATTGGAAATAGATGTGGTTCAACTAATTTGCTTTATTTCCAACTTCATCTAATTCCATCTTGAACTAATTAATACGTTCAACATAAAATCTCCCCTAGTTAAAGAATACTCGACCTTGTTTTTGCAGCTGAACAATTGAAGAACCGATAGGCTGATATGGATGTTGTAGAAGTAGTAAAAAGTCAACAGAAGTGAGGTAGAAGACTTGATAGGGAGTACGTTGAAGATCTAAAATGGCATTGTGGCACTGGAACATGGGAAAACTATAAATATTGTTCAAAGTTTTACCTTTTGAAATCAAGATTGTTGATTCAAAAACTTCAACCAACTCATTTGGCTTCCTCTTGTTTGTAACTAAATTTATTGCAAGATTTTTCTCCAAAATTTGCCTTGCATCCTGCTTCTAGTTTGAATTTTGGCTTCCAATTCAGACTCAGGTTCAAGTTCTAGTCTAGACTCTGCTTCTCAATCGAACTCAAGTGTTAGCTCCATCTCTAGCATTAGATCTGTATCCGTCTTTGTTCTTGGCTTGAGCTTAGGCTATGAATCCGATGCTATCTTAGGATGTGGTACAGCCTTGGTGTTAAACTTAGTTTGGAATTGAGTTTACACCTTGATGGAAAATAATAAGATCTCGAAGAATGATAGACTCCATATGGTGGTGACGAATCAAGATTTTTTTTTTTTTTTGCGAACAATTGATTGTAGAACAACGAGTGCGACAAACTTTGAGAAAGACTTCCATATGCTCCTATGAATGTGCGAGTTATTTTTCAAACGCCAAGATTCAATATCTCTTCTTAGCCAACATTTTATATATAGATACATTTACACGTCTATCATGTCATAATAAGAAATAATTCTTCCTAGGCTTCCATCCAATTTTCATATTCAAATGGATCATTATTATCCAAGTACTAATTTACGTAACTTTCAATGATTTTATTCAATGTTTTCGTGAAAGAGGCAATGGTACTTTACCGTAGGAATGGTCATCATTAGAAGATTAATCATAATGAGTATGAAGATCGAGAATAAGACAAAATATGATAGAAATTACTATTTGTAACTGTAGTGTTATTATAGTAAGCATTGTGGCTACTACAACGAGATGATAGTAAGGCTGTTTAGTTGGTATTTTACCAAAGAAAAAGAAGATAGAATAGTGTGACCTTGGACCATGGTTTCACGCCTTGACGGTCTCACACTTGTGATGTACGGATATAGTAATGCCGATACGGACACGACAATCTGGAATTAATCCTAAAAAATACATAGATATGTATGTCCGACACTTGTGTCCAACATGGATAAGGCTTCATGATAAAAGTGCCCATGCTTCTCACACATCATAAAAAATCATTCAACTCTCTTAACTACGGAGAAAATATTTTCACTAGATATTTCAACAAATTAATTTTTTTTTACATAGATGGCATCTCTTTTTATATAAATTGTTTGCTTTATGGCTAAGACCTAGATAAATCTTGAAGAATCCAAAATAATTAAAAAAAGATTTATGGTTATCTATAGGGCATACAAAGAGATTGAAACAACTTGAAGATATCATAGACTCCAAAGTGCTCAAGAACTCTAACTAAATCAAAAGTTTTATCTTAAAGTAATGAATCCAACTAGGAGTGCTAATAGAGCTATCTACAATGATAAATTTGGGAGTGGAAAGGGATGAGGCTTTTCTAAGTTGCTTTATGTCCAATTCTATCCTCCTACTTATCGAAGTCATGAAGTCATTCTCCATCATTATGATACTACTCATATGGGTGTTAATTTTTCTTACTTCTCCATTTTGTAGAAGCTCTGTGTAATGTAGTTTTATGATTGTGTAGACATTTGTGTCCTATTCAGCAGATGGAATGTAATTGTTATTTGATATCAAACTGTGTTTCTTTTCTCTATGTGTTGTTGACTTCAGAGTTCAGATTTATTCAGTTGAACAAGAATGTTGTCTTTGTTAGATATTATATCAGAGTTGGAACTTGGAAGGCCTGAAGAAAGGAGGGCACCAAATAGACATGTAAATGGGATATTTTGGATTCTTCTCCTTAATATCGGTATATATGTGGCTGATCACCTGTTCCAGGTAGAAATCGTCCTTCTCCGTAGCACGATTTTTTTAATCCAGTAACTTCAAATTTTGATTATCTTTGTGAAAAGCTGGTATAGGAGCTTTACAATGACCGAAAGCAATGAACGATTTAATGAAAAATATTCAAATATGGCATTTTTAAGTATCACTTTTGATCCTTCAATATTATTATTTTGAGAAACAGGAACAGTTAGTATTTTATCATGAATTTGGATATACAAATAGTTTTTTTTTTTTTTTTTTTTAATAAAGTTTGTACTTGTTGAACTATCAAGAACTTCTCTATCACAAGTTTCATGTCATTGACTATTTGAGAATATAATGTGTTGTTTGAATTTGCTTGTTCTCTTGTCCAGTTGAGAGAAATTAAAGCTCTGTACCTGTACCACAGTTGGCCTTCTTGGTACCAGTTTGTGACTTCAACCTTCTGCCATGCTAACTGGTAAGTCCTTTAAGTTTTCAGGAACAGCTGTACAATCAGTTAAGTTTCACATAAAGCAGTCTTTTATTTTAGGAGAATAAAACAAGTCTGATTTATTCTTTTTTGTTGAATAACATTTTTACAGATTGCCCACTGTAGGATTTACTTTGTCTATTAAACCTTGCAGGAACCACCTTTCGAGCAACCTATTCTTCTTATATATTTTTGGTAAGATTCTGCTTTTTGCCATAGATATCCTTAACCCTTGCATTAAACTTCTACTAAAATTTAGAACATTATGTATTTATACACAGGAAAGCTTGTTGAAGAGGAGGAAGGTAATTTTGCATTGTGGATCTCTTACATTTTAACAGGTGCAGGAGCAAATCTCGTTTCATGGTTAGTCCTTCCAAGGGCAGCGGTATCTGTAGGAGCCTCCGGTGCTGTCTTTGGACTCTTTGCAATAAGTGTCCTTGTGAAAGTACAGTACATCTATTACTTATCTTCATGAAATAACAGATTATGTCAGTGCATTAATGATTTTTTTGTATGAATATTTTGCAGATGTCTTGGGACTGGAGGAAGATCCTTGAGGTTCTTATCCTTGGTCAATTTGTTATTGATAAGGTAATAATTACATTTCCTGATAAATTAATTTATCTCTTCCTAAAATTGCTAAACCCATATTGTTTACAGTGGAAGGCCATCTGTTGTTATCCGTACTGAATGCTTGATGCAGTCTGATGATCTTTGTAGTTCGGAATTTTACAATTTGATACATTTAATTATCTTTAAAATTTAGAAGTATTCAAGAAAAGAAGTGTGCCCGAGCCAATTTATGCAACCAGTTGCATAATAATTACTGAGCATGGGGTTTCATATAGTTGGCTTATGTTGCAAATCAGGCATGAATATGCCTCCCTATGAAATATCTAACCATTTACCTTTCCGTCTTTTTTTTTCCCCATCTCTTGGAGAACTTGGAGCATTGCTATCTGGTTGCATGAGCTTAAATGGCATGACCAAAAAAGTAGGTGTTCCTGCACACTTAGTCAGTTTGAAGCTCTTATTTGGTCACTGGAACTTGGTTATTTTTAAATAGGGACTCCCATTCTGTTTCATACTCCAGAGATTTCATTTTGACAGAAAAGTATAGATGATTATAATGATTCGGAAGTCATATAGTAAGATATATAGCTAGAAGTGGATATGTAATGAACAGTGTGCGACCTAATGTGTCTGTTGATGCTAACAATCACGTCACTATGATTTTTAATTTATTGTGATTCAGATCTCCAATCCTAATAGAGTTTTAAAGATCAAAAACACATGAACATTCCTTCATGATCCCTTGTTTTTTGGTCAATCAAATTGTTCTTGAACCTTATGTACAAAATGATGTGATGGCTTGTATAGTAACATAATGTACAGCAATGAGTCATAATTGTTTTTTTTTCATATTTAGCCCATGTTCAGAATAAGGCTACTAGTCTCATCATAACTGATCTTGTACTTGGAAAAGAGTACAACTAATCCATGCATAATGGACATGATCAAATGGAACAAGAAGATGAACATGAAATACAACCAGCAATATTCTAAAATGCGTTTTCATTATGTATGTTATTCGGAAGCGCATAATGTATAAGCGGATTCCATGGAAATTAAACGAATTATGTCGAATTATGCGGAATATTAATATTTTAATATATATATATATATATATATATATATATATATATATATATATATATATATTAATATAATAATACTTAAAAATGCATATATTGAATACTATAAAATTCAAGAATATTAGGAAAAAAGCATAAGAAAATAGATAATAAGCTAATCACCTAACCTGAACCTGTTCATGGATCAAATTTATGTTTTGTTTTCATTTGTTTCTTCCTATAATATTCCTTGAATGTGACAATTCTTTTTTGATAACAAAAAAAAAACACCTATTCACCTAATTATTACTTAATCAAAAAAATTAAACATCCTACTATCACATGTTCATGGTGAACTGATATAGAAAAAAGATCAAAACATAATAGGTTCATAGGTTCACAGTGAACTATCAGAAATTAGAGTCGAGCCAGTCAGCAATCAGAAATTGAATAGAAGAGGGAGAGAGAATCAGGTGTGGGTGTGGTGAGAGAATTTGGTTAGAGTCGGCGTCAAAAATTGAAGAAGAGAGAGGGAGAGAGAGAGTTGCGTGTGGTGAACAATTGGGAGGTGAGAGACGATAGGAGGTGACGTGAGGCGAGAGATAACCGAAATTGGCGAATCAAGAATTGATGGGGGATCGAAGACGAGAGCGAGAGAGGAGAGAGATCAAGGAATTGGGGATTAATCGGGGATTTGATTTGAATGCTCTTAAGAGCTTGAGGAAGGGTTTTGAGTGAGCGGGTCGGGTTTTTTCGGATTTAAAACCATAAACAAAGTAAATTCGCATATGGATTCTGTAGGTTATGCGGGCACATAACCAACATAATCCATATTCAAAATGATTAAATGCCCTGCCCACATGGACATGACGATTTCTTAATTTTACGTGCGTGTCAAGTCTCCACACGATTATGCAGATGCATAATCGTCCGCATAAAATGCTTTTTACACTGACAACCAGTCGAACTACATTAAGCATGACACACACCATAATCAAAACAAACAATTCTTAGAACTTGCAAATCTTCTTGGCAGATGCTAATGATTTCATTTGGCATCTCCAACTAGCAGGTTTGTTTTAATTAAGCATTCTTATTTCACTATTGCCAAAACAATCTGCATCAACATTTTTCTGATGGAATTTTTTTTGTTCCTGAGCGGTGCCCAATTATTTTGTGACACCATCCAGGAGACTACAGATATATCATATTTTACCATTTCCTTTTAACTATCCAGTTCGTTCTTTGATAATCACCTTAAAAATGGAGTTTCATTATAAAACTTGGATTTTGGAGTTAAAGCCAACCATGAACTTCGGATAAAAAGCTTAGTTGTTATTATGATTATGGAGTTAGAGCCAACCATAAACTGTAGAATACAGCCTAATTCCCTGTTTTTGCAGCCTGGCAACATTGGTGTTCATCACAATTCCTCTTAATCAAGCCCACACAATACCTTTGCAGTTTTTGCACAAGCAAAGTCTATCATCATTTCTAAAATTAATTGTTCTACTGTCCACTGCATCAAAGTGTAGTTAATGCTTGTGTAAAGTAACTGATGTCTACCTGTCATTTCGTATTTTTCATGTGTGATACAATACATAAGAGGACCGTCTCCAAGCCATTTATTGCTACTTGGTTACTGAATTCCTTGAGGTCCTTTGACACAGTCTACTAAATGGTGTTCCACATGCTAGTTAAAAAGCTGTTAACTTTTTCCAATTAACTATCCAATATTACATTTAGCCCAATGGTGATATGCTGTCACCTTCAGCTAAGTGGCCATCTATGAAGTACAGATATTTCAAAGTGAATGCTATTTTCGTGTCGAACATGTTGTAGACAAAATGCATGCCATGATGGGTTCCGCACTTGTTCAAACCCAAGCAAACATGGAGTAATATTCTGAAGTTCCCCTACAAGAGTAAAATGTCTATCTAGATGAAGAGGGAAGATGACTTAACTATCTCTGCAAACTTTAAATATTGAGCACAAGTCTGCAGGCTACATAAGTCAACATAAATTCTTCTGCAACATTTCAGTGCACATTTTTTTGTTTGAAATGTTAAAAAGCAGACTTCCTATCTAATTGGCTTTTCTTTGAAGAAAACTTAATGTGTAACTATTTTCCTTATTTGGGCCTGAGATTGACAGTTTGTGTCTCAATGAGGCTAAATTGTAGTATATTGAATGAACTATGGAAGTTTGTGGTAAGGACAAGTAAATACTTTCTGCTCACCGTCCTGTAGAATGGGATTGGTTTTGAACAGAACAAGGAAGTCTTAGCATGTCCTAGTTCAGTTTGTTTGCTATGTAATTATCATATAATCCAATTGTGTAATTTGTGAACAAATAGAGAGTGGAAAACAGTAAAGATTGTCTGGGGTCCCTATGCAAATTACTTATATGTGCTAGTTCCAGCTTTTTTAAAGGATACCATAAATCGTTATATTTGCTTGGTTAGCCATTTTCGTACTTAATCTTCCCTTTTCCTTCTCTTTTTCTGTCTTCTTTTGGGGGTATCATTCAATGTTTGTTGTATAAGAACACTGATATATATTCTGCATTCTTCAGATTTGCGTCATTGGAAATTTGCTAGAATTACAATGTTTCATCATTTTAACATTATGACTCCCAAGGTTTCACCATGAGCTGCCTTCGTTATCTCTTGGTTATCAAGAGCAAATATTGTAGTGAGCTTCAATAATGTAAATATTGTTTCATTGTTTGTAAGAAAAGTCAGCAGAAGCTCTTTTCTAGTCTAATGATCTTATTGTTCAAAAAAAAAAAAAATCACTAGCATGAAAATTCTCCTTACTTCTCTAGTCACTTGAGTTCTTATTTGCATGTTTTCCTTGCATGCTGATGGTTTCATTAGATAATTACTTTATCCAGCTTTTATTAGGAACCTATTGATTTGTAAATTTTAGTTATAGACTCTGAAGAGAATACTGACCTGATTGCTGCTGCTGCAGGTAATGGAAGCTGCACAGTACTCGACTGGGCTTGGAGGTCCTTTGGTGAGGGGCTCCGCTTTGCAGAATGTTAATCACATTGCTCATCTCTCAGGTGCTCTCATTGGTGTCGCATTAGTACTCCTCATCAGTAGAATTCCTTCACATACTGCTGATCATTATATCAAGACTTCAAGAAGAGACAAGGATACGAGAAAATGATCTTTGCAGATACTGATATGAAATCGTTACATGGGGCATTCTTTGTATTTGTAGCCTGATCCACCAACTATTGATTCTGTTTTTATATCAATCCATTATACTTGTCAAGTTTCTTAGAGAAAAGTATTTTCCACCCGATTTTATTTTGGCGATTTTATTTTTATACCTCATAAGTTTCCCCTAAACTTTATACGCCAAAAAATAAAGGACCTGATTTTTGGGCAAGCTTAGCAAGAAAATGTATGGCATGCCTTGCTATATTTTGACTGTTCTTGCTATATTTGTTCTTTCTTGCTATAAACTTCCATGCTATGCTTGCCCAAAAGTCTAGTATGTTAATTTTAGGAGTATAATGTTGAGGGACAAGTTATGGGGTATATGAAAATAAATTGTCAAAGAAATTGGGTGTGGAAATAATTTCTTTGTTTCCTAGCTACTAGGTTTCTATAGTTATGGATGAACTTACTAGACTTGTACAGAAAGAGATACCATGGCGCATATGCTTACTAGACATGTGCAGGAAGACATAGTATCCAAAGTAGAAAAGTGGTAAGAATCTTTGAAATCTAAAGGATTTAGAATTATCAGAACAGAAACTGAATATATGTGACGTAATTCTAGCTGCATTGTAAGAGGAAATGTGTGTAGGGTCAAAATTGATAGACAAGATATGTCTCGTATAAGTTGGTTGATTTTTAGGATCAACTATTAGTGAAAATGGTGAAAGTAAGGAAGACGCAATGCGTAGGGAGAAAGTGGGATGGTTAAAATGGAGAGGTGCATTCAGAAATTTATTTATGTGACTGTAGAATGAAGGAAAAATTATATAGGATGGCTATAAAATCAACAATATTGAAAGTGGGATGTTAAAATAGAGAGGTGCATTCAGAAATTTATGTGATTGTAGAATGCCATTAAAGTTGAAGGAAAACTTGTATAAGATGGCTATAAGATCAACAATACTGAAAGTGGGATTGTTAAAATGGAGAGGTACATCCAAAAATTTATGTGGCTGTAGAATGCTATTAAAGTTGAAGGAAAAATTATATACGACAGCTATAAGATCAACAATACTTTATGGCTTCAATTATTGAGCGATTAACAAAAACCATAATTAAAAATAAGCATAGCGGAAATAAGAATGCTAAGTTGGATGGACGATAATACACTAAGAGATAGAATAAAGAATGAGGCATTTGTAAGAAGATTGAAGATACTCCTATTGAGGATAAAATGAAAGAGCCGACTGATATGATTTGGACATGTGCATAATAAACCTTATGCTTATTGGTCAAAAAAAAAAAATTGATATAATAGTAATTAGTAATTCCTGGGTTAGGAGGACCAATGGTAGGCCTAAAGAACATGGAGGGGAGCAATTAAAAGAGACATGGTAGAAGATAGTTCTTAGACAAGCAAACTAGAAGAAAAGGATTCATGTAGCCGATCCTAAAATTGTTGGATAATGGATGTGTTGATGTTGATGTTCTAGCTGCCTTTCTTGTAAGAGGGGTTGGATCTGTTTGAAATCAAGCTTGTGGGAGTTTCAATGGCCCACAGTCTCACTTACTCAGTTGTGATAAAAAATTTCAATTGTAATTTTTAGTTTGTGACCTTCTGTATTCAACCATTCTTGTCAGAAAAATTGCCGAGGAAGTTTCTGTCAAATTGAATTGTCTCAAATCTCATTTCTAGAATGGTGTTCTTAGTTTAGTGACATGTTTTTTTTCTAAGAAAATCAATGGGAAAATGATAGATGTTACTATATAGAACAATCTTGTTGATAACTGTGTGCTTTGGAGATAAGTTACAAATCATTATCCTTGTCTAGCATATATTGCTAAGGAATCAGCAAACTTACATGATGCAAATTGTTTAACTTGTGGATTCCTGCAGTATCGATTGTCTAAAAAAGTCCGATACTAAGTCAAGAAACGTTACCAGATATTTGATATTCTTACTTCTCAAGGGACTGTTTATGATTGAAAAATGCGAGAAATGTTCATATAGATAGCATGCTAAGATGCTATCATCATAGCTGGCGATAAGAAATACTATAACTTATCAGTGCGGTAACTAATTTGCATTTTAAGAGAGACATAAATTATCGTCTATATTGGCATATGGTTAACAAGCCGTTTACTGTTTCAGAAACATCATAGTATAAGCATTAAGGATGTATGTCATTCTGAAGTCTAAAATTATGTTCATAGAGCTCACTATCCAAAGTGAAATTTACTTCTAGAATGTATTCTTTCATAAAGAGGCCGGGCTATGAACATATTTATAAGAGGGTTAACATTAGGTTCATAGTCTGTCGTAGAACTTTATCAAATCCTTTGTAGAGCCTTCCTCCATAAACGATCTCATTTTGAAGGAAAAGGCCTAGATTATGTATGTCCTTCATCAAGGAGGACAATATCGAAACTATTTAATGGTTTATACTTAACGTAATGTTTTATCTCTGTTAGATTATATAACATATAGCATAACGTAGACGTAGGTTACGCGATTTTCTATTTATTTAATTAAAAATAAATATAAAACTATATAAAATAAATTTTATAAATTAAAAACTCTAAAAGAAAATATAAAATAATTATATTCCTGTATTAATTCTAAATTTCTAACAAGTTTTACAGTAATTACCATATTTATCTTCATATACTAAATTTTATTCACACCCATAATTTCAGTATCATCTACATAAAAAAGAAGATTTCAAATTTATTTTTAATTATTATTAATATTGTAATTTATATTTTGCAATCCTCAATTTATATTATTTTTAATTATTTATTTTAGATTAGCTGAGAATTTGATTTAATCGACAAGTAAGAAATTTCATTAATTGTAAAGGAATTATAAAAAAAAAACAGTAATTGGAAAGAAATTATAATAAGTAAATAAGGATGTAAAAACTAACAATACCACAAGCAATCAAATAAGCAAGCAATAAGCCGTCAAGTGAAAAAAAAACTAGAGCAACTCGCTAATAATCAAAATAAATAATCGAAATCAATATAAAAACTATTTAAAAATTATTGTAAATAACATAACATAACGTAATTTAACGTAGCGTAAAATAACATAAAATAACATTAAAAACGCACTATTACGGTGCATTGAGTTATTTTAGATTGTTAAGTTACATTGGCTTTCTGTTAGATTTCATAACGCAACATAATTTGTTTCATAATGCATTATTTTTAACATTGGTTTATATATCTGATCCAAATTCTCATAAGTATATCTGCTATATATAAATGTACTTTCGTCAGTCAAAAGTACCAACATCAAAGGAGCTTTGAACCATCTTAAGAAACAACTTTAGTCAGTAAATTTCATAATGATGTGATAATTGCAAGAATCACCACACAAAAATCACCCCAAAAAAAAAAAAAAAAAAAATCAACATGGATTTTAAACCACCCTGTGCAAAATGAGGCATTTCAATCTATTCTCAAATGAATTGAGTATTTTGTACAAGAAGTATCATGAGAGAGTAAATAAAATGAGGTTATTGAGGTTCTGTCAGCTGAGGAATACAACCTTGCATGAGTTCACAACTTGCCCATAAACCCCGTGTTGCACTTGGCACTGCTTCCAACAAACAAAGGGGGGCTTCCCTTTGAGCTTGTACGCGGCACTGATGCTCACTGATGACTTGGTAGCAGCTCTAAGGTTATCGGGTGTCAGTTCAGTATCTTGCAGCACCATTTTGCTCCCGTTGACCCCAGTTACCTGCCCTTGATCAGCGAGAGAACTAGGCACCTGAGGCAAGCTAGCCTTTGTAAACCCCAAGCTTTCCACTGGGCTATCGTTCAGAACAACTGTTTCATGAGCTCCCTGCTGATCATCTACATGACCCAGCACTCGGTTTGCCTCCTCCACCAGCCCAACAGCCCTCCAGGCATCAGCTACGAGGCGAATGGTATTCTTCTTTGGCGTGACTCCAGCTTCCTTCATTGTATCGAGCATCTCTTCCGCTTTCCAAGGCTGCTTAACCTCTCCATAGCCCCATATGAGAGTCTCAAATGTCTTTATGTTTGGAGATACACCTGATCCCTGCATTTTCTCATAGACTCTCATTGCATTGTCCATGTTGGCAGCACTGCACCATCCACTGATCAGTGTCGTGAAGGTCACGACGTTAGGGGGAACTCTGGATTCCTCCATGGTTGCCAAAAGAGCTTCTGCTTTCTCTGGTTCGCGAGCTCGTACATATCCTTTAGCGAGAATACTGAACACTTGGGCATCAGGCTTAATGCCCGCCTCCAGCATGCTATCAAAAATCTCCATGCACCTGGCCGTGAGCCCCATTGCACTCCATGCATTCATTTGGTGGCTATATGTCACAATATCCGGCTTTACTCCTACTTCATCCATCAATGCCAAAACCTAGCATGAAACATAGTATGCCATCAGCTCTTTGTTCAAATAGCAGTTGATTTCTTAGTTGTTTTCGGTTCCAACGAAAGCAAATTCATCATGCAGATAATCTTTGAATAAATGAAGATTTTTCATTCCCTATATTGAATTCAAATTGGCAAGAAAACCATGAAAATTTTTCTAGGTACTTCTCCTTTCAATCTAGTTCAACTGTTACTCAATAACATAAGGGATGTCAGTCACTAGATTGCTTTCAACGAGTTAAATCACCAAAGGAAAGCGAGAGAAGAAGCGCATGCACCCGCGCACAGACGCATGCGCGCGCGCGCACACACATATATATATATAGAGAGAAAGAGAGTAAACGGGAAATTCACTGGCGGTGAAAGGAGTTCCTTCACCGTCGCTTAGGTGGCCAAATAAAATTATTACATGTGGCAACACTCAAAGGGTGATTAAGAAAATTCATTTATTTGTTATCTTGAATGACACCACGTGTATTAATTTTATTGACCACCTAAGCGGCGGTGAAGGAACTCTCTCCACAGCCGATGTATTTCCCGTTTCCTCATATATATATATATATATATATATATATATATATATATATATATATATATATATATATATAGACACGCACACAAACACACATACGCACACAAACACACACACATACGTATATTTTAAGTCACTGGTAGTGACAATGAAGAATTGCAACTCGCTTTATGTATCTGGTTTTTTTGTTTTTTTATCTTTTTCCCCCCTTGCATCAACCTCTATGCAACCAAGACAATATTATAAGAGGAAAAGGAAAAAGAGAATCAAAAGCATCAAAGGGCTGGGTTAAACTTTGACTCACTTCATCAACTCCTCCCATGTCCTCAGCATCCAGAAAACCCTTGATCAGAGTGTTGAAGACAATGACATTAGGGTGCACACCTCGATCTTTCATCCGATGCATGCACTTTAATGCATTTTCCATTTTACCTTCTTTGCAATAACCTCTGACTATAATGGCTAAAGTGCGTTCATTTGGCCTCAGTTCAGTCTCCATCTCAAATACCATATCCTCGGCTCTCGTTGTTTCCCCGTTTTCAGCATAAGCTCTTGCTATGGTGTTGTACGTGACGACATCAGGTCTCATGCCAGAAGCACACATCTTATACACCACATTCCAAGCTTCACTAAAATTTTTCTGATCGCACCACGCTTTTATCAGTATATTGTACGTTTTCTGATTTGGCCTTGCTTTTGCTTCGCGAGACATCATATCAAGGAGCTTCTGTGACTCTTCAGGATTACCCGCAATTCCATGTCCTTTGATAAGAGTGTTGAAAGTACTGGTTGTTGGTCTGCATCCGCTTTCTGCCATTTTCCAGAAAATCTTCATGGCTTCGTCAATCTTCCCAGCTTCAGAAAAAGCATTTATGATCGCATTGAAAAAGATTGAATCGGGCTTTAATCCACTATCTTCCACCTCAGATATGAGCGAAGAAATAGACTCAAATTGCTTCTGATTGGTGAGGGCGGTTAATAGCGTTGTGTACGTTACTAAAGAAGGCTTATGGCCATCTTCTGCTAGACTATCAAATATATGCTTCGCTTCATGGGGCTTTTTATCATCAATCAAAGTACCCATTCGCTTTGTTCTAGCACGAACTGTTTGACAGCTGTGCCCCTTCTTGCAGATAGGACAGCTTGGTCGAGGTTGGGAGCCTGAAGAATTTGAAACTGGTTGAAAATTTTCTTCAGTTCGATATTGCTCCTGTTAAATAGAAAAGCCCAAAAAAGTGAAACCGTGAATGGCTACAAAATACGCTGGTTCTTCTAGTAATATTATGGTGTTGAGCTGTAGAGCAGAAAGGATCAGCTTTTGGGTTCAACAAGTATAATGAGAAGAGAAATAGTAGTTTAAACGCATAACTGAGAACAATTAGAAAGTAGCAGCACGAATACGAAATGCCAGCAGAACAAGGAAATAGTCATTTCAAGTGACATCTAGTTGCACTTTTCGTACTTTTAAATGTTTTGACATTAGCCAAACGAAGAATGATGAGTATCTTCTCTGCAAAATGGAAGGAGCTTGCAATATCCTTTCTATTTCTAGTACAGTTTTCTCAGAATGTCCATATGCGGAAAAAAAAAGATTTAGATTCCATTTCCTCATTCTACTGGCACGACCACGGCCTAGAATAAAACAGAAATAGGAGCATACATCGAACAACCATAAGAAATATAACTGTAGCTGGAGAGAGGAAAAAAAAAATTAACTTTCAAAACCATTTTATATGCAAATAGTTCATAGATAAAACAATATATGAAGCTTTCCCTCAGCTTAGCGACATATTTCTAAATTCACCTTTCAAGAAAAATACATCTACACATTTCAGAAACAAAACTAAGAAAGATTGAAACAAATGACAGCTTATAACTTGCTAGTGATTTATAAAATTTTGAGAAGTACCTTGGAGGGCCAGCTATCTACCAATTTATTCTGATGCATCCTTGGTCTGCCTGTGGTAGAGTCCAAGGGGACTGTCTGCATATCATATTCTCCCATGGCTTTTTCACTGCCCAGCTGGTTTAACCGGTTTGATCTGCAGTAGCAGTAAAATTTTAAGCTAATGATGAGTTCATCTTTCAAGTACTAATTTTCACTGCTACAACAACAACAATTAAGCCTTTTATCCCAAGTATTTGGGGTAGGCTATATGAACCAAAAAAAGAATCACGCCGGATCGATCACTTTGATATTCCTTCTCCATTCATTTCTATCAAGTAATATCTCCTTATTTAAACCTCTAGACTCCATATATTTGCGTATCACCTCCATCCATATTTTCTTCAGACTAATTTTCACTGCTAATATGTAGAAAAAGTCTAATGCAGTATACATTCATGGGACTTTGGCAAATGACCCAGCATTACTAGCTACAAATATCACTAGAATCCAAGATTTTAATAATTATTTTTAGGCAAACAAGAAAAGAACCCAGAGTGGCAATCAAAAAGGTAGGAGACAATCTTATGGAATGGCCACATTTAAAATCACACGCATACACCCGACTAGTGACATTGATTCAGGTACAAAATGTCCTGCAATCTCCTCTGGTTTACTTAATTTCTACTGTAATAAAGGTCGTGAATTTTGGCATGAAAAGAAAAGGTGCGCTTTTGGCTCTATAGTATATGAGAGCTTAAGCGATCATGAAATGCACTTGTAGCTGTGCATTTACAACTCACGCAAATATATGAGTTAAAATAAGATGGCTATGTGAATGTTGGAATGTTGCAAAAAAATAAGAAGTAAACTGATATGGATGACCTAAACAGAACAATGTCAGTCAATAAACGAGGAAGCAAAGATTGATCTTATAAGTTGAACACAAATTTTAGCTACGGCTCTCACTGTTTTGTTTGTTATATAAACATTCTGCATACTTGGATTATATGAGCAAATCTAAGGACTGCAGATCGGGGGTGAGCATTGGTTGGTTTTGGTTTATTTTTGCCAATTTTGGCAAAACCAAAGTGAACTGACTATGACCAGGAACTGAACTGAACTAGATCGACTCGGTTCAGTTATTTCAATTGATTATAAATGATTTTTCACTTTGGTGATGCATTGTTATTCTGCACCCAATACTATAGACTCTGCAAGAACTCTTTTTCGATGCACTCAATACCTTGTTTATTACCTTTGCCTTCAATCCTCCATGCTTTGACTCGAATTCTGCAAATGTAGCAAAATGGCTGAACAATTCAGAGAAGGTCAAGGGATGAAAAGGGGAAACAATGGAGGAAAAAAAGAGAGAAGAGGAGAAGCTTAGCCATATACCTCTATATCCTTTTTCATATATTTTATAGGATATCGGCTTATTTGGCTTGGTTTGGACTTTAAAGTCTGAAACTGAATACCAACCTAATTATTTTGATTTGGTTCAGTTTCATTTATCCGGGCAAGTTTCAATCGGTTAATTCAGTTTTGCCCAAAGTCTGCTCTTTCTTGTACAGATGTACATTTTTGCCTGTGACACGATCATATTTAACGGTTGAAGCCATTTGAGTCCACCTCAAGATGCATAAAAAATCCAAATTTGACCCTTCCAGCTACTTGGTTTTTGAGTAGTTATGGCGTTGACAATTTGGATTAAAAGCTAATTATCTCAGTTAGGAACTAAATATATAAATTTTAGTGGTATTCTTTTAAAAAAAAAAAATGGTAACCTGTATGAACTTTTCAACATTGTGGGGTCTGAGGGGCAAACATACTGATGCAATCTAACCAGTGCACCACCAACTCACCAACTCAAGTAGAAAGTTAACTTGAGATCGTTCTTCGCAAGAATGTGTAATATCTGAGTAGCTAGAGTGAATTATGTATGAAGAGTAGTAGTTTAGGAAAAGAGAAGAATAGAGTAATGCATGTGAGAAGAATTCGACTGGAGTGGAAAGATACTCACTAGATTTATATCTTGTTCAGTAAAAAAAACTCTTTTTATAACTCAATTAAGTTGATAACTTGAGTATTCAAACTTAATTGAAGAATATTATCGTGAAACTCTTTAGAAAATATTTTCAAAAGATAGTCTTTACTAAAATGTCAATCTTATCCATTGAAACTCGTGGGACAAGTTTTGAGCAAAATCTAAGCATGTACTATTAATGAAACAGATAAATCCAAGTATATCCCATGCGTTTAATCGTCTATGAGATATCAAAAAGCTTTAAAGATCTATATAATATATTAAAAAACTAAAATATCACACACTCAAAAAAGACACGTATATCAACTTTTCACGAAAGAGTAATCAAAATCAAAAAATAAAAGAGGAGTTTTTAAACCAAACCAAGAAAGATCAAGGGGTATCTCCACACCCCTTAACCGAAGAGACAGTTAGTATTGTTCATGTTTTGAGAAGAAAATATCATCATTGAATCAATAAAAATAATCTTCAAAGAGTCATAAAATTCTCTCACAAAAGTTATCTCTCACACAAACCCTAGAAAATAGAAGAAAAGAAAGGGGGAAAAAAGATGAGATAAGATCCTAAACAAATGTTTACTAGTATTGATATAATCTCCTAATAAGAGTCTCTAAGTTTAAAGATTTTAGCACAAATCCTAATTGCAAAATCTTAAATAGATTCTATCTGACACGACTTTAAAATCTTTGATGAAATTAGCCAACAGGGCACCCATGGCTCATAAGGAAAGGACCGGTGCGCTACATAAGTTAATATTCACACTCTAGAATAAGGTTAGGCTATTGGGTATAGAATAAGGTTAGGCTATTGGTAGCTGTCACCCATGGCTAGGCCTGTCCAAGTTACCTGGTGCCTGCCCGAGCCGAGCTGGGTCGAGACGTGGCTCGTTTGACTATCCAGTCAACCGAATAGACACGAATTTGGGTGCAAATTAAGATACCTTCGTCGAAGGTCGACCGGCTCAAGTAACTGCCAAAAAAATTCTAATTAGCCCCACGACCAGGGCGCCTATTCTAGATTGGTCTAACAGTCCTTCATATCTAGTTGAGAGGCTTTTTGGGGTATTTTGACCAAAATAACCCCCTCAACAGCCAAAAAGCAGCTAGTTTTGAAGGTTTTTGGTCTTTTGGCATTATAGGCTGCCTCTATAAATAAAGAGCCCCATTTTTTAATTTTTTTTCACTTACAAAATTTTCTGTTCTCTCTCTAATACTCAAAGAAAAAATGAATTATAACATCTAATCCCTCTTTTAACTCTCTAAAACTCTCTTAATCACTCCAAATTCTTCTCTATTTTAATTTTTATTTTATTTTTTGGTTTACAAGGGTTTTCATATTCTTCCAGTATGAATAGGTCTCTAACTTATTTTTTTCCGTATAAAGTATATTGTTTTGAGAAATGATCCTTTATAGTAGTTAAGAATCAGAATGTTATTGATATGCTTAGAGAAGGTTTCAATCCTGATTTTTAAGATTATTCATATCAAACTTGCTAACGTGATATTTTACACCATTATGAAACTGGAAAATAAAAACTTATTTTCGAAATCTTAAGTATAAAATTGCTCGCCTGATACCTTGACTTCCGGACAAAGCTAGACAAAGATTAGCTTATTTATGTATTACTAATCATGAGATTGATGAAAATTGGAAAATTATTAAAAAAAAATATTTCTTTTATTTCTCTTGATGATGTCCACATGAGCAAAAATCTTGTCAAATTAATTTATAAAGAAATATTAGAATATGAAATCGCTGAAAAAAATTTACTTTTACTCTTGATAATGCAAGTAATAACAATGTAATTACAGAAGTTCTGCATACCTCTTTACTATTGCTGAATTATAGTGTTGGTAGATTTTATCATGTTAGATTTATGTGCCGTGTTATAAATTTAATTATGCAATCTGCTTTTAATGATGCTGAAGAAATTAGTTTCAAAATTAGATATGTTTATCCTTTTATTGGAAGTTCGCAAAGCAGAATCAAACTTTATAAACAAACTTGCAAAAGATTTAATATAAAGCTAAAAAACAAAAAAAAAATCACAATATGTTCGATATAAATAGAATTCTACATATTTATTGTTGCATGCTGCTACTTCTTATTGAATAATACTGATGCATATATTTTTGCATTTAATGCACTAAGTCTCAGTGGTCAGTTAGAGAACATTGAAGACTAAATGGGAGATTATTGTAGCTTTACAGAACATGATTCAAGTTTTTTATAATGTCAATGTATTTTTATCTGGTTGCTATTATCTTACTATTATTAAGTTGTCGTACAAGTTCATTTAATTCAGTCATGTTTTACTAAACCCGCGGATAATCTTCATTTTGGACCTATGGTGGCACAAATGCAAGCAAAATTTGATAAATTTTATTTGTCTATTCCTACTATTTTTTGGCTTTGCTATACTTATCAACCCTCGCATAAACGAGATGGGTCTTAATAATTTATTTGAACTTTTATATCACAAACCATGTCAACAAACTGTACAATATCAGTTTAAAGTAAGCACTATTTTACGCAGTTATTTGAGGGGTATAATCCAAGGCTTGAGACTCGAACCAACCCCAACCCTAACAATATCTTACCCATCCAAAAATAAGAGTTTTCTGTCAAGGAACTTCCTGATTAATTCTATAATTAGTAGAGGTGGTAGTTAAAGATCATCATTATCAATGGAAAATGTTTCTAAACACGATAGATATTAAAATGTTCCATTTGCAGAATGTCAGACTAATGGACCTTACCTTAATATTTTAAAATGTAGGAGCAAATTGGATCGATATTGTATCAAATCGTTTTCATCATACCTCGCAACTTAGTAATAGTGCAAGTCTTTACTACAGCTTCTGAGAATATATTCAGCATAGGAGAGCGATTGAGCGACAACCACAGGACAAGTCTGGAAAAATAACGGTGCATACACTCATGTGTCTACAAGTTGGTGGGCGATATAGAAGAGGCTACATGGTATAGAAGTCATTGATGTAGCAGAACAAGCACTCGAAGACCTAGAAATAGAAACAGGAAACTGGAATATAAATTGTATTTTTTTAAAGAAAATATTTGCACATGATAAAAATAGATAGATAGGCACCAACTTAGTTGAAATGTACTCATACTATTATGATCCAATATTCTCCTAAAACTATTTAAGTCGAGTAACATATTTTGTGTAAATTTGTAATATTATCAATTTCATGACCAATAAAATTTAATTTCATTTTTTTACATATTACCATGTGTGTTGTTATATTTTTAACTATTTTCAATATTTTTTAAATTTTTTGTGAATATTTTTTATTTCTTAAATTTAAAAAAGGGGTGTCCAAATATCTGAGTCGGTCTGAAGCCCAGCCGACCCCCCTCCGATGTTCGAGCCCGGATAGGGGTTAAAGCCCGAGCTGGGCTGCCCATTTGGTCACCCCTATCCATGGCTCGGCTGTTATTTTGCTTGACAACACTTAAGAAAAATGGTCATATAAATTTTTCCTACGTTAACTTTTTCCATTTGAGCTTTATTTTTGTTCGAATCTTGCCTTGAACTTACTGCTTCTCTACAGGTCCTATTGAAATTGATTTTGCTCTGTTTAATTTTCAATTTGATGTTTTCCTTTTTTTGATTTTCAATTTGATGTCTTCCAAAATTCTATTTAATCACAAATTTGAACCATAGCTTAGCTATAATATGAATATTTATATAAAATCATGTATTAGTTAAATTTTATCTCAAAACCCAAATAATTCAATTAATTTGAAATACATTCTATTTAATACACAACTAAGCATATAAACCAAGTAAAAAAGGTATGAATAATATGCAATATTAAGGTCTAATCATGGTACAGCTTTAAGCATTGTAGGTGGCTATTTCAAGTGACTCAAGCCCATAACTCCTAGTCATGATGGAGCTACCACTATCATTGTCCAAAAATTCACCCTCTAAACGTATTTTTTAATAAAACTGTAACATTTTTTAAGAATTAAGTTATAAGTTTGATTAACTATCCAAATTAAATCCCCAAATCAAAATATACGGAAAAATGAACTTCGAACCTTCCGCTTGAATAAAGGGTATTACCTACTGTATAAGTTAATTTTACACACTGCAACAGTTTAATATCATAGAAGAAAAGCTTAATTATGTATACAAGTTTTTAGTATTTTTCATAGTGAAAACACTATGCTAATTAGAAAAAAATGTTAGAATTACGTGATTTTAAATATAAAAAAAAAATCTGCAGATAAGCTGCAAAATAAAAATTACCCTCTTAATTATATTTGAAGCTTAAACATAAAACTGATTCTTATATTAGTTTAGAGAAGATAGTTTTACATATATAAGCCTAAGTAAAAGGTAGTTCCACATATACCTAAGTAAAAAGAGGTTAAAGTTCCTAAAAGCAACAGTTGTACTAACATGGATTCTTGTATAATGCAACTTAGCTTTACTAACAATCCGTTACTTTTGACTATGGCTAATATCAGCAGACAACAGTACCCACTCATCACATAAGCAACAAATTATTTTTACATATGGATTAATTGAATGGAATAAAATAGTTCCTAGACCTATTTTTCCACCAGGGCACTTTGGATATGGATCATCTACTCCCACTCCAGTAAAACGATTGATGGGGAAAAAGTTATGCTTCTTGTATGCACCAACTTGCTCATAATCATAACACTCATGCTTCAACTATGAGCAAAAATTAGTACTACGTTAGCAAATAGCAACTAAACTAAAGCCTTGAAACTTGTCAACTAGAACTTATTCTAAGAAAAACCAATTCCTATTGGTTCATTATAATTTATCTGCCATGGTGTTTGACCATTAGGTTGTTTGCATAGAACAAGAATTTACATTAACTGTCCATAAACAGTTATCTATCAACTGAAAACTACACAACAAGATGCTCATGTAGCTTTCTCATCAAAATAGGGTCAGTTATAGAGCACAAGGCTCCATGAATGATCTGACCGAAGCTTATGCCTCAATTTTTATTCTAACGTCCACTCTCCAATTTGATGCCAAATTTGTAGCTAAAGAAAACTATGCATAGGAGAGATTCCCATAAGTGCTAGATGGTCAGTTGACAAGTAAAAAAATGTACCTAGTCATGCAGGAGAGCTTCTCATAAATCCTAGAATACCAGTCAACAACTAAGAAAACCACCTCATTAGTTTTCGCCAAAAAAATTTAAAAAAATAATAATAATAATCCACCTCGTGTGATTATGGAGCGAACAATAACAGGACTATCACCAACAGCAAAGCCTTTACCCCAAGACCTTTGATCCCGGTGTGAAACCCCTCCTCTACATTCAGTATTGCTAGGGAACATTCTTCTGTATACTTTATCCTTTTATTACTGGATTAATCCATGATTTGTCAGTCAGCCCCTAGTTCAACCATGACCTTATCTTTCTATTACACATCTCATCCAATTGTCCTTCATAGCAATGTGCTTATTCCTTATTCTATCTTTTAGCACATCCCTTCTTCCTACATTAGACCCAAACCATTTGGACCATAAAACCTAGCTGGTCTTATAGTCACCTATGCACAAAACACTGTTAATGAAATACTAAAACTCAAGGCATTAATAGTAAAAGGAGAGTAGAATCTCAATAGCTACTGATAAACTATAAATTTAAGAAATAACGATAGACTGCTGGAGTTGCAAGATGCAAGATTATTGGTTAAATTAAAGAACAAAACAACTGCCACCAAGGTCTTGTTGCTCAAACAAAACACTTCCTGAACTGGAGAAAGTTTGTTCTCAACAATATCCAGTAGTTTATAGATGAACATCGCACGTTTGATAACTTGTGGTTTTTACAATTTGACTCATGGACAACTAACACAGCTAGTATCTTAGAAGACATCATTCAATCTATGCACGAGGTTTAACTAGTCCAGGCTTCCATCTGATCATATGTTACACAGATGCTGCTGCAAATGCTTTTAGGTTCACCAATAAGAATGCATATACATTTCTTGCAGACAATGGACCAGAGTTTCATTTTTGACATGATGGATTCACGCTTGAAAATTTACACAAATTTCTTACTACATTGAGAATCAAATTTTCTAATAACAAAATGATTTTGAATGCTTTAACATATGCCTAGGTATTGAAGTCCTTGACTGGTGACGGTCAAGGAAAATTATTTTATATTCTAACACGCCCAGGTAGGTTGAGGGTTCAGGATTCATTTTTGCAAAAATCCGCAATTAAATGTGTGCCCGATAAGGTTTGAACCTGGATTACTCGGATACCATATTGAAATCCTTGCCACTACACGAAAACTCCGTAGTTGTGTGAGGATTGAGAGAAATTGTTTTGTATTCTAACACTAGGAATCATGCGTAAGATCATGGACCACGCTTTTGGACTATGATGCTGAAAGCATCGGATATTTGACATTTATCCATACCTTGATGGAAGAGTATAGAATATGGCTAAGATCTCCTGGGCTCTAATATATCATGCTCCAGCGTCAATTGCATTATCTAAAGAAGTGCTAATTTTTTGCTATAACTGGAAAGGGAAACTATACTACTGACTACACATCCCAAATCTCCATACACAATGCGGGTATTTTCCTTTATCATACTTCTCTTCTACTCCTCTTCTCTTACTCTTCGACCCCAAACCTAAAAGATAGAAATGAAATACCTCAACCACTGTGATTGACTGACTATGTTTCAAGTAAAAATGGCACAACATCCTCAAACAATCAAGCACCCAGGCACAAATTCAAGATATAAAAAAGCGACCTTAGACTGTAATTTTTATATCCCCCAACATTACCGTTTGGGACCGTTTTTGCTCAACTCCCTCTCGATTTGCAAAGACAAGAAGAGAAGCAAGAAATACGAAAAGATCAGCAAAGAGAGGCAACAAATACTTCTTATTAAAACATTCACATCATCGGAGCATTGATGGCAGCTCAAAAACATGCTGCATAGCAATAGCGAAACCAAAAAAAAAAGTACCTTGCCGAGCTCGGCGGTGGTGGTTGTTGTAGCACAAGAGTGATGAAGAAGGAGAGAGTGAGCGAGAGCAGAAAATTAAGAGAAAGAAATAATTGGAGGTGGGCTTGGCTCTCAATCTCGAAAAGCCCTTATCCATAGGATTTGGAGGAAGAGAGAGGCTAAGGACAGCCTCTTATTATTTCGAGGAGTTTGATTTTTTTTTTTTTTTTTTTTTTTTGTTAATTGTATGCTGTTGTAAGTAGTAACTCTATTTTTTTTATAAGTGTATTTACTGGTTTGTCCCTAAAATTTTTATATATTATGATTTAGTCTCCCACATCTTCATATTTAGATTTAGTCCCCAAATATCCAAGTTACTACAATTTAGTCCCCTCTAACTTCCTTTAATTTTTGACTTGATATTACCATTTTATCTTTTCTTATTCATTCTTTCTCTTCCTCCTCTCTTCTCCTCCTCTCTTACTCCTCTCTTCTCCTTTTCTTCATTATTCCTCATCTCTTCTCTTTTTCTCTTCTTCCTTTCTTTTTCCAATGAAGAAAAGAGGAGAAAGAGAGAAGGAAAGAATAATGAAGAAAAGGAGAAGAGAGGAGGAAGAGAGAAAGAGGAGAGAGAAGAAGAGAAAAAATAAATAAGGAGAGATAAAATGGTAATATCATGGTAAAAATTAAAAAAAGTTAGGGAAGGGACTAAATTGTAGTAATTTAGGAGATTTGGTGACTAAATCCTAAATATGAAGATTTGAGGGACTAAATCATAATATATAAAGATTTGAGAGACAAACCAGTAAGTACCCCTTTTTTATATTTCTTTTTGCTTGTTTTTGCGTCCTTACAGTATAATCCACTGTGTTATCTATTTTAATTATATTTCTTTTTAGGGGTATTTACAGATCTGTCCCTTAAAACTTTATAAATTATAATTTAGTTTTATTAATCTTCATATTTAAGATTTAGTATCTCAAATCTTTTAAATTACTATAATTTAGTCCCACAGTTTATATTTTAGCACGATTTTCCGTTTTACCCATGACTTTCTTCACTTAATTCTCCTTCCCTCTTCCCATCTATTTTTAGTTCTTATTAGGTTCCCTTTGTTCTTCTCTTCTCTTTCTAGTTATTTATTGGCTTCTGTCTCTATATTAAAACTAAAAATATTATTCTCCACTAAATGTATTAAATATTTAAGTCTCAATATAAATTCATTTATTAGGTTTGGCCTCTCTATATTGGATAAATTCATTTCTAGATTTAATACATTTAGTGGAGAATAATATATTTTGTCTCAATATAAAGAGGGAGAACCCAATAAATAATTAGAGAGATGAGAGAAGAAGAAGGAAAACCCAATAAGAACTAAGAAGAGAGGGGAAAGAGGGAATGGAGAATTAAGTGAAGAGGTAAAACGGAAAAATCGGGTCAGAATATAAACTGTGGGACTAAATTGTAGTAACTTAAAAGTTTTGGGGACTAAATCTAAATATAAAGATAGGTATTTCCTAGTTTGTCCCTTACATCTTTATATATTATGATTTTGCCCCCCAAATCTTCATATTTAGAATTTTGCCCTCCAAATCTCATAAGTTACAACAATTTTGCCCCCCTCTCTAACACAGTTAAATATTTGACCATTTTACTTCTCTTTTCCTCTTCTATTTTCCTCCTCTCTTCTTCTTCTCTCTTCCTCCTCTCTTCACCTTTTCTTCATTATTTCTCCTCTCTTCTTCACCTGGTTAAAGGTGTAATGTCCTAATTATTCCATTATCCATCTCCTTTGCACTCTATTTTTAAGCACAAAGCAGACAGACCAAAAGTCATTAGTTAGGATTAGGGCGAGCAATTGGTAAATTTTGATTCAGTTTTTACTAATTTTTCAAAGCCAATCTCAACCGATTATGAATAGAAATTGAAACTGAACTGAAGGATAGAAACAATTAGCTAATTCGGTTCTAGTAAAATTTATTTTTAAAAATATAATTTTAATAGTTTTAGAGGCATCTGTTTTCAAGATTTCTAATTGGTATTAAATTTATTATAATATATATATATATATATATATATATATATATATATATATATATATATATATATATATATATATATATATATATATTTGTGAGTTCGCGTGTGTGCATGTGTGTATGTGCGCATCTATATTTATGTATGTTGATGTGTATGTTTGTGTGTGTATGTATATATAATTTTTAAATAATTCAGCCAGTACGAGTTTCAAGAGATGTGTATATACACACATACAAAAGTACACACAGACATATAAATATATTTGTTATATAATAAATATATATATATATATATATATATATATATATATATATATATATATATATATATATATGAGAAAAATGGAAATTAGCTGACAGCTCACGTAAGTTATCTGAGTTGCAGTTCATTTCTACTATCTCCAATAATCTTTTTTAAAAAATTTCTTTTTGATTATGATCTCGACCTTCTATGGTTCACTCATACCCAATTTCTTGGGTTTTAGTTTTGATTTGGTCCTCCATCAAGTTAATACAAAATTAACGGTTTTTCAATGAATAAAATATTTTGTATGAACTTGATAAAAGGGTAAATGAACTCCAAAATTTACGAAATTTAATCTAAAAGAAATTAAAGAGTTAGAGATAGTAATTGCTAAAAAAATTGAAGAAAAACCATTAGATCATTATAGTTTTGCCACTAACTCACGTAACTTTTTCTAAGCGAGCGGCTCACCTACAGTAATATATATATATATATATATATATATATATATATATATATATATATATATATATATATATATATATATATATATATATATATATATATATATATATATATATATATATATATATATATATATATTATTGATTATAAATACAATATCAATTGAATACTTTGAAGAAGTACGTTTACTAAAACGATAAAAATTATAATTTCTTAAACAAATTTTACTCAAAATTCGATTGCTAGCCGCGTCGAACCGAATCGAATTAGTTTAGTTTAGTTTCAGTTCTTATTCCTAATCAATTTGGTATTGTTTTGCTTAAATTAGGAAAAACTGAACCAAAAACGGCCAATGCTCACCTTGAGAAAGAGATTGGCCATTTCTCATATTCAGGAATTTTTAATTTTTTTTGAGTTTTTTAGTACAGATTTAATTAAAATATAATCTTGAAATATATAAATATACGTTTAGATTTATTAATCGCTATCACTTGAAAATTTAGACAATTTAGACTAATATCAAGAGTTATTTATTCTAACCAATAGAAATATCTATTTTCTTACCATCGAGTATAATAATATGTTACCATGATAAAACTATGAACTGAGAAATAATAATAACTTTGTATTCTAAGTTGTATATAAATGATACAATGATCATTTTTTTATAGGTGAAGAAAGCAAACATAACAAGAGATTATATAATTTGATACTAATTACATAAAATCCTCAATTAGTATAATCAGTCTTATTAGGAGGATTTTTTAAATATACTAATTTAGGAAGATATCATGAGATATTCTAATAAATTAGGGGATTTGTTAAATATCTTAATTTAGAAAGATATCCTAAATTAGTAAGATATGCTAATAAATATGTATATTTATAATTATTTTAAACTGAAAACTAACTAATTTATTTTGGTTTGGTTTGCTTATTCGGATCAATTTCGATTAATTATTTGATTTTAAATGTACTCTGCTCACCCCCAAGTTACGGCCTCCAGAATTTAAGAAGAAAAAAAACCACTATAAAGTGTGGGATAAATCGTCAGCCTCAAATTTACCCAAAAAAAAAAAAAAACAAAAAAAAAAAAGAAAAAGAAAAAAGGGAGGGCATGCTGGAGAGGTTGTCTCCAAAGTCCATGATAATGGAGACAAGTGGGCCGTTGGGCCCAGCACACTTCCTGACCAGCTAATCCTTGAAAATTCCGATAGCACCCCTTATTTAAAACCGGACCAATCAAAATTTTACAACAACTAAGCCTTTTATTCCAAGTATTTGGAATAGACTATATGAATCAAAAAAAGAATCACGTTGGATCGATCACTTTGATATTCATTCTCCATTCATTTTTATCAAGTAATATCTCCTTATTTAAAGCTCTAAACTCTATATCTTTGCGTATCACCTCCATCTATATTTTTTTCGGCATTCCCTTCGTTCTTTTAACATGTCCTATATTGATAAACTCCCATTTTTGAACTGGTGGACTTGTAGGCCTATGTTGCACATGACCAAACTATCGTAAGCGATTTTCTCGCATTTTTTTATCGATAGGAGTTACACCTACTTTAGCACGAATATCTTCATTTCTCACTTTTATATCTCCTAGTGTTGCCGCACATCCAACGGAGCATGCGCATCTCTGCTACACTTATCTTCCGTGAATGACGTTTCTTTATAACCCAACATTCCATGCCATATAATAAATCTGGGCTAATAACAGTCCTATAAAATTTTCCTTTCAATTTTAACGGAATGTTACGGTCGCATAAAAATTCCGTTGCCCTCCTCCATTTCAACCAGCCAGTTTGTATCCTATTATTAACATTATTATCGATCTCTCCATCATTCTGAATAATAGAACCCAAATATCTAAACTGACTGCTCATTTATATCTCTTGCCTATCCAGTTTTACAGTATTATAGTTTATGGGCCGTCGTTTACTAAATTTACACTGCATATACTCTGTTTTAGATTTACTCAATTTAAAAACTCTAGATTCTAATGTATATCTCCATAACTCTATTTTGGCATTTACATCTACTCTTATCTCATCAACTAAGACAATATCATCAGCAAATAGCATACACGAAGGTATCTCATTTTAAATGGTTTTAGTAAGCTCATCAATCATTATAACAAATAAGAATGGGCTCAATGCAGATCCTTGATGCAATCCATTTATGATAGAAAAATCACTTATTAAACTACCACATGTTGACATTGGCCACTATTCCATCATATATGTTCTTAATTATGTCGATATACTTAATGAGAACTCTTTTATTCATCAGTGTCCACTAAAGTATCTCTCGTAGAATCTTATCATAGGGTTTCTCTAAGTCAACAAATACTATATACAAATATCTATTTCTCTCTCGGAATCGCTATATAAGTTGATGAAGTAAATGAATAGTTTCTGTCATCGATCGTCCCGGTATAAATCCAAACTGCTTACCTCTTCATTCTACCATGATATATCCTTATATGGTGGAGCACCGCCACTCGACTCACCGAATATAGTTTTAGCTATCCTTTTAATGCAGCTAGCCATTTTGTTCTATATTACATTAGAATCATCATAGTCCATCCAATCTGCTTCTTGTACTACTTTATCTACCTAAACTTTTTGATTACTTTCTAATCGCCACCACTTAATTTTAGGATTTAGCTTACACTTAATCTTTCTAAGTTTCTGTCTAATCTGAATATTTAAAACTAAGAGTTTATATTGGGTAACTATACTCTCACCTGACAATACCTACAATCGATACAACTAGCTCTATCTACCCTCCTAGTTAAAAAGAAATCTATTTGGTTTGCATTCGATCCACTTTTAAAAGTAACTAAGTGAGAAATTCTCTTTTTAAACCAAATATTCGCTAAAATAAAATCATAAGACAAAGCAAAATCTAGAATTGAGTTATTTGCTTTTTTTTTTTTTCTCCAAAACTAAATCCTCCATGTAACTATCAAACCCATTACGACTAGTTCTTACATGCCTATTGAGATCACCACCAATAAATAGTTTTTCTCTAATGGGTATTTCTTGTATTATCTCATCTAGATCCTCTTAAAATTGATGTTTACTAGATTCATCAAGTTCTACTTGTGGTGCATAGGCGCTAATGATATTAAAAATCTCTCCATCTAAAATAAATTTAACTAATAAAATTCTATCACTCTTTCTCCTAACATCCACTATATCCCCAAGTAATTGCTTATTTACAATCACATCTATCACATTACGATTTATATATCTACCTGTATACCAAAATTTATAACCCTAACACTCTATGAGTTTAGCTTTCTCACCTACCACTTAGTCTCCTGCATGCACAAAATATTAATTCTCATTCTAATCATAACATCAACTAATTCTGCTAATCTACCTGTAAGAGAATCTATATTTTATGATACCAATCAAAATTTATATTTATGAGCTAACTTTTTTACTCGCACCCGCTTATTAAAATGTGGGAACTCTCTTATATTTGACACCACATCCGGGTGTCGACATGGCGCGTCACTTCTGGGCGACGACCTAATAACCCTCACACATTTTTCACTACACCCGAGCTCCGATATAGCGCGTCGCTAAGTAGGGAACGTCCCAACGAAATTCATATTTTGACTCATGGCATAATATGTGACAATATTTTATATTAGCTGTCACTGGCCTAACACAACTCTCTTTCTTTTATTCTGATTTGAGACAGACAGTGCATAGCACTGGCGGAGTTCAAGCCCAGATCAATCATATTTGAAAAAAAATTTCCCAACAATTTCGTTTTTTTTTTTTTTTTCTTCCCTATATAGATAAATTGAAAATTTGGAACTGCCCCCTTGGGCCTCAGGAGACGGCACCGGTTGGAAAAACCCCATGCCAACCAAATACCGCTTATTAGGTCTACTATAGAAAAACCTCTCCTCCAGTTGCGTGCTTTTCCATTTCTTTTCTTCCCCCAAATTGACTCTTCTGCCTCTTCATCCCTCTATAAATAAAAAATTGTATAGAAAAAAAGAAAGAAAGAAAAAAAGAAATCGAAAGTAGAAAGAGAGGTCGAGGGATTGAATGATGTTGAAGCTGTGGCGGTGGTACCAGCAGTGCCTGGCGGTTCATCCGGTGAAGACGCAGGTGATCAGCTCCGGGATCCTATGGGGTTTGGGAGACATTGGAGCTCAGGCGATCACCCACCGCTCCTCCTCTTTGAAATCCCATCACAATACTCAAGTAATTTCGATCTTGGTATTATTGAATGAATATTTTTTCTTGGTATTTTCTAGGTTCCTTGGTTTTTGTTTGCAAAGTATGTATGTGTAGGGATATTTATGATGCAAATAGAAACGATATCCATCGGCGGATTCTTGTATGATGTCCATACGAGATGGAGGGATGAAAGACCCATCACTTGCTATTGCCACTGCTACTGGTGCTTTACCTTTCAGAAGGAAATTTGTTTGGGGAAATGGAATAAAAAAAAAAAAAAAATCTTTTGAGATGTACATTGGTTAATAACACTCACAAGCTGATCAAAACCACAGTAACTTGCAACTGTGAGTTTTTTACATCAAGAATCTTGTGAAATGGTCGGAGATAGATATAGTTCAACCTCACAAACATACTTAGGGTATTATGATTCCCCTTAGAATTACCTAATTCGGAATTGGTTTGGTATTGGGACATTCTAGAATATCATGGGATTGCTTGAGTTAAAGTTCGAGCACATAGAGTTAGGATGAGAATGGACGGGTCCAAAGGATAGCTCTTGGTCTGCTCTATTCAAAATTTTGAATTAAAAAGTAAAAAAATTGAACTTGGCAGGCTAAAAGCTGGCTTTTGAACCCGTCCATTCTCATCCTTGCCTAGAGCTGTTTTTTTATAATTCACTTTTGGAGTAAGAGTGTGGAGGCATGTGATTATTGATTAGTGGTATTGATCAATTAATGTTTAAGAATATTCTTAGTAAGTGTTGTTTGGAAGATATTTAAGTGCATGGAGGATTTAATCTCTGCTTATTGTTATAGGATCCAAATTCATTTAAGGATCCCTTAGTATCTCTATTTAGCTTATTTTGTGGAAAAAAACGATTGCCATTCCCTATATATTTCCACCTTATGTCATCACATGACACTTTTCTGAATAGTGAATCTTGGTGTATCTCTTGTGCTTGCATGAATTTATTACATCAACAAAATGCTTAATGTCACTCGAGGTTTTAATCACTTAATCATAGTGGCATGGATTTTCATATCATCTCATAAAAGGTAGGTTAAGAGCTGATTACAAAATCTTGATTAATTTGTATCTTTCCTCACTTCAACTTACTCTCTAGCTTCCTGCTATTTTCATGTGAAAAGGGTTGGATGATGATTATGATTACTTCATTTAAGGACATTCCTTGAAGAAGGGAATAATTCTCAATATCAAATTGATAGGACATGTCACCTTTTTGTTTCCTTTCTTTTGTGTCAGAAAAATGCCTAAAGCAGAAAATGGTATCTTGCTTGAACTTGGTCGATATATAGGTTAAGGTTGGATTTTCTGAAAGTAGGTACCGAGTCCTTATACTTTGCAACTTGACTTGGAAGCCTAAGTAGAAGATTTTGCTTCTAACGGGATATTGATATTGTAGGAAATGGTCTAAGAAGCCATTTCAGCAGTGAGGTTTTGAAGACTAAGCACTAGGTACTAGCGTGGGCTCCATGAATCTCCTAGAGCTTTTTTAATCACTGGGAGAGATCATGTGCACTCATTTTAAGATTAGTGCCTGAAGATTTCCTAAATAACTATGTTGGAAGTACATAATTAAACTCCTTGAAACAAAGGAGTGAAACACGTGAAAAGCTAAACTGCTTATTTGTCTTGATCAACTTCAAGTTGGTCATACTTCCAGAACAAGATTACTTTAGTTACTTTTTGCTGGTGAAATTCATCTTTATCAATGGGGAATAAATGTATCTTCACTTCATTACACATATAATGCATTCCGTTTCAATATATTACTGCGATTTGTTTCTTTATTTTAATTGTATATTCATCAAATCATTTATTTTGGTATAAAGGTAATGAAAAGTTGTCATGTACGGATGTACCATCTTCTTATACCTAATTCTAAGGTATAAGAATGAACAAAATTGAACAGCTCCTTTAGATTTTCACTATGCTTGTGCATTAGATGATCTTTGCTCGATAATATGTGCTCTTGCTCGATAATATGTGCTCTCAGCTAGCTCTTTCAACTTCAATATCCTTGTTACCAAGATAATTCTTTTTGTCAAAAAAATTCAATTGATATTTGAACTCCTTTTTACATTAAAGCCATCGAGGAGGAACCTTTTCTTGGGGAGAAGGACATAACTTTATCAAGAAGGAACTTCTTCGAGACTTTTGAATTAATGTGCATAGAGAGAAAATTACCTGTGAAAATATTATATGGAGGGACAGTTGAAAATGGGTTCCTGTTTAATGTTCAACATTGTATGAAGAGAGTATGATACGATTTGTATGAATGTGTCAAAGAAGGTAGGTGTTCACTCCATGAAAAGAAATGAATAATATAGGCTTTTGTTGGAGCCTCCGGAGAAGTGTATTTTTAATAAATATATTTTCTATTGATGACTTTTTATTACACCAATATCTTCTTCTGCATGATTGATTGCACTGGAGGTGGAAGGTTATTTCCATTTGATTGATCTTAAGAACATTCTTATTTCTTCGAAGTATAGTACGCTCAGAACGAATGCCCTTTGAAGGAACCCATATGTATCTGAGAATCGTTTTTTTTTTCAAATATTTATTCAACTTTGAAGAGCTTGTAGAGTTATTTGCTAACCTGTTGCTGGTTAGCAGTTTCGGCAAGCTGGCTGGCAGTCCAATCTGGACCTTCTAATGTGATCATCGTCAGCTGAGATTCTCCTTCTCTTCTTATCTTTTTGAATGCACAAGATCAAGTCTCTATCTGCTTCTTAAATGCATAATAATTTAAGATCTTATTTGATGATTGTTTTCTTGGCCTCCAACTTTGTCTTTTGATGGTTGAGATGTTCTTGTTTGAATCTGCATTTATCTCTCATTTTTCCTTTTTTGGCTTCCATATCGCTTTTTGGGTTGTGGGTTTCTGTGAAATCCATCTTTTGGGCTTCTTCGTTTTTCCACTTATTAGATAGACCTGATTTCTGGAAAATACTAATAAAATATACAAGTAGCATTTATTTACTTACAAAAGCAAGTATTAATGGTACATAAATAATGCACAAAACAGCACTTATTAACTTTTGGGAATGCTTTACATGTTATTTGATAATCGTTTGAGCTTTAAGATGTTGATGTGATAGTCTTGATCAGTGGTATAGATGAGTTCCCTGTAGTACAAGCCAAAGCACTCGTGTAAGTTTCGGGATGGACTAGGAACCATTTTATTCAGTCATTAGTGTGAGGAGGATAAAATGTTAGTCCAGTGCCAGTTTTTTAAAGTCTTGTAGTGAGGCATGAGTTGATACATTGTTTGGCAACTAGTGATGCTTCATGTTGTATCACCTGGTGGTGATTTAGTTTGCATAGTAAAATCTTTATTGTCTATAAGTTATGAATAAATTGTAACCTCGATACTGGTGTATGTTGGTACATGTGAAACACTGAAGCCCTTCCAGCAAAACAGTTGCGAAAAACCTAGTAGCTGCAGCATAAGCTTTTAGTTGAAAGTTTATTACATAATGTTACAAGCATTTTAGAGCCATAATCATCCTGAATTTGCTTTTAGAGGTACTAGTTTAGGCAGAGTTTTGACCCTTACAACAGACTCCTAGTATTAATCATAGCAAATATCTCCGTTGTAGCCTAATGTTGGCAAGTTATTTTTAAAAAGTATAGGATTGAATACTTCCCTTTGCTGCTTTGCATAGGTGTCATATGGGTGGGGCTGTCTGGTGATCTATGCAGTTGACACGAAAATGCATGAAGAAAGAAGGAAGAAAAAGGGGAAAAAAATGAGAGAGAATATAGTGACAGAACATAAAGAGTGGAGGGGCTTTTGGGAGAGAAGCAGCAAAAGGAGAGAAATAAATAAAGAAAAAAAAAAAGAGAATGAAAAGGATAGCATAAGAGGAAATATGCATAATGATTAAGGAGTATTCAGGAAAAATTAAAAACAGACAAGGAAGGAAAGGAGAGAATATATGTTGCATCGAAAGCAGTTAACCTTATGTATACTACCTACCATAAGTAATTAATATAAAATTTGTCATTTTATGGAATTTTCTCCTATATACTTGCATTTTGATTACATGTTAGTGTAAATTGCAAGAACAAAATTATCCTTAAAAGGATATTTGTGTCATATTTATACTCTAAACAACAATCTATGGTGAATTCCAGACTCTCCTTTGGCAGTTGTTCTATTTTTTGCATGAACATATGATCCTTTATGTGTACTGATTTACATCCGTATTTACATATTTAATCTCCTGATAAGCTTCTTCCTCAAAAAAATATGTTGATAAGCATACTATGAACCAAGCAAAATTCTATATTTTATTTAGATACAAACATTGCAGTTATTTTAGTACAAAAAGCTCAGGAACTTGGCATACGTTATTCGCGAAACTATCGACTCCATGGAAGATACTATTTGACTGTTAAAGTGGAAAATAGTCCCACGATTGAATGGCAACAAGTTCCATATAAATGTTTATTCATGTCTATTGTCCTCAAATTTTGTAAGGCAACATTGTCTTACCTGTTCTAATAGAATAAAAAAGAGAATTAACTTAAGATATTATATTGTAGTTTGAGCCTGTGGTACTCTGCTTATTTCTGATTAATGTAGGCAGTTCTTAGTTTCTATTTTCTTTTTTTCCCCTTTAGTTTCATCTATATATTTATGCAAAATAAAATTCTGCTACATGTGGATCCACGATCAAGTAAAGCCTTTGATAATCCCTCATCACAGTGCTCCTTGGTACGTTTGTTTTTTATGCAGTCCTCTAGGTCTTCCACCTGAATTTAAAATGTTAGACATGCCTTCTTTCTTTAGTTTCCCTCTGAACTAGTCCTTCGCCTCCCATGTTACTACAGTCAGGTATTTGCTACTGCCTTTTTGCTTTTTATAGCTATTTTTGGCTCTCTGTTACCCTTATTGTGTATCTTTATATCTATGGCTCCGAGCCTTATCCCTTATATCTGGAGTCTACTTTAAAATCAGTTTGGGTTTCATCAACGTTGATACCTGTTGAGAATGGCCATTAATCTGGCATTTCTCTGATAATGGCTGTTGAAGTAATCTGTCATCTTTTGTGAAAGGCTGCTGAACTAATGTTTCTTTTAATTAAAATTTTCAATAGGTTTGTAATGTGTCTGACACAATGATTACCTTCCTATTTCTTCTGCAGGGGGTTAAAGAGTTCAAAGTCAACTGGCAAAGGGTAGCTACTACAAGCATGTTTGGGTTTGCATTTGTTGGACCAATCGGCCATTATTGGTACTTTCTATCTTTACTTTGTGCAGAGTGTCTATTGAATTTGATAGGAATTGTAAAATACGATTTATACTTGATATTTTATTGGTCAGCTTGTCATTTCTTGATACAAATGCAACTGAGAAAGTTCTAAGCTAAAAATATTTGTGGGTTACATGCAAGAAAATATGTGCTGCTAATGTGTTTTACAATGATTGTTTATAAATTGCGGAAGTAGTCTCATCTTAATTCCTGTTATGTGATAACAAATAAGTATTGTTAATAGAGAACAACCTCCTAGTTGTAGGATTACGAAGTTGACAACTATGCACCCCAATATAATAAAGAATATATATGGTCGCCAACCAATATACAGGAAGTTCAGCCAATATATATATTGATATAGATATATATATAGATATATATCTGGTTGACTAGAACCATAATAATCTAATGCTCCCCTTCAAAATGGAGCATATATCAAATGTTCACAGCTTGTTACAATAATATCACTTTCCACAACAAAGATCTAATGAAAGCAACAATAGTAGTAGATCAATCACTCTTGACAAGTACCATTATTAAGATTTGACAAGTAGTGGTTAACGGACTTTTAACAAGAAGCAGTTATAGTTAAATAGTGGCAGTTTCGGATAATAATAAATTACGATAGCGATACCATGTGCCATAAAAGAACATGGCTCAAATAACCTCTGTCAAGGATGGAGCAACCGGCAAAATGACGTAAGCTTTTTTTGGTTTAACAATGATGTGACAAAGATCTTGATCGGTTTGGACTCGTCTAATTATCGTGAACTGCTGGGAAAGACAACTGCATGTTCTTGCTGCAGGGTTATTGCACGAAACTAAACCGCCTGGCCCAATTAAGTACTTGTTACTTTGCTGGTAGGCCCACGTCAAATTAGATGGCATTACATTGTCCCCCAATTCTTTCCAACTTTAGGTGTGTAATTGATATCTAGCTTAAAATTTGCGAAAAATATCAACTAATCCGTGGTATCGGTTGGTTCCAAGAACTCTATCCCTAAAACGAACATCGAAATCGTCTAAAGACGTCACGGTGAAATTAGTCATCTCTTTCCATCCTTTGTTTAGCCTATGGTCTACAGTATAAGGCCAGAAATGAAAACATGTTGGGTTGTTGACAAGGTGGGATAATTTCTAGAGTCTGGATTACTCTGATATCATATTATGTAATACCAAATAAGTATTACTGATAGAGAGCAATTTATTATTTATAGGATTACAAAGTTTACCAACATGCATTCTAATATATTAAGAGTATATATATGGCTACCAACCAATATATAGAAAGGTCAACCAGTATACAAAGATAATAAGTTATATATGGAAATATAGGTATAGATAATACCTAGTTGAGTATAGACAAAATAATATAACAATGACAATCAGAACTTAATGTAGTGCTTGTTTAAACTATCCAAGTACTTTAAATGGAATTCATTCTGCCCTGACTAGGTAGAAGATCGGTGAAGCAAATGGTGAAATAGGGAGGGACCCTCGAACCCTCTAGTCAGGTTTGCTGCCTAATCAGGCTAACCAGGGCCTATGCGATATAGCAAGGTTATTGTAGCAGTTGGCCACTCAAGCAAATGCCTAGTCCCTTTCCTTTGAAGTGGTTGACCGTTGACTGAATAATATTCTATAAGCCCAATTTCATGTTTAGGATATTTTTGGTCTATAAAACCATGGTTTTCCTTATCCTGCTTTCTCCAAGGGAACCTTTGGAGGGTCACTCCCTGGTAGCATAATCTAAACAAAATGGTTGGTTGAACTAGCCTGCAAGATTTGCCACAATTTTTCTTCGCCCCCTTTCAATTTTTTAACACTGATGAAAGCTCTCATGATTACTTCATGATTTGATTCACATACAACACTTCAATTTCTCGACTTCGGAATAGTACTCAATTACGAGCCTGTTGATAACAAATACAAATTCTATGCTTGTTCAGGAAGATTGTCTGCCTATTTTCTCAGCTCTGAGTACGGCAGTATCCAGGATTGCGGTTACTCCTACCTTTTTCATTTCACTTGAAGAACTGACAAGCACACATATGCTTCAGTACTGACACTTCAGCGTGAGCATCATATGTTCATGTCAGGCACATAATATACGCCACATGACACTTTCTGTTATGTATTGATACTCTGGAGCTGTTTTTGTTTTTAGGAGACCAAAAACTTGTATGTTTGTCATGACGTACCCCTGTCCCGTGTCCCGTGACATTGTTCATACTTTATAGATACACACTACAATAGAATCAGCAGTAATGAACTATACAGTGACAGAGCCAGTATTCTACAAGAGGCATGCACTTGAATGTGATGTTATTCTTTTTAGAGTTTTTGAATGAAAATACTCTCATAAAATATGATTCATAAAATCTATTTAAAAGAGTAATCTATTCACTTGTATACAAAAACACTGTTAGACTAGCCAAGTTAACACAAATCAAATCCCTCGATAAATGTCTGCAGGAATCAAACCTATAACCTTCCTCTGGAGAGGAAAGGTTGTTACTGATGGCTAATACGTTTTCACCTTTTTGGGAGTTAAAGAAGAAAATTAAATATAATCAGATTTGGATTTTAATTTTGATGAGAAAATAGTTTTTTGACTTTTATCCATGTGATCAATAAGGAATTTGATTTTAGAAGAACTTCAAACTGTCTTGGACTCCTTTTTATATGCGTTGAATACTTTGAAAATGATAATAACTTAGATTTTCTTGTCCAAGAGAATACTCCAGTGCTTTAGACTTCAAGAGATGCATATGGATAGGCATTTTAAGTTTGGCAGATTGACGAGATAGGATCCATATACTTATGGAATCTCTCGGCGCTACTTAACATGAAAATGCTAATTTTTATGATGGTAAACTAAATAATTATAAAGATAAAAAAAAAATCTTTTATTTTTGCGAGGTTACTTAATAAACTAGGTTTTTTTTTTTTTTTTGTGACAGTGAAAATTGTAGATGCCTTCTCAATCTTTGATTCCTCGTGCAGGTATGAATACTTGGATCGTTTCATCCGACTTCGTCTTCAGCTGCAACCTAAATCTATTAAGTTTGTCACTGCCAAAGTCGCTACAGACGGACTCCTTTTTGGGCCGTTGGATCTTCTTGTGTTTTTCTCATACATGGGTTTGGCCTCAGGGAAGAGTGTCGACCAAGTTAAGGTAGATGTGAAGCGAGATTTCCTTCCAAGCTTGCTTGTCGGGGGAACCATGTGGCCACTTGTCCAGGTTGCCAATTTCCGATATGTTCCTGTGAGGTATCAGCTTCTTTACGTGAATTTGTTCTGCTTGTTAGACAGCTGCTTCTTGTCTTGGATTGAGCAACAAGGGGATGCTTCTTGGAAACGCTGGTTCACTTCCCACCAATCTTTGGAGAATCAGAAGGGGTCAACCTAGATGATTGCTTTGCTTTCTGGCTCGCTGCAATCTTTTTTGTTGCCCCTTTTGATTATATACCGACTCTGTTTTTTTTTCTGGAATCAAAATTCAAGTACATTGGCTTGTGCCATGCTATCAGAATAAGTTACAAAGTTGGTGCAAGTCCAAAGACAAAGCTGATTCCAATTTTGCTATGATCTCCCTGCATGCTGTATGTTAGAACTCCTGGTGAAATACTTTGAAGTTGTATTCTGTCTTGGTGAACCTGAAACTATTGCCCTGACACCTTCCAGTAACCTTTTCATGTAACAGTTGTTTTTGGGCCGATCAGAGCCTGGTCGAAAGAGTCAATGGGATATTAAAGATTGCAGTGGCGAATGGAACACACTTTACTCCCTTTTCAGTGGAGTTCCTTTTTATAACTCCGTTCCTAGCGTGCCAAATAGCTTCAAATCAGTGAGTTTATGGTTTTTGAATCTCTGTAGTGATCAACAACTTTGGCAATAAGAGTGAGCGAACTAGTCTGGTTTCTTCTTCATTAATGTCGAATTCCAGTTTTTTTTATCTATGGAAATGATTTCTTCATGTGTTTAGTCACTTCTCACTGCCTTACTTTTGATTCAATGGGAAGAGGGGTAGTCTTGTGTAAGCATAGCACAGGGGTGCGGAGACAACCAGGAGATTTGCCTAAAAGCAGCCACCATTGAAAGAGTGTGTAACAGCTCATTGCCCTACTTCCTCCAATGCATCTTTGTGCTATCTAAACTAAACAGAAAGAGAAATGCGGGCCCTGTAATGTGAATGCTTCTTCCATGTTGTTTCACAGGTTTCTAACTGTTCTTGAATGTTTAAGAGTTTTAACTAGCCTGCTACGGCTAGATTTATGCAAAGCCAACTTTCCTGTTGCATGGTTAAACGATCTGAGGCCTGCAATGAAGTGTTCTTCCTTGTAGATAGCTGCAATGTTATAGAAACATAAATAATGCATTCAAGTTATGTTGGGATGGACCAAGTGAGATAGGATAATTAATCCCACTTAATCCTATATTTGTTTTGTTCTGTCAAAGTCACATGAAATAAATAATCCTCCCAATTTGGAACTAATGTATCCCTGCCTCCTCAACATTAGCAATCTTCTATTTTTATCCTTTTACCTTGACATTTTTTCCCTATTATTTGTCACTACCCTTTTATCAATTAAAACCGTCTTGTTTTTTTTTCCTACTCAATCTATAAATTTAAATAAACACATAATCACTTGAAATATATTTAAACACATAATCACTCAGAAAGAATTATTATTCTCAGAATTAACTATTTCGAAACTGCTAATTCTATCCGTTTCTAATCCCGAAATCAAACATACAGGGATCACTACAATGTGACTAAGAAGATCCTATGTTCCTAGTTCTATCCCGTGAATCAAATATAGCCAGAACATTACAATGTGCTTACATAGAAAGGTTTGACAGCCTTTGCACAACATTGATACACAAAAATTTTGCAAATTCATATGACAATGAGGGGACCCCACAAAATTCGCCTTCAGCTGCATTCGAGATGGCATGTACTGTTAAAATTTGAATAGAACGAAATTAAACTCCAGGGCATCTCATAAACTGATGTACATAAATCAGCCAAAAGTATCATGGCATGCTTGTATTCTTAGTTAAGCATGAAGTTGGTGGCGCCACCCTTTCTTTTAAGACGACATTTTTTCCTTCCGAAAAGGCCGGTGGGCTTACATCAAGCTTCCCTCAATGGAGAAGGAACTCCTAAAGTGGGGAAAAAAAACAGCACAGAGGAGAAAGAATCACTCCCCTTCTATGGATCAAAATGGCCCCTGTGCACCAACAATAGCTTCCCTTCACTGTGAACTCGAGCCGACGCATACAGTCAAGTTGCACCTAATTCTGAAATTCCATTCCTGCACAGTAAATGGAAATTCTTGAACCCAGGACTTGGTAATTCAGAAAGATTATATCCAATAGTATAGAAGCCAAAAATTTTCCTTATCCTCTACAATGACATCAAACAACTAAGCCTTTTATCCCAAGTACTTGAATAGGCTACATGAACCAAAAGAGAATCACTTCATCATTTCCTTATCCTCTACACTTCCAAATGTTCCTGAATCGCAGCCTCCTCCACCAACCAACCAAAGCAAGAATAGATCTCAAGTATAAGAACTGTAACCTCCTCCAAGCGGTACCCTTGGCTTAAATACTGCAGTTACTGATAGACATGGGCAGCAGCTGAAGCCAATGTTCTGAAAAGGTTAGAAAAAGACAACTTGTAAGCACATGAAAAGGAAGAACTTTGTGAAAAGCTTCTCCTATCCCTAGGATTAACAATAGCATAGCAATAAAATTTTCATATGTGAGATAATATGACTAGTTAACAACCGAGCAATACCTATAAAATTACCCGCAATACCTGTAAAATTACCCGTATGAATTTCTATACTTCTACACTATTTTATTACAATCTCAGATGTCCAATTCTAAACTAAAACCAACAGTATAGGCAAGGTATTGCTCACAAACGCTTATTAAAGATTGCTTCAGAAAGACACCACATGGGTAAAGCAGGAAAAAGAATATAGCTTTAAACTGAATACTTGTGTAGGATGTTGATGCCATATAGATACAAATAGCTTTAGAGAACATACCGGTATATTTAGTAGTAAATTATGAGAACTGACAACTACAGGCAATGCCCTTCGTGCAGAAACTGGTATGGACTTCAACTCCTGCAGAGCTTTCTTTGCTGATAACTGCATGTAAGCTGAACATTTAACTATTCCTGTTACATTATCCTTTACTGAAGCATCTCCATGGTCTTGAAATTCTTGCAAAATTTTTGCAAGATACAACCAATCAGCATCCACCATGTGGCGTATTGTAATTGAGACCTGACCAATCATGCAAATTTGACAAAGATGGTCCTGGTTGCCCGCTGAGTCCTGGTAAAGTTTCTTACAGCTCCATGATAATTCATCTTTTAAAGCATCTCTGTTAACCTCCCATGCCACTAGAAATCTACTCATGAAATAACATAGTTCCCCGTGACGAAGTGCAATATTTGAAGCACTAGAAAATGCCTTTTCACGCCTAGTGTGACAACTGGATTCACCTTCTGTCTTAGCATTGAAATTCTTCTGTTCTTCCATTTGCAATGATCGCATGCTTGTGAATGTTGATTCGCTAATAAGACTGAGCCTTCTAGCTTCATTAAGGACATCCTCAGAAGATTCTGCGTGCAGAAAATGTACATTACAAGCTTCTGGGACAGACTGATCAGAACATGATTTTAGGTCAGAAATAATTTGTTCTGATTCCCCAAGCAAAAGAGTCGGTTTGTCGCAGTGTTGTATATGAGACAATGGCATTGTTGATGACTGTGGTGAGACATTAAAACAAACCAGGATTTTTGTGCCCTTTGACCGAGGAGCCGGAGAGAGGTAACAACCAGCTGCAGTGAGGGAGGTCTGCAAAGATGTCAGAAATAAAACTTTGTCAAAGACAGAAAATGTAACCAAATGGACGACAGATTTTTATCCACCACTCACACAGATCTGAATACATTCACTATTTTCTATATTAATCTGCAGATACTTTCACATATTAGCTTACAGAAGTATAGATGGTTGGTATCAATTGAAGCTTCCCATTACCTAGGGCAATAGAAATATCCTGCCTACCTCACCATGACTAATCAAGTCTAGATTTGGATATAACTGCAGTCCTACATCCCAAAAATGCATCTGTAACAGCTAAGGAATCATCCGAGTGGCTCCATGTCACCATGAAGACATGTGAAGAACATTTCCAAACAGAAAACTTTTGGTCACTTGGCACTGTGCATTTAAGCATATGAAAGTCCAAGCAAATAGCTATACATAAGATATTCGGATTTTTTACACTAAAAATGTACTCGTTAAATGAAATTCTTATTTTGACAGGTTTATAGCTCATCAAAATATGTTTGTAAGATTTGGAATTTGATTTTTGAGGGACTTTACATAAAAATGGATATTTCGAGGAAGAGCTTGTACAATGGAAAATCCACATGAAAATAACCAGAGGTAGAGAAGGCTGATAATTTCAAATGGAAAAAGGGAACGGAAGCAAGCAGTGAATACGGAAGTTAAAGGAAAAGCCATAAACTGCTTTCTCTGATACCGAGAAGCAATGTTTTTGGCTTATATGTGGATGGTGCCTTTTTGGCTCTGGACTGTAATAAGCTCCTTCAAAGAAGTGTTGCCAAGAGCTGCCCTTACGAAGAAACTGTGCTCAAAACAATATAAGTAATTTTATAGGCAAAGCCATATTGTATTAATGTCCACAATTAAGAAGATGCTACCAGCCAGACCTAAGAAGCCTCCATATCTTGTTTCCAAACCAGCTAGTTGGCTACTTCATGGGCAAACCCTTGAAGGTTTGTGAGAAAACAAATTGATGATGTTAAATGTATTTATTTAGCCTCCTCAATTTGGTAAAAAAAAGAGGCAAGTTTATGAAGATAATGACAAACAAATCAGAGAGAACGAAGAGAGATGGACGAGCACATTGATGCAGTGTGTTGCTTGAAACAAACCATATAGTCACCACTTTAAGAACTGCTGTTTAGAGGATATGGAGACCCAAGTCTACTATGCAGACCTTCTCAAAAGAAAATGGCTATTTATTCTCTTAAGTTTGGAGATCATTAAGAACTGAGAAAGAATTCTAGGAAAGTGCTCTTAGTTGTTTAATAGAACTCAATAAGCGGTCATTTGATATCGCATTGGAGAGAGGTCCTTCATCAAGATGCCTAGATGGGTGAAGGTTGGATCACTTCACTTAAAATTTTGGTCGCCTATCCTTAGCAAGCTAGCTACTTTCAACTGGATAACCTTTGTTTTTGTTAGAGCAATTGAAAGAGGTTAGCTTCTGGTAGGCACCTCATTGAATTAATAGCAGAACATGGGCCACTCACTGGCAGGTGCCTCACTGAAGTAATTGTAGAGTCATTGCCTTCTGATGTTGTTCTTGAAATGCAAGACAATTCTCATGTTAAATTTCAGTTGAGTATAATTGGGTGCCCCCAGATGCAGCGTGTTATTTTGGACACATTGATCATGATGTTCTACAGTTCAAAAATAGTGAAAAAACAAAAGATAATGACAGGCAAGGGCAGTGTCATCAAGGATGATGGTAGTAAGGATAACGCTTCATGAATGATGAGAAGAATGATGGTAGTTAGGATTTAGTTTCTCCAGAGAACTTGAAGATGGATTAAGGATCACATGGCTTCAAAGACTGACCAAAAAGAAGAAAATGAACTGGAGAAACTTGAGTATAAAGGTCAACCAGCCAAGCAACTAGTTACTATTTAGGCTCTGAAGAGGATACTACTGAAGAGGAAGTGACATATTTGAGCAAGAAGAAACTATTCTCAAGATCAAATCCTAACAGAGTAGGAGAAACTTTGTCTCAGGAATTAGCAGGAGGCATGTGCATCAAATGATTCTATTATGCAGCAAGTGCAATATAGATTATGGAATGATGTGTCAATGGATGTTACTTTGATACAGAAGATAAATAATAACCAGAATGTTTTTATTAGTGAGGTGGCAGACACAGGGATGTTCAAGGGGAAAGCTCTATTAGTCCAAAAAAAAAAAAAAAATCTACAGTCACTAAAGCTCTGTTTGGTTTAAAGGAAAATGAGGAAAAGGAAAAAAAATAAGAAAGAAAATATTTTCTTGCATTAGGTATGAGAGAATTTTTTTTTTTTTTTTTTAAAGAAAGTGGGAGGAAAGTAAGAGAAAATATTGACTAAAAATTTTCTCACCCTTTGCCTTTCCTCTATCCTAGAAAAAAAAAAAAGAGAAAATATTATTTGGCATTATTATCACATGGGATTACGGTATTAGAGTAGAGGGGTTTGGAACAAAGTTTTTTTTTTCTCAATTTTGCAATTTTAATTTTAATTTATTGCTTTTTTATAATTTCTTTTTAGTTTCTATTTGAACTAAACAACAAAGAGAATCCCATTTCTTTTTCTATTTCTTTGCTTTTCCCTTTTCCCTTCTCTATCTTTTCTTTCTTCTATTTCCTTTCAAACCAAACAAGGCCTAAAGCAAATGTAAATTGCAATGGCAGCAATAGAACATACCCATAAGAAAAAGGACAGGGATGAAAAATAACAAAGGTCAGATTTTGAGAAGAATCCAGAAGGTGGCAGGCTATCTTTAGACAAGCGCAATATCCTCACATCCCACAACCCACCCTCAGAATTTAAACCTCTCGTATCAATGGAAAATGAGAAAAAAAAATTGTAGGATATGTAGAAATTTGGCTACGCTGGAGATAATTATGATTGTGTTCCAAAGGGAAGAGTTTGATTACGATGCAATTACATGAAACAGTATTCATTTGGAATTTTCAGTATTCTAAAAACCATAGAACTTGTCCGAATACTTGGCCGTTTACTGGAATTCGCTCTTCGATATGCTGAGATCAAGAAACTCGCCCAAAAAAGTAAGACAAAACGAGTTCTCTTTAGACTCGATCGAATACTGAGCCGAGTCCAGATTATGAAGCAAGTATTCAAGTACTTATTGGGTCAAAAAATAAAAAAAAAGATCATAATATTTTTACTCGAATCTAACATACTAGCTTTCACTATAAAAGTAGTAGAGATATTAGGCCTCGATCGATGAGTTTCTACAACTGCAACAAATCGATGGCCATCAAAGTGGCTTCGAGGCGATGCGATCAGCAAAGCAACATCGACAAAAGCTCATGTGGTGGTCGTGACAATCAGTCCAGAGAGTGGAGATGATCAACAAGTTGACATCTCATACACTCTCAGACTAACGCATTATGAAACTGGGATTTAAAGCAATGACAATTTTACACCTCCCAACCCATGATGATTGGAATAACATTATTGACTATCTATTTTCATGTATCACTAGTGTATGGATGTAATACAAACGAGAGCGAGGACTGTTGTGGCAGCATGTTATTGGATTTGGTGTTCGCTCAAATGTACTTTAGCTGTGGGGGACTTCAAGAGAGTCTACAAGATTTTCTTCAAAACAAGTGGACTTGAAATAAACATTCCCTTATTAAAGGTGGAATACTAGGATTGCTTGCAGAATTGACAAATCTTTTTTCTTTTTTTTTTTCTCTTTTTCTTTTTACAACGCTGCTTTAATAAATATTACTCCTCTGTAGAATAAACTTGTCTTGGAGGGCATCTAGTAGTAACCATCATCCCTTGCTGGAGTATTTTAAATCTCAGGAACTTTGGTCCTTGGCCATTCATACTTTTGAATAACTCATAGAGAAAAGAACCTTTCAGTTATGTTAATCATAATTGGAGCATTCAAATTAGTGGGGATATATTGACTTGATTTGCTTATGAATTAAAGAATGCAAAGAAGTTGTTGACAGTGGTCAAAAGAGATGGGTCAGATCGGCGTGGTTTAATTCATCATAGGACAAGATTATGAATTTCGGAGGTCACTAGCTGATGACTGGAGATGACAAAAGAAGAAATTCTCTTTAGATGGGATAAATAAAATGTTAGATCAAAAGGAGAATAGAGCTTCCCTGGCTAGGTAGAATCACATAGCTAGCACAGGGGTAAAAATTCCAGATTCACAACAAAGCTATTAATGCATAGAAAAATCGATCAAGTGGTAGAAGAGTTGCAATACCAAAATGTATAGTTTGGATGTGTGTAGCCAGATTTACATTATGCTTCGGTTCGTGGTATGGGTGTGTGGTACACTACTTTGAAGGATGCAATACATAGAGGGTAGCTTAACCAGCTATTAGTTGGGGGTACTTGAAGTATTGTTACAATCGTGTTCATAAGAATGCATGTATTACTTATGTCCATGTGGATAAAAGAAAGAAAATATTAAAGCTAAATATATCCCAAAAAACCTCACTGGAATAACTAGTCATTAATTCTCTTCTTTAATTTCTCGAGACACAGTTTTGGTGATTAAAACGTGAATGCACTATGTGACCATAATTCAATACACACGAGCTGGATACTTGGATAGCGGTATGAGGAAAGTGGAGTGAACTAGGTAATATTGATTCGAATATGGTAGAGGACATAAACCAGCAAGCAGATCAGTTCTATCAGACTCTTTAATATGCCTTTGGACAGCATCAATGACAAGGTGCTTTAGAAGGGAACTCCTAATAATGAAGGTAACATTTGATGTATTAGGATCTCAGTACAGAGGAACTAAAGGTGCAGTTAAGGAGCCAAATCCATTCAAAAACCCTGGTCCTTGTAAAATGAATTTCAATTTTCGAAGTATCGGAAGATGCTAAAGGGAGAGCCAATCTATGCTGTTAATTTCTTTCTGCAGGGAGGTGAGCTTCGTAGTGGTATAAAGTATAAACCACGCATTCCTTACTCTTGTACATAAAAGCTTGGAGCTGTTGAGGGACTTCAGGCCTATCTCACATTCCAATTCGTTGTATAAGATCATTTTAGAAGTATTTACCAACAAAAGTAAGTTATTGAAGTGATTTGTTGTACCATGCATCAAGATTGAACTGAGAAAGACCTTTGACAGTATTAGTAGGAGCTTCATCCATGCACTTAGGCTTATAGGATTTTTTGAAACATGGATTGTTTAGATATAATGATTTTTGGCTCATAACATGTGAAAATGTTTTAAGCAGGCTATCACAGGCCTACCACAACCCTCCTCTTTTATCCTGGCTTTGGACAGGTAATGAAAGGATAATTTTCAGTAACGATCTCAATAACAATCAACAACAACCTCAACAACAACGATTCATCCATCATGGATTGTTGACATATAACAAAGAATATAACAAATGATCCTTTTGTGCCTATACATGGTTTATCCTATGATTTATAGACACAAACATGAATATAATGCTATAACACGGACTCCAGCATCAGACATGGAGTCCCTCCAATATCTAGATACGAAGACACGGTTATATATGTTGTTCTTAAAACAAATATATATATATATATATATATATATATATATATATATATATATATATATATATATATATATATATATGCATATTTAAGTTAAAATGCATACATAACAAGTTGTTATTCACATATGGAAAAATTAAAATAGCAAAATAATCAAGAAAACATTTACTTTTAGTCAAGATTTTAAATAGCGATTGCAATATCATAATATCGGTCAATATTGCAGTTTAGACACCTAACCGCTAAGACATTGAACATCTCAATGTGTTTTTCATTTTCAGGAATAAATCACTGATACATCGAACCCAACATGCTGTCGACCACAAAATCAAAATTCAATTATCAGCTGATATCCACTGATATCTATGCCCATGCAACTGGATAAAAAGTTGTAATATTCTTTTTGCTCATTTAATCTAGTTGACTTCTTGGTTATTTGAGCAAATTGAATACCTCTATTAAATCTTGGGATTGGCTAATTTCTTTTTATGTTTTCCATAAAGATTGATTTAGGAGTTATTGATCAATAATTTACTATTGAAGTATTGGTAAAATGTTGTTAAATACATGAATTACAATAAAATCAAGAAAATTACATCGAATTTATAGTAAAATTAAAGCCAAAAATAAAACTCATTGGTTAGTATCTTAGTACTTATGGATTCATCGATTTAATGTAAGTTAACGAAGTATATCATAGAAAGATATGTATATATATGATTTATATAGTTTTATATAATGTAAGTATACAATGTCTTATTTATATTTATTTTAGAATAGCATAATACCTATATTTATAGTCCGCTACGACATTTGCTAAATTTTCCAACTGATATATCTGCTACAATAGATATTAAAACATTGGTCTTAGTCGAATGGGTGACACAACACTATGTTGTAAATATTTTGCCTTTAATAACATTAAACACATTTAGTAAGTGTTGGACACAAGGACACGGGTGTCGTGGGCGACTCAGACGGATAATGCCAATATTTTGGTTGATTGCATTGTCCAAGATATCATAGGATGGAAGGATTTATCCATTGGGTACTTCTCAAAAACGAAGTATTAGACAATGGGATCCTTCTCGCTCTAAGGTATGTTGTATAGCGATGGAGGCACTCAATAGAATTCTGGAAGTTCAAAGTGCCACAAAGAAACATACGGCACTCCGCTGCAGGTTCCTGTATGTCCCTATTTGATTTTTTAGCAATGACATATTAGTCTTATGTAGGAAAATGTCAGTGGAGAGGATTTTCATCAAATTTGCTGAAATTTAAGGGTTGCAACTAGATAGGGATGAGACTAAACTTTATCTTAGCATGTCCTCACTCCTCACAAAGAGGAGCTTGGTGAAGTTTTTGGTGCCTCCCAAAGTCAATTGCCTGTCAAGCCCCACATAGCTGCAAATAAGCTCAGACAAACTCAGTACTTATTGAGAAGATAAAAAGGTGATAATTAAAAGTCTGAAAGTGAAAATCCTTCACGAGAAGGCCAGAAATGGTAGTTGGGTGTGCATAGCTACCAGTATCATTGGTGAGTAGCATTTTAGTTACCTGCAAATACGGTCTCCAAACTTGAAGGGACAATAGCAGATTTTCTATCAACATAAAGTACTCATTATATTAGTTGGGAGAGAATTTATAGGCCGGAAAAGGAAAAAGGCTTGGAACTAGGCTTATAGCTCAAGTTCACTTCTAAAACAAACTTGGTGTTTATTGTGGTGACAAATCTTTATGGTGAAGTTGGATGTCAGGAAAGTATATGAAGAATAAAACTTTTTCGAGAGGTTGCAGAGCATACTAACAATTATTTTGTTTTAATAGCTATATTAAGATCAAGCAAGACTACATTGAAGTGTATGAGATGTCACATTGTTTCGAGTAACATAAGCTTTGGAGGGTTGTTTCTAGTAACATAAGCTTTGGAGGGACCCTTGGTATAGGCATCATAAGTTTTGGAGGGTTGCTTCTAGTAACATAAGCTTTGGAGGGACCCTTGGTATAGGCAAGGGAAATTGACTGACATAGTTGGATGGGATGTAATTCAGCAAGTTAGCCAAATGCTGCAGTAAAATATTCTGTATAAAACAGATGTTGGGAACTGCCCCATAATCTTCAGCCTGGATCCAAGCTAAGAAATCCTCCAGAAGCTTCTAACTATTTGAAAGATTGGAATAACCACGATGAGAAAAACTATGATTAGATTGTTGACAATTTCAATGTGTTTACAGTTTGATTGATTTTGAATTTGGCAAGCGTTTGTCTCCTGTAGTAGACTGGTAATATAGGTGTGGTACTCTCCATGTTTGACTAAAGTTGGTGGTTGCCTCTTTCAGGATATACAAAATAAATTGAAGACAAAAAAAGCTTATTATGTACTACAGAACAGGAGAGTAGGGATCATTTATTTTCAAGTGTTCATACACTGCATTACATTTGAAAAAGCTTCACACTTAAAGCTACCTCAGCAAAGAACTTGAAGACTAACAAGGAGCTGGAAAAATATGCAGCTTGCTTCACTTACCAAATCTTGACGGCATAGGCTGACAACTGCTTTGAGAACTGCTGGCCGGAGTACTTGATAGGAGAGAAATGCGAGGATTTTTTATTCTAACGAAATGAACTCTTGTAAAGAAAAGGCCGACTGAGGAATTGATCAAGAATGCAGCAGTCATTGCCAACTAAAGAAGGAGGTGATGCTAGGGCTAATAAGTGTGCTGATAACTGGGATGTATAATATGATATGCACAACACTTTCTTACATTTTTTGCAGCACCAACACAATTACTTACTATGTTTCAGAAAAAAGGAGGAGAGATGAGCAAGTTAATTCTCTCGTTAGCATTTTGCAAACACAAGGTGCTCCTTCAAGATGTAATGTCACAGACTAAAAAAGTTTATATTTGTCTTTTTTAGACAAGTATGATGTTCAAGTATAGCCACATAAATCCCCTAATATCAAGACTCTGAAATTTGAAGTTTATGATCCAAGATATAAAGCTCAAAATCCTAAAAATCAACGGTGCACCAACTTACTATACTAAGCTATTTTTGTTATGGAATAATTTTTGCAAAGTTTAAAACTAAAAAACTCTTATGTGGTAACTTTAGCTTTTAAAAATGAATACCAGTATGTCCAAGCTGAATGAACCTTGCATGGAAGTGTCCGTACATAGTCCAATAGCAATTGTGAAACACTACCGCGAATTGGCCTTTGCCTTTGCGAGATAAACTGTAGCATGCAGATCAACTATCAGTATATCAAGCTGCTACATGTAAATCAGCAACCACTACCACAGTTCAGAAGTTCAATTTCCACAACATTTGCACATAATTTACTAAAGTTTCCAGAAATCATGAAAGGAGTTGGATTAAGATGGCATTAAGTACTAATCGCACCTGCAATATTATAGCTAGAAACTTTGACAGGCAAAGATTCTCCACTTTTGATGGTTCAAGCTTCTCCAGATCAATAATAGCATAGCCAAGCTGTAAAAGAAATTAAAGAATGCTTAAGTGATACTTAGGGTAATCTGAAACACCCCCATTCCAAACACAAAACTGATTTATTCAATGCAGCTCGCGTATAAAAAGGTGGGAAAGAAACTAGGTGATAGGGGAATTAGTCAGGACCATTCACGCATGCATGTATTCTCTGCTTCGAGAATTTCTAATTTGTAGAACAAGTCTTGGAGTTATTTTGAATCAGTTGCAGAAGTGGTTTTTTTCTACCAAAATTTGATTTCAGAGTCCATAAGTTCTTTAAGCTTTTTTGTTTAGTTCACAAGTCATGTGTAAAATATCTGTACTGGAACATCTGGCAATGAATTCTATGTCCAGCAGCCAAAATATCTGTACTGGAACATCTGGCTATGACTCTTATGTCCAGCAGCCAAAATATCTATACTGGAACATCTAGCTATGAATTCCATGCCCAGCAGCCAACTTGTCAGTCTCAAGTGGTCTTCCTCCAATCTTTCTTTGGCAATGCAAAAGCTACACCTCAACCATTAAAACCACTCACCCAGCCAAGCCAGCATTAGGCTTCTTTTGCATCAAGCAGCCTTTCTAGAACTGTAACTCGAGGTACTCTCTGTCCGAACTGTCCCACCCAATTCTCCTCATCTTACTCACTTGTACACAAAACCCTATATTAACCTCAATCCATGTCAACCTACCTTATCTTGAATTCATCCTCTAAATTTTAAAAGATAAAAATCTAACCAGCAGATACTTTTTACTTTTACCATCCTACTAACTCCTATCCTCAAAATCAATTTTTTTTTTATCTACCCTTCATTTCATTAGTACAAAGAATTTAGACTAGCAAACGGAATACACACCAAAATGATTTCTAACAGTTGTAGGCAGATATTATTGATCAAGGATTCATTTGGAGATCTCCACAACCACTCTTCCTAAGTGACTCACGCTTGGCAACCCAGCTTCCTTTAGCAATTACACTAGTATATGGGACCACAGGAAACTCACATCATCCAGCGTTCTGAGTCCAGGCAGTAACACTGTTCCTTCACAGCTCTGAGGACAATTCTCTCAGTGAATTTGATGAAGGTAACCCAACAAAAACATATAAAGTTCTCCCTGGACCATGACATAATTAATTAGTCTTAAACATACTCTAAGACTAACCTACTGAGACAGGATAGTCTTACAATTCTGCAAAAGAAAACTGAACTCAGTTCACATTTGTCCTTAGTTTCACACTAAGCTTAGTCCAGTAGCATCCTCACCACATTCACCCTCCAGTTGTCCCTCCATTTACAGAGGGCCATCATTGCATTCAAAACATGTGCCAATACTGACTTTTCCCTGTAAATTTCAGTGCCAGGAATACCGTGGTGTTTAAGTGCATTCCTTTATCATTTTTTTACACTTTACAGCCCTTCATCTATAGGCAGTTAGAAATTCACCCACCAACTACAAGAGTTGCATGATATCCTCATCTCAACATAATGCACATCACCTTGGAAACTGAAGCGACAGCAGCCGTACAATAATCATATTATCAACTAGCAAAAAATACTACTCGGCATAGTTCATGATAAGTTCATCTTTATCAGAAGATATCTAATAAGTTTTTGATGTCCATTCATTCCGCAGCATGATGAAGAAAAAGATTGTGTTAATGCAGGGAATCTCACAGTTTGCACATGAGAGGCAATTCAACGACTTTAGGTGCACCTCGCATGCATGTCCATCCTTGCAAGGAGCACTCAATATGAATTGCATGCTAACATATGTATATGTTATTGGTGTGTTGCTTGGCTAAAAGGAATTAAATTCGAACTGAAATAAGCAGTAGTGCAATCATTTGCTGAAGGGTGTGCAGTTGTGTCAGATTGAATTCAACAAAACAATTCAAATGGATGCAGGTAATAACTCCGACAGGTATATCCTTTGAACTTATAACACGATTGGTTTGAACAGACATGAAATGAATCCTACCAATAAATATGCAGACCCCATTCCAAATCATTCCTCTGAAATCTCTTCCTTGGTTAACCTTTTTGCAGCATAAGAAAATGCTTGCAAGAAGAGGACAGCCAAGTTCCTCAATTCAGGCTGCTCAGGTTTTTGTCATCTTTTCCTTTGCCCCCATCATTGTATATCCTAATTTCTAACTCCACCTACCATCCTCCTCGTCTATAAAAGAGTTCAATTGTTCTTTTTTGAACTAAATGGCAGGTTACATGTGGATGTCACTGCACTGCAATCAATAGAGAGTTTCACATCATTTCTTGAAGTATGGAGCTGTTATTTGAAGAGAAATTATTCTCCTGAAACCTCCTCCTCATCTCTGTGTTTCATATTTTCTAATGGAATTCTTGAGAAACTAACATTCAACATGGAGATACCCAAGCCTGAGACAAATTTGTTGTAACCTTGTTGCAGTATAAGAAAAGAGTTGTACGAAAGAAAACAGACATCCAAGTTCCACAATAGGATGTTCATTTTCTGTTTCCTTCTTTTCCTATGTCCCATCATTGAATATCCCAATTTCTAACACCATACAACTCATCCATAGAAGAGTACTCAATTGTGGTTTTTCAAATTAAATCAATGTCACATTTGGGTATGACTGCAATTAGTAGAGGGCTCACATCATTTCTTGAATATGCAGTCATATTTCAAGAGAAATTTGAAGTGATTTTGTTCTGTTGTTTGGCAACAAACAGATAATTGCTTGCTTGAGGAAAGCTTTTTTCCCTTTATATAGTAACATTCTTTGAATTTTGCAACAAAACTTTAGATTTGATTGAAGGAATAATTTGCAGAAAATTTTAGAAATAATGCACACAATAAACTCTACAGGAAAAGAGAACAAACCAGGAATCCAATTTTACCCTCAGTACCTGAAAAAATTTAACCGCTTTTCAAGTGTGCCACTATATGATGACTTGAGTACTATGAAAGAGCACAAAGTGACATCATTTTGGAATTTGCAATCATTAGCTTATATATATATATATATATATAATTATATATATATATATATATATATAATTTATTTATTTTTGTGTCAATTAGGGATGGTAATAGATGCGTCCATAGATCAATCTTTTGCCCGCCCTATACAAAATTTTGAATTAAAAATAAAAATTTTATTTTTCTAATTCAAAATTTTGTATTGGGAGGGCCAAAAATTGGCCTGTGAACGCATCCATTACCATCCCTTGCATCAATTTCCTGTTTCCTGAAAGACCTATTCTCTATCAGAAAGCCTCTCTCTCTCTCTCTCTCTCTCTCACACACACACACACACACCAAACCACCAAAAAAAACGACTAGGGTACTTAATATCTATCAATCTCTTTTATTAGGAGTTTGAATTTGATAGGATTAGGATAGATTTTAAATTATTTGGTGTTACAGTTTAGAATAGGATATTAGATATCCTTATTAGAATTTGAATTTGTTTAGGATTTTTATAACTTCTATTCAAATTTAATTTGACTAGGAATTTGAGTAGTTCTGGCTCATGTCATAATATGTGATAATGTTTTACGCTGGTTGTCATAGGCCTACCACAACCCTCCTCCTTTTATCCCCAAGTACTTGGGATAAAAGGCTTAGTTGTTATTGTAGGAATTTGAGTGGTTCTAGTTGAATTAAAACTCCTTTAGACTATATAAGTATGGCAAGTTTGTACTTTGCTTTCCGACTATGCATGAACAGAAAACTCGATTCACATTTGATAGATATAATTGGTTGCTCTTTTGGCCTAGAGTGCCTGTATTATCTGCTTTTTCTCCTTCCGCCTCAATTTTCTTGTTCAGTTGTTCCTCATATTCACTCCCCCTAAAAGCATTCTGCTTTAGAAAACGTGATTACCTAACAGCTTAACTTAAACATTAACAAATATAAAAGCATATATAAGGTGTTCTATTTCCTGTTTTAGGGCATTTGGTCATCTCCTTTTCTGATATCATGCCCACAATTTACATCAGTTATGCCTCGTGTATCATATATTCTAGGACACTGGTTGTATGGAATCAATGATAATACAACTCAAACAGCATAATGAATGAAATATAAAAGGAAACAAATAGTAAAAGTAGCGTACATCAGTAACAGTAGCACAGTGCTCAATCATCTTGTGGCAAACATTCTGAATAAATGCACGTGTTAACCGACAAGCAGCAATAAGTCTTTGCATTTCTGACTTGAAGGCATCTGCATATTGCATACAACAGAAGTGAATCAACATGATAAAGTAGGAAGCTATTAAAGGACAATCAGGTTCATCATAATTAGGAAAATAAGGTTCATCAAATAGGCAGGAATGCAAAAGTAACTAGTAAAACAATTTTTTATAAAGGTATTTTACTTGATGATATATTCTTTAGTGACATCCGCAACCGATTACGAACAAACATTGGGCGTTGGTTTGTTGGATCCTCCACCCATTCTTGATAACCCCCTTCACATATCTGCACAAAAGATTCACGCTTAGGCAAACAGAAGAGGAGAAACTATCCTGCACAGACACGGATAAAATGATGCAATAAGATGGATAATATGACAACTTGAAAAAACTAGAATATGATACAACAAGCATGTAAATATATAAGGTTTAAAATTTCAGAACCAATATTGGCAGATGATTTATGACATTGGAAATCAAGTAATATTGGGCACATCGAGGCACATAAAAGAAGCGATTAGTCCTAAGAAGCACACACTTCAAAACTATGAGGCGCAATTAAGCGTCTGCTTTAAACATAATTATGTGCATTTTTGCTGAAGTGACCGCTTCTTTGGCAAGTGTGAAATTCTATAATTTTGTCTGATAAATTTATAGAAAAGAAGGTTACAGTAAGCCCTAGAATTACGTATTCATCTCTCATTCCGTCTTGTAACAAAACAGCAGCAACCTTGTTTCAAGTACTTCGATGGCCCAGAAAACCATAATGAATGGTTGGCAATCTCCTCAAAAATTATTTTCTCCCTTAACTATCAATCTCTACTTAGGTGTCAATCTGGTTTTACTGACTAATATTTTACTTGCCAATTTTAATTTCCTATGTTCATTCCTCTGCTAGAGTTCTCCTAGTTAGCTTTTTCCTTTGCCCTATATGTAGCCAATTGCAACAGGACTCTTTGACATCTTTACTGCTATAGTTTGACCATTGGTGGCAGCTGACGAGCAATAGTTATTCTCGTGCTTCTGTTTATAATTTTCTTGTGTTAAGCTGCACTCTTGTTGTCCGCTGTCCAAGTGGCCAGCAAGGGTTTACTTTCTCTAAAAATTGATAGAATAACATTGTTGATTGTTTCATTGCCCATTGTATTTGATATAACCGTTGTTAATTAAGTTAAAGCACTTCTATTTATATTGGCAAATACATTGTAAATCTGTATTTTTTTTATTTTACACATATACAATATTTTTAAATTTCCAAAATTAAAAAGAAAAATCGTGAGGCTTACACCTCGCAACACAAAGAAGTCCGACACTTTGCCTTGCACTTCCACCTTAACATTGTATTCAACTATCGTAACCACAAGGGGCCAGAATCCACAATGGACAAAACCAAAATACCACATAGGTCAGAATCCCAAGGATGAGTACCATGAAGGTCAAATTTAGATAAATGCTTAAAGGTCAAAATCTTGAAGCAGGGTTTGCCCAAAGGTCCAGAGGATGCTTGTCCGAAGGCCAAATTGATAGCAAATTAAGAAGTTAAAACATAAACAATGGTTTCTCAAAAAGTATATATACACTAAAGCTATGTCAAGAAAGTCTCACAAGAAATGTTGATTTCAAGTATACACAAATTATTTTGTGCCCTCATAATGATAATAATAATAATGTCATTAATAAAACATAAAGCAAGCTTTTATTTTTGGCTTCCAAGTCAAAACGGTAATAAGTTTGTGTCAATCACATTATATGTATCAAAATAGCTTCCAAATAAATTTGTAAAGGGTGTAATCCATAGTTGCTCTAAACAAAGCAAATAAATTGATTCAAAACAAGCAAGCTACTCACTTTAGATGAATACTAAGTCGATATCCACTCAACACAACGACCAATTAGTCCAAGCAATTTCTTTAAAATATCTAGTAATCTCATATCAACTTTATCAAATTCACAATTCAGCTGTCCTAACCCTTTTCATATACCTAATCATGTTTCTATACACTAAAGAAATTATTGAAACTTCAAAAACAGAATAACTTAAGTTACAAATTTAAACTGAAAAGAAAATCAATGTAAATCTGGAATAATAATGTAATTATAGTTTCATGCAGAAAATCAGATGTAAAACTAGAAAATTCAAGGATAGCAATATTTTATGCTGGAAAGCGAATTTTTGTAAATCTGGAATAATTTTACACTTCCCTTTCGTACTAAAATCTAGTTTTTTACTAAATCTGATGTTTCTGCAAAATCTGGAATCAGTTCTGCAATTCAAGATATACAGAAACTCTATTTTTTTGCATAAAGTAAAATTTCTGCAGAAATTTGCAGCTGAGCAGTGACTTTGATAAGAAAAAAAACTCTATGATACAATTGGATGTTTATAAGGAATTGCATAGGCAAAGCAGCCATTGTGTTAATCGAATATCAAATTCTCCGACACCATTGGATGTTCTCAAGGAAGTGCATGGGCAATCCGGTTATTGTGTTAAGCGAATATTGACTCAAAATCTATTTGCATAATTATGAAATAACTTATTTGTTTTGTTTAGCCTAACTATGAATTATACCCTTTACTAATTTGTTTGGAAGTCATTTGATGCATATGATGTGATTAACATAAAATTATTCTGCTTGACTTGGAAAAAAATTCCAACTCTAAAGTATGCTAATGATTTTTAATATTATTATTTCGTGAACGCAATAATTAATATACACTAAGAAATTTATATTTTTTTTAGGAGACTTTCTTGATCCCCGGCATGATACGAAAAGATATGGATGCTAGAGGTTTAAATGAGGACATACTGTTCAATAGGAATGAGTGGAGAAGAATCATCTATGTGAATGACCCGGCATGATTCTCTTCTGGTTCATGTAGCCTACCCCAAGTACTTGGGATAAAAGGCTTAGTTGTTGTTGTTGTTGTTGTTGTTGACATAGATTTAGATTGTGTATTTTTGTTTGTGAAACTTCAGTTAACATTGAAATTCGAGGATTATAAACTTTAAATCATTAATTCTTTGTCATTTTGCCCTTCAAAATAACTGTCCTTCGTGATACTGCCCTTTGACCAACTTATCTGGATTCTGACCTTATGGTACCCATCCTTTAGGATTATGGCCTATGTGGCATTTTATCCATTATGGAATTGATGCCTAGTGGGAACTTATGATAGCTGAATATTTTGTAGACTAAATGTTTTTAATTATTTCTGTTTGTTAGTTTGATTATTTGACACCAAAGGATGGACATTGTATTTGTTATTTCTTGTATTTAAAATATTATTTGTACATCAATTATTGTATGATCAAATATAGTATTGAAATATGGCATGTCATTTACTCTTAAATCTATTATATGACTACATATATGCAGTTATTCACTGTGCAGTGCTATCTCAACCATTCATTCTATGGATTAACATGTAATAGTTACTAAATACCTTAATGAGAAACTTTGGAGTGATCACATACTATGATACATAGGACACTTGTCCCAACCAAAAAAAAATTAGCATGTTCAGCAATGATAGACACGACACCCATATCCTGCGTCCAACACATATAAATCTGGAAACCTTCATTTATACAAAAATATTTATAAAATGGAGTGTGTTATGCCACCCTCTTGAAAGAACTAAATATTCTATTGTTAATTTAACTATCCTAGCTTCTGTCATATATGAATAATAACACCACACATATTTGTATGGTTAGATATACACATATCTAAAAAGATGCATATATAGAGATGTACCCTCGTGTCTATATAATGGAGGATTGCATTCCTGACACACACTATCTGTGCGACCATGTCCGAATACGACACCATGTTTGTTCCCATAGATCAGTCGGCATCACTCTAGAACCTTTTCTTTATTATTCGAGATATTAAAAAAATAATATTTCTTACTGATCTAGGATAAGAATAAATTTTCGGTGTGCATTTGAAGTCAAATTGAATAAGTATTTTTGTGTGGTGAACAAGGAGTGCTGATGGAGTAATTGTTGTGGAAGTTTTATTCTATGGATGATCAATTAGTTTTATTTCAATTATTTAAAGTTATTAATTCAAATTTTTCAAGTAGCTGGACGTTTAAAAAACTCTTGGATGAATTCAATTTAGTTAATTATTCGTGGATGTTGATGTTTAACAGATTTGTTATTTTCTTGTACCATAAAATTTTGAGTTAAGGTTTGGATCATTATAGATACAATAAAGGAAGAAAGAAAAATTGCTATCTTCACAAGGCATCCAAAAGATGACCTCCCACCAAAAACAACGGAAAGAATGAAAAAAATTAAGCAACATACACACATAGAGGAGAAAATCCCCCACCCACCTAGTATTAAGAAAAGATTTACAAGGCCACTTATACGCCACAAAAAGTATGCAGCCGCATAAAAGTATGTGCCCCCAGGCCAAACCAATCTTGGCTATGTGTCCAAAATATGGGGTGATCATGCATAATTGGGTCTATGCAAATTATGCAATCCCTGCTTATACAAGCAACAAGTCATTTGGAATTTTTCTAATCAAGCACATCCAGAAGTTGAACCCAATATAGAACTCACTAAGGATGAACTTTCGGTCGGCATCGTCGGAGTTCGACGAAATCCGACTAACACCGACTAGGTGAACGATATTAGACTCCAGCCTTCTTGCTCGGCCAGATCCGATCAAACTCCGACCGCTACTTGGCAGATTGGATGCGGTCGCACTCGACTAAAGTCGTACAGTGTCGACAAGATGAGCAGCATAGGACAAGCAGCAAATCCTTTCTCCTCCTCAAGAGGAGCAAACCTTTCTCCCATTTCCTCATCTTCACCTTTTCCCTTCCATGAAGCACGAAGAATCAACCTAAAGGACCAAAATTGTTAATGAAATTGAAGAGGAAAGTTTTTTGGAGAAAGGGAAATATTTTTGGGGAAGAAAAAAATGCTTTTGCTTGTCATGGGAGAAAAAGAGGAAATGTCTAAATTGAAAAGATTTTTTAGGGAAGATAGAAGGTTTTTGTTGGTACTAGAGAAAAAGAGGAAAGATTTAAAGAGGAAAGGTTTTTGGGAAAGAGGAAAGATTTTTGAGAAAGTAGAAAGGTTCTTGTTTGTTTCGGAGATTAAGAGAGAAGATTTTTGGGGAAGATGAAAAAAATTTTGGAGAAGAGAAGGTTTTTCTGGTGAGAAAAAGAGACTTTTTTTTTTTTTTTACTTGCAGGTCCAGGCGGTCGGAGTCAGAACCGACCGACTCCGACCGTCATGCTCTTTTAAATATACCACTACGACCGGTGGAGTCTCTCTTCTCCGACCGATCTCCGACTGACTCCAATCGGCGTCGGTCGATGCAGTCGGAATCGGAGACCATGTACATCCCTAGAACTCACTATGACAAAATACTAAGACCTTGATCCGACCACCAAACTCATCCTTCTTTCTTTTCTTCTCTCCAAGGAGAGTGGCGAGACTACGACAACAAGGTAATTTTTCTTCACAAGTTGTTAATCCTTTGAATCCCTTCACCCTATTATAATTCTCTCATAGGATTTCCATTTTCTCAATCTCCTTACCAAATTCTACGATTTCTTGTAGGTGAAGCTTCCTATCACTATGTAAAGCTCTGTATAAACTCTGGGCACTTGGTTTTCAAATAATGGTTTTTGCACATAAATTTTTATCATAATTTTTTGACACATAATATATAAATATACAGACATGTGAGTTTATATATGTATATATAATTTAGTTCAGCATAATCTGTTTGTACGGTGCATAACCATTTATGCGGTATGCATTGTCCGACCGAATGCGTAATGAAAATGCATTTTACAGCATGGCTCCCATCAAAGCACCCACTCCAAGCACCACACATGTGCATATAAAAAAGAAAATAAAGAAAACATAAGGAAAGTCCGCAAGCTCACTCGGATCGTGAACTCACCATCATATGATTTTAGATGAATATTTACAATACAAAACTTTTGATAACTTGTTAGCTCAAGTTATACCTAAGGACATGATAAACACTATTACCTACATGTTTCCATGTGCAAGACAATATATCAATTGCAGAATACTAGAATAGTTTAGCCATAATGCCTAAAAGGCCAAGCCATTTATAGCGGAAAACAAAATAGACTAATTGCACAATAAGGAATGAATACTCACTTTGTACATATCATCTTTGAAAAATTCTAGCATTGGTCGCACAAGTAGAATGCCTTGATTTCCTTCTGAACCATAATGTATATGTGTTGGAAATAACTGTGAAACAGATGCCATGCCAGCCAACCCAAGGACTCCACTGTTGCGTGATAATCTCATTATAAAGAGTTCAGCCTGCGTTTAAGGCATGAAAATTCAGATGGTTTTCAATTTCTTTCACAACAGATTCTTAACATCATATAACTAATAAGCAGACATTAATACCAGATTAGCCTTAACTATACAAAAGAATATTATTAGTGGAAATAGGAATGTGTGATCCTGTTTACATGAATGATATTATCAATTGAATTATTCCTACTGGATCAACCTGAAAAATAAATTGACTTATTCCAACTAGATCAACCTTATAACCAGAAGACATACAACCTCTGATGCTAATAAACATAAATAAAGGACAAACGAAGATAGCCAGACACACGATACCTTTAAGAAGAGAGTCGGACACAATACCAAAGGGATGATGGCAAGTATATCACTAGCACAATAATTATATAAGAAAAGTTTGACTCATACTGATTTAGCAGACATATCAAAAACCTCCAAGAAGTACCAACGGAAGAAGTGCATCCATGAAAGGTTTCATGGTAACTGCAGCAAAAGCAAGGCAGAGTCATAGAACAGAAATCTAGACAAACATGACTCAAAATGCAATTAGCTAAAAATTCTTGTAGTCATTATTATCACAAGTCCCTGTAATGTAGCTCAGATATCTTTCGATTCAGCTCCATTAGAGTCGATATTGTTTGAAGCTATTCATCACCACATATTAAAAAAAATTTACATGGCTACAGGAAGCTGTTCGTGAAAATGTGGGAAACCTTGAAGATGGAAAACCTATGCAACCCTATCCAACATCAAAAAAAAAAAGGAATAAGTACAGGAAAGAAATAGTAAACAATTCGATATTGAAATAGGAAGTATCTATGAGATCATGAACCAGTGCACCTACAATCTTTCAACGGGTTTACAAAGGTGAGGAAAAAAGGAATTTGAGAATTTCTTTCTTATCTTCTTGCCTTTTATACTATTTTCCTTGTTCCTTTCGTCAGTGGGGCCTGGGCTTTGGCAGTAATTTGAGGGGAGGGGAAGTTGGAAAACAGAAAGAGATTACCAGGAGCGTACAAGTCAGATAACTTCTAAGTGTTAGAACAAAAATTTTATTTCTCAAAAGACATTAGAAAAAAGCTGAATTCTCAATGTATTCAATTGTTAAATAAATATGATAAATTTAGCAGTTTCACTATTAAATACAGTCAAACTACTGAAGAAGTGTTTACAAAACATAATATAGTATGATCACATGTTAAAGACATAATATGTTCATAAAAAAACTGTTATACCAGGTTTCATGGAAGATAACTTTAACAAAATTTTAAAGTAAGAAACTATGCGGTAAAAATATTCATATCTACTAAAACCGTATGGCTTCCATTCTCATGAACCTTAAGATCTCTTATGAACAATCCATGTTCTTTTCTCTTTTAGAAGCTTTATTGGGAGGGGAAACAAATTAATCAATCCATATGTCCAAACACAGGGGGCCAAAATTGACGAGAGCGGAAAAAAAAAAATAGGGTTTGTGGTGGAGAATTGAGAAATAAATTAGGGTTTAGATATCACATCCAAGCGAATTACACGCCCACTCTCTCACGAATTACTCGAGGGAAAAATTTAAAATAACAAAACATATGCTCTCAAATTTCTCAATATCAATCTCTAATTCTAATTAGAGTTTTACAAACAATTTATATATCAAATTCTAGTGCAACAAGACAACAACAAATCTTTTTTTTTTAAATTCTAACAAAATTATAATCCAATCTTAATCTTATCCCTAATCTAGATAAGCTTGACCATTATTTGTCTCTATCAATTCTCTTCCACTTGGAAATATTCACTACCGATGAATGGCGGCAAGAAAAAAGTCAAGTACATTCAGATGAAGGTGAACAATTCCGCACGTTAATGAAATAGATCCAACTATCTAGCATTCCCACGGTAGTGGTAATTATGGATGTAGAAGAAGCGAAGCAATCTAAAAAGCTATTGCAACTAAGAATGTCGATTATAGAACATGAGCTTGAGGGCCAACTGAAGTAGATGACCAAGACAGGTGCGGACCAATAACAACTGAGCTAGTAGCAAGGGCTAGTAGAATATCCAATTTCAAAATAAACATAACAATCTCCTATGAAAACCTCAAAGGCGTGCTAAGTGTGAAGAACCTTTATGTTTCTAAAAAGGAATCTCGTACGTTAAGCCCTAATCAGTACGAAACCAGCTATAGATACATGCACTTTATCATATGTATCTGCGATAAACCTGTAAGCATCATCGCTAAGTACAATCTGCTTATGGAGATTCGCATGCAAATAATGCAGAACGGGTGCAAGTGAACCTATAGGTGGATCAGGCATGTTTATTATAGGGCCGGAGTCTATAAGAAATATGGATCTAGATTCCACATGCTGATAGTTCTTATGCATAAAATAAAGCAATTTATGACCTTGAGTTAGAGGTATTAACCCATTCTTTTTATGTCTAGCGGGACTCTTGGATGGAGAAGAGGTCAACACAATTTTCTTTCCATAAAACATAAATATATGTATCGAACTTTCCATAATTCTTAATATCTATGTCAAATAACGAAGGTCTACATAACAAAATATATGCAACATCCATATGTAGGACATCACACTAAATATGACCACTGTAACTTGAAAACTAAATAGATACAAGATAATGCTAAATAATAGGGTGAAAATTCTTATCAATCCAAGTGACATTGTACGGTTGTGGGTGTGGCTTAGCTTTGAGGCCCATGCTCACAACAGCTCAATTAGAAATGATATTTACACAGCTACCTTCATCAATCATAACTTTACCTCTTACCATTGTGTGTGACATAGGAGTAAAAGATACTAGACATACGTCAGTCCTCATCTCTACATATAGTATGTAAGCACCTATATTAATTATGTATTTATATACAAATATATGTATAAAGTTATATGTATATATACATGCATATGTATATGTGTGTGTGTACATATAGATATATGTGCATATATGTGCGTGTGTGTAGAGAGAGAGAGATGGACTTTGATCCATTGGGAAGGACTTGGTCCCTTGAATTTCACTAATGGGACATCTATTATCATAATCCACTACATTGAAGTGGATCTATAAACTACAAAAGTGTCCTACAATTAAAAATAAAGTTGCTCATACATAAAGTGGATACAAAATGAACGATTCTATATAGCAAGTTAGTTTAACGGTGTAGAATATTCAAAACCTAACAAGATTTTGTATGATGGAGGTTTTGGGTATTTAGATTATGATCAAATATTCGGATTGATAATTTTTATGCGCAAAAGTGTAGATCAAAGCAAAAAAGATAGTTTCAACCGCTATTTTGTACCTACTTGATTCATAAGCAAATAGGAATAAAAAACTTGTTTTTTTATTTTTAGGCACTTTAAACAATATAGATCAACTATAACGTATTGGATCCTCCATATAAATTGGCTAAGATTGATTATGAATGGGAAGGATAAGCCTCCCAATCCTTTAGGAAAGAGCCAAGTCTATCAATATGTGTGTGTGCATGCCCATTGATATATATGTGTGTGTGTGTACATGTGTGTGCAGTGTATGTATGTATGCATGTATGTGCATGGATGTGTGTGGATACACAGTGTGAGGCTTTAATGCTCCTAGGGAGTAACTACTTTGTTTATGCCATATGGATAGATATCCTTCAAGAGTGACGAGAGAAGGGCTAAGTAGTCTTTTATGAACAAGAGAGAAATCTGTACAGGCTACATGTCATGAGATATTGAAAAGTCAACAATTTCTCATGCCAAATTGAACAATCTCCTCGATTATTTTTCTTCCCCTCATGCACTCTCTTCCTCCACCACCCATTCTAACCCAGTTCTTGGCTTGGCTCCACCTCCATGTAGCAGGTACACAGATTTATGGTTGTTCTTCTTGTTAATAATCTGCAACATTTTCTTACTTTGAAGCATTACAATCTAGTCTCATGCAATGTCCTTATAAATACTTTAATTTTTCACATTATGAAATATAACTAGATTTAATTAGTCAATTTACCAAAGATTTACCCAAAACGGAACTAATCAATTAGGCATGTGATTCTTGTGCTACCAAAGAGTATAAACTTGCTATAATTTTATTAATGGCTTAATATATACAACTGTAGCATGCAGCAAGCATAGTGATGGCTTGAGGTTTAACTTGGGTACTTTGTTTTCATATTCTCTGTGAGAGAGAGAAGAATAGGTGACGAGTTTTTTTGTTGGTTGGAGAAAGGGTGAGATAAGACCTTTTATACGCATTATCTCATGAGATGAGACCTTTACTTATTTACCTTCATAAACTACTTAGCCTGTTCCTCATCCACTTTTGAAGGGCATCTTTTCTCATTAAAAAATCTATAGGGTATAACCAAACTAGTTATGAGCATTAAACCCTCACCCATATAATATATAAGAAAGAAGATAGATATATATAGAGAGAGAGAACTCATTTACCACCATTAAAATTCTAATTGAACATTGTTAAATTATCCAACCTTAAATAATTTAATATAACACATAAATGGAACTTTCTCATATCAATAAACCATCTTCACCAAGATTTCAGCACCGAAAACATCATTTAATCCCAAACCAGCATTGTTGCTCTATAATGTGTTAAAAACAATTCAGAACCAATTAAAACCCTAGAGTAAGTGTATCATGAAACCCAAAGTCATATTTCCTGATGTATAGTTTTTTTTAAATACCCCAGCCCATTTTTCTTTCTTGCAAGTGTAGTATCGCAAAGTTGGACCATGTGACCATTCATGAAACCTAATATGTCCTACTCCGTAACTCCAGTAATTGTTTTACCATATTTTGTTGATGTATGATGAATAAAATAATAATCAGTAACAAGCACTTCCTAAAATCATAGACAAATGTCCTTTCTCTGCCCAAGGGAGAAAAGCAAAGTCAACAGCCTGAGAGATCTTGTAAGTATGCCTAGTCGTCTCATTTAAAAAAGTTGCATTCATTTGAAATACCCTTCTATGTAGATACATAAGAAGTTAAAGAAAAACAAAAAAAAATGGTTCAAGAACAATCACAAAATGTACAGTAAAACGGAAGTCCTGTAAGGAAGTCAGTTGATACAAACCTGGTCATCTGCATGGTGTGCAACAAGCAAGACTCCTATCTGTTGTTCAATACATACATTCTGGAAAATTCGATACCTGAAATTAATAACCCACTAGATTTAACAAATCCAGAATTAGAAAGAAAGAGAGACCACGCTTGTTTTGCTCGAGAATTTTACTTAAAACTGGTTATCTCATAAATACTAAATGGATCATTGAAAGAGGTTGTACCAAAAAATGGACAATTCCATGTGTTGAGTCTTTTGATAATAACATAGTTTACATCACTTATGAGTTATTATATTCCTCCATAATCAGTACTTCAAAGAACTGATAAAGAGATATTAACCTTCATAGAAACCTGATAAGAGGATAAGCTACAATTCTGTTGCCAACTATATTAATCAAGCTGTAGCTTACGGAAACTGTAACCAGACTGACAAGCAGCACATCACAAGGACACAAAAGAACTAATATTACAAACAAAATATGAGCCATGGAACAAAAAGTACATATATTTTCCATAAAAGGAGAGTAAGCTAAAAGAGGACCTTGTTGCCCACTAAACAATGCAGCATATTGTATTTACTTTCATTTTAATAAGTGAGCAACAGAGAACAGTATAAAAATAGAATGAGCCTTAAAAAACACAATAAGAAGTTCTGACACCTCTCCTCCAGCAAGAACCAAGAAAGCAGAATTCTCAGTTCAAAGAAGTTGCACCTTATATGAGTCAACCAAAGCCTTCCTCAAGATACTAGACATTTCTATGCTACTTCCTGAATAGTTAAATTTTGCACTCACAAGCATGTCCTTATACCAAGAAACAACCCATAAGCTTCCCTAGTCTTGCAGCCTCTTAATGAAGAAGAAATTTTTATTAACTATTTAGGAATTCTGTTCATCTAAGGACAATGCTATTGTAGTCTTCCAGAGCAATAAAAAAACAAGTTTTTGCACGATGAGACGAGGTGCTCCCCACATATAACTAAAAAATAATCTATTATCTATAATACTCATAAAAAGAACGATCTAGAGATGCCAAAAGAGTACATCTGTCAATTTCACCCAAAATGGAATAAAATTCATTAGATTATGTAGAATTTCAGGAACATTGGGAAAAAAAAAAACAAAGGCATTTAGGTAAAAGAAGGTTTTGCTCCAAAAAGGGGCAAAATGGCATAAAAAATAAATTTCTCTATAGCATGTCTCAGAAATTTCCTTTACAGGTTTTTCCTTCTCCCAAGGAATTATCTATATTTAACCAACTCAACTTCATAAAATATTATGAAACCTAACTCTAGGGCTTTAATTTTAATCTTCTAAAACAAATAGATAACTAATTAAACATACTTCTCCTAAAAATAAGAATTAAGAACAAAGAAAAGTTTAGATATAGTTCTAGAAATTTAATTTTATGCTCTCCGAAAATTTTGATCAGACTTGGCTTTTACTTAGTTGATCTTAGAAAGAGTAGAAAGATAAGGTTAACATATGGTATTTTTGTAATACTATTACTTTTACTTATTAATTACAAACTCTCTTCTTTCACTTCTTATGTATAAATTCTACGATAAGTATCAAGCTTATTATAAATTCTTAACTGTTATCACTACCTTCTAGACTTTTGAACAAGCATTTGCTTTAGGAAGACTTATTAATTTTTATTTCCCTTTCAGATAAATGGTGGTGTGCTTAAATTTATATTAAACGTAAACTCCCTAATTTCCTCTCAGATAAAAAAGAAAATTTTCTTTCAAAGCATACATATTAAATAGTTATACTCATTGTTTAAATACTAATGCTAATTTAATAATCATAAGAATATAATTGTATTTAACTATTAACTTTCTACAAAATTTTGCTTCTCAAACGTGTGCAACACATTTCCAAGAAAACACCACTTACAAAAAGCCAGTAATTCATAGGTAAACACATTACCATAACTGGAAATGTAGTTTGCAAGCCATATGTCATTGTAATGTCACAATGAGTTACAATAAGAAACCTACAAGTAGACATACATGCACTCCAACTTATTTCCTACAACCACCCATGTAACACAGGTTCCCCCCAATCCACCTCTCCTTCCATCACACATCTTATCTATCAATTCACCTAGTCATTTATAACATACAAAAAAACATCATGAACTCCTTCATATGTCTATACCATCTAATCAGCATGTCATCCAGATAGACTTAAACTAGTTTGACTGTACTACTCAGAGCGGAAAGGAGAGAGCTACATCCTGCTTTAGTAAAGAAAAGAAGAAGGGCTGAAAAGCGTCATGTTTTTTTATCGGTGCAACTCAACTAATAAATATATGTATAGAGGCTCACCATTTTAAGCTCCACTTCTTTCATATTCTACAGATAATTTGGTTGTTATTTTCATTTCAGTCATAAAAATCGTGCTCTCTGAGATGTTTCAGTATCTACACTTTCCATGGCTTAATTGTGTTTTGTATTGTCTATACGTTTAAACAGTTAGAAAATTATATAAAAGATGAAGAATCAAAAACAGCCATTGAGGCCAGGCCTAGTGGTGGAGGATGTGGCATTGGGTTGTGGAAAGTCCCAAGTTCAAATCCTCGTTGAAACCATTACTGAAAAATGAAAAAAAAAAAGGGAAACATGGAGGGGGGAAGGTATGGTCGTTCTAATTTTTATAGCTCTACCAGAATATATATATATATATATATATATAACGCCATAATTTTAATTTCTCAATCTCATAATTAGATGCTAAACAGATCCATTTCAGTTCACAAAAGTGATAAAACTTCAATTCTAGAAACAACTATACTTAAATTTTAACTTCATTATTGCATCATGTTGGGTAGATCTGGTTTAAGAAAAAACATATGCACGCCTAGTAATGTTATTGGCATATCATAACTTGAAGCCCTTTACAAGTTATTTCAATTTTGCTTTTTTTTCCTTTTGTGCAATCCTTAGGGGTTACTGTCAAAGATTTGTCCCCCAAGGGGCTGTTCAATAGTTCTGTATTGCATAGGAAAAAATTACTAGTTCTATCAAGCGGTTGAACAATAACATTGGGCCACTTACTGCAGATTTATGCAGTAAGATGTTTTCTTTATAATATTTCATCATGACACATGACAGGACCAAATGAAACACAATCTGAAGAATTCAGAAATACAGAAAACAAAACCCACCTCATGTCGCGAGCTGCCTCTTGCATATGCCCTAGGTTCGGCTTACCCCCGGACCAATCGCAACATTCAACCACACATTTAATCCCTAAAGGTGCAATAATTCATCTATTCACCATCAAATTCAATTCAAAAAATTCCGAGGGGTAAAAAAAGAAAATTACTCACCCATTTTAGTAACCCTCTCTCGTACTAAATCAGCCTCCTCACCACTCTCGGGCCTTAGCTTGTGATCCACAACGATCCCCAGGAGCCCGTCAATGTACCCCGTGCCATCGTTCCTCACCGGGCCCACCCCCAGCCCATCGGACTTCCATCCAGCCGTCAGCACGCAGAGCGCCGTGCTGTCAGGCCCACCGGAGACTCCCAATGCTGAATGAATCCAACAGTCGAATCAAATTAAGGGGGAAGACAGAATAGGGGTGAAAAAGGTTAGATTTTTATTGAGTTAGGGTTACCGATCCGATGGTGAGGTTTGATTCCAGCCATGGCCATTCGCCTGGCAAAAGTCTCCTTGTAGAAATCCACGGCTGATGATGACGATGCTGATGAGTGGCTCCTGCAGATGAAGCGGCGGAGAGGGAGATTGTTGGATGGACGGAGAGAAATCAGCATTTTTAGGGTTTTGTTTTTTTTTTTCCCCTTTCTTTACTAATTTTGGTTCTTTTTTTCTTGTTTGGATTTTGATTTGATGAGGAGGGAAGAAACCCTAACAATGGCGGTTCTTTCCGTGGAAAAGAGAATTGCGTATGAGCCCGCGCGAGAAGTTCTAATTCTATGCAGATAAAATTAACGGCTTGACGTTTGGCTGAGCTCCGATATTTTGTATTTGCATTGGAAGCACCGGAAGAAACCGAAGCCAATAAGCCCCGGCTTAAATGGCATCACCAACAACTACAATAGCAATAAAACTTTTTATCCTAGTTATTTGGATAGGCAAGGTGAATCAAAAGAGAATCACGCTACACCTATCACAATAATCTCACACATTTCTTACTGTATCCAGATTCAAATATAACGTATCACTTAGTAAGGAATGACTTAACGAAATTTATATTTTGGCTCATATCATAATATATAACTTTTTTATACTAAATGTCATATACCTACTACAACATTTTTCTTTTATCCTAACTTGGTACAGACAGTAAAAAGATAAATCTTTAAATACAGTGTTAGTAGAGTTCTCAAGTAGCATTATCTTCTGTAAATTCCAAGAGGTTATGCATTGCAAAAAATACGTGTGAGCTTAACTAAAGAAGCAAAAACCGATAACCGGAGGCAATCATACCGAATGTTGTTGCTTGCCAATCAATTGAACTCTAAAAGGAAATATGGGGATCTAAGGGAGAGTTAACTATTCCTATATTTTAGTTGAACCATTGAGGGCTTAATGGCATGGTTTTTGAGCTTACTTAATACATTAACTGAAATATATTATTCTACCGAATAGATAGTTTTAACTCAACTTCGATGATTCAATCCAAGGGTTGAGTACAACAACAGTTTTTTGCGGTACAAAATGATATCGAGGCCTTGGTCACAGGGAGTTATACTCTAGTGAAGTCAATACGGTGCCGGAAATAAAATTGAGGATATTTGGGAAGTTTTAACCTAGGTGGCAGAACATCTTGTGGGTGAAAAATTTGCGTTAATGGGAGATAATTTAGAGAATATCACGAAGTTTCTTAATGAATCTAACTCTTACTATTATTTATTATTGCATGGTACAAATTTATTTGGAAAGAGATTTTTTCAACTTGTCGTCCACCATACTTGGAGAGAATGAAACTAGTGTGCTGACTTCACACCAAATTAGGTGGGAAAGCATGCAGAAAAAAAGTATATTGACAAAGTAACTATCCATCGGAACTAGTCAGAATTACTAAAAGAGATGTCTCTAAAATGATATATGAGAGGATGACTAAGTCTTAGTGGTACCAACAATCTTCTCAAGAGTAACTATCATTCTACGCTAATCTCCATCCTAGCCTCCCACTACCGACTCACTATTCATAATGGGGGTGAGCATATTCAGTTGTGGTTGGTTTTTCCAATTTTAGTAAAAACAAACCAATTAGAAATGAGAACCAAACCGAATTAGTTCGGTTGGATTAGAAACTGAATTTTGAATAAAAAATTATTTAAAATTTAAATTTTAACCGGTTTAATAACCATATTTCACTGTATATCCAACTGGTATTGACTTTATTATCTATAATATTATATATACATATGTATATGTATGTATGTATTTATATATATATATATATGTATGTATTTGTGTATATATATTTGTGTATGTAAGTATAATTTTAAAATAATTCGATCGGTCTGATTTGGTTTGGTTTCGGAAAAAGAACAAGTTATTTTATCTGAATTAATTTTTATTTATTATTGTGCTCACCTAATTGAGGCTATAGTGCGTCTGGAAATTTAGGTATATTTAAAGTTCTTGTAGCATTATACGTAGATATGTATACAGTAGTGGCATACGAGGACATAAAAACAAGACATAAATTCCCTTCGAGTATTATTTTCTCTCCCCCTCTTCCTCTCTCTCTCGCCGGCGACGACGCCGATGGTGAGATCTGCCCTCAACAACACCACCCCTTACGGCCAAAAATGAGCGGCCAGGATCGCACCTCTATGCTCATTCCCCTCCTCCTCGCCTTGATCCCCATCGCCCTCTCACCTCTCCAACCCAAAGATCCCTTAAACCGAACCCTAAACCTATCCCCAGCCAGAAACTACATCGTCAGATTCCTCGACTACAAGATCGCCAGCGATCACCGCTCCTACCTTGAGGAGAGTCTCCGATCGGCCGGGAACTGGCGATGGATCGAGAGAAAGAACCCCGCCGCAGCCTTCCCTACGGATTTTGGGGTTGTGGAAGTTGCAGATTCGAATCGGGCGCATGTGATCGGTGAGATTGAGAAGTTGGAGCGAGTAAAGGACGTGTATGCTGATTCGAGCTATTCGAGGATATTGTTTGTGGATGATGGCAGTGAGAAAGATGGGAGCTTCTTCGGCGAGAAGAAGCGGCCGGGCAAAATCTTTACGTCCATGTCATTTGAGGAGGGAGATGGAAGCGATAGTCCTTTGATCAATACTACGTTCAGCTGGAAAAGAAAGATTTTGATGCAGGTACGATCTTCACTTGGTTTTGGTATGCACTTCTTTTGTATATTTTATTACTGTATAATTATTGCATCAAATTGTAGATCCTTGTGGGCATCAAGAATTCTTGAAACAAGTATGACTTATAAGGAAGTTGCACAGTTGTCTATTTAGTGGGAAAAATGTTCATCTTTGAACAGGATAACATTAAATGAAGAAGTTGTAGGTTGCCCGTGCTTGCTGTTAAATATTAACTGCACGGGAATAAGAAGTGGTACAGATTCTGCTATATAGTTTTAGATTGTGGAGTGACAACTTGTTTAACTGGAAAAGACAGATTCTTGTTGGAGCCTATTCTTAAATTTTGTAGTTTACAGTGATCCAGTAGTTTCTTTTATGCATCTTCCTATGAAAACCCAGACTTCAAATTGATGTTCGACAAATAAAACAGGTTGCAGTTCCTTTACCTGTTTGGCACTTAGGTTTAGGAGAAGGAACTGAAAAATGATATTCACACAGCGTAGCTGGACTGTCACGAGTCATGTGTGTGACTGGCTGCTGAGCTAAATTTAGAAGAAGAAAACAAAATGCAACTCTGGAGGAGTCCAGAGAGGTGCAAAAATATGAAACTAACCTTCTCAACTATCAGCTAATAGGAATCTTTCTTTTTGTCTGAGGGCTCTGCAAGGTAGTTTTTCCTCCCTTTAGAACCCAAAAATCTCCCAGTCACCATTGTAAGTCGAGGTATTAAATTGATTACTTGGTCGACCCATGCCTGCATATGTAACAGTTACCCTTCCATTTAAAACATGTGGAAACACTAAGCTTCCTATATGTTGCAAATTGCAAAATATCCAGTACAATGGAGGTATATATCCTAAACATAATTCGTTCGAATCCATTTACCTAATATGGCACAATAGTATTACCACCAAATTATGTACTGCTCTAAAGTGGAACCTTTTGTTTTATAACTATGTGACTTGGACCCTGGGCCAGTCATTACTACTCTTGATTGCAGTTTTCTTAATTCTCCATTAGTGCGAATACAAATCCCTTGGTAGGTCATATACCAATAGTGTCTTTATCCCCAGCCTACTTGCTTAATTCACATTCTGCAAGATATGTCTCCCTCTTGATGTTCATATATAACTCTACATTTAAATGTTACAACTAAGTCAACTACATATCCAACTTTATAATTTTTTAAACTAATGAGAAGTGTAATATGCCATTTTACCTTTCGTAGCTTCATAAAAAACTAATGCCCATGTTTTAGGAATCATGACACATTAAGGTAAGTATACATGTATATAACTTATTTCCTACAATAAAGATTAGCTGTTTGCGCATCATCTTTGTGTGTCATCTTAACGCAAACATGAGTTTGCTTTATTTAGAGACACCATCTCAAAAATTTGGTAGAGGGTTCGTCTGAGATCTAGATAGATATACTATCAGCGATATCATGTGACTGAATGGCATGATTGGATTATTCTCAATAGCTCAAATAGTCAAATATATCAACATGCATTCACAATGATAAGCTGTGAATTATTTCCTGAACTAGTCTGGACAAAATCTTGCTGTCATCACATTGTTGCATTGCTTAAATTTTTTTTGGAGCACTTTAATGGCCCTCACAGGTTTTGAGCCCACGTCTTGCATTTGGTCCATGTGTGCCAAGCACCTTTTGAATACTTGAATTCATTGTTATGTTTGATTGGATACTTTTTTTATACGATACCTATATATGATGATTATCTTCTTTCAATTGATGAAAATTAATAATTATCTTCCTTCAAGTGCTGAAAATTATGTAACAGCCGCAATCTTGTTGCAGAGATCTCAGGTTACATCACTTTTTGGGGCTGATAGACTTTGGAAAAAGGGATTCACCGGTGCAAAAGTTAAAATGGCAATCTTTGATACTGGGATTCGAGCTAACCACCCTCATTTTCGGAATATCAAGGTATCTCTACTGGAAGAGGAAAAAATGATTTTCCCAAGGAGCTAAAACTGATATTATTTTCTTCCCATAAGGTGGAAAGTATTTCAATGTAAATATTTCTGTTGATTTCTGATGACTCTTCTTATTTTAATATATTACCCTTATCAGAAGCATTATACCACGAACAAAAAAAATAAAAATAAAAAAGGTTACTGAGGCATGTATTGTGTATAATTTGTATGTACCCTCTTTGAAAATGTAGTTTGTAAATGTAATATCTAAGTTAGCGTAGATGAAACTGTACTTTATTATATATGCAGGAGAGAACGAACTGGACAAACGAGGATACACTAAATGACAATCTTGGGCATGGGACTTTTGTTGCTGGAGTTATTGCTGGAGAAGATGAAGAGTGTTTGGGGTTTGCTCCAGACACTGAGATATATGCTTTTCGAGTATTTACTGATGCTCAGGTAATGCATAATTTGTTTTACAAATTTATGCAAGAAAGATTTCCTATTAAGGGATGTTGTATCTTTCATAATTGGTTGCAAATTTTATTTGTTGACCCCTTTCAGTATTTATTTATACAGAGTGATTTTAAATAACGATGTGTGTAGATGGAGTGACTGACAAGGGGCTAACAAATAGGAATTTTCTGCTACACTATTCATTTCCTTTTTTTGGTTGAGAATTACAAATTTGTGTGCTTATTTAGGTTTGGTCATTCATTCATAATGTAGGTGAGGTCGGGAGGAACATTGTTCATGGAATTTGGAAGGATGACTAAAGTTGAAAACTTCAGGAGTATATATGTGGTTGTAAAGTACCATGAAGTTGAATGAGAAATTCAATACAATAACAATATGAGAGGTCATGCTTTATATAAGGCTTATGGGTCTGAATGTTGGTAATTAAGTAACATATAGAATCTGCTATCATAAAAATTAGACTGCAGAGATGCATCAGCTGTAATGGCTAAGGATACAAAGATATACTTGTTAAAATCAAAGTTTATTCATTCAGATATCTACTGTATGGTTTGCTTGACATTTCATTTCATTTTTTTTTTTTTAAAGAGTAGTAACATTTTTTTGCACTCTCTTTCAGTTGCCTAATCATCAACGTCTTTAATTCATTTTTTCCCCTATAGCTGTATATGCTAGCAAAATTGTGAGAGTTTTTATTCAGTCTCACTGCAGGTATCCTACACATCATGGTTTCTTGATGCATTTAATTATGCTATTGCAAGTAATATGGACGTCCTGAATTTGAGCATTGGAGGACCTGATTACTTGGACCTTCCGTTTGTTGAGAAGGTAACATAAAGTTCATCTAGATTAATTCAATAGTACTACAATTCTATCTCTTATTACTTTAATTTGGAGATAGGTTTACCAACTTGTCTTAGTGTAAGTTATAAGGCGATTGTGAATTATCTGATAATCTTTTTCGTTATTGTCTTTTTTTAAACCCGTGTCTTGATTATGAGCTGAAAAACACAGACATGAAACAACATGATATGCTGATGTATGATATTCTACACCTATAAATACCATATTGTGAATTAGCATGTAATGTATGAAACGACAATGATAGTGAGAATTGTTGTTGATACATGTAGTTGACATAATAAGGCTTCAAATAGGAGCAAATTTGTTACATAGGTCATGAGAAGTAACCAATGACATGGTTTAGTCTCTAGGTTTTTAATGTGAATTATACCAGAATGTCTTTGTTGAAATGCACTTCTTATTTTCTAAAAATGATACTACCATAGCACCTAATTTGTCTAGTAAATCGTATCTAGTTCTTCACAGTTCCAGTTTTTCACCATAAAAAATCCATGTCCAATATGAATTGGTTGGCATTTCGGTTCTTAGTGTATGTCTATTGGTTAGAAGTTGGGATTTAAATCTTTTATAAAACGCAGTGTTTGGTTTAATCAACTTTTATAGCTTTATTTTGATGCATGAATGAATTAATAGAATTAATATTAAGTTATTAGATTATTATCTCGAGGGTGTGCTGTGATCAAAATTTCTTAGCTCTATTTGATAGTAAGATGAAGGAATTAATTTGAATATAAATTATTTATTCTTTTCTTTGGAGTGATTTCCCATCTTCTCGTTTTGAGGGCGTGATTGCCTGTCTTCTCTTGTAAAGGGTAACCCCTATATTTTTCATGTTTCTCTAAAATATTCAAAATTTTCCTCTTTCCTAAATAATCCCCTATTATTATATTCGTTGTTTTGGTCATGCACGTGTGTCACGTGTTCCGAGATTCTAATATTTATATTTGTGGATTTATAGGAACAACCCTACAGGAAGATATTCTTGATGTCCCTTGGTTACCTTAATTATGTTCTCTTTCTTCTATTACACCTTAACTCACCTTTAATCTCATCTAATCATTATTCGTTATTATATGTAATTATTTTGTAGGTGTATGGCCAGAGTAAACTAAGATGATGACAATAAATTGATCTTATAAGCCTCATACCATTCATGGTGCTACATTCAATTTGTCTATGAAGTTTCAACAGAGCACTGATTCCTATGCTGGTTTTACTCTTGATCTTCACAGAACCTATGTATACACTTTTCTTCTGCATTGGTCATATCATCATCAAATCTTATTCCCTTCATGAATGTTCTGGCGCTGACTATTTGCAATCTTTAGGGAATTCATTTTCTTTTAATCTTAAGATAGTGTTTTAAGGCAGCCTGAACGGCTGCTTAGGCAGGTCATCAAATCTTATTTCCCAACAATGTTTTGGATCTGACTGGCAGCAATAGTACAATCTTTGAGGAATTCATCTTTCTTATTGCAAGATTCAATGTTATTCCATTTAATATATTGATGAGACCTACCAACTCACACTGCATGTTAGACTAACTACTTCCTTCCAAGGTTTTAAATATTGGCCAATACTGATGTATATCGAGAGCATGACTTGCCAAAAAAAGAGCGAAGGGCTTCAAGATCGAGCCAGACCCAGCGTGCAAAAGACGACTCTTTTTTTTTAAAAAGTCAAAAAGATTCTCACATGTTGTTTACCGATTTAAATCGGTAATGTTCACTACCCTTACTTTCCAGAGAACTTACTTTCTAAGTTCAAGACCTATCACCGACATGAAAGTCAGCATCTAGTCCGTACTTACTAAGTGCAGTGGAGCATGTGTCATTAACTTCTTTTATTTACAAATGTTGTGTGCCTTCTCATTCTTTTTTTAACTCGTACCAGATTTTGAGCTACACGATATATGATATATTGAATAATATTAGTATGATATTTTCAATATTGCCGATACAATATGCCAGAGATTGCCAATTTTGCTATCATTAATGATCAGCTGATATACTGTTTCTAAAATTTGCTTCCTTCTATATTAAACGAACGATTAGGTTTCAATGTACTTTGGAGAAATTTGTTGACCTAATGCTTCAATTGCTGGTGTTATATAACTATTTATCCAGGTTTGGGAGCTCACTGCAAATAATATCATTATGGTGTCAGCAATTGGCAACGATGGACCTCTCTATGGGACACTAAATAATCCTGCTGACCAAAGTGATGTTATTGGTGTTGGTGGGATAGACTACAATGATCATATTGCATCTTTCTCATCACGTGGGATGAGTACATGGGAGATTCCTCATGGGTATGCCAGTTTTTCATATGCATGTCGTCTTTACATATTTTATCTAGTTCTGCTTTTCTAAATCTCTATTTTGACTAAGTGAATAAGATAGTGCTCTCAATTTTATACACATGCTGTGATGAGCACTGCGTTATTCTTCCTAAATGTAGTTATCAATATTCTGTTGAGATCTACAAATTTGATTTCTCATAAAAGATTCCCAACTGAGTTCTCTGTTACTTTTGCATGCAACTACTACACCATGAAGGTGCAATCATACTGTTTTTTTTTGTTTGAAGCATCTCGATTTTTGCTGTTTTAAATAGTTTTATTCATTTGAAGAGTTTTCATTATGTAGTTATCAAATTAGTGTTGTGAAAACAATCTTGCATCCCTTTACTTAATAGTAGGGATTTATAGCAACAAGTAGAGATAAATAAGGACTTAAAAGTAAAGGATAAGGATCGTCAGTGAAAGGTTTTAATATATCTTAAGATGAGGCTCAAGCTTGGATTAGCAGTTAAATGTGCCTTAGCTAGGATTAATATTTCTTCAGTCAAAGCTAAGATTCCATGTGTATAAGGTTATTTCAGGACTCGAAAATTGGTGTAATAAACCTACAATTCTATGTCAATAAGGACTGTTTTAAGACAAAAGCAAATTAGTATTTTATCCGCAAGGCCTGCCTTTAGGGACAAGGTCTAGTGGAAGCTCAAGTAGAGAAGTCTGGATAGATTCAATTTTTAAATAAGTGAATAGGCTCAACTAGAGAAGCTTGGGTAGAACCAATGTTTAAAAAGGTGAAAGTTTGGTTAAGGGTTGGACCTCATTGTGACGAGAGGCATAAGCCTCATGAATTTATCATTTTTTTTTTCTTTTTTGAAATTTAAAATATTGTCCAAGTAGAGTAAAAAAGATTTTAGATTTTAAATAAATGTATTTTCAGCATAAATAGAACTGATTTAATTTGCTTAATTAGAAACATTTATATGGAATCCAGCAGATAATTAAACTATCAGCATTGTTATTACATTGTTATTCTACCTTTTTTTTTTGGAAAGTAAAAACTCTTGCTGGACACTTGAACCTCAGGGGGACAAGAGGACCAGTTAACGCAAGAAATAAATAAACAAAAGCATGAGTATACTTATTGCTGGCCAGCTGAGTCAAACTAGCACCGGTAAAGAAGTAAAGAAGGCCTATTGCAACTGGCTGAAGGGAATCTATTGCAACTGGCTAAAGGGAAAAACTAACTAGGAGAAAGCTTGCATCAGAGAGGAATCAATATAGGAAATTAAAACCAGCAAGCAAAATTGTTATTGAAACTTGATTTAATGTCTGAAGGGAGATTGCAATAGGCGGGAGAATGAGATCTTAACAAGAGTATGAAAACAAAATCAAAACAGAAGAAAAAGAGAAAAAGAAAAGGAAAAAAGAACAATTTTTTTTGCATAGATAAAAAGGAATGCAGTCTATTTTACCCTCAGCTTTATGTGTGCATCGGCATCGAATGTGATTCTCTATAGCAAACTTGTCATAGTTTCCCCTTTAAGATATTTTCTCAAAGTCTTGGAGAATATAGTAGATGCCAGTTGAATGTTTTGGACTATGACAAGCCCTCCTGTTAGTTAATAGTTTTTGGTTAGAAGATCGGTACTATTTATGATAGGATTGACGTTAGGTGGACTGAGAGTCGTAGAACTTTGTCAAATCTTTTGTGGAGCATTATTGCATGGTCAGCCCCATTTTGATGGGAAAAGACTTAGATGATGATCATAATTATGATGATGATGATGACTACGACGAGGATGGTGATAGCAGCAAAGATGAAGGTACTGTAGTCTTCATCGGAAGGTAAGGGAGAAATAATTTGCAAGGAGATTGCCAGTTATTTGTGATGGTTGCTGCTTGGTTGAGTCCTTTGAAGCGAGGCTGCTGCTATTTGTTACGAGGGGGAAGAGACAAAAAAGGCAGACCTAGGTTGCGCTACAAGTCCTTTCCATTTTTTCAATAAATTTATGAGAACATAATTTTATGGTTCTACACTTGGGTAGAAAAAGCTCACTTCAGCAAAAAAGCGAATAATTACAAGTGAAGCACATGCTTAGTTGTACCTCATAGCTCTGAAACATGTTCCTGAGGTTTTATCACTTCTTACATGTGCCTTGATGCATTTTTGCCTTGAAATGCCATGAGGTGTGCATCTGAAAACGCTCTTTCTAATAATGGGGAGAATATTGAATGATCATGGGTTACAGGAAACTTTTAAGTGCATTAGGTGTGAAATAATTGCTAAATGGGATTTTGTTTTTGTTGTAATAGGTGGGAGATGCGAGAACAGAGAAGAAAACCTGGACAGGATTGTGATATCTTATGTTATGATAATAACCATAGTGTAGGATTTTTTTTAGCAGTAAATATAATTTATTGATAAGAAAATAAGAATTACTTACATCATCTCCCTCAACTAGACAAATACTAAGCTATAACTAGACAACAAGAAGTATTCTTTACAAGTATCTCTACAATTTAAACTCTTGAGCATTAGGCATACCTCAGTTGTGGACATGAAACTTGACTTGTAGGATCACGTTTATAAACTTTTTATTATCAGTTCATTAAACTTGTAAACTGGAAAAAAATGTCAGACTGAATCTATTTCGAAGATCCAACTGGTATTTTTTTTTGTAGTTAGTATATAAGTAGACATGTCTTTACTTTTCACAGTATTGTTGTGTGTATCTAATGCCTGCTGGCAGTAAAGCTATATGGAAAGAACTTATATTTTTCCAGCTCTACATTTATAAAACTAAAGCACCAGATGTTTAATCATGGTTAAACAAGGTTGTCCTAAATGTCCAATGAGATTTGTCTTCCTACCTTCCTAGTTACCTTCTAGGTTTGTGGTTTATTCCTCATTTTCATAGTTTTCTCAGCTTGGAAATTTCCATTTGTTGTGCCAAAATAGATGCCAGTTGGATTATGTTGTAATTTGTAAGTGAAATTTTCTTTTCCTTTCTAGTATAGTCCATGTTGACAATTGTATCTTCTAGGATTGTTGTCAAGTTACTAGAATCATCATAACCATGCGATATCAAATGTAGAAAAGATTACCAAACTTGTTCAATTGCTTGACAGATATGGTCGTGTCAAACCAGATGTTGTTGCATATGGCCGGGAAATTATGGGATCTAAGATCAGTACAGGTTGCAAGAGCCTCTCAGGCACTAGTGTGGCTAGCCCAGTGGTTGCTGGTGTTGTATGCTTGCTTGTAAGTGTCATCCCAGAAAACACAAGGAAAGACATACTAAATCCTGCAAGCATGAAGCAAGCTCTAGTTGAGGGTGCGGTCAGACTCGCTGGTCCTAACATGTATGAGCAAGGTGCAGGCAGACTCGACCTGTAAGTTTCAACTTTAGAAATGCTCTTTGTAGTCAACTTAAATACATCAACTAACATTTTAAATTCTTGTTCTTCCCAGCTGGGAGTCATATCAAATCCTGAGCAGCTACCAACCTCGGGCTTCTATTTTCCCCAGTGTCCTTGACTTCACTGATTGCCCCTATTCCTGGCCTTTTTGTCGGCAACCTCTATATGCAGGTGCCATGCCTGTTATATTCAATGCCACTATACTAAACGGCATGGGTGTCATTGGTTATATCGAAAGCCCGCCAACCTGGCATCCTTTCAATGAGGTGGGAAACCTACTGAGTCTACACTTCACATACTCAGATGTCATTTGGCCTTGGACTGGTTTTCTTGCACTTCACATGCAGATCAAGGACGAAGGTGTCCACTTCTCTGGTGTTATTGAAGGCAATGTGACAGTTAGAGTATATAGTCCATCACTCCACGGAGAGAAAGCTCTAAGAAGGAGTACTTGTCAGCTTACTTTGAAGCTGAAAGTGGTCCCAACCCCTCCAAGGTCGAGAAGAATTCTCTGGGACCAATACCACAATATTAAATATCCACCTGGCTATATTCCAAGAGATTCATTGGATGTTCGCAATGATATTCTTGATTGGCATGGTGACCACCTCCATACAAATTTCCATATTATGTACAACATGCTAAGAGATGCTGGGTACTATGTAGAGACTCTTGGCTCACCTCTCACATGCTTTGATGCTAGCCGATATGGAACCTTGCTCATGGTGGATCTTGAAGATGAGTATTTCACAGAAGAAATTGAGAAGCTGAGAAATGATGTTCTTAACGGAGGGCTCGGACTTGCTGTATTTGCGGAGTGGTATAATGTGGATTCAATGGTTAAGATGAGATTTTTTGATGATAACACCAGGAGTTGGTGGACTCCAGTCACTGGAGGTGCAAATATACCTGCTCTTAATGAACTGTTGGCTCCACTGGGGATTACTTTTGGGGACAAAATCCTTAGTGGGGAGTTCTCTATCAGTGGGGAGCAGAGTCACTATGCATCTGGCACTGATATAGTGAGATTTCCTGTAGGAGGATATGTTCATAGTTTTGAATTCCAGGACAACTCTGAAAGTGGTGCAACTCAGAATGTACTGCAGACTTCTGGGATAACACAGGTTAGTTGCCTGGCTACATGAAATGGTTCATTTCTTTTTTGCACTTTTATATGTTACTATGGTGCTATCTCGAAGATTTGATTCCAGATCCTGTTGGGGACAGGACTAGTCATCCAGCATGGGAATATCCATGAAATTAATGTGACTTAACTGGTTGATGCGCTTGAATATTAAAAAAGTTTCCACTATTTTATTACTCAACTGACCGTCATAGGATTTGACTCCGAACTTTGTGGTAAGTAGCAGGGTTCATAATCAGAACCTAAAAAGATTTATGAATTAAAAATAGCGTAATTGAAATTCCACATGAACAAATTTTCAGTTGTGCAGATTTCACAATTTTGTCAATTGTTCAGAAAATATGTCAGTTTACATGACAAGTTTGTCATTTTCATCTATATTTACCTGAGAATCAAAACTGTTTAGTGATTGATGTTTACAATCTTAAATCATTTTTAGCTAAAATTTAGGGGATTGATGATAATCCTTCATTTTGTGCTCATTTGATTCATCAATAGAAATTTTGGATGTTTTAGACAAGAATTAGTGCTGATTTTTTGTAGCACATGATCTTCATGCTTATCAAACTTCATACTCATACTTTCTCATGGCTTCTTCAGACTTTGTGCAAGTTAAACTTATATCTCATTTTCACTTTTTTGTTTGTGCTATTAAATGCAGGTAGAGTCCTCAATCCTTGGTCTTGCTGAGATTGGTGCGGGAAGAGTTGTGGTTTATGGAGATTCAAATTGTCTTGATAGTAGTCATATGGTGACCAACTGCTATTGGCTTTTGAAGAAGATATTGGATTTTACAAACAGCAACATCCGAGATCCAGTGCTTTTCTCAGATTCTGTTAAGACCAAGTTTCCTTTAAATGTAGATGACAACCAGTTACCATCTCGCAGAAGTGATGTAAACTTCTCCACGTATTCTGCAGTAGTTGACAAGGAGTTGATATGCCAACGTGACTCAAGGTTTGAGGTTTGGGGGACCAAAGGTTATGGTATTCAGCTGATGGGTAGAAACAGGAAATTACCTGGATATCCAACTATACGGCTAGATAGTGACTTGAACATTTCGGTAAAGGTGTCCGATGAAACACCAAAGAAGAATGAAGGATATATTTCTGGAGTAACTAGTAGGGACAAGAGCAGAAAGAATGTGGACTTTTTGGGTTTCTTAAACCATGATGAGGTATGTGTGTGATTTACATCTTGAATTTGCATATGTATATATGGGAAAGTGTATCTAAGTGTAATTGCCTATGGAGGTGGCCTTGAGGTGGCCCTAAATCTCAATATAGAGGATTTATAGAGGATTTATATAGATGATAAGAACCATTAGTTGTATTCTCTCCAACCATCACCTAAAATGGTAGTAAACAAAAAGTATGCATTGTCAACATATTTTGACGACACATTCGGTATTTAGAAAATGAACTCTTTTTCAACAATAGAACAAATGAGACTTCATGATCAACGATGAAAAAAATATGTATTTTCAATGTATTTTGATCATACATTAGGTGTTTACAAAATGAATTCTTTTTCAACTAAAGAACAAATGAGACCTTTTGATCAACGATGAAAAAGTGTCGAAATCACATTATTATTTGGACACCGTCCATTTAGAACATAACGATCACACTAAGGTTCAAATCGTTCATATAGACCCTCTTTCTTGAGATTTATGGTCGTCTATATAGCCAACTTTTCGTAGAGACACTTAAGGTACACTTTTCAACATCAACAATTAAGCCTTTTATCTCAAGCACTTGGAAGTAGGTTACATGAACCAAAAGAAAATCACATCGGAGTGATCACATGGATGATACTTCTCTGCTTGTTCTTATCGAGCAATATGTCTTTATTTAAGTCTCTAACATCCATATCTTTTTGTATCACATCTATTCATATTTCTTCAGTCGTGCTTTTGCTTTTTTAACTTGTTCTACGTTTATAAGCTCCACTTATCAAACTCGTATATATGTAGGTCTACATTGCACATGACCAAATATTATAGGCAATTTTCTCTCATTTTCTCTTTGATGGAGGCTATGCCTATATTAGCATGTTTATCCTCATTTCTCACTTTATCTATCCAAGTGTTATGTTAACACTGCCAACGAAACATGCATATTTTTGTTGCACTTATCTTTTATGAATGACGTTGCTTTATAGCCTAATATTTCTTGCCATATAACAAATCTGACCTAAAAGCAGTATTATAAAATTTTTCTCTCAGTGTTAACGGAATGTTATGGTTATATAAAACTCTCATTACACTCCATTTCAACCAACGAATTCTATAGTTGACATCAATGTCGATATCACCATCGTTTACAAACAATAATTCAAGTTAATCAATATTTCATGGGGATGGCTATGGGAGGGTTCTTATGAAGCTTAGTTTGAGAACGTTCTCATAGGAGTGGCCTCACACACACATGTACACACACACACACATATATGCGATTACTGTAGGTGAGCCACCAGCTTAGGAAAAGTTAGATGAGCTAGTGACAGAAATATAGTAATCTGACAATTTTTCTTCAATTTTTTTCTATAATTAATATGTCTATTTTCTTAACTTTTTAAGATCAAATTTCATGAAAATTTTCATCTACCCTTTCATCAAGTGAGTACAAAATGTTTTATTCATTGGAAACTGTTAATTTTGAGTCAACTTGATGGAGGACCAAATCAAAAGTAAAGCCTAAGAAATTGGGTATGAGTGAACCCTAGATGGTCGAGATCATAATCTATATAAAAAAAAAATTTTAAAAAATTATTATAGATAGTGGAAATGAACTGCAGTTTAGGTAACTTGAGTGAGTTTTAAGCTCATTTTCATTATTCTCTCTCTCTCATATATATATATATATATATATATATATATATACATATACATATATAATGCCTATGACACAAAGCTTTGCTCCAAATTATGGATTTAGTTGTAAAGATGCAACACATGCACATACATATATATATATATGTGTGTGTGTGTGTATGTATATGTATGTATGTGTGTGTTTATACACACACACACACGTGTGTGTGCACGTAGGTGTGTGTGTGTGTGAGTAAATGGGAAATTCACGCGGTGAAGGGAGTTCCTTCACCGCCGTTTAGGGTGGTTAAGAGAATTCTTTTATTTGTTATCATGAGTGGTACCACGTATAATAATTTTATTAGGCCACCTAAGCAGCGGTGAAGGAACTCCCTTCACCGCCGGTGAGTTTCCGGTGAAGGAACTCCCTTCACCGCCGGTGAGTTTCCCGTTCTCTCTCTCTATATATGTGTGTGTGTGTGTGTGTGTTGCATCTTCACAACTAAATCCATATTTTGCAGAAAACCTTTCTGTCATAGGCATTGCATCTAGAAATTCTGTAAGGTGATTGTTATTTTCTGAGAAACTTGGCTGCTTATTGAACTGGTATTGGAAATATGGGATACTGAAATTTTACATATAATAGCTATTTTTCTGATTGTATATGGAATTTTGAGAGGCATACTCTTTAGTGAACAAATGACCAGTTCTTTTATAAGAAGCAATCCTGGTAGTAGGAGACAAACTAGAACCATTGAAGAACTCTCATCTCCTTAGCGACCTTGTTTAGGAGACTGCTGAACACAGCATCTGCCTGACTTACGTAATGACGATCATGAAAAGTATTGTCAGCATGGTCATGGCATTCAAAAGTTATCAAATGATTCAAACTGTTGTAATGCAAGAGTTTGAAAGCTTAAAATGTCTGCTTATCTTCTCATATCTTCATTGACATATTATTTCTTTACCAAGAGAAACCCACTCCTTTGGTCTTCTTTATTTTATTTTATTTTAAATGCATCATAATATTACGTGGGTCTCATCATAATTACGTATTTATAACGTGCAGAACGACCTTCCCATATTGGCAGCAAGTCAATGGATTGTTCCAGTTTTTGTTGCTGTGACATGTAAGTGTAACCTAGGACTTCCAGCAGTTTGTTTATTAGATTTTGAGTTCATTGCTTCCTGTGGATGAATCCTCAGGTCTTTTGCTGCTCTTGAGCTGGCGAATGCGGCAGAAAAGACGACGGCGAAGGAAAGTACCACTATCAAATCGTGTGATAAATGTAGTATAGTTCTTAAACTTACAGATGGAGGCACACCACTTCTTTTTGGATGCGTTCAGCATTCTTCAGGATTTAATCAAGTAGGGAATTGGCTAATTCCACTCAGCTGAATGTCTTGAAGGCTGCAAGGTTAGTGTTCTAATTAATGGCTTATGACCATTGCCCGGCATAAGATGTGAGGCAGTTCCCTCCGATGAAATAATGATTAATAAACTAATTTTTCAAGTTCACTAGTTTGTGTCGGAGGGACCCCTTATTGGGTAGCAAGATGCATAAGGGCTGCCCTGGTTTTGTATTTTTATCCTCCAGTTTTCGTGTTCAATCAACTGTATGTACAAGTTCAACATATTTTTCGTTTTAGAATGTAGGGTTATGGGTGAGAATTGGTGATGATGGGTTTATAACTGACAATGGGAAATCAGAAATAGTTTTAGATATTCTGGAGGTTGACAATCCATCAATGAATGACGTTATTATGATAGTATTTTGATGAATGTTGCGTTTGTTATTGTCTTCCTAATCTATGTGTAAGGTGTTTAAGTCAGCAATAAGTGAAACTTCAATTCTGGTTTTGTTTTCAACCCATCAAGGTCCACGTCTTGGTTCTGTGTCTAATTTAGGGATGATAATGGACGTGTTCGTAGTTTAATTTTTGGTCCGTCTAATATAAAATTTTAAATTAACAATGATTTTTTTTTTTAATTTAAAATTTTGTATTTACATATCCATTAACATCCCTAGTCTTATTCACCTCAATGTAATATCCCTAGTCTTATTCACCTCAATGTCGATGATTGATATAATGCAAATGGAAGTTTGAAATAAAACAATTAGCTTTTTGTTTCTGTTAACATCACAAGGAAGTGCCAGAAGCAAGTAATTTAGGTGCCCAGAATGCTTTTACCTTTTAAAATATTAGTTATTGTATGTAAAATTTTGAGTAACTTATGTGAAAATATGCAGAAAAAAACTTGCACACCTCTTTTATATGAAAAGAGATATTTCTGTTTTTATTTTATTTTTTTTTAATTTTTTTTTGGATTTCAAGTGAACAGATATTTCTGAAGACAATTATTTAGAATAATAATGGAGAGATCGATAATGATAATGATATTAACTATATGATACAAACTGACTGGTTGAAATGGAGGAGTACAACGAGAGTTTTATGCGACCGTAATATTACTTTAAGACTAAAGGAAAATTTTATACGACTATTATTAGACCAATTTTATTATATGACACGAAATGTTGGACTATAAAGAAACATCATTCATAGAAGATAAGTGTAACAGAGATGCGCATGCTTCGTTAGATATGCAACAATATTAGGAAAGATAAAATGAAAAATGAAAGATATTTGTGTTAAGCTTGGTGTAACTCCCATCGTTGGTGTAACTCCCATCGATGAGAATATGCGAGAAAATCGCTTACGATGGTTTGATCATGTGTAATATAGGCCTATAAATGCATCAGTTCGACGATGAGAGTTTATCAATATAGGACAAGTTAAAACAAAGTACAAAAGACCAAAAAGTTTAAATGAGAAGATATTACTTAATAAAAATAAATGGAGAAGAACTATCTTGTTGTTGTTGTTGTTATGTTGTTGTTATTTCAAGTGAACAGATCTATTCAGTTGCTTAGAATGTAATAGTGGACAAATTAAAGTACTCTGATTCATAGGTCCTTATTCCAATACTAGTTAAAAGATGGAAGAAGAAAACATTGTATTTGAAGTCTACGAAAGTAACAAGGACTGTTTGAGAACAGACATCCGTGCACAATAAGCAGAGACAATCCTCTGGGAGATGTGGACATGAACAGCAAAGGAAAGGCTCATCAAGACCAAATCTTTCTGGTCTCCTTTCAGCTTGGGGTTTGAGCGTCTCCTTCAGCTCCAACAGCAATGCCAGCAACCTCTGCTTATTGTTCAACTGCTCCAGCCTCCTTTCTGCTTCAAGCTCTCCTTGCAAGATGCACCTGCTCTTATTTTGATGGTGGAGGAAGTTAAGCAACACTGTAGAACCTAAAGCTCGATTTACAGAGGTCTCTTGCAGCTGATGTTGGGCCATCATCATGTCGCGAAAACACAAGAGTATTGAGTAAACAAACTATGCTCAGAATATTACACAACAAATAAACTTGCATAAAAGTCATAATATTACACAATATTTAAAAAAGGTCTATCAGAGACCACTTGAATCTCACAACAAATAACAGAGTATGAACCAAATAGCAACCTTCTCATAGCATGATTTCGTTTTTTTTTTCTTTCTTTATAACACAACAAAGAACGGGCTTTACCTTTACTGAATTATTTTTAACTGGACAACAAATGATTTAAGAGTTGAATCCACCTGCCTGTAATCCTAGCATTCACAGCCTGACGATGACCTTTGCTGCCGCCCACCAGCTACATCAATAGTGTCTGGAAGATAACTGCACCATTTGCAAAGAGTAACTTTTTTAAGTCTAAACCCCCTCATTGAAATGCTTAAAGTATGTATAATCGTCATATTAACTTTTCCCAGTAACAAAATGCTGTCCTACCAAGGAAATTTCATACATATATATATATATATATATATATATATATATATATATATAGAAAAAGTGTACTTAAAGTGACACCATAGGAAAGTTTCTTATAGAAGCGACCTAAATCTCAACATAGAGAGTGTATGCAAGCGATCCGAACTGTCGATTGTAATTTCAATGCTATAAATAGAACGCATATAAAAAATCATACGATTTGAACACTTCCTTATCATCGATTAAGAGGCTTTATTTGTTTTATTATTGAAAAACCGTTCATTTTGTACATATCTAATTTACCTAAAATGCATAACTTTTTTATATACCATTATTTTTTAATATGGAGATCACAATTAACGGTTCGGATTTTCTACAAACACTATCTAGTTCGTTATTTTTTTACACTATATATATATATATATATATATATATATATATATATATATATATATATATATATATATATATATATATATATAGTTTAAAAAAGAGGAGAGAGAGAGGGAAAAAAAAAAAAAAACAAAGAAAAAGCACAAAAGCACTCACATCTCTTCCTCTGGTTCGTTCTTGAGGGCATTCTTCGCTATACACTGAAAAGCAGCTTCCACATTAAAGCCTTCTTTAGCAGATGTCTCGAAGTAGGGAATGTTCCCCTTGGAAGCACACCATGCTCTAGCCTTCTTCTCTGAAACCTAAAAAATTTCAAGGAAAGAAACACTCGAGCAGTTTAATAAGGGAATTAAAAAAACCCCATTTGAGAATATAACTCCGAAATCAGATATATCTCTTGACCCTAGAGAAACCCATCTTACCACTCGGCTGTTGCCGCCATCTACGTCAACCTTGTTCCCCAACACTACAAATGGAAAATTTTCAGGGTCGGAGGGGCTAGCCTGCAAGGATAATCAATATGGAAGATTCAGTTACACAGTTTCCAATGTGTTTGTAGACAACGACAGGCACAGGGAAACGCTCGATACCTGAATCAGAAATTCCTCCCGCCAATTGTTCAGGTTGTCAAATGACTTCATGACATTCACATCATATACAAGAACACAGCAATCCGCACCACGATAGAAAGCCACACCAAGACTCTGGAACCTTTCCTGGCCAGCTGTGTCCCATATCTGAAGTTGCAGTACAAGATTTATAATAAGGGAGCTTAAGCTCAAAGGTAATAACCCACAGGTTTAGCAGAAATAAGAAAGAAAGATGACAACACACAAGCGCACACAACTAGAGGGGAGGGTCACAGACTAACAGACGGCAACATGAATGTGCACACGAAAAGGAATTAGTAGCGTTAACGACGGAGCCGCATACTAACAAAATCATTAAGTAGTCGATTTGTAACTGTAATAATATATTGCTAATTTTCGATTGAATGGGTATAAAATAAATATTTGATGCATGTCTTTGCTGCTAGCAGATTGGAGTAACTGTAAAAGCAAATACTTTCATAATCTGTTGTTTATTGCACAATAAATTGGAGAAGAGCAGTTCATCAGAGTGCCTGACTAGCAGTTTACCAAATCAAACTTCAGCTATGTTGCAGTAGCCATGGGTACAGGGTACAGGTGCAGTAGCATTGGTACAGAGACACAGATCTGGTGAGATACGGTAATATCTTGAATCATGGAAACTTTAAAATATGGGTATGCTGTGGATAGAGTAAAAATAAAACTACATGTCAATATGTAAGAATACATACTTTTCTCATAAAAAAACAATTAAAAAAACTATAATATGGATTGGCAACTCCTTTAGCTAAAGGACAAAACACGGTATTTGTACCAAATGTGGGTAGATCGCCTTGATTAGTATCTGTGCAATATAGAACTTTGGTTAACAATATGTAAGTGGAAACCCAAAGCTGCTAGTAAATGCATACCATTCTGTTATGGGGAAATGACGAGATCTCATAGAATGGCAGAAAGGCAAATAACACTAATTGCAGCAGACCATGGTAGCAAAATTAGAATTCTTTTAGTTCACTTCACGAATGAGCCAACAGGGTTCACATGTAATAAACAAGTAAAGGTTTAAGAAACATTTTATACTTTAGGCTTTGCTTAGATGCCAAAAACGTGTTTTGGGGTGTTTTTAAAGAGTGTGTTTTGGAGTATTTTAGTGATATGATTTTAGAGTGTCCTAATATGGATTTTGGAGCGTTCAAGCTTGTACTTGAGAGTTTACTTTCTCTTGGATTTTTGTGGATTTCATAAATATGTAAAAGACAAATATACCTAATTAGAAAAAAAAGAAAGCACGTTAAAGAGAGTTGGAGTAAGGAAAAGATAGGGTGTTTTTGAATAAACATGATTCAAAAAACTCCAAAACACCTCGATTCGGGGTGTTCCAAAAAACACTCCAAAACACCTATCCAAGTGGTGTTCTAAGAACACTTCAAAAGCACTTGTCCAAAACTCACAAACAAGTGTTTTTATGAACACGACGTAACACATTCTCCCAAAACACCCCAAAACAATTAAAAACTAATCTCCCAAGCATAGCCTAAAGAGTTAAAAGCAGACGATATATCCACTATAAGCCCTCTTTTCAATCCTCTGTTGTTATGCAGATTTTATGAACAGCTACAGGAAGTACAGTCCTTAATGACTGTAGGAATTCACCAAAATTAAGATCTGAAGACAGGAATTTATGTGTGTTTTCTCAATATATAAATGTATGCATGGGATGTTGTTAACATCTGAAAAACTCTACCAGCAAAATGGTCAGTAAGATAATTTTATGTCAAATGAGGGCATAACATACTTCAGTTGCTTATTTATTTATTTATTTTCCAAGTGAATTAGGTATTAAGGTTTAGACAATTTTAATTATCAGATACACATGTGTTGCATATTTTGAGGATGCCTATTTTTGATATGAGTACCGTCCATAGGTCAAAACCCAAGAAGTTTGCAATCCTAACTTCTACTTAGCCCAATCATCAGGCCCTTATTTATGATGTGGTTGTTTACATCTACATTTTTGGAATCTTGTAAGTTGTAATGTTACTTATTCTTTTTGATCACTCCTAGTTTAGGCCAATCTATATACAACAATCATACATGAATTTACACATGCATGCACATATAAATCTATGTATTTCCATATAGAAAAAACCTACCCATTCGTCAAGTCTCTAGTCTACACTCTCATTTTTGAGAGTTTTGTTGGCTAAAATGAATATCATTTAAGGAAAGATTAGGACAATGCTCAAAGGTTTCATTAGCCAGGAACAACTCATTGTGTATTGAAATCATGTAGCAAAAATTGGTCACGTTACTTTCCCAAAGTCTATGAAGCATGGACATGGACACAGACACAAGACATAGATACAATACGACATGAATCCGGAGACACGGCAAATCCTAAAAGGTAGGATACAAAGATGTATGGACACGACGATATAAATATGCGCGTATTTATACATGTCCTATATATAATGCATATCAAAACTCGTAATCGTAGAGACATGTTTTCTTTAAAGTATGAAGAAAGAAAAGAAAAAAATCTTGATAATTTAGAACATTGATGTTAATCAAGTAACTATACTAAATAAAAGAATCCGAATTCAATCAAATAGACGAGTATCTGAATAAAATATTTACAATATTTATCTTTGCAAGGTATTTAGGGTATATTAGCTTAATATTCCTTTTATATCAAAAGTATTATCTTTTTAAATAATATAAGACTCCATAGTACTCAACACACGATCTCTATGATTTTTTGAAAGAGGACACATTACCGTCACACAATCTGCATGACTTTTTGAAAGCAGATACAGTCTTAACACCCAAGTTTTTAGGTTCTTAAAATCTATCATGGTTTTAATGTCTACGACATGTATCAACAAATGTTGTGCAAGTATTGATGTCCGATACATATCTGACATGAAAACTATATTCACTTTGAAGTGTCCGTGCTTTAAAACTCAAAGATGCGTCTTTAGTCAATTGCTCCACAAGGACCATGTTTTTGATGGGAAAGTATATAATGAATATGTAAGATGAAATATAGGTTTGAGTAAGGGAAAACAAAATTAGGGACCAAAAATTTCCACAAAAGAAATATATATTGTCAATTTCGCCCCTCCCTTCCCTCCCTCACACTCTATAAAGCCCTAATATGCATTTAGCCTCTCATCCTACCAAAATAAACATGCATCCCGTCTTTCCCGCATGATAAAATTTATCACAATCCATTTCTTCCTGCTACTCACAAAAAAAGTCCTTCCTTCCCCTCCATTGATAATGACGTAATAATCTCTCATGATCCACTTATGCTCCTCTATTAACGAAACTAAGTTCCATTCTCCATACTTTCTAATGTAGTAAGTCTTGAAGTTATTTAAGGATTTGGGATTAATTCAGTATTTTAAACGAGTAAAGTTGTTTACTTTAAGAGTCTTTTCTTTCAGTTAAAATGGGTTTAAATATTATTTACTAACTGTCTAAGTTAATTAGGGTTCATACTTACATTAACCCAAGATGAACCTTCTTCCATATTCTTTTTTATTTTTGATTTTTTTAGTTTGAAAGTTAAAAAAAAAAAAAATCACCTTCACCACATCATCATCACAGTCATCATCGCTATCTCCAACAGCAGCAGCAAATTCATCTTTCAAATCTGCATTACAGAGCAATCTCCGCCCCTTTCACTTCTCCTACATCGAATCGCAGAACTAACAACAACATTATTGTGAGCATCATCCCAACAACAAGAGACTCCCAACTCCATAGTATTGACCCAGTGCCCAACTCTCCATCCTCCAGTCATTAACAACTTCAACTCCCTGACACCACATCCCTTTGCCAATCCACCTTTTGACTCGATAGTGATGCCCGATTACTGACATCAAAGAACCCCTAGGTTTCATTGTCCCATTCACCTTCGCCACTGGACAAAAACTCTCCACTTTATTTCCAATTTTGAATTTTCTTTGTTACCCAAGCTCACCACCTTTAACCCTACTTTTCCTTACCGAGCAGTTTCAAAATGAATATATATTAAACAAAAGATGGGTAGTCTGATCACTTCGGATCCGTGTCCTTTAAGTTCTAATCCCCTAATTCCAAATTCAGGTCTTTTCGGTAACCTGAACACGATTAGAATCAAACCCAATTTTGAAACAACCAGATCTGACATGACCCATTCCATATAGTAGTTGGGTCCATTGTTAACTAAACGTAACCCAACAATCTCTTCTAGACCCGGTAAAGGTTCTGTATTGTTCCAGAGCGGCTACACGGCTCACAGACTTATTAAGGGTTATTTAGTGGTTTCAAATCCGTTTCAAGCCCGATTCAACCCATGACAATTATGGGTCACTTTCCAAGCTAGTTCATGGGATTCTCAACTCCAATCTCTGCACAAAGAGCCCGACTCTAAAGATGTTTTCACTAGAGTTGATCTCTACTTCTAGGTACGAGTACCAACACTCCAGTCAGTCATTGGAGAAGGAAAATTTAAGACTGGCGATGTATTTGGGAAAGAATAAAAAAAAGAAAATAAGTAAAATAAAAATACAAGATAGATTCGGGCCTCTCTTCAAGGAAAAGCACATGCCCACCTTGCACAAATTACTCAAGAAAAGATTTATTTTGGATAACCGAATTTTCATTATAATTAAAGAAAAGATTTATTTTGGATAACCAAATTTTCTATATATCCATGAGCTCAAACATGATTATTTGAAACAATAACGGTTGCACGAATGTGCAAACCAATAGTCAATAAAAAACCAAAAGTCACAAAATAAATCTTCTCATAAATAATTTACGATAATTCTCCCAAGCTTAGAAACATTCACCATCGGTGAATGGAAGCAATAGTCAAAATCGAACAAGTCCAGTGAATCTGTCGTCTTTGAAACTGGTCATCCTTTCTAGTGAATCAAGTATCCCTGAATCGACCAAAACCCAAGTGTCCTCTAGAACTGGTCATTCTTTCTGACAAACCATGGTAGTCTTGTGTAACTACAAAAACTATATCACCCTTCAGTATATTATCTATCTCCATCCCTGAATATTCTATGGTAGTGGAAGAATAACTAGAAGGCTTAGTGCATCAGCTGTTAGAAAGAATTATGAGTCTGCAACAATAGCTAGGAACTTCTCAAATTGAGCATAGTACTGAATCGAGTCCTCGCCATTGAATATTGGGCTAATACTGCGATATTCTGTAATATCCAACTCGTAAAGATTCGCAACCAAACTCTCTTAGGATTATTTAAGAACATGTACATCAAGCGACTCCTATAGTTATGGAAGGGAATCTCTTGGGGTCAACCCTAAACAACACCTCTTTCCAGCTTGGCATGCATTCTTATAAATCTACAATAGATTTGTGAGTTTTGACAAATTTTCTCATGAAACTTATGTAGGAGATGTGCAAAAGAGCTTACAGATATGTTAGGCCAGAATAGGGAGTACATCAATAGGTATCCTGATCTATCACTGGTAGTTTTCTCGCATACACTCAAACTCTCCTCACAGACATGGATTCCACCATGTTCGGGTGTATTGGACTCTCTTGACTCATAAACATCATTGTTAATCTCATAAGAATTATAAGTATACTCATCAATGCTCAAAATAATAACATCATTAATACTCTCAATATCGGATAATCATAATATCCAAATAATTCACACTTTCAACACTTAATCGAAGGACATTGAGAAGCATGGTGTCTATATTTCTCAAACTTAGAATGCTACTTTCTAGGATTGAAAGTGATTTTCTTAGCTAAAAGTGCTTTAAATTTCTAATTGGCTGTATTCTGACTTATTTGAAATTTAGGATGGTCTCTAGAGTCTCGTAAAAAACTTAGACATGAAATAAATACTTTTTTTTTTAGTTTTCCATAGCTTTCCTAAAATTCTTACTATTGTGAAAGCCAAAAAACAATATTGTGAAGCATGTGATAAAGTAGCCTATATAAATGCAAATGTTGTTTCAACTCTTACATAAGAAATCTACTTTCAAAGCCAAAAAACAATATTTCAAGTGCGACAGATATGGGCACTATACTTACCAGTTCCAGAGCCCCTTGATCAAGTGTTATAAGTGTATATTATTTATTATTTAGTAATTACGATTATTGTTGCCACTTGAAGAGTTTACATATTAATGTTGAGTGATGTACTAATAATATTAGTTTGAGGATTATTGAGCATGCCCATATTCCTTTGAGGTTACTACTAATGTTTGTGAGTCACGAGAATCCAATACACACACTTGGTAGGATCCATATTCACAAGAAAATTTTTGAGATTACTGATGCTAGGGTCAGAGCACCTATAAATGTTCTCATATATACCAAGAGACGGGTCTAAGACACTCATAAGTTCACTTGCACATATGCATAAGTATTGTAAGAATACTCATCGGCAAATTGCGTTTAGCGATGCTTACAAATTTGTTGTAGATTTACATAAAAGAATGCAAACCAAAGACGAGGTATTGATTAAGGTTTACCCCGAGAGATTTCCTTTCAGAACTGCAAAAAAACTTTATACTCGATGCAGAGGTCCTTATAGGATTATGAGAAAAATTGGTCAAACGCTTATGAGTTGGATACTCTACGAAATCTCAGTACTGGCCCTGTTTCAATGGCGAGGACTAGACTCGATACCATGCTCAAGTCGACAACTTTCCTACGGTTGTCATTCCAGACCATCGTCCTTTTTCATAGCAGATAAATGCTTTCCAGTTCTTTTACAACCACTACCACCATGGAGACATCAAACGGTGGATATATGATAATATAGAACTGTTGACATTATGCATACAATCGATCATCAAGTTCTATCAAAATTTTCCATGAAGCTTCTTGATATGGAATTTTGCTCCATAGGAAATCTTTGATGGGAGAAGGCTCAATGAAGATTAAAGATAAGGATGATGGGTTTATATATGGACTACGCTAAAAACAGTGTTGTAAAAATAAATTTTCAAGGTTTGTGGCCGCATATAAATGTGTGCTTCCTCGGACAGAACCAATGTGCATTATGTGGTCATCCCATATAATCAAGTCCCTGCAGATTATGCTCCTGCTTATCCGCTTATACAAATGACAATTTGTTTGAATTTTTTCTAATCAAATCCATGTGTGAGTTAAAGCTGACCCAAAACTAAATATGAAAAACTCCTAAAACCTAGATCCAAATCCAAGATTCTCCCCTTGTCTCTAAGGAGAGTGGCGGGGTTTTGATAACAGTTTTTTTTTCGTTTCCCCCCTTGTCTCTGAGGAGAGTGGCGGGGTTTTGATAACAGTTTTTTTTTTCGTTTCCTCATTATCACTTGATTATCTTTTATAGTATAATCTTTAATGGGACACTATTTTCTCAATCTTCCCTCTTAACCTTTAGGCTTTTATGTTTTTCTTATTGAAGTTTACTAGCACTCATCCTTCACAAAGAAGCGCAAGAACTCTTTGCATTTTTTATCTACATTATGCTTTTAGCATATAAATTTTACCATATAAATTATAATTTTCAACTTAAAATCTATAAATATACAAATATTGATCTGATTTGGATTATGGAGAGCCCCTCTCTTGTCCATAGCTGTTGGCTAGGAGATCTGACTTCAGTAGAGTCAATATCAGGTTGAACAACCGACCGTAAGACTTTTTCAAATCTTTCAGTGAGACTTGTTCTATATACAATTCCATTGTGATGGGAAAATGATTAGATGATTATGATATCATAGTTGAAAACCTCGTTTTCATAGTATTGATTAAATTATAGGAAACAATGCCAATCCAATTCCAAACCTATACACACAATTGTGAAATCAAGTGCACATGTACATACATACATATACATATATACATATATACACACACATATATAATAATGTATATACTGCGTGTATATATGAGAATTACTCCTAAGAGAACGGTTCTCAGACTCTCTATCACAAGTCCCATGGGAAGATCTAAATTGTCTATCACGACTCATACATATTTATAGACTAACAAAAATTAAATCATTATATACACACCCACACATACATGTATCTATACATATGTATGCATACATAGACATAAGTATACATACATATACATACACACAAACATGCATATAAATAATGTATGTATATGTATGTACATATACATACATCTAAATATACATGTATTTAAATATATGTATGTATACATACATACACACCTACATACATATATACAAACATGCATAAACATGCATATTGTTTTCAGATAGATGTTGTAGTCCTAATAGAAGCACAGTCAAGTGAACCTCTTTCAAAAATCCAGGGCTCTATATCGGGTTCTTATCGGATAGGGGTTTTCATATCGGATTGTGACATATCAGACGATATATCGGAGATATGAACTAATATCGGGCTTTCCTATCGTATCAATAGACACTTCAAAATGATATATTGGACGATATGAAAGATGATGATATATCGTTCATAGCGGCCAATATTTAGAACAATGTAAAAATCAAAAAGAAATTTGCATTGGGCACAATATAACACGCATATGCTAATTATTCATTTCTAATCATAATTAATCAATATCAAAATAACAAACCATTAACATGATACTTAAAATTAATTTAAACCAACGGAACTACCATAGCATGCACGATTAAGTAATGGTGGTACCATTAAACTATAACCCTTGACACGAAGATTCAGAAACATCTCGAACAAACTAAACCAATCCAGTTTGTTGTAAAAAGTAGTATAGGAGGCTGCCTAGGCAGCCGCTTAAGTGTTGCGGCCTTCAAGACACTTAGATTAACTGTGTAAGAATTCGGCCTAGTGGCCATAAGTGGAACTAGGCAGGACGCACCACCCTGAGAGCCTAGCCGCACAGCATATTTTTAAACACTGGCTTGGGCACAAAAATACTATTTAAGTTGCAGTGAATTAACCAAAAAGATAGCTACATGATATATTCCACATAATCAGATAAGCAAGACTAGGAAATTATGGAGCCTAAATTGTGCAATAACGGGCTAAAATATATCTTTTTGTTTAAAAATAAAAAGCAACTCACCTGTAAAGTGAAGAGCCTGTCTTCAAATTGCACTTCTTTGGTCAAGAAATCAGCCCCAATGGTAGCTTTGTATTGGTTACTGAACTTCTTGTTCACATATCTAAAATCAGCTAATTAAGTCCAAATCCCAATAAAATCCACTCCAAAACTTGCAACAAACAAAGATCTCATAGAAATCAAGATATCAAATTCAAAATCTCATTCAAGGATACTGATTCATCAGAGACGTCTTCCCAACCCTAAACAAGATCAAACCAACAAACAGATGAAAATTAACAGAAGAACTCAACGAAAATTATAAAAGAACAGATCGATTCTCACCCGCTGTCTCCAAGGATGATGACTTTGAGAAGCATACGCCTTCGGGACGCCATGAGTTCGAATTAGGGTTTCTTTTCCTCTTTTGTTTAATTCAAAGGGGATCGAGAGAGAAACCCTAGTTTTTTTTGCTCTGGAGAGAATAAGGCAAAGAAAAAAGGGATTTTTATTTTTATTTATTTTCGAACGAAGAGTTGAGACGAAAGAGGATCGCTCGATGTAGATTGGCGGCTGGACTTCTAAAAGGCCCCGGAGTTTCGGCATAATTACGATATTGGCTCTCCGAGCTTTCGGGAAGGAGACGGAGAAAAGGTCTAAGCGGGTCGGATTTTTAACAGCCGCAATTTAGCAACCCGGCCCGTTCTGTAAGCGCATCCTTTTTCTTACTTGTTTTGAATTATTTTTCAAACATTTGTCCTTCCTTAGTTAGCACCGCTAAATTGAAATAAAAAAGAATTTATCCTTTGAAATACAAATGTAGAAAAAATAAAATCGTATATTTCGATATAAGTATAAAAAACTTGTGAAAGCCATTAAAATTGATGGTTTAAATTTAATTTCTTCACATAAAACAACAAACGACTAGTATGAAATGTGCTCATATTTTTAATAATAATGTTATGTTAAAATTGGGATGTTAAAGGGAAAAAACTTGTGGAAATAATTAAAAAATGATTATTTTAATCTAGTTCCATTCTATAAAACATAAATTAATTGGAATGTAAGGAAAGAGAGTTTAGTATGGTATCAGTACAAATTCTACTGGAGTGCATTTAATTATAAATTTTTATAATAAATATCGCTCTGTAAAATCCAGTTTTTTAGATAGTGTGATATAATTTAAAACAATAATATTCAATTCTCACCTAAACTTTGGAGCTTCGGCGTAGTGGATGTGATTATAATACATGTTTCTCGATATAATATTACATCAGAGTCGGAATGTTAAATCGGAATGTTAAATGAGAAAATAAAATTGATGATTCTAATCTAGTGCCATCAACATAAAAAAAAAATGACACTAGTACAATTTAGTCATATGTCTTGTATACTGTTATGTCAAAATAGGAATGTTGAAGGAAAAACTTGTGGAAATAATCAAAATTGATGATTTTAATCTAATTCCATCACACAATAAATCATAAGTATAAATCATGCATTTATTACTAAAATTTACACATAGTCAATTTTTTTTCATATTTTAAGGGGTTCGCATCTCAAATTGCTTGCCATTTACCTTTGTTAGAATATGAAATTATAGTCCTAATTCTCCATTATAATTTCAAGATTTTGGTGGAATGAAATGGCTTTAACATGGTTTGTGAGCAACGTAAATTCAAATTCTATAAATATATATTTAGTTAAGGATTTCAAAATAAATATGAATCAACTGCATGAAGCTAAGATTTCAACCTTAAAAAATACTTGGCCTGTGAGAACATATAAGAATATAAAAATATAATACTCAGGAAAACTTTGGAGTTTTACATAGTAGAATAAATTTTAATAGTCACCTCCAATGAATGATTGAGGCTCCAGCTCTCATTTGGAATAACTATTTAGGTTTTAAATAAGTGTTCTTTTTAATGACAGTTCACTTGAATTTTGTGCCTTAATTTGTCTACAATATTAGCATGGTCTTGTTTTTTAAGTTAACTAACAAATATCCTATAATTTGTCTACAATACTAGCTTGGTCTTCTAATTTAACTTAACTTATAAATATCCTATTTTTATTGAGTTTGACTAAAATAATGTCGAGAGGATTTGAATTATAGATGCTATCAAGTTGAAACTATAGACAATAATATCAAAAATTAAAATCAAACATATAGATATATGATATATTATAATTTTTCTAAAAGTTGGAAGTTAAATTGAAATTTCATTTTTGCTTGGAAGATGGAAACAAAAAATTTATTGGAAACCGCAACAAATATGACACCTGTCGAGTAGCCGACTCCCCTATCATGAGATCACCAACTTTCTTGGCTATTTGGCACTGCATAGGCACCGTTACCCACATATATATGGTCTTATGACTTTGTGGAGATATGCGTTTGGTAAATAAGTCCAATCCCAACATCTTGATTTCGAGATGAGAACATCCTGATAAATGTTTTCTTGTTAAATCCCTTATTTTCTTGCATGGAAACAAAATTCCAAATTTCAGATTTAAAATAATATATGTGGAGCCTCTTGAAACAAACTGTTTGCATTTTCCAAATTCCTAATTTAATTTACTCGGAAACTTGGAAATAAACTTGAAAGTAATCATAGCTGGACTGTCGTAAAAACTATACGCTCAAGTATGCTTCAATAAGATTAATAGTGCTTGCATTTCAATTACATTTTTTTTTAAAGAAATGTCATAAGTTTGTTGTTGGTTTCATATTAGAATATATGATTAATCATACTCAGACCCATCCTGAAAATCGAAACTCGCACTAAACTCCTTGGATCGTTACCAATATTAGTCTACTGTTAGTTAATATCACCCTCTTTTAAATCAAACTATACTTCTTTTATTTAACTCCTATTTTAACCTCAACCCCCTCCTTAAGTGTTTCACTCCCTTACTATCTCTCCTTCCCATCCCCCCTCTCACTCTCTCTCTCTCTCCCTCACTCCTCTCCATCCCTCACTCCTCTCCATCCCGTCCCTTTCTCTCTCTCTCTCTGTGTGTTACTCTCTCTCCCTCTCTCTTTGTCTCTCTTTCTCTCTCTCCTTTTAGCTTCATCACATTAAGAAAAAAATTAGGTAGTGTTGTAGTGTTAGGGATGTTTGATGTGGTTGATTTTTCTTATTAATGTTGTTCTCTGATTAATGTAATGCATTTTTTCTTTATTTTCAGGTTTGAGCGAGGATGGCGTCGAGTTTTTCCTCTTGTTCAACATCACAAAAAGCTCGATCTGTAGATCGGAAGGTTGTGGAAGTAATGTTAGTTCGACCACTTGAAATGAAAATTTCAAAGTGTAAATACGGTGTAAAACTGAAGGTGAAGATCTCGTGGACAACGAAGAATCCTTACTGGCGTTTTGGGTCATGCTCGTTCTGAACGTGTAATGATTCGGTATGGCTCGACAAAGAAGAAGCATCCCCGTATGCGAAAGAGGCTTTAAATATACTGATTGATATGTATGGGGAGGTAATTTTCAGCCGGGCCAAATATTAGAGATTTTATACAAAATTGTTCATGAGAGAAGCTTATTGATTGGTGCATTGGTTGAGTTTTTTTTGTCGTGTTGCCTTGTTCTACTAGCCAAATAAAGTTCTCATTGTGCCAATGTAAATAAAAATTTACTAATATCTATGATCAAATAATATGATAACAACTCTTCTCATTGAGTTCATAGTTTGTAGATTTTGGTAATAAGTTTCCTATATTGATAAGCTCCCAAACTTTAAAAATGAACAGGTAGCATCAGCAGTAGGGTTAGGGTCTGTGCATGCCGCCTTTGCTTAGCATGCATAACAGCTGATGCTGTTGCTGTGCTTGCTGAGCAGTTGCTGCTCAGCAAGCACAGCAGCAACATCAACTGCTGCAGCTACTGTGCATGTTCAACAAAGGCAATATGCTCATATAGCCTAACCCTGCATATACACGAACAAATCATCCATTCATTTGTATTCAAAAATATCCATTTGCATCCAGATAATCCATTTGTTTCTAGAAATATCGAAGATAAATAATCCATGCAAAATATCATCAAATTGCACTTAATATCAAAGACAAATAATCTATTCATTACAACACATATATATAACACAACCAACAAGTCAACAAAGTTCAAAAGTTCACTACATCTATGTCTCCAAAAATACACAGTGTAACCACAAACAGTTTGTCAACAAAAGTTCACTATATTACACCAAAAATACACAGTTCACTACATTTCAGCCCACTATCAATGTCTCCAAAGTCAGCATCATCTCACATGTCTTGATTTCAAGTTTGCCTCTAGTTTTGTTAATCTGTTACATACATGAAAATCAACATGTAAGAAAAATAATTCATTTGAAACTTGTAAAGAGTGGTATATTGATACTTGGCTGAGATATGGGAGAGAAACATTACCTCTCTTGCCATTAGTTAAGAAAATCTTGCATCATGTTGCATTAATTTTTTTCGTGGCTTGTCTTGTGCTTTGACCTCTCTGCAATAACAACAGAAGATATGATAGAGGTGTTTGACAGGGTTTAAGAAAAAGAAAAAAAACAAATATGTCAATGAAAACTACTTACACGGGCTACAAACCGTCCCGCATCATCTGCCCCTCTAACTATGAATCTACTACTAGGAGGAACAACTGTTGTACCATCCAAATCTCTGCCTAATCCTGAAAGAAAACTAATTTTTGTTTTTGGCCTTAATTTCAAAGTTGCAACATGTCACATTCCTCTGTCTTTCAGTAGCTTGCCTACTTTGAACCTCTCCTTGAAGTTAGCGTTCATGTATCTCACGTAGAATTTATGATAGCATGCGATATCATCATATCAAATACTTCAACCAACCCTTGTAAAAAAACAGTACAAAAATAGGGGTTAAACACATCATAATATTATCCCAAAGTTAGAAAACAAGTATCGAATAAAGCTATATTAAATGAAACATATAAGTTTACCTTTTGTTGATTTGATATGAAAGTCCACCATCGTTCTTCAATCTGTCCAATAGCTTCTAACAAGTAGTAAATGAATCATGCCCATGATGATTTACATTCAACTTTAACAACTGCCTATGTAAATGGAAAAAGTTGATTATTGTCATCACGACCTATTGCACTCAATAAAATGCCCCCACTGTCATGCCTAATATGGCAGTAATCAAGGCTTATTATTAGCCTACACCCACCTCTAAATCCATCTATATAAGCCTTTAAAGACACAAATAATCTTAAAAATTGGGGAGATCTACCTAAATAAGGCATATCGACCATCAACTTAACAATATTTCTAGGTTTGTTGATTTTATTATATTGCAGTACCTGATAAGCAAGTACTGCTTTCCCATCTCGTCATGAATCATCTCATTAGCTTTTTTGTTTGGTCCTGTAAAATTGGCTCCTTCTGATAGTAATTCCCATACCCCTTGTAATTAGGTTCACTATTTGTGTCCATGTAATATCGGGGTCTTATCTAATGATATCTAAGTATTTCCTCACATAAAAGATAGATGTTGCATTTCTATTGGCCTTCACCGACGTACATGTGTGTCTACTATTGTACGTCTTGACTTGAAATACAACTTGGTCACGGTCCCGAGAAGTATGGACCCTCCACTTGCATGTCTACTCAACATATACCACAGTCACTCTTGCCCTCTCATTTTTTACATAGCGGTATTCGTACCCTTTATTTAAAGAATCATACCTGAGGGACTCCTAAAACTCAATATAATTTGTAAATTTCAGTCCAGCACATAGTTAGAGGTGGTGAATGTTTTTGTCAGCGTCGAACTCCGGATAGTGAGCACGCTTCTTTCTATGATGTTCATCATCTGAGAAATCAGATGCGCTTCTCAACCGGTGGCTATCAGAATTCTCTGAACAATTATATGATTCTTCTGTATTAGAATTATCATGTGTAGCTGAAACATATAAACAAACAATTATTTATCAAGATTAACATATGTATAAAGTTATCTTTAAATTAAAGGAATCAATAGAGTAAACAAAAATACATGCCGTCGTATTATCTGCCCAACTCCTCCCTCACATTCATTATCATCTGCGAAATTTTCTTCTCCTGACTCTCCAAACAAACTAACAGGGCTGCCGCTCTCTTCAGTCTCACTGGCACTCATGCTATCACCCTCCTCTTCCACCCACTCACCATTTAATGTACTATCCTCAGTATTCTTTTCAACATTCTTCTTAACTTTATTATTAGGGGCCTCCACTACAAGTGCCTTATCAATTAAATACTCAACATATATTTGAATATCTCTAGAACGTTGGTGCACTCTAATCAGTTCTATAACTCTACTATCATCGTCTAGAACTTTCCATCCATCTTCCTAGCATAGGTCCGGAGCCTTATAGTGCAATATGAACACGCTCCTATATTACAATATTCTTATGGTATCCTCCAAATCAAATCACCCAAAGAAATCTAGTTCAATATTCTCAACAATATCCACTTTTTCCCTTGATACTCTATCATTCTATTATTTACAAATTTTCCCCATCGTGAACATTAAGGTCAAAAATATTACTTGTCATATGTCAACTGCATTTAACATAATAATTACATATCAAAATAAGTCGACAATCAAAACACAAATCAACCACTATAAACTAAAGTAATATAAAACTTTGCTGGTATGATTTTTTACTCAAAAAATTGCACTTTGTTCGTTTGTTCAATAAATCCCTAAGATTCTGCATGTGTATGAAAATAACAGGTTATCCACAGTCAACTAAATAATAAAATTCACGTGGTCATACCTTTATCGGGACCTTGATCACTTCAATCCAAAGCCCAAAAGTGTCCAGCACTCTCTAAATATGTTTCTTTTTGGGGCCCCCCTTACAGCAAACCCAACACAGTTTTGTAGAGAAAAAATCCAAAATTTTTTTATAAAAATTCACGTGGCCAGTAACATATCATCACCACACGATTTTGTCGGAAAAAATTCTATAAAAATTAGACTTACCACTACTTCAAGCTCACCCCCAAATTCCACTTGTTGCAGCAGCCGCTTGCTGAGACCAAGCTCGCCGCCGACAACACCCGAGACTCTGTCGACACCACCCAAGCCTGCCGCTGATCGCACTCACTCACCCACACCCGCCAATAGCACCGAATCACCCAAACCAGCCGTTGCCGTCCACTGGGATCACACCCAACCCGCTGCCGCCATCTGCTGTTGATCACACTCACCTGCCCTTATGCCCTAATTTCGCCTGAGAGAGAGTTTGAGAGAAAAAACTAAGACCCAGAGCCCGATTCCCCCTCTTTCTCCTCTCATTTCGGTCGGGAGCAATAAGATCATTTCACCACAAGTACAAATCACATGACCCACCGCTAATGCCCACTAAACTCTGTTAGGCTTTCCAGGGGGCTTAGTATGAGTTTCGATCTTTAGAAATGATAAGTTATACATTTTCCATACTAAGAAGGTCTGAATGTGATTAACCTTAGAATATAAAATAATAACTCTAAGATCATAACTTTAGAATCATCGTGTAACAAAAGCGACCCTACTATGATATCAAAATAATTCAGATTGAACTATACCAAATGCACATTTGATTGTAGCGTATAAAGTTTAGGTTTCAACCCAAGAAAAACATCTGACCTAGGGCTACTTAGAATATAAGACTATAACTCTCAATCCTGAAAGGCAATCGAATGAAGCAGTTTAATGATGATTTGATTAAGATACTCAAAAGAAACATTCTTAGCTCAGGCAGTAGCTCCAACATTAATGTATCGTCTTATTTTTCTTAGCCATGAACACAATTTCTAAGATCTCTGCCTTGATTTATTTTTCCCTATAGACACAAAATAATTTCCTGTTGCATGTTACTATTGGCTCAGTCCTAGGTTGCAGGATTTTCCTACAAGGCTAAATTCTAATCTGGCTAAAGATTTTTTGATAATCAACTAAAGATTTTTTGTGTGATTTTGTTGGATTTGGCTCATATGGTGGATTTTTTAAGAGAGGAGTTGGGCGAACACTGCAGAGCACGTGTCGAAATTTATGTAATCACATAGGATGCTATGTATAAATACGTTTTTGATCCTAATTATTTTATAGTAGAAAAGAGATTCCGTTCCCGCAGATGTCGGCATATGCTACTGAACCATGTAAATTCTCCTGTGTTCACCTTTTCTCGTTTTCTTTTGATTGCGGTTTAATTTCTTTATTCGATTATCATATTGATCGATTGCTGGGAGCCATTACTTACAACAGATTTTCGCGTTTTAACAGATCAAACATTCTCCTGTGTTCACTTTTTCTCTCGTTTTCTTTTGATTGCGGTTTAATTTCTTTATTCGATTATCGTATTGATCGATTCCTGTGTTCACCTTTTCTCTCGTTTTCTTTTGATTGCGGTTTAATTTCTTTATTCGATTATCATATTGATCGATTGCTGGGAGCCATTACTTACAACAGATTTTCGCATTTTAACAAATCAAACATTCTCCTGTATTCACCTTTTCTCTCGTTTTCTTTTGATTGCGGTTTAATTTCTTTATTCGATTATTATATTGATAGATTGCTGGGAGCCATTACTTACAACAGATTTTCGCGTTTTAACAAATCAAACATGATCAGAGACAAACTGCTACAGGTTGATCTGGTCTCAGGACAACAGGAAAATGGTGGAGACAACAAGAATATGGATATCCTTGAGTTGTGCCAGGCTGTTAGCAGCACTAGAGAGCAGCAAGTCAAGCTTTGTTTGATTGACAAATAAACATATGGCAGCATGAACCAAATCAAGCTGCACATGTCTAAACTCGGTTAGAATATTGCAGTCCAAACGAATCAATTCACATGGACAACCACAACAAAATCAAGTGCTTGCTAGCTGCATGGTCCCCCCTTTTCTTGTACTCTTCCTCTTTCTAATTGCTACTCAAAAAAGTCTACTCTCCATCAACTAACTCAACAGCTAACCAAGACGAAAGCATCTTAAATAAATAAAAAATAAAATAAGCATCAAGCATGAAAAGAATGATCAAATAGCTTTGAATTATTATTGAACTCTCATACATACAAACATACATAAAATGCAAGATTAGCGAGAGGAAAAAGAAAAACAATCAAACCATGTATTCCTTTGCATGACAAATAAGTAGGACAAACAACACAATTTTACAATTCACCGGCAGTGAAAGAATTACAAGCCATACATACGGAATCCTCCGTTATCTTTCTTGATGTTAGTCATTTTCATATCTTGTGTTTCGTGGGCTTCGCTGCTCGAGGCAGAGAGATTTTGCCCGTACTCGCTGGTTGGAGCGCTGTATTCACTGCTGGCATAGGTCTGGCTTGTGAGTGCCATCTTCCTGAACTTCTTCATGTCTTCGTTATACTGGCCTGAGTCGTAGTCAGTGGTGCTAGTGCTACCATATGAACCGTAAACTCTACTGTGTCCTGGTCTAACTCCTTCGTTCAAGTCCTCGAGAGATACATCTCCTTCTAAAGCTCGGACTATCTGTTCAATTTTAAGATGAACAAAGTTAGCTACAAGCTTGTGGTGCATTAACATCTGGGAGCAAAAATATAGTTTCATGTGTTACTTTTGCGAGCCAAACTTACGAGAGTGATTTTGACACATATGTTCATATTTTGGCCCTTAAATTGTCAACTGACTATACAAATTCGATGTCTTAACCTATAAGCTTGCATCAGTTTGCAACGTTGAACATTATTGCAACTTTTGGAATAATGATAATACACATTTTGAAGACTGCCCACAAGAAACGCCAAATATGGAACAAGAACATGTAACAGAAAGAAATGAGCAATACCTTACTCATCCTAGGACGACGTCGTGCTGAGTGGCGAACACAAGCAGCAGCGCAAGCAATCATACGTGCCATCTCTTTTGAATTGTAGTTCTTCCCCAGTCGTGGATCCACAAGAGAATCGTGGATGCCTTCTTCAAGTGCTCGTGTTAGCAAAGGTCTTGCCTGTATCAGTAAGCAATCGAATTATATCACACAACTGACATTCCTTCACAAACACTATGCAAGACTGGGGACTCACCCAATCAACCAAACTGTCATCCATGAACGAATGGCTTGAATCAACAGGACGCCGCCCAGTTATTAGCTCCAGAAGCATGACGCCAAAAGAGAAGACATCAGACCTGTCGGAGAGTTTCCCTGAAGAAGCATATTCTGGGGCCAGGTATCTGGAAAGAAATCAAATATGCCAGAAGGTGAGGATTTCATATGCTAGATAGAAATGGACAGAACACATGAATGTAAAATGGACAAACAATTACAAGGAATAGATGTATATGGAAGCTATACGCATATGCAAAATGACTAGAAACAACAATGGTGTATTCTCTAAAACCCATGCATTCACCTATGGTAGCAAACCTACATAATAAGTCATCGAAGAATTTTTTTTCTTACCCGAAAGTGCCCATGACTCTAGTAGAAACATGGGTGTTGTTGTCGGATGCAATCTTTGCAAGCCCAAAATCTGCAACCTACAAGTAGCATGCAGGTTATTAGAAAACCGATGTGTGTTTTGGCAACCAAACCATAATTTAGACATAACCAAAATAAGAGAATCATAAGATTTTACTAGTAACACCATCTCTAAAACTAGTATGGATTGAAAATATCAAGGAATTATGGATAAAAAAAAAAAGAACCAAATAATAGAAAATTGAGTTGATTTAAGGAAAACATAGTATCACCACTTTCACTGATCTAATTTTCTTTTCTTTTCTTTTTTTCTTTTTTTGGAGACAGAAATGAACTAATTTTCATTTCTTTCTTTGGGGAGTGGTTCTGTATACTAGAAACCTCCACACTTTCTAAGTGTAAATCATCATACAAGACAGAAAACATAGCCTTAGTAACCGAAAAAAGAAATAACAGAGATATTAAGTACCTTCGCCTCAAAGTTAAAATCAAGAAGAATGTTTGCTGCTTTGATGTCTCTATGGATAATCTTAGGATGGCCTGCACATTAGAAAATAAATACTCCAATAAAAAATGAATCTCTATCCCTGAATATTGCAAACTAGTATGGCTTAGTTAAATAAGATAGATAGAACTCACAATCTTCATGCAAATAAGCCAAGCCCTTGGCAGAACCCATAGCGATCTTCAATCTGATAGGCCAATCCATGGTCGGTCTACCTTGGCCTGCAAGAAACATTTGACATGAAGAAGTCAAATGAAGGGCATTACTCGAGTAAGTCGGAGAACACATACACAGCAATCCGACTTATGCAAAGCCTAAAACTAAAAAAATCGACAAGTTAGACAAAGGCCCGGCCCCTTTGGTTCAACTGTATGCATTTTTAAGCAGATAGATTGTAGCTGGTGGCTATACAGTAGCGACTGAATTTCCAGTCGCAGATTTCTTATTGAACTGGAAATCACTTGCAAGGAGCGTAAATTCGAATTCTAAAGTTCTTTAAAAATTGCTTGATATCTTATGTGCCATGTACTATCATGTCAACTCTTGGGAAAAATTTAGATTTGCAATGTTAAGAAACCAAACAACATGATTTGATTGTACCATCTGCGATTTTCTTATAAATAAGTTTCAAAATCATTTACACTTGCATTCCCAATAAACCAAAAATCCTAAGGTACTCATAAACAACAAATAGCCATGAGGATATTAACATTAGCTAGTAGTTCATTATTTTTGTAATTGACATGTTCAACTTGTCTTAAGAAATTGGTTTATAAGTTGACAGAATTGGCTTGTTCATGTATTGGTATACTATGGATTGCATTAAATAAGTACAATTAAAACCATCTTACAGTAGTATGAGATAAATTTCTATTGTTATTGTTCCCAGTAAGTCATTTTTAAAGATATTTTCTTTCTCATTACATGAACTATGAAGAATAGTTGCAACTTAAAAACTTACACAGTTAGTTAGCAAAAAAAAAAAAAAAAAAAAAACAATGCAGTTCAAGGGAATACCGTGCAAATGGAACTCCAGCGTATTGTTGGGAACAAACTCATAAACAAGCAGCCTCCGGCCACCGGAGATGCAATATCCGACCAAGGAAACCAAATGCTTGTGATGCACACGGCTAATAATCTCGACCTCCGCCTGAAACTCTCGCTCGCCCTGCCCGCTTCCGGCCTTCAACTGCTTCACCGCCACTTCTTTCCCATTAGGCAACATTCCCCTGTGCACATAGCCAAACCCGCCTTGCCCGAGCAGATTAGCATTCGAAAACCCATCAGTTGCCATGGCCAGCTCTTCATACGTAAATGTGCTCTTCGAAAATCCATAGGAAACGCTTGGGGATGGCGGTTGCAGTGGGTACTCTGATCCGGAATAATTTGAACCGGAACCTACGCTGCTGTTTATTCCAGTCTGAGCAGGAGCTGAGAGATGGGCCGGCGAATGAGGAGGCCGAGAAGGGTATGGCGGTGGAGGAGACGGCTGCGGAGGCATTTGGACGACGTGTTCCGGCGGCGGAGGTGGTGCATTGTGTTGCCAGTTTTGAGGCTGTGCACCATAGGCATAGGGATCCTCTGTAGAAATTTTGTATGAAAAATTGCAGAAACTAATATTAAATCTACTCCAAATTAATATGTCAGATCTAGATTTAAAAGTTCAGATTCATATCCGCAGTCTAAACGTCAAGATTTGGATTAAATAATAACTAGATCTAGAACCTTTGAGCGGGAGTGGGGACCCCGCGTACGGTGGCGGCGGAGGGGGCCGCCGCTCCTTCTTCCTCTTAAAGCAGCAGAAGCACAGCACGCTGAGCAGCAGCAGCACCACCACTCCACCGGCCGCCAGCCCCACCACCAGCGGCACCGAGGGAGACGACGGCGACGAGTGCGAAGAACGTCCGTCAGTTGGCGGAGGGGTCAGCTTCCCCGGCGAAGACGGAGGGGTCCTCTGCTGGGATCCACCGCCGCCGTTGAAGAAAGGCGCCGGCGGAGAGGGGGGAGACGGCGGCGGGGGGTTCGATTGGGTTGTGGGAGAGGGTGCTGCGGGGGGAGGGGAGGAGGAGGAGGAGTCGGGCGGCGGAGGGGAGGAGGATGGGGAGATGGGGGTTGGAGGTGAGGGGAGGGGAGGGGAGGATGCGGGTGGGGCCGGGGGTGAGGAGGTTGGTGGGGCCGGAGGGGAGGTCGGGGCCGGCGAGCTCACCGGCGGAGGCGTCGACATTGTCGTTTGTTTCTTTTCTTGTCTTTTAAGGTAATAATTTTTGATAAAATCTTAGGAGCAACGATGAGTATGGAGTTAAAAATATATGAGAATGAGGGAGACAGGGACAGTAGAAGGGTGCATTGCCATTGTCATTGCCATCGCCCTTGTATCTGAGAGAAGAGACGAGGAGCGTTGGAATGTTACTGCGTATCTTGCGGACTCTGGTGGGGCCCACGCGGTCCTGCCGGCCCCATGCCCCACAGGTTGCCCAGTCCTTTCTGGACACAGACCTGTGAATTCTTTCTCATGTAGATATCTGGAGCGCGTTAGGGTACTTGAAGCAGGGGAAGCAGGGGAAGCAGAGAAGACATTAATGGAAGCTTAGGATGTAGAGAAGACATTAATGGAAGCTTAGGATATAGAGTGTTCAAGGCCTGTTTGGATGTCTGAAGCAGCGAAAGTAGGGAAGAAAAAAAAAATTCAAAATAAAAGTTTAGGAATAAACAATTTCAATATAATTCTATTGTTTATGCATTAAATTTTGATAATAAAGTAGGTAAAGAGGAGGAAATAATATTACTTTATTATTTAATAAAATATTATAAAAATAATATTTTATTTGTTACAGTAGATTGGAAAGTAATTTAAAAAGTAATAAAATATATTATTTTGTCTTCCTACCTTTATAAACTCTTCTAGAAAATAAATTAAAGGTAAAAGTAGAAGTAATTTTTTATTCTCCTCTGGTCTAAACAAATAAATAAAATAATGAATGAAGTTTTACTTTCATTATTTTCATTTTACTTCCAAACAAATAAATACACTCTTAGTAAAAAGTAATTTTCAATATGAAAGTAGAAGAAAAAATTATTTCTCATATTTGTGTGCTCATTTTTGGAAAAAAAAATATAATATGAAAGTTCTTTAATTTTTAAATAGTAATGATGACATACAAATAAAAAAAATTATTTTATTGTATTGATTCTCTATTTTTTAAAGTTTTTTCAATCCAAAATGAGAAGAGGAAAATTTTAAAAGTAAAATACCATATAGGTGTTGCCTTAGTACATAAGAATAACTTCAAACTTAATTTTTGGTCAAACATATATTTCAAATAGTAAAAGTAGTCTTATTTTTATTATTTCTATTCTACTTCTATGCAAACAAAAACATCCTACAAAGTATGTGTTTGCAAAGAAGTAAATTGAAAATAATGGAAGGTGTGAACTCTATATGACATCGTTCCTTTTTCTCTTCCTTTCTTTTTTTGTTGGAATAACGATTGAATCTTAGCGAACTAAGTCAAAATAATAATATTTTTTTTTATCTCTCATGATTATTTCTCAATTCAAATCGAAGTAACAAATAGAATATTATTATCGTTATTATTTTATTAGATAATAAAATAATATTTTTTCTATGCCCTCTCTTTATTTTAAAAAATAAGTACACAAATACTAATACTAGAACTCTATTAAAAAACTCTTTTCCTAAACTTTTATTTTGAAAGTTAATTTTATTTTCCTTCCTTATTCATGTACTTTTGAGAGCCAAACAGAACTACAGTAGGAACTAGAAGCTGGAATTTGTTGCTTTCTCCGTTATATTCAAATTTTTGAATTAAAATATCTTTAAATTAAAATTTTGAATGAGACAGGCAACGACTAATTTTAGAATCTGTCCATTCTCATCACTAATCCTGTGCTCCCGATAGTTTGAGTTATAGAGTAACTTCAATTACATAACAACAAAAAAATCCATGATCCTAATTTCGTTTGATGTTTTCGCTTTTTGGATTCAATTGAATTTCAGTCTCATCAACTGATTTTTCTATGTATACATCATAGACATCCTGAACTGGAGATAATAATATATCATATTCTCAAGAGAATAATTCAATGGTGTTCAGAAAATTATCTGAATTAATTAATTGGACGGCCTTATTATCAAAATCACCATTAAAAAAACTCAAGATATTTCTATATTATGTAATTCATGATAATTATCTTTAACTGCATGTTTCTGCAAAATAAACTGGTCCAGTTAATTTTGCAGTAACTCTAAAGATAAGCAAGTATTTTTACTTCTTATGTGTGGCTTAGCTTATGTAAGAAATTACCATTTTGCATAACTCCTGAGGACCTCCCCAAGTTGTTTTGATAATTATCGCGTTTATGGATCAATTTTTGATCAATAATATACAAAATTTAAAATTAAAAATGAAAAAATTATTTTTTTAATTAAGAATTTAAGATGGACCAAAATTTAATCTATAGAAGCATCCATTATCATCTCTACGGTTAGGACCATAGGCAAATTAATTCTCTGAGTCCTTGGGATCACCAGTGTAAATATTTAACAGTGTGACCATGATTTGCTCATGTCCTTGTGACTATCTATTTTTCCTAATGCATCAACTCTGAGAATGTGACTATTCAACTACGGAGATGAGAATTAACGGGTCTAAAGTCAGCTTTTGGTCTGTTCTATTCAATATTTTCAATTAAAAAAATAAATATTTAGAAAATTTGAATACAATGGACCAAGTACTGGTCCTTAACTTACATATTCTCATCCCTTCAACAACAACAACTAAGTATTTTATCTCAAGTACTTGGAGTATATTATATGCACCGAAAGAGAATCACGCTGGGTTGATTATATGTCCCTTCTCCACTCATTCTTATCAAACTATATTCTCATCCCTTGTGATAGGTGTTGAAAGACTCTTCTATTGTACAAAAACTCTGAAGTTATGATGAGAGTTGAGAAAAATTATTTTGTATTTTAACACACCCCCGCAGGTTAAATGTCCATTTTGGACAAAAATCTGGGATTTACACAGCGGTATATATATTTTTTTAAATCCGAAATTAAATTCGCGCCCGGCAAGAATTGAACTTGAATTGCTCAGAATACAAAACTATTCTTCATTATCTCTCTCAGATCATAGATTTATCATGATATCAGAGCCAGGTTGAGATGTGATGACGCTTGCATTGCTCGCTGGCACTGGCGTTCCTCTATCGCGGGCACAACCCTTACTCTGCCCTCTGCGTGCAGACTCCATTGTCTCACCGTTGCCGGCTGCAATTTATAGGTCTGTAGTGAGTCCTGCTCCATCGTTATCGCCACCTTTAAGCGTCACTTTTATTGTCTCCGTCTCATGCTTCGGTGACTCCATCTGCTGCTCTATCACCGAAATCTAGTGTGTCGTTTTCGGCTCCTGCTTCGTTATCATCGTCATGTTCAAAGGTGTAGCCTTTGTCATCTTTGTCTCCTCTTCCAGTAACTTTGTCTGTTACTTCATTATCGTCTCCTGTAATAGAGAACATGCCTGCTGTTCTGTCGCCAAAATCTAGTGTGGGCTCCTGCTCTATCATCATTGTCCATGTTCAAAAGTGCAGCCTTTATTATCTGTATCTTCTCTTCCGGTGACTCTATCTGTTACTTCATCATTGCTTCCTGTGCAAGAGATCATATTTGTTGCTCGGTCGCCAAAATCTAGTGTGTCATTTTCGGCTCCTACTGCGTTGCTACTGTCATCTTTAATAATGCAGTTTTTGCCATCTCTATCTCCTCTTTCGGTGATTCCGTCTATTACTCTGTCGCCATCTCCTGTGCTAGAGATTCTATCTGCTACTCATCCACCTATTCGTTATCATGATCTCGTTTTCAAACTCAAGTTGGCGTCTACCAAATCATCTTGAGTTTGTGCGGGGATATTAGAATATCTCACTAATTTATGATATCTTTTTAAATTAGTATATTTGACAAATTCTCTAATTTATTAGTATATCTTCCTAAATTAGCATATTTGTCAAATATCTCTAATTAGGCTGATTATGTTAATTTAAAATTATATGCAATTAGGATCAAATTATATATTATCTTGTATTTACTTTTTATATTCGTTTTTTTCATCTATAAAATGATGATCATTGTAACATTTCATACACACACCTCAGAATACAAAGTAGTTTTATCAATGGGAAATTAGCTTTACAATGCATCTTTTTTTTTTTTTTCTTGACTTTATTTTGAGTCCACTGTGGATCTAACCCACACAGCAGAATTCTTTTACGTACAAGGCTGCAGGCTGTAGCCTGATCAATTACCCTCAACCTAAATTTCCTCAATCGATGTAGGCAAAAATAACACTTGGGACCTTTTCTTAGGGGCAAAGGATATTACCAAGTGGACTATAACCTACTTTCAATAGAACATGTTCACTAACAAATAATAATAATATACATAAAAACAATAATAACAACAACCAAATTTTGGTTGGCTGAAAAGATAAGATCATGCAATAGACAAGAAAACACAGGAAAATACTAAAGATAGCTGTCCTGTTTCAAGGCACACCACGTTCATCTTCACTAAAGACCTCAGCAAAAGCCACTTGTGTCTTTGAAGAAAGGATGTTGAGCAAGTTATAAGGCTGGCTCTGGCCCAGGCTCCCTCATTCTCCTTGCTTTTGAGAAAAGTAACCTCTCTATCTAATCCTTTGGCAGTTGAAAGGATCTCCATATTATGTCAATCATCCCAACCACCATCAACCTCTATGCTCCTTACTATTTTCATACAATAATTGCAATAACATCTCCGTACTATTGGGAATATATTATTAAGAAATATTCTTTTTATGAAGAGACCTAATGATTAGGGTATAAATAATGCAACAATGCTTAAAATATCATAGCATATAGCGTAACGCATAACGTAGGTCATGCGATTTTCTATTTATTTAATAAAAATAAATATAAAACTATATAAAATAAATTTTATAAATTGAAATTTGAATTAAAAAATTATAAAAGAAAATATAAAAAAATTATATCGCGGTATTAATTCTAAATTTTTAACAAGTTTCACAGTAATTCTCATATTTATCTTCATAAATTAAATTACATTTACACCCATAATTTTAGCCATCATCTAAATAAGAAAATAAGATTTTAAATTTATTTTCAATTATTATCTATATTGTAATTTATATTTTGTAATGCTCAATTTATATTATTTTTAATTGCTTATTTTAGATTAGCTGAGAATTCAATTTAATCAGCAAATAAGAAATTTCATTAATTGAAAAGGAATTATAACAAAAAAAAAAATTCAGTAATTGAAAAAGAATTATAACAAGTAAATAAGGATGTAAGTTAACAATGCATAAGAAATCAAATAAATAAACAACAAACAGTCAAGTGGAAAAAAAAAACTACAGCAATTCACTAATAATCAAAATAAATAATTGAAATCAATATAAAAACTATTTAAAAATTATTGTAAATAATAAAATATAATGTAATTTAATGCAACGTAACGTAAAATAACGTAAAATAACATAAAAAACACATCGTTACGATGCATAGAATTATTTTCAACTGTTTGGTTTCATAACACAACATAACAGGCTTCATAACGCGTTATTTTTAACATTGTAATACACTTCTCTATTCTTTGTCCGGACTCTCTTTGTGAAAATTTTTAATAAGGAGATATCAATGATACATCTCCCAAATAGTATATGAATAATTTCTATAATTAACCATATAATATTAAACAGAAAGTTTGGGAAAAAAATGAGGTATCGCCCAAATGTACACTAAGATACTGGACAAGGCATACCCACCCAGGTTAGTTTATCATGATCAAAGCATATGTGGGCTTGTTGTATTTTAAAACAAATAAGGTTCTTGCTGCATCAGAGTGGAAGCAAATATTACTTTTAAAGAAACATCAATTGAACTGTTGCAACAACTATGTTCTCACATAATTTTCATTAATTGATTTTCTAATTAACTCGGTTTAGTCATGTGCGATGTAAACCTACAAATATACCTACAAATATACCAGTTTAACTAGAAAAGGATAAGTTAAAAGAGTGAAGAAAAGATCGAAAAATACATAGATAGAGGGGATACAAAAAGATATGAATTTTAGAGATTTAAATGAGGATTATATTACTCGATAGGAATAATATAAAAGAATTATTAGTATGATCTATCCGACATGATTCTCTTTGGGTTCGTGTAGCCTACCTCCAAGTACTTGGGATAAAAAAACTTAATTGTTGTTGATTTTCTAATTAACTCAAATAAGTGCTAAAAAATTTTTTACAACTCTAATGATCTAATTTTACATTATTTTGATAGTATTCAAATTACGCAACGGTATTTATTTTTTAAAAATGCAAGTAAATGTGTGCCAAGCAGGATGTGAACGCCGGAATTTATTTTTTAAATATGCAATTAAATGTGTGCCAAGTAGGATTTGAATGAGAATTGCTCCGATAACATATTGAAATCTTAGTCACGATGATAAAATTCCGAAGTTGTGGTGTGAGTTGAGGAAATTATTTTGTATTTTAATATTTATATTAAGGATTACAGCCATCAATAGTAAAAAGTGATAAAAGAATATTTGATCCCACATATCCTGCAGACTTTTTGCAAGATTTGTGATTCCTTGTATAAAGGAAATAGCATAAAGCTATTACATTGCCTACCATTTTTGGTACAAGCAAAAGCTCGCTCAAGAAAACTCTTTTAATTCCTAACCTCAAATAGAAAAATCCATCCACAAATTGACTTATGCTGATCTGCTTACACACATTGGGAATATTGTTGGGCTAATTAAGTTGTGTCTAAATGATTAGCCTCGCTAATTCAATGATTAGCATTGACTCCGTTGTTAATTAGGTACGAGATAAACAATGGAGCCAGGGTGTAACTAAGGATCATGAACACTCGTCTACAACTGCCTTCCTAATTATTGCAAAAAATTAAATTTAATAGTATTTCTTGGAAACCACTATCTAATCTAAGATATAGGTAAAAATAATCAGGTTAAGGTCTTTGGTACATCATATTTAAAATTTTAAATTAATAATTTTTTTTTTTTATAATTTAAAATTTTAAGTAAGACAGATTAGATCCGATCAATTTATCATTTATTCAATCGTTGTAAATTTTGGTAGAGAGCAGTTATTGCGGCGAGATCCGAGGGGCTGCTGCCCACGTCCAGGGCCTATATAGAAACACTGGATCAATAGACGGACGCGTGCACTGTTGTTATCGCCCTTATCAGTGTTACTACATCGTTGCATCCAGTAACGATAACATTCCCTTGCCCACGTCCAAACTCTATTCCCTCCTACTCTCTGCCGCCCTCGTGTCAGGGTCCAATCCATGTTGGAGCTCCTGCATGCAGTGATTGGGGTGAGCAAATTTCCGAAAAAACATAACCGAACTGCTAAATCGATCCGAACCGAACCGAACCGATCGGTTCAGTTAGTTTAGTTTTCGGTTTGGTTCGGTTTGTATGAAAAACCGAATATTTATTCGGATATCGGGTCAGGTCTCGATGGCGTTTACGCCAACCGAAACCGACTGAAAAAATCGAATTTGTATAAATACCCAATCCGTTAACCCATTAACCCATTTCTATAGTCTCTCTCCCTCTCCTCAATTCGGTTTCGGTTTTTTAAAACTGGACTGATGCACATTTCTTTTTCTTTTCTTTTTTTTTTAAATTCTAGTGGGCTTGTGTGCTGCAAGTCCAAAAATTCGAAAACCAACGGAACTGAACCGAATTTTCGGTTTCGATTTCGATTATTAGTGGATTTCGATCAGTTTTGGTTTCGAATTTGGAAATTCGGTTCGGTTTTCGGTTGTGATTTTTCCACCAAACCTGAACCAAACCGATCGATGTACCAGAGACCTTGAAGAACTTACATGATGGAAAAAAAAAAAGAGAGAAGAGGAACAACATTAGAGAAAGAAAAAAGAAGGTTTAGATTTTCAATACTCTATCCAGGATTACAATGGATGATGAAAGAATTATATACTTTGTTAGAATTCATGCTATGAAATTAATTTTTTTAGAGCTAAAAATTAAAAAGAATCTATTTGTAAATTCGAATATATTCATTTGTTCAAATCCATAAATAGAGTGAATATAAATTAGCTTAAAGAATAAAATATGAACGGATGTGAATGACCGAACGGGTGCTACTATTCGAATAAATGTGACTGTTCGAATGAGTGCGACTGTTCGAAGGGTGTGACCATTAGAACGGAAGCTAATGGTTGAATTGTGTAATAGTTCAAATATAAGCGGGTGTAACCATTTGAAATGTTATAATAATTCATACAACACTTGGCCAATGGATATATGTTTAAAATGTAAATATGAAAGAGTGATTACTTGAATAGTTATAACTGTTTATGTGTCATTTGAATTTCAAATAATGCGATTCATACTATTTTGCAACAAAATAGTGCCCCTTAAAGAGTCTATAAATATGTCATGCCTTTGTATTACAAGGAAAAGTGAAAAAAATTCGTTATCATATAATAGGATCTCATTATGCATTCATTACATTCATATACAACAGGGAGTATAGCTTTTGTTTTTGATTCGTTGAGGCAATTGGATTACTGCTTCCTTCCAATTGTAGTGGATCGTTATATCCTGAAAGACTGACGCCCATTAAGTTCCAGAGGCCTATCTAGTAAAAGGTAAATCGGTCTTAAGAGCATAGTGTTCAACGCTAAACTCGATTTTCTGTTCTAACGGTTTTCAGTAACGTCTTTCTAACTTTTTATTTTACATAGTTTATTTATTTATTCGCTTTTTTATAAGTATGCAGTCTATTTAATTTTATTTTACATGTTTGAATTTTTAATATCTGATTTTTGTTGAAGCGAATATAACAATATTTATTCACAATATAACCAACATACTCACGTTTACATGCATTTATTGATTTCATCAGTCATCCCTTCCTTTGTCTCAGCAGTTCGACGGGGGAATTTCTAGATGGGCACAACTTTTTTCCTAGTGAACCCATTTAAATCTTTCCTTTATTTTATATTTTGCCATTAAAATTCTTGGTCAAAACTGTCCCTCCTTTGCCCTTCTTTCATCCATCCGGAACTGTTAACTCGGATGGATTGACCTGATCCGGACTAGTTGGATCTGATTAGAAAGAGGGAGAGGGAGGGGGAGGGGGAAGGGGAAGGGGAAGGGGAGGGGGGAGGGGGGAGAGGGGGGAGGCGAAGAAGAAGACGACGAAGAAGACGATGAGAAAGAAGAAGATGATGATGATGAAGAAGAAGATGAAGAAAAAGAAGAAGAAGAAGAGGACGATGAAGAAGAAGCAGCAGCAGCAATATGAGAGAGAGAGGAGGGTTTTTTTAGGAATTTTGGTGTGCTCACTAGGAAAACTCTCTCTTTTTAAAAGAGAGGGTGTGCTCACTAGGAAAAGTGGGCTCACTACGGAAAAAAAAACTGTGCCCATCTAGAAATTCCCGTTCGACAGCAACAAGCCTTTTGCATTTCCACTGATGAGCTTTCAAAAGATCAGCCTACATGGGCCGCATATGTCTTAAAGAATCTTAAATCTGATGAGCTCACACAAGATTAGCCTACACGGGCCACAAAAGTACTGGGCCTTAAAGAATCTAACTGAAAATTTTATTGATCATGGCACCCCCCTCCCCTGCCGCCCCCTCTTCTCCCTCCCCCTCTTCCCTCCCTAATCTCCGGCGCCGGCAGCGATTACTTCTCCTTGTTCAGCATAAATTCAAACAGATCGAAAATTAATAAAATAAATTAAAAAAATGCAGTTTAAGCTCTCCTCTTCTACTCCACTCTTCCGCCTCAGATCCATCAAATTCTTCAGTACCGCCGCCGCCGCCGCCACCTCGTCCGTCTCCGGCGCCGACGTCGAGAAGATCTACCGCACGCTCCGGACCCACCACTCCTCCCCGCCGGAGAAGCTCTCCTCCGCCCTCCGCTCCCTCCCCCTCTCCACCTCCCTCCACCACCCTTCCCTCCTCCCCCGCGTCCTCTCCCGCTGCGGCCCCTCCCTCTCCCTCGCCCTCCCCTTCCTCTCCTTCTCCCTCCGCCACCCCGACTTCCGCCCCTCCCCCGCCGCCCTCCACCGCTCCCTCCTCTCCATCCTCTCCCGCTCCCGCCACTTCTCCGCCTCCTGGTCCCTCATCCACCACCTCCACTCCCAAGCCCCCCACCTCGTCACCCCCGACCTCTTCGTCGCCCTCATCCGCCGCTTCGCCAAGTCCCGCCTCGTCTCCAAGGCCATCCACGTGCTCGACGAAATGCCCCAGTACGGCTGCCCCCCCGACGACCGCGTCTTCGGCTGCCTCCTCGACGCCCTCGCGAAGAACGACGCCGTCAAGGAGGCCGCCAAGCTGTTCGACGAAATGCGCGAGCGGTTCCCGCCCAAGCTGAGGCACTTCACCTCTCTGCTCTACGGCTGGTGCAGGGCCGGCAAGATGGACGAGGCCAAGTTCGTGCTGGTCCAGATGAAGAGCGCCGGGTTCGAGCCCGACGTCGTGGTGTACAACACCCTGGTCGCCGGGTTCTGTGCAGCCGGGAAGATCGAGGACGGGAACGCCATTCTCGGGGAGATGAGGAGGAAGGGATGCGAGCCGAACGTGATCACGTACACGAGCCTGATTCAGGCACTGTGTGCTAGGGAGCGGGTGGACGAGGGGATGAGGGTGTTTGTTGAAATGCGCAGGCATGGGTGCTTGGCCGATGAGGTGACTTACTCTGCTCTCATCGGCGGGTTTGCGAAGTGTGGGAAGATCGAGAGGGCTTTCGAGTTTCTCGAAGTGATGGAGAAGAACAGGTGCAGGCCGAATGCGGGAGCCTACTTTCCGATCTTTTTGGCACTAGAGAAGATGGAAGATTTGGAGCAGTGCCTGGAACTGATGAGAAGGATGTCGAAGGAACGACGCCTTGCTGATCTTGGAATATACAATACTGTGATAAGATTAGCTTGCAAGCTTGGCGAGCTGGATCAAGCAGTCGAATTGTGGAATGAGATGGAGGCTAGTGGGCTCAGCCCGGGGCTTGACTCCTTTGTGATCATCATTCATGGGTTTCTCAGCCAGGGTTCGCTGATTGAAGCGTGCAACTATTTCCGAGAGATGGTTGGGAGAGGGCTTCTATCGGCACCGCAGTATGGGCTCATGAAGGATCTGTTGAATTCTCTTCTTAGAGACGAGAAGCTTGAACTGGCGAAGGAAATATGGGGTTTGATTGTGAACAAAGGAGGGGAGCTCAATGTGTATGCCTGGACAATATGGATACATGCATTGTTTGCTAAGAATCATGTGAAGGAGGCATGCCAGTATTGCATGGATATGATGGACGCTGGCCTGATGCCGCAGCCGGATACTTTTGCTAGGCTGATGAAGGGGTTGAAGAAGCTGTACAATAGAGCAATTGCAGCTGTGATTACAGAGAAAGTGAGAGCTATGACGGCCGAAAGGAATGTGAGCTTCAAGATGTATAAGAGGAGGGGAGTGTTTGATTTGGAGGAGAAGATGAAGAAGAAGAAGAAGATGAGGGAGAGGGGGGGGAGGAGCAAGGCAAAGGGGAAGAAGGGCTCGAGAGGCCGATCTGGCAGCCGGGGCCAGAGTAGAGGTAGGGATAATGCTTTGAGCCTGGACAGTGAGGATCTTTAGCGTCAAGATGCAAGCCATGTTTGGATTTGTTCATACTTTGCTATGTAGCACATCCCTTCGGCCATGAAGCCATACCGTGTCTGTCTGTAACTGACACCCAGATCCTTAGTATTATTCAGAATTTGCAGTGTGTAGGAATATGGTGTCCACATCGCGATTGCTGTTTCCGTGCAACATAGCTCTCACACTCTTCAGCCATATGTGAGCAACAATGAAAGCCAACATTTGGTGTATAGTTTAATGAAGTTCCTTAACATGAATCCAAGAGATTGAGATAAAATGCAACTAGAAAGGAATGTGGATGGAGCAATAGTGTAACATAGGGTAGGTCGTCGTCTAAATTTGTTGTATAAGCTAGTTCAGATCAAGGATTCAATGTCAAACAAGAGCAAATTCCTGCAAATTCCTTTATGTGCGCTGAGTTATTCAAAAATCGTGGCTTATTCAAATTCCATCCAGGCGGAGTTAGCAGCTCCATGTATAAGAAGAATAGGCTTGTACGTGTGCATGGTCCAGGTGGTCGGCTTACCTTTGGAACGAGCTGAGAGGCTTATGTTTTTATTGCGCGAGGGCTAGTTTATGCATTTATATATTGATTTTACATTTATGTCATTTTTCTTGAGGAAATTTTTGTTCCATGGCAACTTATACATGTCTCAGTAACCAAGTAGCATGCATAAATCAGCAGCAGTTATTTGTTTTCATTTCACACCAACCAAATGATGGCTGACACAGTCATATCACATTCTATTCTCTTTGCTATCTGCACATTTCTCTCCCTCCAATCAGTCTGAGAGGCAAGATAGGTTATTAGGAAGACCAGGTATGTCATGGTTATGCAGCTTCACAAAACACATTTTTTGATCAAGATGATCCACAAATGCAATCTATATTTAGTATGAAGTCTGTTTCTAACAGCAATTCAAATCATAATGCAATTGACTAAGTTTTATCTTTTCTTTGATATACATTTCTTGGGATGTAAGGTCTTGTGCGATGTGGTGTAACCGTGTTTAATGTTTGATACCATGCGTCTACTGGTTATATGAACATAGAATCTTATTTGTATGTTGTCTTTGTACCAGGCAGAATCCGCAGCTCTAATGTATAAGAAGAGTAGGCTTGTATGTGTGCGCGGTCCTGGTAGTCGGCTTACCTTTGGAACTAGCAGAGACGCTGACGCTGTTAGTGCTCGAGGGTGAGTTCAATGCATTTTGTTATACATTTTTTGTCATTTTACTTCAGGAACTTTTTGTTCCATGACAACTTACATGTCTTTGGAGTGTAAATTTAATAAACGACGGATCATAAACTATAATGCTATAAAATTGGATAGGCAAGAAATACAAATGAGCAGTCAGTTTAGATATTTGGATTCTATTATTCAGAATGATGGAGAGATCGATAATAATATTAACCATAAGATACAACCTGGCTGGTTGAAATGGAGGAGGGCAACGGGAGTTTTATGCAACCATAATATTCCGTTAAGATTGAAAGGAAAATTTTATAGAACTGTTATTAGGCCAGCTTTATTATATGGCACGGAATGTTGGACTATAAAGAAACGTTATTCACAGAAGTTAAGTGTAGTAGATATGCGCATGCTCCGTTGGATGTGTGGCAACATTAGGAGAGATAAAGTGAGAAATGAAGATATTCGTGCTAAAATAGGTGTAGCTCCCATCGATGAGAAGATGCGAGAAAATCGCTTACGATGGTTTGGTCATGTGCAACGTAGGCCTACAAGTACACTAGTTCGAAGAGGAGAGTTTATCAATGTAGGATAAGTTAAAAGAACGAAGAGAAGACCGAAAAAAATATGGATGGAGGTGATACGCAAAAAATGGCGTCTAGATGTTTAAATAAGGAGATATTACTTGATAGAAATGAATGGAGAAGGAATATCAAAGTGATTGATCCGGCATGATTCTTTTTTTGGCATGTAGCCTACCCCAAATACTTGGGATAAAAGGCTTAGTTGTTGTTGTTGTTGTTGACAACTTACCTGTCTTGATAACCAAGTAACATGCATAAATAAGAAGCATATATTTACAGTTTACGCCTTCGGAAATTAACGGATCATTTTTAGTGTGATGTGTTGGTTAAGGAAAAATTTGTACGTAAGCTCAAGGTAGAATCTTGATCTCTAGCTTTGTGCATACTCCAAACAGTAGTTATAAGTGCAGGATTCTTCCTTTCTTGCTTCCTTTTGTTTAAATTTTTGTATCATATATCTTGTTGACAGTATTGTACTCTGTAAGAAGGGAAGCGGTGGACCTGGTTTTATCAGTGGTGCTGGAGAAAGTGAACTGCAGCTGCAATGTAGAAGGTACATTTCCCGCTTTTAGTTAAGACCCTCCTGCAATCTGATCGTACTCCTAAGAAGTGTGGAAACGTCGCTAGGGATGTCGTGTCCTATCAGATATATGTCTGATACAGGCATGCCATAGGTACACCAAAAATCGTGTCGGACACCACTCGGTGTGTTCAATAAATAAAGGAAAAAATGCCGTATCCATGTTTTTCGTAGGTTGTATTTGAAAAAAAGTTAAATTGTCTGGGAAAAATCTAAAATAAACTTTGCTAAAATGGTAATATTTACCTATACTTAATTATCTATATAAAGTTATACCTTTATGTTTTCTTTTGAACATGAGTCTTATTTGGTATTTATGTCTGAGGAAATAATTTTTTGTATTCACACTCTTTACAACTCCCTGACCCATTGTTATCATTATATTTTCTTTTTCTTTCTTTGTCTATAGACGAGGAGGGAGAGATAGATGTATGGTTGATGGTGGGACTTCCTTTTTTTTAAAGGAATGAAAAGACGAACCCGAACATTACTAATGCTTTCGTTTTAGATATTTTAATAAAGTCATTATGTTAATAATAGAAGAATGTATAGTTATATTTATATTTTTTTCGGTGTCATTGTCGTGTCTATATCCTCATTTTTTCACAAATGCTGTTGTCGTATCTAAATCCGTGTCTGTTTTAGTACTTCCTAGGCTTAGAGTATTACGCTTAGGCTACAGGGCAACTGTGATTACTACATCCCTTCATCAGTTTTACTTTTTAGCATGTTTTCATCAGTTTTACTTTTTAGCATGTTTACTATCCATATAATCATTTGTAGATTATAGCAATTCCAGTGATGATATATGATTTGCTCAGTATCTCAAGGTATTGTACTTATGGTGAAGTAATTTATGCTTTCTGTATCCTCATCATTGATTAGTAACTTAATATGTTCAGTACTCACATATTTATAGATTATAGCACATTTCTTCATGTCCAGACACATGTACATTTTGTTCAAAAAAGAAGACGCGTGTGGATCGAATGCTTACACAAGTTCTGTCTACACCCTCACTTCATTTGTTAGTTTGTGTGCACACTGTAACTTTGCAGATAAGGTTGGTACAGGATACCTTAAAGATAGTTTAAGGTGATACACTATTCAGACCTTATAAGCTATTGTGTGCGTTTTAACTTGGATTTTGCTGCATATGCACATGTTTTTGTTTAATCAATGCTTTCAACACATTCATGTAACTGAATATAAAAACATGGTATGCTATAGGAACTAAGATTTTGCATTTTTTTTTTCCCTCTGAATTGGATAGCTTCCGCTAATAATAATTAGAGACCATCGTTTATTGGGGATTAATGGTTTATTATCTAGAATATGAGTATTTCTTCTTTATTTTTATTTTTTTTGTTTTTGAGATAAAATTGTGAGGCTAGAACCTGCGTATTTTCAGTCAGCTGAAATTTGTCACAAAGTGGGCATAAGCTATTCTTGCATGTAACATGCACGTTGTTCTATGTTGAATTATTTCAATTTAAGGAGGAGTTCAGACAGGAATATCCTTGTATCCTACAGAGGCAATTGTATATTCAGGCGTAGTTCAATTGGTTTAGGGTCTCTGGTTAGTGCACACCACTTAAAGCCCCGCACTCAACAGTTAACATGGCTCTTAGAACACTCAGCATCACGCATGCATATATTTAGAGATTGATATCAATGTTTATTTCGAAATGCATAGTACAAATGTTAACTATGTGCTTATTTCTAGGTGGCGGTATGGAAATCTCAATGTACCATAAGTAGCTTGCCTGCTGATTTTATTTGATGCAGCATGTGCTAGATGCTAGTGCTCCTGATCTGCATGAGAAACGTGCAGCTGTTCTCACAGTTCTGCAAGTGAATTGGAATGTCAAAAGAAAAGATATCGTTGGCATTAATTTTGATCAGTTAAGGTCACCGAGTCAAATTCAAGAACCAAAAAGAGATTGGGCTCAGAATCAGATCCTGTGCCAGGTTCGAAGGGCGATTTCTAATTTTGAGTAACCTGTAAAGAAGTTGTTAAATAATAAATGAAAAGAATTATGAAGAGTTCGTACATGGAGATATAACAAGGTTCGGCTAAGAAAGGATCTCAATCCTACGTCCTCGAGGAAGGTAGACATTCTGGCATATGCTTTATAGTACAATCGAGGATACTATCACTTAATCTCTCTCTTTTCTCTCACAATTACAGCGAGTTTATGGAAGGAGGGGATTAGGGAGACATGGAGAAGAATCAAGTCAATAGGCTATTCTGATCCGTCCTTTGTAGATGTTAGGTTACAGAAGAGGGACATTAAATACTAGATGTTGTACCCCTCTCCTCATGGAAGAAGGGTGTATTTATAGTGTTTCTCTCATAGAGTCGTAGCTGAAGTCGAATACTATCTCTAGATACAAGAGGGATTTAGTTGCCTTGTAGAGAGTTTCCTTGTTGTAGCCGAAGTCAGTTTCCTAACCTTAGAGGGATTCTAGTCGGTGAAGGATCCGTGAATCTTCTAGGCATTGCAAGCTTAATGGACTCTCACTTAGTGGGCTTTTTTTTTTAGGCTTGGGCTTGTTAATTTATGAACCAACAGATACACAATATGATTGTCTACAATAAATTAACACTGTGTTTCACAATGGTTTAGACAAATCTTCATTCATGATCTTGTCATTTTTCACAGAACTTGTGCTAAATTTTGAAACTTGCTCAGATTGATCTTCTTGACAAGGACAAAGGAGCTTCAGAAGAGGATGAATGGTGGAGTGGAGGTTAAGAAGGGTGTGAAATAATTCCAGGAGGTGTTCAAGTGGAACTGAGGAGAAAGGTTATGAAACAATTTCAGGGAATAGTGGAGGAGAAGAGCAATATGAAACTATTCCGCATGCCTCAGTGGAGTTGAAGAAGAAACTATTTTCGAAGAACAGGATGGCTTCAATTCGAATCAAGATGAGCACAACATGGCTTCAGACCCATCTTCAGAAAAGAATCTGGAAAAAATTCATGACCAAGAGTCTTTGGAGCAGCAGGGGATGACTGATTTAAACATACCAAAGACGGACACATGAAAAATCCTGCTATAACGGGGATTGGCTTGCAGGAGTTGCTGAATGTTATTGATAAGAAGCTAAGTAAACAAAAATCTTTTGTAATGAGAAGTTTATGGCCTTCGATCACAAGGGGAAACCATCTTTCACTACCGATACTGAAAAAGTAGCTCAAGAGTAGGTAAGATTTTGTTCTGTTTTCGCCGTTCAGATATTCTTTTAAGAGCTAGTGTTCTTATTTACCGCCAAATTCCAGGTTTCTTTACATATTCACTGCATGGATGCATGATTATGCTTTGTATGTTTGACACAACAGAAATCATCCAACTAGAAGCTTACCACCAATTTATGCAATAAGTTTCGTCTTTATATTAAGGTCTTAGTTCTTTATGGATAGTGTTTAATTAAATATCATCAAATAATGAAGTGTTGGATACCGCTGATTATTTGTTACTTCATTCTTCATACATTTCTGTTTTGTCCATGTAGCATAACTAAAACAAGCAATCCTTCAGAAAGTTTCATGGCTTTTTTCTTTCCTTCTTCAGATGGGTTGTTTGGACCATTATACAGCAGCTATGCCTTTTATCCCAAGTACTTGGAATAGGTTACATGAGCCAAAAGAGAATCATGTCGTATCGGTTACATAGATGATCCTTCTCCACTTATTCCCATCGACTAATATGTCACATTTACACCTCTAGCATCCATATCTTTTTGTATCATGTCCATTCTTATTTTTTTTCGATTATCCATTTACTTTTTTAACTTGTTCTACGTTGATAATCTCCTCTCGTTACTGGACATGAAGTCTAAACAAAAAACCATGAGAAGAGTTTGTTTCAGGCTATGTGAAATGTGCACATGCTGCTGGTAATGATGTCCACTTCATTAGGATATGTGATGCATGTTCCCTTGGAAAGTAGACATTAGTCTGTCCACGTTTTGGAATAAAAACAAACTAGAACTTCACAATACTGTCTTTGAATTAGCATGTATTAGTTGTCTTCTCTTTTTCTAAGCACTGTTTTGTGTACGAGACAAATTTTCGTTTCTGGAAATATTGTTCAGAGAAAAAAATATAAAACATGTCCCTAACTTCAAGCAAGTTTCCAGGTTGTTTGGCTGGAACTTTCATGGTCCATGAGATGTTGCTCCGCTGTGCCAAAATCCAATTGACAGCTATCCTCTACTTGGTTAAACTCTCAGCTAAAAAACATGCACGGAGCTTGTAAACTAGAGAGAGGCAGTTATATGCAATGTCTGGCTGGTAATGTGACTAATGTCTTAAGTATGAAACCTAACATTTACTCTTTTTTTTTTGCCTGACAGGTTATTTCTTGTTGTAACTGAGACAACATGAGAAATAATGGAACGTGGGACAAGGAATCAAAACATTCACAGGTGCTGTTCATAACTTTCTCTGTAACTGCAACCAGATTGGCTTCACAAGTGAAGTCATCACAGGCGCCGTGATCTTTGTTTGAAGTATGAAATTGGTTGAATGTGAGAAAAAAGATCAAATCCTTAGCAAGCTACTGTTGACATATCAGGGTTGAAGGATGATGTATTATCTACATTCTGAAAGGATGAAATAATGCAAACAATTTCTTATTTGGGTTAATTGCAACAATTATCCATGTAGGTATTGGGAGTCTATCGTTGATACTTGTTAAGAATTTTTTTCGCAGATACGGGGTATAAGTGCAAAAAAAAAGGAAGAAGAAGAAGAAAATTTATTGTTTTATGGAGGCATGCGGAAGATAGTGTCATTGATTTTTCTTGTAAGTTAATTTTTGCTTGTATAACTATAAATTTGGAGTGGATTTTGATATGTCACGGCTTGTGATTATGATAATATAAAGGATTAATTACAGTCAGACCCCCTGTAGTATTGGGAGTATGTAATTTAGCACCTCTGAAGTTTGAAACTCTAAAAAAATCTCCTGGACTGTTAATACTGTTAGTGAGAGTTAGTTATTTTTACTCTTTTTTTTTTACTAAAGTGCATTTTTGTCTCTTAAATTTCTATTCTATCACATCCCTCCCTTCAATCAGCACACACTCTCTCTTCTCTCTCTCTCTCTCTCCATCTCTATCCCTCTCTCTCAGTTACTCACGCTCCCTCTCTGACTGAGAGAGAGGAATAGAGAGAGAGTGACTGAGGAGGGATGAGAGTAGAATATGAATTTGACTGAGAGAGATGAACTGAGAGAGAGGAATAGAGAGAGAGGAATAGAAAGGAAAAGAGAGAGAGGGAGAGGAACCCTCTCTGACTGAGAGAGAGGAATAAAGAGAGAGAGAGTAACTGAGAGAGAGGGATAGATAGAGAGGAGAGAGGGAGTGTGCTGGTTAAAGTGAGGGATGAGAGTAGAATAGAAATTTGAGTAACAGGATTGCACTTTAATAAAAAAACGAGAGTGAAAATAACTAATACTCATTAACAGTGTTAACAGTGTAGGAGTTTTTTTTTTTTAGAGTTTCAAATTTCAGAGATGTTAAGTTACACACCCCTAATACTAAGGGGGTTTGACTGTAATTAACCCTAATATAAACTTAGGGAATTATGTGTAAAAGTTCACTTTTTATTCTAGTAATTTACAACTAGTTATATAATATTTTATATAATTAGTAGGATCAGTGATTGAGATGAAGATGTTAATGTAATTGTAGATATATGAACACATTGTTAGTTTCTCCATTTTGATTATTTTTTATTTTAAATAGTTTGTCTTGAATTTTTTCTTCTTACCTTGGTTCCAACAATCTTTTCAATTTCTATTTAAAATAGATCTCAGTTCAAAATTCTCTATTATGGCATAAGTTGCAGGAAAAGAATTTGCTACATATTTGACTGTTAATCCACTGATAAGGAACTGCATTTGTTTGATCAAAACCAAAAATCCAATTTCTTTTGAAGTTCTTTTGTAAAAATTTTATTTTCTTAAGATCGCATTTGGATGATTTAATTTGCAAATTATTGGTTTAATTTTTCATAATTCGGAAGCTGCAATATTTTAGAAAATCTTAATATTCATCGAACATTTGATTTGAAAAGATAAGTCGAATTAGGAAAGACAACCAAGAGCACAAGAGACATAATTTTATATTCTCTTCATCATCCAAAAATCTTACAAAATCATGACCAAATCCATAAACAATCAAACAATGATATTAATCTTTAGTAATTTTGACCAACAAAAGAAGTTTTCTAATAATATTCAATAGGGAAATTCTAAGCGCACTAACCTATTTTCTAAGTATTCAATCGAAAAGTTTAATTTTTATTACAAGTTTGTAATTATAATTTATTGGCGAAATTATTATTATTTTTATAGTTACAGAATCTAATTATTAACTCTAATATACATACTTTTCCCTCTACTTCTCTTTCTCTCAATATTAATTCTCAAACTCAAATCTACTCTATTTTATTTCTCATACTTATTCCCCACTTTCTCATAACTTTTTTTTTTTTTTTTTTGGCTATTAATCCTTATTAGAATTTAGAATTGTGAAGGGGATTTCGAAAAGTTTTGAAGACTATGGTAAATAAAAATATATAACTAATCTATGAAGAATTCGCATGAGCAAAGTTGGAAATCATAGTTTTTTTTTTTTCTACTTCTTTTAGTGTTATTTATTTTTCATAAAGTTTCTTAGAAAAATTTTTAAACTCCGTTATGGTTTCAATACCCGAGCAAAAAGTTATTCAAGTATTAAAACCCGGATAATCTTTTTCTATATTTTGTAAAGAAATTTTTTTTTAGGGAAAGTTGATTGCTATTAATATTCATAATTTATCTATATTAATTAAATTAAAATTAGCAATATTATATATATATATATATATATATATATATATATATATATATATATATATATATATATATATATATATATATATATATATATATATATATATATATATATATATATATATGGATTACTGTAGGTGAGCCGTCAGCTCAGGAAAAGTTACGTGAGCTAGCGGCAAAACTATAATAATCCAATGATTTTTTTTCAATTTTTTTTAACAATTATTATCTCTACCTCCTTAACTTCTTTCGAATTAAATTTCATAAATTTTGGAGTTCGTTTACTTTTTCATCAAATGCATACAAAATGTTTTATTCATTGAAAACCGTTATTTTTAAGTTAATTTGATGGAGAACCAAATCAAAACTAAATCCCAAGAAATTGGGTATGAGTGAACCCTATGGGGTCGAGATCATAATTCAAAAGAATATTTTAAAAAAATATTATTGGAGATAGTGGAAATGAACTGCAGTTCAGGTAACTTGCGTGAGCTGTCAGCTCATTTCTATTTTTCTCATATATATATATATATGAGCAAACGGAAAATTCAACAACAGTGAAGGGAGTTCCTTCACCGCTGCTTAGATGACCTAATAAAATTATTACACGTGGCACCACTCAGAGGGTGGTAAATAAATTTCTTTTATTTGTTATTTTGAGTGACACCACGTGTAATAATTTTATTATGCCAACTAAGCGGCGATGAAGAAACGCCCTTCGTCGTCGGTGAATTTCCCGTTTCTCTCTCTATATATATATATGTGTGTGTGTGTGTGTGTGTGTGAGTAAACGTGAAATTCACCGACAGTGAAGAGAGTTCCTTCACCGCTACTTAGGTGGCCCAATACAATTATTATACGTGGCGTAACTCAAAGTGCGGTTAAGAGAGTTATTTTATTTGTTAACTTAAGTGGCGCTACGTATAATAATTATATTGGACCACCTAAGCGGCGGTGAAGGAACTCCCTGCGTAACTCAAAGTGCGGTTAAGAGAGTTATTTTATTTGTTAACTTAAGTGGCGCTACGTATAATAATTATATTGGACCACCTAAGCGGCGGTGAAGGAACTCCCTTTATCACCGGTGAATTCCCCCGCCCTCTCTCTCTATATATATAATGAAGTTTGAACTGAAGTTCTTAGTTAACATGATAAACTAAGACATCTCTTGTTTTATATGTGATTACTAAATTTATTGTCATGATTTAATTAGAAAAAATGTTTTATTTTCAAGGAAATATACATAAAATTAGTCTGCTGATTACTAGAGGTTTAAATGAGGAGATATTACTTGATAGAAATGAATGAATAAGGACTATCAAAATGATTTATCCACTATGATTTTCTTTTTGGTTTGTGCAGCCTACTCCAAATATTTGGAATAAAAGGCTTAGTAGTTGTTGTTGTTATTGTTGACTTGAAAGAGTTTCCATCTCTTGTTTTCTTTTCATCTCCACTCTACAAAATTGATCACAAGATTTAATTATATACATGACCAACTGCTCAACCAAATGAATATTCTACATGCTCATACTACTCTTCTATATTAAGAAAAAAAAATTAAATATTCAAATAACACAACCTCAAAAAAAGTTTTCCCATTTAAATAAAATTAGGTTTAAACCGGATCGGATCCGACTCATCTGAGCCCCAATTAACGTCGGGAGTTTCTAAAGAGGCACAACATTTTTCCTAGTGAGCCCAATTAAAAATGTCGATTTTATTACAAGTTTGCCATTAATTATTTTGGACTGAATTGCCCTTGTCTTCAACTTCTTTCTCTTCCTCTTCTCAAATCAAACTGCAATTCAGTGAACCCAAAAAAAAAAAAAAAAAACTAAAACCTTCGACTATTCCATTAAATCTTTTTCCATATTAAATAATATCACAAAATAAATTTCGAAAATTGAGTTTATTAGATCTTTGCTTACTTAAAAATCCTAGAAATATTGCAAATTGATAAAAATTAATAATCCAAAAAAACTCATAGTCCGGACTGATAGTCCGGATAGCAGTATTTTGTTCGGACTGACAGTCCGGTCAAAATTATTTGTCCAGACTTCCAGTCCGGACAACAATCTGCTGTCCGGACTGGCAGTCCGGAAAAAATTTATTTGTCCGGACTGCCTGTCCGGACAGCAGTCCGCTGTCCGGACTGCCAGTCCGGACAAATAAATTTTGTCCGGGTGTATACCCCGGACAGGAAGTAAGTAGTATTTTTTTTATCTTATTGTCCACAAAGTTGTTGTGGCATAGTGGTTAGTAGTCTTGCAGTGTCACATGGGTGACCCAAGTTCAATCCTTGGCAGCAGCAAGCAAATTATTAATTTTTTAAAAAAATTAGTTTGCAATTTTTTTAACATTTTGGTTGTTGTGACAAAAGCATACCGCTATTAATTTTTCTTCTTATTAGACCGCCACTATGATATCTAATCAAATTTTACTTTATTTTATTTTTCCCAAAATAAATAAAATTTTCTCCCAACTAAACAGAATTTATTCAATTTAGTTTCCATTTCTATTCGATTTGGCTTTTTCGAAATTGATAAATATTTACATATGTTAACCACCATAAACAATAAGAAAAATAGAATTAAATACTTGCAACCCATTCCAGAAAAAAAAAAAAAAAAACAATTACCAAAAGATTCAGAACACACTAATACACCAGCTCAATCATATGGTAAAGAAAATCACGTAATTTATTATTAACTCGGAGTATGAGAAAGATACAATCAACCGACTGAGATCATAGAACTTATACATAAAGTTTATGCTTTCCGACTACAAATTTCATCAATACACAAATAAGTCCAAATAAATTCAAAAGATAAAAAATAAAAAAGGGAAAAAAAATTGGCTCTCTTTTCCATCCGCCGCCGGTCCTTTAGTTGGGGTAAAAAATTCTTGGTGAGCCTCATACCAGGCGGAAATCCTTGCATGAATCAATGCCTGCATATAATCAACAATTTGGTGTTTGGAAGGGAATTCAATTAGAATAAACATATTTGAGAAAAATATATCTAATTCAATATATCAAAAAAGTTCAGATAAGGATAAGAGAAATGAGCTTATTTTATAAATGTAAAAGTTACTTGAGAAGGCACCTGACCCAAAATCTTCTGCACAAGATCTGATTAAAGCAATGTAAAGTGTTAACACATAAAATTTAAATATATCCCACAGTGCAAAAAGAAAAATAGTTAGAAATTATACACAGTTTTAGCAATGAAATAACAGGAGAACATTAGATATCACGCTGAGATGAGAAAATATTGTATGCACTTAATTGCATAATCCAAAAGCATAACATCAAAAACTAAAAAGAGAAGAAATTATTAGGCCACTATAATGAGATAATTAGACGGCCCAAAGCTCTACACTGTCCAACTTTACAAAAGACAGTCCAAATCACAAAAGAGAGATATGAATCTTAATAATAGGAAGGAAAAAAAACACTAGAAATTAAATCTCAAAGTTTAAGAATTCCTAGAAAGAAACTTCAAACCAAACCAGTAATTGACACATAAACCTAAGTAACCAAAATTGCACAATTAAGAACCTCTATACATAATAATTAATAGTAGTAAACACGAAATCACAAATATAAACTTGCACCTAATTCTATTTAGTTAAAAAACCAGTTTAAAAACCTACAGTAAAAAAGATCAACCAAATTCTTCACAAAATATAAACAAGAACTTATAACCTATGTGTTTATATGTTGTTGTTTTTATTCATGATAATAGTAACACCACAATTCTAGGCTAATAGGTAGGATTTTTGTGAGATTGCATGCTCTTAATTTGTTTTCTAATAAGATCTTATATTTGCCCCTCCACTCATTAATATACATCCAAGCAAGTAATTTCAACATGCAAGTTTGACATGCATGAAAATCAAGTGTGGCATGGAAATAGGTTTTTTTTTTAAAAAATGGTTTTATATCTTTAATTCATGTCCAATGCATCCATTTGGATGGCCAAAAATTGGATTAGAAAAATGATATCAGGGCATCACTTTTTTAATCTAGGGATGTTACGATATTTTTTGAATTAAAACAATAAAATTACTTCTATTTGATTCTGTCATTTTCAAAATGTGCGTTTGCATTGGAACTTAGTTACTCATTTTGAGGACAAGGGCAGCTAAATGCCCAATATAATGATTAATTGTATGCTTTTTAACATACCAAACTCAAACAATCGCTTGCAAAGATCGAACCTTTATCGATATTCTAGAGCACAAGAGCAACAAAAAACCCTAAACTCCACATCCACAACCCCTAAACAAAATCCCAACTTTATTAAACTACCTGATCAACAAAAACTCTAAACCTCAACCAATAGAATTAGGGAACTTACATCTCCCTCCGACGAAAGAAGGAACCGAGGTCGCAGTGGCGGCGGAGATCCGTCCGCGACCGCGTGAAACGCCAGCTCCGCCGGCAGCCAGCCTGGCCAGAGGTAGTCAAAGGAATTGGAAAAATAACTAAATTTTAATATTAACGTCCATGATTAGAAAAATAACTAAATTTCGCATATTTTACAACTAGGATTACAATATTAAATTTTCTTAATAATTATAATCTACATATTAAAAATAAAAATTAACAAAAAAATGCTACAACAAAATTTGCTACCTCCTCCATTCTTCCTCCTCTCCAACCCAACAAAATTACCAAATCCTAATATTGAAGAGTTGTTTGATCTAAAAATAAAAAAATCTAAATTTTAAAATAAATATTACTGGATTAGGAAAACTCACCTAGTAATGACGGAAATGCGGGGACGGCGGCAAGAGAATAGCGGCGGCAACGTCCAGAGCTCCTCGGCGGCGGTGACGACGTCCGATCGCCGACGAGAGCAGCGCCGCCGGGCCTATGAATGGGAGAGAGAGGGAGATTTGGAAGGAGAAGGAGGTAGAGAAAAGGATAGAGAAGATGAGGGGAAGTGGAGGGGAAAGAGGAAGGTAGGGTTAGGGCTTTTTTTGGGTTTAACCAGTTGGAGGAGAAAAGATGAGAGAAGAGAGAGAGGAGGATGTAATACATAGGTGAAGGGTATTTTCGGAATACCAAATGTGCTCACTAGAAAATTCTCCTTTTAGCAAAAACAATGTGGGCTCACATGGAAAAAAGTTGTGCCCTTTGGAAGTTCCCATTAAAGTCCGGCACAAGTCAAGGTTGGGTAAGGCCCAGCCCATTTTCATACTGAAATAAGAAGAAAAGGTTATAAAGCCCAAACCAGCATCATCATCCATCGAGGACGACGACGAAGAAGGGGATGATATTGTTGTCTCGAGTGGGCGCGTCTCCACTTCGCCTTCGCCTGGATAGATTCTGCTTCCACCACCGACCATTGCAGGTCACTTTCCTCTACTCTCTTCTCTTGCCCTAATTATTGAATCCAATCCAATTGAATTGAATTGGATTAATGTTTTGTTTTATTTTTATCATCACAAGAATCAGTTGAAAAGATCTCGTATTGCCTCTAGGGTTTTGGAATTTATAGACCTATTTGTTGATCTTAGTGGAAATTGGAGATTCGATTAGCTATCAGATGCATCTTTTAGAGTCCTCGGGCCTTTTCGCCAAAAAATAAACCAAGAAATGCAATTAAACATTTAGCTTTTTAGTTATACTGTTTCGTAATCCTCCACGAGATAAAGCACAGCCGGAACTCGATATTTGGTAGCTCGTACTTATAAATTTTTGTAATCTCCAACAATTTACTGCTTGACCAAGAGACGTAGGGATGAGAATGGACGGGTCAGAATGGACGGGTCGGTCAATTTTTAGTCTTTCCTATTTAAAATTTTGAATTAAAAATAAATTTTATTTTCTATTTCAAAAATTTGAATAAAGCCAACCAAGAATTGGTCCTTGAATCCGTCTATTCGCATCCTTACCTAGACCTCATTAATGGCTTGTAAGTTTCCAAAGTTGCATATGGTGGTGAGTAGGGAATCATGCTCCCATAGTCCTGGATCCCTCTACGCACATATCGGTATTAACAGAAGGAGAGATTGGATTCATATGCAATTTATACCGAGGAGTTGACATATTACTGTTATAGTAACAGTCAAGGAGTAGAATGCATAGTTTTGAGACGTCAATAGGTATTTATGAATATCTAAGGTTTACCATAGAAGATGGGGCTGATGCTGGCTTTTGTTCTGACCCCTTATTGGAGAGTCTGAATACTTATAAACCAATAGAATTTCAGTTTTATCTGGTTAACTAGTGAAAATGTCTAGGTTAACTTGGAAAAACCAGTAGAGTTTGGAAATGATTGTTAATATCTTATGGTGAGTTTGCTATGTACGCTTGAGATTAGTTTGGGTTTTTTCTTCAAAGTTTTATCTTCAATTTCAGTTTTATTTATTTATTTTAAATTTAATTCTAGAATATAAAGATCTTTGAAGTATATATATTATCTATCATTATTTTCTGAATTAAACTATAGAGAAATATGTTTTTTTGGAGTTAATGTAGGGTTCAGTTAGAAACGTCTTAAGTTAAAAAATAATATGACGTTGTTGCTATAGCAGTGTGGGTGCAGCCGTGCAAGCTTGAAGGAGGAATAAGGTAAGGAAAGGGACACATAGAAGAAATATAAAAGAGAAGATAACTAGGCTTAACAAACAATTCAGTTCATCATTCCTTCCTAGAATTTGGTTACATATGTTGCTAAGTTGGTCCATTTATAGGCATAATATGGATAATAACAAATAAATCTAACCCAATATTCTCTAATTTTAGATAAAAACTTAACAAAAAAAAAAACTAACAAAAAAAAAAACTAACAAATAACAAATGCTGCTGATCCAATCCTAACGAAATCAATGAATACTTACATAAAATATTAAATAATTTCAAATTTAAACAAATCTAACTAGATCAGACCCATTAATAGCATTAGGTCATTTTGCAGCTTCTTGACATGAGCCTCTTCATGCTTCATAACCTCCTTTTTGCTCCATTCGTCCTCATTAACTAGGTTGTGCAACCAATTGATGCTTTTTGAATGAGTAACATGCTATGAAGCTAACAAAATGAGAACAAATTGAGCATGTTATAGAAGGTTGACATGCTATAAAGCTAACAAAATGAGAACAAATTGAGCATGTTTAGAATGTAGAAGTGGTTTTGGAATAACAAATTTGACCGTAGGGATGAGAACGAGCAGGGCCGGATCGGACTGGGCCGGATCCATTTAATGTCCAAAATAAAATTTTGGACTTTGGACTGATACAAAGCCCAAATGGGCCTTTTTTAGAAAAAGCCCAACTCGACGCAATGGACTTCAAATAACCCATGGGCTTTTTGAATCTGCCCTTATCAAAATTCAAAAAAAAAAATTGATGCTATGACCATAAAAGAAAATCACATAAAAAACTTCATTACAACTACAAAGATCATTTACAAGAATAAAGAATGACACCAAATTAATACTGATCTCTGGTGCCATGTATCAGCATCTTTGCAAAAATAGCACTGGCTAAAACTCTAAAAGGGAAAGGCAAAAATATAAATGAAAAGCAATCTATGACAGGATGCAACTTTACTTCAAGAACAAAGAATCTACAACTTAGTACACTTCAGAAAAATGATATAGATTCATAAGCCTGCAATGGTACTCAAATTAACCAAAATATCAACAACATGAAAGAACATACAACATACAATATTCATCTACTTTTGGTTGTGAGATTATTTACATCAAGAAGTCCATAGCTAAGGAGGGCAGGGCACCATTGTGAGTACATGTGCTGAAATATGCAACATATCAACGTATCTGGGGAGGTTAGTATCTTGATTAGAAAGGCGCCTGAAACTTGATCTTGGTTTCATGAATCCACCATTGTAAGAACTGCAAAACAATTCTTCATTATTTGGAATCATATACTTCGACAACCTTTAATTTAAAAAGAAATAAGCAAAATTTGAAGAGTAAATAGATATAAAATGGGTTGAATGCTATCAAACCAGAAACATCGTATTTAAGTATTTTATATATTCCAATTGATCCCAGACTGAAGAACCAAATTGCTATAGCAAAGCAAACATGAAGGTTACTTTGTCGGTCCCAAAATTCTGTATGCTGAACAAGGCCACAAGGACTATGAATGGAAACTATAACTACAACATCTGCAAATAAAATACAAGCAGTTGTATCAAAATCTCTGAGGATGTGCCAACTATACTTAAAGCTATAAAGTTTGGTACATTGGAATGCCAGCATATGTTGAGAAAGCAATAGTCAAGTATAACCTCAGCCATTGAAAATTAAAATAATTATGCATTTAGAATTTGACATTACATACCATTCTCGACTTTCATTCCCCTAAGCATTCTATAATTAACTCTTCATCATTCATTAAATTGGATGAACTTGAAGAATTTACACATTCATCTGCATGGCATAAAATTAAGCAATAAAATAATGATTTGATAAATACATAAAAGACTAGATTATGCCAAATATAAATTCAATAAGAATACTTATATAATAATCCTTTCGAAGCCAATCTTGTGTGCATATTAAAGCCTCTATGGTCGAGTGACTCAATCGACTTCGATACTGATCTACAATTCTACCACTACTACTGAAAACTGATTCTGATGAAACGGTAGTGACTGGTATAGCTAAAATATCTCGAGCTATTTTTGAAAGCACGGGATAAACTATAGAATTCTTCTTCCACCACTCCAAAACATTGAAATCCAAATAAGACATCGGAGGAAGAACATTTTCTTCTAAATAACTGTCAACTTCATTTTTCTTAGCCTTTTTCATTGAACTTTGAGCCCAAAAGTTTGCAAAATCTGAATCTAATTTTCTTTTACCCAAAGAAGTTAAAGGAGTACTTGAGCCACCACTTATTAACTGACTTGATTCATCTGTCACCACAGTTTTTTATTTGACAATGCTCTCATATTCACCATAAATTTTCTTAAGAAGAGTGGTAATTTCTTCATATTTCATTTTGCTCTCTATCTCTCCAAATGCTAATACATAAATATATTCAATGTATGTCAATTTTGATCTAGGATCCAAAACTGATGCAATTGACAACATTATATTTGGTTCTTCCCAGTACTTATTAAATTTTTTTTGCATTTCCAATACCAGAGATTTAACAATATCGTCACCAAAAGTAGATACTTCTTGCAACACACGTCGAATGGTTCAAACTTTTCTAAAGTACAAGTTAGATGTAGGATACTTTCCACCCGAAAATGCTTGAGTTGTATCAACAAAAGTATGCAGGAAATTAGTTACCACTTCGGCTTTTCTCCGATCATCAAGAGATGGAGCAACATTACAATGCAATTGTGCATGTCTTATAAAGGCGTCTTTATATGACAAAGTATTGGCAAGCATTTGATAAGTAGAATTCCATCTTGTAGGCACATCTAAAACCAAACCTTTTTTAGTAGGTAACTTGAATAATTGTGCAATTCCATTAAAAGTTTGCATTCTAGATGGACTACTAACCACATACGTAATAAGATTTCGAATTTGTTTAATAGAATCATCCATCATCTTTATTCCATCTTGCACTATTATATTTAAAATATGTGCATAACACCTCATGTGAATGTGTTCACCATTAAACAGTAACTTTTCACCAAAATCTCTTTTGAAGTTTCTTACCAAAACATCATTTGTAGTAGAATTATCAAGTGTAAGAGCAAACACTTTTTCATCCAAATCCCATTCAGTAAGGCAACTTCCAATTATATCATTGAGAGCATAGCTAGTGTGAGGATATGGAACTTTCTTAAAGTTAAAAATCAACTTGTTCAAAACAAAATCATTATCAATATAGTGAGCAGTCAGCACTAAGTATCCAAGATTTTGATTAGAAGTCCATAAATCTGAAGTAAAACTCACACGACAATTTAAATTCTTCATTTTTTCTTGAAGTTTTATCTTCTCTTCTTGATATAAAGTTATACAGTCATTTCTAATAGTATGACGACCAACCATAGTAAATAAAGGCTGTAAGCTCTTCACAAAGTTAATGAATACTGGATGTTCCATAATTTTAAATGGAAGTTCTGCACAAATCACTAACTTTGCTAAGCACTTTCTACTTCTGGATCAAAAGTAAAAACTACACCATCAGATCTAGGAGATTTGCCAAGAATCATATGCTCCATGTCTTTATAAGGATTTTTTTTGCAAGTAAATTTGATATGACGATTTAAATGGGTTGTCCCAGAATTTTTCTTGCAAACTAAGGATTTTCCACAATAATTACATATTGTTTTGATGGTACCATCTACTTGTGTTTCAATCACAAAATGACTCCAAACTTCAGACCTTCTATTTTTCATATATAAAGATTTTTTAATACTTTAACTTTCAGTATCTTCATATATCTGTAAAAAGAAGATCATCTAAATGCATATTTTTGTATAAATATATCATTCGCTATAGCAACTCAAAAAACAACAAACAATTCATGTTGATATCAAAGAAAGAAGAAATTACCTCTGTGGAACCTTGAATAGAAGAATTCGTTGAATTAGAAGGTGTTTGAGAGCTTGTCCTTGCCATAGTACAAGATTCCTAACAAAACCATGAATGTCATGATATCTTACTATAAAAATCATCCGTTACATCCATGCATCATCACTTCCTATAATTCCTCTCCAAAATGAATAAATATTTATAGAATAATAAAATAAAACAACATAGGAGGTATTAATCGTAATCTGTATCTCAATCTCATTCTTCATAACCACTTGAGGTTTTATCCAAAAAAAAGTTAATTGTAGAGTCACAATGCCAATGCTACAATATGCAGTAACTGCAACCATTAAATTTACCAGTGCATACAGCATATGCAGTCACATTTCGGAAGAAAAAAGAAAAAAAGAAATCCAAAAATTAGAGGAAACTTGGAAAATATGCTTAAAAAAACGGAAAATAAAATACCTAAGTATTTACAAAGAAAATAAAATACCCAAATATTTACAAATTCATTCAGATGGTACGAGAAAATGAGTATAGAGGATAACTTGGAAGTTGGAACAAAGGAACCAATGTCCTTTGAACAACTACTAGACATAATAAAAAACAATATAATTCACTTAGTTCTCAAGTAAAATATAAGAAAGGCATTCAAATAGCTCATTTAATTTAATGGTGTCAGGTATTATGTCTAAATTCAGATGCACACCGTCACATGATAAATATGCACTTGCATATACAAGAAAATAAACATTATGCAACCACATTGTTGTCTTGTGCGGCCAATATTAACTTTTCCCCATATACCTTATATGCAGACGGATAAACATTATGCAACCACATTATTGCTTTTGTGCAGCCAATATTAACTTTCCCCCCATATTCCTTAACGGGGTATGTGGTTACGAGATCTCACCAGATACGCATAAGTTTTAGTTATAAACCTTAATTCCACATATTGTTTGGTCCCACATTCTTAGGCCCACTGTGAGCAAACGATAGCTACACGATAGAACTTAGTTAAAAAAACATTGATAAGTTTGTAATTATTTGCAAGTTTCAAAATTGTGCATCAAGAGTAAATTGCCGTGCGTAAATAGAATTTCCCATTCAATAATCCACCCCACGCCTTAGTTCGTAGGGCTAGGGATTGGGTCGAGTCGGGTCAGTTTGACCGGCTTGGACCTGTTGTTGTAATTGCTAGCTTGGTTTTAAATTTTAGGCGTGATTATTGATTATTGTTGGTTCGAGCTGGACATGAGTCATGAGCTTAAGGCTCTTGACCTGATATGCTTCAATTATTATATGCATATAGATTTTTTGTGAAACTAACTGGATGGCCCATGCAATGTGCATGAGTAAAAAAAAAAAAAAAGATGCACAATGCCTGTGTAAGAGCTCACATATGACACACAAAAAGGCTTAGAAGGAACCAATTTTAATTTAGGGACAGTAAGCAGCATGTTGGAAACCATATAATCTTCTTATCTCACAAAATCAAAGTCCAATAACACTTGGATATATAATTTGTCTATCCTTCTATGTTACCTAAATTTTCATATACATTAGTAAGAAGGCAATAAAGGATGAGCAGTCAGATCTTCTTGTATGGCCAGTCACCATTCATCATCAAATATTGAAAAATGTAATTTTGAAGCCTAATAAAAGTACAAAATTGCAAATTTCATAAATTAAAAGGGAAAATAACCCTAAAGATCAGAAAAAAGAAATTAAAATAGACTTGAGAGAAATCTCACCGAGATCGATCGAAGGAGAGGAGTTCCAAAAATTAAAAAAATATTCAGAAATTCTCAAGCAACACTGGTTCGAATAAACAAAGAAAGGATCGATCTTTTTACCAGAGGAGTGATGGAAGCACGAGGGACAGTCGGACAGAGATGCCGCTGCAAGACTTGATTGGGTAGACGAAAATGGAGGTGGCCCGCTGAAGATCACGAACTTAGGCGAATGAACTAGGGCGAACGAACTAGTGCGAACGAACGAGGAGAGAGAGAGGATCCTTCGGCGTTTGGGGATAGAGTGAAGAAGGGGATGGAGAGGAGAGAGAGAGAGGAGGGTTTTTGGGAGATTGGAGAGAGCGAGCGAGAGGAGAGAGAGAGGAGGGTTTTTGGGAGATTGGAGAGAGCAAGCAAGGGGAGACAGCGGCATCGGCGAAATAATTGATCTAGGGCAAATGAACGCAGATATTTTGGGAGGGGGATTGGGCTCGTTTGGGTTATTTTTTGGGCGGGTTAGGACATGTCCAAACCCAACCTGATAAGAAAAAAACTGAAATACCTTATACCCAATTGGATCCATTTGTTAAACGGGCGGATTTAAATCCAGCCTTTTCGGGCTGGCCCGATTGGACTTTGGACCGACCCGAACCCCTATCATCCCTAGTCTCTAGCCCTAATTATATGAATCCAATCCAATTGAATTGAATTGAATTAATGTTTTGTTTTATTTTTATCATCACAATAATCAGTTGAAAAGATCTCGTATTGCCTCTAGGGTTTTGGAATTTATAGACCTATTTGTTGATCTTAGTGGAAATTGGAGATTCGATTAGCTATCAGATGCATCTTTTAGAGTCCTCGGGCCTTTTCGCCAAAAAATAAATCAAGAAATGCAATTAAACATTTAGCTTTTTAGTTATACTGTTTCGTAATCCTCCACGAGATAAAGCACAGCCGGAACTCGATATTCGGTAGTTCGTACTTGTAAATTTTTGTAATCTCCAACAATTTACTGCTTGATCAAGACTTAGATGTAGGGATGAGAATGGACGGGTCGGTCAATTTTTAGTCTTTCCTATTTAAAATTTTGAATTAAAAATAAATTTTATTTTCTATTTCAAAAATTTGAATAAAGCCGACGAAGAATTGGTCCTTGAATCCGTCCATTCGCATCATTACCTAGGCCTCATTAATGGCTTGTAAGTTTCCAAAATTGCATATGGTGGTGAGTAGGGAATCATTCTCCCATAGTCCTGGATCCCTCTACGCACATATCGGTATTAACAAAAGGATAGATTTGATTCATATGCAATTTATACCGAGGAGTTGGCATATTACTGTTATAGTAACAGTCAAGGAGTAGAATGCATAGTTTTGAGACGTCAATAGGTATTTATGAATATCTAAGGTTTACCGTGGAAGATGGGGCTGATGCTGGCTTTTGTTCTGACCCCTGATTGGAGAGTCTGAATACTTATAAACCAGTAGAATTTCAGTTTTATCTGGTTAACTAGTGAAAATGTCTAGGTTAACTTGGAAAAACCAGTAGAGTTTGGAAATGATTGTTAATATCTTATGGTGAGTTTGCTATGTACGCTTGAGATTAGTTTGGGTTTTTTCTTCAAAGTTTTATCTTCAATTTCAGTTTTATTTATTTATTTTAAATTTAATTCTAGAATATATAGATCTTTGAAGTATAGATATTATCTATCATTATTTTCTGAATAAACTATAGAGAAATATGTTTTTTTGGAGTTAATGTCGGGTTCAGTTAGAAATGTCTTAAGTTAAAAAATAATATGACGTTGTTGCTCTAGCAGTGTGGGTGCAGCCGTGCAAGCTTGAAGGAGGAATAAGGTAAGGAAAGGGACACATAGAAGAAATATAAAAGAGAAGATAACTAGGCTTAACAAACAATTCAGTTCATCATTCCTTCCTAGAATTTGGTTATATATGTTGCTAAGTTGGTCCATTTATAGGCATAATATGGATAATAACAAATAAATCTAACCCAATATTCTCTAATTTTAGATAAAAACTTAACAAAAAAAAAAAAACTAACAAATAACAAATGCTACTGATCCAATCCTAACGAAATCAATGAATACTTACATAAAATATTAAATAATTTCAAATTTAAACAAATCTAACTAGATCAGACCCATTAATAGCATTAGGTCATTTTGCAGCTTCTTGACATGAGCCTCTTCATGCTTCATAACCTCCTTTTTGCTCCATTCGTCCTCATTAACTAGGTTGTGCAGCCAATTGATGCTTTTTGAACGAATAACATGCTATGAAGCTAACAAAATGAGAACAAATTGAGCATGTTATAGAAGGTTGACATGCTATAAAGCTAACAAAATGAGAACAAATTGAGCATGTTTAGAATGCAGAAGTGGTTTTGGAATAACAAACTTGACCGGGACTGACACTTGAGAGCAGTGTGTGGAATAGGTTAAAGGGTCTCAAACTTATTCTCTGTATGATTCTCTGTATGACTCTAGATTGTTGGTACAGGAATACAATATTTACTCAAGCAAGTAGCTCCCATTGTAGTAATATTTCAGAGTTGTAGTTAGTTAGCAAAGCTTGCTAATTTCTATTAAGAATTTAATATGAAAATTTTCCCTCATTGAGAAAAAAATGAGTGCTAGGATATATCCTCGACAATTTATTTTTCTTGTTTTATTTAGATAGTAGACTATGTCAACTTAATTAAAATTTAAATTCATTTCCTCATCTTATTTTGATAGTAGATTGAGAAATTATATTTGAATCATGTAGCGGAAAATGATTGTATTTTATATTTTTTGTCAGATATTTTGATTAAGTTTAATGCTAATGTTAAGGAAGTTTATATAGTCTTGAGTTTACTTTTCCAGTATGGAAAATACATTTTGGGTAACAATTCTTGCAATCATTTTCTCTTTGTTTCCATTTACTTTTGTGTAACAATGGATACCACTGATTTTTTTTCTTACTTTGAAGATATTCTTTTGAAAAAGTTATTACGGTTAATTTTTTAGGTTATGAAACAAATTTAGTTTAGTTGCAGATGTGAAACAAATTATAGTATTTGTTTAGATTAGTGATCACAATCCTTTCTAATAGAGCAATATGAGGTTATTTTAACAGTTTATTGATTAATCAAATCTTATTTCTTCAAATGAAGGATAGTTTTGGTAATTCAATGGAAATTGAGGTATTATTACTTATTTGGGAAATATTTTATGGTGGAAATTCTGACCCCTTTAATCAAGAGAAGCAGACAACTACTCGTACAATTAGCCTAATGGGAGCTACTTGTGTAAGTAGATGTAGCATTAACTCCTTTTAGTTTTGGATTTTGATTAACTTTGATAAAGTTAGAATTAGTGTTTGGGTTTAAAAATTGAGAAGATAAAGTATAAAGATGTTTAAGAGGAATTATGGAAGATAATTTAAATTGTTATCTTAATTTCTTATATACTTTTATTATTTTACAGAAAACCTCTTACATATTTATTCTTAACAAACTTTAATTGTTACTAGTTTTATATCGAGTTGAATCAATATTGGCTTTGCATCAACATCAATTGACAACAAGCGAGCTAGCTTGAAATGGCTTAATTTTTGAATTTGATAGTAGTTGAAAGATAGTGGAACGTCAACAATAAGAGTTGATGACACATTGTTGGAGATGTGGAAGATGCAAGTTGATCGGAAGTCTCTTTTCCACAAGCCCGATGCAATCATCAAATTTATGATATAAATGTGCCACTTTTTCCTTAAATGAGTCTTAGCCAGTACGATAGGCATGTTGGCATAAAAAAGGGTAGACAAGAGTTACGAAGCCTAAAGAGGGATTTCGATACCAAAATTGTGCAGGCTGGAAGAGCAAAAGATAAAAAGGAGAAAATAACTAGGTGGTAACCCTTAACAAACACATTTCAATTCACCATTCTTTCATAGAAGTTGCTTATTTGTACCTCATTAAATTTGTCTTTTGTAGGTCTGACATGGATGATAACAAATAAAAGTAACCCAGAGTAACCTATTATGTAAATCTAAGTAACTAATGACAAAGACTAAGGTGTTAACAAACAAGTCTAAGAAATGCTGCTAATACAATTCTAACAAATCCTTATTTTGACAAATCAACTAAGTCCAAATCCTAACAACAATCAAATAATTTTAATTATAAACAAATCTAACTAGATCTGACCCCCAAAATTGCATGTATTGTTCGTGAGAGCAGTTATAATGTAGACATTAAGGCCCTATTTGGCAACATATAAAGTTGTCAAATCAATATACGTATAGTGTATCGTTATCCCTATATATTGTATTGCATATCGTATCGTATGATATATTAATCAACGTATAATAGGTAAGTAATAAGTACATAATAGTATATAATATAACAAACATACGAGTAAATTTAAACTGAGTAAATAAATAGCCAAAAATAAATACTAAAGCAAGTAATATGTTAAATATTTGTCGCTAGCTATATATAAATATGTAACTAATATTCAAAGTATTATGACTATAAGTTCATTAATCAAAATTATACTGCATTAACAAATACATTGGTAAATTCACTAAAAGTTGAAAATGACATTTATTTTTCTCATCTTTGTCTCTCTTGTTCCATACAAACTCCTCCGTTATATATATCCTTTCCTTTTCCCCATTCATTGTTTATAACTGTATTCAAATTAAGATATCGAATAATGATAAAATAATCTATTAGAGATTAAATATTATAAATAAACAACGAATTGATAAATTCACAATTATATTTTCTCTTTCTTTCTTTTTTAATAGATCTATTATTCCTTCTTCAACTTAAAACACATATTGAAATCCATTCAATATACACCTTTCACTATGTAAAGTTCTTATTTCTCATTAATTCATAAATAAGCGGATTTTGTATTCAACAGTCAAATTAGATTATATATTTTTCTCCAATCTCTTTCTTTTTTGTTGTCTTAATTTCGGTTGTTTGTTTTTCATAAAAACCAAAACATTGAGCAAAAGTTTGTTATTCCTCTGAAAAAATATAAAACAAGTAAATGTAATATCAATTAATCGTCCCTTATAGTTATATTACCTTCATCTTTAAGAATTTTTAATATTTAATTTCTCCATTTTCATCTTCACAAATCTATACAAAATTTTTCTTTTATCAATATTTTAACGTATAATGGATAAGCTCTTTAGATAATTGAATTGAAAATTAGTAATTATATAATTTATATTAACTTTAAATTAATAATACAGCTCTTTTGATGATTTGTTTAAATATTTTTTATTAACCAAAATAATTATCTTAAACTTTGATTCATTTTTGTTAAATGACTATACTTGTTCGAAATTTGCATCCCATATTTAACTCAAAAGGTTTGTTTGATTGAATTTGAAATCCATTTATAAACCAAGTTAGCGTTTCGTAACGTATCACGTATCGTAAGATACATATTACATATCATAGGATACACTTGCCGTATCGAAAGATACATAACCCTATAATATCGCAGATAAGATATGTATTGATTTTTTTGTGAATCGTATCGTATCGTAAAATACGTATCGCATATTGTAGGATATTAATAACTATGATAACATTTTACACCTAGGGTTAAGGTTCTCTAACCTGGATTTATGTTGTCAGGCAAATTTTTGATTAAATGGGTTAAGATAACTCTGATTAAGAAATTAGAGAATTTGACTTGAGCTAAGTGGTGGTTTACTAAGGTAAAAAATAACCTTGTTTAATTCTCAAAGTTAGTAAGTTGATTTTCTAGAAAACATTTTCCAAACACTATAAAGTGCATATAGTTAATTTAACTTTAACTCAGATTATGTTCTTAACCCTTCTTTTCCTAACCAAGTTTGTATGCGATCTTAACCCCTAAGTCAGTACTTTACACAAGGTTGAAATATTGTTGTGCAAAAGTTAGATTGATAGACTTGGTTGGGAGAGCACTAGTGGTGCGTCAAAATAAACATGGTTCAAGCCTTCAAGGTTAGATACAATGTGGTAATTAGCCATGGAAATTGGACTTAAAATGAGCTGAATGGAGAAAATATGGATGCAGTTGGCACAAAAAAGTTGGTATGGAAGGTATATTATTATTATTATTATTATTATTATTATTATTGTTAGAAGGGGGTTATACACACACACACATACATACCCCTTAAATCTCTCATATTTAGAAATATACCCTCCAAACATCACATTTTTTAAGTATCCCTACACTATTTGATAGGCAATTAATTGTTGTCCAAACAGAATTTATATAAAGGAATAATCCTTATTCTTTTAAATGAGCTCAATATCTACCATCATCAGCAAAATACTGCTGCTTTAATAAGAGAAAAAGCTCTTGATTGTTTTCTTCTTCTTCGCCTTGTCCTCCTCTAGATTGTTCTCTGATTCTATTTCTACAAAAATCCTTGAGATCCCATCTTTATCATTTTCGGGTCCTGCCATTATTGGAATCACAGCAAGGAAGCAGGACAAGATCAGAACTTTTTATACTAAGTAAATAAATCAATAAAAACTTTCCTTTCTTATATTTTTCTTTAACCACAGCTGATAATGAAATTCATCTTGAGAGCAACACCCCCTTAGTCTTGGAGTCTCAATCATCTTAAGAGCAGCATCCTTCTGGGACTTTTCGAGAGAGATAATGACAGGGAAGGGGAAGTGGTGTCATGCATGAGAACCATGGACAAAAGTTGGTTTTGAAAAATCCATGGATATATGTGCATTGGAATAAAGGAGTGCGATTTCTTTTGAAAAATCTCAACTGATTTTAGTTAAGAAGTTTCAACTGACTTCTCTTATTCTATTATCTTAGTGACATCCCGATGTTAGTTTAGCTTGGGGAAGGGGAAGAAAGGGTATGGAAGAAGAAACAACAGGAATGTACGTCTTTTTACCATTTAGAACAAACGACAACAAATGACAAAGGTGCACATCCCATCTCAGTGATTTAAAGGTTAAATTAGCAAATGTGAAGATTTGAAGGTAAGTTTCTAAATATGATATATTTGGAGGGTATATATCTAAAAGACACCTATTTTTATTCTTTGATTACATCCTTAAATAGCTAGCCATAGATCCAACATTGCTTGGACTCAACTACTTGATCTAGAAGGCTCTGAAGATTGTGATTGAGGAAGTGACCAAGGTGTTTTGAAGTTTTTTGTGGGGAAAGAAGGATGGTTCGAGATGGATTCCCATTTAGCATGGTCAGAGATTTGCAAACCACATAAAGGAGTGTTTAGCAGTGTTCTTCTAAGGTACAGTTTTCATTACTGATCGGAAAACCTTGCAAGTAATCAGATTACTCATTCAAAACTTGGAATAAAGATACACACACAGTAACATGCTGTGCAAAATTTGTAATTAGTAATAAGTGTTTACACTTTTGAAGTTTTAATTGCCTTTTTTGTTTTGTCTATATGTGAAAAGCAGTAACATTGTAACAACACTCAATAGGTGGAAAAAACTTACTATAAACAACATTTCTGCTCAATAGCTTGAAATGGGTAATAATTGCTATATTTTTAACAATATGTAATTATGCTGTAATTTAATCATAATTTTGATTGAATTTTTCTTTTAAAAAAATTCATGTTGGACCGGATATACATATGGGTTATAAGGCACTTAGTTTTCTTATATTCGGCACTATTACATAGTTTAAATTGCATTTTAATGCTTGAAAAGAAACTTAAAAGACTCGCTAATAATTTTGAAGAAAATTACAAAACTAAGCTCAACTGTTTACTAATACATCAGTCCTAAAATCGAGCCTTAATTCTCTTTTTGCGATATTAATGTATCAGGTAAGCGAGTTTGGGTTACAAACATTTGACCCAGCAAAAATTGCCCAACAAGTGTCAGGCCGAGTATATGTTTCTAAATGCAGTACTTGAATGAGTATTCAATCAAATACTCAGCTGAGTCGAGTACTCGGATGAGTACTCGGTCGAATTGACCGAGCAGTCGTTTTGTCCGAGTTATTGGACGGGTTTATTCATCTTGATGTACACCATGTCCGAGGCTGAGTACTTGGATGTATTTTCCTAGTTTTAAAATACTAGAGCTTGAGATAAAAGGCTTGAGACTGTTCAAATGGCAAGCCCATACTTGCCTAAGTATTATGATGGGACTAATTCTTTGTAGGTGAGATGAGCTAAACGTAAATACAAATTGCCAAAGTTTATGTGGGACTACAAGAAACCAAAGACGATGTCATGGGCATAGAAGGCAATCTCAAATCTTTCCTGGAATGGGCAATTGACAAAGGAAGAAACACCAGTGTCTGGGAAGACTCCTAACTCGCAGAAACACCACTTGAAAGGTCTCCATATTTCCGGAACTATTATGATTGTTTAAGTAATATACAGCATCAGAGTTTATCTCACCTGGCAATGAATGGTTGGAGAAGTTGCTAGAGCTATTTTTTATGAAGAGATAGTGAATATAATATGTATGATTCCCATCCCAAAAAGTGGTGACTGATATGATGCTATGGAAGGGCATACCCCTTCACAAAGTTAGAACTGCAACATTCTATATGGAGCTGGCAGGTATTCAGCCGAGAAGAGATTAGATATGTTTGGAAGACTTGGACATTGCTGAGGATCAAATCTGGCATGGAAGATTGTTAACGTGTGTCACTACTCAGAGTTACCTAGTTCAAATAGGTATAGCAGCTAATCATATTGGTGCAATGCATCGGTTGAATCATTGTTGCATTTGATTCTGGAGTGCTGCAAGGCTATTGCAGCCTGGGATTGTGGCAAATTGAAGCTCAATGTCGTGATGGTGTGGAAAAACTGACAGCACAAGGTGACTTGCTAATGGCATAAAGACATGGGCTGTGAAAAAGTTAGATCATTTTGACAGTCAATTTTACTTTTGTTAGTAGGTGATTTTAAAGCTAGAAAATGCAGAACTGTTCAGAGGCAAGGAGCGCAGATAGAATTGACAGACATCACTATTGGTCTTACAAAGGAATTTTGGAACTTTATGGATGGCCAAAATCCATACTCAGTGCACAAGTTATGGGAAATATGTGGCCTTGGTGATGACTTTACTTCACAAGAGAATCCATGTCAAGTTCGATAGGTCCTACCATTGCAGGGGAAGTACAAAGTGAATTTTGATGGTTGAGCTATAGATGGGAAAGCTGCAAATAGTTTTGTTTTTAGGAATGATACTGGAAAATAGTGGTGCAGGGAGATGTCCGACAGAGTCAAGCTCTGTTCCGGAGGTTGAAATTACAGGACTATAGGTGGCATGTTAAAGGGGAAAGAGTAATTTTTGAAGGTGTCCCAAGCGAGGTTGTGAACTCCTTTGAGGCAGATGCAAGGAGTGGAAGTTCACACCCCATGTTAAGAAATGCTCAGTTGATGACAGACTATTGTCTACAGGTTAATGCTCGGCATGTGTGGCAACAAGAGCAACCTATGGCACGGATCTTTGGCAGGTGATGGAGTTACAATGGGGGTCAGGACTATATGGCTCACGAACTACCCTCCTACACTTGCTTGACTATCAAGGAGGGATGCTTTGGGTATTTCGTATGAGATCTGAGTGACTTGATCTAGCAAAATTATTATTTTTTACATGATCCAGCATGCAAGACCCCAATTATAAATCATAACTAATGATATCTCATCAATTTGGGTCAACTGTAATTCATGACTTAAACTAGCAAACCTCAGTTGAAATGTTCCTAATCCTAATAATTTACATGGAAAACTTTTGAGGATCCTCTAATGTTAGTATTTACCTTTGAAAATACCAAGTCATTGCTGTAACTAATAATTATAAAAAAACTTCAATTGACAGGTTGGTTTACTGTGACTATCTAAATCACAGGCTTTGCTAACTAAAACTCAGTCAAATGACCTGTCATATTTGACTTGTCATCTTGCTTAATTTTATTATCAAATTAATGCTTCTCCTACTGTTGTCTGCCAATTAATTGTATAACTTATGCATTGTTACGAAAAGATTAAAGTTCTGTACTGAGAGAACTTTTCCTTCACTTCTCCTATGGGAAATATTAGGAATGGTGCGTGTGTCTTAGCTTTAGCATTTACTTCATTATTGTTGATTTCTTATAGTAACTATATTTGCAGGCTCCTGGCCTATAATTTGTAGGCCATTTTCCCCCTTTTTTGGTTTTGCATGTGGTTTGCGCAGCATACACATTAATTTACATCTTCCTTTTTGAAATAATTGAATTTTGGATAAGAAGCATTCTATTTCGTGTTACTTCTATAATATTTCTGCTTTTAGCCTTTGTTTAAGTTCAAAGCATGAATCATGCTTTCCTATGACAATCAAGGACCATCTTAAATTGAATATCTATGCTAGCCTTACAAATTTTGATGTTATTTATTTATTTATTATTTGTAACAAATAGGTCTAGAAGCTGCCTATATCTCATATGAAGAGTTATATGCTACTGTTTTGCATTTATACTTATTTGTAGTTCCTACCCTTGATAAGTCGTTTGTATCTCATACGTATCCAAGTAACAACACATGTTTAGAGCATTATGCTACTTTTTTCTCGCGTTGCATGCTTAAAATTTTGTTTTTGTTCAAACTGTTAATTATGAATTCTTGTTCAGCTCACTTGATTTAATTAATTATTGAGCTTTATTTTAGCTAATTGCTAATTGTATTCATATAACTCCGCCAGTGCTGTGCTTAAAGATTTATCCTTTAACTGCCTGTCCCAAGCCAGGATAAAGGAGGAGAGTTGTGGTAGGCCAGTGACAGCCAGCATAAAACATTGTCACATATTATGACATGAGCCAAAATATGAATTTTGTTGGGACGTTTCCTACTGAGTGACGCGCTACATCGGAACCCGGGTGTAGTGAAAAATGTGTGAGGGTTGTTAGGTTGTTGCCCAGAAGCAACGCGCCACGTCGGCGCTCGGATGTAGTGTCAAATGTAAGAGGGTTTTCACATTTTAATGAGCGGGTGGGGGTAAAGAAGTTAGCTCATAAACATAAATATAGATTTCGTTTGACATCGTGGAATATAGGTTTCTTTATAAGTAAATTAGCAGAGTTAGTTGATGCTATGATTAGAAGGGGGTTAATATTTTGTGCGTGCAGGAGACTAAGTGAGTTCGTGAGAAAGTTAAAGTTATAGAGCCTTGGGGTTATAAATTTTGGTATACGGGTAGAGATAGAAATCGTAATGGGGTAGGTGTGATCATAGATAAGTAATTACTTGGGAATGTAGTGGAGGTTAGGAGGAAGATGATAGAATTTTATTAGTTAAACTCAATGTTCAAAAATTCGTTTTCAGTATGCGTGCGGTCCAGGACCGCATAACGCATAATCGGATTACGCGCCGATTATGCGGATTACGCGGAATTATGCGGAATATTAATATTTTAATATATATTAATATAATAATTATTAAAAAATGGATATATTAATGCTATAAAACTCTAAAAAATTATAAATAATAACCATAAGCAAATAAAATGAATATAAGCTGGCTCTACATAAGAAAATAAAAAGATAAAAAGACTTATCTCTTAACTCCCAATGTAAAAAAAAGAACGACGCATGTATGTATGGATCAAAAACGTCACTCACCTGCAAATCGAAAAGAAAAATTAAATGAGAATCAATTTATATGATATATAAGAAAGTTTTAACACATAAAAATGAAGAATGCATGTACAAATGAACATATGACAACCACACATTGCTAATACATGTTTGTGTCAACTACATAAGTAATTAGTTTTACATATTCAAAAAAGAATACAAGTTTTTTTCAAAAACAGTTCATCCCACTCAACAAATTCTCTACTATTCCTCATTGTCATCTTCATATTGAACATTATTTCCCAACTCCTCCTCAGAACTATCATCATCGTCATTCGCATCATTACCCTCTTCTTCTAAAACAGCTATAGCTTGATCATGTTCAGGAAGATCTTCAAAAACTGCACTGGATGAACTCTCTTGAGCTCTGCTTCCTGCTGCAGCTCTCCTTCTTAGTGTCCTTTTGCTCCTCCTGAGTCTATCTTCATTAGCTCCACTCGCCGCAGCAACAAGATCCCAGGTCAAGCCGGAACCAGGGAAGATCTCCTCTTCGTCATCGTTCTCTATTTCTCTAACAAATTCATCTTTCCAGTGCAAAGCTCTGGAATCATCTGGAGCAATCAGCACATCCTTACTATCTCCATCTTTCTTCTTTGCATTCCTTTTCTGTGCCATTTTTTTGTTAAACTGAACGAAGACGAGATCATTTAACCTCTTAGCATCCAGCCTGTTTCTCTTCTTTGTATGTATCTATAAATTTATATATGATTTTACACAAGATAAAAGAAAAAGTTAGAGTGTTAACTCTGAAATTAATGTAATTGAAAATTATAAAATATATAATCATTGTAGTATTAATGTAGTAATTTGTATTTACCCCTTCAAATACACTGAAATTTCTCTCGCATCCTGAAGAGCTACTTGTCAAACTTAGGATCTTAATTGCTATTTGTCGAATCTTTGGTGCCTCTCCTCCATAAAAATCCCACCAATGAGCTATTAAAGCAACATATAACAATATGTTAACAATTAAAAAGAATATAATTTAATATTAAATTATTTTAAATTTCATATATAAAGTTTACTTGGATCAAAATTATCCGTGCCATTAAAGCTCATTCGGTACCTTTCCGCCATGCCACTCCCCGTAAGTCCCCCCTTATTTTTGTAGACAATTAATTCATGCGAGCCAATCTGATCTTGGATGTCATGCTCAGGATAAAATATGCATATGCAATGCATGACGGCATTTATTACTAGTGTATTATCTTGGACTGTCTTATCCCTATAATAATAATAGGGATTAAGATAATATGCCGTCAAATGCAATATGCTATCAAGTCTGCCCCTGGATTCTTTCTCAATTATATCAATAATTGGTCTAAATGCAGACTCCTTTCGATTGCAAGCAGTTTTGATCTCATCCTTTGCATCTTCCAGCATTCCATATACAAAACCCATTGAAGGTCTACGATCAGCATCAACAATTCTCAACAATTTAAATAAAGGAGTATATACCTTCAGAAGCTCTTTAATATCTTTCCAAAAGGAGTCAGAATATATTGTGGCTTTAGTTGACTTGTCCTTCTCTGTCTTGGACCATCTGTTGTTATCCCATTTATCTGAAGAAACCATAGCAGCCAACTGTGATTTTTTGTCTACCAGACAGCTTAAGCTTAGGAAGGTGGTGGCAAATCTGGTGATTCCTGGACGAACAAGCTCTCTCCTGTTTGTAAATTAGCGCATCAAAGCCAGAGTACTGTGATGTGCATAAAGAAAAACTGTCATTGATCTTGCCTTCTCAATCACCGCTTTGTATTTTGGTATCTTACCAATACCCTCCAACATGAGATCTATAGTGTGGGCTGCACAACTGGTCCAAAATATATTAGGCCTTCTTTCCTTCAACATATTTTTTGCTGCCATATTGGATAGGTGGTTATCAGTAACCACTTGCAGCACGCGCTTCTCACCCACTTCCTTGATGCAGTTTTCCACCCAATTCAATATGTATTCGCCAGTATGTGCATTGGCTGAGTCCTCAATTGATTTAATGAAGCATGTGCCGCTCTTGCAATGGACACATAAATTCATAATACTTCTATGCTTTCTGTCAGTCCATCCATCAGTCAAAATACTGCAGCCATATTCATCCCACGCTTCTTTTGACTTCTCTAAACTGTCTTCAATTTTTTTGTATGCCTTATCTAAGAGAGGCACTCTCAATTGATATTGGCTGGGCCCCTTATACCCTGGACCGTGCTTACCAACAGCCTCGCAAAATTGATCGAACTCCTCACAGTCGAAAGTGTTAAAAGGAATTCCTTTGGCATATGCCCATATGGCCGCATAATCATGTGCCAGCTCCTTCCACTTCCTTCTCTCACCTTCATTGATAACTGTTTGCTTCCATTTACCCTCATCCACCAGTCTGTTCAGTGGACCACTAACACGGGGCCTATGATCTCCAGTGAGTTCGGGTTCTTCTCTCTCTTTCTACTGATATCTGCACCTCTTCCCGAAGCTCATAATCAGCTTTCCGTTTGTCAACTTTCTTCTTCTTGATTCCCTCCAAGTTCTCCCTACATATACGCCTCTCTTCATCTGTGGCAAGCACACATGCTGATACTTCTCCTCCAACTCCTGCAATATATTGCTTCAATCTATTTATTCCTCCTTTCACAATCTTATTACATTTGATGCATTTCACATCATTATAAGAACCTCTCTTTATTAGCCTACCATAATTCCATCCAATATTATTTGATCCTGCTGGTTTCAGTGGAATATGGCTATCTTCCTCACTCGATGGATTTGGCCGTCCACAACTACTTGAATTAGAGGCCATTGATGATGACATACAGAAAAAATTATATGCCTTAAAGAACTTCCTACATAATCAATAAGAACTTCAATTATTTCTCATGCAAAAAAATAATTCATACAATTTACAAATCCATGACCTCTAAAGTAACTGATGACTGCAGTATCCATTGCCATTGATGACTGATCAGCAATGGAGGTATCCATTAATTTCAGATCAGACTATTGAATTAATGCCAAATGGCTGAGAGAAATATTAATTTCTAATCCTATAGCAACTCCTTTTAAAAGCGTACAAATTATTGAATTAATATAGAAGATGGTCATCAGGTCAATAGGTCATGCTTGCTGCCAATTGCCAAATCCAACATATTAATCCAGCAAATTGATCCAGCCAAATCCACCAAATTAACCCTAGCAAATTAATCTAGCAAATTAATCCAGCCAAATCCAGCAAATTAACCCTAGAAAATTAATCCAGCAAATTAATCCAGCAAATCCTAACTGTAAAAATTCCAAAAATTATTTTACCCTGTAAAAAATTACCCTAAAAAAATTCCAAAATCCTAACTGTAAAAATTATTTTACCTGCTCAGCGTCGCCGGAGAGCTCGCCTTGAGGACTGAAGCTGCCGGAGGAGATGTCGCCGGTGAGACCGGAGAGGGGAAAGGCCGAACTGAGAGCTAGGGATTCTTCGTTCGCTGGTTTGGAGACTCGACAACTCGGGAATCGGGAGAACAGAGACTCGATAGCTGGTTTGGAGTGACGATCGCCGGAGGAAATCTCGCCGGTGATCGGAGAGGGGAAAGGGCGAAAGGAGAGTTAGGGTTTTTTCGCGGGCTGGTTTGGAGACTCGACAACACGGAAATTGGGAGATCAGAGGCTCGACAATGGTTTGGAGTGACGATCGCCGGTGATCGGAGAGGGGAAAGGAACGGAGGTTAGGGTTTTTTCGCGGGTTTGGGGACTCAGATCGGGATCGATTTGGGATCGAAAGCTGAAGAGGGGAAGTTTTATTCTGTGGGTTGCGGGTTCGGGTCGGGTTTCGGGTTAATTTTAATATTCGAAACCCATTAACCCATCACAACGCATAATCGTATGCGGATTATGCGGGCGCATAATCCGCATAATCGATTATGCGTCCGCATAATCGTTTGTCCGCATAATTGGGCGTTTTCTCACTATTCTGTGCGTTCTGGGGGAGAAAACGCATATGCGCCCGCATATGCGTCCGCATAGGACGTTTTTTCGAACACTGGTTAAACTTATTTTAGATAGAGAGATTTTTAATGTCATTAGTGTCTATGCACCACAAGTAGGACTTGATGAATCTAGCAAATATCAATTTTGGGAGGATTTAGATGAGATAGTATAAGAAATACCCGCTAGAAAAAAACTATTTATTGGTGGTGATCTCAATAGGCATGTAGGAACTAGTCGTAATGGGTTTGATAGTATACATGGAGGATTTGGTTTTGGAGAAAGCAATAAAGCAGGTAATTCAATTCTAGATTTTGATTTGTCTTATGATTTGATTTTAGTGAATACTTGGTTTAAAAATAGAGTTTCTCACTTGATTACTTTTAAAAGTGGATCGAATGCAAACCAAATAGATTTCTTTTTAACTAGGAGGGTAGATAGAACTAGTTGTATCGATTGTAAGGAAGTGCCAGGTGAGAGTGTAGTTACCTAATATAGACTCTTAGTTTTAAATATTCAGATTAGAAAGAGACTTAGAAAGATTAAGTATAAGTTAGATTCTAAAATTAAATGGTGGCGATTAGAACGTAATCAAAAAGTTTTTGTACATATGGTGGCGATTTGAAGGTAATCAAAAAGTTTTTGTACATAGAGTAGTACAAGAAGCAGATTGGAGCGACCATGATGATCCTAATGTAACATGGAATAAAATGGCTAGCTGCATTAAAAGAATATGTAAAGATATATTTGGTGAGTTGAGGGGCGGTGCTCCACAATGTAAGGATACATCATGGTGGAATGAAGAGGTGAAAAATGCTATTAAGATCAAGAGCGAGCTTTATAGAGATTTGAAGAATAATAATAATAATGATGGAATAAGTTTTGAAAAGTATAAACTAGCGAAGAAGAAGACTAAGAAAGCTGTTAGGGATGCAAAAACTAAATTATATAAACAAGTGTACGAGAAGTTGGATAATAAAGAGGCAGAAAAGGATATATATAGAATTGCTCGAATAAGAGAGAGAGTCTAGAGACTTATGTACTGTAAAGTGTGTGAAAAATGATGATAAGACGGTTCTAGTTCGAGATGAAGAGATTAAAGAAAGATGGAAAAATTATTTTGATAGATTATATAATGGTAGTTTTATTCAAGATTTGGAAGATTTTACTATTCAATGTGAGGATATAAATCGTAGTTTTATACGCAGAATAAAAGAGTCTGAAGTAAAAGAGGATTTGAAGAGGATAAAATTAAGAAAAGCCGTTGGTCCAGATAAGATTCCTATAGAGGTATGGAGATACTTATGAGAGATTGGTGTGAGATAACTGACAGATCTTTTTAATAAGATTTGGCAAACTAAGAAAATGCTAAATGAATGGAGGAAAAGTATTCTAGTAACTCTGTATAAGAATAAGGGTGATATTCAAAGTTATTCTAACTATCGGGGAATAAAACTAATGTGTCACTTTATGAAGCTTTGGAAAAGGGTAATTGAATATAGATTGCGACAAACTGTTAAAATACCAGAAAACCAGTTTGGATTTATGCTGAGGTGATCGACGACAGAAACTATTCATTTACTTCGTCAACTTATAGAGCGATTACGAAAGAGAAATAGAGATTTGCATATGGTATTCATTGATTTAGAGAAAGCCTATGATAAGGTACCACGAGAGATACTTTGGTGGATATTGATGAAGAAAAGAGTTCCCATCAAGTATATCGATATAATTAAGGACATGTATGATGGAGTAGTGGCCACTGTCAGAACATGTGGTGGTTTAACAAGTGATTTTTCTATCACAATTGGATTACATAAAGGATCTGCATTGAGTCCATTCATATTTGCTATAGTGATGGATGAGCTTATTAGAGCTATTCAGGATGAGATACCTTGGTGTATGTTATTTACTGATGATATTGTCATAGTTGATGAGACAAGAGTAGGGGTAAATGCCAAGTTAGAGTTATGGAGGCACACATTAGAATCTAGAGATTTTAGATTGAGTATGTATAAAACAGAGTATATGGAGTGTAAATTTAGTAAACGACGGACCATAAGCTATAATGCTGTAAAACTGGATGGGGAAGAGATACAAATGAGCAGTCAGTTTAGGTAGTTAGGTTTTATTATTCAGAATGATGGAGAGTTCGATAATGATGTTAACTATAGGATACAAGCTGGCTGGTTGAAATGGAGGAGGGCAACGGGAGTTTTATGCAACCGTAACATTCTGTTAAGATTGAAGGGATAATTTTATAGGACTGCTATTAGGCCAGTTTTATTATATGGCACGGAATGTTGGGCTATAAAGAAACGTCATTCATAAAAGATAAGTGTAGTAGAAATGCGCATGCTCCGCTGGATATGCGGCAATATTAGAAGAGATAAAGTGAGAAATGAAGATATTCGTGCTAAATTAGGTGTAGTTTCCATCGATGAGAAGATGCGAGAAAATCGCTTACGATGGTTTGGTCATGTGCAACGTAGGCTTACAAATGCACCAGTTCGACGAGAGGAGTTTATCAATGTAGGACAGGTTAAAAGAACGAAGGGAAGACCGAAGAAAATATGAATGGAGGTGATACGAAATGATATGGATTCTAGAGATTTAAATGAGGAGATATTACTTGATAGAAATGAATGGAGAAGGACTATCAAAGTGATCGATCCGGCGTGATTCTTTTTTTGGTTCATGTAGCCTACCCCAAATACTTGGGATAAAAGGCTTAGTTGTTATTGTTGTTGTTGTTGCTAATTGTATTCATATGCGTATTCATATTTAATTGATACTATGGATGAAGTTTAATACAGATCTACAAGGTATATCTTACATAAAACGGGAGATTTCCATATTGTAGCATATCATAGGTTTCTGTGGTGCGCCCATCCTTTCTTGAAGAACAAATGAACTCTCTCACTTCAAGTTCTTAGTTGCCTCTCTTATACTCAGAAAGTTCTCAATGATAGAATTGCAGTCTTATGTGATTTCGCTGTTTGATGTTATCTTCACATTTGCATATTACTTTCTGCACTACTTTCATTTTGCAGGGTTATTTTTTCATCACTCCTTTTGTGTTCCTGGTAAAATCAACTGATATCTTCTGATGGTGGTTTTCATCCTATGTTTTTAGGGCTGTTTTCCCTACCACACCTTCTGTGTGCCAATTATGGATGGGCCAAAGAATGGGCCACACTCGATATATATACAAAAGAAGAGGAAGCTAGTTATTCCTGTTTGGAGGCCAGTTTCCCCGCAGTCAGGTTTCTATTAATATTTTACTTTTTTGAATAAGCACCATACTTATGCTTTCTGTTTCGTTTGAGAAAAGAATCCATTACCTCCAAACTAGATGCCTCCATGATTATATCTAATTAAGGCCACACTTTGTGATGGTTTTATCTGAGATTTTAGCTTTTATATCAGTACTATAATGGACCTTCTGTGTCATTGCTTTCATTATGTTAAGAAACATTGTGGTATTTTGCATACAACAATGCCAAAATTGTGTACAAGTGTATAATTGATAATTAGCCAACTACATTATTTGTTGACTAATTGAGGGAAAAACACCAATATGAATATAAAAAAGAATATCGACTGTAGTAATTGGTGGGAAATAAGAGGATCAATCACCAACTTACTCAAGTGGATGATGAATGGACCAAATTAAAGACAAAGGACATCTTAGGTCAATAACTCATGGCCTTTAACAAGATGGAGATAGAGGATAAGGTGTTGGATCCGCTTATTAACTTTGATAGGCCTAGGGTCACATAAGATATACTGAAACTAAGAATATTGGATTGTTTCCTTTGCAAAAAGCATATTTGACTCAACATGCATCAAAGGTTTGACATTACGCTAATATCCATTATCACCAAGTCCATGCTATTCATCGAGGCATTAGTGACATCCAATTCATCTTCTACCACTAGTCTCTGCACTAAGTCAACCTAGAAAGTATGGATACATGCACGGAGCCATACATAGATACGGGACACGACATTTTGAAAAAATTGAGGGCACATACACGATAATACCACTGAAAAATAAATAAAAAATATATTATTTGATTATTAGCATAATAAGTTTACTATTCAAATATAAAAAAAGAAAGCATTCACAATGCATGGATTTTGTCTCTTCATTCATTTACAAATGTCAACTCTCGCTAGTAACCACCTCCCTCCCTCTCTTTATAGGCAAAGAGACAAAAAGAATAGGTTGGGATGACAAAGTCGTAGATCAGAGTAGAGAATGCGAACACAGAAATAATTTTTTTGACATAAAAAGTAAACAAGACTCAAATGCACAAGAAAAAAATTTAAGTACAAATTTATAAAACTTGCTAGGTATAGAGAGATTTTATCAATTTAGCAATGTTTATTTTTCATTTTTCCAAACAATCTCTCTCTCTCTCTCTCTCTCTCTCTAGATAGAACCTACAAGAAACACGTATATGGCATGGCATGGCATGCCACACGGTGTCTCTAACATAGGTTTTATTGTGTCTATGGCGTGTCTGCATTGGACATGTATCATACATAGACACGACTTCTCCAATGGTGTATCTGTGCTTCTTAGCAAGTAACCATGTCACGATAACAATGGTGATGCCAACATGAAATTCCTTAGTAAGAGTAAAATCTTCAAAAGCATCATATCCAGACATAAAAGGTCATCCATCCTAATTTCTAGTAAGAATAGCCAATGCCAGCAAGAACTGTGGTGATCTACTTGAGTAATATAAAATCAAGCTGTTAGCCTGTGACCACTCTATTGCAATACTAACAGCTGGTTACCTGAATTACTCTAAGTTCTGTTATCTAACCACTTGCAAATGCCAACCTTTTGCCCAGGAAATTCAAAAAAGTGCAAAGAAGTCAACTCGCCTAGAAACTAGCACTTTCAGAAATGCATAAACCTTTCTGTTTTGTGTAGTAATGAAAATTGATCCCCTTAGTTTGCAGACAAGGAGGAAACATTCAAGTGCAGGTTGTTTTTACCAGTCATTAGGCTGGATCTTACAAGTCTAGACTCATCTAAGCAAATAAAGGAGAGTGACTAGGGTTCAGCCCCTATCCTCTCAAGGAAATTTCATGGTCTATCCTAGAAGAGTTCCTCTAATATGTGGCCAGCAAACAGAGGGAATGAAAAGAGGAACAAAACAAAAAAAAAAAAGGAAGAGAAGTTCCTGTCAAGCCTTAGTTATACTAGCTAGGGATTTTGGCTCTCTAGTTGGAGGGTTCAAGACCATCGCAGCCCGTAAAGTAGGATAGCTTGTTAAGATTTTCCCCCCCTTCTGTTTAACTTTTGTTGATATAATGTATGTGGGTTTCATTACATGGTTAAACTCTGATTAGAAGATATTTTATCACTGTATATCTGATATTTTGCTTTCAAGTATCTTCTGTTTGCTGGACATCTTTGTGCTTGAGTTACCTTTATAGGTTGGTGTTTAATTAATGTCTCCTTATCTATCTCACTAAATTTAAGTGTCTTGTTGATTCTCCAGTTTCGTCATAGGAAGTGATCTGATACAACTATCAAGAAAAAGTTTTATATTTCTTCTGCATCAAGATATGTGGTAACTGATGAGATCATATCAGCTTGTACTGAAATCTTCTGATGCAGTACTTACATTATAATATTTGCAACCATTTCCTCTCCAATCTGTTAAATCTTTGTTCTCATAGGGTCGTCACATATATATTGTTTTACCAATGCTAAAGTAATTAATAGGTGTACTATTAAGTCCAGTAGTCATTTGAGGTCTATAGGGTGAAAAGTTGTCGATCTCACAAGAAATAATGTTAAATAGAACATACACCAGCTGTTTATTTAACTTAAATAAGTCCCTGTTGTGATTGTTTAACTGCTTGCACAATATATTTCATCATTACTATTGGTAAATTTCTGGAAAGTAGTAAATTGCATGGAAAGATCTGATGTTGGATATCTACTCCAGTAAGTGTATCAAGATACCTCTTTTATGTTGCTGATAACCAGAGGTGCACCAGGATCTGGAATAACAGCGACATTGGGTTCGAGTTCTGCAGATTATGATAATCAGTCTAAAGGTTTAAAGGAAAAACAATCCACATTTTCTTGCGAAGTAGAGAACTTCTCCGAGAGGCATGAGCATACATCAATCTCAGGAGCCAACAGACGAGTAGAAGTTGTAGAGGAAAGTGTGGATGACTACAGGTCCACTGAAGTTACTGGATTAGCCAGTGATGTTGAAAAGCATTCAGTTACTGTTGAGGTATGGATGTGAAGATGCAAAGTATGTTTTCATTGATCGAATAACTATTCATTTTGTTTCATACTGTGATTCTGAATGCGGTTGGCAGAACACAAAAATTTAATGATTTAACAATGTTTGAGGAAATTCATAGAACACTGATACATGCAAGATGATTTACTGGATTTATTGCTAATTCACCAAAAGAAAAATCCATACATCTCAAGCTTTTGATAAAACCAAACCTTCTGTATTGACACAAAGATTAGCTACCTGATATTTTCAGTGGATAGTAAATATATTTTAAGAAACAGCTATCGGGGAATGTCCTGAAAACCATTTTGCAAGAGGACATGCTTTGCTGTGATAATCAACATCAAGTTGAATATGGCATTTCATAGCCACAGGATATATGTCAAGTGTTCGATTTTGATGGAATGTTTAGCATGGTAAATTTTTACACTAGGACATGGGGACACATGTGCTTGTGTATGCATGTCCGTATTGGGGGGCGGGGGGGGGGGGGGGGGGGGGGGGTTAGATTTTTTGAATCAAATTGCGAACTGTAGTATGATGTCTTAATTCTTGAATCAATAAGCCAAGCAGGTATACTAAGCCATGTTTAGTATCATGAAATGTCCTGTGCTATTAACTAATTGTCACTGTGTTACTAATAGAATTCATATTTGCCTTTTGCTTCTTCCCAGAGTTCTGATACTGGATTGGTCGCACATTCTACTGCATTTGGTATTTCATTACTAATACACTGAAATTTGGGTTGTTAGGTTTAGACAAAACAGTAAAGGCAGCATAAAAACCTGCTTAGGGTTAAAATCATCTTATTTATATAGTAGAGAAGATAGAGAAATGACATAAACGACCATCAAATATTCTAAAAATTTTAACGCTCTAAGCTTTCTCTAATTGTGTTTTAGATTGGCGACAAATGTTCATATACTTTTACTAATTTATGACATTTACTACTATTTGACATTGGCTTGATGCTTCAGGGTAGTATTAACTCGGTCATGATATAAAATATGATGAGGCTTACTAGAAATAGTCCTTACGAACTATGTCATAGTGCTAATAAGGATAAATATAAATGCAAAACCTCCACATCCCAGTTTGACATTGTATATATTTCTGCACTAATGGTTTAGGTCAGTGATTGTAAAGTGTCTGCACGCCCTCTTTCCTCACTCCATGTCTGGTTCCCACTCATATTTTATCAACCCTGAAACTGTGTTTACCAAGGTTTAAAATATTAGAATTGATATGGATTCAGCTAATGATTTATGGTATCGGAATTGGCAACCTTGGACTTATCAGAAATATCGACAATATTGGACTGCATTCTTAGGGTATATCCAGTATCAGGTTTCTCAAAATCTGATATAATATTTGTGATATATATCGGTTGCTATTTTTAATCTTGGTATTTACCTTATGTCAATATCTAATAATTCTTTTGATCTTTGTTTGGATTCTTATAACACTGAGATAAACAATAGACTTTATCCTTGAACTAGGAATTTTTTTTTGTAGCATGCACCATCGACTGTCTTTTGCCCATCTCATGTGTACTGGCCTCACTCTATAATTTTCTATCCATACGAGTCATATTGTTAATTTCATCTTATGATGCCATTTGTTCTCTATAGATCTATACGGAAATTATACTGTCTGCAATTAAAGAACGTAGGCGATTAATAATAAACATAGACATTTAAGCTATGTTCGATGCCTCCTTCACTCCCGGGGCTCCCGGTGGTCAACACCTCCTCGATGAAATGCTTAATATTCGAGAGACTGATCATATCTATTAAGAATATTTGGATCATTATTGCTGCTTTGTTTCTATCTCAGGATGCAGGGACGGGATTCAAAAGACAAAGGGGTGCCATACTATATGAAAGGCTGAGAGATTGTTGGAATTTTTCATGTGCGCAAAAGGACAATTTTGTGCACATTCCTCTACGAATATCTACTTATCATAGGAATTTCATGTCCCTGATAGCCAGGATTAATAATAAAAGGATTTTACAAATCTTAATCGATGGGAACATATGCCATGATGAACTAAAGGTTGAGTGTAATGCACACAACCCTGAGTCTGTTGTCTGGTATCGTTAGGTATGGTAATAACTCTGCTCACTTTGGAAGAATTTGAGGCTTCCACTGGTGTCTGCATGCTATTTTTTTGGCTCTTTTCTGGTTTTCATTCTTTTATTCTTATGTACAGTTGGAATATTTTCCTCCTAGCTTAAAGCCTATGTCATAAACTATGTATTGAGATTATGTATTCCTTCAGCCAATGTCTTCAAATTGCTTGAAACTAATTGATTGCCCATATAAATATTAATAGATGTTTTTTTTCTTTTTGCAGGTAGATGCTTCTTTGATTCGTTTCATAAAAGGAAAGGGGTATGACTTCAAACATGATCCTCCACCTTTATACAAGAGAATACTATTAAACCTAATTGAAAATATGGAAATATATTCCTATACTAGTTGCGTCATTTCTGATTATGTTTTTTAATTTGTAAAATATAATCAGGTATTAACTCTTGTAACTTATTGTCGTTCTTTTTTTTAGTGGATCTACACAAAAGCAGATTGAGGGGGAGACCGGAGTGAAAATCTTGTTTCCATCTTCAAAGAAGGACGATTATATTGGTATGTTTGCACACATCTGAGTCACCAAATCAAACAAATTTTAAATAATTTCTTTTTTCTATTAGCATACATTTGAATGAAAATCTCATCATCTTTTGGACCTTCAAATTTTTTTCCCCTAGAGCATATGATTTGAACTTTATTATGACTTGTCAGTTCTTTGTCTCCTTTATTAAACATCTGATAGGAAATATGGTCTATAGTTTGACCTTGGCTGAATACTCATAAGTCCAGTATAAGATTTGTTTTTTTGCTTGGTAGTGCTTTTGTATCTTGGAGAGCCTGAAAATGAGCGGGTGATTGCCTTAGATACCACTTCTTTAGGAGCTGAATGATTGAAAACCTTAACTCTGAGCTTGAACCTTATTATCACGCTTGAACCAATTCCTTCTATTTTAGTTTGTACTGATTCTAAATCATTACTGATTTCTAAACAGAATACTGTAAACACTGACCAGTGAAATTTAAATTTGTACAATGCTTTGGGAGCAAATATGCGCTCTAGACTTTGTAAAGTCAAGAAAAGTCCTCAAGACCACTGACAAAGGGTCTATGTAGGAAAGCAGTCCTAGGTTCGTCGAGAGGATGAGGTTAAGGTCATAAAGGATGTCACCAACAATGTGAACCCAACCTCTCTGATTGTTGTATCCATAAAGTAGGCTAAATGTGGCAGAAAGAAGCTGGCTTGGTGTTTTTCAAGCTCAATACTGACCTTTGGAGATATTCTCCTATTTGTGCCACGTGATACATTTAAGATTTGCACTATGACAAATACAACTTCATTCCTATGGTGATGTGCTCTTATCGTGTGATCAGACAGGCTGAGCTGTTGCTCTTTATAAGACCAACAAATTTATTATCAGAGGTTTTTCCTGGTCACCTATGCCTTGCCACTGACTTTTGGAGATATTCTCCAATTTGTAGCACATGTTGCATTTATGATTTGCACTATGCAAAATACAATACCTTTCCCATCATGATAGTGCTCCTCTTAAGTCTTAATAAGGCCAACACATTCTGGGAATCATCTCAGTCATCTATGCCTTTTGAGGACTTATCTACTTGAGAAGAACCGTGAAGGCTACAATTGTGAGACATGGGGTTGATCCCTAGTGCCTCATGATTCACGATTATATAGCACGGCCATTAATATTCCAACGGACTCGCTTAATGTACATAAACATTGTCACACCCCGAAGTTTGAAGTAAGGGTTTATGTAATACACCAATCCCATTAAACCCAATTTTTTTTTTTTAAAGTATAAAATAAATGAGACAGGGTTAAGCTTTTTAAAATATAACAGATAATACCCAATCTTAATCAATAATTTTATCTTATCCTAACTACCCAACAATGCCACTTCCTAATTCTCTTTTACGTTAAAAAAAAAAGAAAAAAGAAAGAAAAAGTACAGTAGAAAGGGGGGAGAGAGAGAGAGAGAGAGAGAGACGAAAAAAAAAGGAAGAAGTGAAAGGAAACAGAGAAGAAGAGAAGGAGATCGGAGATTCTTTACTGGACTTTTCGGAGGTGATCTTTTTAGTTCAAATTAAGGCAAGTGCTAATTTCAATTCTTTCACCCTTTTTTACTTTAAATGCTTGTATATAAATACATTATCAAAATTTTCCATTTTATACTGAAAATTTTTTTAAATATATAACATCGATGCATAAGTCATATTATTGTTAAGTGTTATTTTGTTCATATAGGTTCTATTATTTTTCTCAATGTTTAAATCTGATTGATAGTTGCAAAAAGTCATTAATCTAGTATATGATTGTTAGCTTACAAAAACAAAAAAAAAAAAATTACATAATGCAGTAGAAATTGAGAAGTTGTTCATTTCGAGATATCTTCCAATGTTATTGAGCGCTACATGTTTGCTAATGTAGTTTCTGAGTATGATTGAGAAATGCTTAAACTAATGGCTGTGAACAGTTGGTCACATGTGTAGGTTGGTTGTAATACGGTCGTTGTTTGATTGAACAGAAACTTATTCGCTTTGATTTCCTTGATTTTCTTTGATTTACTTAATTATCAGTGAAGTAAAGGCTGGTTAAATATGTCTCATTATATTGTAAAATGTTTTCAATTAGAAAAAGGGATGATTGGAGGTTGCAAGTCATGCCTTTTCATTTTAGTTGTGAAATTATTAAAATAATTATCTTTGCTATTTCTTGTTTGCTATTTTCGAATATTTTATTAGCTCATACAAATGCAGTGAGCTAACTGCCAATGATATTTCAGGAAATTTGCTCATTGAATATAGTATAGTTGATTTTAAAAAAATGATAGACCACGAGGCTGTAGGCATCAATGAGACTCAGATCATAACTTAGCAATAAACAATCGGGTTAACATAAATCTCCAACTAAAATACGACTCCAGACTATATATATATATATATATATATATATATATATATATATATATATATATATATATATATATATATATAATTCAAATGAATATAATAAGATTTGTTAAGCTTTAATTTGAATTGTATGTGGTTGAGTTGCAGTTGATGGATGTGATCGGTTGTTTCTCTTGACTTATTACATGTGTGAGTGTGATATTCAATCATTAGAATTGTAACTAATTAATCTTATGTACTACTGGAGATACTACTATTCTTTTTAGTAATATTTTTCTGTCACATCTATCTTATGTACCTTCTTATATTGGTTTCTTAATTGGTTTACTCATTTGTTGAAATTAAATTTTTATTATTTTATCACATATGTTGGCATGTTTCATTCCTATACTTAAGATATAGAACAAATTACTGGGGTTAAGGGGGAACTGAAAGGAGGAACTTGAGAATATATTTTGGAAGGTTCATTTTTAGGTTGCACAGCCGAATTTTAGAGACCCACCGTGGAAGTTCCGTTGATTACTAGATCACCGTCATGTCATGTTATAGGACTTTGGGCCTGAAGCATATGCTCGTTTATGATTCGTGTGGGGCAGTAGCAGGAGTCATGGGGTTGTGGTCCGGAACATGTACGAGACCCTCTTAAAATATGTGGTTTTTCCTCCTGACAGTTCCAAACTAATTCACAATAGATATCAATATGATATGTTTTACGTGCATGTTTATTTTTGTTTTTCTATATTTGCTACAATATCATTTATAGACATGCATATACTACCTGTTGACCATTATCATCTTCAAGAGAAGTATAGCTAAATTCATGAGTCACTTTACATGACAACTTTTATAATTCTCTCATTTTTTAAAACCATTTATTTTGTGCATTATGTATATATCACAGATATCATGTCTATGTGTTTTTATCTCTCTTTTTGTAGCACTTGTTAGGTCATTCTAACAACCCTGATTTGGCACGTCCAGACAATCTAGTTTTGTAGGTGATAGAGAAGGACCCACAGAACCTGGACGTATACGTTGGGAGCTCAATATGTGCTTCCGTTGTAAGACTCTTTATTAGAGGGTTTTCATTTATATATTTTCTATCATTTCAGTAAAATAGACAATACCATTCACTAGCCTACCCCAAATACTTGGGATAAAAGGCTTAGTTGTTGTTGTTGTAGACAATACCATTCACCTATGTTCATTGTTTTCCAGACTATAAGTCTAAAATTGTAATAAGGATTGTTATTATTTTTTTGGATCATCTCATATCCTTTGATTTGATTGTTATTTTATTGTAAAAAATTATTTCTATGTCTTCATGTTATTCGTTGTGTGTATATGACCATGTGGCAGTAGTATTCCCTTTCTTACTTATACTTTTAGGCTTGCCATATTTATTTACGATATGTCTCCGAGCGCTATCGTACATTGGGATGCGGATTGTTACAGTTTAAGTATTACTTATTAGTACTTTTGCAGTAGTGAGTAGAACAAATAAAATATTTAGCGTGACAATTGTTTGTATATTTATATATTGACAAATCAGAGTATCATTTGCTTCTATCTCTGCTTTTCTTACAAGACTCAGGCTGTTCTAAAACCTGCATTGAACTTCAAAGGTTTTAAAAATTGGTTTGAAACCTATTTATATTTCGTGTAGACTTATTATCAGGGTAAAGTTCCGCAAACCACAGAATGTGTAGGTTTTCATGTATATAATATAGAATCCCAGAATGGACAAAAGGGCTTTTAAATGGGTTTTGAGCTTTATAATCTGAGCACGATTATCATTAGTCATTAATAGAAATCATATTGTAAGAAACAGAAATTCTTTCCATAAGGTAAATGGACTGATAGATATATCACAAGATGTGTATGACCGATAGAAGTCTCAAAAATAAGTTGTATTTTTTGTCCTAAGATGTTGACATGCTGTAAGAGCTGTAAGGAGCAAACTGTAAGAAAAGTTGGTAATATCAAATTGCATGGACAATGAGGTGCTCAGGAAGCCCATTTCTGCATTTTATGCTATTTAAAATTATGGTACAGGATGTATGTTATCATATTGTCTGATGTAATTGTAGTTTGATCAAATTGTTTACTAGAAATGATTTCTTTACTTAAAATAAGCATCAAGACTAGTTGTTGGAGCTGAGAGAGTAACAAGTATGATAATGTGCTGTGCTTTTAGTTCTTATAATTCTGTGATAGAACCATTAATATGGATTTGTCCAACTTCGTTACTTTTTGCAAGAGCTATGTGGCATATCAGGTGCACACATTGAGAATAAGGTCGAGTCATCAATGAAAAATAATGTCCAGATATTCTTATGTATTAATTGATTGATAGCCGTCCAGCCTTCAAAATGTAATGGCTAGCTCAGCTAAGAGCACTTCAAGCTATTCAAATAAATTTCAACACCAAATATCCTCTTCAGTTTTATTCTTATTTTTCTATTTTATCATGATACCTTATCTCCACAGTTTAATGTTCACCGAGAAAGTTTGTTTGCTCTCTCTCTGTTATGCAGTTTCTGTTGACACAGTTCACATCTTGCCTCCTTTTCCCCCCGGCCTGTTACTGTAAACATGGGACTTCTCAACCCAACCCCTAACCCTTCACCACCTGAGCTAGGCCTCATGGGCTAGACAGTTCATATGTTCAATGTGGAGATTCTTATATTAATTCAAGTTAGCATGCAGTAGCATCAGATATTTCAGTATATAGCAATACTTGCTCAAATATCAATTTTACCCTAAGACACTGCCAACAAAGTGCTATTTAATTTATGACTGTTGTGGTCCTGTTTGTAGTTATTGAAGGGAATTCTGATGAAAGCGTGACAAAAGCATCGGAAAAGGTTGCAAAAGTACTTGAAGAGGTTGGTTGGTGTTTGTGTAATCAGATTTTTATTTAGATATCTTTGCCTATCAAATATCTGAGTTAGTTTTCTTGCTTTATTTGTTCAAAATAAAATTTTAAGCAAGAATATTTTAATGTTATTCTTTTCAGGATAGGCATCACGCAACTTGATTATTTTTCTAGTTTATGAGTCTATTACTTTACTGGAGTGTAGTTTACCTAACTGTACTAAATTCAGCTGTATTGGTGAAAAGCTATTGCTGCATGGTTGAAGAGAGGTTGAGATGATGTGGAGATATGAAATGGTCATTAAAACCTTCAAATATCGTGGCATTTTTTGTCGAATAATTCTTAGAAAAAAATTAAAGTGAATTTGGAATTTTCAAAAAGCAAAAAGCCTCGGGTCCCAATGTCTCTTGTCATACAAATCAGGAAAATAATATCTAGTATCCTTTACAATTGAATGAGTGCTGATGGGCGCACAACTTGATTAGTTTTCAATATTATTCTTTTCAGGATAGGCATCACACAACTTAAAATTTTTTATTTTGTTTAAAATAAAATTTTAAGCAAAAATACTTCATGTTCTATTCTTTTCAATATAGGCATCACATAACTTTATTAGTTTTTTGGTTTACATTCCAGAGCTTCAACTTATAGCTTTACTGAAGTGTAGTTTACCTAACTGTTCTAAATTCAGCCGTATCAGTAAAAGCTATTGCTGCATGGTTGAAGAGAGTTTGAGATGATATGGAGATATGAGATGATCCTTTAAACCTTCAAATATTGTGGCAGTTTTTGTCGAATAATTCTTCGAAAAAATTTAAAGTGAATTTGAAATTTTCAAGAAACAAATAAGCCTCAGGTCCCAATGTCTCTTGTCATATGAATTAGGAAAATAATATCCAGTATACTTTACAATGAACGAGTGCTGATGGGGAACTTTATGTCTCTAAACCTTATTGCTTGCATTAAAGTGAAGACTGTCTTCTAATTACAACCTTCTGGTCCCATGAGTTCTGGGGCCTTGGAAGGAATGTATGCTTTAAAGTTAATACAAGAAAAATTTCATGATGACATTACTTTCAGAAACTAGGGATGTCTGCAATGCCTAACTGATTGATGGACGGCTATTCTCACGTGGGTTTTTATTGGGGTGTCGGGCATTAAAAACGTGACATTTCCTTTACATAAATATTCACGGTATTTTACTATTTGGCGCACCAGGAAGATTCAACAAGCTTGAGAGTTTGATTCATTTTGTATAGCTGGCTTGTATTATGCATCAGCTAAGTATGATTCAATGTCACAAAATTTCTCATTTCCTCTTCTCTAGACTTTTCTTAGTCCAAGAATCAGTGCTCCTTGGTAGCATGATCTCATGACTTCAATACCAAAAGCTTACGTCTACCTTCTTGCAAACTGGACCTTAAGGCTTACACCACACAAGGAACACCTGAGACGTTCTTGGAATCTGCCAAGAGCATCAAACTATAGCATAATCTCTAATAATCTAACAAATCAAGGGAATAAATACGGTGAAGAATAACCCCGAAATCTGAGACTGAATAATTAAATTCAAAATTAAAACTATTCTTACTTACGATTTAAACAAACTATTGATTCACAACTTGTGATAAGTTCCCAGCTCTGTGGATTCAAATTCAAAATAAGCTATTACAAAAGTTAAGATAATAGATGCCTCAACCATACCATGAACATGGTTCTTATCAATTCCTACAACTTGAAAATAGGAAAATAAAGACAAAAGTTTTGTATATCATTTAATTTTTGAATTTGAACCTAAACAAAGCTTTAAAAAATGTATTTCATTTGGATTTGATCTTTGCTTCCAATATTTAGATCCAAAAAATGCAATTCTTTCCTTTTCGAGTCAAACCTGCTTGAATCTTATACTGTTTTGGCATTTAACAGTGCAAAATGATTTATGATTGAAACGAAGCAGAACAATTGCTTTGTAATTGGAAATGATAAATATTGGCTTTTATTTTCCTTCCAATGATTTCAGGTTGTGAAAAGCCCTAGCCTTGATTACTCCCATTTTATCTCTCTTCCATTGGCTATTCACCTGGATCTTGTGGATAAGCTACAAAATTTTCAAAATGCTATATTGGGGTGCGGTGCTTCTGGCCAGGACAGTAATCTGGACAGTGATTCAGATGAAGATACTCCAGATGATAATAACAATGAGGGAAAACCTATTGCAGTTACACTTGAAGTAATAAATAAGAAAGAGGATGTGATGGTGAAGATTGATACTACAGATACCAATTTTAAAGCTGGCAAACTGCCAAGTTCTGTTTTATCAGGTATGCTATCATGCAATCCCAGTTCTAATATTTGCTATTGTATTTCCTGTGCTGAAATTAATTAGAGGCAAGGGTTTAAAGATTATTCCATACATTTCCAAAGTCATATATACCCGTACATGTGCATACATCTGTATCTACAGATGTATGTGTATTTGTTTATGTAATTTGGACAGTCATCAAAATTAATTACTAGTTATTATTGACTATTTGACTTCTCCACTAGTATAACTCCTATGAGGAATCAGGCTCTTAATTCATTTGAAACCCTTACAAAAAGTAAGGATTCAGTTTCTCGTCTCTCATCATTATTACATCAGAAGGCTCATCCCTTTGCTTGTGATTCAACTTTCTTTACTTTTTGTAGGTTTTTTTTTTGTATTGTTGAGTTCTGCGGTTTCTTTGTGTTTGCATGCATGTTTGGGTTTTTTTTTTTTATTTTTGTTTTTGGTTGGGGGGGGGGGGGGGGGGGTTGGGGTTAGATTGTATACAACATTGAGGCTTACAATGTTTCATGAGCTACGGTGTTTAGCTATAATAGAACGTCCAAATACAGATGTGTGTTTTTGATAGAATTAGAATGTGACTATGGACATGATGAAACTAGGAATGAATGTATATAAGTGAGGAGAATGTACAAAGTGAAGGGAACTCATATAAAATGAGAAAATAAAATAACTTAGTGTACTAAAACTCAGTTTCAGTAATCGCTCGGTCTGAGAACAAATAGTGAGTACTCAGGGTTTTGTTAATAATAATATTTTAATAGTTATGCATACAGATATTGAGAGCAATCACCATAGCTAAACCGAGATCAATCGAAAATTGTTTGATTCATTTGCCAATTTTTTCTCATTATATTACACAGATATTGCATCAATCCTCCACACAGTCACACAAAAACCTGAAGCCAAAGCCAGACAATCATAGAGTCTAGAGTTAAGCACAGAGACAAGCACCAAGAAGCCAAAAACTCAAAACCAGACACTATATACAGAGTCAAGCATAGAGTCAATCACAGAGTTCACGTAGACTACATAGTCACACAGAGTCAAGCACCAAGAAGTCAAAACTAGACACAATGCACACAGTTGTATAGAGAGCCAAAGTTCCAAAGCCATAGCGAAACCCACAACCGAAAATCACAATCGAAATCCAAAGCCACAATCGAAATCCAAAGCCAATTCGAAATCCACAACCAAAGCTTCTAAGCCAAACAGGATGCACAATCGAAAGCATAGCCTAAGTAGAATCCACAATCGAAAGCCATAGGCAAATCCAATGCACAAATGGATTAAAATTGAAGTAAATATAAAGAAAAATTTTAACTCCAACTTACACAGTATTGTGACCTAAGAGGTCGAAGAGAAAGAAGCGTAGACAGACGGAGTGAGAGAGAGACCCAAAAGATCACCGGAGAAGATTGACGCCGACGGAGAAGGGCATTGACAGAGGGGAGCACCAATTGTCGAGGAGAATCGAAGGTTATGGCTGAGGGTCGGGAACCGAGAGAAGCGACGAATGAGTATCACTAAACTCTAGCCCAACTCTTCATTTATAACACAAAGTTCGGGTTTGGAAAGCGGGTAGAAACCCAAACAAAACCATCCACCAATTCCTACTCGGCAGGTACTCGGTACTCGGCTGAGTACTTTGAGTGCGCATTTAGTCTGAGTTTTTGAGCGATTTATGTGGCTCAAACTCGATTTCTCTCCGAGCCCAAGTACTCGGGCGAGCACTCTAGGTTTTTGAACACTGAACCTACTTATATAGTGTGAAAACATACATTGAAAGGAAATGAGGTGGGCAAAGCTTTTAACTTGAATATTGGATTTCAAGCGAAGTACTGTGGATAATCTTGCAGTGAAACTAATAATATGATTGAGCAAATGAAAAAAAGTACAAGGGACATTGTACTTACAAATTGGGGCATGCCCAGTTTGGATTGAACTAAAAATGCCAATCGAAGAGCGAGAGAATTTTGCTATCAGAATTATTGGCCTTCTTGATTAGGACCAAGTTCGATTTAGATTAGTTTTAGTTGTATTTTATTTGAGACTTTTAGTTTGAGTTTGACTATGTAACGCCCCATTTTCCGGAGGGACAAGAAAATGGAGTGCGTTACCGGCGGGCACGTGTAAGTGGACGTGCACGAGGCCTATAAGTATGTAAAAGAAAAAAAATGAATTGAGCTGAATACTAGTTATCAATCAGGATTTTAGAAATTAGTCTACTGCCATATAAAAGAGAAGATATACATGTCTAAAACAGAAAGCAATAATTAGGTACTGATACAGAAGTTGGGAACTCCAACTAAGCCTTCAAAAGAGGTATACATACCAAACACAAAAATACAAAAAGTGGAGGCCTAAGAATCTACTGCTGCTCGGCCTGTTCCAGAAAGTACGGGTCATGCGATGGCGGATCCTCGTTCACATGCTCAGTACCTGAGCATGTGGAAAAACTCAGGGTCAAACCCGACAAGTAAAACAATAAAAGCTAGAGAGTGTATAATATAAACGAATAAGTAAGATATGAGTATGGATATGAAAGTATGCACATGTGTGAAAAACATTAAACGATCAAGTAACAATATCAAGCAGAGATATACATGCATATCAAGTCTAACTTAACATCTTATTTTAATTTATATTTGAACTAACTGGTGAAGAAATAAACCTGTATGTGATCAATATCAAGTACGGAGACTAATGCATATCAAGTTTAAATTAATATCTTATTTTAGTAAATGTTTTGAACTGAATGGTGAAGAAATGACTCGTATCGTAAAAGTACCCGTGCATACCCGGGACCCGGCCAAGATGCTGGCGCTGAACCAGCCGTGTCGCTAAGCACTCAAGCAGATACCGATTACTGAGTAATCGGTCGTCCCATCAACATGGACTAAACAAGAGATGATGGCTCAGTACCACCCGGGCGCCCCCGCGAATGGGCCCCTATTTCGGTTGCGCAACCTATCCTAAACCTTTTACGATACAATATTTGTCCACCCTTTAGTTCTCCCATAACCCAAGATTTCAAGTTATATTACATGCAAATCAATCCGGAAATATGATAAACTAATCATGTCAAGATTAATACATATACATGTCTAGTAACAAGCAAGATGTGGTCCATGTCAAAATCAAGTTAACAGGCAAGTTGGGATCTATGGCACCATCAAGACATATGTATATACTAATAAGGAAAATCCGAAATATTTTCATGCATCTTGTACAAGTAATTAGTATGTATATGTCAAAGTAAATATGATGGAATGTCAAAATCAAGTTAACAAGCAAATCCGGATCCATGACATTATCAAGACGTGTATGTACTAATAAGGAAATCCGACGAAATTTCGTATATGTTGTACAAGTAACTAGTATGTATGTGTCAGTGCAAGTATAATGGAGTATAGAATGTTAAAATGAATGTTATGAAAATGATCATGTATGTAAACTACACATAAATATAAGTATACATATAAATACGTATGTGGGTATTAAGATGTAAAGATACCTAGAATGATCATATATGTGAATCATGCATATACAATTATGCATATAAACACATATATAATTTCATGTATGTTGTACAAGTTACTAGTATGTATATGTTAAGGCAATCATGATAGTTATAGAATACTAGAATGTGTTATGCAAATAATGATCATGTATGTAAACCACGCAATACAATTATGCATATAAACACTTTAGGCAAGTGGGTACTAAATTGTAAGGATAGGAATTAAATAGGCTTAACACTTTTATAACAATTAGTTTAACAACATATTGATTTTCTAAATTCTAGTATGATTTCATAGTATGGAAAGTAGCAAATTTGTTAAATCTTAGACATGTATATATATTTCAAGTAAACATGAATTAGCATAAAGAAATTATGACCTAATATAATAGCTTGCATAAAAGAAATATTTTAGTAAATTTAATGTAAAACTTATATGAAACTCTCTTTAAAACATGATAATGAATAAATAAATAAATGTATATATATACATATTTTCTAATGGCAAGTGGAAAATGATTTTAAAATCATTGCATTATACAAGAACTTATGTAGGAAACTTCAAATTTATATCCAATATGATGAACATTCATAAAGGTGGTTTCTTTGTAATTTTAAAATAAAACATATAGTTTAAGTTTGTAACTTATAGTTTAAGCATAGGAGATCTTAAATAAAATTATAAATTTAATACATGAACATAGAGTAGAGTGTAAGAATCATATTTTTATATTTAAAATAATCATAGAGAATTTTGTATAAAGATCACATTTCTAAAATTAAACAAATCAAGATTCTAAATTAACCATAAACAATTAGAATTAGAAATAAAACATGAGAGGGGATGTGATTTTACTTGCCTTGATTGGTTAGAGAAGGTAAGCCTATCTTGAGGCTAGGGAACTTCTTCTTCTTTTCTTTTTCTTCTCTTTTCTTATTCTTCTTCTCTTTTTCTTCTCTTTTCTTATTCTTCTTCTCTTTTCTTCTTCTCTTGAGTTGGAGTAAAAAAAATAAAAAGGAGGTGAATGAAAAATGAAGGGGAGAAAACAAATGAAAGGGAAGAAAAAAATATAATAAATGAGGGATATGGGGGATTAGATGATGGTTGTCATGCTTGTCCAAAGGACAAGTATGGTAAAGTAAGGCATGGGTGTGAATAAAACAAAATAGGTATAGGACAAATGAATACTAATAATAGGTTATTAGAGTTGTTTAAGATTATAATTTCAAATTAAACTAACCCAAAAAAAGTCAAATTTCATCTTTACAAGTCAAAAAAGAAAGACTAGTAAAAATATGTGTAGGACTCACCGGTGATTAAAATAATATTATTTTAAGTGACTATCTTAAAAATTTCAAGAAAATCACAAAAATATAGAAAAATAAGTCAAACACAACACATTTATTTTGGGATTAATCTGATATCAAGAATGTAACTTATGATGAAATTAGGTTGTTACAGACTAGGACTTCTATCTTTATTTTTTTTAATTTTTCTTGCAGGTATGCACGTAGATAGTTTTCTTATATATGATTTGTAAACTTCTTGTTGATGATGATGAGATATTGAACGTTTGAAAGCCCTGGTTTAAGCAGGATGATTTGCTAAATACTTTGATTTTTGTTGCAAATTACAAAAGTGAGTGAGAGATCTCATAGATAAGAAGTCTGAATCTCTTTGTCCTTCCCCAAATTATTTTTGCCTTAATTTCTATTTGTGGTACGTTAATTTTGAAGCAGAGCCCGAAAAGATCTAGATTTTCATCTTCTTCCTTCTCCTCCTAAAACCCTATATCCCATCATCTTCTTCCTTTTTCTTGCTTTTATTTTTGTTTTAAAAAAATTAGAAAAAGGGTAAAAAAAAAAAGGGAAATAAGAAAAAATATTACAGATCCAATTATCCAAACTTTAGTAGCTGCAATCACCACCTTTACCAGGGTTCCCACTGTTATCATCATTAATAGTCACTAGATTCTCCCCTTATCGCCTTCATTGCCCTTGTTGTCTTGTCACCATCACCGATTCGGGTCAGAACCAACTCTGATCTACCATCATCGTCGAGCCTCTACTACCACCCGACTTTTTCGTGATCTTGCTGACGCTAGCCGACATGCACCGCACCCATTCAGAGTGTTGCTGATTTTTGAGCCCTCAAAATAGGCGAGAGTTTCGGTTGCACGACTATCACCATGACCCAATTGAGATGTTTTTGTTTGAGGAGATTGCTTATTTCAATTCGGATATGCTTAACATTTGTTATTGCTATATTCACAAGAGATAAATGCTTTTGAGCCGCAAGGAATTTATGGGGACAAAATTTTGTTTTGTTGAAAGTTACTTCCACTTCACCAAAACTCCGAAACTATGGTGAGAGTTGTGGAAAATTATTTTGTATTTTAACACGCCCCCATAGGTTGAAGGCTCATTTTGGGCAGAAACTTGGGCTTTACGTAGCGGTATAATTTTTTTTTAAAACTGACAATTAAATGCGCGCTCAGCAGGAATTGAACCTGGGTTGCTCTGATACCATGTTGAAAGTCCTTTCCACTTCACCAAAACTCCGAAGTTATGGTAAGGGTTGAGGGAAATTATTTTGTATTTTAACATGTTTTAGTATTTTATTTTATTTGAGACTTTTAGTTAGAGTTTGATGAAGTTTTTTATTTTTATTTGGTTTTAGTCCATTTGCACATATTGTGCATATATGTAGTTTTCATATACACACACATATGGCTTATAAACTTATTTTGTATGATGAATATTGAACTTTTAGAGAATCATAGTTTTGGTACAATGATTTGCTAAATACTCTGAATTTTTTGTGAGTGATTTGCAAAAGTGGGTGGGAGATTCACTTAGGTGAGATGAATTCTTCTCCAAATTCTAATTTTTGCCCTAATTATTGTTTGTGCTATGTCACTTCCCTTCCATCGTGTTGTACAGATTTCTATCTAAAAGTCTGTCAAAGATTGTAATTTTTTCTTCTTTATTTTCTCTCTCTGTCAATTCTTAATTTCTTTTTGGGTTTGAATACAGAGAGATATAAAAAGAAGGACAAAAAAGAATTCAACTCCTTTTGTCAAGAAAAGGATCTGCCTTTTTTTTTCTTTTTTTTTTTTGGTGATTTTCTGTTGGGATTTTGAGGTGTAAGGCCTGGGGAAGTGTCCCTTGCTATTGTGGTGTCACACTTGAGCTCTTGGTTTTTTTTTTTTTTTTTTAACTTAAAATGTAAATTGCAAATCAAATGGGCTGGACCAGGTCGCCCAACCAAATGAACCAATTTGAACCAAAATTAACTGGTTTAGTTCGGTTTTTTATTAGATTTGTTTAAGATTGGGTAGGGGGAAATGCCAATACCCGACCCAAACTGATTGATACTTACCCCTACTTACAAATCAATGTGTAATCTATTTAAGTGGTATAACAGTAATGTGTATGAAGATTCAACTGGAGAAAATCATTATAGGACAATTTTATCAAAAAAGGTTGCAAGTAATCTGTTTTTTTCCTTGCATTTCTGACATTTTGATAAACCTTGAAATCTGGCCACGAAAACGATTGCTATTATCTTTTGAAAGGTATTTTTGTCTGAAGTACTGTCAAATTAATTTCTGATGGAGTGGATATGGCCTGAAAGCTTTGAACTGCAGCTGACCACATCATTCAGAAGCGTAGCTGGATGGATTGTTGGTTAACATTGTATTAGCATGTCATCCAGAAGCTTAAGTTGATGGTTTATGGGTCCACATCATATATCAAGCAACCTTAACAGTGAGTTTGTGTGTGTGTGTGTGTGCACGCGCCTATGTGTGTCGATTGTGGGTCAACATTGTATATCTTGCAACCTTAACACTGTGCATATGCATTTTATAAATTTTAAATTGCAAAAAATGTGGTTTGAATCCAGGATCTCTTGGTGGTTTTCTTACACCATGTCATAAACGACTCTGCCAAGAGCATAAACTAATGAGTCTTTGGTGAATAATGTACCATCAAGCAGTATGAACACTAGCCTATGGGGTAAACAGATATCTTTTAGATTGCAAAAATGAAGTTTGAGACCAGGATCTATTAGAACCTGGTGCTCATACATCATGCTGTAAAACGACTCTACCAAAAGCATGAACTGTTGGATCCTTGGTCAACAATGTATCATCAAGTAGTCTGAATAGTAACCTAGGGGGTAAACAAATATATTTTAAATATCCAAAACTGAAGTTTGAACCCAGGATTTCTTAATATATTGTGCTCCATGCCATAAAACGACTCTACGAAAAACTTAAACTGATGGATGGTCAACAATGTAAAATCAAGCTATCTGAATAATAACCTATCTTGGCATGTCTTCACTTCTTCTCTGTAAAAGTACATTAGCATTATGCCTACTTCTGTATTTCTTTATATTACTTACATGTTCATAAACTTTTAGATCCTCATATTGGTTTATTACAGAGCTGGGCATTGACAAATCCATATTCATTAAGCCTAAGTCATTTCACTTAACTGTTCTCATGCTAAAGTTGTGGAACAAAGACCGTGTTGCTGCAGCTACAGAGGTCTTGCAGGTGATAGAAATTATAATGCAAGTTGAGATTTGGTAATTATGTTATGGTCAGGGTATATAGTCCATTACCTTCTTGGTTGCAGAAAATATCTTCTCAAGTCAATGATGCTTTGGACAACCGACCTGTTTTCATCGCACTTAAGGGACTGGTATGTTGTTCCAGATCTAATTCTTCATGACCCTTTATCACATCAAAATTTATTTTTTCTTAATGTGTTCCAGAATTTCATGGTTTAGGCTAGAATTGGTAGCTTTAGTTAATAATATAAACAAGTTATATTCTTTGTGATGGAGAATGCTGATAGTTGAGCACTTATGTTTACAAGGATAATTAATGAGTTGATTTTTAGACGAAGGAACTCTATGTGCTTGTGTGTGCTTGTTTATAATGCCTAAGAACTAAAATGGTGCTACTTTTTCTTCCTAAATTCACTCATCTTTAGTGCTGTGTTTAGAGTAGAGATTGCAACGAATTCTCTCGTTAAGGACCCATATTTTAGACATTTGTACAATGAGGCCCTTCTTGTCTAGCAGGTGGCCTAGTTTTAGTTGATGTGACGGTTAAGCAACTGACTGTAATTGAGTAATAATAGATGTAGTGAGAAACTTTCTTGCTGAGCTAGTATTTATCAATTGTTTACTCATTAGAAGATCGATCCTTGATTGGGTGACATCTAATATTTGGGAGGCTTTTTTTGAAATAATATTTGTTTTAAAATAAATAATTAATATATAGACCTCCCTTAAGTTTATTTTCAAATCTATACATTTACCTGACACAGACTAGCTTCAACCACCACACATATGTGGCAGGTCTGAATTTTATTCTTGCAGTTTTTATACTGTTGCATTTGGAAATGCCGCAGTTGGAAATTTCCAGTGTGCTCCAATGGCAAATCAGTGCGAGGCCCAGGGATCACGAGACCAGCATTTGACAAATGCAGCTTCTTTTGCTAAGCCATCACCTCACCGGTCCCTCTTCATTCACCATCTCCTACCAAATCAACTCAACCTATCTCTCCTCAATCAGCCTTTTCCTTCGAACAAATCACTGTCAAAAACCAAACTCCATCCTCTCCTTCCTCAAATCCCATGGTCTCACTAACACCAGTTCACCGCCACCATCACAAAGTACCTGATCGTCCTCTCATTTGATCCCACAATGAACATCAGGCCCAAGTTCGACTGCTTCCTCTCTGCTGGCTGTTCTACCAATGATGTAGACATGCACCATTATAGTGTCGATGTTTGGAACAGGATCAAACTCAACTTCCATTTGCTCTGGTTCGTCTTCATCATCGAAATTTGTTCGAGGATGATGGAAGGTGTGGACAGGAAGCTGACAGCAAATTTTAGGATGGTAGGGATAGGAGGTTGAGGATTTGGAGTGATTGGTGCCAGGCTTCTAGTTGGAGGAGACATTGGATGGGCATTGCTGTGTTGTTGCCATTTCAATTTCCTAAAGAAGAAGATTTACTGCTGGCAGCGGCGAAATCATTAGAAGAGAAGATCAGCAGAATGAGAAGAAGAAAGTGGTGACATGGAAATTGCTTCCTCTTCTTGTCTTTCCCAATTCACATTCCCCATTGTGTGTTGAAGTCATTTGTGGAAGGACAGGGTAAGAGAGATAAATAAGTGAAAAAAAGGAAGCGAGAGGAAGAGGAGACTGTTTCTCTTTATTTTTCTCTCTTTGTTCTTTTTAATATTTATTTTATTGTAGTTAAGATAAGCAAGAGGATGAGACTTAACGGGTTGGGAATTGGAAAGGGTGGGACAGTGTAGCAGATCAAAAGGATATCTTGTTTTCTCTCTCAGATCACGTGGCCATATAGATCGAGATGATCAGGTTCAATAGCAACGGGCTTTAAAATTTGTAAATGATGGGCAAAAAAATTGTGACCCGCAACATAGTTGGAGCCAGCGCCTACGTGATGAGTCGAATGTCTAGACTTGAAAATAAATTTTGGTTAGGCCTATATATTTAATTTTTATTAAAATGATATAATTTCTAAAAAAAATACCTATTTGATATGAAAGGGCAAAGGTACGATGTTGCGAAATGAATTGACTAAAGGATTTACATTTAACTATTCATGTGCTAGCACCATTGTACACTAAGGGTAAATACATCTAATATACTAATGATACAGATATCGTTATACTTCATTATATTATTTTTCAAGATCATGTCACAAGACAGTAATAGTTGTATTGGCTATTACTTTGTATGAAGTAATTACAGTCCAAGCACAGAATCTAACTAATCCTTCTTTTTATTATAGCACGGTGAAACAATATAATAGTTGCTGTTTTCAAGAGTCGGACCTAATCATGAATGAATTTATTTTTGTCCTTTTCACGATTGTTGTTTCTACCATCTCTAGTTGTGTTGGAATTCTCCTTTCAAGATATTCTTGGACATTTTACTTTCTATTAATGTTTTACATGTACTGGCAGTGACCGATGAATGATTTACCGATGAATTATTTATACTGTTAATTTACTCAACATTTTTTATTACCTTAGGTGATTTTTCCTCTTTACAAGTTGCTTTCCAGATTTATTTATTGCCTTATGTTCTTTGCAAAATGTTAAAGGATTGATAATGAAGATGTGAGTATGAGTTAAGAAATTGACCATGAAGGTGCAAGCATGAGTTTAGAACGTTGAAGTTTTTTTTTTTTTGGTTTTTTGCATATCGATCCCTTAATTCTTCAATAATATAATATAAATCGCTAAAAATTTCATATTTTGATATTAGTCTGCCAAAATATTTAAGTTACTTTGGTTCAGTCTTTCCGTTAACTATCTCGTCCAAATAAATTGTGGTTCATAATTTTATTTTTCTAAACATATGTCAAATTACCTGAGTACCCTTCAATAAGTTAGAAAGGTTAGGGCATGGTATTCGGGGTAACTCGGAATCCTTCAGTGAGTTGAGGAGAGTCAAGAAAAATGGCCTAAACTCGGAATCCTCACGAGCAGTGTCGTCGGGCGGGCGAGCGGTGTGGTTGGGCGGGCAAGATCCATCCATCTTCTTCTCTATAGAAACAAGGTGATCTATTTTTCTCAAACGGAATCCGAGATTTTTCGCATCTTCAACCTACTTGAAATAACCGTAACCGGGGTTTCTTTGGCCCTTGTATGTCGCGCATCTCTAGAAATCCTGACCCCTATTTGGCCCTTGCCTACACTTCCACCTCCGAGCTGGCATGCCACATACACAAAGCTCCTCAATTCCATTCCCAATATGGCTTAGATCTTGAGTGAAATAACTAGTAAAATAAGCCATTCTTCACAACTTTATACGACAAATTCTTGGGCCTGCAGATCAGGCTATGGGAGGCAGCTATAGGAAGCTAGGATTTGGGTTTGGATGGGAGGATTTGGGGAAGACAAGTTAGAGGGAGAAGAGAGAAGCTAGAGTTCTTGAGAGGAGAGATTATGAGGAGAGAGAAGTTTGCCCACCATTGTTTGAAGAGAACATTGAGGGAGAAAGAGAGGTTGAGGATGAAGGGTTGAAGAGGAGAGGAAGAAAGAGGAAGGCGGAAAAGAGAGAAAAATAGAGAAAAATTAACTATCATTTCCCTCCCTTCTAAGTCCTGGCCTAGGGATATAACAGGAAGAAAGGGGCCAAAAGTTAATTTTCTTAACAAAAGTGATCCAGAAAAACTGAACCGGAGTAATTTAAATATTTTGGGGGATTAATATCAAAATATGAAGTTTTCAAGGATCTATATTATATTATTGAAGAATTAAGGGATCGGTATGCAAAAATCCCCTTTTTTAGGAAGCACGCAATCTTCAAATTAAAATGATAGATAAAAAGGTAAGAAAAGGTAGATTAAATTGTAAAGAAAAATGTAGATACATTGTATAAAGGATGGATAAATTGGAAAAAAGAAGGTAGATAAATTGTTTTTATAGGTAGGTAGATTGTAAAAAAAAAAAAATATACAAATTATGAGAAGAGGTAGATAATTTTTTTTTAAAAAAAAGGTAGATAAATTATATAAGAAAATCAGATAAATTGAAAAGTGGTAGACAAATTGTACAGAGAGGTAGATAAATTGTATAAAATGGTAGAAACGTTGTTAAATGGGTAGAAAGATTTTTAAAAAAGTTAAGATTCCTTAAAGGGTGGATGAAATATAATGAAAGGTAGATAGATTGTAAAAAGGGTGGATAGATTGTAAAAAATATAGATAGATTATTAGTAAAAATAGATAAATTGGAAAAATGTGGCTTGAATGTGAAAAAGATATGAAAAAAGGTTGATAAATTGTAATTAATGTTGAAAATAACGCGTTATGAAACCCGTTATGTTGCGTTATGAAACCTAACAGAACTTCAGCGCTACGTAACAACTGAAAATAACTCAATGCACTGTAACAGTACGTTTTTTTATGTTATTTTACGTTATATTACGTAACGTTACGTTAAATTACGTTATGGTACGTTATTTTCAATTATTTTCTTAGTAATTCTATATTGATGTTGATTATTATTTTAATTATTAGCGAATTGCTTAAATTTTCTTATTTGATTAGTTGTTGGTTTGTTTGATTGTTTGTGGCTAACTTACTAATTTGTATTTGTTTCCTTATTTGCTTGTTGTAATTTATCTTTTACTTGCTGATTCTATTGAATTTTTAACTGAACTGAAATCAACAATTACAAATAAAATAAATTGAACATTACAAAATATAAATTACAATAATGATAATAACTGAATTGAAATAAAAAAATTGAAATCTTGTTTTTTTGTTTAGATGATAACTGGAATTACGACTGGAGACTTAATATAATTTATAAAAAATGTGAAAATTATTGTAAAACTTCATATAAAATTAGAATAGATTATGTACTACAAAATGATTGTATATTTTTTTAGAAATTTTAAATTTATTTTTCAATTTATAAAAATTATTTTATATAGTTTTATATTTGTTTTTATTAAATAAATAGAAAATTACATAACCTACGTTATGCGTTACGTTATATGCGACATAACCTAACAGAGGCAAAACGTTACGTTACCGTTATCGCTATTTTAAACATTGATTGTAACAATAGGTATCAATGTTGAAAATAGCACGTTATGAAACCTGTTATATTACGTTGTGTAACCTAACGAAGTCCCAACGCTACGTAACAACTGAAAATAACTCAGTGCACCGTAACATTACGTTTTTTATGTTATTTTACGTTGTATTACGTAACGTTACGTTAAGTTACGTTATGTTACATTATTTATAATTTTTTTTTAGTCATTTCTATATTATTGTTGATTATTATTTTGCTTATTAGCGAATTGTTGTAATTTTTTTTATTAGTTGTTGGCTTGTTTGATTGTTTATGGAATTGCTAATTTGTTAGTTTGTGATTGTTTCCTTGTTCGCTTGTTGTATTCCTCTCCAGTTGCTGAAATATCTTGTTGATTCTATTGAATTTTTAACTGAACTGAAATCAACAATTACAAATAAGATAAATTGAACATTACAAAATATAAATTACAACAATGATAACAACTGGAATTGAAATAAAAATTGAAATCTTGTTTTCTTGTTTAAATAATGACTGGAATCACGGTTGGAGACTTAATATAATTTATGAAGATAAATGTGAAAATTATAGTAAAACTTAATATAAAATTAGATTAGAATATGTATTACAAAATGGTTTTATATTCTTTTTTTAGATATTTTAAATTTATTTTTGAATTTATAAAAGTTATTTTATATAGTTTTATATTTATTTTTAATTAAATAAATAGGAAATTACATAATCTACGTTATGCGTTATGCTATATGCGACATAGCCTAACAGAGACAAAACGTTACGTTATCGTTATCGCTATTTTAAACATTGATAGGTATATAAATAATATTATAAGGTAGATGAATTGTAGAAATGTAGATATATTGTAAAAACTATAGATCGATTTGGGAGAATAGTAGATAAATTGTGAAATAGATGTGTAAATTATGAAAATTTGGTTTCTTGTCAAAAGGGTAGATAATTATATAAAAAGGTAGATGAACTATAAAAATGTTTGTAAAATGCATAGAAAGGTCGACACTTTGTAAAGATGTTAGATGAATTGTAGTAGAAGTGAATAAAAAGGTAGATACATTGTAAAGAAATATAGATAAATTGTAGAAAATGGTAGATAAAACTATAGAAAGCAGATAGCTGGACTGTGCAAACCCAACCATTTGCAATCGAAGTTTCAAAGTGCAAAGCAAATGTCAGTGTCAACTTCATCAACATTATGTCTCGCCCCGATATATGGTAAACGAGCACATACATGACTGGCAATATATTCGGTTTGAATATGCTAAACCCTCCGACAGTATAACAAGAGTTAAAATAGTTTATAATTAACCACAGATTCCTTTCCCAAAAAGTCTAGCTACGATTATTTAATAGACTCATTTGAATCATTATAAACTACTCTAGTTTTTGTCTTAAATCTGATGTAGAACTATTAAGTTAGGATATTACAAACACAATTACAAACCAAACTAAAAATAACAAAAGAAAATGATACAATCTTTCCTCGGAAGAATCAATGTTCTAAAATGCGTTTTCAGTATGCGTGCGGTTCAGGACCGCATAACGCATAATCGGATTACGCGCCGATTATGCAGATTATGCGAAATTATGCGGAATATTAATATTTTAATATATATATTAATATAATAATTATTAAAAATAGATATATTAAGTGCTATAAAACTCTAAAAAATTATAAATAATAACCGCAAGCATGTAAAATGAATATAAATTGGTTCTACATAAGAAATTAAATACATTTTAGAAAACATAAGCTTTAAAAATTGTTTCAAAAGATTTAATTAAAACAAAAGAGGAGTTTAAACTCTACAAATAAGTCCTTAATTTGTATAATGAAAAAGTTCTTAATTTGTAAAATGAAGAACTCTGCAGCTACCAGTAAAAATAGTAACAAAATAGTAACAAAAAACTCTACAAATAGTAATAAAAAAACTCTACAAATCAAATAGTAACAAAAAAATCTTCAGCAACCAGTGCTTAATCATTTTATGTTCTTTATCTGCAGCAAGCCAGCAACCAACAAATCAAATACTAACAAAAAAAATCTACAAATAACTCCTGATTTTCTAGTAACCAGTAACAAATAACACATCACCCATAGACAAAATTTAGCAGCTGATTGCAACCAGTCCTAATTTCTCGAATAAAAACCTAGCCCTATTTTTTCCGACTATTTCCTTTAACCAAAGAATTCAATTCTAAAATCAACTCATTTTACTCATAATAATTATCAAAAATGTTCAAGAGGAATAATACCAAAAAAACAAAATCAAAACCCTAAAATGATCCAAAATCGTAACTGAGGAAAAAAGGAAAAAATTACCAAAGCTGTCGTTGCTGCTGGAGAGCTCGCCTTGAGGACCGCAGCTGCCGGAGGAGTTGTCGTCGGGTCACTGGTGAGATCGGAGGGGGGGAAGGGGCATCACAAAATTAGGGTTTTTTTTCATGTTGGATTCGGGACTCGGGAGTTCGGGAGCTTCGATTGGAAGAAAAGAAAATAATCAACGATAATGTTCAAGAGAAATAGTCCCAAAAAAAAAAAAATCAAAACCCTAAAGAAATCTAAAAAAAAAAACCCTAAAGAAATCTAAAAATCTTAACTTCTTACCTGAAAAAAAAATTACCTGTGGTGTTGCCGTCGTCAGAGAGCTTGCCTTGAGGACTGCAGCTGCCGGAGATATCGTCGGGTCGCCGGTGAGATCGGAGGGGGAAGAGGCGATCGCAAAAAGGGGTTTTTTTTTTTGGGACTGGATTCGGGAATCAGAAGAGATGATCGAGCGTAATCGAAGAAGAGAAGCAAATAAGTAAATGGGTTGTGGGTAACGGGTCGGGTTCGAGAGTTTTTTTGTTTTCAAAATCCAATTACCCGCTAACCGCATAATCGTTATGCGGATTATGCGCCCGCATAATCCGCATAACCGATTATGCGGCCACATAATCGGCTGACCGCATAATGATTATGCGGCGCATAATCCGCATAACCGATTATGCAGCCGCATAATCGGCTGACTGCATAATTGACCGAATTCTGCGATTTGTGAACGTTTAGGTGGCGAAAACGCCTATGCGGCCGCATATGCGGCCACATAGGGCGTTTTTTAGAACACTGGGATGAATATTTCCCGAGGAACTCAACACAAATTAATGACTTGGTCTCTTTGAAATCAAACTAATAATATTGAAATTAAATTTTGCCATAGGCATTTAAAAAAAAACCATGTATCTAAGACCTAAAAACTGATCCAAGAGGCATAACTAATTCAACAAAAAACTATGAAAAATGCCTATTAGGTGGACAATTGATGCCTAAAAATTCATCATTTACTAAAACTAATTAGATGAAGATGTCAAATTAATACAGTCAAAAGTTTTTGTTACCTGAGATGAAGATATCAATCAACACAGTCAAAAGTTTTTGTTATCCCTAGTTCTCTCAAAATTCATTTTTTCTTGCAAGACTTTTCAAGATGAGAAGTATAAAAAAAAACTAAAAGTTTTTGTTGATGTCATTCACCCAGTAACAAATGTCTGTTGGTGGTTCACAGGCTTTATGATGCTCAGATGTTCTTTGAGAACCTTTTAGGTGGCGCTTCATCTACTTTTGCTCAGTCCCTAAAGCCTTTATCTTGGCCTGATATTGAGAGTTGAAAAAGGTTGTCTACAACTCCGAGGCCGAGTATGAGAAGCTTACCCTATTGCACAAAAGTGCCTTGCCCTTGAACACCTTCACTCCCTCTCCTACCCAACCTCCAAAATCCCCTTCTACACTGCCAACATGGACCACACTCCAGCCTCCTTCATGATCGAAATCTCAGCCATCGACTGCTATTATTATGACGAACATGGTTATCATATTTGCAGGATTGAGACATACTTGGATTGAGATTATGACTGAAACCAAGACCATGGCCACCGCAATTAGGATAGTTGTAAAGTTTGATTGCCGACGTGATTATCACTTCATTTCTGAGAGATGTGAACATTTGGGAGTAATAGTTTGTTTGAGAGTGGTGGGCCCGACTATTTAAGAGGGAGACTTCTTTTAAACTGATGGTGGGGCAAATTTGATAGCACACAGCCGCGACAAGAGCTAAAGAAAGTCTGAATATTTGGGGGCTAGACCTTTTAATGATCCCACTTAACCTTCAAAAGTCGATGATGAACTAGACAATTACGGAGAAAATTGAAAAAAAAATGCAGAAGTTTAAAGATGTTGGCTTCATCATAATGGAAGAGCGTCTTGACTAGTTAGCTAACATAGTCCTATCACATAATGCAATTACAAGAAAAATATAAGAGAATACAAAATGTGGTTGGGGACTTTGTTACTAGTCAAGGGGTTTTCTGCTGAGCTTTATGGCTGGTTTTTCTAGTAAAAATAATATAAGAGAATGCACATGCTTGACAATATTTTTTCCGGTTCTCCTAGGACATTTGTCTAATACTTACCAACATTGTCCTCAATTTTATAATATAATATTAAGTTAAGATACTTCTCAGACACTTCTTGTACTCATTCACATCACTAAAACATGTTTTCCTTTATAAGTTTGAATCATTTGTTTAAATTTTTATTTATATATTAAAACTCTTTAGTATAGCATGACAACCTTGATACTAGTTGAGGAAAAACAATGATGATTTAATTTAGATGCATTTAAAAATTATAGAAATAGATATTATTTTGTTTTTTTGTATGTATATGTATTGTTGTGTCCCAGTACCCTACATTTTACAAATTTGACTTGTCTTGTGCTTGTGTTCATATTTGTGTCTATGCTTCATACAGGGTTTTTTTTTTTTTTTTTGGTTTTTTACCCTAATTTATGGTATAGCACATGGTCTGGGCTATATAGCTGCGGCCCTAATGTATAGTTATGTATTGGAGTATATATGAGTGTGCGTAACAGATCCATGACAACATAAAGCAATAATGCATGGACACCTAACCTAGGTGTCTACTTCCAAGATGATGGGAGGAAACACAGCAAACTAGGTGGCAACACCTCAGCTATTTTAACTGACACCTAGACATTTGCTGTCATTAGCGTAGGCAGTCCTCGCACCTATATAACACAATTTCACCCCTCTCCTTGTTCTTTGCTTCCTCTCTTCGACCATCCCTTTTTCTATTGTTCCTCTTGTCTAGCAACTGCATTTGCTGTTGGCTGATCACCACAGTGCCTGGGAAAAGCAGAGAGAAGAAGGATCACAGTCAGTGCACAAGAGTCAACTTCCTAAAGGCACCGAGAGGAACTCAGCAAGAATCTAAGGACAAAACAAATGAAGGTTGGTATGTCAGCTTCTGGACGAGCCTAAGATGGCATCAACATATGTTGATTGAGGGAGATTTTATTGATTTGGTTATGTCAGTTTCACTATGTACATTTCCCCCCTTATATTTTCTCAAAGTTTATGTGCTCTATGGAAATATCTTGCAGTCCTAAGTTTATTGGTTCCTTGGAGTCACTGTGGGTGCAAGCGTGCAAGGATGTGTGCTTGGATATACTATATAGATGATGATTTTTGAATGTGGTCCTGCAAGAAGAAGATAATTGGTTACTTTCTTCAACTTATTTGGGAAGTTTTACGATGTACATGCTTAATTTTGTTTTTGTTGGTATTGTTGTGTTTCTAATTGGAGATTTTGGTTTGCATAAAAAAGTAGATGCTTGTGTTTGTATGGTCATGGTGTTGTGGTGTATATTCAAGTTTGCACTAGCTTGCGTATTTAGGCTGCATATTGGTGATATCATGGATCATTTGATGTAATTTAAAACTGGTGGACTGAAATTCGTATCCGATCAATTATCAAGGGTGGATGCTTAAGTCGATCTTTTTTTAATGGGTTTGGTTCCCCAGTGGATCTTTACAAACTTTTAGTTAATCCCTTGGTATTGTAGGATCCAACTTGAATATCATCTCTTGCCACTTTATATGACCTCATATTACTGATATTGGTTAATGTAGAACATGTTATTGTTTACAATCCTTGCAGAAGGCTTGTACAAGATGAATTGGTCATGGATGGAAGGGAGTGATATTGCTTAACATACAATTCAAAATTTTTATTATAAATTCATCATCCAGTACACTCAATTTATTACATATTACAATAATTGTTGCAATACTATTTATTTATAAGTCTAGTTAAAAGTGTAGGAGAATTTTTCTTGTTGCTCATCGTATTTAAAAAAAATAAAAATAAAAGTTAGTTTAATGGAAAACTCAGTTACGTTATAATTGCAACTCAACGAAAGTGGCAAATTTAAATATTTAATATAGACCATAACTATAGCTAATGCCAATTTTAAATATTTATTAGAAAACAATCATACCTGAATTTCGGCAACTTATATACTGAAACTGGTCTAGGTTAGGTCCTAATCAATCCTTGACCAACACATCTACATGTAAGTGGTTTGGGTCTGGCACGGGTTTAGAGTTAACCCAGGTCCTAGCCATCTACATTAATGATGGTTAGGGTGAGGGTTAGGTCTATCTAGACCCGATATATTTATACCAGTGTTAAAAATAAAGCATTATGAAACTCATTATATTACGTTATAATACATAATGGAAATCTAGCACCATCAAAAAGTTGAAAATAACTCGGTGTACAGTAACAGTGTGTTTTTTACGTTATTTTATGTTAAGTTACGTTGTGTTACGATATTTGTATATTTTTATAGTAATTTCTATATTGTTGATTGTTTGTTTTGATTGTTATCTAATTGTTACAATTTTCTTACTTAATTACTTATTTATTTGTTAGTTTGATTGCTTGTGGAATTGTTTACTTGCTAATTTGTGATTGCTTTCTTATTTGCCTATTATAATTCTTTTCCGGTTACTGGAATTTTTTACTTATTATTGATTCTATTGCTTTCTCAGTTGAACTAAAATGAATAATTACAAATGAAGATATTTGAATATATATTATAAGTTGGACTACAAACTTTATATTAGATTTTAGAATGAAAATTTAACACATCTCACCATCCATTTTGCATATGAGATGTATGTTGGTCAAACTTTCAAAAGGTGAATAATAGAGAGAATAAAGTGTCCGCTAGTGAGTATCCGATGGAAAAAGTGTTGAACCTAACTTTTTATTTTAACATAAAGTTTGTAGTATATGTACACACATACATATGAAGTAGTCTTACCTAAAACCTGTTTACAGTATAAATATATATTCTAACGTGGAAAATACACATAAGTTGAAAGTGTGCTAGTTATACGACAGTAGTTGCATATGTATCATGTCATGAAGAAATGGATTCCTCGAGTTTTAGTAGGAAAAATTTTGTTTTTGGTTTTTGGTTTTTTTAATCTAAAATAGAATAAGGGTGTGAGGAAAGATATAAATTTTGTGGATGACAATGTGGTGCTGCTACAGATCTATTCAATCACATGGAAGTTAGATTCGATAGGTGAGGGCCAGAAGTCATTGCTTACGTTTCTGAAAATTAATTGGAACAGTTTGATAGATATAGGGAAACTATGTTGTCAGATTTATTTTTTAAGGTTCATTATATACAATATTAGACATTCTGCTTTATAAAATATGTTGGACAGATTCTTCTGAGTTTTAAGTGTTGAAAGATGGTTCACTTTTGTGGTTTAAATGACGTTGAGACTTTTTAATCTTAAATTTGAAGGATTTATTCCCTGATCTACTTGTCTTTATGCAATGCATACTTAATTCATTTGAGAAATTTATTTTACAAGCTTCACATCATGATTACTTCAACAATTGCTTCTTTCAATGGTTTCAGAAATCTTTACTGTAACATTTACATCGAAATCATTGTTTTGACTAATTACAAGCTGATGAGAAAGTGATGTACATATGAATAACTTTTTCATACTATTATTATCGTTGAATTTTAGTTTTTCATGATGTACAGTAAACAAAACATTCTATACTACAGGAATGCATGCAAGGTTCACCAGCCAAGGCTCGTGTTGTATATGCTCCTGTAGAAGAAATTGGCGGAGAGGGCCGCTTATTGCGTGCTTGTCGTATCCGCAAACATTTCAATGATTAACTTAATATGATATTAGCTAATTATTTATCTGGCAGGAGCATAACTTAGTATGCTGTAAGTTCATTCTGATATGTTGTTACTTGACCCACTACTTAAGAGGTCATTGTAAAAGCCTATGTAGAAGCTGGTCTTGTTCTTGAAAAGGATGCTTGTCAAAGATTGAAGGTAAGATCTATAACATCCCTCCCTTTCTTCCACTAGAAGCCATTACGAAGTTACTAAATACACTAGGGGTTTGTGTCCTCAGTGTCTCCCTTTTCAATTTACCACAAATGATCTTCGTATATGATAATGTTGCATTTTTTTTTTGTCCTGGTATCACCTTCAAAACGACCTTCAATGCTTCCATTAAGCCATCATATGACAGTTTAAGCATGCCATTGGTTTTCTCAAGTCTTATTATGAGCAGCCATGTATTGAATGGTCATCCTAATGTGAGTGCTGTGTAAAGAATGCTGCAACACTATCTTCTTTTCAATGTGCTGGATGTTTACTCGCACAAGCATGTATTTGTGTTTTAGGGGGAGGAGAGGTAGGAGGAATTCTTTCTTTATGTGTACCAGTTCTCTGTGCATAAAGCTGAGCTTTTTGGCTTTCGAAACTGATGTTGGTAAAGATCAGAGCAGTTTCATGTTAAATTGTTTTCAGGTTTATGGTCGCAATATATTTGTTCAAGATTCCTTGATAGGTAGCACCTAACAATTGTTTACATTTTAGAGCATCTGTTTTCTAACCTTGTTCTGCTTCTATTCTGTAAAAAATGCTTTATTTGAATTGTTGCCAAGTGTGCATAAAATCTTTCTACATATAGCCTTCGATCCACATATATAGAGTATGTCAAAAAAGTTATAAAATAATAGAAATTAAAAATAATCCCTGCGTGATCGTTATATCATTTCATTAAGTTTCAGACTTTCAGGGTTTGAAATTATCAAAGCTCTTGTAGTAATCGTGTTTAATTTATACTAGGAAAATGCACATGCTACGCATGTGGAAATATAGACCTCACTACGTTATTAGACAAATTTTAAAATATGTAAACTAAAAATTTCTAAATCTTTTTCATGCATCCTATGTTCAGAAAGTTCCATGAGACAAAAGTTCCAACAGTTTGGGTTTCTTGTAGAAGAATTCTGAATAAATCAATCTTTTAATTGAAAATTTTTCCTGTAAACTATTGGAAAATTCCTATTTAATAAGAATTTCTGTTTAATTTAAATTTTAATTTTGATTAAGTATCAAATCTATCTGATTTATCGTGGATGTAAGTTGGGTTAATTGTAGAAACTATCTTGGTACTATTAACTTTGTAGCATTAATCCCCCTGAAGAATTTTACTAACAAGGAGAACCTCGGATTGTGTTGCACTAACACCCCCATATCTAGGTTTTTCAAGGGGATCTCTTTATTAATAAAATTCTTAAGTGGATATTAGTGTTACACAACTAAACAGTACTTGGATATTTTATGGAATTATCCCTTACAAATTTGTAGACATTTTCTTATCTATAATAGAAAATTTAAGAGCTTTTTAGAAAGTTTATTGCTAATTTATAAAATATTTTGATGTTCTAAAGGATTTAGATATACATAAATCTTTAAATTTTATTGTTCTATTATGCTTATGTTCTAGTTCCACCTAGTTTAATATCTTTTTATGAAATTTCAATTTCCAAATCATATTTGTAACTCATGATTTTTTTATTGATTAATTATGAATATAAAATTAATTAGTTGATTAACTGATATTTCTTGTTTCTATTTCAATTAATTACAAATTAATTTATTAATCAACATAGTAATCACATAAGGCTGTAACAGTTGATCATTCCTAACCAATTAAGACATTCTTTGGTGAATGTAAATGTGTATTTGTTTCTAATTAAAATTGGATTCTGATTTGATGGGTCTTTTTAGTCTAATTAACATTGGATCTCTTAAGATGTTAACAACTAGGTTTTTTTTAATATTATATATTGTTTAACTTTGTGGTTTTGAAGGGAAAAAAAAATTGAAATATCATCAACAACTTCATATATTTTAAAATTTAAGTTGCACTCTGTTCTCATGATGACGGATCTTTCATATGTTATGACTTTGGTTTAGAATATTGGAATCAGTATTGGTGTCTAATCATTTATGATATCAAAATTGGCGATAGGGCGCAATATATTTGTGTTTTTGAAATATTAGCAATATTGGACAGATGTTATATGGTATATAGTGTATTAGGTACCTCAAAATCTGATATGATATGTGTGATTTATATTTGTATCAACTAATATTTAAAACCTTGTTTTTGACTATTAAGTTTTTAAATAAAGTTGATATCTAACCATTTAAATTTAATATTTTTTAAAATGATTAATTACAATAACTATCCATATATTTCTTATACCCCATTAAGAAATTTTTTCGTAGAGAGACTCCCTGATAGGGGATATAAGTGCAACAAAAATAACAAAAAATAATATTGCATTTATATACCCTATCGGGGGTCTCTTTACAATTTTGTCTTAAGGGGTATTAATGATATGCCCCCAGTAGCACATGGATAGTTTCTGTAATTAGTCATTTTAAAACAATCATAATTAGTTAATATTTGATTCTCATATAATGAACTTCATTGCTAAAATTCATAGCAGACAAAGGTTTGAAACTTGCTTAAGGAAACCTTTATCTTCAATGTATGGGTGCCTCGAAATCAAATTTGATTACCTATAGCAAAATTATCATCCTTTCCCTTTTTCTATATAATTTATCATGTTTAGATAAATATGATTGATACCAACTGACTATTTCAGACTATAACATGCCTTTCTCTTATCCATAGTTTTGGCCAGGAGATGGGTACTTAGTATAAGAGGGTTGATGTTTGGCTGGTAGTCGGTTATAATACCTATCAAATCTTTCATGGAGCCTTCCTCATAGCCAACCCCATTTTGATAAAAAAAAGACTTAGATAATAATGATATTCGGTCATATAGTGCTTATCAGGTTACGACTCTTAAAAGGGGCTTTATATAGGGATGATTACTGCACTTATTCAGAAAAAGGACAATAATAAGCATAAGTTTGTACTCATGATTTTCTTGTTAAAAGTCTTAATTGATAGTATTGTCTTTATAAGGAAAATAAGATATTTAGGAGGGAATTACTAAAGAATATGATAGTGATATGGTTAATTAGAAATGGAACTGTAAAGGAAGAAAATATGTAACGCCCCATTTTCCGGAGAGATACGAAAACGGAGTGCGTTACCGGCGGGCACGTGTAAGTCGACGTGCACGAGGCCTATAAAAATGTAAAAGAAGAAATGAATGGAACTGAATACTAATAATCAACCAGGATCTTGGAAGTTAGTCTACTGCCATATAAAAAAAGAAGATATACATGTCTAAGATAAGCAGCAATAAGTACAATACTGATACAAAAGTTAGAAATAAAGTCCCAAAGAGGTGATACATACCAAACCAAAAATACAAAAGCGGAGGCCTATAAATCTATTGCTGCTCGGTCTGCTATAGAAAGTACGGATCATGCAGTGGCGGATCCTCGCTCACATCTTCAGTACCTGAGCGTGTGGGGGAGCTCAGGGTCAAACCCAGCAAGTAAAATAATAAGAAGTACGGAGCGTGTAATATAAACAAGTAGGTAAGATATGGGTGTGGATATGAAATTATGCGCATGTGTGGAAAATATTAAATGATCAAGTAATGATATCAAGAAAGAATGTACATGCTATCAAGTATGGAGACTAATGGTGAATAACTAGACTTGTATAGTAGAGAGCATGCAATATGTACTAATAAGTAAAATATGAATTGATGTAAAAAGCATATGCACATGCATGGTGAACTAATTGGTAAAGATATAGATCTGTATCGTATGTGATCGATATCAAGTACGGAGACTAATACATATCAAGTCTAGATTAATATCATATTTTATTTTATATTTTGAACTAAGTGGTGAAGAAATGACTCGTATCGTGAAAGTACCCGTGCATACCCGGGACCCGGCCAAGATGCTGGCGCTGAACCAGCCGTGCCGCTAAGCACTCAAGCAGATACCGATTACTGAGTAATCGGTCGTCCCATCAACATGGACTAAACAAGAGATGATGGCTCAGTACCACCCGGGCGCCCCCACGGATGGGCCCCTATTTCGGTTGCGCAACCTATCCTAAACCTTTCACGATACAATATTTGTCCACCCTTTAGTTCTCCCATAACCCAAGATTTCAAGTTATTTTACATGCAAATCAATCCGGAATATGATAAACTAATCATGTCAAGATTAATACATATACATGTCTAGTAACAAGCAAGATGTGGTCCATGTCAAAATCAAGTTAACAGGCAAGTTAGGATCCATGGCACCATCAAGACATGTGTATATACTAACAAGGAAAATCCGGAATATTTTCATGTATCTTGTACAGTATGTATACGTTGAAGTAAATATGATGGAATGTCAAAATCAAGTTAACAGGCAAGTCAAGATCCATGGCACTATCAAGACGTGTATGCACTAATAAGGAAAGTCCGGCATAATTTCGTATATGTTGTACAAGTAACTAGTATGCATGTGTCAATGCAAGTATGATGGAGTATAAAATGTTAGAATGAATGAATTTTCCAAATTCTAGAATGATTTCATGGTATGGAAAGTAGCAAAATTTATTAAACCTTACTAATGTATATATGTTTCAAGTAAACATGAATTAGCATAAAGGAATTATGACCTAATATAATAGCTTGCATAAAAGAAATATTTTAGTAAATTTAATGTAATACTTATATGAAACTCTCTCTTTAAAACATGATAATGAATAAATAAATAAATGTATATATATACATATTTTCTAACGGCAAGTGGAAAATGATTTTAAAATTATTACATTATACATGAAGAGCTTATATGGAAAAATTCAAATGTATATCCAATATGATGAACATTCATAAAGGTGGTTTCTTTGTAATTTCAAAATAAAACATAGTTTGAGTTGTAACTTATAGTTTAAGCATAGGAGACCTTAAATAAAATCACAAATTTAATACATAAACATAGAGTAGAGTGTAAGAATCATATTTTTATATTTAAAATAATCATAGAGAATTTTGTATAAAAATATCACATTTCTAGAATTAAACAAATCAAGATTCTAAGTTAACCATAAACAATTAGAATTAGAAATAAAACATGAGAGGGGATGTGATTTTACTTGCCTTGATAGGTTAAGGAAGGTAAATCTATCTTGAGGCTAAAGAACTTCTCTTTTTATTCTTTTTCTCCTCTTTTCTTCTCTTTTCTTCTTCTTCTCTTTTCTTCTTCTTCTCTTGAGTTGGAGTAGAAAATAATAAAAGGAAGAGATTAATAAAAATAAAGGAGAGAAAACAAATGAAAGGAGGGGAAGAAAAAGATATAAATAAAGGAGATATATGGGGTAACATGATGGTTTGTCATTCTTGACCAAAAGACAAGTATGGTGAAGGAGGTATGGGTGAATAAAAACAAAATAGGAATATGACAAATGACTAATAATAATAATAGGTTATTAAACTTATTTAAAACTTTAGTTTTAAATTAAACTAATCTAAATAAAATCAAATTTCATCTTTACAAGTCAAAAAAAGGGAGACTAGTAAAAATATGTGTAGGACCCACCGGTGATTAAAATAATATTATTTTAAGTGACTATCTTAAAAATTTCAAGAAAACTATAAAAATATAGAAAAATGAGACAAACACAACACATTTATTTTGGGATTAATCTGATATCAAGAATATAAGTTATGTTGAAATTAGGTTGTTACATCCTACCCTCCTTACAAAAAAATTTCGTCCTCGAAATTTAATTTTTTTTTTTTTTTTTTTTTTTTTTTTTACTGATTGGAGAATAAGATATCAATCAATTGATAAGAATTTGGTTATTGAGAAAATAGTTCCAATCAGAATATAATTGAAAACTAACTTGCCATACTATCTAAACTAGTGGGATAAATAATCTAAGATATATAATGGAAAAAAAATATCATAAGTCTCACTTATTAAGATCCTTGCGAATAGCTGCAATAATTGCCTGCAAATCAATTATTGCCACGCCAATAGATAAGACTCATTATAGCGAAAGCATATGATTTTAGTCGAAAATCAACTATGGAGTATCTCATAAATCCGCTTGTTATAGTTCTAATGAATGACTGTAATTGTTGTCGACTGAGAATAAACCTCTATAATTACCACGTCAACTCAATAGGACTCGAACAGCAGAATTACAAGACTAGGTACATAGAAAATCAAAAGATATATATGGTATGGATAAAAGAAGAAGGTAAGATAGAAAATTAACTAATAATAGGACCAAGATAAGATTTCAGATCAAAGAAAATTTTGGACATATTTATATATGGCAGTAGTCCTAAAGACATCCTAAATTAACCTAAATCTCTGATACCACTCTGTAACGCCCCATTTTCCGGAGGGACAAGAAAACGGAGTGCGTTACCGGCGGGCACGTGTAAGTCGACGTGCACGAGGCCTATAAGTATGTAAAAGAAAAAAAAATGAATTGAGCTGAATACTAGTTATCAATCAGGATCTTAGAAATTAGTCTACTGCCATATAAAAGAGAAGATATACATGTCTAAAACAGAAAGCAATAATTAGGTACTGATACAGAAGTTGGGAACTCCAACTAAGCCTTCAAAAGAGGTATATACATGTCTAAGATAAGCAGCAATAAGTACAATACTGATACAAAAGTTAGAAATAAAGTCCCAAAGAGGTGATACATACCAAACCAAAAATACAAAAGCGGAGGCCTATAAATCTATTGCTGCTCGGTCTGCTATAGAAAGTACGGATCATGCAGTGGCGGATCCTCGCTCACATCTTCAGTACCTGAGCGTGTGGGGGAGCTCAGGGTCAAACCCAGCAAGTAAAATAATAAGAAGTACGGAGCGTGTAATATAAACAAGTAGGTAAGATATGGGTGTGGATATGAAATTATGCGCATGTGTGGAAAATATTAAATGATCAAGTAATGATATCAAGAAAGAATGTACATGCTATCAAGTATGGAGACTAATGGTGAATAACTAGACTTGTATAGTAGAGAGCATGCAATATGTACTAATAAGTAAAATATGAATTGATGTAAAAAGCATATGCACATGCATGGTGAACTAATTGGTAAAGATATAGATCTGTATCGTATGTGATCGATATCAAGTACGGAGACTAATACATATCAAGTCTAGATTAATATCATATTTTATTTTATATTTTGAACTAAGTGGTGAAGAAATGACTCGTATCGTGAAAGTACCCGTGCATACCCGGGACCCGGCCAAGATGCTGGCGCTGAACCAGCCGTGCCGCTAAGCACTCAAGCAGATACCGATTACTGAGTAATCGGTCGTCCCATCAACATGGACTAAACAAGAGATGATGGCTCAGTACCACCCGGGCGCCCCCACGGATGGGCCCCTATTTCGGTTGCGCAATCTATCCTAAACCTTTCACGATACAATATTTGTCCACCCTTTAGTTCTCCCATAACCCAAGATTTCAAGTTATTTTACATGCAAATCAATCCGGAATATGATAAACTAATCATGTCAAGATTAATACATATACATGTCTAGTAACAAGCAAGATGTGGTCCATGTCAAAATCAAGTTAACAGGCAAGTTAGGATCCATGGCACCATCAAGACATGTGTATATACTAACAAGGAAAATCCGGAATATTTTCATGTATCTTGTACAGTATGTATACGTTGAAGTAAATATGATGGAATGTCAAAATCAAGTTAACAGGCAAGTCAAGATCCATGGCACTATCAAGACGTGTATGCACTAATAAGGAAAGTCCGGCATAATTTCGTATATGTTGTACAAGTAACTAGTATGCATGTGTCAATGCAAGTATGATGGAGTATAAAATGTTAGAATGAATGAATTTTCCAAATTCTAGAATGATTTCATGGTATGGAAAGTAGCAAAATTTATTAAACCTTACTAATGTATATATGTTTCAAGTAAACATGAATTAGCATAAAGGAATTATGACCTAATATAATAGCTTGCATAAAAGAAATATTTTAGTAAATTTAATGTAATACTTATATGAAACTCTCTCTTTAAAACATGATAATGAATAAATAAATAAATGTATATATATACATATTTTCTAACGGCAAGTGGAAAATGATTTTAAAATTATTACATTATACATGAAGAGCTTATATGGAAAAATTCAAATGTATATCCAATATGATGAACATTCATAAAGGTGGTTTCTTTGTAATTTCAAAATAAAACATAGTTTGAGTTGTAACTTATAGTTTAAGCATAGGAGACCTTAAATAAAATCACAAATTTAATACATAAACATAGAGTAGAGTGTAAGAATCATATTTTTATATTTAAAATAATCATAGAGAATTTTGTATAAAAATATCACATTTCTAGAATTAAACAAATCAAGATTCTAAGTTAACCATAAACAATTAGAATTAGAAATAAAACATGAGAGGGGATGTGATTTTACTTGCCTTGATAGGTTAAGGAAGGTAAATCTATCTTGAGGCTAAAGAACTTCTCTTTTTATTCTTTTTCTCCTCTTTTCTTCTCTTTTCTTCTTCTTCTCTTTTCTTCTTCTTCTCTTGAGTTGGAGTAGAAAATAATAAAAGGAAGAGATTAATAAAAATAAAGGAGAGAAAACAAATGAAAGGAGGGGAAGAAAAAGATATAAATAAAGGAGATATATGGGGTAACATGATGGTTTGTCATTCTTGACCAAAAGACAAGTATGGTGAAGGAGGTATGGGTGAATAAAAACAAAATAGGAATATGACAAATGACTAATAATAATAATAGGTTATTAAACTTATTTAAAACTTTAGTTTTAAATTAAACTAATCTAAATAAAATCAAATTTCATCTTTACAAGTCAAAAAAAGGGAGACTAGTAAAAATATGTGTAGGACCCACCGGTGATTAAAATAATATTATTTTAAGTGACTATCTTAAAAATTTCAAGAAAACTATAAAAATATAGAAAAATGAGACAAACACAACACATTTATTTTGGGATTAATCTGATATCAAGAATATAAGTTATGTTGAAATTAGGTTGTTACATCCTACCCTCCTTACAAAAAAATTTCGTCCTCGAAATTTAATTTTTTTTTTTTTTTTTTTTTTTTTTTTACTGATTGGAGAATAAGATATCAATCAATTGATAAGAATTTGGTTATTGAGAAAATAGTTCCAATCAGAATATAATTGAAAACTAACTTGCCATACTATCTAAACTAGTGGGATAAATAATCTAAGATATATAATGGAAAAAAAATATCATAAGTCTCACTTATTAAGATCCTTGCGAATAGCTGCAATAATTGCCTGCAAATCAATTATTGCCACGCCAATAGATAAGACTCATTATAGCGAAAGCATATGATTTTAGTCGAAAATCAACTATGGAGTATCTCATAAATCCGCTTGTTATAGTTCTAATGAATGACTGTAATTGTTGTCGACTGAGAATAAATCTCTATAATTACCACGTCAACTCAATAGGACTCGAACAGCAGAATTACAAGACTAGGTACATAGAAAATCAAAAGATATATATGGTATGGATAAAAGAAGAAGGTAAGATAGAAAATTAACTAATAATAGGACCAAGATAAGATTTCAGATCAAAGAAAATTTTGGACATATTTATATATGGCAGTAGTCCTAAAGACATCCTAAATTAACCTAAATCTCTGATACCACTCTGTAACGCCCCATTTTCCGGAGGGACAAGAAAACGGAGTGCGTTACCGGCGGGCACGTGTAAGTCGACGTGCACGAGGCCTATAAGTATGTAAAAGAAAAAAAAATGAATTGAGCTGAATACTAGTTATCAATCAGGATCTTAGAAATTAGTCTACTGCCATATAAAAGAGAAGATATACATGTCTAAAACAGAAAGCAATAATTAGGTACTGATACAGAAGTTGGGAACTCCAACTAAGCCTTCAAAAGAGGTATATACATGTCTAAGATAAGCAGCAATAAGTACAATACTGATACAAAAGTTAGAAATAAAGTCCCAAAGAGGTGATACATACCAAACCAAAAATACAAAAGCGGAGGCCTATAAATCTATTGCTGCTCGGTCTGCTATAGAAAGTACGGATCATGCAGTGGCGGATCCTCGCTCACATCTTCAGTACCTGAGCGTGTGGGGGAGCTCAGGGTCAAACCCAGCAAGTAAAATAATAAGAAGTACGGAGCGTGTAATATAAACAAGTAGGTAAGATATGGGTGTGGATATGAAATTATGCGCATGTGTGGAAAATATTAAATGATCAAGTAATGATATCAAGAAAGAATGTACATGCTATCAAGTATGGAGACTAATGGTGAATAACTAGACTTGTATAGTAGAGAGCATGCAATATGTACTAATAAGTAAAATATGAATTGATGTAAAAAGCATATGCACATGCATGGTGAACTAATTGGTAAAGATATAGATCTGTATCGTATGTGATCGATATCAAGTACGGAGACTAATACATATCAAGTCTAGATTAATATCATATTTTATTTTATATTTTGAACTAAGTGGTGAAGAAATGACTCGTATCGTGAAAGTACCCGTGCATACCCGGGACCCGGCCAAGATGCTGGCGCTGAACCAGCCGTGCCGCTAAGCACTCAAGCAGATACCGATTACTGAGTAATCGGTCGTCCCATCAACATGGACTAAACAAGAGATGATGGCTCAGTACCACCCGGGCGCCCCCACGGATGGGCCCCTATTTCGGTTGCGCAATCTATCCTAAACCTTTCACGATACAATATTTGTCCACCCTTTAGTTCTCCCATAACCCAAGATTTCAAGTTATTTTACATGCAAATCAATCCGGAATATGATAAACTAATCATGTCAAGATTAATACATATACATGTCTAGTAACAAGCAAGATGTGGTCCATGTCAAAATCAAGTTAACAGGCAAGTTAGGATCCATGGCACCATCAAGACATGTGTATATACTAACAAGGAAAATCCGGAATATTTTCATGTATCTTGTACAGTATGTATACGTTGAAGTAAATATGATGGAATGTCAAAATCAAGTTAACAGGCAAGTCAAGATCCATGGCACTATCAAGACGTGTATGCACTAATAAGGAAAGTCCGGCATAATTTCGTATATGTTGTACAAGTAACTAGTATGCATGTGTCAATGCAAGTATGATGGAGTATAAAATGTTAGAATGAATGAATTTTCCAAATTCTAGAATGATTTCATGGTATGGAAAGTAGCAAAATTTATTAAACCTTACTAATGTATATATGTTTCAAGTAAACATGAATTAGCATAAAGGAATTATGACCTAATATAATAGCTTGCATAAAAGAAATATTTTAGTAAATTTAATGTAATACTTATATGAAACTCTCTCTTTAAAACATGATAATGAATAAATAAATAAATGTATATATATACATATTTTCTAACGGCAAGTGGAAAATGATTTTAAAATTATTACATTATACATGAAGAGCTTATATGGAAAAATTCAAATGTATATCCAATATGATGAACATTCATAAAGGTGGTTTCTTTGTAATTTCAAAATAAAACATAGTTTGAGTTGTAACTTATAGTTTAAGCATAGGAGACCTTAAATAAAATCACAAATTTAATACATAAACATAGAGTAGAGTGTAAGAATCATATTTTTATATTTAAAATAATCATAGAGAATTTTGTATAAAAATATCACATTTCTAGAATTAAACAAATCAAGATTCTAAGTTAACCATAAACAATTAGAATTAGAAATAAAACATGAGAGGGGATGTGATTTTACTTGCCTTGATAGGTTAAGGAAGGTAAATCTATCTTGAGGCTAAAGAACTTCTCTTTTTATTCTTTTTCTCCTCTTTTCTTCTCTTTTCTTCTTCTTCTCTTTTCTTCTTCTTCTCTTGAGTTGGAGTAGAAAATAATAAAAGGAAGAGATTAATAAAAATAAAGGAGAGAAAACAAATGAAAGGAGGGGAAGAAAAAGATATAAATAAAGGAGATATATGGGGTAACATGATGGTTTGTCATTCTTGACCAAAAGACAAGTATGGTGAAGGAGGTATGGGTGAATAAAAACAAAATAGGAATATGACAAATGACTAATAATAATAATAGGTTATTAAACTTATTTAAAACTTTAGTTTTAAATTAAACTAATCTAAATAAAATCAAATTTCATCTTTACAAGTCAAAAAAAGGGAGACTAGTAAAAATATGTGTAGGACCCACCGGTGATTAAAATAATATTATTTTAAGTGACTATCTTAAAAATTTCAAGAAAACTATAAAAATATAGAAAAATGAGACAAACACAACACATTTATTTTGGGATTAATCTGATATCAAGAATATAAGTTATGTTGAAATTAGGTTGTTACATCCTACCCTCCTTACAAAAAAATTTCGTCCTCGAAATTTAATTTTTTTTTTTTTTTTTTTTTTTTTTTTACTGATTGGAGAATAAGATATCAATCAATTGATAAGAATTTGGTTATTGAGAAAATAGTTCCAATCAGAATATAATTGAAAACTAACTTGCCATACTATCTAAACTAGTGGGATAAATAATCTAAGATATATAATGGAAAAAAAATATCATAAGTCTCACTTATTAAGATCCTTGCGAATAGCTGCAATAATTGCCTGCAAATCAATTATTGCCACGCCAATAGATAAGACTCATTATAGCGAAAGCATATGATTTTAGTCGAAAATCAACTATGGAGTATCTCATAAATCCGCTTGTTATAGTTCTAATGAATGACTGTAATTGTTGTCGACTGAGAATAAACCTCTATAATTACCACGTCAACTCAATAGGACTCGAACAGCAGAATTACAAGACTAGGTACATAGAAAATCAAAAGATATATATGGTATGGATAAAAGAAGAAGGTAAGATAGAAAATTAACTAATAATAGGACCAAGATAAGATTTCAGATCAAAGAAAATTTTGGACATATTTATATATGGCAGTAGTCCTAAAGACATCCTAAATTAACCTAAATCTCTGATACCACTCTGTAACGCCCCATTTTCCGGAGGGACAAGAAAACGGAGTGCGTTACCGGCGGGCACGTGTAAGTCGACGTGCACGAGGCCTATAAGTATGTAAAAGAAAAAAAAATGAATTGAGCTGAATACTAGTTATCAATCAGGATCTTAGAAATTAGTCTACTGCCATATAAAAGAGAAGATATACATGTCTAAAACAGAAAGCAATAATTAGGTACTGATACAGAAGTTGGGAACTCCAACTAAGCCTTCAAAAGAGGTATATACATGTCTAAGATAAGCAGCAATAAGTACAATACTGATACAAAAGTTAGAAATAAAGTCCCAAAGAGGTGATACATACCAAACCAAAAATACAAAAGCGGAGGCCTATAAATCTATTGCTGCTCGGTCTGCTATAGAAAGTACGGATCATGCAGTGGCGGATCCTCGCTCACATCTTCAGTACCTGAGCGTGTGGGGGAGCTCAGGGTCAAACCCAGCAAGTAAAATAATAAGAAGTACGGAGCGTGTAATATAAACAAGTAGGTAAGATATGGGTGTGGATATGAAATTATGCGCATGTGTGGAAAATATTAAATGATCAAGTAATGATATCAAGAAAGAATGTACATGCTATCAAGTATGGAGACTAATGGTGAATAACTAGACTTGTATAGTAGAGAGCATGCAATATGTACTAATAAGTAAAATATGAATTGATGTAAAAAGTATATGCACATGCATGGTGAACTAATTGGTAAAGATATAGATCTGTATCGTATGTGATCGATATCAAGTACGGAGACTAATACATATCAAGTCTAGATTAATATCATATTTTATTTTATATTTTGAACTAAGTGGTGAAGAAATGACTCGTATCGTGAAAGTACCCGTGCATACCCGGGACCCGGCCAAGATGCTGGCGCTGAACCAGCCGTGCCGCTAAGCACTCAAGCAGATACCGATTACTGAGTAGTCGGTCGTCCCATCAACATGGACTAAACAAGAGATGATGGCTCAGTACCACCCGGGCGCCCCCACGGATGGGCCCCTATTTCGGTTGCGCAACCTATCCTAAACCTTTCACGATACAATATTTGTCCACCCTTTAGTTCTCCCATAACCCAAGATTTCAAGTTATTTTACATGCAAATCAATCCGGAATATGATAAACTAATCATGTCAAGATTAATACATATACATGTCTAGTAACAAGCAAGATGTGGTCCATGTCAAAATCAAGTTAACAGGCAAGTTAGGATCCATGGCACCATCAAGACATGTGTATATACTAACAAGGAAAATCCGGAATATTTTCATGTATCTTGTACAGTATGTATACGTTGAAGTAAATATGATGGAATGTCAAAATCAAGTTAACAGGCAAGTCAAGATCCATGGCACTATCAAGACGTGTATGCACTAATAAGGAAAGTCCGGCATAATTTCGTATATGTTGTACAAGTAACTAGTATGCATGTGTCAATGCAAGTATGATGGAGTATAAAATGTTAGAATGAATGAATTTTCCAAATTCTAGAATGATTTCATGGTATGGAAAGTAGCAAAATTTATTAAACCTTACTAATGTATATATGTTTCAAGTAAACATGAATTAGCATAAAGGAATTATGACCTAATATAATAGCTTGCATAAAAGAAATATTTTAGTAAATTTAATGTAATACTTATATGAAACTCTCTCTTTAAAACATGATAATGAATAAATAAATAAATGTATATATATACATATTTTCTAACGGCAAGTGGAAAATGATTTTAAAATTATTACATTATACATGAAGAGCTTATATGGAAAAATTCAAATGTATATCCAATATGATGAACATTCATAAAGGTGGTTTCTTTGTAATTTCAAAATAAAACATAGTTTGAGTTGTAACTTATAGTTTAAGCATAGGAGACCTTAAATAAAATCACAAATTTAATACATAAACATAGAGTAGAGTGTAAGAATCATATTTTTATATTTAAAATAATCATAGAGAATTTTGTATAAAAATATCACATTTCTAGAATTAAACAAATCAAGATTCTAAGTTAACCATAAACAATTAGAATTAGAAATAAAACATGAGAGGGGATGTGATTTTACTTGCCTTGATAGGTTAAGGAAGGTAAATCTATCTTGAGGCTAAAGAACTTCTCTTTTTATTCTTTTTCTCCTCTTTTCTTCTCTTTTCTTCTTCTTCTCTTTTCTTCTTCTTCTCTTGAGTTGGAGTAGAAAATAATAAAAGGAAGAGATTAATAAAAATAAAGGAGAGAAAACAAATGAAAGGAGGGGAAGAAAAAGATATAAATAAAGGAGATATATGGGGTAACATGATGGTTTGTCATTCTTGACCAAAAGACAAGTATGGTGAAGGAGGTATGGGTGAATAAAAACAAAATAGGAATATGACAAATGACTAATAATAATAATAGGTTATTAAACTTATTTAAAACTTTAGTTTTAAATTAAACTAATCTAAATAAAATCAAATTTCATCTTTACAAGTCAAAAAAAGGGAGACTAGTAAAAATATGTGTAGGACCCACCGGTGATTAAAATAATATTATTTTAAGTGACTATCTTAAAAATTTCAAGAAAACTATAAAAATATAGAAAAATGAGACAAACACAACACATTTATTTTGGGATTAATCTGATATCAAGAATATAAGTTATGTTGAAATTAGGTTGTTACAAAATAATTATGCAATTGTAAGGAATATAATACCTATCACGCCCCGTTACCGCGATATATGGTATACGAGCACGTGTAGCAGGTACAGGCAACATATTCAGTTTTGAATATGCTAAAGCCTCAATAAATTTGCCACAATAATACTCAGTAATTACAATAGAAAAATTCAACAAAAGTTTGACTTTTCACTTATTGGAACGAAATATAGATACAGTTATATGAAAATACAATGAAACTAAATAAAAAGAAGCAGGAAATATCTAATACATTATTGAGCTTCAATCTGATCTTTAAAATACACCAGATTCTGCGTCAGGTTTAACGTGTCCATCGGTAAATCTGGACATGCACACCCAGGTCGTCAGATTGCGACCAAAATAAAATACGCAGAAAGAATGCGAAATATAACAATTATGTCCAAACATAATAATAATACAAGTTTTAGAAAATATGTAATGAGATGTCTGTAACAATGTTGTCAATTGATTAATGTTATCTTAATGTGATTTTAGTGAAGTCAAATCTATAACAGGGGTATTTTTGTCTAGGATGTCATGTAATTGGAAAAGCTAACTGATGGGATACCACTGTTTTGATTGTTTTCTGTACAGACCCAGGAAATGGTCATATAGATTGTCCGGTGCTGAGTCGGACCTGCCGTCAGGCAAACATGAATTATAGTCAGGTATAATCCAGCAAATCATCACGCACCCATGGTGTGCGAAATATTCAGTTGTTCAACTTGACAAGTTTACAGCTGAAGCAGAGTATATTTCCATCAATTAGTTTCTCCCCCAACCCAGTGTCATTTGGGTATAGTACAGTATATTGATTATATCAGGTATAATATTTCAATTGAATTTTATTAATTTGTTAATAGCATGATTTATAGAGTCCATTCAGTTTATACTTTATTCAATAAATCATAATTAGCTATATCCAAGAGTTACTGATTTGAGACATTATAAAGATATCGGCCATGCAAGTGTATGGATGATGAGAGGTTTTCCGTGCGTTGCACGTTTCTTAATTAGAGAACCAGCATACAAGATAATTTTTCTAGACACCGATATAAAATGATATCACAAACAGTATATTTCCACAATTATAGTTTTCATGTGATTTATCAAATATTGTATATTTTGATTATTCTAAAATCTTACTATACTATGAAAATTAACATGCGATCATCAATAACAAGAATAATTAAATTTCTAATAGAATAAAGAAACAATAGTAATATTGATGGTGTCACTTATAATAATATTTCTATAAATTAAACAATATAATCAAAATAATATTTTTATAAAGAAACTAGCATGTTTAGTGAGTCCAAAAATGAACTCACCTGGATTTTTGTTTCTCGATGTCGATCAACGGAGCAATCTCTTGTAAAAAAGTGATAACTTAAAATGTGAAAAGAGTTGGAAGGAGATGCTCTTCTCCGGTGAAGTGGTGGCGGCTCCAGCGGCGACTCCTGCAGTGGTTTTGAAGGTGGCTCCGGCGAGATGAGAGAGAGATGAGAATATTAGAGAATAATTTTTAGAATGAGAGGAATATGTTTTGATTTAGGGAAACATATAGGATTGGAATTAGAGGTTTAGAATATGAAAGGTTTTAATTTAATTTAGAGAGTTCAATTTTAGAATTAAAAAGGAAAGTTAAGTTGAGTGGTTAATGATTGAATATAAAGAGTTGGGAGTTTAGACGGTAAAATGTTTGGGAGGTTTAAGAGGTGATGTTTGGGAGGTTTAAGAGGTGAAAGGGTTGAGAGTTACAAAATATGAAAGGTTTTAGTTTAATTAGAAAGTTTAATTTTGAGAATTAAATTTAGAGTTTCATAGTTTAAATAATGAAGAAGATAAAGAGTTTGGATGTTAAAAAATGAAAAGTTTATGAGTTATAGAAGATTAAAGGTTTGGAGGTTTTAGAAAATGAAAGGTTGTATTTATTATTGTGTTTATTTATTTATTTATGTCTAATGAAAATTAAGGGTTATTACAGATAGTATTGTCTTTATAAGGAAAATAAGATATTTAGGAGGGAATTCATTAAAGAATGTGATAGTGATATGGTTAATTAGAAATGGAACTGTAAAGGAAGAAAATAATTATGCAATTGTAAGGAGTATAATACACCCATTAGATATTTAGGAGGGAATTCACTAAAGAATATGATAGTGATATGGTTAATTAGAAATGGAACTGTAAAGGAAGAAAATAATTATGCAATTGTAAGGAATATGATACACCCATTAGTAATTATCATCTTTTTCTTTTTTCTTTTTCTTTTGTTGTTTTTTGTTTGTTTTTTTTTTTTTTTTTTTTTTTTTGGGGGTGGGGGGTGAGGTCATTGGCCCTTGCTTCCCCCATTAATCCACCTGTGTGCATAGAGTGACATGAAATTGTAAACCACTATAATGATCAGCCTCCACCTTATTATAATCTTCTCGTTCATGGCATATGTCATAGATGTTATCTATCTTTTCGAAAATATTTCGAACATGGACAATTCTTTATCCTTATATAATTGAGACAATTCCTTTTTATGGAAAATTTTCACTCCTACAGTGTCATCACATATGCTACCACTATTAGGAGGCAAAATGTTCTTAGATTCTTTTGTCAAAACTCTTTTGAGCGAACTCTGTGGTTCTTTAGTAGGAAATGTTAATTAGTAGAACCTCTTATTATGAAGTTTAACCTAATCTTTGATGTTCATTTGCATGAAAGTAAAAAATGTCCCACCTTTTGTTTTGAAAAAGGTTTTTAATTTAAGTTAATTAGTTTCCTGCAAGCGACATAAATGTTTTGAAAGATAGTGGGAATGGTTTTTATCTGAAAAATATTTCAGGTCAATGTTGTCGATGTAAAAGTCCCTTATATTTATAATTTGATTCCTTTGAAGTAGCTAATTGCATGACAATGGAATGATGTAAAAGAACGAACATGTAGATGGGGGTGGATAATCTAAGTAAAAAAAAACACTGGGTTCTTTTTCGATATAATTGTTGAAAATTTTAAGTTTTTTATTATTATTTTTTTTTGCCTGTAAATGAACGTGAAATCTCTTTTGGACCTTGTTTCGAGTAAATAGCAAGTATTTTATTTTATTATTTATTTTTTAGTATATTTGTGAAATAGAACAGTCAAAATTTTATATGAATCCTATGATGACTTATTGAGCATGTTAAGAAGATTATCCCGATATTAAAAACTTAACCCTCTCATCTATTTGGGTAAGAAAGAAGAAAATTAAAGATAATTCAAATACTTCAATTTTTTTTTAAAATTTCGGAGCAGAAAATGTAATCTGATCTCTAGTGGTAATATTTGTTAATATGGAAAGTAGTGCCATAAATAATCTTCCAGTTACACATATGCACTCACTACTCTACTCCTAAGTTAGTTATCCAGATTGAATTTCCCAGAAAAACTTCTAGGGGATTCAAACCTAGAGTCTCCCTTCGGGAGAGAGAAGTACTATTAGTAGGATAAGCTGATTCACCATTATTCTGATCTAGAAAAATAATTTTCGTTCATTTTGTTTAAGAATATAGTAACAATTATCAATTATTATGTAGCATTCATCAATCGGGCAATATCTCAAGAATATCACATCATACTTTTCTTTCCAATATCTTTTTTTTTCCCTCCATCCTGTCTCATTCCTCCCCCCTCCATGCTTGCACACATGCACACTCACACACATGAAATCACATTCCCAAACTCGTATCCTTTGCCACTAGAACTATGTGTTTATGTACCATCTCATCTTTTTCTCCTTATTAATTATATACTCAGTTATTGAATGCATGACATATATTAAGATTTCTAGTTAGCTTTTACTATTTAAGGATCAACTCCTCTCTTTGTAGCGGAACTCTTTTATCGACAATATGATCATTGGAACAATAAATAAAAAATAAAATAGAAAATAATGAGAAGAAAACAAACTGTCTTTATCCGCTATCTCATCTTTTATCAACCTCCTTATTAATCTAGGTTACTGAATACATGACGCATACTAAGTTTAATCTCTATTTACCATTTCTTATTTTAGGATCAATTCCTCTCTTTGGAACAAAACTGTTTTTTCTCTAATGTGATCGTTGGAACAGTAAAATAAAAAATTGAAATAGTAGATGATGATGAAGAAGAAGAAGAGAAGGCGAAGAACATGGAGAATATACAAAACTTATTCTTGAAGAAGAATAATAAAATTGAAAATAAAATCGTGCATAGCATTTTGGATTGGTATGAAATTATGCATAAAATTAATATGAAACAATTATTCCCCAAGCAACTTTTATAATTGTAATTATAAATCTTTTACATTCAAACTTTATTTGGTCTATTTTGGCTTGGATTGTCCTTAAAAATTAAGAAACTTATATTTAAATACGTGCTTTTTAATTCTCATATATTTAGATATATGCCCCCTAAATAAGAATACTCTGTCATGTATGTGGGTTTTAAATTAACTATCTAATTCAACTAATCTACAATGGAAGTCAGTTCTTTCACCACCTTGGTTCAAGGGGGATGGGGAAGTGTGAATTCAACCGCAATCATCATGGTTTGATAGAGACGTGCTAGGCTAAGAGATTGAGCAGTTCAATCTGAATATGCTTGATGCTTATTACTTATCATCACCATTTTCTCTAGAAATGAATGCTTGAGAATCGGAAAAGTTGATAGGGACCAGATTTTTAGTTAAACTAGATTATTCTTAATTTTAGATATATTTGTTGTTAAGTTATTTTATTTGTTTGCACCTTGTGTATACGTATTATTTTGGGTTTATAAAGCCTTATATAAGACTTCTGTTGATGAGTTTTTAGCTGATTATTAATGAAACGCGCTTCTCGTGAAAGGAAACATGGCAGATGGATTCCCATAAAATCTCCTTGCGAGTGATTCGTGGGACTAGGCATGTGATTCATCTATGTGCAATGCCCGAAATTTATCTGCTTTGTTATTTTACGAAACCCTAGTTTAGTTCTTCCTTACTCCACTTAAATATCCACCTCAAAACCCTGAATCTCTTATTGTCCTGATCCAGGTAGCATGTGTTTTAGCTTACTGTCTTGATGTGCTATTTTTGACAGTTCTAATGCTGTTTGTTTCTTTTTCTTTTTCTTTTCTTTTTTTCTTTTTCTTTTTCTTGAATAATGTGGCAAGTCATTTCTTTATAAAATTATGGGTTCAGCCACAAGTAAAAGGAGAAAACTTGGAAGAGTATTTTATCATATACTGCTCTCCCAATGGCTTACTGCTACCATTTCCTATGGTGCATGTTTTAGCAACCATACTGCTTTCCATCTGGAATACGAAAATGAAGTTTCATTTAGAATATCTTTTGGATGCTATTCATATCGTACTAACTGGTTTTGGTCCCCTCAAATTTGTAGCTTCATGCCACATTGATGAATGCAAGGCATAGAAAAGGGTATCTCCACTTTTAATATGAATTTTCCTCTTTTATACAAATTGTATGCAATCGACATTTATATAACTGTCATGATATATTTTCAGGAAGAAGACAAGGAGACATGATTCCTTTGATGCACGTGGCATCTTCTTAAGATATGGGTCAGAAAAATGGGGTGATTATCTTATCCGAGAAGCACATCTTTCTCAGAGATTTGTATTTGATGAAAATGGATACTACCATTGCTGTGCTTCTATCCCCTTCCCTGAAGGCATGCAAGTTGAATGATTCCTCCATGTGGGTTACTGATAGGTAATTTTGCTTACTGATAGGTAATTTTGCTTTTTTCCTTAAAATGTTGTTATTTATCAGCTTTGTCATCTTAGTTCTTGTTGGTTGCATTCTTGGTTTCCCTCTTCCATACCTTGTTTCGGACTTGGTTACTGTCTGAACCAGCTGTGTTAATCCCTGTATCGAGCTTGTTTTCTCTATTCCATACCTTGTCAATTAAAGGATATCCTTGTATCTCCTTTAATTTTTATAGGTTCCAGTGTTGAAGTGTTAAAAGTAATGAATTGATATGGTCTTCCCTTTTCGTTTGCAACTGTCATCTATGAATCTTTGAGGATTGTCTGAACATCTCACAAAACTTCTTGTAGGAATCTGAAGTTTTTTTAGGAGACAAGTCCTGTTCATGTTTAAGAAAGCAATATAAATTTCCTTCAATATGAGTTTTCTGATTGAAAAACAGATGCCATTTTGCTTGTCGCAGCAACAACAACAACTAAGCCTTTTTTACCCCATGTACTTGGGGTAGGCTACGTGAACCAAAAGAGAACTATGTCATTTTGATTGTTAATAGGAAAAAATCATCAACTGCTTGTTGATTTCTCACTGGAAATTGATAAGATTTTGCATAATTGTAACTTGTTTTATAATAATTTATTTGCTTTGTTTAGTGTTTTACGGTTTGACCTCTTTCCTCATATTTGTTTGAGATCTAAATATACGTTATAAGTTGCATTGCGTTCATGCAACATAGATAATAATTCTTTACCTATGGCTTTTGTAAAAAATTTAGGTTTAAATGAAATACTTGACATTGGGTTATGGACTGCTCACCTTGTTATTAGGTTGCACTAAATTGTTACTGCATCAGTTGTTTGATTAATAGCTATCAATTGAAAAGTTAGCTCTTTCCCAAGTATTTTTTTTTCATTATACTGCTTTTTCATATTTTGCAATTTTTTTTATAGAAATTTTATGTTATTTATATTCAGAGAATTAATGCGACTGAGATTTCAACCACCTCTCTGTTCCTGTGATGCAAGAGCTAGAGGTTTTGCAACTGTTGTCTTGTGTATTTTTGACCTTGGTCCTTTGAGTCTTTCTATTTGCATTTGATCCCTCAGCTGATGCTTTTCGTGGTTTAAAAAACAAACAGAAAGAGACCTGCTCTAGGAATATGGTTATTCATGAAACTTCATGTACTGAAATGGGATTTCTTAGGTTGCATCTGTAGCTTTTCCTTCTCATTGGCTCAGCAATGTGTTGACTCATTACGAGCATGCTACTAGCAGAACTGGGTCGAAGTTTTAATGCAGGTTCTTTGACAATAATGATGAGTGGATGACCTTGTAACTAGGATTAAAACCGAAGTTTGAAGCACTGACATGAGTATAGATCATCTCTTCTGGTCTTCTGTATTTTTCTTGATACAAATAAGAAGTTTCTTTTATATGAGAATGTGATTTCCTTGTCCAGTATAATCTTTCCTTCATTTCTTTTTCTTTTTTTGAAATATTTTCTCTCTTTTTTTTTTTTGTTGGGGTTATATATATAGCATTTTCTATGATCCGGCTCCACCATTATTGTGTTCAGTTGCCAACTACGTTAACCTTGGGCCATGCTGGTCCTTGGAGCGCTTGTGCTTTACAAACAACAGAGTGAGTACAGTAAATACACATGTAAATTCTCAGTTTTTCCTTGCACGTGATCGTTCCCATTTGCATGTCTTGCGTGAAGTTCATGCATGGAGGAAGAATGATTTAATCCAGGGTTTTAAATATCTACTGGTATCGATATTTACTGTATCGAAATTTGATGTACTCTATATGTGGTATGCCTATTGGTCTGATTGGCAATTTTTTCGACATTGCCAATAAGATAGGCCTGGTGTTGCTGGTTTTGAACCATAAACAATCAGCTGATACTAATATTATTACAGAAAACAACAGGTATTGAGATCAAAGGCAAGGAAAGCAACTATAAAGACACATATATGCATGGCTTACCTTTCCAACCCATCGATGTGCGTCCACCAGCAGATTTCTCTTTTATTAGAATGTACATACGTGAAAAAGAGTAAAACCAAACGAGATTGCAAATCTCATAGATGCTTTCTCCCACATATTACAAGCCTCTTAGAACATGGGAGTCGACAATTCTTGAGAATACATACACACTGATGGCCAATCCAGCTGATTTCATATCTGGCAGCAGATGATTATTTTGGTTCTAGATTATCTTCTCTTCTTCAGAAACTTGGATAGTTAAAGAGAGGATTTGGAACTTCAGTGGTGGCAAAATATATGGAACTCTAGATCCTATATTTATAACCAGATTAGGATTTCAAAAGCAACAATCTTAATGGAACTAGAGAGCTACAAACTGAACCTTTCAACAGTTCAGAAATCCTACTATGTTTAAGATTCTTGCCAAATCTTAACAATTCTTTATCTTAAAATTGAAATTTTGTATCACTAGCAACAACAGCTAATTTTGTGAAAGGGGGTCAGCCTAACCAGTAACACCCACTCTCCCAAAAGTATAGTCTCAGATTCAGTTCGTATCGATATTGACTGGGGATTTAACTTGTGTGATTAATCTAATTAAAAAAACCAGCAGCTAAATTTCGTTATTAAGAATCAATATTCAGGACACAATTTGCTCTCCTCCATTTGTCGATTGCTTACCCTGACTACTTCTCATGTCATGTATGCTTCTGTACACTCACCAAATGTTATCGTCATATTTCCCCGTATATGATATCTTCCTTTTACTCTGATTACTGTCATTGCAATGGATAATTGCTTACCTGAAGTTTGAGACTTAGCCCACACCTTTTTGTACCAGATGCATGCTAATGTAACTTGTGAAGCATTGTAATTCTTTCTTTCCATCTACCATAAGAGGCCTGAATGCATGGATTTATTGGCTCGACTTACATTTCGTGACTGTACCAAGACTATATTTCTATTCTATGCTTCTCAATAGTTCTCTATTTATGTTGGTTTTTTATTGTGATTAAAACCCATTGACAACTCCACAAAAGCCCCTACATTCTAACATTTGTGAAAGGATTTTTTTTTTAAAAATTTATTGAATGGCGAAAATCTATTGGTGGCCTGTTCGGAGGGATATAATGCTTGTGGATTTGAGTAAGCATACAAGTTTGTAGTACTGATGTGGGGTCAAAGACGTATGATGAAGGGGTGAATAGCCTTAAAAATATTCAGAGGAGATACACATCCATTTCCTTATGCCTAGGTTTTCAAGAATTGGTTTTGCTCATTGTGTAGTTAATTATTTAGTCATACAGTCATGAAATCAAATGTAGGTACTGTAAGCCTACGATGCCGTATTAGTTGATGGGACTAGATTGAAAGATTTAGTATTAGATTGAAACAGGAAGGTGGATAATTTTGTACAGTGGGGTTGACCAAATTCATAATTTATGTGAATTAGAACTAGGAATTTTGGTAAGCTCAATTTTGAAGATAAATGGTTGAATCATTAGATATGGATGTGAGCGGCGATGGAATTGTAGTTGAAATAGCAAATAGGATTACTGGCAGTGTTCTAAAAAAAGTTTTATGCGGACGATTATGCCTCCGCATAATTGTATGCGGACTTAAAACATATATAGAATTAAGAAATCACCCTATTCATGTGGACAAGGTGATTCATCGTTCTAAATGTGGATTATGCGTCCGCGTAACCTGCATATATAATCCGCATGCTGATTTACTTTGTTTACGGTTTTAAACTTGAAATCATGGCATTTAAGGAATATTATGGGGAAGAAATAAATGAACACAAAAGAGAAGAAATCAAATTGAACACTATGAACATGTTCAGCTTAGGTAATTCAGTTATTATCTTTTTGTTATGCTTGTTCCTAATATTCTTCAATTTTCTAGCACTCAATATACACATTTTTAAGTATTATTATATTAATATATATTAAAATATTAATATTCTGCATAACTCTGCATAATCCTTTTAATCTTCGTAGAATTCACTTATGCATTGTGCGCTTCTGAACCGCATGCATAATGAAAACCAATTTTAAAACATTGATTACTGGTTGGCCAAAATGTTGTGGATTGCGGCAGGAATGAGAGAAACGGTGACTACTAGTTTAACATAGGAGATGTCCATAATGGAGCTGAATAGAGAGAGGATTCATGTCATAAATCCCTATGTTTCGGCTAAAGGTGTTTTTTATTCATATCAGCACAGTGACACCTGAAATTTGTAAATTTCCAAACTGGGTAGTGTTTCCTTGATCTATTAACTTTTGTGCTTCATCATCTTCAGCATTTTTTTCTGGGCCACAAACGCTCGCAATTTCGTGGTTGCACTATATCTACATCGTTGATCGCATCAATTATCCCGTCTTTTAGTCGCAACATTAATGTGTGACTATCAGAATTGAATTGAATGATGCAATGGTTGCTTGGATATCAGATTGGAACTCAAGGAAGACCCAGCAGAACAACCTTCAGGTCACTTTATCAAATGTTTAGTTCGTAGGAAAGCCAATATAACCTTGTAGCTTTAACATTTTTATTCTGAAGAACTCCTCTGACTACTTTATTGCCAGAGCTAATATTAGACATATTGATATCTTTGCAGTTTAATGACCTGTTAACTATTCATAATTATCAACATGTTAGAGGTTGAGAAAAGTACTTGTATGGTGTCCTAGAAATACATTCTACTTATGTTAATGTTTTCGCATACTTTCCTCCTAAGGAGTGATATTGATTTATGAATGTGAGGGAGTTGTAAAATTCCGCAGTTCTTGAAGAATGTAGAATGACTAGCTGATTCATCTGAATATGTGAAGTAAAACATAGACACAGGGTAAAATGGGAGTCAAATGGGAAGTAAGAAAAAAAAAAAAAAAAGGCGTATTTACATGTTTGTCCTTTATATCTTTATAAATTATGATTTAGTCCCCCAAATCTTCGGATTTAGTGTCCTAATTCATCTAAGTTACTACAATTTAATTCCTCCGTTAGTTTTTCCGTCCAAATAAACGACATAATTTAATTTTTACTTTTTTAAAATAATGAAATGACTTAAATACCTCTATGAAGAAAAATGGGAAAGAATAAAGAGATAGAAAAGAAGAAGAAGAGGGAAAGTCAATAAACCCAATAAAGAAAAGTAGAAGAGAGGAGGAAGAGGGGAGGAGGAAGAGGGGAGGAGAAGAGAGGAGGAAGAGGGGAGGAGAAGAGACGCGAGGAGGAAGAGGGAAGGAGAAGAGAGGAGGAAAGAGGGAAGAAGGAATTAAGGAGGGATAAAATGGAAAAATCAAGTCAAAAAATAAACTGTGCTAACGGAAGTTAAGAAGGGGGATTAAATTGCAGTAACTTAGAGGGTTTAGGGACTAAATCCTAAATATGATGATTTGGGGGATTAAATTATAATTTTTAAAGATGTAAGGGACAAATCTGTAAGTACTCCAAAAAAACAATTAGAGGAAAAAGTTACTGAGGGAAATTATTTTGTTTATTTTGTCTTATTGTCTTCTTTACTCCAGCCCAGTTGAAGTGCACAAAAGCACAGCGTGAGCACTCAAACAGTCTTATGGGATCCCACCCTGATAAATTCCACATTACGAGCTTTCTGTATGGAACGGCGTGAAGAAAAGCTCACATGAGCGAGCTCCCTTTATTACAGTGCCAAGCTCTCACTATTGTTGGTTCGTCTTTAGTTTCTGGTTTCAATTTCCCTTCCGCGATCAATTAAAATGGGCTGGTAAGCATCGAATGTTCATGTCACACCTAGTTTTTTTCTTTTTCTTTTTTTTATGTTTTTTTTTTTTTTTGTCATTTTATTTTTCAGTATTTCTCCTTCTTGGTTGACTACTTGTGCATTTTCGACTTATTGGCATCTTGTTGTAGCTTTTCTTCCAATGAAATGTATTTACCACTATATTATAGTTTCATCTACATATTTATAATAAATGGCAATCGACTTCCTTTATCGGTTCAGTGTTCGTTTTGTTTACAAATCGAAGATTTGCAGTGAATATGTAGAGTCAAAGTCAGGGCCTGAGAAGCCTGGGGCCAAATTAGTACTTCCATTGTTATATGCTAATGTTCTTGTCTTCATAGTCGTTGTCTCAGAGATATTTGTTGGAACTTGTCTGGTATAATCAAGCTGGGAAATGATAGTCTCATTTGGTGTGATCGATCAAATGAGATTGGGCTGGGAGAAAAAAAAAAAAGCAATCTTTTTGGAAAATCAAGCTTATTCTTGAGGAAGAATAAAAGCGATATTTTTTTTCCACTCAGTATAGTATTTTTTTTTTTCCCCCTATAAAGGAGTTCATGGGATATGTTAATAGGAGTACTAATGCATTGAGATGGAAGGATTAGGATATGAGTCGTACCGTGCCTTCTTTTAAAAATTGCTTTATATTTTTCTATGCCTCCAATCTACCCTATTAAGAAAAGAACTAACTAAAAAAAAAAAAAAAAAAATCTAATCTCGTAGTTTTATAATGGAGAGTAAATTACTTATCTATGTATACTACAATACTAGAAAGGAAATATTTGAAGATAGAAAAAGTTCAGAGGAGTGGGGGATATTTTCTTCATTCCAAATCCAATGGTACATTAAAATCCAATGGTAGAATAAATATTTTACTTTGGAAAGAATTAGTTTCTATGGTCATTTTACATTTAAACGATGATCCCTCTTTCCCACACAAACATATAGAGGGACAGATCTAAAGATTATCTTTTTTGTAATTAAATTGTTTTGTCTTTCTCCATATAATTTTGTAAGGCTTCAATTCACCTTTTGCAGTTGAGTTTATCTTTGAATTTGACATTTATAAATTATAAAACATGAATTTTTAGTACAAAATCCCAAAAGTTCTAGATATTTACATGTGTGACTTCAAAATCTCAATATTTAGATATATACTTCTAAATTGCAAGTAAGATTTGCCTCTAATAGTATTACTTTTCTCCAATTTGTGAGAGATTTCGAGTTTAACTTCTGTTAGGGATTCAATTTGGCTAATTTTACAAAAAAAAAAAAAAAGTGATTTAACTGGTAAAAAAAAACCACCATAACCTCTTTTTGTTAAACAACTAGAATGAAAAAAAATAATATTTTCATTACATACTATATCAGATAATTCATATTTTGTATTATTTTGTATACTTATTTTGTATTATTTTGTATACTGATAAGTATATGAAAGTTGAATGTTTTCATATTTTGTGCAAATAATGATATTATTCGTCAAACATATTATTCTTATATATCCCAACAAAATAATCTTATTAAAAAAACATATATATTCTAATTATTGCTCATACCTTAATGATTTAAATACATATTCTAAAATATTTGTGGTTTGATTTTCTTTGTGAATGTCGCTTGATTAATATAATATTGTTTTCTGTATTGCATGGTAAAACTCCATTTTCTTATCTTCATCCTAATACAACCATATTTTTTTCTGTCTTGAGTATTTGGGTATACATATTTTGTTCACAATTTGACTCTAGTTGGATAAATTATCTCCCTGCACTCTCAAGTGTGTATTTTTTTTTTTAAGCTATTCTTAGACTCAGAAAGAATATTAGTGTTATGATCATATATCTAGAAATTATTTGGTCTTTACTGATTTACTTTTTTTAATTTGTCTCCTATTTCATTTTTTCAGCATTTATAAACCAATTATTTCCTTATATTCATTTATCCTTGGTGTGTATCTTATGGGGTTGATAAGGTGTCAATGCCTAGTGCAAGAGTTCGGAAAGCATCTTCATCAAAACCATTATTAGTATTCTCTCGTTTGAAAGTGCCTCTTCCAAAGTTACTATTAGTTGTTCCACTATCAACAGTTGTAGATCTTCCATATTTATAACCCTCATTTTCTCTTGCTTTTGATCTTTCCATTACTCCCCAAAAGAATCAACGCTCTACTACTACTCACTCTCTTTCTTGATTTATTTCCTACGATACGTTTCTCCTAGATTCGTTAGTTTGCTTTTTTTTGTCTTCTATGTGTATACTCATATCATTTCAGGATCTTGTGTTAGTTCTTACTTGACAGAAAGCCATGAATGAGGAGATGCAAGTCTTACTTATGGAACCTGAAATTTGGAGAATGTTTCGCTGAGTTTTTCTTGTTGGTTGCTGCTAGATATATACTGTCAAATACGAGCATGATGGATCGTTAAATTGATATAAAGCTCGTCTCGTTGCGAAACTTTTTCCCAAATCTAGGACATCGATTACTTTAAAACTTTCTCTCTTGTGCCTCATCTCAACTTTATTCGAATTCTCTTTTCTATTGCTGTGAATCTCGATTGGTAGATTTTTCCCGCTAGATGTTAAAAACACTTTCTTATAGGGTGATATGTATGAGGAGGTTTATATGGAGCAATCTCTAAGATATTGTTTTTCAGAGGGATAATATAGTCTGTAAATTCAAGAAAATAATTTATAGATTTTAGTAGAGTTCTCGAGTTTGATTGAAAAATTTTCTACTGTAATTGTGATTATTGGCTTTTAGTTTTATCCCTATATCATTATGTATTTGTTTGGTGTATAATATCTAAAATTGTACTTTTTACTTTGTAATTAGATGATATTTTTCTAACTGAGAGTGATACAATAGTTCTGGCTGAGACAAAAGACTATTTTAAATAACGTTTTGTAACTAAGGATATGGAAGACTATGATATTTTCGTGGAATTGAAATAACATATTAGAAAGGTGAACTACTTTTGTATCAAAAGAAGTATACGCAAGATCTCTTAGAATAAATTAGTTTACTTGAGTACAAACCTGCTAGTATCTAGATAGTGTCAAGTATAGATACATAAAGTAAAAAAACTGCTTTGTATGAGGATATTATGCATTATAGGAGGAGGAAAATCAGGAAGCTTATCTATCTGACAGTCATCAAACCTAGAATTTCTTTTGTTGTTAGATTATTGACTCAATTCATATATAAACTGATAAATGTGCACTGGAGAACTGCTAAGGAATAATTGTGATTTTCTCCCAAATTTTAGACTAATGCTTCTTCTTATTAGACCGCCACTATGATATCTAATCAAATTTTACTTTATTTTATTTTTCCCAAAATAAATAAAATTTTCTCCCAACTAAACAGAATTTATTCAATTTAGTTTCCATTTCTATTCGATTTGGCTTTTTCGAAATTGATAAATATTTACATATGTTAACCACCATAAACAATAAGAAAAATAGAATTAAATACTTGCAACCCATTCCAGAAAAAAAAAAAAAAAAACAATTACCAAAAGATTCAGAACACACTAATACACCAGCTCAATCATATGGTAAAGAAAATCACGTAATTTATTATTAACTCGGAGTATGAGAAAGATACAATCAACCGACTGAGATCATAGAACTTATACATAAAGTTTATGCTTTCCGACTACAAATTTCATCAATACACAAATAAGTCCAAATAAATTCAAAAGATAAAAAATAAAAAAGGGAAAAAAAATTGGCTCTCTTTTCCATCCGCCGCCGGTCCTTTAGTTGGGGTAAAAAATTCTTGGTGAGCCTCATACCAGGCGGAAATCCTTGCATGAATCAATGCCTGCATATAATCAACAATTTGGTGTTTGGAAGGGAATTCAATTAGAATAAACATATTTGAGAAAAATATATCTAATTCAATATATCAAAAAAGTTCAGATAAGGATAAGAGAAATGAGCTTATTTTATAAATGTAAAAGTTACTTGAGAAGGCACCTGACCCAAAATCTTCTGCACAAGATCTGATTAAAGCAATGTAAAGTGTTAACACATAAAATTTAAATATATCCCACAGTGCAAAAAGAAAAATAGTTAGAAATTATACACAGTTTTAGCAATGAAATAACAGGAGAACATTAGATATCACGCTGAGATGAGAAAATATTGTATGCACTTAATTGCATAATCCAAAAGCATAACATCAAAAACTAAAAAGAGAAGAAATTATTAGGCCACTATAATGAGATAATTAGACGGCCCAAAGCTCTACACTGTCCAACTTTACAAAAGACAGTCCAAATCACAAAAGAGAGATATGAATCTTAATAATAGGAAGGAAAAAAAACACTAGAAATTAAATCTCAAAGTTTAAGAATTCCTAGAAAGAAACTTCAAACCAAACCAGTAATTGACACATAAACCTAAGTAACCAAAATTGCACAATTAAGAACCTCTATACATAATAATTAATAGTAGTAAACACGAAATCACAAATATAAACTTGCACCTAATTCTATTTAGTTAAAAAACCAGTTTAAAAACCTACAGTAAAAAAGATCAACCAAATTCTTCACAAAATATAAACAAGAACTTATAACCTATGTGTTTATATGTTGTTGTTTTTATTCATGATAATAGTAACACCACAATTCTAGGCTAATAGGTAGGATTTTTGTGAGATTGCATGCTCTTAATTTGTTTTCTAATAAGATCTTATATTTGCCCCTCCACTCATTAATATACATCCAAGCAAGTAATTTCAACATGCAAGTTTGACATGCATGAAAATCAAGTGTGGCATGGAAATAGGTTTTTTTTTTAAAAAATGGTTTTATATCTTTAATTCATGTCCAATGCATCCATTTGGATGGCCAAAAATTGGATTAGAAAAATGATATCAGGGCATCACTTTTTTAATCTAGGGATGTTACGATATTTTTTGAATTAAAACAATAAAATTACTTCTATTTGATTCTGTCATTTTCAAAATGTGCGTTTGCATTGGAACTTAGTTACTCATTTTGAGGACAAGGGCAGCTAAATGCCCAATATAATGATTAATTGTATGCTTTTTAACATACCAAACTCAAACAATCGCTTGCAAAGATCGAACCTTTATCGATATTCTAGAGCACAAGAGCAACAAAAAACCCTAAACTCCACATCCACAACCCCTAAACAAAATCCCAACTTTATTAAACTACCTGATCAACAAAAACTCTAAACCTCAACCAATAGAATTAGGGAACTTACATCTCCCTCCGACGAAAGAAGGAACCGAGGTCGCAGTGGCGGCGGAGATCCGTCCGCGACCGCGTGAAACGCCAGCTCCGCCGGCAGCCAGCCTGGCCAGAGGTAGTCAAAGGAATTGGAAAAATAACTAAATTTTAATATTAACGTCCATGATTAGAAAAATAACTAAATTTCGCATATTTTACAACTAGGATTACAATATTAAATTTTCTTAATAATTATAATCTACATATTAAAAATAAAAATTAACAAAAAAATGCTACAACAAAATTTGCTACCTCCTCCATTCTTCCTCCTCTCCAACCCAACAAAATTACCAAATCCTAATATTGAAGAGTTGTTTGATCTAAAAATAAAAAAATCTAAATTTTAAAATAAATATTACTGGATTAGGAAAACTCACCTAGTAATGACGGAAATGCGGGGACGGCGGCAAGAGAATAGCGGCGGCAACGTCCAGAGCTCCTCGGCGGCGGTGACGACGTCCGATCGCCGACGAGAGCAGCGCCGCCGGGCCTATGAATGGGAGAGAGAGGGAGATTTGGAAGGAGAAGGAGGTAGAGAAAAGGATAGAGAAGATGAGGGGAAGTGGAGGGGAAAGAGGAAGGTAGGGTTAGGGCTTTTTTTGGGTTTAACCAGTTGGAGGAGAAAAGATGAGAGAAGAGAGAGAGGAGGATGTAATACATAGGTGAAGGGTATTTTCGGAATACCAAATGTGCTCACTAGAAAATTCTCCTTTTAGCAAAAACAATGTGGGCTCACATGGAAAAAAGTTGTGCCCTTTGGAAGTTCCCATTAAAGTCCGGCACAAGTCAAGGTTGGGTACGGCCCAGCCCATTTTCATACTGAAATAAGAAGAAAAGGTTATAAAGCCCAAACCAGCATCATCATCCATCGAGGACGACGACGAAGAAGGGGATGATATTGTTGTCTCGAGTGGGCGCGTCTCCACTTCGCCTTCGCCTGGATAGATTCTGCTTCCACCACCGACCATTGCAGGTCACTTTCCTCTACTCTCTTCTCTTGCCCTAATTATTGAATCCAATCCAATTGAATTGAATTGGATTAATGTTTTGTTTTATTTTTATCATCACAAGAATCAGTTGAAAAGATCTCGTATTGCCTCTAGGGTTTTGGAATTTATAGACCTATTTGTTGATCTTAGTGGAAATTGGAGATTCGATTAGCTATCAGATGCATCTTTTAGAGTCCTCGGGCCTTTTCGCCAAAAAATAAACCAAGAAATGCAATTAAACATTTAGCTTTTTAGTTATACTGTTTCGTAATCCTCCACGAGATAAAGCACAGCCGGAACTCGATATTTGGTAGCTCGTACTTATAAATTTTTGTAATCTCCAACAATTTACTGCTTGACCAAGAGACGTAGGGATGAGAATGGACGGGTCAGAATGGACGGGTCGGTCAATTTTTAGTCTTTCCTATTTAAAATTTTGAATTAAAAATAAATTTTATTTTCTATTTCAAAAATTTGAATAAAGCCAACCAAGAATTGGTCCTTGAATCCGTCTATTCGCATCCTTACCTAGACCTCATTAATGGCTTGTAAGTTTCCAAAGTTGCATATGGTGGTGAGTAGGGAATCATGCTCCCATAGTCCTGGATCCCTCTACGCACATATCGGTATTAACAGAAGGAGAGATTGGATTCATATGCAATTTATACCGAGGAGTTGACATATTACTGTTATAGTAACAGTCAAGGAGTAGAATGCATAGTTTTGAGACGTCAATAGGTATTTATGAATATCTAAGGTTTACCATAGAAGATGGGGCTGATGCTGGCTTTTGTTCTGACCCCTTATTGGAGAGTCTGAATACTTATAAACCAATAGAATTTCAGTTTTATCTGGTTAACTAGTGAAAATGTCTAGGTTAACTTGGAAAAACCAGTAGAGTTTGGAAATGATTGTTAATATCTTATGGTGAGTTTGCTATGTACGCTTGAGATTAGTTTGGGTTTTTTCTTCAAAGTTTTATCTTCAATTTCAGTTTTATTTATTTATTTTAAATTTAATTCTAGAATATAAAGATCTTTGAAGTATATATATTATCTATCATTATTTTCTGAATTAAACTATAGAGAAATATGTTTTTTTGGAGTTAATGTAGGGTTCAGTTAGAAACGTCTTAAGTTAAAAAATAATATGACGTTGTTGCTATAGCAGTGTGGGTGCAGCCGTGCAAGCTTGAAGGAGGAATAAGGTAAGGAAAGGGACACATAGAAGAAATATAAAAGAGAAGATAACTAGGCTTAACAAACAATTCAGTTCATCATTCCTTCCTAGAATTTGGTTACATATGTTGCTAAGTTGGTCCATTTATAGGCATAATATGGATAATAACAAATAAATCTAACCCAATATTCTCTAATTTTAGATAAAAACTTAACAAAAAAAAAAACTAACAAAAAAAAAAACTAACAAATAACAAATGCTGCTGATCCAATCCTAACGAAATCAATGAATACTTACATAAAATATTAAATAATTTCAAATTTAAACAAATCTAACTAGATCAGACCCATTAATAGCATTAGGTCATTTTGCAGCTTCTTGACATGAGCCTCTTCATGCTTCATAACCTCCTTTTTGCTCCATTCGTCCTCATTAACTAGGTTGTGCAACCAATTGATGCTTTTTGAATGAGTAACATGCTATGAAGCTAACAAAATGAGAACAAATTGAGCATGTTATAGAAGGTTGACATGCTATAAAGCTAACAAAATGAGAACAAATTGAGCATGTTTAGAATGTAGAAGTGGTTTTGGAATAACAAATTTGACCGTAGGGATGAGAACGAGCAGGGCCGGATCGGACTGGGCCGGATCCATTTAATGTCCAAAATAAAATTTTGGACTTTGGACTGATACAAAGCCCAAATGGGCCTTTTTTAGAAAAAGCCCAACTCGACGCAATGGACTTCAAATAACCCATGGGCTTTTTGAATCTGCCCTTATCAAAATTCAAAAAAAAAAATTGATGCTATGACCATAAAAGAAAATCACATAAAAAACTTCATTACAACTACAAAGATCATTTACAAGAATAAAGAATGACACCAAATTAATACTGATCTCTGGTGCCATGTATCAGCATCTTTGCAAAAATAGCACTGGCTAAAACTCTAAAAGGGAAAGGCAAAAATATAAATGAAAAGCAATCTATGACAGGATGCAACTTTACTTCAAGAACAAAGAATCTACAACTTAGTACACTTCAGAAAAATGATATAGATTCATAAGCCTGCAATGGTACTCAAATTAACCAAAATATCAACAACATGAAAGAACATACAACATACAATATTCATCTACTTTTGGTTGTGAGATTATTTACATCAAGAAGTCCATAGCTAAGGAGGGCAGGGCACCATTGTGAGTACATGTGCTGAAATATGCAACATATCAACGTATCTGGGGAGGTTAGTATCTTGATTAGAAAGGCGCCTGAAACTTGATCTTGGTTTCATGAATCCACCATTGTAAGAACTGCAAAACAATTCTTCATTATTTGGAATCATATACTTCGACAACCTTTAATTTAAAAAGAAATAAGCAAAATTTGAAGAGTAAATAGATATAAAATGGGTTGAATGCTATCAAACCAGAAACATCGTATTTAAGTATTTTATATATTCCAATTGATCCCAGACTGAAGAACCAAATTGCTATAGCAAAGCAAACATGAAGGTTACTTTGTCGGTCCCAAAATTCTGTATGCTGAACAAGGCCACAAGGACTATGAATGGAAACTATAACTACAACATCTGCAAATAAAATACAAGCAGTTGTATCAAAATCTCTGAGGATGTGCCAACTATACTTAAAGCTATAAAGTTTGGTACATTGGAATGCCAGCATATGTTGAGAAAGCAATAGTCAAGTATAACCTCAGCCATTGAAAATTAAAATAATTATGCATTTAGAATTTGACATTACATACCATTCTCGACTTTCATTCCCCTAAGCATTCTATAATTAACTCTTCATCATTCATTAAATTGGATGAACTTGAAGAATTTACACATTCATCTGCATGGCATAAAATTAAGCAATAAAATAATGATTTGATAAATACATAAAAGACTAGATTATGCCAAATATAAATTCAATAAGAATACTTATATAATAATCCTTTCGAAGCCAATCTTGTGTGCATATTAAAGCCTCTATGGTCGAGTGACTCAATCGACTTCGATACTGATCTACAATTCTACCACTACTACTGAAAACTGATTCTGATGAAACGGTAGTGACTGGTATAGCTAAAATATCTCGAGCTATTTTTGAAAGCACGGGATAAACTATAGAATTCTTCTTCCACCACTCCAAAACATTGAAATCCAAATAAGACATCGGAGGAAGAACATTTTCTTCTAAATAACTGTCAACTTCATTTTTCTTAGCCTTTTTCATTGAACTTTGAGCCCAAAAGTTTGCAAAATCTGAATCTAATTTTCTTTTACCCAAAGAAGTTAAAGGAGTACTTGAGCCACCACTTATTAACTGACTTGATTCATCTGTCACCACAGTTTTTTATTTGACAATGCTCTCATATTCACCATAAATTTTCTTAAGAAGAGTGGTAATTTCTTCATATTTCATTTTGCTCTCTATCTCTCCAAATGCTAATACATAAATATATTCAATGTATGTCAATTTTGATCTAGGATCCAAAACTGATGCAATTGACAACATTATATTTGGTTCTTCCCAGTACTTATTAAATTTTTTTTGCATTTCCAATACCAGAGATTTAACAATATCGTCACCAAAAGTAGATACTTCTTGCAACACACGTCGAATGGTTCAAACTTTTCTAAAGTACAAGTTAGATGTAGGATACTTTCCACCCGAAAATGCTTGAGTTGTATCAACAAAAGTATGCAGGAAATTAGTTACCACTTCGGCTTTTCTCCGATCATCAAGAGATGGAGCAACATTACAATGCAATTGTGCATGTCTTATAAAGGCGTCTTTATATGACAAAGTATTGGCAAGCATTTGATAAGTAGAATTCCATCTTGTAGGCACATCTAAAACCAAACCTTTTTTAGTAGGTAACTTGAATAATTGTGCAATTCCATTAAAAGTTTGCATTCTAGATGGACTACTAACCACATACGTAATAAGATTTCGAATTTGTTTAATAGAATCATCCATCATCTTTATTCCATCTTGCACTATTATATTTAAAATATGTGCATAACACCTCATGTGAATGTGTTCACCATTAAACAGTAACTTTTCACCAAAATCTCTTTTGAAGTTTCTTACCAAAACATCATTTGTAGTAGAATTATCAAGTGTAAGAGCAAACACTTTTTCATCCAAATCCCATTCAGTAAGGCAACTTCCAATTATATCATTGAGAGCATAGCTAGTGTGAGGATATGGAACTTTCTTAAAGTTAAAAATCAACTTGTTCAAAACAAAATCATTATCAATATAGTGAGCAGTCAGCACTAAGTATCCAAGATTTTGATTAGAAGTCCATAAATCTGAAGTAAAACTCACACGACAATTTAAATTCTTCATTTTTTCTTGAAGTTTTATCTTCTCTTCTTGATATAAAGTTATACAGTCATTTCTAATAGTATGACGACCAACCATAGTAAATAAAGGCTGTAAGCTCTTCACAAAGTTAATGAATACTGGATGTTCCATAATTTTAAATGGAAGTTCTGCACAAATCACTAACTTTGCTAAGCACTTTCTACTTCTGGATCAAAAGTAAAAACTACACCATCAGATCTAGGAGATTTGCCAAGAATCATATGCTCCATGTCTTTATAAGGATTTTTTTTGCAAGTAAATTTGATATGACGATTTAAATGGGTTGTCCCAGAATTTTTCTTGCAAACTAAGGATTTTCCACAATAATTACATATTGTTTTGATGGTACCATCTACTTGTGTTTCAATCACAAAATGACTCCAAACTTCAGACCTTCTATTTTTCATATATAAAGATTTTTTAATACTTTAACTTTCAGTATCTTCATATATCTGTAAAAAGAAGATCATCTAAATGCATATTTTTGTATAAATATATCATTCGCTATAGCAACTCAAAAAACAACAAACAATTCATGTTGATATCAAAGAAAGAAGAAATTACCTCTGTGGAACCTTGAATAGAAGAATTCGTTGAATTAGAAGGTGTTTGAGAGCTTGTCCTTGCCATAGTACAAGATTCCTAACAAAACCATGAATGTCATGATATCTTACTATAAAAATCATCCGTTACATCCATGCATCATCACTTCCTATAATTCCTCTCCAAAATGAATAAATATTTATAGAATAATAAAATAAAACAACATAGGAGGTATTAATCGTAATCTGTATCTCAATCTCATTCTTCATAACCACTTGAGGTTTTATCCAAAAAAAAGTTAATTGTAGAGTCACAATGCCAATGCTACAATATGCAGTAACTGCAACCATTAAATTTACCAGTGCATACAGCATATGCAGTCACATTTCGGAAGAAAAAAGAAAAAAAGAAATCCAAAAATTAGAGGAAACTTGGAAAATATGCTTAAAAAAACGGAAAATAAAATACCTAAGTATTTACAAAGAAAATAAAATACCCAAATATTTACAAATTCATTCAGATGGTACGAGAAAATGAGTATAGAGGATAACTTGGAAGTTGGAACAAAGGAACCAATGTCCTTTGAACAACTACTAGACATAATAAAAAACAATATAATTCACTTAGTTCTCAAGTAAAATATAAGAAAGGCATTCAAATAGCTCATTTAATTTAATGGTGTCAGGTATTATGTCTAAATTCAGATGCACACCGTCACATGATAAATATGCACTTGCATATACAAGAAAATAAACATTATGCAACCACATTGTTGTCTTGTGCGGCCAATATTAACTTTTCCCCATATACCTTATATGCAGACGGATAAACATTATGCAACCACATTATTGCTTTTGTGCAGCCAATATTAACTTTCCCCCCATATTCCTTAACGGGGTATGTGGTTACGAGATCTCACCAGATACGCATAAGTTTTAGTTATAAACCTTAATTCCACATATTGTTTGGTCCCACATTCTTAGGCCCACTGTGAGCAAACGATAGCTACACGATAGAACTTAGTTAAAAAAACATTGATAAGTTTGTAATTATTTGCAAGTTTCAAAATTGTGCATCAAGAGTAAATTGCCGTGCGTAAATAGAATTTCCCATTCAATAATCCACCCCACGCCTTAGTTCGTAGGGCTAGGGATTGGGTCGAGTCGGGTCAGTTTGACCGGCTTGGACCTGTTGTTGTAATTGCTAGCTTGGTTTTAAATTTTAGGCGTGATTATTGATTATTGTTGGTTCGAGCTGGACATGAGTCATGAGCTTAAGGCTCTTGACCTGATATGCTTCAATTATTATATGCATATAGATTTTTTGTGAAACTAACTGGATGGCCCATGCAATGTGCATGAGTAAAAAAAAAAAAAAAGATGCACAATGCCTGTGTAAGAGCTCACATATGACACACAAAAAGGCTTAGAAGGAACCAATTTTAATTTAGGGACAGTAAGCAGCATGTTGGAAACCATATAATCTTCTTATCTCACAAAATCAAAGTCCAATAACACTTGGATATATAATTTGTCTATCCTTCTATGTTACCTAAATTTTCATATACATTAGTAAGAAGGCAATAAAGGATGAGCAGTCAGATCTTCTTGTATGGCCAGTCACCATTCATCATCAAATATTGAAAAATGTAATTTTGAAGCCTAATAAAAGTACAAAATTGCAAATTTCATAAATTAAAAGGGAAAATAACCCTAAAGATCAGAAAAAAGAAATTAAAATAGACTTGAGAGAAATCTCACCGAGATCGATCGAAGGAGAGGAGTTCCAAAAATTAAAAAAATATTCAGAAATTCTCAAGCAACACTGGTTCGAATAAACAAAGAAAGGATCGATCTTTTTACCAGAGGAGTGATGGAAGCACGAGGGACAGTCGGACAGAGATGCCGCTGCAAGACTTGATTGGGTAGACGAAAATGGAGGTGGCCCGCTGAAGATCACGAACTTAGGCGAATGAACTAGGGCGAACGAACTAGTGCGAACGAACGAGGAGAGAGAGAGGATCCTTCGGCGTTTGGGGATAGAGTGAAGAAGGGGATGGAGAGGAGAGAGAGAGAGGAGGGTTTTTGGGAGATTGGAGAGAGCGAGCGAGAGGAGAGAGAGAGGAGGGTTTTTGGGAGATTGGAGAGAGCAAGCAAGGGGAGACAGCGGCATCGGCGAAATAATTGATCTAGGGCAAATGAACGCAGATATTTTGGGAGGGGGATTGGGCTCGTTTGGGTTATTTTTTGGGCGGGTTAGGACATGTCCAAACCCAACCTGATAAGAAAAAAACTGAAATACCTTATACCCAATTGGATCCATTTGTTAAACGGGCGGATTTAAATCCAGCCTTTTCGGGCTGGCCCGATTGGACTTTGGACCGACCCGAACCCCTATCATCCCTAGTCTCTAGCCCTAATTATATGAATCCAATCCAATTGAATTGAATTGAATTAATGTTTTGTTTTATTTTTATCATCACAATAATCAGTTGAAAAGATCTCGTATTGCCTCTAGGGTTTTGGAATTTATAGACCTATTTGTTGATCTTAGTGGAAATTGGAGATTCGATTAGCTATCAGATGCATCTTTTAGAGTCCTCGGGCCTTTTCGCCAAAAAATAAATCAAGAAATGCAATTAAACATTTAGCTTTTTAGTTATACTGTTTCGTAATCCTCCACGAGATAAAGCACAGCCGGAACTCGATATTCGGTAGTTCGTACTTGTAAATTTTTGTAATCTCCAACAATTTACTGCTTGATCAAGACTTAGATGTAGGGATGAGAATGGACGGGTCGGTCAATTTTTAGTCTTTCCTATTTAAAATTTTGAATTAAAAATAAATTTTATTTTCTATTTCAAAAATTTGAATAAAGCCGACGAAGAATTGGTCCTTGAATCCGTCCATTCGCATCATTACCTAGGCCTCATTAATGGCTTGTAAGTTTCCAAAATTGCATATGGTGGTGAGTAGGGAATCATTCTCCCATAGTCCTGGATCCCTCTACGCACATATCGGTATTAACAAAAGGATAGATTTGATTCATATGCAATTTATACCGAGGAGTTGGCATATTACTGTTATAGTAACAGTCAAGGAGTAGAATGCATAGTTTTGAGACGTCAATAGGTATTTATGAATATCTAAGGTTTACCGTGGAAGATGGGGCTGATGCTGGCTTTTGTTCTGACCCCTGATTGGAGAGTCTGAATACTTATAAACCAGTAGAATTTCAGTTTTATCTGGTTAACTAGTGAAAATGTCTAGGTTAACTTGGAAAAACCAGTAGAGTTTGGAAATGATTGTTAATATCTTATGGTGAGTTTGCTATGTACGCTTGAGATTAGTTTGGGTTTTTTCTTCAAAGTTTTATCTTCAATTTCAGTTTTATTTATTTATTTTAAATTTAATTCTAGAATATATAGATCTTTGAAGTATAGATATTATCTATCATTATTTTCTGAATAAACTATAGAGAAATATGTTTTTTTGGAGTTAATGTCGGGTTCAGTTAGAAATGTCTTAAGTTAAAAAATAATATGACGTTGTTGCTCTAGCAGTGTGGGTGCAGCCGTGCAAGCTTGAAGGAGGAATAAGGTAAGGAAAGGGACACATAGAAGAAATATAAAAGAGAAGATAACTAGGCTTAACAAACAATTCAGTTCATCATTCCTTCCTAGAATTTGGTTATATATGTTGCTAAGTTGGTCCATTTATAGGCATAATATGGATAATAACAAATAAATCTAACCCAATATTCTCTAATTTTAGATAAAAACTTAACAAAAAAAAAAAAACTAACAAATAACAAATGCTACTGATCCAATCCTAACGAAATCAATGAATACTTACATAAAATATTAAATAATTTCAAATTTAAACAAATCTAACTAGATCAGACCCATTAATAGCATTAGGTCATTTTGCAGCTTCTTGACATGAGCCTCTTCATGCTTCATAACCTCCTTTTTGCTCCATTCGTCCTCATTAACTAGGTTGTGCAGCCAATTGATGCTTTTTGAACGAATAACATGCTATGAAGCTAACAAAATGAGAACAAATTGAGCATGTTATAGAAGGTTGACATGCTATAAAGCTAACAAAATGAGAACAAATTGAGCATGTTTAGAATGCAGAAGTGGTTTTGGAATAACAAACTTGACCGGGACTGACACTTGAGAGCAGTGTGTGGAATAGGTTAAAGGGTCTCAAACTTATTCTCTGTATGATTCTCTGTATGACTCTAGATTGTTGGTACAGGAATACAATATTTACTCAAGCAAGTAGCTCCCATTGTAGTAATATTTCAGAGTTGTAGTTAGTTAGCAAAGCTTGCTAATTTCTATTAAGAATTTAATATGAAAATTTTCCCTCATTGAGAAAAAAATGAGTGCTAGGATATATCCTCGACAATTTATTTTTCTTGTTTTATTTAGATAGTAGACTATGTCAACTTAATTAAAATTTAAATTCATTTCCTCATCTTATTTTGATAGTAGATTGAGAAATTATATTTGAATCATGTAGCGGAAAATGATTGTATTTTATATTTTTTGTCAGATATTTTGATTAAGTTTAATGCTAATGTTAAGGAAGTTTATATAGTCTTGAGTTTACTTTTCCAGTATGGAAAATACATTTTGGGTAACAATTCTTGCAATCATTTTCTCTTTGTTTCCATTTACTTTTGTGTAACAATGGATACCACTGATTTTTTTTCTTACTTTGAAGATATTCTTTTGAAAAAGTTATTACGGTTAATTTTTTAGGTTATGAAACAAATTTAGTTTAGTTGCAGATGTGAAACAAATTATAGTATTTGTTTAGATTAGTGATCACAATCCTTTCTAATAGAGCAATATGAGGTTATTTTAACAGTTTATTGATTAATCAAATCTTATTTCTTCAAATGAAGGATAGTTTTGGTAATTCAATGGAAATTGAGGTATTATTACTTATTTGGGAAATATTTTATGGTGGAAATTCTGACCCCTTTAATCAAGAGAAGCAGACAACTACTCGTACAATTAGCCTAATGGGAGCTACTTGTGTAAGTAGATGTAGCATTAACTCCTTTTAGTTTTGGATTTTGATTAACTTTGATAAAGTTAGAATTAGTGTTTGGGTTTAAAAATTGAGAAGATAAAGTATAAAGATGTTTAAGAGGAATTATGGAAGATAATTTAAATTGTTATCTTAATTTCTTATATACTTTTATTATTTTACAGAAAACCTCTTACATATTTATTCTTAACAAACTTTAATTGTTACTAGTTTTATATCGAGTTGAATCAATATTGGCTTTGCATCAACATCAATTGACAACAAGCGAGCTAGCTTGAAATGGCTTAATTTTTGAATTTGATAGTAGTTGAAAGATAGTGGAACGTCAACAATAAGAGTTGATGACACATTGTTGGAGATGTGGAAGATGCAAGTTGATCGGAAGTCTCTTTTCCACAAGCCCGATGCAATCATCAAATTTATGATATAAATGTGCCACTTTTTCCTTAAATGAGTCTTAGCCAGTACGATAGGCATGTTGGCATAAAAAAGGGTAGACAAGAGTTACGAAGCCTAAAGAGGGATTTCGATACCAAAATTGTGCAGGCTGGAAGAGCAAAAGATAAAAAGGAGAAAATAACTAGGTGGTAACCCTTAACAAACACATTTCAATTCACCATTCTTTCATAGAAGTTGCTTATTTGTACCTCATTAAATTTGTCTTTTGTAGGTCTGACATGGATGATAACAAATAAAAGTAACCCAGAGTAACCTATTATGTAAATCTAAGTAACTAATGACAAAGACTAAGGTGTTAACAAACAAGTCTAAGAAATGCTGCTAATACAATTCTAACAAATCCTTATTTTGACAAATCAACTAAGTCCAAATCCTAACAACAATCAAATAATTTTAATTATAAACAAATCTAACTAGATCTGACCCCCAAAATTGCATGTATTGTTCGTGAGAGCAGTTATAATGTAGACATTAAGGCCCTATTTGGCAACATATAAAGTTGTCAAATCAATATACGTATAGTGTATCGTTATCCCTATATATTGTATTGCATATCGTATCGTATGATATATTAATCAACGTATAATAGGTAAGTAATAAGTACATAATAGTATATAATATAACAAACATACGAGTAAATTTAAACTGAGTAAATAAATAGCCAAAAATAAATACTAAAGCAAGTAATATGTTAAATATTTGTCGCTAGCTATATATAAATATGTAACTAATATTCAAAGTATTATGACTATAAGTTCATTAATCAAAATTATACTGCATTAACAAATACATTGGTAAATTCACTAAAAGTTGAAAATGACATTTATTTTTCTCATCTTTGTCTCTCTTGTTCCATACAAACTCCTCCGTTATATATATCCTTTCCTTTTCCCCATTCATTGTTTATAACTGTATTCAAATTAAGATATCGAATAATGATAAAATAATCTATTAGAGATTAAATATTATAAATAAACAACGAATTGATAAATTCACAATTATATTTTCTCTTTCTTTCTTTTTTAATAGATCTATTATTCCTTCTTCAACTTAAAACACATATTGAAATCCATTCAATATACACCTTTCACTATGTAAAGTTCTTATTTCTCATTAATTCATAAATAAGCGGATTTTGTATTCAACAGTCAAATTAGATTATATATTTTTCTCCAATCTCTTTCTTTTTTGTTGTCTTAATTTCGGTTGTTTGTTTTTCATAAAAACCAAAACATTGAGCAAAAGTTTGTTATTCCTCTGAAAAAATATAAAACAAGTAAATGTAATATCAATTAATCGTCCCTTATAGTTATATTACCTTCATCTTTAAGAATTTTTAATATTTAATTTCTCCATTTTCATCTTCACAAATCTATACAAAATTTTTCTTTTATCAATATTTTAACGTATAATGGATAAGCTCTTTAGATAATTGAATTGAAAATTAGTAATTATATAATTTATATTAACTTTAAATTAATAATACAGCTCTTTTGATGATTTGTTTAAATATTTTTTATTAACCAAAATAATTATCTTAAACTTTGATTCATTTTTGTTAAATGACTATACTTGTTCGAAATTTGCATCCCATATTTAACTCAAAAGGTTTGTTTGATTGAATTTGAAATCCATTTATAAACCAAGTTAGCGTTTCGTAACGTATCACGTATCGTAAGATACATATTACATATCATAGGATACACTTGCCGTATCGAAAGATACATAACCCTATAATATCGCAGATAAGATATGTATTGATTTTTTTGTGAATCGTATCGTATCGTAAAATACGTATCGCATATTGTAGGATATTAATAACTATGATAACATTTTACACCTAGGGTTAAGGTTCTCTAACCTGGATTTATGTTGTCAGGCAAATTTTTGATTAAATGGGTTAAGATAACTCTGATTAAGAAATTAGAGAATTTGACTTGAGCTAAGTGGTGGTTTACTAAGGTAAAAAATAACCTTGTTTAATTCTCAAAGTTAGTAAGTTGATTTTCTAGAAAACATTTTCCAAACACTATAAAGTGCATATAGTTAATTTAACTTTAACTCAGATTATGTTCTTAACCCTTCTTTTCCTAACCAAGTTTGTATGCGATCTTAACCCCTAAGTCAGTACTTTACACAAGGTTGAAATATTGTTGTGCAAAAGTTAGATTGATAGACTTGGTTGGGAGAGCACTAGTGGTGCGTCAAAATAAACATGGTTCAAGCCTTCAAGGTTAGATACAATGTGGTAATTAGCCATGGAAATTGGACTTAAAATGAGCTGAATGGAGAAAATATGGATGCAGTTGGCACAAAAAAGTTGGTATGGAAGGTATATTATTATTATTATTATTATTATTATTATTATTGTTAGAAGGGGGTTATACACACACACACATACATACCCCTTAAATCTCTCATATTTAGAAATATACCCTCCAAACATCACATTTTTTAAGTATCCCTACACTATTTGATAGGCAATTAATTGTTGTCCAAACAGAATTTATATAAAGGAATAATCCTTATTCTTTTAAATGAGCTCAATATCTACCATCATCAGCAAAATACTGCTGCTTTAATAAGAGAAAAAGCTCTTGATTGTTTTCTTCTTCTTCGCCTTGTCCTCCTCTAGATTGTTCTCTGATTCTATTTCTACAAAAATCCTTGAGATCCCATCTTTATCATTTTCGGGTCCTGCCATTATTGGAATCACAGCAAGGAAGCAGGACAAGATCAGAACTTTTTATACTAAGTAAATAAATCAATAAAAACTTTCCTTTCTTATATTTTTCTTTAACCACAGCTGATAATGAAATTCATCTTGAGAGCAACACCCCCTTAGTCTTGGAGTCTCAATCATCTTAAGAGCAGCATCCTTCTGGGACTTTTCGAGAGAGATAATGACAGGGAAGGGGAAGTGGTGTCATGCATGAGAACCATGGACAAAAGTTGGTTTTGAAAAATCCATGGATATATGTGCATTGGAATAAAGGAGTGCGATTTCTTTTGAAAAATCTCAACTGATTTTAGTTAAGAAGTTTCAACTGACTTCTCTTATTCTATTATCTTAGTGACATCCCGATGTTAGTTTAGCTTGGGGAAGGGGAAGAAAGGGTATGGAAGAAGAAACAACAGGAATGTACGTCTTTTTACCATTTAGAACAAACGACAACAAATGACAAAGGTGCACATCCCATCTCAGTGATTTAAAGGTTAAATTAGCAAATGTGAAGATTTGAAGGTAAGTTTCTAAATATGATATATTTGGAGGGTATATATCTAAAAGACACCTATTTTTATTCTTTGATTACATCCTTAAATAGCTAGCCATAGATCCAACATTGCTTGGACTCAACTACTTGATCTAGAAGGCTCTGAAGATTGTGATTGAGGAAGTGACCAAGGTGTTTTGAAGTTTTTTGTGGGGAAAGAAGGATGGTTCGAGATGGATTCCCATTTAGCATGGTCAGAGATTTGCAAACCACATAAAGGAGTGTTTAGCAGTGTTCTTCTAAGGTACAGTTTTCATTACTGATCGGAAAACCTTGCAAGTAATCAGATTACTCATTCAAAACTTGGAATAAAGATACACACACAGTAACATGCTGTGCAAAATTTGTAATTAGTAATAAGTGTTTACACTTTTGAAGTTTTAATTGCCTTTTTTGTTTTGTCTATATGTGAAAAGCAGTAACATTGTAACAACACTCAATAGGTGGAAAAAACTTACTATAAACAACATTTCTGCTCAATAGCTTGAAATGGGTAATAATTGCTATATTTTTAACAATATGTAATTATGCTGTAATTTAATCATAATTTTGATTGAATTTTTCTTTTAAAAAAATTCATGTTGGACCGGATATACATATGGGTTATAAGGCACTTAGTTTTCTTATATTCGGCACTATTACATAGTTTAAATTGCATTTTAATGCTTGAAAAGAAACTTAAAAGACTCGCTAATAATTTTGAAGAAAATTACAAAACTAAGCTCAACTGTTTACTAATACATCAGTCCTAAAATCGAGCCTTAATTCTCTTTTTGCGATATTAATGTATCAGGTAAGCGAGTTTGGGTTACAAACATTTGACCCAGCAAAAATTGCCCAACAAGTGTCAGGCCGAGTATATGTTTCTAAATGCAGTACTTGAATGAGTATTCAATCAAATACTCAGCTGAGTCGAGTACTCGGATGAGTACTCGGTCGAATTGACCGAGCAGTCGTTTTGTCCGAGTTATTGGACGGGTTTATTCATCTTGATGTACACCATGTCCGAGGCTGAGTACTTGGATGTATTTTCCTAGTTTTAAAATACTAGAGCTTGAGATAAAAGGCTTGAGACTGTTCAAATGGCAAGCCCATACTTGCCTAAGTATTATGATGGGACTAATTCTTTGTAGGTGAGATGAGCTAAACGTAAATACAAATTGCCAAAGTTTATGTGGGACTACAAGAAACCAAAGACGATGTCATGGGCATAGAAGGCAATCTCAAATCTTTCCTGGAATGGGCAATTGACAAAGGAAGAAACACCAGTGTCTGGGAAGACTCCTAACTCGCAGAAACACCACTTGAAAGGTCTCCATATTTCCGGAACTATTATGATTGTTTAAGTAATATACAGCATCAGAGTTTATCTCACCTGGCAATGAATGGTTGGAGAAGTTGCTAGAGCTATTTTTTATGAAGAGATAGTGAATATAATATGTATGATTCCCATCCCAAAAAGTGGTGACTGATATGATGCTATGGAAGGGCATACCCCTTCACAAAGTTAGAACTGCAACATTCTATATGGAGCTGGCAGGTATTCAGCCGAGAAGAGATTAGATATGTTTGGAAGACTTGGACATTGCTGAGGATCAAATCTGGCATGGAAGATTGTTAACGTGTGTCACTACTCAGAGTTACCTAGTTCAAATAGGTATAGCAGCTAATCATATTGGTGCAATGCATCGGTTGAATCATTGTTGCATTTGATTCTGGAGTGCTGCAAGGCTATTGCAGCCTGGGATTGTGGCAAATTGAAGCTCAATGTCGTGATGGTGTGGAAAAACTGACAGCACAAGGTGACTTGCTAATGGCATAAAGACATGGGCTGTGAAAAAGTTAGATCATTTTGACAGTCAATTTTACTTTTGTTAGTAGGTGATTTTAAAGCTAGAAAATGCAGAACTGTTCAGAGGCAAGGAGCGCAGATAGAATTGACAGACATCACTATTGGTCTTACAAAGGAATTTTGGAACTTTATGGATGGCCAAAATCCATACTCAGTGCACAAGTTATGGGAAATATGTGGCCTTGGTGATGACTTTACTTCACAAGAGAATCCATGTCAAGTTCGATAGGTCCTACCATTGCAGGGGAAGTACAAAGTGAATTTTGATGGTTGAGCTATAGATGGGAAAGCTGCAAATAGTTTTGTTTTTAGGAATGATACTGGAAAATAGTGGTGCAGGGAGATGTCCGACAGAGTCAAGCTCTGTTCCGGAGGTTGAAATTACAGGACTATAGGTGGCATGTTAAAGGGGAAAGAGTAATTTTTGAAGGTGTCCCAAGCGAGGTTGTGAACTCCTTTGAGGCAGATGCAAGGAGTGGAAGTTCACACCCCATGTTAAGAAATGCTCAGTTGATGACAGACTATTGTCTACAGGTTAATGCTCGGCATGTGTGGCAACAAGAGCAACCTATGGCACGGATCTTTGGCAGGTGATGGAGTTACAATGGGGGTCAGGACTATCTGGCTCACGAACTACCCTCCTACACTTGCTTGACTATCAAGGAGGGATGCTTTGGGTATTTCGTATGAGATCTGAGTGACTTGATCTAGCAAAATTATTATTTTTTACATGATCCAGCATGCAAGACCCCAATTATAAATCATAACTAATGATATCTCATCAATTTGGGTCAACTGTAATTCATGACTTAAACTAGCAAACCTCAGTTGAAATGTTCCTAATCCTAATAATTTACATGGAAAACTTTTGAGGATCCTCTAATGTTAGTATTTACCTTTGAAAATACCAAGTCATTGCTGTAACTAATAATTATAAAAAAACTTCAATTGACAGGTTGGTTTACTGTGACTATCTAAATCACAGGCTTTGCTAACTAAAACTCAGTCAAATGACCTGTCATATTTGACTTGTCATCTTGCTTAATTTTATTATCAAATTAATGCTTCTCCTACTGTTGTCTGCCAATTAATTGTATAACTTATGCATTGTTACGAAAAGATTAAAGTTCTGTACTGAGAGAACTTTTCCTTCACTTCTCCTATGGGAAATATTAGGAATGGTGCGTGTGTCTTAGCTTTAGCATTTACTTCATTATTGTTGATTTCTTATAGTAACTATATTTGCAGGCTCCTGGCCTATAATTTGTAGGCCATTTTCCCCCTTTTTTGGTTTTGCATGTGGTTTGCGCAGCATACACATTAATTTACATCTTCCTTTTTGAAATAATTGAATTTTGGATAAGAAGCATTCTATTTCGTGTTACTTCTATAATATTTCTGCTTTTAGCCTTTGTTTAAGTTCAAAGCATGAATCATGCTTTCCTATGACAATCAAGGACCATCTTAAATTGAATATCTATGCTAGCCTTACAAATTTTGATGTTATTTATTTATTTATTATTTGTAACAAATAGGTCTAGAAGCTGCCTATATCTCATATGAAGAGTTATATGCTACTGTTTTGCATTTATACTTATTTGTAGTTCCTACCCTTGATAAGTCGTTTGTATCTCATACGTATCCAAGTAACAACACATGTTTAGAGCATTATGCTACTTTTTTCTCGCGTTGCATGCTTAAAATTTTGTTTTTGTTCAAACTGTTAATTATGAATTCTTGTTCAGCTCACTTGATTTAATTAATTATTGAGCTTTATTTTAGCTAATTGCTAATTGTATTCATATAACTCCGCCAGTGCTGTGCTTAAAGATTTATCCTTTAACTGCCTGTCCCAAGCCAGGATAAAGGAGGAGAGTTGTGGTAGGCCAGTGACAGCCAGCATAAAACATTGTCACATATTATGACATGAGCCAAAATATGAATTTTGTTGGGACGTTTCCTACTGAGTGACGCGCTACATCGGAACCCGGGTGTAGTGAAAAATGTGTGAGGGTTGTTAGGTTGTTGCCCAGAAGCAACGCGCCACGTCGGCGCTCGGATGTAGTGTCAAATGTAAGAGGGTTTTCACATTTTAATGAGCGGGTGGGGGTAAAGAAGTTAGCTCATAAACATAAATATAGATTTCGTTTGACATCGTGGAATATAGGTTTCTTTATAAGTAAATTAGCAGAGTTAGTTGATGCTATGATTAGAAGGGGGTTAATATTTTGTGCGTGCAGGAGACTAAGTGAGTTCGTGAGAAAGTTAAAGTTATAGAGCCTTGGGGTTATAAATTTTGGTATACGGGTAGAGATAGAAATCGTAATGGGGTAGGTGTGATCATAGATAAGTAATTACTTGGGAATGTAGTGGAGGTTAGGAGGAAGATGATAGAATTTTATTAGTTAAACTCAATGTTCAAAAATTCGTTTTCAGTATGCGTGCGGTCCAGGACCGCATAACGCATAATCGGATTACGCGCCGATTATGCGGATTACGCGGAATTATGCGGAATATTAATATTTTAATATATATTAATATAATAATTATTAAAAAATGGATATATTAATGCTATAAAACTCTAAAAAATTATAAATAATAACCATAAGCAAATAAAATGAATATAAGCTGGCTCTACATAAGAAAATAAAAAGATAAAAAGACTTATCTCTTAACTCCCAATGTAAAAAAAAGAACGACGCATGTATGTATGGATCAAAAACGTCACTCACCTGCAAATCGAAAAGAAAAATTAAATGAGAATCAATTTATATGATATATAAGAAAGTTTTAACACATAAAAATGAAGAATGCATGTACAAATGAACATATGACAACCACACATTGCTAATACATGTTTGTGTCAACTACATAAGTAATTAGTTTTACATATTCAAAAAAGAATACAAGTTTTTTTCAAAAACAGTTCATCCCACTCAACAAATTCTCTACTATTCCTCATTGTCATCTTCATATTGAACATTATTTCCCAACTCCTCCTCAGAACTATCATCATCGTCATTCGCATCATTACCCTCTTCTTCTAAAACAGCTATAGCTTGATCATGTTCAGGAAGATCTTCAAAAACTGCACTGGATGAACTCTCTTGAGCTCTGCTTCCTGCTGCAGCTCTCCTTCTTAGTGTCCTTTTGCTCCTCCTGAGTCTATCTTCATTAGCTCCACTCGCCGCAGCAACAAGATCCCAGGTCAAGCCGGAACCAGGGAAGATCTCCTCTTCGTCATCGTTCTCTATTTCTCTAACAAATTCATCTTTCCAGTGCAAAGCTCTGGAATCATCTGGAGCAATCAGCACATCCTTACTATCTCCATCTTTCTTCTTTGCATTCCTTTTCTGTGCCATTTTTTTGTTAAACTGAACGAAGACGAGATCATTTAACCTCTTAGCATCCAGCCTGTTTCTCTTCTTTGTATGTATCTATAAATTTATATATGATTTTACACAAGATAAAAGAAAAAGTTAGAGTGTTAACTCTGAAATTAATGTAATTGAAAATTATAAAATATATAATCATTGTAGTATTAATGTAGTAATTTGTATTTACCCCTTCAAATACACTGAAATTTCTCTCGCATCCTGAAGAGCTACTTGTCAAACTTAGGATCTTAATTGCTATTTGTCGAATCTTTGGTGCCTCTCCTCCATAAAAATCCCACCAATGAGCTATTAAAGCAACATATAACAATATGTTAACAATTAAAAAGAATATAATTTAATATTAAATTATTTTAAATTTCATATATAAAGTTTACTTGGATCAAAATTATCCGTGCCATTAAAGCTCATTCGGTACCTTTCCGCCATGCCACTCCCCGTAAGTCCCCCCTTATTTTTGTAGACAATTAATTCATGCGAGCCAATCTGATCTTGGATGTCATGCTCAGGATAAAATATGCATATGCAATGCATGACGGCATTTATTACTAGTGTATTATCTTGGACTGTCTTATCCCTATAATAATAATAGGGATTAAGATAATATGCCGTCAAATGCAATATGCTATCAAGTCTGCCCCTGGATTCTTTCTCAATTATATCAATAATTGGTCTAAATGCAGACTCCTTTCGATTGCAAGCAGTTTTGATCTCATCCTTTGCATCTTCCAGCATTCCATATACAAAACCCATTGAAGGTCTACGATCAGCATCAACAATTCTCAACAATTTAAATAAAGGAGTATATACCTTCAGAAGCTCTTTAATATCTTTCCAAAAGGAGTCAGAATATATTGTGGCTTTAGTTGACTTGTCCTTCTCTGTCTTGGACCATCTGTTGTTATCCCATTTATCTGAAGAAACCATAGCAGCCAACTGTGATTTTTTGTCTACCAGACAGCTTAAGCTTAGGAAGGTGGTGGCAAATCTGGTGATTCCTGGACGAACAAGCTCTCTCCTGTTTGTAAATTAGCGCATCAAAGCCAGAGTACTGTGATGTGCATAAAGAAAAACTGTCATTGATCTTGCCTTCTCAATCACCGCTTTGTATTTTGGTATCTTACCAATACCCTCCAACATGAGATCTATAGTGTGGGCTGCACAACTGGTCCAAAATATATTAGGCCTTCTTTCCTTCAACATATTTTTTGCTGCCATATTGGATAGGTGGTTATCAGTAACCACTTGCAGCACGCGCTTCTCACCCACTTCCTTGATGCAGTTTTCCACCCAATTCAATATGTATTCGCCAGTATGTGCATTGGCTGAGTCCTCAATTGATTTAATGAAGCATGTGCCGCTCTTGCAATGGACACATAAATTCATAATACTTCTATGCTTTCTGTCAGTCCATCCATCAGTCAAAATACTGCAGCCATATTCATCCCACGCTTCTTTTGACTTCTCTAAACTGTCTTCAATTTTTTTGTATGCCTTATCTAAGAGAGGCACTCTCAATTGATATTGGCTGGGCCCCTTATACCCTGGACCGTGCTTACCAACAGCCTCGCAAAATTGATCGAACTCCTCACAGTCGAAAGTGTTAAAAGGAATTCCTTTGGCATATGCCCATATGGCCGCATAATCATGTGCCAGCTCCTTCCACTTCCTTCTCTCACCTTCATTGATAACTGTTTGCTTCCATTTACCCTCATCCACCAGTCTGTTCAGTGGACCACTAACACGGGGCCTATGATCTCCAGTGAGTTCGGGTTCTTCTCTCTCTTTCTACTGATATCTGCACCTCTTCCCGAAGCTCATAATCAGCTTTCCGTTTGTCAACTTTCTTCTTCTTGATTCCCTCCAAGTTCTCCCTACATATACGCCTCTCTTCATCTGTGGCAAGCACACATGCTGATACTTCTCCTCCAACTCCTGCAATATATTGCTTCAATCTATTTATTCCTCCTTTCACAATCTTATTACATTTGATGCATTTCACATCATTATAAGAACCTCTCTTTATTAGCCTACCATAATTCCATCCAATATTATTTGATCCTGCTGGTTTCAGTGGAATATGGCTATCTTCCTCACTCGATGGATTTGGCCGTCCACAACTACTTGAATTAGAGGCCATTGATGATGACATACAGAAAAAATTATATGCCTTAAAGAACTTCCTACATAATCAATAAGAACTTCAATTATTTCTCATGCAAAAAAATAATTCATACAATTTACAAATCCATGACCTCTAAAGTAACTGATGACTGCAGTATCCATTGCCATTGATGACTGATCAGCAATGGAGGTATCCATTAATTTCAGATCAGACTATTGAATTAATGCCAAATGGCTGAGAGAAATATTAATTTCTAATCCTATAGCAACTCCTTTTAAAAGCGTACAAATTATTGAATTAATATAGAAGATGGTCATCAGGTCAATAGGTCATGCTTGCTGCCAATTGCCAAATCCAACATATTAATCCAGCAAATTGATCCAGCCAAATCCACCAAATTAACCCTAGCAAATTAATCTAGCAAATTAATCCAGCCAAATCCAGCAAATTAACCCTAGAAAATTAATCCAGCAAATTAATCCAGCAAATCCTAACTGTAAAAATTCCAAAAATTATTTTACCCTGAAAAAAATTACCCTAAAAAAATTCCAAAATCCTAACTGTAAAAATTATTTTACCTGCTCAGCGTCGCCGGAGAGCTCGCCTTGAGGACTGAAGCTGCCGGAGGAGATGTCGCCGGTGAGACCGGAGAGGGGAAAGGCCGAACTGAGAGCTAGGGATTCTTCGTTCGCTGGTTTGGAGACTCGACAACTCGGGAATCGGGAGAACAGAGACTCGATAGCTGGTTTGGAGTGACGATCGCCGGAGGAAATCTCGCCGGTGATCGGAGAGGGGAAAGGGCGAAAGGAGAGTTAGGGTTTTTTCGCGGGCTGGTTTGGAGACTCGACAACACGGAAATTGGGAGATCAGAGGCTCGACAATGGTTTGGAGTGACGATCGCCGGTGATCGGAGAGGGGAAAGGAACGGAGGTTAGGGTTTTTTCGCGGATTTGGGGACTCAGATCGGGATCGATTTGGGATCGAAAGCTGAAGAGGGGAAGTTTTATTCTGTGGGTTGCGGGTTCGGGTCGGGTTTCGGGTTAATTTTAATATTCGAAACCCATTAACCCATCACAACGCATAATCGTATGCGGATTATGCGGGCGCATAATCCGCATAATCGATTATGCGTCCGCATAATCGTTTGTCCGCATAATTGGGCGTTTTCTCACTATTCTGTGCGTTCTGGGGGAGAAAACGCATATGCGCCCGCATATGCGTCCGCATAGGACGTTTTTTCGAACACTGGTTAAACTTATTTTAGATAGAGAGATTTTTAATGTCATTAGTGTCTATGCACCACAAGTAGGACTTGATGAATCTAGCAAATATCAATTTTGGGAGGATTTAGATGAGATAGTATAAGAAATACCCGCTAGAAAAAAACTATTTATTGGTGGTGATCTCAATAGGCATGTAGGAACTAGTCGTAATGGGTTTGATAGTATACATGGAGGATTTGGTTTTGGAGAAAGCAATAAAGCAGGTAATTCAATTCTAGATTTTGATTTGTCTTATGATTTGATTTTAGTGAATACTTGGTTTAAAAATAGAGTTTCTCACTTGATTACTTTTAAAAGTGGATCGAATGCAAACCAAATAGATTTCTTTTTAACTAGGAGGGTAGATAGAACTAGTTGTATCGATTGTAAGGAAGTGCCAGGTGAGAGTGTAGTTACCTAATATAGACTCTTAGTTTTAAATATTCAGATTAGAAAGAGACTTAGAAAGATTAAGTATAAGTTAGATTCTAAAATTAAATGGTGGCGATTAGAACGTAATCAAAAAGTTTTTGTACATATGGTGGCGATTTGAAGGTAATCAAAAAGTTTTTGTACATAGAGTAGTACAAGAAGCAGATTGGAGCGACCATGATGATCCTAATGTAACATGGAATAAAATGGCTAGCTGCATTAAAAGAATATGTAAAGATATATTTGGTGAGTTGAGGGGCGGTGCTCCACAATGTAAGGATACATCATGGTGGAATGAAGAGGTGAAAAATGCTATTAAGATCAAGAGCGAGCTTTATAGAGATTTGAAGAATAATAATAATAATGATGGAATAAGTTTTGAAAAGTATAAACTAGCGAAGAAGAAGACTAAGAAAGCTGTTAGGGATGCAAAAACTAAATTATATAAACAAGTGTACGAGAAGTTGGATAATAAAGAGGCAGAAAAGGATATATATAGAATTGCTCGAATAAGAGAGAGAGTCTAGAGACTTATGTACTGTAAAGTGTGTGAAAAATGATGATAAGACGGTTCTAGTTCGAGATGAAGAGATTAAAGAAAGATGGAAAAATTATTTTGATAGATTATATAATGGTAGTTTTATTCAAGATTTGGAAGATTTTACTATTCAATGTGAGGATATAAATCGTAGTTTTATACGCAGAATAAAAGAGTCTGAAGTAAAAGAGGATTTGAAGAGGATAAAATTAAGAAAAGCCGTTGGTCCAGATAAGATTCCTATAGAGGTATGGAGATACTTATGAGAGATTGGTGTGAGATAACTGACAGATCTTTTTAATAAGATTTGGCAAACTAAGAAAATGCTAAATGAATGGAGGAAAAGTATTCTAGTAACTCTGTATAAGAATAAGGGTGATATTCAAAGTTATTCTAACTATCGGGGAATAAAACTAATGTGTCACTTTATGAAGCTTTGGAAAAGGGTAATTGAATATAGATTGCGACAAACTGTTAAAATACCAGAAAACCAGTTTGGATTTATGCTGAGGTGATCGACGACAGAAACTATTCATTTACTTCGTCAACTTATAGAGCGATTACGAAAGAGAAATAGAGATTTGCATATGGTATTCATTGATTTAGAGAAAGCCTATGATAAGGTACCACGAGAGATACTTTGGTGGATATTGATGAAGAAAAGAGTTCCCATCAAGTATATCGATATAATTAAGGACATGTATGATGGAGTAGTGGCCACTGTCAGAACATGTGGTGGTTTAACAAGTGATTTTTCTATCACAATTGGATTACATAAAGGATCTGCATTGAGTCCATTCATATTTGCTATAGTGATGGATGAGCTTATTAGAGCTATTCAGGATGAGATACCTTGGTGTATGTTATTTACTGATGATATTGTCATAGTTGATGAGACAAGAGTAGGGGTAAATGCCAAGTTAGAGTTATGGAGGCACACATTAGAATCTAGAGATTTTAGATTGAGTATGTATAAAACAGAGTATATGGAGTGTAAATTTAGTAAACGACGGACCATAAGCTATAATGCTGTAAAACTGGATGGGGAAGAGATACAAATGAGCAGTCAGTTTAGGTAGTTAGGTTTTATTATTCAGAATGATGGAGAGTTCGATAATGATGTTAACTATAGGATACAAGCTGGCTGGTTGAAATGGAGGAGGGCAACGGGAGTTTTATGCAACCGTAACATTCTGTTAAGATTGAAGGGATAATTTTATAGGACTGCTATTAGGCCAGTTTTATTATATGGCACGGAATGTTGGGCTATAAAGAAACGTCATTCATAAAAGATAAGTGTAGTAGAAATGCGCATGCTCCGCTGGATATGCGGCAATATTAGAAGAGATAAAGTGAGAAATGAAGATATTCGTGCTAAATTAGGTGTAGTTTCCATCGATGAGAAGATGCGAGAAAATCGCTTACGATGGTTTGGTCATGTGCAACGTAGGCTTACAAATGCACCAGTTCGACGAGAGGAGTTTATCAATGTAGGACAGGTTAAAAGAACGAAGGGAAGACCGAAGAAAATATGAATGGAGGTGATACGAAATGATATGGATTCTAGAGATTTAAATGAGGAGATATTACTTGATAGAAATGAATGGAGAAGGACTATCAAAGTGATCGATCCGGCGTGATTCTTTTTTTGGTTCATGTAGCCTACCCCAAATACTTGGGATAAAAGGCTTAGTTGTTATTGTTGTTGTTGTTGCTAATTGTATTCATATGCGTATTCATATTTAATTGATACTATGGATGAAGTTTAATACAGATCTACAAGGTATATCTTACATAAAACGGGAGATTTCCATATTGTAGCATATCATAGGTTTCTGTGGTGCGCCCATCCTTTCTTGAAGAACAAATGAACTCTCTCACTTCAAGTTCTTAGTTGCCTCTCTTATACTCAGAAAGTTCTCAATGATAGAATTGCAGTCTTATGTGATTTCGCTGTTTGATGTTATCTTCACATTTGCATATTACTTTCTGCACTACTTTCATTTTGCAGGGTTATTTTTTCATCACTCCTTTTGTGTTCCTGGTAAAATCAACTGATATCTTCTGATGGTGGTTTTCATCCTATGTTTTTAGGGCTGTTTTCCCTACCACACCTTCTGTGTGCCAATTATGGATGGGCCAAAGAATGGGCCACACTCGATATATATACAAAAGAAGAGGAAGCTAGTTATTCCTGTTTGGAGGCCAGTTTCCCCGCAGTCAGGTTTCTATTAATATTTTACTTTTTTGAATAAGCACCATACTTATGCTTTCTGTTTCGTTTGAGAAAAGAATCCATTACCTCCAAACTAGATGCCTCCATGATTATATCTAATTAAGGCCACACTTTGTGATGGTTTTATCTGAGATTTTAGCTTTTATATCAGTACTATAATGGACCTTCTGTGTCATTGCTTTCATTATGTTAAGAAACATTGTGGTATTTTGCATACAACAATGCCAAAATTGTGTACAAGTGTATAATTGATAATTAGCCAACTACATTATTTGTTGACTAATTGAGGGAAAAACACCAATATGAATATAAAAAAGAATATCGACTGTAGTAATTGGTGGGAAATAAGAGGATCAATCACCAACTTACTCAAGTGGATGATGAATGGACCAAATTAAAGACAAAGGACATCTTAGGTCAATAACTCATGGCCTTTAACAAGATGGAGATAGAGGATAAGGTGTTGGATCCGCTTATTAACTTTGATAGGCCTAGGGTCACATAAGATATACTGAAACTAAGAATATTGGATTGTTTCCTTTGCAAAAAGCATATTTGACTCAACATGCATCAAAGGTTTGACATTACGCTAATATCCATTATCACCAAGTCCATGCTATTCATCGAGGCATTAGTGACATCCAATTCATCTTCTACCACTAGTCTCTGCACTAAGTCAACCTAGAAAGTATGGATACATGCACGGAGCCATACATAGATACGGGACACGACATTTTGAAAAAATTGAGGGCACATACACGATAATACCACTGAAAAATAAATAAAAAATATATTATTTGATTATTAGCATAATAAGTTTACTATTCAAATATAAAAAAAGAAAGCATTCACAATGCATGGATTTTGTCTCTTCATTCATTTACAAATGTCAACTCTCGCTAGTAACCACCTCCCTCCCTCTCTTTATAGGCAAAGAGACAAAAAGAATAGGTTGGGATGACAAAGTCGTAGATCAGAGTAGAGAATGCGAACACAGAAATAATTTTTTTGACATAAAAAGTAAACAAGACTCAAATGCACAAGAAAAAAATTTAAGTACAAATTTATAAAACTTGCTAGGTATAGAGAGATTTTATCAATTTAGCAATGTTTATTTTTCATTTTTCCAAACAATCTCTCTCTCTCTCTCTCTCTCTCTCTAGATAGAACCTACAAGAAACACGTATATGGCATGGCATGGCATGCCACACGGTGTCTCTAACATAGGTTTTATTGTGTCTATGGCGTGTCTGCATTGGACATGTATCATACATAGACACGACTTCTCCAATGGTGTATCTGTGCTTCTTAGCAAGTAACCATGTCACGATAACAATGGTGATGCCAACATGAAATTCCTTAGTAAGAGTAAAATCTTCAAAAGCATCATATCCAGACATAAAAGGTCATCCATCCTAATTTCTAGTAAGAATAGCCAATGCCAGCAAGAACTGTGGTGATCTACTTGAGTAATATAAAATCAAGCTGTTAGCCTGTGACCACTCTATTGCAATACTAACAGCTGGTTACCTGAATTACTCTAAGTTCTGTTATCTAACCACTTGCAAATGCCAACCTTTTGCCCAGGAAATTCAAAAAAGTGCAAAGAAGTCAACTCGCCTAGAAACTAGCACTTTCAGAAATGCATAAACCTTTCTGTTTTGTGTAGTAATGAAAATTGATCCCCTTAGTTTGCAGACAAGGAGGAAACATTCAAGTGCAGGTTGTTTTTACCAGTCATTAGGCTGGATCTTACAAGTCTAGACTCATCTAAGCAAATAAAGGAGAGTGACTAGGGTTCAGCCCCTATCCTCTCAAGGAAATTTCATGGTCTATCCTAGAAGAGTTCCTCTAATATGTGGCCAGCAAACAGAGGGAATGAAAAGAGGAACAAAACAAAAAAAAAAAAGGAAGAGAAGTTCCTGTCAAGCCTTAGTTATACTAGCTAGGGATTTTGGCTCTCTAGTTGGAGGGTTCAAGACCATCGCAGCCCGTAAAGTAGGATAGCTTGTTAAGATTTTCCCCCCCTTCTGTTTAACTTTTGTTGATATAATGTATGTGGGTTTCATTACATGGTTAAACTCTGATTAGAAGATATTTTATCACTGTATATCTGATATTTTGCTTTCAAGTATCTTCTGTTTGCTGGACATCTTTGTGCTTGAGTTACCTTTATAGGTTGGTGTTTAATTAATGTCTCCTTATCTATCTCACTAAATTTAAGTGTCTTGTTGATTCTCCAGTTTCGTCATAGGAAGTGATCTGATACAACTATCAAGAAAAAGTTTTATATTTCTTCTGCATCAAGATATGTGGTAACTGATGAGATCATATCAGCTTGTACTGAAATCTTCTGATGCAGTACTTACATTATAATATTTGCAACCATTTCCTCTCCAATCTGTTAAATCTTTGTTCTCATAGGGTCGTCACATATATATTGTTTTACCAATGCTAAAGTAATTAATAGGTGTACTATTAAGTCCAGTAGTCATTTGAGGTCTATAGGGTGAAAAGTTGTCGATCTCACAAGAAATAATGTTAAATAGAACATACACCAGCTGTTTATTTAACTTAAATAAGTCCCTGTTGTGATTGTTTAACTGCTTGCACAATATATTTCATCATTACTATTGGTAAATTTCTGGAAAGTAGTAAATTGCATGGAAAGATCTGATGTTGGATATCTACTCCAGTAAGTGTATCAAGATACCTCTTTTATGTTGCTGATAACCAGAGGTGCACCAGGATCTGGAATAACAGCGACATTGGGTTCGAGTTCTGCAGATTATGATAATCAGTCTAAAGGTTTAAAGGAAAAACAATCCACATTTTCTTGCGAAGTAGAGAACTTCTCCGAGAGGCATGAGCATACATCAATCTCAGGAGCCAACAGACGAGTAGAAGTTGTAGAGGAAAGTGTGGATGACTACAGGTCCACTGAAGTTACTGGATTAGCCAGTGATGTTGAAAAGCATTCAGTTACTGTTGAGGTATGGATGTGAAGATGCAAAGTATGTTTTCATTGATCGAATAACTATTCATTTTGTTTCATACTGTGATTCTGAATGCGGTTGGCAGAACACAAAAATTTAATGATTTAACAATGTTTGAGGAAATTCATAGAACACTGATACATGCAAGATGATTTACTGGATTTATTGCTAATTCACCAAAAGAAAAATCCATACATCTCAAGCTTTTGATAAAACCAAACCTTCTGTATTGACACAAAGATTAGCTACCTGATATTTTCAGTGGATAGTAAATATATTTTAAGAAACAGCTATCGGGGAATGTCCTGAAAACCATTTTGCAAGAGGACATGCTTTGCTGTGATAATCAACATCAAGTTGAATATGGCATTTCATAGCCACAGGATATATGTCAAGTGTTCGATTTTGATGGAATGTTTAGCATGGTAAATTTTTACACTAGGACATGGGGACACATGTGCTTGTGTATGCATGTCCGTATTGGGGGGCGGGGGGGGGGGGGGGGGGGGGGGGGTTAGATTTTTTGAATCAAATTGCGAACTGTAGTATGATGTCTTAATTCTTGAATCAATAAGCCAAGCAGGTATACTAAGCCATGTTTAGTATCATGAAATGTCCTGTGCTATTAACTAATTGTCACTGTGTTACTAATAGAATTCATATTTGCCTTTTGCTTCTTCCCAGAGTTCTGATACTGGATTGGTCGCACATTCTACTGCATTTGGTATTTCATTACTAATACACTGAAATTTGGGTTGTTAGGTTTAGACAAAACAGTAAAGGCAGCATAAAAACCTGCTTAGGGTTAAAATCATCTTATTTATATAGTAGAGAAGATAGAGAAATGACATAAACGACCATCAAATATTCTAAAAATTTTAACGCTCTAAGCTTTCTCTAATTGTGTTTTAGATTGGCGACAAATGTTCATATACTTTTACTAATTTATGACATTTACTACTATTTGACATTGGCTTGATGCTTCAGGGTAGTATTAACTCGGTCATGATATAAAATATGATGAGGCTTACTAGAAATAGTCCTTACGAACTATGTCATAGTGCTAATAAGGATAAATATAAATGCAAAACCTCCACATCCCAGTTTGACATTGTATATATTTCTGCACTAATGGTTTAGGTCAGTGATTGTAAAGTGTCTGCACGCCCTCTTTCCTCACTCCATGTCTGGTTCCCACTCATATTTTATCAACCCTGAAACTGTGTTTACCAAGGTTTAAAATATTAGAATTGATATGGATTCAGCTAATGATTTATGGTATCGGAATTGGCAACCTTGGACTTATCAGAAATATCGACAATATTGGACTGCATTCTTAGGGTATATCCAGTATCAGGTTTCTCAAAATCTGATATAATATTTGTGATATATATCGGTTGCTATTTTTAATCTTGGTATTTACCTTATGTCAATATCTAATAATTCTTTTGATCTTTGTTTGGATTCTTATAACACTGAGATAAACAATAGACTTTATCCTTGAACTAGGAATTTTTTTTTGTAGCATGCACCATCGACTGTCTTTTGCCCATCTCATGTGTACTGGCCTCACTCTATAATTTTCTATCCATACGAGTCATATTGTTAATTTCATCTTATGATGCCATTTGTTCTCTATAGATCTATACGGAAATTATACTGTCTGCAATTAAAGAACGTAGGCGATTAATAATAAACATAGACATTTAAGCTATGTTCGATGCCTCCTTCACTCCCGGGGCTCCCGGTGGTCAACACCTCCTCGATGAAATGCTTAATATTCGAGAGACTGATCATATCTATTAAGAATATTTGGATCATTATTGCTGCTTTGTTTCTATCTCAGGATGCAGGGACGGGATTCAAAAGACAAAGGGGTGCCATACTATATGAAAGGCTGAGAGATTGTTGGAATTTTTCATGTGCGCAAAAGGACAATTTTGTGCACATTCCTCTACGAATATCTACTTATCATAGGAATTTCATGTCCCTGATAGCCAGGATTAATAATAAAAGGATTTTACAAATCTTAATCGATGGGAACATATGCCATGATGAACTAAAGGTTGAGTGTAATGCACACAACCCTGAGTCTGTTGTCTGGTATCGTTAGGTATGGTAATAACTCTGCTCACTTTGGAAGAATTTGAGGCTTCCACTGGTGTCTGCATGCTATTTTTTTGGCTCTTTTCTGGTTTTCATTCTTTTATTCTTATGTACAGTTGGAATATTTTCCTCCTAGCTTAAAGCCTATGTCATAAACTATGTATTGAGATTATGTATTCCTTCAGCCAATGTCTTCAAATTGCTTGAAACTAATTGATTGCCCATATAAATATTAATAGATGTTTTTTTTCTTTTTGCAGGTAGATGCTTCTTTGATTCGTTTCATAAAAGGAAAGGGGTATGACTTCAAACATGATCCTCCACCTTTATACAAGAGAATACTATTAAACCTAATTGAAAATATGGAAATATATTCCTATACTAGTTGCGTCATTTCTGATTATGTTTTTTAATTTGTAAAATATAATCAGGTATTAACTCTTGTAACTTATTGTCGTTCTTTTTTTTAGTGGATCTACACAAAAGCAGATTGAGGGGGAGACCGGAGTGAAAATCTTGTTTCCATCTTCAAAGAAGGACGATTATATTGGTATGTTTGCACACATCTGAGTCACCAAATCAAACAAATTTTAAATAATTTCTTTTTTCTATTAGCATACATTTGAATGAAAATCTCATCATCTTTTGGACCTTCAAATTTTTTTCCCCTAGAGCATATGATTTGAACTTTATTATGACTTGTCAGTTCTTTGTCTCCTTTATTAAACATCTGATAGGAAATATGGTCTATAGTTTGACCTTGGCTGAATACTCATAAGTCCAGTATAAGATTTGTTTTTTTGCTTGGTAGTGCTTTTGTATCTTGGAGAGCCTGAAAATGAGCGGGTGATTGCCTTAGATACCACTTCTTTAGGAGCTGAATGATTGAAAACCTTAACTCTGAGCTTGAACCTTATTATCACGCTTGAACCAATTCCTTCTATTTTAGTTTGTACTGATTCTAAATCATTACTGATTTCTAAACAGAATACTGTAAACACTGACCAGTGAAATTTAAATTTGTACAATGCTTTGGGAGCAAATATGCGCTCTAGACTTTGTAAAGTCAAGAAAAGTCCTCAAGACCACTGACAAAGGGTCTATGTAGGAAAGCAGTCCTAGGTTCGTCGAGAGGATGAGGTTAAGGTCATAAAGGATGTCACCAACAATGTGAACCCAACCTCTCTGATTGTTGTATCCATAAAGTAGGCTAAATGTGGCAGAAAGAAGCTGGCTTGGTGTTTTTCAAGCTCAATACTGACCTTTGGAGATATTCTCCTATTTGTGCCACGTGATACATTTAAGATTTGCACTATGACAAATACAACTTCATTCCTATGGTGATGTGCTCTTATCGTGTGATCAGACAGGCTGAGCTGTTGCTCTTTATAAGACCAACAAATTTATTATCAGAGGTTTTTCCTGGTCACCTATGCCTTGCCACTGACTTTTGGAGATATTCTCCAATTTGTAGCACATGTTGCATTTATGATTTGCACTATGCAAAATACAATACCTTTCCCATCATGATAGTGCTCCTCTTAAGTCTTAATAAGGCCAACACATTCTGGGAATCATCTCAGTCATCTATGCCTTTTGAGGACTTATCTACTTGAGAAGAACCGTGAAGGCTACAATTGTGAGACATGGGGTTGATCCCTAGTGCCTCATGATTCACGATTATATAGCACGGCCATTAATATTCCAACGGACTCGCTTAATGTACATAAACATTGTCACACCCCGAAGTTTGAAGTAAGGGTTTATGTAATACACCAATCCCATTAAACCCAATTTTTTTTTTTTAAAGTATAAAATAAATGAGACAGGGTTAAGCTTTTTAAAATATAACAGATAATACCCAATCTTAATCAATAATTTTATCTTATCCTAACTACCCAACAATGCCACTTCCTAATTCTCTTTTACGTTAAAAAAAAAAGAAAAAAGAAAGAAAAAGTACAGTAGAAAGGGGGGAGAGAGAGAGAGAGAGAGAGAGACGAAAAAAAAAGGAAGAAGTGAAAGGAAACAGAGAAGAAGAGAAGGAGATCGGAGATTCTTTACTGGACTTTTCGGAGGTGATCTTTTTAGTTCAAATTAAGGCAAGTGCTAATTTCAATTCTTTCACCCTTTTTTACTTTAAATGCTTGTATATAAATACATTATCAAAATTTTCCATTTTATACTGAAAATTTTTTTAAATATATAACATCGATGCATAAGTCATATTATTGTTAAGTGTTATTTTGTTCATATAGGTTCTATTATTTTTCTCAATGTTTAAATCTGATTGATAGTTGCAAAAAGTCATTAATCTAGTATATGATTGTTAGCTTACAAAAACAAAAAAAAAAAAATTACATAATGCAGTAGAAATTGAGAAGTTGTTCATTTCGAGATATCTTCCAATGTTATTGAGCGCTACATGTTTGCTAATGTAGTTTCTGAGTATGATTGAGAAATGCTTAAACTAATGGCTGTGAACAGTTGGTCACATGTGTAGGTTGGTTGTAATACGGTCGTTGTTTGATTGAACAGAAACTTATTCGCTTTGATTTCCTTGATTTTCTTTGATTTACTTAATTATCAGTGAAGTAAAGGCTGGTTAAATATGTCTCATTATATTGTAAAATGTTTTCAATTAGAAAAAGGGATGATTGGAGGTTGCAAGTCATGCCTTTTCATTTTAGTTGTGAAATTATTAAAATAATTATCTTTGCTATTTCTTGTTTGCTATTTTCGAATATTTTATTAGCTCATACAAATGCAGTGAGCTAACTGCCAATGATATTTCAGGAAATTTGCTCATTGAATATAGTATAGTTGATTTTAAAAAAATGATAGACCACGAGGCTGTAGGCATCAATGAGACTCAGATCATAACTTAGCAATAAACAATCGGGTTAACATAAATCTCCAACTAAAATACGACTCCAGACTATATATATATATATATATATATATATATATATATATATATATATATATATATATATATATATATATATATAATTCAAATGAATATAATAAGATTTGTTAAGCTTTAATTTGAATTGTATGTGGTTGAGTTGCAGTTGATGGATGTGATCGGTTGTTTCTCTTGACTTATTACATGTGTGAGTGTGATATTCAATCATTAGAATTGTAACTAATTAATCTTATGTACTACTGGAGATACTACTATTCTTTTTAGTAATATTTTTCTGTCACATCTATCTTATGTACCTTCTTATATTGGTTTCTTAATTGGTTTACTCATTTGTTGAAATTAAATTTTTATTATTTTATCACATATGTTGGCATGTTTCATTCCTATACTTAAGATATAGAACAAATTACTGGGGTTAAGGGGGAACTGAAAGGAGGAACTTGAGAATATATTTTGGAAGGTTCATTTTTAGGTTGCACAGCCGAATTTTAGAGACCCACCGTGGAAGTTCCGTTGATTACTAGATCACCGTCATGTCATGTTATAGGACTTTGGGCCTGAAGCATATGCTCGTTTATGATTCGTGTGGGGCAGTAGCAGGAGTCATGGGGTTGTGGTCCGGAACATGTACGAGACCCTCTTAAAATATGTGGTTTTTCCTCCTGACAGTTCCAAACTAATTCACAATAGATATCAATATGATATGTTTTACGTGCATGTTTATTTTTGTTTTTCTATATTTGCTACAATATCATTTATAGACATGCATATACTACCTGTTGACCATTATCATCTTCAAGAGAAGTATAGCTAAATTCATGAGTCACTTTACATGACAACTTTTATAATTCTCTCATTTTTTAAAACCATTTATTTTGTGCATTATGTATATATCACAGATATCATGTCTATGTGTTTTTATCTCTCTTTTTGTAGCACTTGTTAGGTCATTCTAACAACCCTGATTTGGCACGTCCAGACAATCTAGTTTTGTAGGTGATAGAGAAGGACCCACAGAACCTGGACGTATACGTTGGGAGCTCAATATGTGCTTCCGTTGTAAGACTCTTTATTAGAGGGTTTTCATTTATATATTTTCTATCATTTCAGTAAAATAGACAATACCATTCACTAGCCTACCCCAAATACTTGGGATAAAAGGCTTAGTTGTTGTTGTTGTAGACAATACCATTCACCTATGTTCATTGTTTTCCAGACTATAAGTCTAAAATTGTAATAAGGATTGTTATTATTTTTTTGGATCATCTCATATCCTTTGATTTGATTGTTATTTTATTGTAAAAAATTATTTCTATGTCTTCATGTTATTCGTTGTGTGTATATGACCATGTGGCAGTAGTATTCCCTTTCTTACTTATACTTTTAGGCTTGCCATATTTATTTACGATATGTCTCCGAGCGCTATCGTACATTGGGATGCGGATTGTTACAGTTTAAGTATTACTTATTAGTACTTTTGCAGTAGTGAGTAGAACAAATAAAATATTTAGCGTGACAATTGTTTGTATATTTATATATTGACAAATCAGAGTATCATTTGCTTCTATCTCTGCTTTTCTTACAAGACTCAGGCTGTTCTAAAACCTGCATTGAACTTCAAAGGTTTTAAAAATTGGTTTGAAACCTATTTATATTTCGTGTAGACTTATTATCAGGGTAAAGTTCCGCAAACCACAGAATGTGTAGGTTTTCATGTATATAATATAGAATCCCAGAATGGACAAAAGGGCTTTTAAATGGGTTTTGAGCTTTATAATCTGAGCACGATTATCATTAGTCATTAATAGAAATCATATTGTAAGAAACAGAAATTCTTTCCATAAGGTAAATGGACTGATAGATATATCACAAGATGTGTATGACCGATAGAAGTCTCAAAAATAAGTTGTATTTTTTGTCCTAAGATGTTGACATGCTGTAAGAGCTGTAAGGAGCAAACTGTAAGAAAAGTTGGTAATATCAAATTGCATGGACAATGAGGTGCTCAGGAAGCCCATTTCTGCATTTTATGCTATTTAAAATTATGGTACAGGATGTATGTTATCATATTGTCTGATGTAATTGTAGTTTGATCAAATTGTTTACTAGAAATGATTTCTTTACTTAAAATAAGCATCAAGACTAGTTGTTGGAGCTGAGAGAGTAACAAGTATGATAATGTGCTGTGCTTTTAGTTCTTATAATTCTGTGATAGAACCATTAATATGGATTTGTCCAACTTCGTTACTTTTTGCAAGAGCTATGTGGCATATCAGGTGCACACATTGAGAATAAGGTCGAGTCATCAATGAAAAATAATGTCCAGATATTCTTATGTATTAATTGATTGATAGCCGTCCAGCCTTCAAAATGTAATGGCTAGCTCAGCTAAGAGCACTTCAAGCTATTCAAATAAATTTCAACACCAAATATCCTCTTCAGTTTTATTCTTATTTTTCTATTTTATCATGATACCTTATCTCCACAGTTTAATGTTCACCGAGAAAGTTTGTTTGCTCTCTCTCTGTTATGCAGTTTCTGTTGACACAGTTCACATCTTGCCTCCTTTTCCCCCCGGCCTGTTACTGTAAACATGGGACTTCTCAACCCAACCCCTAACCCTTCACCACCTGAGCTAGGCCTCATGGGCTAGACAGTTCATATGTTCAATGTGGAGATTCTTATATTAATTCAAGTTAGCATGCAGTAGCATCAGATATTTCAGTATATAGCAATACTTGCTCAAATATCAATTTTACCCTAAGACACTGCCAACAAAGTGCTATTTAATTTATGACTGTTGTGGTCCTGTTTGTAGTTATTGAAGGGAATTCTGATGAAAGCGTGACAAAAGCATCGGAAAAGGTTGCAAAAGTACTTGAAGAGGTTGGTTGGTGTTTGTGTAATCAGATTTTTATTTAGATATCTTTGCCTATCAAATATCTGAGTTAGTTTTCTTGCTTTATTTGTTCAAAATAAAATTTTAAGCAAGAATATTTTAATGTTATTCTTTTCAGGATAGGCATCACGCAACTTGATTATTTTTCTAGTTTATGAGTCTATTACTTTACTGGAGTGTAGTTTACCTAACTGTACTAAATTCAGCTGTATTGGTGAAAAGCTATTGCTGCATGGTTGAAGAGAGGTTGAGATGATGTGGAGATATGAAATGGTCATTAAAACCTTCAAATATCGTGGCATTTTTTGTCGAATAATTCTTAGAAAAAAATTAAAGTGAATTTGGAATTTTCAAAAAGCAAAAAGCCTCGGGTCCCAATGTCTCTTGTCATACAAATCAGGAAAATAATATCTAGTATCCTTTACAATTGAATGAGTGCTGATGGGCGCACAACTTGATTAGTTTTCAATATTATTCTTTTCAGGATAGGCATCACACAACTTAAAATTTTTTATTTTGTTTAAAATAAAATTTTAAGCAAAAATACTTCATGTTCTATTCTTTTCAATATAGGCATCACATAACTTTATTAGTTTTTTGGTTTACATTCCAGAGCTTCAACTTATAGCTTTACTGAAGTGTAGTTTACCTAACTGTTCTAAATTCAGCCGTATCAGTAAAAGCTATTGCTGCATGGTTGAAGAGAGTTTGAGATGATATGGAGATATGAGATGATCCTTTAAACCTTCAAATATTGTGGCAGTTTTTGTCGAATAATTCTTCGAAAAAATTTAAAGTGAATTTGAAATTTTCAAGAAACAAATAAGCCTCAGGTCCCAATGTCTCTTGTCATATGAATTAGGAAAATAATATCCAGTATACTTTACAATGAACGAGTGCTGATGGGGAACTTTATGTCTCTAAACCTTATTGCTTGCATTAAAGTGAAGACTGTCTTCTAATTACAACCTTCTGGTCCCATGAGTTCTGGGGCCTTGGAAGGAATGTATGCTTTAAAGTTAATACAAGAAAAATTTCATGATGACATTACTTTCAGAAACTAGGGATGTCTGCAATGCCTAACTGATTGATGGACGGCTATTCTCACGTGGGTTTTTATTGGGGTGTCGGGCATTAAAAACGTGACATTTCCTTTACATAAATATTCACGGTATTTTACTATTTGGCGCACCAGGAAGATTCAACAAGCTTGAGAGTTTGATTCATTTTGTATAGCTGGCTTGTATTATGCATCAGCTAAGTATGATTCAATGTCACAAAATTTCTCATTTCCTCTTCTCTAGACTTTTCTTAGTCCAAGAATCAGTGCTCCTTGGTAGCATGATCTCATGACTTCAATACCAAAAGCTTACGTCTACCTTCTTGCAAACTGGACCTTAAGGCTTACACCACACAAGGAACACCTGAGACGTTCTTGGAATCTGCCAAGAGCATCAAACTATAGCATAATCTCTAATAATCTAACAAATCAAGGGAATAAATACGGTGAAGAATAACCCCGAAATCTGAGACTGAATAATTAAATTCAAAATTAAAACTATTCTTACTTACGATTTAAACAAACTATTGATTCACAACTTGTGATAAGTTCCCAGCTCTGTGGATTCAAATTCAAAATAAGCTATTACAAAAGTTAAGATAATAGATGCCTCAACCATACCATGAACATGGTTCTTATCAATTCCTACAACTTGAAAATAGGAAAATAAAGACAAAAGTTTTGTATATCATTTAATTTTTGAATTTGAACCTAAACAAAGCTTTAAAAAATGTATTTCATTTGGATTTGATCTTTGCTTCCAATATTTAGATCCAAAAAATGCAATTCTTTCCTTTTCGAGTCAAACCTGCTTGAATCTTATACTGTTTTGGCATTTAACAGTGCAAAATGATTTATGATTGAAACGAAGCAGAACAATTGCTTTGTAATTGGAAATGATAAATATTGGCTTTTATTTTCCTTCCAATGATTTCAGGTTGTGAAAAGCCCTAGCCTTGATTACTCCCATTTTATCTCTCTTCCATTGGCTATTCACCTGGATCTTGTGGATAAGCTACAAAATTTTCAAAATGCTATATTGGGGTGCGGTGCTTCTGGCCAGGACAGTAATCTGGACAGTGATTCAGATGAAGATACTCCAGATGATAATAACAATGAGGGAAAACCTATTGCAGTTACACTTGAAGTAATAAATAAGAAAGAGGATGTGATGGTGAAGATTGATACTACAGATACCAATTTTAAAGCTGGCAAACTGCCAAGTTCTGTTTTATCAGGTATGCTATCATGCAATCCCAGTTCTAATATTTGCTATTGTATTTCCTGTGCTGAAATTAATTAGAGGCAAGGGTTTAAAGATTATTCCATACATTTCCAAAGTCATATATACCCGTACATGTGCATACATCTGTATCTACAGATGTATGTGTATTTGTTTATGTAATTTGGACAGTCATCAAAATTAATTACTAGTTATTATTGACTATTTGACTTCTCCACTAGTATAACTCCTATGAGGAATCAGGCTCTTAATTCATTTGAAACCCTTACAAAAAGTAAGGATTCAGTTTCTCGTCTCTCATCATTATTACATCAGAAGGCTCATCCCTTTGCTTGTGATTCAACTTTCTTTACTTTTTGTAGGTTTTTTTTTTGTATTGTTGAGTTCTGCGGTTTCTTTGTGTTTGCATGCATGTTTGGGTTTTTTTTTTTTATTTTTGTTTTTGGTTGGGGGGGGGGGGGGGGGGGTTGGGGTTAGATTGTATACAACATTGAGGCTTACAATGTTTCATGAGCTACGGTGTTTAGCTATAATAGAACGTCCAAATACAGATGTGTGTTTTTGATAGAATTAGAATGTGACTATGGACATGATGAAACTAGGAATGAATGTATATAAGTGAGGAGAATGTACAAAGTGAAGGGAACTCATATAAAATGAGAAAATAAAATAACTTAGTGTACTAAAACTCAGTTTCAGTAATCGCTCGGTCTGAGAACAAATAGTGAGTACTCAGGGTTTTGTTAATAATAATATTTTAATAGTTATGCATACAGATATTGAGAGCAATCACCATAGCTAAACCGAGATCAATCGAAAATTGTTTGATTCATTTGCCAATTTTTTCTCATTATATTACACAGATATTGCATCAATCCTCCACACAGTCACACAAAAACCTGAAGCCAAAGCCAGACAATCATAGAGTCTAGAGTTAAGCACAGAGACAAGCACCAAGAAGCCAAAAACTCAAAACCAGACACTATATACAGAGTCAAGCATAGAGTCAATCACAGAGTTCACGTAGACTACATAGTCACACAGAGTCAAGCACCAAGAAGTCAAAACTAGACACAATGCACACAGTTGTATAGAGAGCCAAAGTTCCAAAGCCATAGCGAAACCCACAACCGAAAATCACAATCGAAATCCAAAGCCACAATCGAAATCCAAAGCCAATTCGAAATCCACAACCAAAGCTTCTAAGCCAAACAGGATGCACAATCGAAAGCATAGCCTAAGTAGAATCCACAATCGAAAGCCATAGGCAAATCCAATGCACAAATGGATTAAAATTGAAGTAAATATAAAGAAAAATTTTAACTCCAACTTACACAGTATTGTGACCTAAGAGGTCGAAGAGAAAGAAGCGTAGACAGACGGAGTGAGAGAGAGACCCAAAAGATCACCGGAGAAGATTGACGCCGACGGAGAAGGGCATTGACAGAGGGGAGCACCAATTGTCGAGGAGAATCGAAGGTTATGGCTGAGGGTCGGGAACCGAGAGAAGCGACGAATGAGTATCACTAAACTCTAGCCCAACTCTTCATTTATAACACAAAGTTCGGGTTTGGAAAGCGGGTAGAAACCCAAACAAAACCATCCACCAATTCCTACTCGGCAGGTACTCGGTACTCGGCTGAGTACTTTGAGTGCGCATTTAGTCTGAGTTTTTGAGCGATTTATGTGGCTCAAACTCGATTTCTCTCCGAGCCCAAGTACTCGGGCGAGCACTCTAGGTTTTTGAACACTGAACCTACTTATATAGTGTGAAAACATACATTGAAAGGAAATGAGGTGGGCAAAGCTTTTAACTTGAATATTGGATTTCAAGCGAAGTACTGTGGATAATCTTGCAGTGAAACTAATAATATGATTGAGCAAATGAAAAAAAGTACAAGGGACATTGTACTTACAAATTGGGGCATGCCCAGTTTGGATTGAACTAAAAATGCCAATCGAAGAGCGAGAGAATTTTGCTATCAGAATTATTGGCCTTCTTGATTAGGACCAAGTTCGATTTAGATTAGTTTTAGTTGTATTTTATTTGAGACTTTTAGTTTGAGTTTGACTATGTAACGCCCCATTTTCCGGAGGGACAAGAAAATGGAGTGCGTTACCGGCGGGCACGTGTAAGTGGACGTGCACGAGGCCTATAAGTATGTAAAAGAAAAAAAATGAATTGAGCTGAATACTAGTTATCAATCAGGATTTTAGAAATTAGTCTACTGCCATATAAAAGAGAAGATATACATGTCTAAAACAGAAAGCAATAATTAGGTACTGATACAGAAGTTGGGAACTCCAACTAAGCCTTCAAAAGAGGTATACATACCAAACACAAAAATACAAAAAGTGGAGGCCTAAGAATCTACTGCTGCTCGGCCTGTTCCAGAAAGTACGGGTCATGCGATGGCGGATCCTCGTTCACATGCTCAGTACCTGAGCATGTGGAAAAACTCAGGGTCAAACCCGACAAGTAAAACAATAAAAGCTAGAGAGTGTATAATATAAACGAATAAGTAAGATATGAGTATGGATATGAAAGTATGCACATGTGTGAAAAACATTAAACGATCAAGTAACAATATCAAGCAGAGATATACATGCATATCAAGTCTAACTTAACATCTTATTTTAATTTATATTTGAACTAACTGGTGAAGAAATAAACCTGTATGTGATCAATATCAAGTACGGAGACTAATGCATATCAAGTTTAAATTAATATCTTATTTTAGTAAATGTTTTGAACTGAATGGTGAAGAAATGACTCGTATCGTAAAAGTACCCGTGCATACCCGGGACCCGGCCAAGATGCTGGCGCTGAACCAGCCGTGTCGCTAAGCACTCAAGCAGATACCGATTACTGAGTAATCGGTCGTCCCATCAACATGGACTAAACAAGAGATGATGGCTCAGTACCACCCGGGCGCCCCCGCGAATGGGCCCCTATTTCGGTTGCGCAACCTATCCTAAACCTTTTACGATACAATATTTGTCCACCCTTTAGTTCTCCCATAACCCAAGATTTCAAGTTATATTACATGCAAATCAATCCGGAAATATGATAAACTAATCATGTCAAGATTAATACATATACATGTCTAGTAACAAGCAAGATGTGGTCCATGTCAAAATCAAGTTAACAGGCAAGTTGGGATCTATGGCACCATCAAGACATATGTATATACTAATAAGGAAAATCCGAAATATTTTCATGCATCTTGTACAAGTAATTAGTATGTATATGTCAAAGTAAATATGATGGAATGTCAAAATCAAGTTAACAAGCAAATCCGGATCCATGACATTATCAAGACGTGTATGTACTAATAAGGAAATCCGACGAAATTTCGTATATGTTGTACAAGTAACTAGTATGTATGTGTCAGTGCAAGTATAATGGAGTATAGAATGTTAAAATGAATGTTATGAAAATGATCATGTATGTAAACTACACATAAATATAAGTATACATATAAATACGTATGTGGGTATTAAGATGTAAAGATACCTAGAATGATCATATATGTGAATCATGCATATACAATTATGCATATAAACACATATATAATTTCATGTATGTTGTACAAGTTACTAGTATGTATATGTTAAGGCAATCATGATAGTTATAGAATACTAGAATGTGTTATGCAAATAATGATCATGTATGTAAACCACGCAATACAATTATGCATATAAACACTTTAGGCAAGTGGGTACTAAATTGTAAGGATAGGAATTAAATAGGCTTAACACTTTTATAACAATTAGTTTAACAACATATTGATTTTCTAAATTCTAGTATGATTTCATAGTATGGAAAGTAGCAAATTTGTTAAATCTTAGACATGTATATATATTTCAAGTAAACATGAATTAGCATAAAGAAATTATGACCTAATATAATAGCTTGCATAAAAGAAATATTTTAGTAAATTTAATGTAAAACTTATATGAAACTCTCTTTAAAACATGATAATGAATAAATAAATAAATGTATATATATACATATTTTCTAATGGCAAGTGGAAAATGATTTTAAAATCATTGCATTATACAAGAACTTATGTAGGAAACTTCAAATTTATATCCAATATGATGAACATTCATAAAGGTGGTTTCTTTGTAATTTTAAAATAAAACATATAGTTTAAGTTTGTAACTTATAGTTTAAGCATAGGAGATCTTAAATAAAATTATAAATTTAATACATGAACATAGAGTAGAGTGTAAGAATCATATTTTTATATTTAAAATAATCATAGAGAATTTTGTATAAAGATCACATTTCTAAAATTAAACAAATCAAGATTCTAAATTAACCATAAACAATTAGAATTAGAAATAAAACATGAGAGGGGATGTGATTTTACTTGCCTTGATTGGTTAGAGAAGGTAAGCCTATCTTGAGGCTAGGGAACTTCTTCTTCTTTTCTTTTTCTTCTCTTTTCTTATTCTTCTTCTCTTTTTCTTCTCTTTTCTTATTCTTCTTCTCTTTTCTTCTTCTCTTGAGTTGGAGTAAAAAAAATAAAAAGGAGGTGAATGAAAAATGAAGGGGAGAAAACAAATGAAAGGGAAGAAAAAAATATAATAAATGAGGGATATGGGGGATTAGATGATGGTTGTCATGCTTGTCCAAAGGACAAGTATGGTAAAGTAAGGCATGGGTGTGAATAAAACAAAATAGGTATAGGACAAATGAATACTAATAATAGGTTATTAGAGTTGTTTAAGATTATAATTTCAAATTAAACTAACCCAAAAAAAGTCAAATTTCATCTTTACAAGTCAAAAAAGAAAGACTAGTAAAAATATGTGTAGGACTCACCGGTGATTAAAATAATATTATTTTAAGTGACTATCTTAAAAATTTCAAGAAAATCACAAAAATATAGAAAAATAAGTCAAACACAACACATTTATTTTGGGATTAATCTGATATCAAGAATGTAACTTATGATGAAATTAGGTTGTTACAGACTAGGACTTCTATCTTTATTTTTTTTAATTTTTCTTGCAGGTATGCACGTAGATAGTTTTCTTATATATGATTTGTAAACTTCTTGTTGATGATGATGAGATATTGAACGTTTGAAAGCCCTGGTTTAAGCAGGATGATTTGCTAAATACTTTGATTTTTGTTGCAAATTACAAAAGTGAGTGAGAGATCTCATAGATAAGAAGTCTGAATCTCTTTGTCCTTCCCCAAATTATTTTTGCCTTAATTTCTATTTGTGGTACGTTAATTTTGAAGCAGAGCCCGAAAAGATCTAGATTTTCATCTTCTTCCTTCTCCTCCTAAAACCCTATATCCCATCATCTTCTTCCTTTTTCTTGCTTTTATTTTTGTTTTAAAAAAATTAGAAAAAGGGTAAAAAAAAAAAGGGAAATAAGAAAAAATATTACAGATCCAATTATCCAAACTTTAGTAGCTGCAATCACCACCTTTACCAGGGTTCCCACTGTTATCATCATTAATAGTCACTAGATTCTCCCCTTATCGCCTTCATTGCCCTTGTTGTCTTGTCACCATCACCGATTCGGGTCAGAACCAACTCTGATCTACCATCATCGTCGAGCCTCTACTACCACCCGACTTTTTCGTGATCTTGCTGACGCTAGCCGACATGCACCGCACCCATTCAGAGTGTTGCTGATTTTTGAGCCCTCAAAATAGGCGAGAGTTTCGGTTGCACGACTATCACCATGACCCAATTGAGATGTTTTTGTTTGAGGAGATTGCTTATTTCAATTCGGATATGCTTAACATTTGTTATTGCTATATTCACAAGAGATAAATGCTTTTGAGCCGCAAGGAATTTATGGGGACAAAATTTTGTTTTGTTGAAAGTTACTTCCACTTCACCAAAACTCCGAAACTATGGTGAGAGTTGTGGAAAATTATTTTGTATTTTAACACGCCCCCATAGGTTGAAGGCTCATTTTGGGCAGAAACTTGGGCTTTACGTAGCGGTATAATTTTTTTTTAAAACTGACAATTAAATGCGCGCTCAGCAGGAATTGAACCTGGGTTGCTCTGATACCATGTTGAAAGTCCTTTCCACTTCACCAAAACTCCGAAGTTATGGTAAGGGTTGAGGGAAATTATTTTGTATTTTAACATGTTTTAGTATTTTATTTTATTTGAGACTTTTAGTTAGAGTTTGATGAAGTTTTTTATTTTTATTTGGTTTTAGTCCATTTGCACATATTGTGCATATATGTAGTTTTCATATACACACACATATGGCTTATAAACTTATTTTGTATGATGAATATTGAACTTTTAGAGAATCATAGTTTTGGTACAATGATTTGCTAAATACTCTGAATTTTTTGTGAGTGATTTGCAAAAGTGGGTGGGAGATTCACTTAGGTGAGATGAATTCTTCTCCAAATTCTAATTTTTGCCCTAATTATTGTTTGTGCTATGTCACTTCCCTTCCATCGTGTTGTACAGATTTCTATCTAAAAGTCTGTCAAAGATTGTAATTTTTTCTTCTTTATTTTCTCTCTCTGTCAATTCTTAATTTCTTTTTGGGTTTGAATACAGAGAGATATAAAAAGAAGGACAAAAAAGAATTCAACTCCTTTTGTCAAGAAAAGGATCTGCCTTTTTTTTTCTTTTTTTTTTTTGGTGATTTTCTGTTGGGATTTTGAGGTGTAAGGCCTGGGGAAGTGTCCCTTGCTATTGTGGTGTCACACTTGAGCTCTTGGTTTTTTTTTTTTTTTTTTAACTTAAAATGTAAATTGCAAATCAAATGGGCTGGACCAGGTCGCCCAACCAAATGAACCAATTTGAACCAAAATTAACTGGTTTAGTTCGGTTTTTTATTAGATTTGTTTAAGATTGGGTAGGGGGAAATGCCAATACCCGACCCAAACTGATTGATACTTACCCCTACTTACAAATCAATGTGTAATCTATTTAAGTGGTATAACAGTAATGTGTATGAAGATTCAACTGGAGAAAATCATTATAGGACAATTTTATCAAAAAAGGTTGCAAGTAATCTGTTTTTTTCCTTGCATTTCTGACATTTTGATAAACCTTGAAATCTGGCCACGAAAACGATTGCTATTATCTTTTGAAAGGTATTTTTGTCTGAAGTACTGTCAAATTAATTTCTGATGGAGTGGATATGGCCTGAAAGCTTTGAACTGCAGCTGACCACATCATTCAGAAGCGTAGCTGGATGGATTGTTGGTTAACATTGTATTAGCATGTCATCCAGAAGCTTAAGTTGATGGTTTATGGGTCCACATCATATATCAAGCAACCTTAACAGTGAGTTTGTGTGTGTGTGTGTGTGCACGCGCCTATGTGTGTCGATTGTGGGTCAACATTGTATATCTTGCAACCTTAACACTGTGCATATGCATTTTATAAATTTTAAATTGCAAAAAATGTGGTTTGAATCCAGGATCTCTTGGTGGTTTTCTTACACCATGTCATAAACGACTCTGCCAAGAGCATAAACTAATGAGTCTTTGGTGAATAATGTACCATCAAGCAGTATGAACACTAGCCTATGGGGTAAACAGATATCTTTTAGATTGCAAAAATGAAGTTTGAGACCAGGATCTATTAGAACCTGGTGCTCATACATCATGCTGTAAAACGACTCTACCAAAAGCATGAACTGTTGGATCCTTGGTCAACAATGTATCATCAAGTAGTCTGAATAGTAACCTAGGGGGTAAACAAATATATTTTAAATATCCAAAACTGAAGTTTGAACCCAGGATTTCTTAATATATTGTGCTCCATGCCATAAAACGACTCTACGAAAAACTTAAACTGATGGATGGTCAACAATGTAAAATCAAGCTATCTGAATAATAACCTATCTTGGCATGTCTTCACTTCTTCTCTGTAAAAGTACATTAGCATTATGCCTACTTCTGTATTTCTTTATATTACTTACATGTTCATAAACTTTTAGATCCTCATATTGGTTTATTACAGAGCTGGGCATTGACAAATCCATATTCATTAAGCCTAAGTCATTTCACTTAACTGTTCTCATGCTAAAGTTGTGGAACAAAGACCGTGTTGCTGCAGCTACAGAGGTCTTGCAGGTGATAGAAATTATAATGCAAGTTGAGATTTGGTAATTATGTTATGGTCAGGGTATATAGTCCATTACCTTCTTGGTTGCAGAAAATATCTTCTCAAGTCAATGATGCTTTGGACAACCGACCTGTTTTCATCGCACTTAAGGGACTGGTATGTTGTTCCAGATCTAATTCTTCATGACCCTTTATCACATCAAAATTTATTTTTTCTTAATGTGTTCCAGAATTTCATGGTTTAGGCTAGAATTGGTAGCTTTAGTTAATAATATAAACAAGTTATATTCTTTGTGATGGAGAATGCTGATAGTTGAGCACTTATGTTTACAAGGATAATTAATGAGTTGATTTTTAGACGAAGGAACTCTATGTGCTTGTGTGTGCTTGTTTATAATGCCTAAGAACTAAAATGGTGCTACTTTTTCTTCCTAAATTCACTCATCTTTAGTGCTGTGTTTAGAGTAGAGATTGCAACGAATTCTCTCGTTAAGGACCCATATTTTAGACATTTGTACAATGAGGCCCTTCTTGTCTAGCAGGTGGCCTAGTTTTAGTTGATGTGACGGTTAAGCAACTGACTGTAATTGAGTAATAATAGATGTAGTGAGAAACTTTCTTGCTGAGCTAGTATTTATCAATTGTTTACTCATTAGAAGATCGATCCTTGATTGGGTGACATCTAATATTTGGGAGGCTTTTTTTGAAATAATATTTGTTTTAAAATAAATAATTAATATATAGACCTCCCTTAAGTTTATTTTCAAATCTATACATTTACCTGACACAGACTAGCTTCAACCACCACACATATGTGGCAGGTCTGAATTTTATTCTTGCAGTTTTTATACTGTTGCATTTGGAAATGCCGCAGTTGGAAATTTCCAGTGTGCTCCAATGGCAAATCAGTGCGAGGCCCAGGGATCACGAGACCAGCATTTGACAAATGCAGCTTCTTTTGCTAAGCCATCACCTCACCGGTCCCTCTTCATTCACCATCTCCTACCAAATCAACTCAACCTATCTCTCCTCAATCAGCCTTTTCCTTCGAACAAATCACTGTCAAAAACCAAACTCCATCCTCTCCTTCCTCAAATCCCATGGTCTCACTAACACCAGTTCACCGCCACCATCACAAAGTACCTGATCGTCCTCTCATTTGATCCCACAATGAACATCAGGCCCAAGTTCGACTGCTTCCTCTCTGCTGGCTGTTCTACCAATGATGTAGACATGCACCATTATAGTGTCGATGTTTGGAACAGGATCAAACTCAACTTCCATTTGCTCTGGTTCGTCTTCATCATCGAAATTTGTTCGAGGATGATGGAAGGTGTGGACAGGAAGCTGACAGCAAATTTTAGGATGGTAGGGATAGGAGGTTGAGGATTTGGAGTGATTGGTGCCAGGCTTCTAGTTGGAGGAGACATTGGATGGGCATTGCTGTGTTGTTGCCATTTCAATTTCCTAAAGAAGAAGATTTACTGCTGGCAGCGGCGAAATCATTAGAAGAGAAGATCAGCAGAATGAGAAGAAGAAAGTGGTGACATGGAAATTGCTTCCTCTTCTTGTCTTTCCCAATTCACATTCCCCATTGTGTGTTGAAGTCATTTGTGGAAGGACAGGGTAAGAGAGATAAATAAGTGAAAAAAAGGAAGCGAGAGGAAGAGGAGACTGTTTCTCTTTATTTTTCTCTCTTTGTTCTTTTTAATATTTATTTTATTGTAGTTAAGATAAGCAAGAGGATGAGACTTAACGGGTTGGGAATTGGAAAGGGTGGGACAGTGTAGCAGATCAAAAGGATATCTTGTTTTCTCTCTCAGATCACGTGGCCATATAGATCGAGATGATCAGGTTCAATAGCAACGGGCTTTAAAATTTGTAAATGATGGGCAAAAAAATTGTGACCCGCAACATAGTTGGAGCCAGCGCCTACGTGATGAGTCGAATGTCTAGACTTGAAAATAAATTTTGGTTAGGCCTATATATTTAATTTTTATTAAAATGATATAATTTCTAAAAAAAATACCTATTTGATATGAAAGGGCAAAGGTACGATGTTGCGAAATGAATTGACTAAAGGATTTACATTTAACTATTCATGTGCTAGCACCATTGTACACTAAGGGTAAATACATCTAATATACTAATGATACAGATATCGTTATACTTCATTATATTATTTTTCAAGATCATGTCACAAGACAGTAATAGTTGTATTGGCTATTACTTTGTATGAAGTAATTACAGTCCAAGCACAGAATCTAACTAATCCTTCTTTTTATTATAGCACGGTGAAACAATATAATAGTTGCTGTTTTCAAGAGTCGGACCTAATCATGAATGAATTTATTTTTGTCCTTTTCACGATTGTTGTTTCTACCATCTCTAGTTGTGTTGGAATTCTCCTTTCAAGATATTCTTGGACATTTTACTTTCTATTAATGTTTTACATGTACTGGCAGTGACCGATGAATGATTTACCGATGAATTATTTATACTGTTAATTTACTCAACATTTTTTATTACCTTAGGTGATTTTTCCTCTTTACAAGTTGCTTTCCAGATTTATTTATTGCCTTATGTTCTTTGCAAAATGTTAAAGGATTGATAATGAAGATGTGAGTATGAGTTAAGAAATTGACCATGAAGGTGCAAGCATGAGTTTAGAACGTTGAAGTTTTTTTTTTTTTGGTTTTTTGCATATCGATCCCTTAATTCTTCAATAATATAATATAAATCGCTAAAAATTTCATATTTTGATATTAGTCTGCCAAAATATTTAAGTTACTTTGGTTCAGTCTTTCCGTTAACTATCTCGTCCAAATAAATTGTGGTTCATAATTTTATTTTTCTAAACATATGTCAAATTACCTGAGTACCCTTCAATAAGTTAGAAAGGTTAGGGCATGGTATTCGGGGTAACTCGGAATCCTTCAGTGAGTTGAGGAGAGTCAAGAAAAATGGCCTAAACTCGGAATCCTCACGAGCAGTGTCGTCGGGCGGGCGAGCGGTGTGGTTGGGCGGGCAAGATCCATCCATCTTCTTCTCTATAGAAACAAGGTGATCTATTTTTCTCAAACGGAATCCGAGATTTTTCGCATCTTCAACCTACTTGAAATAACCGTAACCGGGGTTTCTTTGGCCCTTGTATGTCGCGCATCTCTAGAAATCCTGACCCCTATTTGGCCCTTGCCTACACTTCCACCTCCGAGCTGGCATGCCACATACACAAAGCTCCTCAATTCCATTCCCAATATGGCTTAGATCTTGAGTGAAATAACTAGTAAAATAAGCCATTCTTCACAACTTTATACGACAAATTCTTGGGCCTGCAGATCAGGCTATGGGAGGCAGCTATAGGAAGCTAGGATTTGGGTTTGGATGGGAGGATTTGGGGAAGACAAGTTAGAGGGAGAAGAGAGAAGCTAGAGTTCTTGAGAGGAGAGATTATGAGGAGAGAGAAGTTTGCCCACCATTGTTTGAAGAGAACATTGAGGGAGAAAGAGAGGTTGAGGATGAAGGGTTGAAGAGGAGAGGAAGAAAGAGGAAGGCGGAAAAGAGAGAAAAATAGAGAAAAATTAACTATCATTTCCCTCCCTTCTAAGTCCTGGCCTAGGGATATAACAGGAAGAAAGGGGCCAAAAGTTAATTTTCTTAACAAAAGTGATCCAGAAAAACTGAACCGGAGTAATTTAAATATTTTGGGGGATTAATATCAAAATATGAAGTTTTCAAGGATCTATATTATATTATTGAAGAATTAAGGGATCGGTATGCAAAAATCCCCTTTTTTAGGAAGCACGCAATCTTCAAATTAAAATGATAGATAAAAAGGTAAGAAAAGGTAGATTAAATTGTAAAGAAAAATGTAGATACATTGTATAAAGGATGGATAAATTGGAAAAAAGAAGGTAGATAAATTGTTTTTATAGGTAGGTAGATTGTAAAAAAAAAAAAATATACAAATTATGAGAAGAGGTAGATAATTTTTTTTTAAAAAAAAGGTAGATAAATTATATAAGAAAATCAGATAAATTGAAAAGTGGTAGACAAATTGTACAGAGAGGTAGATAAATTGTATAAAATGGTAGAAACGTTGTTAAATGGGTAGAAAGATTTTTAAAAAAGTTAAGATTCCTTAAAGGGTGGATGAAATATAATGAAAGGTAGATAGATTGTAAAAAGGGTGGATAGATTGTAAAAAATATAGATAGATTATTAGTAAAAATAGATAAATTGGAAAAATGTGGCTTGAATGTGAAAAAGATATGAAAAAAGGTTGATAAATTGTAATTAATGTTGAAAATAACGCGTTATGAAACCCGTTATGTTGCGTTATGAAACCTAACAGAACTTCAGCGCTACGTAACAACTGAAAATAACTCAATGCACTGTAACAGTACGTTTTTTTATGTTATTTTACGTTATATTACGTAACGTTACGTTAAATTACGTTATGGTACGTTATTTTCAATTATTTTCTTAGTAATTCTATATTGATGTTGATTATTATTTTAATTATTAGCGAATTGCTTAAATTTTCTTATTTGATTAGTTGTTGGTTTGTTTGATTGTTTGTGGCTAACTTACTAATTTGTATTTGTTTCCTTATTTGCTTGTTGTAATTTATCTTTTACTTGCTGATTCTATTGAATTTTTAACTGAACTGAAATCAACAATTACAAATAAAATAAATTGAACATTACAAAATATAAATTACAATAATGATAATAACTGAATTGAAATAAAAAAATTGAAATCTTGTTTTCTTGTTTAGATGATAACTGGAATTACGACTGGAGACTTAATATAATTTATAAAAAATGTGAAAATTATTGTAAAACTTCATATAAAATTAGAATAGATTATGTACTACAAAATGATTGTATATTTTTTTAGAAATTTTAAATTTATTTTTCAATTTATAAAAATTATTTTATATAGTTTTATATTTGTTTTTATTAAATAAATAGAAAATTACATAACCTACGTTATGCGTTACGTTATATGCGACATAACCTAACAGAGGCAAAACGTTACGTTACCGTTATCGCTATTTTAAACATTGATTGTAACAATAGGTATCAATGTTGAAAATAGCACGTTATGAAACCTGTTATATTACGTTGTGTAACCTAACGAAGTCCCAACGCTACGTAACAACTGAAAATAACTCAGTGCACCGTAACATTACGTTTTTTATGTTATTTTACGTTGTATTACGTAACGTTACGTTAAGTTACGTTATGTTACATTATTTATAATTTTTTTTTAGTCATTTCTATATTATTGTTGATTATTATTTTGCTTATTAGCGAATTGTTGTAATTTTTTTTATTAGTTGTTGGCTTGTTTGATTGTTTATGGAATTGCTAATTTGTTAGTTTGTGATTGTTTCCTTGTTCGCTTGTTGTATTCCTCTCCAGTTGCTGAAATATCTTGTTGATTCTATTGAATTTTTAACTGAACTGAAATCAACAATTACAAATAAGATAAATTGAACATTACAAAATATAAATTACAACAATGATAACAACTGGAATTGAAATAAAAATTGAAATCTTGTTTTCTTGTTTAAATAATGACTGGAATCACGGTTGGAGACTTAATATAATTTATGAAGATAAATGTGAAAATTATAGTAAAACTTAATATAAAATTAGATTAGAATATGTATTACAAAATGGTTTTATATTCTTTTTTTAGATATTTTAAATTTATTTTTGAATTTATAAAAGTTATTTTATATAGTTTTATATTTATTTTTAATTAAATAAATAGGAAATTACATAATCTACGTTATGCGTTATGCTATATGCGACATAGCCTAACAGAGACAAAACGTTACGTTATCGTTATCGCTATTTTAAACATTGATAGGTATATAAATAATATTATAAGGTAGATGAATTGTAGAAATGTAGATATATTGTAAAAACTATAGATCGATTTGGGAGAATAGTAGATAAATTGTGAAATAGATGTGTAAATTATGAAAATTTGGTTTCTTGTCAAAAGGGTAGATAATTATATAAAAAGGTAGATGAACTATAAAAATGTTTGTAAAATGCATAGAAAGGTCGACACTTTGTAAAGATGTTAGATGAATTGTAGTAGAAGTGAATAAAAAGGTAGATACATTGTAAAGAAATATAGATAAATTGTAGAAAATGGTAGATAAAACTATAGAAAGCAGATAGCTGGACTGTGCAAACCCAACCATTTGCAATCGAAGTTTCAAAGTGCAAAGCAAATGTCAGTGTCAACTTCATCAACATTATGTCTCGCCCCGATATATGGTAAACGAGCACATACATGACTGGCAATATATTCGGTTTGAATATGCTAAACCCTCCGACAGTATAACAAGAGTTAAAATAGTTTATAATTAACCACAGATTCCTTTCCCAAAAAGTCTAGCTACGATTATTTAATAGACTCATTTGAATCATTATAAACTACTCTAGTTTTTGTCTTAAATCTGATGTAGAACTATTAAGTTAGGATATTACAAACACAATTACAAACCAAACTAAAAATAACAAAAGAAAATGATACAATCTTTCCTCGGAAGAATCAATGTTCTAAAATGCGTTTTCAGTATGCGTGCGGTTCAGGACCGCATAACGCATAATCGGATTACGCGCCGATTATGCAGATTATGCGAAATTATGCGGAATATTAATATTTTAATATATATATTAATATAATAATTATTAAAAATAGATATATTAAGTGCTATAAAACTCTAAAAAATTATAAATAATAACCGCAAGCATGTAAAATGAATATAAATTGGTTCTACATAAGAAATTAAATACATTTTAGAAAACATAAGCTTTAAAAATTGTTTCAAAAGATTTAATTAAAACAAAAGAGGAGTTTAAACTCTACAAATAAGTCCTTAATTTGTATAATGAAAAAGTTCTTAATTTGTAAAATGAAGAACTCTGCAGCTACCAGTAAAAATAGTAACAAAATAGTAACAAAAAACTCTACAAATAGTAATAAAAAAACTCTACAAATCAAATAGTAACAAAAAAATCTTCAGCAACCAGTGCTTAATCATTTTATGTTCTTTATCTGCAGCAAGCCAGCAACCAACAAATCAAATACTAACAAAAAAAATCTACAAATAACTCCTGATTTTCTAGTAACCAGTAACAAATAACACATCACCCATAGACAAAATTTAGCAGCTGATTGCAACCAGTCCTAATTTCTCGAATAAAAACCTAGCCCTATTTTTTCCGACTATTTCCTTTAACCAAAGAATTCAATTCTAAAATCAACTCATTTTACTCATAATAATTATCAAAAATGTTCAAGAGGAATAATACCAAAAAAACAAAATCAAAACCCTAAAATGATCCAAAATCGTAACTGAGGAAAAAAGGAAAAAATTACCAAAGCTGTCGTTGCTGCTGGAGAGCTCGCCTTGAGGACCGCAGCTGCCGGAGGAGTTGTCGTCGGGTCACTGGTGAGATCGGAGGGGGGGAAGGGGCATCACAAAATTAGGGTTTTTTTTCATGTTGGATTCGGGACTCGGGAGTTCGGGAGCTTCGATTGGAAGAAAAGAAAATAATCAACGATAATGTTCAAGAGAAATAGTCCCAAAAAAAAAAAAATCAAAACCCTAAAGAAATCTAAAAAAAAAAACCCTAAAGAAATCTAAAAATCTTAACTTCTTACCTGAAAAAAAAATTACCTGTGGTGTTGCCGTCGTCAGAGAGCTTGCCTTGAGGACTGCAGCTGCCGGAGATATCGTCGGGTCGCCGGTGAGATCGGAGGGGGAAGAGGCGATCGCAAAAAGGGGTTTTTTTTTTTGGGACTGGATTCGGGAATCAGAAGAGATGATCGAGCGTAATCGAAGAAGAGAAGCAAATAAGTAAATGGGTTGTGGGTAACGGGTCGGGTTCGAGAGTTTTTTTGTTTTCAAAATCCAATTACCCGCTAACCGCATAATCGTTATGCGGATTATGCGCCCGCATAATCCGCATAACCGATTATGCGGCCACATAATCGGCTGACCGCATAATGATTATGCGGCGCATAATCCGCATAACCGATTATGCAGCCGCATAATCGGCTGACTGCATAATTGACCGAATTCTGCGATTTGTGAACGTTTAGGTGGCGAAAACGCCTATGCGGCCGCATATGCGGCCACATAGGGCGTTTTTTAGAACACTGGGATGAATATTTCCCGAGGAACTCAACACAAATTAATGACTTGGTCTCTTTGAAATCAAACTAATAATATTGAAATTAAATTTTGCCATAGGCATTTAAAAAAAAACCATGTATCTAAGACCTAAAAACTGATCCAAGAGGCATAACTAATTCAACAAAAAACTATGAAAAATGCCTATTAGGTGGACAATTGATGCCTAAAAATTCATCATTTACTAAAACTAATTAGATGAAGATGTCAAATTAATACAGTCAAAAGTTTTTGTTACCTGAGATGAAGATATCAATCAACACAGTCAAAAGTTTTTGTTATCCCTAGTTCTCTCAAAATTCATTTTTTCTTGCAAGACTTTTCAAGATGAGAAGTATAAAAAAAAACTAAAAGTTTTTGTTGATGTCATTCACCCAGTAACAAATGTCTGTTGGTGGTTCACAGGCTTTATGATGCTCAGATGTTCTTTGAGAACCTTTTAGGTGGCGCTTCATCTACTTTTGCTCAGTCCCTAAAGCCTTTATCTTGGCCTGATATTGAGAGTTGAAAAAGGTTGTCTACAACTCCGAGGCCGAGTATGAGAAGCTTACCCTATTGCACAAAAGTGCCTTGCCCTTGAACACCTTCACTCCCTCTCCTACCCAACCTCCAAAATCCCCTTCTACACTGCCAACATGGACCACACTCCAGCCTCCTTCATGATCGAAATCTCAGCCATCGACTGCTATTATTATGACGAACATGGTTATCATATTTGCAGGATTGAGACATACTTGGATTGAGATTATGACTGAAACCAAGACCATGGCCACCGCAATTAGGATAGTTGTAAAGTTTGATTGCCGACGTGATTATCACTTCATTTCTGAGAGATGTGAACATTTGGGAGTAATAGTTTGTTTGAGAGTGGTGGGCCCGACTATTTAAGAGGGAGACTTCTTTTAAACTGATGGTGGGGCAAATTTGATAGCACACAGCCGCGACAAGAGCTAAAGAAAGTCTGAATATTTGGGGGCTAGACCTTTTAATGATCCCACTTAACCTTCAAAAGTCGATGATGAACTAGACAATTACGGAGAAAATTGAAAAAAAAATGCAGAAGTTTAAAGATGTTGGCTTCATCATAATGGAAGAGCGTCTTGACTAGTTAGCTAACATAGTCCTATCACATAATGCAATTACAAGAAAAATATAAGAGAATACAAAATGTGGTTGGGGACTTTGTTACTAGTCAAGGGGTTTTCTGCTGAGCTTTATGGCTGGTTTTTCTAGTAAAAATAATATAAGAGAATGCACATGCTTGACAATATTTTTTCCGGTTCTCCTAGGACATTTGTCTAATACTTACCAACATTGTCCTCAATTTTATAATATAATATTAAGTTAAGATACTTCTCAGACACTTCTTGTACTCATTCACATCACTAAAACATGTTTTCCTTTATAAGTTTGAATCATTTGTTTAAATTTTTATTTATATATTAAAACTCTTTAGTATAGCATGACAACCTTGATACTAGTTGAGGAAAAACAATGATGATTTAATTTAGATGCATTTAAAAATTATAGAAATAGATATTATTTTGTTTTTTTGTATGTATATGTATTGTTGTGTCCCAGTACCCTACATTTTACAAATTTGACTTGTCTTGTGCTTGTGTTCATATTTGTGTCTATGCTTCATACAGGGTTTTTTTTTTTTTTTTTTTTTTTTTGGTTTTTTACCCTAATTTATGGTATAGCACATGGTCTGGGCTATATAGCTGCGGCCCTAATGTATAGTTATGTATTGGAGTATATATGAGTGTGCGTAACAGATCCATGACAACATAAAGCAATAATGCATGGACACCTAACCTAGGTGTCTACTTCCAAGATGATGGGAGGAAACACAGCAAACTAGGTGGCAACACCTCAGCTATTTTAACTGACACCTAGACATTTGCTGTCATTAGCGTAGGCAGTCCTCGCACCTATATAACACAATTTCACCCCTCTCCTTGTTCTTTGCTTCCTCTCTTCGACCATCCCTTTTTCTATTGTTCCTCTTGTCTAGCAACTGCATTTGCTGTTGGCTGATCACCACAGTGCCTGGGAAAAGCAGAGAGAAGAAGGATCACAGTCAGTGCACAAGAGTCAACTTCCTAAAGGCACCGAGAGGAACTCAGCAAGAATCTAAGGACAAAACAAATGAAGGTTGGTATGTCAGCTTCTGGACGAGCCTAAGATGGCATCAACATATGTTGATTGAGGGAGATTTTATTGATTTGGTTATGTCAGTTTCACTATGTACATTTCCCCCCTTATATTTTCTCAAAGTTTATGTGCTCTATGGAAATATCTTGCAGTCCTAAGTTTATTGGTTCCTTGGAGTCACTGTGGGTGCAAGCGTGCAAGGATGTGTGCTTGGATATACTATATAGATGATGATTTTTGAATGTGGTCCTGCAAGAAGAAGATAATTGGTTACTTTCTTCAACTTATTTGGGAAGTTTTACGATGTACATGCTTAATTTTGTTTTTGTTGGTATTGTTGTGTTTCTAATTGGAGATTTTGGTTTGCATAAAAAAGTAGATGCTTGTGTTTGTATGGTCATGGTGTTGTGGTGTATATTCAAGTTTGCACTAGCTTGCGTATTTAGGCTGCATATTGGTGATATCATGGATCATTTGATGTAATTTAAAACTGGTGGACTGAAATTCGTATCCGATCAATTATCAAGGGTGGATGCTTAAGTCGATCTTTTTTTAATGGGTTTGGTTCCCCAGTGGATCTTTACAAACTTTTAGTTAATCCCTTGGTATTGTAGGATCCAACTTGAATATCATCTCTTGCCACTTTATGTGACCTCATATTACTGATATTGGTTAATGTAGAACATGTTATTGTTTACAATCCTTGCAGAAGGCTTGTACAAGATGAATTGGTCATGGATGGAAGGGAGTGATATTGCTTAACATACAATTCAAAATTTTTATTATAAATTCATCATCCAGTACACTCAATTTATTACATATTACAATAATTGTTGCAATACTATTTATTTATAAGTCTAGTTAAAAGTGTAGGAGAATTTTTCTTGTTGCTCATCGTATTTAAAAAAAATAAAAATAAAAGTTAGTTTAATGGAAAACTCAGTTACGTTATAATTGCAACTCAACGAAAGTGGCAAATTTAAATATTTAATATAGACCATAACTATAGCTAATGCCAATTTTAAATATTTATTAGAAAACAATCATACCTGAATTTCGGCAACTTATATACTGAAACTGGTCTAGGTTAGGTCCTAATCAATCCTTGACCAACACATCTACATGTAAGTGGTTTGGGTCTGGCACGGGTTTAGAGTTAACCCAGGTCCTAGCCATCTACATTAATGATGGTTAGGGTGAGGGTTAGGTCTATCTAGACCCGATATATTTATACCAGTGTTAAAAATAAAGCATTATGAAACTCATTATATTACGTTATAATACATAATGGAAATCTAGCACCATCAAAAAGTTGAAAATAACTCGGTGTACAGTAACAGTGTGTTTTTTACGTTATTTTATGTTAAGTTACGTTGTGTTACGATATTTGTATATTTTTATAGTAATTTCTATATTGTTGATTGTTTGTTTTGATTGTTATCTAATTGTTACAATTTTCTTACTTAATTACTTATTTATTTGTTAGTTTGATTGCTTGTGGAATTGTTTACTTGCTAATTTGTGATTGCTTTCTTATTTGCCTATTATAATTCTTTTCCGGTTACTGGAATTTTTTACTTATTATTGATTCTATTGCTTTCTCAGTTGAACTAAAATGAATAATTACAAATGAAGATATTTGAATATATATTATAAGTTGGACTACAAACTTTATATTAGATTTTAGAATGAAAATTTAACACATCTCACCATCCATTTTGCATATGAGATGTATGTTGGTCAAACTTTCAAAAGGTGAATAATAGAGAGAATAAAGTGTCCGCTAGTGAGTATCCGATGGAAAAAGTGTTGAACCTAACTTTTTATTTTAACATAAAGTTTGTAGTATATGTACACACATACATATGAAGTAGTCTTACCTAAAACCTGTTTACAGTATAAATATATATTCTAACGTGGAAAATACACATAAGTTGAAAGTGTGCTAGTTATACGACAGTAGTTGCATATGTATCATGTCATGAAGAAATGGATTCCTCGAGTTTTAGTAGGAAAAATTTTGTTTTTGGTTTTTGGTTTTTTTAATCTAAAATAGAATAAGGGTGTGAGGAAAGATATAAATTTTGTGGATGACAATGTGGTGCTGCTACAGATCTATTCAATCACATGGAAGTTAGATTCGATAGGTGAGGGCCAGAAGTCATTGCTTACGTTTCTGAAAATTAATTGGAACAGTTTGATAGATATAGGGAAACTATGTTGTCAGATTTATTTTTTAAGGTTCATTATATACAATATTAGACATTCTGCTTTATAAAATATGTTGGACAGATTCTTCTGAGTTTTAAGTGTTGAAAGATGGTTCACTTTTGTGGTTTAAATGACGTTGAGACTTTTTAATCTTAAATTTGAAGGATTTATTCCCTGATCTACTTGTCTTTATGCAATGCATACTTAATTCATTTGAGAAATTTATTTTACAAGCTTCACATCATGATTACTTCAACAATTGCTTCTTTCAATGGTTTCAGAAATCTTTACTGTAACATTTACATCGAAATCATTGTTTTGACTAATTACAAGCTGATGAGAAAGTGATGTACATATGAATAACTTTTTCATACTATTATTATCGTTGAATTTTAGTTTTTCATGATGTACAGTAAACAAAACATTCTATACTACAGGAATGCATGCAAGGTTCACCAGCCAAGGCTCGTGTTGTATATGCTCCTGTAGAAGAAATTGGCGGAGAGGGCCGCTTATTGCGTGCTTGTCGTATCCGCAAACATTTCAATGATTAACTTAATATGATATTAGCTAATTATTTATCTGGCAGGAGCATAACTTAGTATGCTGTAAGTTCATTCTGATATGTTGTTACTTGACCCACTACTTAAGAGGTCATTGTAAAAGCCTATGTAGAAGCTGGTCTTGTTCTTGAAAAGGATGCTTGTCAAAGATTGAAGGTAAGATCTATAACATCCCTCCCTTTCTTCCACTAGAAGCCATTACGAAGTTACTAAATACACTAGGGGTTTGTGTCCTCAGTGTCTCCCTTTTCAATTTACCACAAATGATCTTCGTATATGATAATGTTGCATTTTTTTTTTGTCCTGGTATCACCTTCAAAACGACCTTCAATGCTTCCATTAAGCCATCATATGACAGTTTAAGCATGCCATTGGTTTTCTCAAGTCTTATTATGAGCAGCCATGTATTGAATGGTCATCCTAATGTGAGTGCTGTGTAAAGAATGCTGCAACACTATCTTCTTTTCAATGTGCTGGATGTTTACTCGCACAAGCATGTATTTGTGTTTTAGGGGGAGGAGAGGTAGGAGGAATTCTTTCTTTATGTGTACCAGTTCTCTGTGCATAAAGCTGAGCTTTTTGGCTTTCGAAACTGATGTTGGTAAAGATCAGAGCAGTTTCATGTTAAATTGTTTTCAGGTTTATGGTCGCAATATATTTGTTCAAGATTCCTTGATAGGTAGCACCTAACAATTGTTTACATTTTAGAGCATCTGTTTTCTAACCTTGTTCTGCTTCTATTCTGTAAAAAATGCTTTATTTGAATTGTTGCCAAGTGTGCATAAAATCTTTCTACATATAGCCTTCGATCCACATATATAGAGTATGTCAAAAAAGTTATAAAATAATAGAAATTAAAAATAATCCCTGCGTGATCGTTATATCATTTCATTAAGTTTCAGACTTTCAGGGTTTGAAATTATCAAAGCTCTTGTAGTAATCGTGTTTAATTTATACTAGGAAAATGCACATGCTACGCATGTGGAAATATAGACCTCACTACGTTATTAGACAAATTTTAAAATATGTAAACTAAAAATTTCTAAATCTTTTTCATGCATCCTATGTTCAGAAAGTTCCATGAGACAAAAGTTCCAACAGTTTGGGTTTCTTGTAGAAGAATTCTGAATAAATCAATCTTTTAATTGAAAATTTTTCCTGTAAACTATTGGAAAATTCCTATTTAATAAGAATTTCTGTTTAATTTAAATTTTAATTTTGATTAAGTATCAAATCTATCTGATTTATCGTGGATGTAAGTTGGGTTAATTGTAGAAACTATCTTGGTACTATTAACTTTGTAGCATTAATCCCCCTGAAGAATTTTACTAACAAGGAGAACCTCGGATTGTGTTGCACTAACACCCCCATATCTAGGTTTTTCAAGGGGATCTCTTTATTAATAAAATTCTTAAGTGGATATTAGTGTTACACAACTAAACAGTACTTGGATATTTTATGGAATTATCCCTTACAAATTTGTAGACATTTTCTTATCTATAATAGAAAATTTAAGAGCTTTTTAGAAAGTTTATTGCTAATTTATAAAATATTTTGATGTTCTAAAGGATTTAGATATACATAAATCTTTAAATTTTATTGTTCTATTATGCTTATGTTCTAGTTCCACCTAGTTTAATATCTTTTTATGAAATTTCAATTTCCAAATCATATTTGTAACTCATGATTTTTTTATTGATTAATTATGAATATAAAATTAATTAGTTGATTAACTGATATTTCTTGTTTCTATTTCAATTAATTACAAATTAATTTATTAATCAACATAGTAATCACATAAGGCTGTAACAGTTGATCATTCCTAACCAATTAAGACATTCTTTGGTGAATGTAAATGTGTATTTGTTTCTAATTAAAATTGGATTCTGATTTGATGGGTCTTTTTAGTCTAATTAACATTGGATCTCTTAAGATGTTAACAACTAGGTTTTTTTTAATATTATATATTGTTTAACTTTGTGGTTTTGAAGGGAAAAAAAAATTGAAATATCATCAACAACTTCATATATTTTAAAATTTAAGTTGCACTCTGTTCTCATGATGACGGATCTTTCATATGTTATGACTTTGGTTTAGAATATTGGAATCAGTATTGGTGTCTAATCATTTATGATATCAAAATTGGCGATAGGGCGCAATATATTTGTGTTTTTGAAATATTAGCAATATTGGACAGATGTTATATGGTATATAGTGTATTAGGTACCTCAAAATCTGATATGATATGTGTGATTTATATTTGTATCAACTAATATTTAAAACCTTGTTTTTGACTATTAAGTTTTTAAATAAAGTTGATATCTAACCATTTAAATTTAATATTTTTTAAAATGATTAATTACAATAACTATCCATATATTTCTTATACCCCATTAAGAAATTTTTTCGTAGAGAGACTCCCTGATAGGGGATATAAGTGCAACAAAAATAACAAAAAATAATATTGCATTTATATACCCTATCGGGGGTCTCTTTACAATTTTGTCTTAAGGGGTATTAATGATATGCCCCCAGTAGCACATGGATAGTTTCTGTAATTAGTCATTTTAAAACAATCATAATTAGTTAATATTTGATTCTCATATAATGAACTTCATTGCTAAAATTCATAGCAGACAAAGGTTTGAAACTTGCTTAAGGAAACCTTTATCTTCAATGTATGGGTGCCTCGAAATCAAATTTGATTACCTATAGCAAAATTATCATCCTTTCCCTTTTTCTATATAATTTATCATGTTTAGATAAATATGATTGATACCAACTGACTATTTCAGACTATAACATGCCTTTCTCTTATCCATAGTTTTGGCCAGGAGATGGGTACTTAGTATAAGAGGGTTGATGTTTGGCTGGTAGTCGGTTATAATACCTATCAAATCTTTCATGGAGCCTTCCTCATAGCCAACCCCATTTTGATAAAAAAAAGACTTAGATAATAATGATATTCGGTCATATAGTGCTTATCAGGTTACGACTCTTAAAAGGGGCTTTATATAGGGATGATTACTGCACTTATTCAGAAAAAGGACAATAATAAGCATAAGTTTGTACTCATGATTTTCTTGTTAAAAGTCTTAATTGATAGTATTGTCTTTATAAGGAAAATAAGATATTTAGGAGGGAATTACTAAAGAATATGATAGTGATATGGTTAATTAGAAATGGAACTGTAAAGGAAGAAAATATGTAACGCCCCATTTTCCGGAGAGATACGAAAACGGAGTGCGTTACCGGCGGGCACGTGTAAGTCGACGTGCACGAGGCCTATAAAAATGTAAAAGAAGAAATGAATGGAACTGAATACTAATAATCAACCAGGATCTTGGAAGTTAGTCTACTGCCATATAAAAAAAGAAGATATACATGTCTAAGATAAGCAGCAATAAGTACAATACTGATACAAAAGTTAGAAATAAAGTCCCAAAGAGGTGATACATACCAAACCAAAAATACAAAAGCGGAGGCCTATAAATCTATTGCTGCTCGGTCTGCTATAGAAAGTACGGATCATGCAGTGGCGGATCCTCGCTCACATCTTCAGTACCTGAGCGTGTGGGGGAGCTCAGGGTCAAACCCAGCAAGTAAAATAATAAGAAGTACGGAGCGTGTAATATAAACAAGTAGGTAAGATATGGGTGTGGATATGAAATTATGCGCATGTGTGGAAAATATTAAATGATCAAGTAATGATATCAAGAAAGAATGTACATGCTATCAAGTATGGAGACTAATGGTGAATAACTAGACTTGTATAGTAGAGAGCATGCAATATGTACTAATAAGTAAAATATGAATTGATGTAAAAAGCATATGCACATGCATGGTGAACTAATTGGTAAAGATATAGATCTGTATCGTATGTGATCGATATCAAGTACGGAGACTAATACATATCAAGTCTAGATTAATATCATATTTTATTTTATATTTTGAACTAAGTGGTGAAGAAATGACTCGTATCGTGAAAGTACCCGTGCATACCCGGGACCCGGCCAAGATGCTGGCGCTGAACCAGCCGTGCCGCTAAGCACTCAAGCAGATACCGATTACTGAGTAATCGGTCGTCCCATCAACATGGACTAAACAAGAGATGATGGCTCAGTACCACCCGGGCGCCCCCACGGATGGGCCCCTATTTCGGTTGCGCAACCTATCCTAAACCTTTCACGATACAATATTTGTCCACCCTTTAGTTCTCCCATAACCCAAGATTTCAAGTTATTTTACATGCAAATCAATCCGGAATATGATAAACTAATCATGTCAAGATTAATACATATACATGTCTAGTAACAAGCAAGATGTGGTCCATGTCAAAATCAAGTTAACAGGCAAGTTAGGATCCATGGCACCATCAAGACATGTGTATATACTAACAAGGAAAATCCGGAATATTTTCATGTATCTTGTACAGTATGTATACGTTGAAGTAAATATGATGGAATGTCAAAATCAAGTTAACAGGCAAGTCAAGATCCATGGCACTATCAAGACGTGTATGCACTAATAAGGAAAGTCCGGCATAATTTCGTATATGTTGTACAAGTAACTAGTATGCATGTGTCAATGCAAGTATGATGGAGTATAAAATGTTAGAATGAATGAATTTTCCAAATTCTAGAATGATTTCATGGTATGGAAAGTAGCAAAATTTATTAAACCTTACTAATGTATATATGTTTCAAGTAAACATGAATTAGCATAAAGGAATTATGACCTAATATAATAGCTTGCATAAAAGAAATATTTTAGTAAATTTAATGTAATACTTATATGAAACTCTCTCTTTAAAACATGATAATGAATAAATAAATAAATGTATATATATACATATTTTCTAACGGCAAGTGGAAAATGATTTTAAAATTATTACATTATACATGAAGAGCTTATATGGAAAAATTCAAATGTATATCCAATATGATGAACATTCATAAAGGTGGTTTCTTTGTAATTTCAAAATAAAACATAGTTTGAGTTGTAACTTATAGTTTAAGCATAGGAGACCTTAAATAAAATCACAAATTTAATACATAAACATAGAGTAGAGTGTAAGAATCATATTTTTATATTTAAAATAATCATAGAGAATTTTGTATAAAAATATCACATTTCTAGAATTAAACAAATCAAGATTCTAAGTTAACCATAAACAATTAGAATTAGAAATAAAACATGAGAGGGGATGTGATTTTACTTGCCTTGATAGGTTAAGGAAGGTAAATCTATCTTGAGGCTAAAGAACTTCTCTTTTTATTCTTTTTCTCCTCTTTTCTTCTCTTTTCTTCTTCTTCTCTTTTCTTCTTCTTCTCTTGAGTTGGAGTAGAAAATAATAAAAGGAAGAGATTAATAAAAATAAAGGAGAGAAAACAAATGAAAGGAGGGGAAGAAAAAGATATAAATAAAGGAGATATATGGGGTAACATGATGGTTTGTCATTCTTGACCAAAAGACAAGTATGGTGAAGGAGGTATGGATGAATAAAAACAAAATAGGAATATGACAAATGACTAATAATAATAATAGGTTATTAAACTTATTTAAAACTTTAGTTTTAAATTAAACTAATCTAAATAAAATCAAATTTCATCTTTACAAGTCAAAAAAAGGGAGACTAGTAAAAATATGTGTAGGACCCACCGGTGATTAAAATAATATTATTTTAAGTGACTATCTTAAAAATTTCAAGAAAACTATAAAAATATAGAAAAATGAGACAAACACAACACATTTATTTTGGGATTAATCTGATATCAAGAATATAAGTTATGTTGAAATTAGGTTGTTACATCCTACCCTCCTTACAAAAAAATTTCGTCCTCGAAATTTAATTTTTTTTTTTTTTTTTTTTTTTTTTACTGATTGGAGAATAAGATATCAATCAATTGATAAGAATTTGGTTATTGAGAAAATAGTTCCAATCAGAATATAATTGAAAACTAACTTGCCATACTATCTAAACTAGTGGGATAAATAATCTAAGATATATAATGGAAAAAAAATATCATAAGTCTCACTTATTAAGATCCTTGCGAATAGCTGCAATAATTGCCTGCAAATCAATTATTGCCACGCCAATAGATAAGACTCATTATAGCGAAAGCATATGATTTTAGTCGAAAATCAACTATGGAGTATCTCATAAATCCGCTTGTTATAGTTCTAATGAATGACTGTAATTGTTGTCGACTGAGAATAAACCTCTATAATTACCACGTCAACTCAATAGGACTCGAACAGCAGAATTACAAGACTAGGTACATAGAAAATCAAAAGATATATATGGTATGGATAAAAGAAGAAGGTAAGATAGAAAATTAACTAATAATAGGACCAAGATAAGATTTCAGATCAAAGAAAATTTTGGACATATTTATATATGGCAGTAGTCCTAAAGACATCCTAAATTAACCTAAATCTCTGATACCACTCTGTAACGCCCCATTTTCCGGAGGGACAAGAAAACGGAGTGCGTTACCGGCGGGCACGTGTAAGTCGACGTGCACGAGGCCTATAAGTATGTAAAAGAAAAAAAAATGAATTGAGCTGAATACTAGTTATCAATCAGGATCTTAGAAATTAGTCTACTGCCATATAAAAGAGAAGATATACATGTCTAAAACAGAAAGCAATAATTAGGTACTGATACAGAAGTTGGGAACTCCAACTAAGCCTTCAAAAGAGGTATATACATGTCTAAGATAAGCAGCAATAAGTACAATACTGATACAAAAGTTAGAAATAAAGTCCCAAAGAGGTGATACATACCAAACCAAAAATACAAAAGCGGAGGCCTATAAATCTATTGCTGCTCGGTCTGCTATAGAAAGTACGGATCATGCAGTGGCGGATCCTCGCTCACATCTTCAGTACCTGAGCGTGTGGGGGAGCTCAGGGTCAAACCCAGCAAGTAAAATAATAAGAAGTACGGAGCGTGTAATATAAACAAGTAGGTAAGATATGGGTGTGGATATGAAATTATGCGCATGTGTGGAAAATATTAAATGATCAAGTAATGATATCAAGAAAGAATGTACATGCTATCAAGTATGGAGACTAATGGTGAATAACTAGACTTGTATAGTAGAGAGCATGCAATATGTACTAATAAGTAAAATATGAATTGATGTAAAAAGCATATGCACATGCATGGTGAACTAATTGGTAAAGATATAGATCTGTATCGTATGTGATCGATATCAAGTACGGAGACTAATACATATCAAGTCTAGATTAATATCATATTTTATTTTATATTTTGAACTAAGTGGTGAAGAAATGACTCGTATCGTGAAAGTACCCGTGCATACCCGGGACCCGGCCAAGATGCTGGCGCTGAACCAGCCGTGCCGCTAAGCACTCAAGCAGATACCGATTACTGAGTAATCGGTCGTCCCATCAACATGGACTAAACAAGAGATGATGGCTCAGTACCACCCGGGCGCCCCCACGGATGGGCCCCTATTTCGGTTGCGCAATCTATCCTAAACCTTTCACGATACAATATTTGTCCACCCTTTAGTTCTCCCATAACCCAAGATTTCAAGTTATTTTACATGCAAATCAATCCGGAATATGATAAACTAATCATGTCAAGATTAATACATATACATGTCTAGTAACAAGCAAGATGTGGTCCATGTCAAAATCAAGTTAACAGGCAAGTTAGGATCCATGGCACCATCAAGACATGTGTATATACTAACAAGGAAAATCCGGAATATTTTCATGTATCTTGTACAGTATGTATACGTTGAAGTAAATATGATGGAATGTCAAAATCAAGTTAACAGGCAAGTCAAGATCCATGGCACTATCAAGACGTGTATGCACTAATAAGGAAAGTCCGGCATAATTTCGTATATGTTGTACAAGTAACTAGTATGCATGTGTCAATGCAAGTATGATGGAGTATAAAATGTTAGAATGAATGAATTTTCCAAATTCTAGAATGATTTCATGGTATGGAAAGTAGCAAAATTTATTAAACCTTACTAATGTATATATGTTTCAAGTAAACATGAATTAGCATAAAGGAATTATGACCTAATATAATAGCTTGCATAAAAGAAATATTTTAGTAAATTTAATGTAATACTTATATGAAACTCTCTCTTTAAAACATGATAATGAATAAATAAATAAATGTATATATATACATATTTTCTAACGGCAAGTGGAAAATGATTTTAAAATTATTACATTATACATGAAGAGCTTATATGGAAAAATTCAAATGTATATCCAATATGATGAACATTCATAAAGGTGGTTTCTTTGTAATTTCAAAATAAAACATAGTTTGAGTTGTAACTTATAGTTTAAGCATAGGAGACCTTAAATAAAATCACAAATTTAATACATAAACATAGAGTAGAGTGTAAGAATCATATTTTTATATTTAAAATAATCATAGAGAATTTTGTATAAAAATATCACATTTCTAGAATTAAACAAATCAAGATTCTAAGTTAACCATAAACAATTAGAATTAGAAATAAAACATGAGAGGGGATGTGATTTTACTTGCCTTGATAGGTTAAGGAAGGTAAATCTATCTTGAGGCTAAAGAACTTCTCTTTTTATTCTTTTTCTCCTCTTTTCTTCTCTTTTCTTCTTCTTCTCTTTTCTTCTTCTTCTCTTGAGTTGGAGTAGAAAATAATAAAAGGAAGAGATTAATAAAAATAAAGGAGAGAAAACAAATGAAAGGAGGGGAAGAAAAAGATATAAATAAAGGAGATATATGGGGTAACATGATGGTTTGTCATTCTTGACCAAAAGACAAGTATGGTGAAGGAGGTATGGGTGAATAAAAACAAAATAGGAATATGACAAATGACTAATAATAATAATAGGTTATTAAACTTATTTAAAACTTTAGTTTTAAATTAAACTAATCTAAATAAAATCAAATTTCATCTTTACAAGTCAAAAAAAGGGAGACTAGTAAAAATATGTGTAGGACCCACCGGTGATTAAAATAATATTATTTTAAGTGACTATCTTAAAAATTTCAAGAAAACTATAAAAATATAGAAAAATGAGACAAACACAACACATTTATTTTGGGATTAATCTGATATCAAGAATATAAGTTATGTTGAAATTAGGTTGTTACATCCTACCCTCCTTACAAAAAAATTTCGTCCTCGAAATTTAATTTTTTTTTTTTTTTTTTTTTTTTTTTACTGATTGGAGAATAAGATATCAATCAATTGATAAGAATTTGGTTATTGAGAAAATAGTTCCAATCAGAATATAATTGAAAACTAACTTGCCATACTATCTAAACTAGTGGGATAAATAATCTAAGATATATAATGGAAAAAAAATATCATAAGTCTCACTTATTAAGATCCTTGCGAATAGCTGCAATAATTGCCTGCAAATCAATTATTGCCACGCCAATAGATAAGACTCATTATAGCGAAAGCATATGATTTTAGTCGAAAATCAACTATGGAGTATCTCATAAATCCGCTTGTTATAGTTCTAATGAATGACTGTAATTGTTGTCGACTGAGAATAAATCTCTATAATTACCACGTCAACTCAATAGGACTCGAACAGCAGAATTACAAGACTAGGTACATAGAAAATCAAAAGATATATATGGTATGGATAAAAGAAGAAGGTAAGATAGAAAATTAACTAATAATAGGACCAAGATAAGATTTCAGATCAAAGAAAATTTTGGACATATTTATATATGGCAGTAGTCCTAAAGACATCCTAAATTAACCTAAATCTCTGATACCACTCTGTAACGCCCCATTTTCCGGAGGGACAAGAAAACGGAGTGCGTTACCGGCGGGCACGTGTAAGTCGACGTGCACGAGGCCTATAAGTATGTAAAAGAAAAAAAAATGAATTGAGCTGAATACTAGTTATCAATCAGGATCTTAGAAATTAGTCTACTGCCATATAAAAGAGAAGATATACATGTCTAAAACAGAAAGCAATAATTAGGTACTGATACAGAAGTTGGGAACTCCAACTAAGCCTTCAAAAGAGGTATATACATGTCTAAGATAAGCAGCAATAAGTACAATACTGATACAAAAGTTAGAAATAAAGTCCCAAAGAGGTGATACATACCAAACCAAAAATACAAAAGCGGAGGCCTATAAATCTATTGCTGCTCGGTCTGCTATAGAAAGTACGGATCATGCAGTGGCGGATCCTCGCTCACATCTTCAGTACCTGAGCGTGTGGGGGAGCTCAGGGTCAAACCCAGCAAGTAAAATAATAAGAAGTACGGAGCGTGTAATATAAACAAGTAGGTAAGATATGGGTGTGGATATGAAATTATGCGCATGTGTGGAAAATATTAAATGATCAAGTAATGATATCAAGAAAGAATGTACATGCTATCAAGTATGGAGACTAATGGTGAATAACTAGACTTGTATAGTAGAGAGCATGCAATATGTACTAATAAGTAAAATATGAATTGATGTAAAAAGCATATGCACATGCATGGTGAACTAATTGGTAAAGATATAGATCTGTATCGTATGTGATCGATATCAAGTACGGAGACTAATACATATCAAGTCTAGATTAATATCATATTTTATTTTATATTTTGAACTAAGTGGTGAAGAAATGACTCGTATCGTGAAAGTACCCGTGCATACCCGGGACCCGGCCAAGATGCTGGCGCTGAACCAGCCGTGCCGCTAAGCACTCAAGCAGATACCGATTACTGAGTAATCGGTCGTCCCATCAACATGGACTAAACAAGAGATGATGGCTCAGTACCACCCGGGCGCCCCCACGGATGGGCCCCTATTTCGGTTGCGCAATCTATCCTAAACCTTTCACGATACAATATTTGTCCACCCTTTAGTTCTCCCATAACCCAAGATTTCAAGTTATTTTACATGCAAATCAATCCGGAATATGATAAACTAATCATGTCAAGATTAATACATATACATGTCTAGTAACAAGCAAGATGTGGTCCATGTCAAAATCAAGTTAACAGGCAAGTTAGGATCCATGGCACCATCAAGACATGTGTATATACTAACAAGGAAAATCCGGAATATTTTCATGTATCTTGTACAGTATGTATACGTTGAAGTAAATATGATGGAATGTCAAAATCAAGTTAACAGGCAAGTCAAGATCCATGGCACTATCAAGACGTGTATGCACTAATAAGGAAAGTCCGGCATAATTTCGTATATGTTGTACAAGTAACTAGTATGCATGTGTCAATGCAAGTATGATGGAGTATAAAATGTTAGAATGAATGAATTTTCCAAATTCTAGAATGATTTCATGGTATGGAAAGTAGCAAAATTTATTAAACCTTACTAATGTATATATGTTTCAAGTAAACATGAATTAGCATAAAGGAATTATGACCTAATATAATAGCTTGCATAAAAGAAATATTTTAGTAAATTTAATGTAATACTTATATGAAACTCTCTCTTTAAAACATGATAATGAATAAATAAATAAATGTATATATATACATATTTTCTAACGGCAAGTGGAAAATGATTTTAAAATTATTACATTATACATGAAGAGCTTATATGGAAAAATTCAAATGTATATCCAATATGATGAACATTCATAAAGGTGGTTTCTTTGTAATTTCAAAATAAAACATAGTTTGAGTTGTAACTTATAGTTTAAGCATAGGAGACCTTAAATAAAATCACAAATTTAATACATAAACATAGAGTAGAGTGTAAGAATCATATTTTTATATTTAAAATAATCATAGAGAATTTTGTATAAAAATATCACATTTCTAGAATTAAACAAATCAAGATTCTAAGTTAACCATAAACAATTAGAATTAGAAATAAAACATGAGAGGGGATGTGATTTTACTTGCCTTGATAGGTTAAGGAAGGTAAATCTATCTTGAGGCTAAAGAACTTCTCTTTTTATTCTTTTTCTCCTCTTTTCTTCTCTTTTCTTCTTCTTCTCTTTTCTTCTTCTTCTCTTGAGTTGGAGTAGAAAATAATAAAAGGAAGAGATTAATAAAAATAAAGGAGAGAAAACAAATGAAAGGAGGGGAAGAAAAAGATATAAATAAAGGAGATATATGGGGTAACATGATGGTTTGTCATTCTTGACCAAAAGACAAGTATGGTGAAGGAGGTATGGGTGAATAAAAACAAAATAGGAATATGACAAATGACTAATAATAATAATAGGTTATTAAACTTATTTAAAACTTTAGTTTTAAATTAAACTAATCTAAATAAAATCAAATTTCATCTTTACAAGTCAAAAAAAGGGAGACTAGTAAAAATATGTGTAGGACCCACCGGTGATTAAAATAATATTATTTTAAGTGACTATCTTAAAAATTTCAAGAAAACTATAAAAATATAGAAAAATGAGACAAACACAACACATTTATTTTGGGATTAATCTGATATCAAGAATATAAGTTATGTTGAAATTAGGTTGTTACAAAATAATTATGCAATTGTAAGGAATATAATACCTATCACGCCCCGTTACCGCGATATATGGTATACGAGCACGTGTAGCAGGTACAGGCAACATATTCAGTTTTGAATATGCTAAAGCCTCAATAAATTAGCCACAATAATACTCAGTAATTACAATAGAAAAATTCAACAAAAGTTTGACTTTTCACTTATTGGAACGAAATATAGATACAGTTATATGAAAATACAATGAAACTAAATAAAAAGAAGCAGGAAATATCTAATACATTATTGAGCTTCAATCTGATCTTTAAAATACACCAGATTCTGCGTCAGGTTTAACGTGTCCATCGGTAAATCTGGACATGCACACCCAGGTCGTCAGATTGCGACCAAAATAAAATACGCAGAAAGAATGCGAAATATAACAATTATGTCCAAACATAATAATAATACAAGTTTTAGAAAATATGTAATGAGATGTCTGTAACAATGTTGTCAATTGATTAATGTTATCTTAATGTGATTTTAGTGAAGTCAAATCTATAACAGGGGTATTTTTGTCTAGGATGTCATGTAATTGGAAAAGCTAACTGATGGGATACCACTGTTTTGATTGTTTTCTGTACAGACCCAGGAAATGGTCATATAGATTGTCCGGTGCTGAGTCGGACCTGCCGTCAGGCAAACATGAATTATAGTCAGGTATAATCCAGCAAATCATCACGCACCCATGGTGTGCGAAATATTCAGTTGTTCAACTTGACAAGTTTACAGCTGAAGCAGAGTATATTTCCATCAATTAGTTTCTCCCCCAACCCAGTGTCATTTGGGTATAGTACAGTATATTGATTATATCAGGTATAATATTTCAATTGAATTTTATTAATTTGTTAATAGCATGATTTATAGAGTCCATTCAGTTTATACTTTATTCAATAAATCATAATTAGCTATATCCAAGAGTTACTGATTTGAGACATTATAAAGATATCGGCCATGCAAGTGTATGGATGATGAGAGGTTTTCCGTGCGTTGCACGTTTCTTAATTAGAGAACCAGCATACAAGATAATTTTTCTAGACACCGATATAAAATGATATCACAAACAGTATATTTCCACAATTATAGTTTTCATGTGATTTATCAAATATTGTATATTTTGATTATTCTAAAATCTTACTATACTATGAAAATTAACATGCGATCATCAATAACAAGAATAATTAAATTTCTAATAGAATAAAGAAACAATAGTAATATTGATGGTGTCACTTATAATAATATTTCTATAAATTAAACAATATAATCAAAATAATATTTTTATAAAGAAACTAGCATGTTTAGTGAGTCCAAAAATGAACTCACCTGGATTTTTGTTTCTCGATGTCGATCAACGGAGCAATCTCTTGTAAAAAAGTGATAACTTAAAATGTGAAAAGAGTTGGAAGGAGATGCTCTTCTCCGGTGAAGTGGTGGCGGCTCCAGCGGCGACTCCTGCAGTGGTTTTGAAGGTGGCTCCGGCGAGATGAGAGAGAGATGAGAATATTAGAGAATAATTTTTAGAATGAGAGGAATATGTTTTGATTTAGGGAAACATATAGGATTGGAATTAGAGGTTTAGAATATGAAAGGTTTTAATTTAATTTAGAGAGTTCAATTTTAGAATTAAAAAGGAAAGTTAAGTTGAGTGGTTAATGATTGAATATAAAGAGTTGGGAGTTTAGACGGTAAAATGTTTGGGAGGTTTAAGAGGTGATGTTTGGGAGGTTTAAGAGGTGAAAGGGTTGAGAGTTACAAAATATGAAAGGTTTTAGTTTAATTAGAAAGTTTAATTTTGAGAATTAAATTTAGAGTTTCATAGTTTAAATAATGAAGAAGATAAAGAGTTTGGATGTTAAAAAATGAAAAGTTTATGAGTTATAGAAGATTAAAGGTTTGGAGGTTTTAGAAAATGAAAGGTTGTATTTATTATTGTGTTTATTTATTTATTTATGTCTAATGAAAATTAAGGGTTATTACAGATAGTATTGTCTTTATAAGGAAAATAAGATATTTAGGAGGGAATTCATTAAAGAATGTGATAGTGATATGGTTAATTAGAAATGGAACTGTAAAGGAAGAAAATAATTATGCAATTGTAAGGAGTATAATACACCCATTAGATATTTAGGAGGGAATTCACTAAAGAATATGATAGTGATATGGTTAATTAGAAATGGAACTGTAAAGGAAGAAAATAATTATGCAATTGTAAGGAATATGATACACCCATTAGTAATTATCATCTTTTTCTTTTTTCTTTTTCTTTTGTTGTTTTTTGTTTGTTTTTTTTTTTTTTTTTTTTTTTTTGGGGGTGGGGGGTGAGGTCATTGGCCCTTGCTTCCCCCATTAATCCACCTGTGTGCATAGAGTGACATGAAATTGTAAACCACTATAATGATCAGCCTCCACCTTATTATAATCTTCTCGTTCATGGCATATGTCATAGATGTTATCTATCTTTTCGAAAATATTTCGAACATGGACAATTCTTTATCCTTATATAATTGAGACAATTCCTTTTTATGGAAAATTTTCACTCCTACAGTGTCATCACATATGCTACCACTATTAGGAGGCAAAATGTTCTTAGATTCTTTTGTCAAAACTCTTTTGAGCGAACTCTGTGGTTCTTTAGTAGGAAATGTTAATTAGTAGAACCTCTTATTATGAAGTTTAACCTAATCTTTGATGTTCATTTGCATGAAAGTAAAAAATGTCCCACCTTTTGTTTTGAAAAAGGTTTTTAATTTAAGTTAATTAGTTTCCTGCAAGCGACATAAATGTTTTGAAAGATAGTGGGAATGGTTTTTATCTGAAAAATATTTCAGGTCAATGTTGTCGATGTAAAAGTCCCTTATATTTATAATTTGATTCCTTTGAAGTAGCTAATTGCATGACAATGGAATGATGTAAAAGAACGAACATGTAGATGGGGGTGGATAATCTAAGTAAAAAAAAACACTGGGTTCTTTTTCGATATAATTGTTGAAAATTTTAAGTTTTTTATTATTATTTTTTTTTGCCTGTAAATGAACGTGAAATCTCTTTTGGACCTTGTTTCGAGTAAATAGCAAGTATTTTATTTTATTATTTATTTTTTAGTATATTTGTGAAATAGAACAGTCAAAATTTTATATGAATCCTATGATGACTTATTGAGCATGTTAAGAAGATTATCCCGATATTAAAAACTTAACCCTCTCATCTATTTGGGTAAGAAAGAAGAAAATTAAAGATAATTCAAATACTTCAATTTTTTTTTAAAATTTCGGAGCAGAAAATGTAATCTGATCTCTAGTGGTAATATTTGTTAATATGGAAAGTAGTGCCATAAATAATCTTCCAGTTACACATATGCACTCACTACTCTACTCCTAAGTTAGTTATCCAGATTGAATTTCCCAGAAAAACTTCTAGGGGATTCAAACCTAGAGTCTCCCTTCGGGAGAGAGAAGTACTATTAGTAGGATAAGCTGATTCACCATTATTCTGATCTAGAAAAATAATTTTCGTTCATTTTGTTTAAGAATATAGTAACAATTATCAATTATTATGTAGCATTCATCAATCGGGCAATATCTCAAGAATATCACATCATACTTTTCTTTCCAATATCTTTTTTTTTCCCTCCATCCTGTCTCATTCCTCCCCCCTCCATGCTTGCACACATGCACACTCACACACATGAAATCACATTCCCAAACTCGTATCCTTTGCCACTAGAACTATGTGTTTATGTACCATCTCATCTTTTTCTCCTTATTAATTATATACTCAGTTATTGAATGCATGACATATATTAAGATTTCTAGTTAGCTTTTACTATTTAAGGATCAACTCCTCTCTTTGTAGCGGAACTCTTTTATCGACAATATGATCATTGGAACAATAAATAAAAAATAAAATAGAAAATAATGAGAAGAAAACAAACTGTCTTTATCCGCTATCTCATCTTTTATCAACCTCCTTATTAATCTAGGTTACTGAATACATGACGCATACTAAGTTTAATCTCTATTTACCATTTCTTATTTTAGGATCAATTCCTCTCTTTGGAACAAAACTGTTTTTTCTCTAATGTGATCGTTGGAACAGTAAAATAAAAAATTGAAATAGTAGATGATGATGAAGAAGAAGAAGAGAAGGCGAAGAACATGGAGAATATACAAAACTTATTCTTGAAGAAGAATAATAAAATTGAAAATAAAATCGTGCATAGCATTTTGGATTGGTATGAAATTATGCATAAAATTAATATGAAACAATTATTCCCCAAGCAACTTTTATAATTGTAATTATAAATCTTTTACATTCAAACTTTATTTGGTCTATTTTGGCTTGGATTGTCCTTAAAAATTAAGAAACTTATATTTAAATACGTGCTTTTTAATTCTCATATATTTAGATATATGCCCCCTAAATAAGAATACTCTGTCATGTATGTGGGTTTTAAATTAACTATCTAATTCAACTAATCTACAATGGAAGTCAGTTCTTTCACCACCTTGGTTCAAGGGGGATGGGGAAGTGTGAATTCAACCGCAATCATCATGGTTTGATAGAGACGTGCTAGGCTAAGAGATTGAGCAGTTCAATCTGAATATGCTTGATGCTTATTACTTATCATCACCATTTTCTCTAGAAATGAATGCTTGAGAATCGGAAAAGTTGATAGGGACCAGATTTTTAGTTAAACTAGATTATTCTTAATTTTAGATATATTTGTTGTTAAGTTATTTTATTTGTTTGCACCTTGTGTATACGTATTATTTTGGGTTTATAAAGCCTTATATAAGACTTCTGTTGATGAGTTTTTAGCTGATTATTAATGAAACGCGCTTCTCGTGAAAGGAAACATGGCAGATGGATTCCCATAAAATCTCCTTGCGAGTGATTCGTGGGACTAGGCATGTGATTCATCTATGTGCAATGCCCGAAATTTATCTGCTTTGTTATTTTACGAAACCCTAGTTTAGTTCTTCCTTACTCCACTTAAATATCCACCTCAAAACCCTGAATCTCTTATTGTCCTGATCCAGGTAGCATGTGTTTTAGCTTACTGTCTTGATGTGCTATTTTTGACAGTTCTAATGCTGTTTGTTTCTTTTTCTTTTTCTTTTCTTTTTTTCTTTTTCTTTTTCTTGAATAATGTGGCAAGTCATTTCTTTATAAAATTATGGGTTCAGCCACAAGTAAAAGGAGAAAACTTGGAAGAGTATTTTATCATATACTGCTCTCCCAATGGCTTACTGCTACCATTTCCTATGGTGCATGTTTTAGCAACCATACTGCTTTCCATCTGGAATACGAAAATGAAGTTTCATTTAGAATATCTTTTGGATGCTATTCATATCGTACTAACTGGTTTTGGTCCCCTCAAATTTGTAGCTTCATGCCACATTGATGAATGCAAGGCATAGAAAAGGGTATCTCCACTTTTAATATGAATTTTCCTCTTTTATACAAATTGTATGCAATCGACATTTATATAACTGTCATGATATATTTTCAGGAAGAAGACAAGGAGACATGATTCCTTTGATGCACGTGGCATCTTCTTAAGATATGGGTCAGAAAAATGGGGTGATTATCTTATCCGAGAAGCACATCTTTCTCAGAGATTTGTATTTGATGAAAATGGATACTACCATTGCTGTGCTTCTATCCCCTTCCCTGAAGGCATGCAAGTTGAATGATTCCTCCATGTGGGTTACTGATAGGTAATTTTGCTTACTGATAGGTAATTTTGCTTTTTTCCTTAAAATGTTGTTATTTATCAGCTTTGTCATCTTAGTTCTTGTTGGTTGCATTCTTGGTTTCCCTCTTCCATACCTTGTTTCGGACTTGGTTACTGTCTGAACCAGCTGTGTTAATCCCTGTATCGAGCTTGTTTTCTCTATTCCATACCTTGTCAATTAAAGGATATCCTTGTATCTCCTTTAATTTTTATAGGTTCCAGTGTTGAAGTGTTAAAAGTAATGAATTGATATGGTCTTCCCTTTTCGTTTGCAACTGTCATCTATGAATCTTTGAGGATTGTCTGAACATCTCACAAAACTTCTTGTAGGAATCTGAAGTTTTTTTAGGAGACAAGTCCTGTTCATGTTTAAGAAAGCAATATAAATTTCCTTCAATATGAGTTTTCTGATTGAAAAACAGATGCCATTTTGCTTGTCGCAGCAACAACAACAACTAAGCCTTTTTTACCCCATGTACTTGGGGTAGGCTACGTGAACCAAAAGAGAACTATGTCATTTTGATTGTTAATAGGAAAAAATCATCAACTGCTTGTTGATTTCTCACTGGAAATTGATAAGATTTTGCATAATTGTAACTTGTTTTATAATAATTTATTTGCTTTGTTTAGTGTTTTACGGTTTGACCTCTTTCCTCATATTTGTTTGAGATCTAAATATACGTTATAAGTTGCATTGCGTTCATGCAACATAGATAATAATTCTTTACCTATGGCTTTTGTAAAAAATTTAGGTTTAAATGAAATACTTGACATTGGGTTATGGACTGCTCACCTTGTTATTAGGTTGCACTAAATTGTTACTGCATCAGTTGTTTGATTAATAGCTATCAATTGAAAAGTTAGCTCTTTCCCAAGTATTTTTTTTTCATTATACTGCTTTTTCATATTTTGCAATTTTTTTTATAGAAATTTTATGTTATTTATATTCAGAGAATTAATGCGACTGAGATTTCAACCACCTCTCTGTTCCTGTGATGCAAGAGCTAGAGGTTTTGCAACTGTTGTCTTGTGTATTTTTGACCTTGGTCCTTTGAGTCTTTCTATTTGCATTTGATCCCTCAGCTGATGCTTTTCGTGGTTTAAAAAACAAACAGAAAGAGACCTGCTCTAGGAATATGGTTATTCATGAAACTTCATGTACTGAAATGGGATTTCTTAGGTTGCATCTGTAGCTTTTCCTTCTCATTGGCTCAGCAATGTGTTGACTCATTACGAGCATGCTACTAGCAGAACTGGGTCGAAGTTTTAATGCAGGTTCTTTGACAATAATGATGAGTGGATGACCTTGTAACTAGGATTAAAACCGAAGTTTGAAGCACTGACATGAGTATAGATCATCTCTTCTGGTCTTCTGTATTTTTCTTGATACAAATAAGAAGTTTCTTTTATATGAGAATGTGATTTCCTTGTCCAGTATAATCTTTCCTTCATTTCTTTTTCTTTTTTTGAAATATTTTCTCTCTTTTTTTTTTTTGTTGGGGTTATATATATAGCATTTTCTATGATCCGGCTCCACCATTATTGTGTTCAGTTGCCAACTACGTTAACCTTGGGCCATGCTGGTCCTTGGAGCGCTTGTGCTTTACAAACAACAGAGTGAGTACAGTAAATACACATGTAAATTCTCAGTTTTTCCTTGCACGTGATCGTTCCCATTTGCATGTCTTGCGTGAAGTTCATGCATGGAGGAAGAATGATTTAATCCAGGGTTTTAAATATCTACTGGTATCGATATTTACTGTATCGAAATTTGATGTACTCTATATGTGGTATGCCTATTGGTCTGATTGGCAATTTTTTCGACATTGCCAATAAGATAGGCCTGGTGTTGCTGGTTTTGAACCATAAACAATCAGCTGATACTAATATTATTACAGAAAACAACAGGTATTGAGATCAAAGGCAAGGAAAGCAACTATAAAGACACATATATGCATGGCTTACCTTTCCAACCCATCGATGTGCGTCCACCAGCAGATTTCTCTTTTATTAGAATGTACATACGTGAAAAAGAGTAAAACCAAACGAGATTGCAAATCTCATAGATGCTTTCTCCCACATATTACAAGCCTCTTAGAACATGGGAGTCGACAATTCTTGAGAATACATACACACTGATGGCCAATCCAGCTGATTTCATATCTGGCAGCAGATGATTATTTTGGTTCTAGATTATCTTCTCTTCTTCAGAAACTTGGATAGTTAAAGAGAGGATTTGGAACTTCAGTGGTGGCAAAATATATGGAACTCTAGATCCTATATTTATAACCAGATTAGGATTTCAAAAGCAACAATCTTAATGGAACTAGAGAGCTACAAACTGAACCTTTCAACAGTTCAGAAATCCTACTATGTTTAAGATTCTTGCCAAATCTTAACAATTCTTTATCTTAAAATTGAAATTTTGTATCACTAGCAACAACAGCTAATTTTGTGAAAGGGGGTCAGCCTAACCAGTAACACCCACTCTCCCAAAAGTATAGTCTCAGATTCAGTTCGTATCGATATTGACTGGGGATTTAACTTGTGTGATTAATCTAATTAAAAAAACCAGCAGCTAAATTTCGTTATTAAGAATCAATATTCAGGACACAATTTGCTCTCCTCCATTTGTCGATTGCTTACCCTGACTACTTCTCATGTCATGTATGCTTCTGTACACTCACCAAATGTTATCGTCATATTTCCCCGTATATGATATCTTCCTTTTACTCTGATTACTGTCATTGCAATGGATAATTGCTTACCTGAAGTTTGAGACTTAGCCCACACCTTTTTGTACCAGATGCATGCTAATGTAACTTGTGAAGCATTGTAATTCTTTCTTTCCATCTACCATAAGAGGCCTGAATGCATGGATTTATTGGCTCGACTTACATTTCGTGACTGTACCAAGACTATATTTCTATTCTATGCTTCTCAATAGTTCTCTATTTATGTTGGTTTTTTATTGTGATTAAAACCCATTGACAACTCCACAAAAGCCCCTACATTCTAACATTTGTGAAAGGATTTTTTTTTTAAAAATTTATTGAATGGCGAAAATCTATTGGTGGCCTGTTCGGAGGGATATAATGCTTGTGGATTTGAGTAAGCATACAAGTTTGTAGTACTGATGTGGGGTCAAAGACGTATGATGAAGGGGTGAATAGCCTTAAAAATATTCAGAGGAGATACACATCCATTTCCTTATGCCTAGGTTTTCAAGAATTGGTTTTGCTCATTGTGTAGTTAATTATTTAGTCATACAGTCATGAAATCAAATGTAGGTACTGTAAGCCTACGATGCCGTATTAGTTGATGGGACTAGATTGAAAGATTTAGTATTAGATTGAAACAGGAAGGTGGATAATTTTGTACAGTGGGGTTGACCAAATTCATAATTTATGTGAATTAGAACTAGGAATTTTGGTAAGCTCAATTTTGAAGATAAATGGTTGAATCATTAGATATGGATGTGAGCGGCGATGGAATTGTAGTTGAAATAGCAAATAGGATTACTGGCAGTGTTCTAAAAAAAGTTTTATGCGGACGATTATGCCTCCGCATAATTGTATGCGGACTTAAAACATATATAGAATTAAGAAATCACCCTATTCATGTGGACAAGGTGATTCATCGTTCTAAATGTGGATTATGCGTCCGCGTAACCTGCATATATAATCCGCATGCTGATTTACTTTGTTTACGGTTTTAAACTTGAAATCATGGCATTTAAGGAATATTATGGGGAAGAAATAAATGAACACAAAAGAGAAGAAATCAAATTGAACACTATGAACATGTTCAGCTTAGGTAATTCAGTTATTATCTTTTTGTTATGCTTGTTCCTAATATTCTTCAATTTTCTAGCACTCAATATACACATTTTTAAGTATTATTATATTAATATATATTAAAATATTAATATTCTGCATAACTCTGCATAATCCTTTTAATCTTCGTAGAATTCACTTATGCATTGTGCGCTTCTGAACCGCATGCATAATGAAAACCAATTTTAAAACATTGATTACTGGTTGGCCAAAATGTTGTGGATTGCGGCAGGAATGAGAGAAACGGTGACTACTAGTTTAACATAGGAGATGTCCATAATGGAGCTGAATAGAGAGAGGATTCATGTCATAAATCCCTATGTTTCGGCTAAAGGTGTTTTTTATTCATATCAGCACAGTGACACCTGAAATTTGTAAATTTCCAAACTGGGTAGTGTTTCCTTGATCTATTAACTTTTGTGCTTCATCATCTTCAGCATTTTTTTCTGGGCCACAAACGCTCGCAATTTCGTGGTTGCACTATATCTACATCGTTGATCGCATCAATTATCCCGTCTTTTAGTCGCAACATTAATGTGTGACTATCAGAATTGAATTGAATGATGCAATGGTTGCTTGGATATCAGATTGGAACTCAAGGAAGACCCAGCAGAACAACCTTCAGGTCACTTTATCAAATGTTTAGTTCGTAGGAAAGCCAATATAACCTTGTAGCTTTAACATTTTTATTCTGAAGAACTCCTCTGACTACTTTATTGCCAGAGCTAATATTAGACATATTGATATCTTTGCAGTTTAATGACCTGTTAACTATTCATAATTATCAACATGTTAGAGGTTGAGAAAAGTACTTGTATGGTGTCCTAGAAATACATTCTACTTATGTTAATGTTTTCGCATACTTTCCTCCTAAGGAGTGATATTGATTTATGAATGTGAGGGAGTTGTAAAATTCCGCAGTTCTTGAAGAATGTAGAATGACTAGCTGATTCATCTGAATATGTGAAGTAAAACATAGACACAGGGTAAAATGGGAGTCAAATGGGAAGTAAGAAAAAAAAAAAAAAAAGGCGTATTTACATGTTTGTCCTTTATATCTTTATAAATTATGATTTAGTCCCCCAAATCTTCGGATTTAGTGTCCTAATTCATCTAAGTTACTACAATTTAATTCCTCCGTTAGTTTTTCCGTCCAAATAAACGACATAATTTAATTTTTACTTTTTTAAAATAATGAAATGACTTAAATACCTCTATGAAGAAAAATGGGAAAGAATAAAGAGATAGAAAAGAAGAAGAAGAGGGAAAGTCAATAAACCCAATAAAGAAAAGTAGAAGAGAGGAGGAAGAGGGGAGGAGGAAGAGGGGAGGAGAAGAGAGGAGGAAGAGGGGAGGAGAAGAGACGCGAGGAGGAAGAGGGAAGGAGAAGAGAGGAGGAAAGAGGGAAGAAGGAATTAAGGAGGGATAAAATGGAAAAATCAAGTCAAAAAATAAACTGTGCTAACGGAAGTTAAGAAGGGGGATTAAATTGCAGTAACTTAGAGGGTTTAGGGACTAAATCCTAAATATGATGATTTGGGGGATTAAATTATAATTTTTAAAGATGTAAGGGACAAATCTGTAAGTACTCCAAAAAAACAATTAGAGGAAAAAGTTACTGAGGGAAATTATTTTGTTTATTTTGTCTTATTGTCTTCTTTACTCCAGCCCAGTTGAAGTGCACAAAAGCACAGCGTGAGCACTCAAACAGTCTTATGGGATCCCACCCTGATAAATTCCACATTACGAGCTTTCTGTATGGAACGGCGTGAAGAAAAGCTCACATGAGCGAGCTCCCTTTATTACAGTGCCAAGCTCTCACTATTGTTGGTTCGTCTTTAGTTTCTGGTTTCAATTTCCCTTCCGCGATCAATTAAAATGGGCTGGTAAGCATCGAATGTTCATGTCACACCTAGTTTTTTTCTTTTTCTTTTTTTTATGTTTTTTTTTTTTTTTGTCATTTTATTTTTCAGTATTTCTCCTTCTTGGTTGACTACTTGTGCATTTTCGACTTATTGGCATCTTGTTGTAGCTTTTCTTCCAATGAAATGTATTTACCACTATATTATAGTTTCATCTACATATTTATAATAAATGGCAATCGACTTCCTTTATCGGTTCAGTGTTCGTTTTGTTTACAAATCGAAGATTTGCAGTGAATATGTAGAGTCAAAGTCAGGGCCTGAGAAGCCTGGGGCCAAATTAGTACTTCCATTGTTATATGCTAATGTTCTTGTCTTCATAGTCGTTGTCTCAGAGATATTTGTTGGAACTTGTCTGGTATAATCAAGCTGGGAAATGATAGTCTCATTTGGTGTGATCGATCAAATGAGATTGGGCTGGGAGAAAAAAAAAAAAGCAATCTTTTTGGAAAATCAAGCTTATTCTTGAGGAAGAATAAAAGCGATATTTTTTTTCCACTCAGTATAGTATTTTTTTTTTTCCCCCTATAAAGGAGTTCATGGGATATGTTAATAGGAGTACTAATGCATTGAGATGGAAGGATTAGGATATGAGTCGTACCGTGCCTTCTTTTAAAAATTGCTTTATATTTTTCTATGCCTCCAATCTACCCTATTAAGAAAAGAACTAACTAAAAAAAAAAAAAAAAAATCTAATCTCGTAGTTTTATAATGGAGAGTAAATTACTTATCTATGTATACTACAATACTAGAAAGGAAATATTTGAAGATAGAAAAAGTTCAGAGGAGTGGGGGATATTTTCTTCATTCCAAATCCAATGGTACATTAAAATCCAATGGTAGAATAAATATTTTACTTTGGAAAGAATTAGTTTCTATGGTCATTTTACATTTAAACGATGATCCCTCTTTCCCACACAAACATATAGAGGGACAGATCTAAAGATTATCTTTTTTGTAATTAAATTGTTTTGTCTTTCTCCATATAATTTTGTAAGGCTTCAATTCACCTTTTGCAGTTGAGTTTATCTTTGAATTTGACATTTATAAATTATAAAACATGAATTTTTAGTACAAAATCCCAAAAGTTCTAGATATTTACATGTGTGACTTCAAAATCTCAATATTTAGATATATACTTCTAAATTGCAAGTAAGATTTGCCTCTAATAGTATTACTTTTCTCCAATTTGTGAGAGATTTCGAGTTTAACTTCTGTTAGGGATTCAATTTGGCTAATTTTACAAAAAAAAAAAAAAAGTGATTTAACTGGTAAAAAAAAACCACCATAACCTCTTTTTGTTAAACAACTAGAATGAAAAAAAATAATATTTTCATTACATACTATATCAGATAATTCATATTTTGTATTATTTTGTATACTTATTTTGTATTATTTTGTATACTGATAAGTATATGAAAGTTGAATGTTTTCATATTTTGTGCAAATAATGATATTATTCGTCAAACATATTATTCTTATATATCCCAACAAAATAATCTTATTAAAAAAACATATATATTCTAATTATTGCTCATACCTTAATGATTTAAATACATATTCTAAAATATTTGTGGTTTGATTTTCTTTGTGAATGTCGCTTGATTAATATAATATTGTTTTCTGTATTGCATGGTAAAACTCCATTTTCTTATCTTCATCCTAATACAACCATATTTTTTTCTGTCTTGAGTATTTGGGTATACATATTTTGTTCACAATTTGACTCTAGTTGGATAAATTATCTCCCTGCACTCTCAAGTGTGTATTTTTTTTTTTAAGCTATTCTTAGACTCAGAAAGAATATTAGTGTTATGATCATATATCTAGAAATTATTTGGTCTTTACTGATTTACTTTTTTTAATTTGTCTCCTATTTCATTTTTTCAGCATTTATAAACCAATTATTTCCTTATATTCATTTATCCTTGGTGTGTATCTTATGGGGTTGATAAGGTGTCAATGCCTAGTGCAAGAGTTCGGAAAGCATCTTCATCAAAACCATTATTAGTATTCTCTCGTTTGAAAGTGCCTCTTCCAAAGTTACTATTAGTTGTTCCACTATCAACAGTTGTAGATCTTCCATATTTATAACCCTCATTTTCTCTTGCTTTTGATCTTTCCATTACTCCCCAAAAGAATCAACGCTCTACTACTACTCACTCTCTTTCTTGATTTATTTCCTACGATACGTTTCTCCTAGATTCGTTAGTTTGCTTTTTTTTGTCTTCTATGTGTATACTCATATCATTTCAGGATCTTGTGTTAGTTCTTACTTGACAGAAAGCCATGAATGAGGAGATGCAAGTCTTACTTATGGAACCTGAAATTTGGAGAATGTTTCGCTATGAGTTTTTCTTGTTGGTTGCTGCTAGATATATACTGTCAAATACGAGCATGATGGATCGTTAAATTGATATAAAGCTCGTCTCGTTGCGAAACTTTTTCCCAAATCTAGGACATCGATTACTTTAAAACTTTCTCTCTTGTGCCTCATCTCAACTTTATTCGAATTCTCTTTTCTATTGCTGTGAATCTCGATTGGTAGATTTTTCCCGCTAGATGTTAAAAACACTTTCTTATAGGGTGATATGTATGAGGAGGTTTATATGGAGCAATCTCTAAGATATTGTTTTTCAGAGGGATAATATAGTCTGTAAATTCAAGAAAATAATTTATAGATTTTAGTAGAGTTCTCGAGTTTGATTGAAAAATTTTCTACTGTAATTGTGATTATTGGCTTTTAGTTTTATCCCTATATCATTATGTATTTGTTTGGTGTATAATATCTAAAATTGTACTTTTTACTTTGTAATTAGATGATATTTTTCTAACTGAGAGTGATACAATAGTTCTGGCTGAGACAAAAGACTATTTTAAATAACGTTTTGTAACTAAGGATATGGAAGACTATGATATTTTCGTGGAATTGAAATAACATATTAGAAAGGTGAACTACTTTTGTATCAAAAGAAGTATACGCAAGATCTCTTAGAATAAATTAGTTTACTTGAGTACAAACCTGCTAGTATCTAGATAGTGTCAAGTATAGATACATAAAGTAAAAAAACTGCTTTGTATGAGGATATTATGCATTATAGGAGGAGGAAAATCAGGAAGCTTATCTATCTGACAGTCATCAAACCTAGAATTTCTTTTGTTGTTAGATTATTGACTCAATTCATATATAAACTGATAAATGTGCACTGGAGAACTGCTACAAGAGTTGTTGCATATATTAAGAGCTCTCTTCGAAAGATATTGTTCTGTAAGAAATATGAATATATTCACATCTCTGCCTTTCAAAATGCTCGATATGGAGCGGACAAAGGTGACAGAAAGTCTATCCTTGGATTCATTACATTTGTTGGAGGTACTAAGGTCAAGTGGAGGAGTAAAAAACGAGATGTAATATCTTAACTTTTTTTGAGGCAAAATATCGAGCTATTGCACATATTACATTTGAACTACTTTGGCTGAAAACTTGTTGATTAAATTTTATTTCAAACTGAAGAATCATATGCTTATATACTGTGATAATCAGTCTGTCATTTATATTGCTCAAAACCTAATATTTCATGATCGTACCAAATATATAAATGTATTATTTCATTTAATTTGAGTTGTTGTGCTGAAGAAGTTGATATGTACTTTGTTTATGTATTCATTGGAAAAATTGTTTGATATTCTAACTAAAACTGCATCGCTGATAATATTCTCTAATCTGTGTAACAAGTTGGGCATGATTGATTTATATGCTCTAAATGGAGTGGGAGTGTTAAATTAGTTAACTATTTTGTCTTGTGTTTACTTCCACATTGCTATGGGATTATTTGTATGATGTTATGACACTTATATATGTACCTTTTGACTTGTAATGAGATTTTCATATTATATTACAACCCTAGTCACACAACTAAATAACTAGTTTCCTCTTCCTTCTACTGGTCTCAAAAAAATTATCCTTTATTTTTTTTTACTACAAAGAGAAAAATAGAGAAAGAATAAGTATCGCTAAAATAAGAAGGAAAAGGAAAATAAAGGAGGCTCAGTCCAATTTTTTCTTTTAAAAGAAGAAAAGAAATGGGAGTAGAAAGAGCTAAAGGATGAGAGGTTTTTGCAATTAAAAAGAAATAGAAAGAGTAATAAACATTTTTTTATATTTACAATAAAGGTCATTTTCTAATTAATTAGTGACGGATATCTCTAAAAACCATACTTTGGAACATTCTTTTGGGAGTATGAGTAATATTAGGTACATCTTGAATGTCATTATATCATTTGCATTACATATTATCAAAATACTGGGATCTAGAATATATATATAGAGAGAGAGAGATGCATATTCTTAGAGATATGCAGAGTAAGTTACTAAAAGACCCTTCAGAGATTTATACTTTTTTAAATAAATTATAAAACACATATCTCTACTAATGTTTCAATTAAATCAACTCGAGTATAAAGCATATAGATATTATTTTGTAACAATGAACATCATTAAAAACCCTAGTATTAATTTTTCTCAATTTATCGTTTTTACTGTTCTTGTTTTGAGAAATCCTTTTTTAAAATTTTATGCTTGCATATAGTTTTTTTACCCTTGTTTTTCCAAAAAGAGAAAAACTTGTCTAACAAATCACTAAAATTTTCTGAGCAAAACTTTTAATTCTCAGTTTTCCAAACCAATTAACATGTTTAACAAAAACTGAACTTAAAAGTCAAATTTTAATCTTCATAAAGTTAGAAAATAGTAAGTATTTGAAACTTGCGCATATTAATTTTTACTATAAGACCTCTACCAACTTCTACATGAGAAAGGCACCTCTAAGTCTCCAATGCCACTTAAGCCCACGGCCACTAAGCGTAGGAAAAATTTCATAACTGTTGGGCCCTTGCAAAAGAAGTGCCCTCGGCCCCTCCGTGTAATATAAAATTTAAATTCTTAATTGTTGGGGCCTTCTTTGTAAAAGAAGGCAACCCTCCAAAAAGTAGCGTATGCTGCTTAATGTGGCGCGCACACGGTATTCTTTAGTAAAAGGCGAAAGAATAGTTCGCTTTGTGCTCACCACGCAACTGCGTGATCTCTTAAGGTCCCGGTGCTCTGTTTTTATAGTGCGTAGAGTGTGGTCACGTGTCTCAGTTCTCCGATGTGGGACTAAAAACTGACAGTCCAGGCTGTCCAGCTAGAGCAGCAGGCAAAATTAGGCAGGCACTTCTGCTGCATTCTCACTGAATTTTGGCCCCCATTGATGCAGCAAATATATGATTCATAGCTAGTTTACAAGCAACAAATAATACTTACATATAATGAAGTTATAACTCTTTTTTGTTTTCCTTTTTCTTTTCAATGCAAAGGTTTCACAAAGGCTGAACTGGGATGCTAGGAATTGGGGTGCATCTGTAAATTTTATTACTTAATATCAGGTCAAATGGATTTTGATTGAAGCTCCAATGAGTTATGATTATAACAGTATACACATCAATCCTCTCTCCAAAGTTGTAAGAGCTTCTGAATTCGATTATGGTGGGAAATCAATTTTGATAATGTTACAAAAAAATGTGTATGTGAAGTTGATTTAAAAAAACAGTATATGGATATAAATAGAGAGATAGTTTAAAAAGAAAAAAAAAAAAAGAATTAGTTGATCGTATATAAAAATACAGAATCTATCACAACAGCCCTGCTCTTTCTCTCTATTACAATGCGAAAGTTAATTCTCTGGCCACGTCTTCTTAAATATAACTGAAAATATTTAACTTTAGCATTTTTCATCTTTATTGCCTTTCAACTAAACATTTCGCTAGAGATTAATTTGACTATAGATTTGATATTTGCCCCCTTCATAAGTTAGTAGTATGACGCACTTCAAACATAAAATGTATTTTCATTTTTGTTGTCATTCAACTAAACATTCCCTTAAATATTAATGTCAGGATAGTAGATTTTAGATTTGCCCACCTTGAAATATATACATATGTTAATAATATGATACACATCGGACATGAAAAATTTTGCCATCCAAAATAAGTTTTATATAATTTTTAAATATTCAGTTGTAGTAGTATTTATTTGGTATTATTAAATAAAAAAGAAAAATTTGCTATCAATCTCAAAATTCTTAAAGATCATTATTATAAGCTGATTTAGTTTTGAAGCAGTACAAAACAAAATAAAAAATTTTAAAACTTGTAATTTTTATGCAACATTACATTGGAATAATGAAATATTAAGTAACACAGAGATTATTGTTGTTGTTAAGAACTTTCTAACAAACAGAAATAAGTATAATTCTATATGGAAGAGAAAAGAGTATTGTTATAGTCCGTTGCCATATTTCATAAGCTCTATTATATCTATTTTGCAATTACATTTAGGAATTTTTTGTTTAAATTCATTACTATGCATTATTTTAATGCACGTCCTCAATCTTGAATAATATATGAAGGTAAATATTGATTTTTTTTTTTTTAAAAAAAAATTAAGAGGTCTCAAAAATACCTCATTTATCAATAATACAATCATTGATTTCTAAAGGGGAAGTGTTTCACTTGAAGCATTTGTTTTCCAGCAAATATAATTACTATAAATATGTAAGTAGTTACAAGTATAACTGCAAACTTACGCAGGCAACCCAACAACTCTTTATATGGGGGTTATATGTATAATTCAGAGAGCGACACCTCTACTCCAATAGGCCTCTTCTTCCATTGAGTCCTAGCCATTACAATATCTAGTTCTCTGTTATCTCTATCGATACTGCACGTTTTCGGTCTCTACTCACCACCTTCTCTTCCTCTGATGGCATCTTCTCATATATCTCCTTTTCTGTTTGGGGTTTCTGCTTGAGTTTGCATACTCTTACTATCTCATTGTTGAGTGCATGCTGATCTCTAAGTCTTCGATCTCCGACTTCTTTTCGTATCTTTTTCCTTTAGTAAACTGTAAGGTCCGGTACTGCATAAGTATAATATGGTACTAATCTGAATGAACATTAATGTGGTTTCGAATAGTTCGGCATTGATCCATATTGGGTTCATATTGGGTGGAAATGTGTTCAGATTTGGATTTGGAATTGGATTTCTATTGGGATCTTTGATTTGTGCATGGATTAAGCGACCAATTTCGATTTGGAATTAGATACAGATTTTTTTCTTGGGTATTTTTTTTGGTATTGGACCGGTCCTTATATACCAAACCGAGTTAACAGACCAAAAAAAAAAAAACGAATCACAGCAGAATCGGTCTGGCCAATTTTTGCAGCAGAACGACCTGGTCTCTGTTTATAGGGGTAATAATCGGTCAATTTCGATTCGGTTTTTGCTATTTTTTACAAAACCGAACCGATTAGAAATGAAAATCCAAAAAAAACTGAACTAATTTTGTTTGGTTTAGTTCAGTTAGAACCGAATTTTGAATAAAATTTATTTAAAAATTATAATTTTAATTATTTTAATAAGTATACTTTTCGAATTATCGAATTTGTATTGAATTTATTATCTATAATATATATATATATTTATTTGTGTATGAATATGTAAATTTTAAATAATTTAGTGAGTTTGCTTAGATTTCAGTTTTTAAAATTCCAAATCGAAAACTGATTTAATTATTTCAGTTTGAATTGATTTTATTTATTTAAATCGGTTATTTCTGTTTTCACCGAAGTCTGTCACCCCTATCTGCTTCCCATCAGAAAGTAAACTGCGTGGACAATTAGGAAAAGAACTATTAATTAGAAAAAAAATCAAAAAATAAAAAAAATCCAGTGAAAAAGAGAGCAAACACCAGCGACTGAGAGATTAAAGAATGTAGTTAGAGAACTCGAACGATTTCCAAATTCCACCGCTCCCTTCGTCGTCTCCCCTCTCCTGTCTCTCGCTGCGCCACCATTTCTAGGGATTATCAAGCGAAGGGGGGAGCGGCTAGCCGCTCGCCGGCGCCAGATCTCTTGTGAAACTTGTCGGATCTGTGAAGTTCCGGGTCGGGTCCAGCCGCCTGCTGATCCGATTCGCTGTCGGAGGAGATGGCGCTTTCGGGGATGAGAGGCCTCTCCGTCTTCATCAGCGAAGTTCGAAATTGCCAGAACAAGGAGCTGGAGCGGCTCCGGGTCGACAAGGAGCTCGGAAACATCCGTACCCGATTCAAGAACGAGAAGGTCAGTTCAACTCTCTTATTTCCCTAAATAAATTTCCAATTTTGATGATTAATAGTATAATTTGATGGTTAGAGGCTCCAATCAAACTCTCCTGATTTGTGATCCCCTTTAGATCAGTAGGCTTTGTCCACTGAAAGCACTATCAGTGGAGGTTAGACAATTAGTCGTGATCAATAAATCGTTATATCCCCTAAGTTTCGAAAAAAAGTAAAAGGAACTTAGTATTTGGGAGCTGAATATGTTTGTAAGCGTGTAACTGACATAAAATAGACAAATAGAAATGATATAGGCATCTCATTCGGGTCATTTCTATATCTTGGGTAGAAAATGAGGGGGATATATGCAAAATCCAAGAACCATATGACTCATGAGCACCCAAACTGTTACAACTACTACTCCTAGCATTACTCAAACTTATGACAGAACATGTCTCAATGGCACAATGGTTTCGAAAATGCTATGTATATGGTATGCAATTAGGAGGATTCCAATTAGCTAGAAGCTGTGCTGGACCTCATTGTGACCTCATGTTCTACGTAGATTATATTAGGTGACATGAGAGAGGTTGTCATGTCAATCTAGCCAGCTAAAGCTAAATATGTTCATTATCCATGAGTAATGAGTTTGGAGAAGTGTATACCATGATCAAGGGTTTGAGCTCGCTAGCTTGGGAGAAATGAAAAAAGAGACCGTTGTCATAAGGCTTAAGTTTTTAGTGATATACAACTTTTTGGTTGATCTGTATCTTATTGTTCTCAACGCTTCCTTTTCTCCCAAAAGGTATTTGATTGTCTCAAGAAAAGATGAAGAAAATTGATAATTCAACTGGCTCAATCCGTGTTCATTCGAACTTATTCTATAGAAACTAGAACTTTTACTGCAAAGTGGTGTCTGAATCTATGCCCACTTATAAAAGAAGAAAACATCTTGGTATAAAGGGATGATATATGCAACTAAGAATTTCAGACAAACTCCATGGAGAGATACTCTTCTAACTTTAAAGTATTAAAGATTAAAATGACAGACTTAGCAGATGACACACAACATGCTTTCCGTGCTTTGTGCAGTAACAACAATTGAAGTTTTAGACTTCGGCAGACGAATGTGAATTTAGGATTTGTGGTGAGAATTTTATGGATTTGGGGAAAGAACCAAAGCTAGGGTTTGAAAAAAATTAGAAAGGCAACGAGGGATAAATTACGGACCTAGCATTTAGATTGATAGTTGAGTCATGAATTGCTCGAGAAGAGATTCATAACAATACCTCATAGTAAAAAGCACTTCACATGCCACTAAACTAGGTTTTCAAAAGTTTTCAATCATTCATTAGAAAAATTTAAGCCTACCTTGCAAAATATATAGAACTATTTATGTGCAAAACAAATGCAAATAATATAAAACTAAATAAAAACAGAATTCCTAATCAAACTCTAAATAAATAAACTAAAAGTCTATAAAATAAAATACTAGATTAAATCTAATCTTGATCATATTTAGTCCCCATTAGTGCCATCACATAGCTTCATCCATCCTTGATACCATGTTACCCAGCAGATTGCCCTATGGTGGCCTGATGTCCTGTAGTTGTGGGATCAACTACATCTCCCGAACTCTTACTAAAGGAGAAAGATCAACAAACTAAGGAAAGAGAATCTAACTTTCTAATGCAAAAGCTTCCTCAAATTGTACGTGAATGACTAAAATATCTTCTATGGCACTTGCCAAGACTTTGGATCAAGTTAAGCACATTTCGATGGTTCATACTTTGCTACCTAATTTAGTTCCTCCTAGCCAACTTCAAAATCCCTCATGCATATGCTTCGGTCCAGCAAGCACAATCTCCTTTCAATTAAGTGTGAGATATAAGTAGTTTCAACTTTCAATTATATTCTAAGGACTTTTTTTGCAGCAACTGTTACAGCTCAAAAGCTAGTTTGCAGAAAAGGGGATCGAAGCTCTCAAGAGAATAAAGCAAGTAGGATGGAGGGATAGGTGAACCTAAAAGCGAAAGCCAGAAGGGTGCAAGGTACTTTATAAACAAAAGAAAGATAAACAATGAAGACTAAGATGAAAGTGGATTACTATTAGTTGACCCAACAACATTAACACTCAAAGAGAGGCGTCAAGAATAAGAGCAAGTCAGACAACGTTCAAGAGCCCTATGAATATTAGTAGGTGATGCTAGCACCAAATTGTTTTATGCATTTATGGCTAGTAAGCAAGGCCTATAATGATATTGGAGTTTTGAAAGAAAGCAGGTAAACTCCATGAATAAAGATTTGGAGTAACTTGCTTTTCATTTGGTGATATTTTAAGAGGATCCAACTGTATATGTTAGGGTTCTTAGAGTTTGAATGTCATAATGCCATATCATGGTTGGCTAGGTTTGATAGGTCAAGTTGCTAATATTAAGTAAAAAGCATAGGGGAAGCGATACTATTCAACTGTATATGTTAGTTGTAATATTAAGTAAATAGCATAGAGCCTATTTTTTTTTTTTATTTTTTTATTGCAGCCTGTCATTAGACATGGAGCTTCGTCTGCACAAATGGAAAAAGAAAAAAATGCATTTACATTAGCATCCTAAATACTAAGAAGGTTGTACTTTACAAAGATTTGGCTATCACCAAAAATAAACAAATAAATATAAACTTGAATGTGCAATATTAAAATTTTAATGTATAAAAGAATAGGAACTTTATATTTTGCATATTTTTCAATTATTGCACATGTTTTGTATACATCTTAATTCGTTCTCATTATGTTCCCATTTCTTTTTATGGTATTGCGAATTACAATTGTAGTTCTTGCGTGCAACAATTGCATATTTGATCTTGGTCTCATCCAATTTCTTTATGATCCAAAGAGGTCTGGATGAGTCAGACATGTTCGTTGTATAAGTTTACTATAAATTTGCTTTGAATATTTAATATATATAAACTGAATTTATTTAGAAAAAACAGAAATTTTTTCTACTTCACGCCCACTAAAGTATCTTTTTACGTAAACTCAGATAGAAATACCTAAATAAAAATAAAAAATAAATTGTTACTCTAGAGCACCAATGCCTTATTGCTATTCATCGAGGATGGCTGAGTCAGCAAGGAAATGGTAGTACATGGGTGGCTGAGATCAAGGGTAGACCCACCCTTATGCAAGGGTGGGTAGCTGTCCCCCTCAATTTTTTTCTTAACTTACTATTTGCAATTTTTATGAGTATGTTTCCTTCAAATTTTTTCACACCCACTAAAATTTTTTCTTACATAAACTTAGATAGAAATACTTAAATAAAAGTAAAAAATAAATTGTTACTCTAGAGCACAAATGCTTTATTGCCAATCATCGAGGATGGCTGTGAGTCAGCAAGGAAATGGTAGTACATGGGTGGTTGAGATCAAGGGCTGACCCACTCTTATGCAAGGGTGGGTAGCTGTCTCCCTCAATTTTTTTTCTTAACTTACTGTTTGTAATTTCTATGAGTATGTTTTCCTCAAATTTACAAGTTTGCCTCTCATCACATGCAAAGAGTTAAGATTAAAGTCTATTTTTGGCCTTCTAATATTGTATTTTTCCAACTTCTTATGTAGAAACGTTTTCTTCTAATTGCTGATAGAAGTTAGAATTTCATCTCTTATCTGTTGGATAGCGGTCGGTTATTTTCATAACTTGTTAGTATTTGTTTTCATTATTGTAAATTTATTTTTTAAGAATATATTAATCAATATAGAGGTTCTGGAACAATGCATCAAATTACGTCTTAATTATATATTAGTTTACAAAATTATAATTTTATTGTCGAATTCATGTTACTATAATATAAATTCTTTTGGTCGGGGGCTCCACTCCCATACCCTGGGCAAGGGCTATTCGCTCGCTGCACCCCTCAAATAACTCTACTCCTAATTCAGGTGCCTAGATATGTCCCTGGTTAAGGTTAAAGCCACCTAAAATGAATGGTAATAATACCCTAATCACATGTAGTATATTTCGTTAACATCTGATGAATGAAATGCAGGGGATTACTCACCGTTTATACTAAAAAAAAAATAATACCTCAATCACATGCAGGGTATTTAATGTAGATAAAGAGAGATAAATATTTTTTTTTCTAGCGGAGGAGAATAGAATTAAAGATAATGATTAACGTCTAATAAATAAAGTGGAAGTGGAGAACGAGAACTATTAACAACTTTTACTAATGGAGGAAAAAGAGAGATAGGAGAGCCAATTTAGGCCATAAAATCTTGCTGTCTTCCTTCTTTATTCAAGTAAAACTAAGAAAACTTGGATGAGTACTCGTCCGAATATTCGGAATTGGAGAGAAAACGAGTACGAGTCGATAAAATCACATCAAAACTCAGACAAAATGAGTGCTCGGAGTATCCGACCGAGTATTAGGTCAGGTACCAAGTACTCGTTGAGTTCTAAAGCAGGTTTCGGGCCTATTTCGAGTATTAAACCCTTACCTAAATTCGAACCTTTACCCTTATAAGAGAGTCGGGTTCGGGGTAGGGTGATTTTCATTGCTGGCCTAATTCCCTATTCACTCCGACTCTCTTGGCATTCAAAAATCCCTCTCTTGGTGATCTTTGTGTTGATCAGTCAATCCAAATCGACGATTAGCTTAGGGCGACTTCCTCTCCTCTCTTTGGCGACTCGTCGGTGCACTGTACGACCTCTCTCTCAGTCTCCCTCTCTTTCGACGATCTTTTCGATGCATTGTTTGACCTCTTTGGTGCACTGTTTGACCTCTTTTGTGTACTGTTCGACCTCTCTCAGGGTTAGGGTGTTATTCGACCTCTCTCAGTCTCTCTCAGATTCAAACTCTCTCTCTCTCTCAGGTAAGTAGATTTAAATTTTTATTTAAATTTTAGTTTAATTGTTTTTACCACTTATGGATTTGTAATGGCACTCTGAAGTCCTGAATTTTTTTGTTATTATTTTTTAAATTTTCGCTTTCGGTTTTGGTTTTTGGTTTGGCTTTGGTTTTGGCTTTCGGTTTGAGTTTGCACAGTGTCTCTCTGTGTGACTGTGTGAATTTTTGAAACTTCATCTCTGTGTTTGATGTAATGAGAGAGGAAATGGAGAGTTGGCTTTCGATTTGGCTTTGCTTTTGGTTTGGCTTCACACAATGTCCTTGGGAAAATTGATGTCTGATCGCAGTCACACAAAGTCCAAACTTGGGAAAATTGATACTTGTTCTCTGGCTTCGGCTCTGGACTTCTGGTTTTGGATTCAGCTTCAGCTCTGGATCTCTGTCTGATACTGTGATCAAATGATGAAGTTGGATTTGGTTTTCGGTTTGGAGTTATACTATTGGGCCTTGAAAAACTTGGCTTTGGCTTGAGAAACTCAGCCTAAGAAAATTCATCTCTATTCACACAGAAGTATCAAATAAGAAACTTGGCAGGGAGAACGCTTCTCAAGTGCGACAATAGTTGAAGCATGTCCGGAATTGAGTGGAGAAGAGGATGCATACGAAGAGAATAGAGATATTAATTATAATGCTCTTTCGGATGAGGAATTAGATGATGAGGATATTCAATATGAGGACGATGATGAGTAGGTTTGTTTATGATTTATGAAACTTGCTTGAATATATTTATGAAGTTTGATTTTGAGTTTTGAAATTACATGTTTCTTTATTATATTATTCGGCAATGCATAATATTAAAATATTATTATTTCGAGTTCTGAACGAGTGCTCACTTAGTACTTTGAGTACTCACTACTTGCTCTCGGACCGAGCAAGTACTTTAACTGAATTTTAGAGCACTGTTTATTCATAGCATTTAGCCTTTAAATAGGCTTTACAAGGAAATAGATGTCCATCCCTAACTAACAAAACAACTCCAAAGCAAATGCAAAACAAGAAAACTTTTCTGTTTGTGCTGTTACTGAATAATAACTACCGAACAGAAATACAAATTTATTCATATACTAATCCAAAGTGGATAAGAATTTCAATATGCCTAAATCTCATTTCCCATATAGATATTACCTTATCTAATCGTCTAATGAGGTTGCATCTTACGAAAGAGAGCATAATGAAGGTGAAGCCACCTTGATTAAAGTGATGTGGTTTAAATTTATCTGAGGCACATTTTGTTTTGAGATGATTTGCCTTCGTTACTTTATTGTAAGAATGCAGTTTTAATTATATGAGTCATCTTTCATCTAGGCTATGGCTTGTCCCAAAAAAGGAAAAAAAATGTAATATGTCCTTTAAAATTTGACAATTTAGTTTGCTTATATAAATTCTTCTTCTAGACATATTTTGTGTTTATGGGTAAACTCAAGTAAAATTTTCATTTAAACCTAACCTTTTTCTATCACGTACAATTGCCAAGGTTTTAAATATCAGCTATAGCGGATATATCGGATTGGAAAACTTTATAGCGATTATCGTTATCGAGGAAATATTGGAAATATTTTTCAAATATCAGATGTCAATATCGGAATGTAAATATACATGCGTATATCATATAAAACCAATATAAATAAGGTAATTCATGTGTACATCATAAAAACTATGTAAATTATCATTATATATAGAAGTTAGGATATATTTATCTCGCCAACTTACATTAATCCGATGAATCCATATCCACTAGCCAGTTGTAAAATCTTTATGAATGATAAGTAGAGCATACAAAAATGAAAATGGATCAACAAATAAATAAAATTTTACACAATGAAAGGAGAAAGAATAAATAATTAAATATTATATATTCATATCATGCCCATACGTACCCAGTAAAATCATAAACTGAAAGTCTAAACAACATGCAAATAAAACCATGTGTTTAGAAATTACAAATTAAACTTAGCTGTTTTTGAGTTATTTCAGCCACAATTTTGGCCAATATTGGACCCGATATTGCGCCATTATTGTTCCAAAAACGCTAAAACGCAGTGAAACTGTGTATATCATTCCGGTTTGTATTTAAAAACGCAATATCAACCCTCAATATTGATATTGCGACCGGTATTTAAAACATTGAGTCATTGACAATTGCACACGCAAAATAGTAGTGGTCATGAAGAGAGTATATCATGCTTCTAGAGAGTATATCTTGCTTCTTGTCTGAACATAACTACCTTTATTTATTGTTAAAATACGAATGAACAGCCGGTTGGAGGGATTGGAGTTTAGGAAATTCCAACCGATTCCAACCAGATGGAGGAGGTAGGACTCAGTTCGTCGAGCAAGGCCAAAATCCAACTGAAGTCTAAGTGCTTTTAGATCGGTCAGGTGTGGTCAGAGTAAATAGAGTCGGTCGAGATACACTATTATAATTTTTTATACTCTTCAGCTCCAGTAGCAGTAGCAAATTTAGTAAGAAGAGAGAAGGAAAACCAAAAGTGGATAAAAATCAGTGGTCACGATGAGATTGAATGTTTGGAGCCGTCTGGTTGGAACCACATTCATCGATTGCATCACCACCATTGATACCTTCTACCATCAATTCTTCACCTACGACCACAACCCCATCGTCATCCTCCAGGTATTTGGAGTCATTCTACTTATATCCTTGCCAACATTCTTGCCATATGCTTTGTCGCCCCCAAAGGTCCCATTAAGGCCTCGACATTACCATCCATTATTGTTGTTTCACTTGAGCTTGTTTCCTCTCTTGAATTGCTCTCAATTTTCCACTAGTTTACTTTGAATCTTGAGAGGTTTTTGATGGTTTCTGTTATTGTTTGTGGGCACAAGAAAATTGCATATAATATTTTTCTGGTTTACTTTGAATTTGGGGGGTTTTTGATGGTTTTTGTGCTTGTTGTTTGTGGGCACAAAAAGTTGTACTCAATTTTCTTCTAGTTAGTAATGAATTTTTATGGAGTTTTTGATGTTTTTTGCTACTTGTTTGTGGGCACAGAGAATGGCATGTACAAGATAGTGGTTTTCGCCAAGATGCAAAGTCGGTTGGGATCAGTATCCAATTGTTTCTGACCATGTCGATGGACTCTGACTTAGTTGACATTCAAATATATGACTCCAACCGTCTTCCTCATTTTTACTCCGACCGAACTCCAGCTGAGTTTGATCATAGTTGGTCGACTCGATTAGAGTCGTCTATACCAGTTTATCTCTAATTTTAATGCTTTATGGAATTGATATTTGTATAATATGATAACTGATTTCATGGGAACTCGATCATAATAATGATATTAATGGAAAATTCCAATAGGAAGAACCTAACTTTGTTTTAAATTAAGCTGGCGATGATTCATCTTTTTAATTAAAGGCAAGGCAACTTACCTTTGCTCACCAAACTGGTCGTTGGAACCTTGTAACAGCTAGTAAATGTTCATCTGGTGCCACGTTCAGTTTTGAAATGATGGAGAGAATCGATGACGGTCTTGGAAGCTATTTAGCACCAGCTATGGCACTTTTGTTAACCCTCCTAATCTGAATCCCTTATGGATGCTCTAATCTATCTAACGTGCTATGGGTGGACCTGACAGCCTAATATACCACTTTCATCATTCATTTCTTCTGCTAGATACCTTCTGATTCTTTTGTTAACCTTCTGCATAGCCTTTTCCCTTCATTGTGGGTAAACTTTGGTGCAAAACATTTATTTAAGTAGGGCTGTCAGTGCTAGTGACAAATGACAATGCCAAATTAATGGTATTATACAGCATGTAGTATATGCTTTTGGAATTTTCTGGCAATGTACTTCTGGTTTCAGCCTGTGCTATATCTCTAGGGCTTTAGGGTGGGATCAGGTATTGTGATTCACTGATTCCTCTATTTTCACTGTTGATATTTGGAGCATTGGACATTTACTGGAACTGCTAACTGAAATTTGTGCCAACATTTTTTTTTATCCCTCGTAGTAACTTCTCGCTTGCTTTTCTGCTGATGTATTTCTTTACATGTTGTATCCTTTATATCTGATCTGGGATTCCTTCTTTTTTACCAGGTGTTAAGTTCCTTCTATCAAAACTAGTTATGACCTGTAGAAACTTTTACTGGTAGCAAGGTAGGCATGTGTGCATGGGAAAGTAGAAGGTCTGTCAATCATATATTATTATTGTCATGGTTCTTCTTGTAAATGCTTTTGATTTGAAATGGTAGTAACTAGTCAACAATGTAAACTGTACTTGACTGCACAGTGCACGTCACATTTATAGCATAGCAATTAACAGGGATCGTAATAGACAAGACGGAAATTACATATAATTGTTTATCATTTTTCCCGATCCTTGTTTGCATCTGTAGCCTTTTTAGTTTTAAAACTGAATTAGACTTGTATTTAACATGTGCAATTTAACCTTTCTACTTTGATATTATGTTTACCTTTGATTTTCTTTTAACTATTGCTTTATAGATGCATTTATAGAATATCTATATTTCAATTTCTTTTAGCTGATGTGTACCACAACCAGAATTATTGCCGTTGTGAACTCGTATGCAAATCTGTTAGACAGCGGCATATTGCACTTCAGTATTGCATATTGATCTAGTGAGTTATTGGTGAACCAAGGCGGATAGAAAAAAAAGTAAAAACTTAGTTTTTCTTGTTTTTCAGTTCTTTATTTGAGTGCAATACTTGTAATTCGTCTGATTATAATCAGTAGCAGCAAAAATTTGGCTTTGTTTTGGAGGTGTTGTTAGTGATTTGGTATTTCTAGACAGGAAACCTTTCCTGAACAGACAAAATGGTGCAGATACTAATGAAAGCCTATGTTCTTTGACAGGCCTTAACACCTTACGAGAAAAAGAAGTATGTATGGAAGATGCTTTACATTTATATGCTGGGCTATGATGTTGATTTTGGTCATATGGAGGCCGTCTCTCTAATATCTGCGCCCAAGTATCCGGAGAAACAGGTAAGAGCATCTTTCTCCCATAATTTGCTTTCCTACTTGTTAAATTTTCATGTAGTGTAGAGTTTCTCAATCAGTTTTTTGTAGTTTATGAATAAATCAATTCAATTTGTACTTGTGCGTATGTGTGCAAGTACATTAAGTCGGTGCCTTGTTGTCTGTGCATGCATATTCATGCAACTTTTTCATTTTTGTCCTCAGTAAGCCCTTCTTTTCATTTACTCAATCTATATAATTGGCCTAAGATTACATTCTACCAATTCTAGGGTTCAATAAGGTCCTGTAATCGTTTTTTGAGAACCAACCTTTTGCCCAAAAAGTTGTTACGAATATGAGAAATATAATCCAGAAAAGAAGTTAGACCCCATTCCCCACTCCCCCTCAAGCTGCAAAAGCCTTTTCCTACCTTATCTTTGTCTTGCTTCGATCAACCCTTTATAAGGAGTTGATTAGTTGAAATTCAATTCCAAGCAGATCTGTCATATATCCCCTTCCTCAGAATGTTTATTCTTTAATTGAGTGATGTTCGACTGCATGACTAGTGAGGAAGGAAATTTTTTTTAATCCCCTAATTGACCTCCTTAACAATTATGGTTCGCTACTGTTTTGCTGGTTGTTTCCTTCTCCAAGAATTTAAGTAATTTGGAGGGTGGATGTTAGGCTAATAGCCAGTTCTTAATGTGCCATATCTTTCATGAAATCATCTACTCCATAGCTGATGCCATTTTGATAGGGAAAGGCGTAGGTTACGAAGTATATTACAACTACAAGTACATAAATGAATTGAACACTTGTTTTGCCCCAGCTATAGAAACAACATTTAGGAATCTATTTTACCCTCATGAAAGCCTATGCTCTCACAAGGATTCCTATAGGTGCCTGCAAGCAAATGAGTTTCTTTGGGAACAATTTCCTTCTATTCAAAATTGCCCTGAACCTCACAAGTGCCTGCAAGCACACATGCAATTAAAATAGATATAAAGCTGGTGGATGTCCAAAGTAACTTAATAATCGGCCTAAAGTCACATGCATCCCCACTGTTTGTTTTGATTGTTTGACCCTACAATGCCTGACGAGATCGTATTATTTGATTATCTACTCAATAATCAAACAAATTTGTTTTGTTCTATAACTTAAAACCACTCTTCTACAAATTACTCAATTCATAGGTTAGAGGTCTTTAAAGTCTATAATTTCTTCATATATGTTTTAGGACAGGATGTTGTGGAACAGTGTGAATTCTGGATAACATGAGTTACCATTTTATTGTGGCTGATTTTCTGCACACACTATCCGGCATTAGTACCTTAGGAACATTTTCACACCCCTATTAGAGTTAGATATACTTGCAGTCTTGTGAGTTGGACTAAAGGATACATGTTAAGATTCTTCTACATAGATTTACCTATTCAAACCGATCTATAGTGCCTTTATATTATTGTGCTTAAAGTTTCAGTCCCAATAATTTTCAAGTCCATTAAAATAAATGCACATGCACATATATAAAAGCATAGAAAACTGGTCAAAAGTTAATATCTTTTTATGAAGAATTAAAATAAACTAGTAAAGTGTTGTCAGTCTACTATATATTCACATAAATGCATGCATGTATGCATATTGCATGCATACACATGGAAAAGATGCTTAATTGATACATTAAACAACTATGAATTGCCTTGCCTATTCCTGAAGAAAATGCCAAATGAATGGAGGAAGAGTACCCTAGTACCTCTGTATAAGAATAAGGGTGATATTCAGAGTTGTTCTAACTATCGTGGAATAAAACTCATGTGTCACACTATGAAACTTTGGAAAAGGATAATTGAATATAGATTAAGGCAAACTGATAAAATATCGGAGAACCAGTTTGGATTTATGCCGGGACGATCAATAAATATCATATTTGCATATGATATTTATTGACTTAGAGAAAGCCTATGATAAGATACCACGAGAGGTATTTTGGTAGACATTGATGAAGAAAAGAGTCTCCATCAAGTATATTGACATAATTAAGAACATGTATGATGGAGTAGTGACCAATGTCAGAACATGTGGTGGTTTAACAAGTGATTTTTCTATCACAATTGGATTGCATTAAGGATCTGCATTGAGCCCCTTTTTATTTGCTATAGTGATGGATAAACTTACTAGAGCTATTCAGGATAAGATACCTTGGTGTATATTATTTGCTGATGATATTGTTTTAGTTGATAAGACAAGTAGGGGTAAATGCCAAGTTAGAGTTATGGAGGCACACATTATAATCTAGAGGTTTTAGATTGAGTACATATGTATATGGATGTAAATTTAGTAAACGACGGACCGCAGACTATAATGCTGTAACACTGGATGGGCAAGAGATACAAATGAGCAGTCAGTTTAGGTATTTGGGTTCTATTATTCATAATGATGGAGAGATTGATAATGATGTTAACAATTAGATACAAGCTGGCTGGTTGAAATGAAGGCGTGCAACGGGAGTTTTATGTGACCGTAACATTCCGTTAAGGCTAAAGGGAAAATTTTATAAGACTGGTATTATGCCAGGTTTATTATATGGCACGGAATATTGGGCTATAAAAAAACGTCATTCACAGAAAATAAGTGTAAAAGAGATGCGTATGCTCCGCTGCTGGATATGCGGTAATATTAAGAGAGATAAAATGAGAAATGAAGATATTTGTGCTAAGTTAGGTGAAACTTCCATCGATGAGAAGATGCGAGAAAATCGCTTACGATGGTTTGATCATGTGCAACGTTGGCCTACAAATGTACCAGTTTGACGAGAGAAGTTTATCAATGCAGGACAAGTTAAAAGAACGAAGGAAAAATCGAAGAAAACATTGATAGAGGTGATATGGAGAAGGACTATCAAAGTGATCGATCCGATGTGATTCAGATTTTTGGTTCGTGTAGCCTACCCCAAATACTTGGGATAAAAGGTTTAGTTGTTGTTGTTGTATTCTTGAAGCAGCCATAAAGAGTTGCTAGTTAAAAATAGCCATAATGGTATTGCTGAAAAGTACAAGTTTATTAGCTCTAGTGAGATAATGTCTCGTTTCTGGAAGTTGTAGGTGCTTGTGCTCATAATACAAATGCAGCATTGTCTGAGGCGCAAGGCGAGGCTTATCACTGTCCCCACCTGTGACGCTTCGCATTGCAGACCTCGGGTATGCGCCTGACAAGGCCTCGTTGCGCCATGCGCGTTGCTGAGGGTGCAAACAAGGTGATGCCTGAATTTAAAAGGCATTTTTCTGATGTAAAGAGTGCCCTTCTGACCTAAAAATCGGAATCCATTTAACTTTAAGTTTTCATCCTCACATGGGCCTGAATGTTGAGTGATTTTCTAACCCAAAATTTGCATCCATTTAACCTAAACCATTTAGTTTCACATCTGGCAGCACCACGTCTAGCAACGTCGGAGCTTCCATATGAAGTTCTATCAGTTAAGATGATCGGTAATGAATCTTTGGTAAATTACGACGAAACACATTTTGTATTTTTTTTGTTGTTTTTTCATTTTGTCCCTCCTGAATCATCTTGATTTCTTCCTCTCTGCTATTGCTGCTTCCTTTGCTTCTTCTTCATCTCTTTCTCTCTCTCCTCTGCTCGTTCTTTCTCCTACCGTTGCTTTTTTTGCTGCTGGTGTTTCTTCTCCTTTTCTTTCTTTTCTTCTTTTTTCCCCTTGTTTTCTTTTATTTGTTAATGATTCTTCTTCCTGCTTCTTTCTGCATTTTCTATCTACTATTTTTGCTGTAACGGCTTTACTTTGAAGATTTAAATAAGTACGACACTAATATATGTTTGGGTATGAGATAGTGCTGAAGATTGAAATTCGTTGTTGTCTTACTTAAATTTTACTTCATATTATGTTTAGTTCTTACATGGTTAATATGTGACTTGCACCTTAGGTGCATTAAGACTTCCGCTTTGACAACACTGATCCACTGTACAAGTAATCTCATGTCATATACCAGTTTCTGCTGATCCATAACTTAGTGAAAAAGAGATTCCCTTTTCTCTATTCTACTTGGCATCGACTATTGAAGAAGTTGGTGGGAAAAACTAATTGTAAATAGACTGGCTATTTGGTACAGTGGGAAAATCTCTCTTCTACTAGTTTTTGTTTATGTATTTATATATTTTGCATTGTAATACTCCAAAAACTTTTCATGAATATAAACGATGGTGTGTCCCTCTGTCTATGGAGGTTCTTACTTGAAGTTCTACAATCTATAGAACTTCTAACCTTAGCGTGTTTAAAATATATAAATTCCCCAAGACAGATGTTAAACTCTTAATAAATCCTCAATCTGGCTAACAGTTGCCCTCCTTACGTGAGAATTGGTACCTGGACTATGTGGTTTTACACCTTTGACCAAATTATGGTCTGCCAAATTGCAACGAAGCTGATTGGATTGCTGCAGAATGGAGACAGTACTCTCTGCCCGTTGAGTTCTTTGGGCAGAGAGCATTAGCTCTCTGCTGCAGGTTACCATGCTGAACTGATTAATTCTGCACACTAATGGTTTTAAGATCAGGTGTTTGGGAAGAGTTGGAGTTTGTTTCATGATTCTTCATGCGGGGAGATTCTCCTAGATCATCTGCCCATCTGATATAAGTGCCAAACCTACATATACTTACCATTGTGACAATTCCAACCCCCCAACCTCCCCCTCCCCCGTCCCACCCAAACAAAAAAAATAAATAAAGGAAAACCCAACAACAGTGCACACACTGCAAACAGCTGATGTACCTAGCTACCCTCTCTCTCTCTCTCTCTCTCTCTCTCTCTCTCTACGTGCGCGCGTGTGCGTGCGTTTCTCTTTTCTCCCCAACCTAGGAGATGATATATATTGAGATATATTCATGATAGATACTTATGCTACTAAAAGTAGTGGTATATTTATCAAGTATAAGATGACAAAATCTTCGTTTTAGTGTCTCCATTTAAGCTAATGCTTATTGTGAGTTTGAAAAAATAATACTGTGCAATCAAGTAAACAAAAGAAGTCGTGATGTAGAATTCTTCAACTTAGTTTGATAATGCCATATGATATTCGGATGGGACAGTTTTTCATTTTTTTTGGATTTTAATTTTCTCTCTTTTGGTTGGCTCCTTAAGCTGCTTTGGTCTCTTGTTGCTTTTGGTCAGTGTTTTCTTTTGATATGCATTTCACCTATACAATGTCATTGTTTTTATCATACACATAATTCTCTTTGTTTCTGGTTTTATGTACCATTGATTCTGCAGGTTGGATACATTGTGACATCTTGTCTGCTCAATGAAAACTATGACTTCTTAAGAATGGCTATAAACACTGTACGCAATGACATAATAGGGCGGAATGAAACATTCCAATGCTTGGCACTGACAATGGTACTGCTCTACCATGGTTTTCTCTTGCAATTCTTAATTGAGAAACACCATCTTCGTCTAGTAGTAACTTGCGTTGTTGTGGGAGATTGTTTCTGTGTCACATTTAACATCATGAATCCTGCTAGTGTATGTTTGATATTTAAAATTTCATGTTAGTGGGCCTTTATACAAATGATTCTCGTTTAGTTGGGATTTGTTCTATACAAATGACTTATGCTAGAGGGTTTTATTTGTGAAAGTATATTTTAAGAAAGTCGTTACATGGGTATCTGTGAATTTTCTTGTAGAGTGGCCTCCAGCATCATTTTAATTACACATAGTAGACCAAATCTAATGTGCTTTCTTTGACATTAGGTGTAGAGATTCATACATATATGTATCATTTTTTCAAGATTTATAATTGATCTAGACTTGATCAATAACCTTTTTCTGACCAAATAAGATTTTCTGTGTCTATTTCTATATATGCAAATATTTATAAGATGACTTGAGATCTGATATACGTGAGGCACCCTTCCCCCACATGTTTGTTAATTTAATATTTATGCACATTTATTAAATAAGTAAAAGATTTTCTTTGTGCATAAATTAGTAAAAGATTTGTTTAAGTCGAGTAAAAGATTTGATGAGGTCTTCATTTGTCTTGTAATTACATTGATGGTTAGCCACTTGGCCTTAAACTCATTTGTTTCCAACTAAATAGTGAGGAGTCAATATCGTAATTGAAGCACACCAATCATAAAATTTGTTAATGGCATGAGTTTCATTGGTGTTATCATCCAAAATTGACTAGTGGCTAACTTTTAGTATGCAATCATATGTACTTTTCGCTTGTTCTGTCAAGGATATGGGACGACAATTGGGTTTATATTTAAAGCTCTCCTGCAATTTTGAAAATTGAAACTAAAACAGGAAATGGGTTGGAAACTGGTTATGTGAAATATTTTTTCTGTGTGGCATAGGAGCCATGAAGTATACATGGCTGTAAGATAATGTGTTGGTTTTACTGTGAGCATCATTCTTTTGTTCGTGCTAAAATTCTCCTTTTTTTTTGTTCATGCGAACTTCCTCATTTCGAATACAAGACTTTATGCATTCCAGGTGTGTTCCAAGGATATGGCGACACCGAGAAAGATACAGTATGCTAATACGTGAAAATTTTCAAAAATTACACACGATACGTTTGTTGGACACACAGATACGATAAGTAGTTGATACAATAAGTCTTGCTGTTAGAAGTATCCGTGCAACACAGGTTCCAGGTCTTTGTGACTATAGAGAATCTTGTTGCATTAATGCCTCTTCTATTGCTTGCAAAGTCACTAGTCTAAGTAAAATAATGTCCATTCTCTAGTTTGTCTAAGAATCTGAAGTTTTTGTGAGGCCCAGAAATTAGAATAACTATTGAATGATAACAGAAACAATCAGTTGGTAACCAGATGTGTATAATCAGGATTTGGACCCACCATGATTCAAATCATGCAATAATTTAACTACCGGCAAATGCTCGAAGAAGTTGATCTATTATAGAGTTATTTCATTTTCTATCCCTCTCTTAATGATAAAATTCAGTGGTAAAGTAATAACCCAACTAATGAAGACATGCTTAGACAGTGCAGATTGTTGAACCTAGGAGGATTTGTCCTTCATGGAACTTTGTTCTTTATGGAACTAATTAATGCTGAGCATTGAAAGATCTTCATACCTTTATGTTTTCTTTTCTTTTATTTTGTAGGTGGGAAATATTGGTGGCAGAGAGTTTGCTGAATCACTGGCTCCTGATGTGCAAAGACTACTTGTGAGTGATTATAAAGTTCTCATCCCATGTTTTGTTATGCGATTGATTTCCTGATAGGAGTTTGCTACTTACTTCGTCAGATCTCAAGTAGCTGCAGACCTCTTGTGAGAAAAAAGGCTGCTTTATGCCTTCTGCGCTTGTTTAGAAAGAACCCTGATGTTGTCAATGTAGATGGGTGGTAGGTAAATCTTTTTAACATCTGATTAGGTTTATCATTTATTTCTTTTCTAATTTGTCATTTCTTCAATTTGCAGGTCAGATCGCATGTCACAACTCCTTGATGAGCGTGACTTGGGAGTGCTGACATCTGTCATGAGCCTTCTTGTTGCTTTAGTCTCAAATAACATTGATGCTTACTGGAATTGTCTTCCTAAATGCGTAAAAATTTTGGAGAGATTGGCCAGAAATCAAGATATTCCACAAGAATATACTTATTATGGAATCCCTTCTCCTTGGCTTCAGGTTTTGTGACATTGCTGTTTATTTAATTATATCAAATTTTGGGAGCCACAAAGTTACTTGTTTATAATGTGACCTAAAGGCAACTCTGAATTTTTCAGTGACAGGCGGGTTTTTAGCATTGTTTTGCTTATGTTGAACTGTGTATGAGTTCAGCTTTCTGCCTTTCTAGCACTTGATTCATTTGTTTGGTTTTACATATTCATTTTGTTTCTCACCATCATTTTCAAGTAAATTATCATTTTTGGCCAGATGTTAAGTAATGCAGTTTTTTAAATATGATTTGCTGTAGTGGTTTTGTATATTTCATGGGAGAAATTGATGAAAGTTGATAGGGGATCCTATTGTTTGGTCTAAGTTTTAAAGAATGGAAAGCCATTGGGGTCTTACTTTTTTGGCCTTTTGGGTTTGTTAGTATAGTTTCTACCTTTCCTGGCCGCACTCTGGAAAGATCCTTCGCATGACCATGTTGCTGCCTTTGATTTTAAGGCCGAAAATTTTATTGAGAGTACTTTATTTCTTTTACATAGCATACATAAATCAGGATAGCCATGCTCAGTTTTTTTTTTTTTTTTTTTAAATTTCTTCTGATGCTTCATTCCAGCAGCCAGCAGCTTTGTCCTTTTGTCTTTCTTAGAGCACCTAGTAGCGAATTCCATAGGTCAGGAACAGATCACTTCTGATGTATCTATGCAACCCAGTGTTGGTCTTTTTGCATGTGTCTGACCAAGTAATTTACAACATACTGGAAATATGCTATCAACCACAGCACTCTTCGTGCCTAGTATTGCGAAACACATGAATTGTCCTTTCTTTTGGTGTTTTTTTTTTTTTTTTGGTTTGGTGGGTGGGGTAAAAAAAATGAATTAATTATAAAATAACATTAAAATGTCTACTGTTATATGTTTTGTATGCCTTTCTAAAACATTTAGAGTCTAGTTATTTTACTATCTGTCATGGATAGTTGTTTTCTTATAGCATTAGAAAATATGCATATATGAGTACTTCTCTGACAAAAAAATAGGTGTGTCTAACAGACCTGGTGATGGGGATAATAAGGCCAGATTTGATAATAAAGGATAGATTGGATTAATTTGTTTGATTTAGGTTTTATTGTTAAGAATCTTCTTAGATTTGAAGTTGTTATTAAGGATTTTACTAGATTTTGGTCCTTTTCTATTAATAAGGATTGTAAACAGAATTTTCAAGAAGAGAATGAGATGTTGAAATTAAAATCCTTTTTTTGTTCTTAGCATAGTGATTTGCTAAATAAAAATTAAATATTTCATCGTGGATTCATTGAGATCGGTGAGAGATCACTTGATCGATTTTCAAATCAATTCTTAAATCTCTTTTTGTGGATTCATCAAGAGTGGGTGACAGATCAACTTGGAGCGAGGCCTAAATCGTATTTATCTTTTATTGTATTCCCAATTTTCCAAAAGTACCACAAAATCCTACTTTGTTCTTCTCTAGATCCATCAAAAATCCCCAAATTCCACCACCTAATTCTAATTTTGACTTGCGTCCTATATCACCTAGATATAATATCTATCAATAACTATTCAACTTTAAATTTACCTTTAGAATTGATATAAGATGGATATGATTTGCCCCTTTTGCATAAGCTAATTAATTTGTTAAAAATTGGTTCTTTCATATGTGAATAGCAACTGATTGGCGTATATACAAGAGTCGATGTGTAATTGTTTGACAAAATATACATATCTATCCATGTCAATGTATCTAGATTTTGGATACCGCCTTGTGTTTGACACCTTGTGTTCATGTTCGGAGTTGAACACTTTTAGCCTTATCTACTAATCATAGCTTTTGCATAAATCTAGTTACTTGCATCATATATGGATATTTCTGAAAGTATATTGGCGAACCTTGTTCGGATACTTGGAAGTATGGGGTCTATAATCCATCCATAACTAGCCTAATGCTTGAAAACTTTGAAGATTATCCATCTAATGAGAAAATAGATGATGTAAACATCTTGTGCTCAGTTGCTTGTCTTAATTCATGTTGTAATGCAGTCTTTCTTTGCTGCAATTAGTGTTTTTACTCCCCACTCTCCACCATAGCTCAATTATTCTGCCATAGTGTTTTCTTGTCAAAAACTTTATCTAATTTTCTTGAATGCAGTTTTGATTAGAACTTCAGTGAAACAAGTACATGACTGACTAAACAGCTAAAAAGATCCCAAAATATCGGAGTAAATTTTGCTTTTATTTCCTAGGAGAGCAACGTTTTAAATATCATATATCGTTGATATATTGATCTGTAAAATTATATACCGGATATCGGATACAGGGCGATATATAACGATATGACACGTAATAACGGATGCTATATCGGTGTCATACTGATTGAAAAAGTATACATATTATTGCATTCATAAAAGATATTAAATTTATGTTTATAGAGATTACTCATCATAAGTAATTTGCTCGAGAGAGGTGATCTGCTCGAGAATTGAGAGGGGAGGTGACGCAGGACGGAGGCTAAATTAGGGTTAGAGTTTTGAAATTCGGATTTTTTTCTAAAGGAATTGGGGAAGAAATGATAGATTGGGGAAAAACTTTTGGGATTTGGGAATCCACCCAGGCCCACGCCCACTCTTCACGAATCTACGAGGAAAGATTTTTATTTAGCGAATTCCACGCCAAAGATTTCTCAAGAATTTTCTCAAAATATTATTCATCTTTTAATACTTCATACAAACCCATATATATAGGAAAATCCTAACAAAGAAAATTCTAACAAAATCCAAACTCCTAATCAAATCAAATATTTAGTAAAATCCAAATCGTAATCAAATCAAATCTAATCCTGATCTCCATCAATTCTCCCCGGCTTCAAAGCATTCATCCCCGATAAATGTGGAGATAAGTAATGATAAATACGTCCGGGTTGAACTAATCGGCATCCACGAAGTATTCCAATTAGGCCATGGTGGTGGTCGATGAACCATAGTTCGTGCATCACATCTGAATAAAAGTGGTGGAGGGGGAACTTGCTTCTTTAGTGAAGTTGTATCAAAATCTTTCCTCGTGGATTCGTGGAGAGTGGGCGTGGGCCTGGGTGGATTCCCAAATCCCAAAAGTTTTTTTCCAATCTATCATTTTTTCTCCAATTCCTCTAGAAAAAAAAACCCTAATTTCAAAATCCTAACCCTAATTTAGCCTCCGTCCTGCGTCAAATTGGTATCAGGGCCTAAAATTATTTTCTCCTCCTCCACTTGACCCAGCCACCCTCACCCTCCATCAACCAACAAGAGAGAGAGAGAAAAAGAAAAAAAAAACTCTCACAGATCAGAAAGAGAAGAAAGAGAGAGAGAAAAAAACTCAAGCTTTCTCCTCCTTTTCTTCGCAACAGTCAACCAAAAGTCCCCCTCTTCATCCTCCGATCCCCCAAAAGCCCCTAAACCGAACCCTCCCTCTCCTCCTAGCCGCTGTCCATCGCCCATCACCCATCTCCGCCATCCTCGACATCGCCCACGGCACCCTGCCCTACTCCTCTCCGCCGACAGCGACCACGTCGCCGACGCCGCCCAACTCCCTCCGCCCGCCGCCCGCCTTCTCCACCGCTTCCGCCTCCGCTCGCCGCAGCCTCCGCCCTCCCCGCTCTGTCTCCGGCACCACCAGCTCGACCTAGCCGCCGCCCACTTCCGCCCGCCGCCTCCGCCCGCCCTCTCTATCGCTTCCGCCTCCGCCCACAGCAACGCCACTCGCCAACAACAGCACCACCCGCCTCGCCACCAGATCCGACCGAACCCCCAGCGACGCCGCCGCCTCCGCCCGCCGCCCACCGCCCGCCTCCCGCCCACCTCCGTCCTCCCTCCACTTCGACAACGACCACCTCCTCATCTGCTTCCCCCCCTCAACTGCAGCGATAACGGAGAAGAAACCTATTGGGTTTTGGGTTTGTTTGTTATTGGGTTGATTTGGTTCTGATTCATTTATTCAGACCCATATCCAAAAGAATAGAAGGTTGGAGTTATTTTGGGTCCGACCCGCAAGTTTCAGATCTGACCCGCAGATCCAGATCCATTCCACTCTTGGTGCAGTTCAGTACAGCAGTGCAGACCCATTTACAGTGCATACCTGCTAAGGAAAAAGTGGTTATTCAAAGTTTATTTGGACGTGAACTACTCATCCCTTCAGGTGATACTTAATTTGAACTGAGTTTCAACTACTAAATTCTTTGCAAATATTATTGGATTGCAATAATTTGTGACGGAATGGTTAATTGTTTCTCTCTAGTGATCTCATATTCATTTGCATTTAGTAATTGATTTGTTGGAAGAAATTAATTCAATGCATGCATTTGGGTCTGAGTTTTAGATTTTGCACTATCATCTGTATACTTGACTAATTTGCATTGCATGATCCATTTTGTATATTAAGCATGTCTCATTTTACAACACAATCTAGTCGCCATTCAGAATCAAATAAGTCTCATTATATTTATGATCTGCGTGCTGCTAGAGAAATAATAGATGAAAAGTTCTGGTATAAAGATCCTGTATTTGATGGTTATTCCTCCACTCGCGACTTTATTGATTGGTTAGTGAATATGTAATGTTACTTTGACTGTTATAAAATGTCTAGCAAACGTAAATTTGAATTTGTTAGGAGACGATTAGTAGGACAAGCCAAAATTTTTTTGATGTCAGTAGAAATAGATCGTGAGGAACATTATAGAAATCCTATAAACTCATGGGAATAGATGAAATATATTCTTATTGAGGAGTATCTTCCTACGTATTATAGAACTTATCTTGTAGATAAATTGAAAAATAGATTCACTCTAAAAATTAGAACACAGTGCCCTAAATGCGATAAATATGGACACTCTGCCTTTCAATGTACCATGATCAAGTGTTCTAAGTGTCGCATATCCTGGCATTATGATTATGAGTGTCATCTCAAGAGTGAACCCATAGATATCATGCCTGTTAATCACATTGACGATTCAGAAGTTATTGAGGTTCATGTTTCTAAGGAAAGTATTGTAGTTGAATCACAATTGGAATCGAATATGTCTATTCTTATTGCCGATACTACCATTTCTTTTTATGGTTAATGATGATATTAGTAATGAGGTACAAGAGTCTAATACACATGCACCAACTGAGATTCATGTTCCTATTGAAATCCATGCTACTGTAAAGAGTACTACTAATACTACTGATACTCAGAATATTTTGGTAGAGTCTAGTGCACCCTCACCTAATACTAGGTGTTCAATTTTCGAGTCAAATGTAGATGAAGAGACCGAGTATGAAATAGTTGACACTAATATTGCTACCGGTAAGTCTTTGAGCATCATTCCCATATTTTGGCAGGTTAATTCTAATATATTATTTTCTAGAAATCGTTTGGAGTTTCCTTTCGAGATTCATCAAATTCCCCCACAGTGTAGTGATGTTATATCATTTGTGGTGATTGATGTATGTCATCTTAGGGAACCAACATATCTATTTTTTGGAGTTGTACCACTTGAGTCTGTTGCATTGCATTTGCCTGATACGCATGTTATGTATGATGAGATCTCTAGACAGATAACAATTTGCAATGATGAGTACAAATTTGTTGTATATCCACATAATATTTTGCAGGAATTTGTACTTGATAATGAAGTGCAAATTTTGGTTCCCCCTGAGAGGTTGCTTCCAGAAATTGTGAAGAAATTATACGTTTCACATTCAGATTTCTATAGAGTTTTGATGAAAATTACTTCTGCCTATGGCCTGGATATTTCACGGGATCCATATTCGACTACTTCCATTACAGGTGTCTTTCCAGATCTACCGTGGTTCGATACAACTTCACTAAAGAAGCAACCCGGACGTGTTTATCATTACTTATCTCCACATTCATCGGGAATGAATGCTTTGAAGCCGGGGAGAATTGATGGAGATCAGGATTAGATTTGACTTGATTTGATTAGGATTTGGATTTTACTAGATATTTGATTTGATTAGGAGTTTGGATTTTACTAAGATTCTGTTTGTTAGGATTTTCCTATATATATGGGTTTGTATGAAGTATTAAAAGATGAATAATATTTTGAGAAAATTCTTGAGAAATTTTTGGCGTGGAATTCGCTAAATCAAAATCTTTCCTCGTGGATTCGTGGAGAGTGGGCGTGGGCCTGGGTGGATTCCCAAATCCCAAAAGTTTTTTCCCCAATCTATCATTTCTTTCTCAATTTCTTTAGAAAAAAACCCTAATTTCAAAACCCTAACCCTAATTTAGCCTCCGTCCTGCGTCAGGAGGGAGGTTTGCTCGTGAAAGAGAAGGGGGATCTGTTTGAGAGAGGGATAGGGAGCTGAACTTTCTGTGAGAAAATGAGAGAGAGAGTAGGTCATTGGGGCTTATAGGTTGTCGGAGTCGAGACTTTTGGTAGTCGGTGCTGAGAGTAAAGAGAGGTGCAGAGCTCTCTATCGTGGCCTATTAGATGCGATTGCTCGATCGAGAGAGAGTAAAGAGGAAAAAGAAGTGAAGCGTCGAATTGTCGATCGATTGATTGATTATCGGGATTATTGTCGGGATTCGTTGGATTGTGGGGGTCGGGACTTTTGGTAGTCAGTGCTAGGAGTGGAGAGGGATAAGTGCAGGGCTTTGCTACGACCTCTTCGATATGATCACTTGATTGAACGAGATAACAAAGAGAAACAGTAAGAAGCGAAGCATCACATTGTCGATAAAGTAGATTTAGGGGAGCATGAGAAATTAGGGATTTAATGATATTTATATAAATGGGTTTAGGTATTAAAGAGTTTGGGTTAATGGGTCTAAATTTAAAAAAAGAGAAATTAATAATATGTTAATCTCGCCGATATTTTTCATCTTATTTATCGGGGGATATATCGCCACATGACCGATATATCGCTCGATATCGTCCCAAAACGAGAATTGGAAAAAAATTTGACTTACCATATTATTTTAGTTCCAAAACCGGGATACCAGACAGTATATCGGTATACTGGCCAATATTTAAAACACTGCTTGAGGGGAGTTAACAAAAACTTTTATTTTTAACAAGCACAAATGCTGACGTGACATGACATGGACACTTTGATGTGGTTAATTTTGATAAACATAGGTCACTATTTGGTTGAGGCCAAGAGAAACAATATCATGAGTAGAAGACATTTATTTTTGATGAATATGCCAAAGTAACGGTGTGAGTTTATGATTAACATTAATTTCTTATTTTATAATTTATATATGGGAATAATTCTGGCTTTTAATCTTCTGGTATAGTATCTTAATGTTTAATAACTCAAGTGAACTTTTTGAAATGAGATTGGGCATTAAATTTATATATTTTCCAAACAATTGTGAACTATAGTCAGTATTGCAAGAATAAAAGAACTTTATTTTCAGAGTGATGCCTTCATAGGATGTTTGTAGTCATACTGAAGTATCTAAAATGTTTCACGGTGTCAAAAATTTAACGAATATTAGAAAATTGAGGTCTTGTTTATGAAATGTATGACACTTTGTCCTTGTCCTTGGTGTGCCTTTTGACCTTGTCTGATATCCACTCAACATGAACAAAGCTTCATGATACATGTGTCTGAGAGATATTATTTCAACCATGCTTTCCTTGGAAGGTGCCAACTCTAATTTCTTTATCAATTATTTTGCCAAGTGCTGGCAGCATCGATTTTTCTACATGTACTTGTATACTTCTTGGGCCTGTTTGTTTTGTCCGAAGTGAAGCTACTCCACTACTTCTTGTATTGGTGTTTGTTTAACCAAGAAGAAAAGTTTTTTCTTATTTGCTGAAATGGATGTAAGGTGCACCCTTCTGTTTTTTCTTCCTCGAATTTTGCTTGGAGGAGCTCTTGGAGCTCAAGGAACCAGAGATAGGAATTAATTTTTTATTTTGTATCTCATCATTATTATCAAAAATCAGTTCAAGTTTATATTCTTATTTGTTATGTCTAGGAAATAAATAAAATAATACAAGTTTTTTTTTTTTTAATGTAATCAATGAATAGTCTCTCCAGTTCCTAATACTCTTCCTTCTTCCAAACAAGCAGTGAGCGAAAGCCCTAAAGCTTGAAAACCCTCTTTCTAAACTTTCATTTTGGAGGTTGCCCACTTGCTCTCTTACCAATTCCGGTGAGCCAAACAAGCCCTTTGTTTGTGAACACCCACTTGTGTAAATGTGGAACTAGACTCTTTTATGCTGCGTGCATTGGCTTGCTTTCTTTATGCATATTTCACATGTCCAGCCAACAATGATAGTAGATTATGCTGTGATTGTCTTTCTACAAGCAATCTTGCTCCCTGTTTTTGTTTGTTAGCCAACCTAAATTTTATCCGTTTGAACTTAAATTTAGCAAGGAACAGTTTGTTACTTTGGCTTTATACGACTTCCTTCTTTGTACTGGGCTTACATGCTAAGTTGGATATATCAGCTTATAGGTCCTTTTTGACCTTCCTTTTGAATATCCTACATTTCTGAAGCCATGTTAGTGCATAGCATCCTACGATTGAATCTTTTTCAGTTACTTTTCACATTGCTTTCTTTTTGAATGACTAAATCGTTGGTATTACTAACCCATCTGTAGGTGGAGAGCTAGTTCTAATTTAACATTTCCTAAGAACTGATGGTTTGTTAAACAAACTTTAGAATTTATTATAATGCCTGTTCATTTTGAAAGGAGGAATTTCATAGGAAGCATGTTTTTTTCTGCCTCTTTTCAATGAAAGCCTGAAACACATGTCTGGTCTGACTAAGTATTATTTTCTTTTACCCTCTTTAACTTCTCCATGCTTACCAATTCAAATATATCATTTTTTTAATCATAAAACACAAGTATTGGTTGATAGGAAATCTCATCATGGTTGAATTATACCTGGTGCAGGTTAAAACAATGAGGGTTCTCCAGTACTTTCCAACTGTTGAAGATCCAAACACGAGAAGAGCTTTGTTTGAGGTATTACTTATTGTAAAATGGTTTTAAGTTGCAAAATTATCTTTTAGTTTGGTATTGCTGACATTTCTTTGACTTTGCTAGGTCCTCCAACGTATTATGATGGGTACTGATGTGGTAAAAAATGTCAACAAAAATAATGCATCACATGCTGTTCTATTTGAAGCCCTTGCTCTGGTAAGTTTGCAGCTTAAAAGTTGATATCTTGAAGTCATGCGAAGTTCACAATTGATTTACTTAGAGAATTTGTGGCATACTATTGTTTATCATGCTAGATATTCCTTTTTTTTGTTGCTTTTGTAGTGAACATAATTTCTATTTTGCGTTTAAACTTACGGTTACTAATTAAATAGTGAGATGAATTCTTTTTGATAGGTTATAAAATTGAAAATAGAGATTCTTTTCATTGCATTGCATAGAGCTGCTTGTAGGTAATAACATTCTAGTGCCAGATCTCAATTATTCATGTTTTCTTTGGGGTAACTGAAACACCAGCCCATATTTAAACACCAGCCCATATTTATCTATTGAAAATTGGGCTGCCTTTTTCCTTAATCTATGACCCCAATGTCGATGAAATATTTATTCGTAATAACCTTAGTTGGGTTAGTTATAATGCCAAAGGATGGAAACTTTTAAATGCACCCCATTTATTTCTTAGTGAGCCCAGTGTCTAAAGAACAAATTATTACAGGTTTGTCATAAATTTTTTTGGACAAAAAAACCCCTAACCCTTACAACAAAAAAAACCCATCTTTTACTTGGTGCTGCCGCTACTGCTGCGGCTACCGCCGCCGCCGCTGCAGCGGCTACAGCAGGCAGCTGCTGCTGCTGTCGTGGCTGATGCTGGCGTCACTGTTGTTGCTGTCGCTGCCACCGCTGCTCCCCCAGCTAGGGGAGGAGATGGAGGTGAGGTTGATGGACGACGATGATGATAAATAGGGTTAGGTTTTTGGGAATGATTGGAGGAGGAGAGAAGGGAGAGGGCATTTGCAGAAAAAGGATGGGGCTGACTAAGAAAAAATGACCATGTTTCAAATTTGCATGGAGCTCACTAAGAAATTGGGGCTCACTAAGAAAAACATGGGGTGCATTTAGAATTTTCCCCAAAGAATGATCTAAAGGTCCACTCTAATTAGTTATTGACATGACCTTGGATGATCTGGTTCCCTATTTCAACTAGTTATCAACTTTGAATGCCATGGTTGGGGCACTGATCAGTATTTTTCAGTTGAAAGATCAAGTTAAGCCATCACCTTTTCTTATAATGATGGTTGACAAACAAAACAAATGAAAATGAACAAGAGGAATTGACCCAAATCTTCTCAATTGTCAATGTTTGTTCATGACTCAAATCTTCTCAATTGTCAATGTCTGTTCATTTCTTAATGGAGATTCTTCTACCTGCATTAAGCATAATTTGCCTGCCTTTCGTTATTTTAGTCTGTGTCCAAGCTATATGCATGTTAACCTGTAATGCTTTGCATGTAGCATTTTTTTTGCCTGCATGCATCTGGTACTTGGATTAGTTGATAACACTTTAAACTTCAATTTGTTTATTTACTATTCTGCTTGTTATTGATCCTGTTTTGTTGCTACATTTGCTTCTCTCTCTCTCTCTCTCTGCTTACCTTTTATTCATATGAGCAAAGTTTTTATGTTTTATTGTTGTCCAATAACCACTCAACCGAGAAGCTTAAGTTAATGGGTTATGGCCAAAAATGCATACCAAATAATTTGTATTGAGTTCTCTTCTCCTTCATGTGGGGCATTCTGATCTGCGAAGATTCCATCTCCTATCCCCTTCGTGAGGGGCATCCTGGTCTTTGCAGATTCCCTCTCCTATACCTAAAGATGTCCTCTTTTGCATGATTCAGCGGACTACATTACAGCTGATATATGTAATACTAGTGTTTTAAAACCAAATTTAATTACACTTTTTGTCCGAGAGCGAGTAGTAAGTACTTGGAAAATTCAGCGAGTACGCGAGTACTCAAATTACTCGTTCAGAACTCGGAATAGTAATGTTTTAATATACATGTAAATATAAAATAAAATGTAATACAAAATTTGCAATTTGCAATTATTGTTTACAAATTTAAAAAGCAATAACATTTCAACAATGCTCAAGTTGTTGGAAAAGATTTGTTAAAAATAACATTTTTGCTCAATAGCTTGAAACGTGCAGCAACTTTTGTAATTTTACTAAATTTTGATGTAACTTTTTGTAATTATTGTTGTAATTTAATTGTAATTTTGACTGAATTTATCTTATTTCATATTAGACTGGATATCTACATGCATATGCATTGCAAGGTACTCATTTTTCTTATATTCGACATTATTACATAGTTTAATTGCATTTTTATGATTGAAAAAGAGCATGAAAAGACTCAATAATAACTTAGATAAAAATTACAAAACTAAGCTCAATTTTTTATTAATAATTTGGTCCTGAAATCGAGCCCTTATTCTCTCTTTGTGAGATTAATATACCTTGAGGGGTTTGGATTATAAGCATTAGACCCAATTAAAACTTGAAACTTAATAAATGCCTCATTGATATGCATTCCAAAATGCGGTACTCAAACGAGTACTTGACTGAGTCGGCCGAGTACCCGCCCAAGTACTCGGTCAAGTTGAGTACTCGAAAGAGTACTTGGTCGAGTTTACCAAATGCTTGTTTTGTTCGGGTTACTGAGCAGGTTTTTTTTCCTTCTTCTCCCTTCCTCCATCTTGGCAATCTCTCTATGTCCGAGTCCAAGTACTCGGACGAGTACTAGGACGAGTTTTTCTGGTTTTCGAACACTAGTAAGGCATCCTTGAAATCACGTGGATGAATTCTAAAGGATTCACTTGGAAATCGATATAATTGAGGCTATAATGGATATACTTAATGATCATTCGGAGGTTTGTATACTAGACCTCATGATGGCAGCAAATCTTTATCATATTTACCCAAAAAGAAGAGGGACATGTTTCATGCATTTGCCTCAAGTGTTGTTCAAAAGATAATAGAATGACTGTCCTTCAAATTCTGGTGTCTGCTTCTTTCTCGGGGTTGGGAACTCTTCAGTTTCCTGATTAAAAGACCATCTTATTTTGTGGACATTTGTCACCTTTCGACTTCTCAATTTAGAAAGAAAAGATTGTTGTATGTGGGCTTAGGCATATGTTGCTTGTGAAAATATCTATCAATAAGTCAATAATATTGATTTAATTCATTAAAATAAACTCTCCTATACAAGAAGGAAATAGGAGCAGAAATCTTTACTAAAGACTATTAGAAACTAAGAAAATTTATCAACATGCTAACACAGTAATGCAAAATTACAAAATTAATTTTAGCACTGTGGTAAAGCCTCTTTATAGGACGTAAGAGTTTTGAGGATCAAATCCTACTTACACCAAGTTGTGATTCTATTACAACACTTGGACATGCTGAGATCTAGTAACTACTCTACCCAAAAGCTTGTCCTAATTGGTTGTGGACCAGAAATGGTGCCCAATATCTTTAGTTATTGGGGATTATGTTTTGGTAAATCTTTAGGTAATTGATTGAGAACCAACATTACCTATTGAAGATCTTAGTGACTGAGGATTATGTTTGTGAAAATTTATTTTTTTCCCTTCTAATAATTCAGAGGAAATTTACAAAGGCAGTGCTTACGCTCATCTCTTCTTTCTTTGTCATATTGCAGGTTATGCAGCTTGATGCTGAAATGGAGATGATGTCCCAATCAGTGGCATTACTTGGCAAATTTATTGCTGCTCGAGAACCGAATATTCGTTATCTTGGTTTGGTGAGTATACTTTATTCAGAATTTAATAGGTTTCTTCCTGGTCTTAAACTTTATGAATTTGGCAGTACCAAAATGGATTCGATATAAAGTTTAGAATAGTTGTATTTGTTCAGTTATTATAGTCAGTGAATTCTTGTGTAAGTGATTTATTATCTTGTCCAGGAAAATATGACCAGGATGTTGTTGGTCACAGACGTACAGGATATCATCAAAAGACACCAAGCCCAGATTATCAATTCTTTGAAAGATCCTGATATCAGGTAGTCTTTAGGAATTTTACCATGAGTGTGTGTGCGTGTATAATGATTTTGTCAATGGAAAATTATGGCTAGTCTTTATAATCACATGCTTAAAACCTATATATGATACGTTCTAGATATTTCTTGATTAGTAGCTTCACTAGTTTAAACTGCAACTTCAATTTGTAAATCAGGGTTTTACCTTATGTTTCTCATTATGATTTTAGTGGAGAAAGAAGAGAATAATGCTGGTCTATTCATGTCTATTTGGTGTCCTACTGTTACTTGTTTTCTTATCCACTGAGATTTAAACCTGCTATCCTATGTTTTTATGAACTTTGGTGAAACCATTTTAGCAGACATAGCTATTATTTTCCAGCATTCGGATCCAGTCTCTGTAGAATGCTCTAAAGGCAACCAGCGGATATACAAGAAGCCGGTTTTCTGGAAAGTCACAGAGCTTTGTCTTGTTAGCTAGGCAATGTGAGGCAAAATGGTGGGAAAGGAAGAAGAAAGAAGTTCTAAGAAGGACAAAATGATGAAAGAAAAAGTATGTTTAATGAGGAGGAAGACAAGAAGTTATAAGAGGACAAAATGGTGAAGGAAAAAAATAATTTAGATAAGTAAAAAGGAAAAAAAAAGGATAATGAAAGATGTAATGGAATGATAAAAAAATGGGAGGGAGAATTTGAAAAGAAATGTGTGTCATAGTAAAGAACGTGAATAATAGGTAAAATTGCAAGATTGCAATCCTTTGCTCTTTTTCAGGTAAACAACCCATGTTATTGAGCTTCTAGGGTAGGTGGTTATCAGACGTGGTTTTATAGAGCAGTGGCTTTGTAACGCCCCATTTCCCGGAGAGATGGAAACGAAGTGCATTACCGGCGGGCACGTATAAGTCGACGTATATGAGGCCTATAAGTATGTAAAAGCAGAAATGAATTGAACTAAATACTAGTCATCTACCAGAATCTTGGACGTTAGCCTACTGCTATATAAATATACATGTCTAAAACATAAAGTAATAATTAGGTACTGATACAGAAGTTGGGAACTAAACCCTCAAAAGATGTATACATACCAAACCCAAAAATTCAAAAAGTGGAGGCCTAAAAATCTACTGTTGTTCGGCCTGCTCCAGAAAGTACGGGTCGTGCAATGGCGGATCCTCGCTCACATCCTCAGTACCTGAGCGAGTGGAGATACTCAGGGTCAAACCCGGCAAGTAAAACAATAAAAGATAGGGACCGTGTAATATAAACAAATAAGTAAGATATGAGTATGGATATGAAAGTATGTGCATGTGTGAAAAAAATTAAATGATCAAGTAACAATATCAAGCAAAGATATACATGCATATCAAGTCTAAGTTAATATTTTATTTTAGTTTATATTTTGAACTAAATGGTGAAGAAATAGACTCGTATCGTAGGGAGTGTGCAATATGCACTAACAAATAAAATATGAATTGATGTAAAAAATATATGCACATGTATGGAAAACAGTAATGATTAAGTAACAATATTAAGTAGAGATATACATGCATATCAAGTCTAACTTAATATCATATTTTATTTTATTTTGAACTAATTGGTGAAGAAAAATAGGCTTGTATTGTAGAGAGAGTGCAATATGCACTAACAAGTAAAATATGAATTGATGTAAAAAGCATATGCACATGTATGGAAAACAGTAATGATTAAGTAACAATATCAAGTAGGGGTATACATACATATCAAGTCTACCTTAATATCATATTTTATTTTATTTTGAACTAACTATAGTTTTGTGAGTATATATGGAAAGTACTACTTTGAAGCAATGATTCAAATATTAGCCAATACCACTAAATATTGTAAATATCGTATCAGATTTTGAGGTATCCTATACGATATAGATGCTATAATATAGGTTCCAATAATTCCAATATTACCGTTATATCTGGTATTGCTGATACTTTACATCCTGAATTGTCGATTTCTGAAACTGTAAACTATTAGCCGATACTTATTATGTGATTTCAATATATTAAGATAATTGAGTTGTGTTTTCAGTGGATGCACAATCATCCTTTAATATATTTTGTTCATTCTGTTGAATTGATTTAATTCATAAAAAAATCTGTGCTTGTATTATACAAAGACAAAATTAAAGAATTTGTAAATTTATGTCTCTTTATATCTTTGATTAGTGTTTAATAAATGGAAAATATGCTTTCGCATGCAAGTTTTCGAACTGATTTACTTTTGACCTATGCGATTAATAAAGTCGAGGAAAAAATCCCTGGAGAAACTTACTGTGATAATATAAGTGTGTGTAAAAGACGGTGTACAAAATTTTAGGAGAACCAATTTCTAAGAAAGAGTTATCCTTAAGGGGTATAGCCTTAGTTTGAGAGTTGAAGAGTAGCTTAGAGTTATAGTCAGCAGGTGGACAAGTTTAGCGGTTTGTTGTCATGCTTTTGTTTGAGAGGACAAATAGATTTCATTTATTCATTCGCAACTTTGGCTGACGGCTTACAAGAAGATCATGATTGTGACTGATGTGGATGTTGAAAATTAGGATCTTGTTGTGGGATGAATACATGACTATATCATTCAATTAATTTATGTTGGCTTAGTGCTACCTAATTCACTTCATCCCTCTCATTCTGCGGTCTAGTTCATGTGTGTCTATTTGTGGTGCATTCGCGTTCCGGTTCACTAAAATTGACGATCCAAAAATTGAAATAAGAGAACTAATGACTAATTGCTTTAATTATTTTTTTGTTTATTGAGCTTTAGTATTTATCCTTTTCTTATCCATGTGTAATGAATAGTACATGCATACTTAATGAAAAAATCAGTAAAATGCTACCAAGGGTACCATGATCCAAAAGACCTAGCCAATTAAGCTTTACCCCCTACGCACAAAGTAGTTTACGGAGTACGTGTATATGTACAACAAACTGAAGCATCCTGCAAATTTGACAATAGTGATTGGCTCATGATTTATGGCTATTGCAACTGTAATGTGAATTTGGCAAAATATTGGTTCATGATTTATGGCTTTTGCTTTTTGTCATATAAAAGTTTTACATTAAGCAGACCTATCAGTCTTCGGAAGAGGAAACGAAGATGGTCCACAATTTGCTTTGAGTTGGACATTCATAGAGGCAATTAACAAATATTGGAAGAGAAGCACATGAATTAATATTGGAAGAGAAATACATGAATTTATTGTTTCTTTAATGTATTTTGTTGTATGAATGCTACTGTAAGAGGGATAATTGCTTTCCTCTCATTTGCCATTTTGACAAAGAAGTTACTTTTTCTAATTCACCTATAGGCCTTTAATAAGAAAATTGAAAAGCACATTTTGTTTTCAAATAAGTAGAAAAGATATTTGCAGTCCATGGAGTACGTACCTTTGCTTGGACGCGAACATGAGCGTGCTTATTCAATCAGACTGAACCACAGCACATAGTAATTGTGGGACATGTTCTAATATTGAGTGCTGCTTCCTCTTGATGATAATGAATTCCAATAATCGGATTGAACAACAGCTCATAATATTGCAAAACATACTTTAATAATGAATGCTGCTTCCCACTGTTGATAATTAATCCAGTAAATGTTAAATGGGACCATTCTTATGAAGCTTTTGCTTTTTTTCTTTGCAGTATTAGAAGACGAGCTCTTGATTTACTTTATGGGATGTGTGACGTTACAAATGCAAAGGATATAGTTGAAGAGTTATTACAGGTACAGAGTAACATTATGGCACAATCTTATCTCATTCTGGGCAAACACTTGCAGAATAGCCTATTGGTGTAAAATTATTCTTACTTAAGGTTGGTCATGTTTCTATTTCCTTCAGTATCTCAACACAGCAGATTTTGCCATGCGTGAAGAATTGGCACTGAAGGTTGCCATATTAGCAGAGAAATTTGCTCCTGATCTATCATGGTAAGAATACCAGGTCATGTTGATGCAAATCTAAATGTAGTAGGATTACGCATAATATGACCACTACTTACTGTGCTTTTTGTACATTTTTTATTATAGATCAGGAAGTGATGAATATTGAATTCGATATTGTATTTATGTTAATGAATTACTTAAATCATATAACCCAATGATTTTGAAATTACTTATAGTATTAATTGTTTTCCTATGGGATTTGACCCCTGTTTTATTAAATAAGTAGTGAAAACTACAACATATCTTTATATTTCTAATCTACAGTATACCTTTATATTTATTTATACTCTCCTCTTGTAAACATTTATATCCTTTATATTTATACATTTCATGGAAAGGTTAACCTCAAAGTGTAATTTTTAAAGTATAAAAAAATAGCATAAATAACATACAAATAACTTATTTGATCATTATGAACAGCATGTAATAATGAGATGTTCAACCTTAACAAACAAAATAAGTGCTAAATCTAAAAATAGGTTAAAAAAATTGATGCTAACATAAATGATTAAAAAGAGCACCAACATTAATAAATAATCCTCCTCTTCTATCATCATTATATGTCTTTTTCATCAAAATGGGGTAGGTTGTGGAGCATGGTTATGGAGAAGATTTGACCAAGATGACTGGCTGTCACCTTAATAAATAAATAATAACTACCAAATTTTAGAATTTATGTTAACAACTTTAAAACCTTCAAAATAGAAAAAGAAATAAAAGTAATAGCTTAAAGTAGAACACGCTTGCTAAAAAAAAAAAACATAACTAGCTAATTAAAGTATATAATAGTCCATGCTAATAGTACTCGCAGTAAAGAATAGTTAAAAATCTTTAAACGTACAAAATATTGGCAATTAGTGCTACGTTAATAATTACTTTATACAATACTTCATTGAAACCTCATCTGAACTTCGTCAGATATATAAAAGACGTGTTTAAATATTTTCATTTGTCAACAGTCTTTTCTGTTTTTCTTGTGGTAGTTTATATTATTTATTAAAAGAATTTTAGCTTGAGAGTGTTGACAATCTGGTAATCTTGATCCAAAACAAGCGAAACAACCAAATGCCATTACCAAAGAAATGGACCCGAAACCAAGACTGCCACCAAGATTTCGAACCTTGGTATCAGGATCTTATAAATTAATAATGTACTGTAAAATCATTTATTTAATAGGAGTTTCAAAGGTGTTTTATCTTCATAATTTTCTTGTAAGAATTTCAATGTGGTACTGGGAGTATTATGTTTTGTTACTTAAGTTAACCTTAACTTTAATTGGACTGTTTATGTTTAGTATGATATTTCCTGTGTAATTTGCTCCTTAGTGCTATTTTTTTTAAGTTCGTCCCCATGTTGACTGGATCATTAATTCTATTCTCGTTACAGGTATGTGGATGTTATTCTTCAATTAATTGACAAAGCAGGAGATTTTGTTGGTGATGATATATGGTATCGCGTGGTCCAATTTGTTACCAACAATGAAGATTTGCAGGTTTTGGCTTGCTAACAATTATGATTTTTTGTTAACTGGGTATGACTTGATAAATAGTTATATAGCTATTTGTTTCTATTAAACACCGACGCCTGTTATATTGTATCAGCCATATGCTGCAGTTAAGGCAAGAGAGTATCTTGACAAGCCGGCGCTGCATGAGACAATGGTCAAGGTATCAATCATTTATTGATTTTTTTTCCCTCTTGAAATGCTTGCAAAATAACTTAAGAATTTAATTTCTACTTCCTTTTTACTTTTTATATTTCTTTCAAGATACAACTTCAGCTTTTGTGGTCTTTTCGTATCAATCATTTATTGATTTTTTCCCTCTTGAAATGCTTGCAAAATAACTTAAGAATTTAATTTCTACTTCCTTTTTACTTTTTATATTTCTTTCAA